>OU343131.1:18467500-19917746 GCA_910594945.2 Amphipyra berbera | reverse complement strand
CCCCAGTGGGAAACAGGCGTGATTGTATGTATGTATGTCATCCACATTGTTAATTTTAAATGAGAAAGCAAAGGTAACAGTTTCCCAAACGTACAGTAGGTACCTCAAGTGTGAGTTGGACAGTTTACTACAGGTATCCGTAACTATTCCGTCAATCGAGGTTACTATTAAACTGTTCTTTGACTTTTAACGTGCGAGTGCGAGTGCGAGTGTCATCCGAAGACATACAACAAAATCGGATAGGGGTGAATCTACCATTACAGTTATAGCTAATATCAGTATGTCAGGATTGGGAGCATGGTAAATAAAGTAAATTAAACCAACATAAACTCCAACATAGACCACTGAGAGTACTTTTAATTGGGTTAGTGATTAGTTACAGAAGCTAGTTCACAATACAGGATGACATTTAATTCATTGGCAATATTTTAACCTCGTATTCTATCCATGATAGTTATTCATTAAAGCAAATAATATCATATATTAAAATTTTCAAATTATTAATTTTAAAAACGTGATATATCTTGACATTTACCTAAATGAAGTCCGAAATGAATAAACACAACAAAAAAATAAAAAATAAAAATGCTAATCAAAACTTCAATAAATTTAAAATATCAAGATGCGTCCGCGCTAGTTTACTATTTTACTACGCGGTATTATTACTTACGCTACAATGCACGAGTACGAGCGCTCATTCAGTAGGCATGTCCTTCAAAAGAAATGCCGCCAAAACAGTATTCAGCGAGAACAAACTTTTTACCTAACGGGGCCTCCCGCGCGCGGCGCTAGGCAGCGGGGGGTGATTCTTTGAAACACAGTTTTGACATGATTTTCACCGAAGAACACATCAAAATAATCTCCAATTTTAACACCCATTTCAGGTTTTATGTTAAAGATAAATGCCTATCGAGGCCTCATGTAGCTAATTGCAACTAATTAAAAAAACAACAATTTAAGTCTGCAGAAAACAGCTAAAACTAATTAATCTGGCGTGTCCGAATGACGCTTTGGTGTCGAATTGTGCTATTTTCTACAATAGATTGTCGCAATATATTAAAATTAATAACTTGTACCGATATTCCGATATATGTTTTTTGATATTTTCAAATTAGAATGCTAAATAACGATTTTTTGTCGGAGTTACATTACTTTTAAAACTGTCCGCGACTAAAGTAATCATTCATCTGGCCCAATACGTCGAAGCATGAACTTAACGTACTCTTCAAATATTCCATTGAATTATACCGACCCGTGGTTGGTCGCGCCAGCCAGTGCTGATCTGTCATACGGAACGCTCGTACCGGCGCGTATTTTGGCGAAAAACTATGATGCAAACTTGTGATCTGGTGTTTGTAAGGTAAGTAGCATGATAAATCTGTCTTCGTTTATGGATACTGTGTACGATAATTACGTTTTGTAACTAAACCATAATCTCTTGTCAGGTTGTATATTACTATTAATTACTCCTTTGATTTTAAAAGTTTATAAACTAACGAACAGGATTCGATTTTCTTCAAATTTCTCATTTGTCTGATCCTCATTAGTCTGTATTTATCTGGCTCATAAGACCAGATGAATTTGAGCGGGTCAGATAAATTAGATTTAAACCAAAAGTATGGCGGCTCGAAAGACCAGATCTACATTTTTACTAATCGGAAGAATTAGGTTTAACGGAAAAATAAGTATAGCCGGTAAAAATAAATATATACGTCTATGTTCAGATTTTTTTTCGATATCTTAGAACCGTGTTGTTAAGGTCTGTAAAGTAGCAAAATTATTTAACTGTAACTGCTTTAAAGATCCACTAGATCTTCTTGCGATACATTACCTATTAAGTGTTCAGCAAATAGGTAGTACAAACAGAGGTCGTGTACTCTAGCTAGACACTTGAATATTAGTTTCTTTTTCAGAACTGTATTATTGAAATGGCAAAACCAAACAAGCAGACAAGACAAGAAAGACTTAGAAAAAAAAGGCTCACAGAGAAAAGGAGATATGAAAGAATAAAAAATAATGATGATTTATGGAAAGAAAAACAAGAAAAGAATAGACAAAACTACATACGTAGAAAGGAGGAAAAGAAACAATTACCAATAAACGAAATGAATCCTAGACATCAAAGGTTACAGAGACAGAGATGGAGAAAGAATTACAAGTCATATTACCTAAGAAAGAAGCAAGAAAAAAGAACAGTGGCCTTGCTTGCACAAAATACGCCACCTCATAGTCCCAGCATTTTGTCGGATACTGAAATGGTAACTCTACAAAACAACATTCGTGATATGTCACCATTAGAAAACTCATTTTTAAACAGAGAACTGGTGTCACTTATACCAGGACAATCTAGAATTTTGCGCAGTATGTCTCAACAGAGCAATGATTTGACTCAACTAGTAACAAATCCACCGAATACAAAATCTCCAATGTCTATATCAAGCTGTCAATTGCAACCACATGAAGCACCCTGGCTTTTATCATTTGGAAGACGGATGTCTGAAGAACTTATCGGTCACACCTCTAGCCGAGTCGACAAGACAACTGAGAGAAATTGGTGAATCCTTTTGGACAACAAGTAGTGTAAGCGAAGATGCAAATCAGGAGACTAACCAAACAAATAACAGGCCAATACATAAAGTAAAGGGACAAGATCGACACAGAAAGGAAAAAACCAAAGATTCACAAAAAAATATAAACCAAAAAAATTACTTGATAGTACAAAAACGGAAGGTTACAAAGCAAATTCGCAACATAATTCAAGAAAATGAAGCTGATGAGCTAAATACGCCAAAGAAAGACAGCACGAAAGAATAAGAAGACTAAATAAAGAAAAACGGTAACAGAACAAAGAAGTAATATAAATCAAGATGATGAACACGAGGAACATTTATGTTCGATATACCAAATAAACCAATAATGGAAAACCTGTTCGTGAATCATTAGGAATAAATAATAGTATTGGAAAAGAAGTGACTATTACAGGAGAATATGAAGAAAAAGGAAGGAAGGATAAAGCAAAACAAAATGTGGAATCGGAAGAATATGCTGATTTCGATAATATCACAGAAATAACTTTTTAAGAGACGGTAATAAAAAAAAATAGTATCGATTTAAAAAATGTTATTCCTTACTTAATGGACACTGATGATGATTAAGATTTTAATATTTTTTAAGTAGGTAGGTTTCCCTTACCCTTGCCTTTCTGCGATCTCATGATTGAAGTTCCTATACATATATAAAATGAAGTCTGATAGGATCCTATAAATATTGTTTTTTGTTCTTAAGAATTAGTATAGATTACTTAGATTAGATAAGCGAAGATTTTTTATTTAGCATGTCATTGAAATCAAGGTATTAAAGCATTATAGAAGGATACATTAAATAATAATGTCTTGTTAAAAATTGTGATTTATTAAGTTTAATCATAGTTTAATTCGTTCACAAGTATTACAAGTTAGATTGATAACATGTACCAACATTGTATGAGTAATTAATATCGGAGTTAAATTTAAGATTTACTTGATTGAATAAAAAAAATGTGAGGTAATTATTTCTCGATTTGTTATAATAAAGTTGATTGAAATAACATAAAATTCTCATTTATCTGTATAACCCTAATTAATATGTCTGCAAAATCTCATTTTTCTGCCATCGTCATCATTCATCTGGCTGATTAATTCATCAGTACACTCTATATCATAAACTATAAGGAGCAAATCAGTGCGCTTGATATATGTTATTACATTTAATAACCTAGACAAACTAATATTTTAATTTAGATCTAATAGTAAACTTAAATTTTAGCCAGACGAATTAGTCATTTACCCTTGTTTTCAAAGAATCACCCGGGTGTCCTCGGGGGACGCGGTATGCACCCGCCCCCGCCCCTGCATAGAAATGCAAGTGCGCGGGCGTGTGCGCCGCTTCAGTTATGAGTTTAATAGGTCAAGTGCGTGACGTGTAATTCGCGAAAAATTCTGTGAACCGTAAACCGTAACTAATATGCCTCGACCACGTAGTGCAGTGTACACGAACCAGCAATACCTGGATATGGTGTTATTTTACGACCGAACGCACAGTTTGCCACGAACCCGTCTGATGTTCCACCGCCGCTATCCCGATGCACCAATCCCATCAAGAGACCGAATTTTGAGGTCAACTCAAAATTTGCTGGACTTTGCATCGTTTCACGTACCAACTCATGCCCAAGCGCGTGGTAGAGCACCGGTGTACCCAAGAACCCTGCATCGGCAAATAAAGCGGTACTTCCAGACGAATCCACAGGCCAGCACAAGGCAGGCAGCGCGACATTTTCACGTCAGCCAGTTTTTTGTCTGGAAACTGTTAAACGCCTCTGGAATGCACCCTTACCACTTTCAAAAAGTGCAGGAGTTGGTGTGGCCCAGGGTCCGATTTTGTAGTGGCTATTACAGAACCTTGACAAAAATATCCTGTGGACAGATGAGGCCACGTTCACCCGACTCGGGCTGTTTAATGTCCACAACGAGCATTGGTGGGCTCAGCGTGGGCAGAACCCTCACGTAAATCAGAGGCATGCCTTTCAAAATCGTTTCTCGGTGAATGTGTGGGCAGGCATAATTAACAGCTGTGTCATACCTAGGTCCCTTCTTTATTGAGGAGAGACTGACCGGAGAACGCTATCTCCGGTTGTTAGAGACCTCTGTAGAAGAGCAGCTGCAGAACGTGCCTGATAGCTATCAGTCCGAGTTGTACTACCAACACGACGGAGCCCCAGCACACTACCAGCGAGATGTTCGCGCCTTCCTCGACCGGAGATTCGGCGAGCGGTGGATAGGACGCGGCGGGCCTGTACCTTGGCCGGCGCGGTCACCTGACCTGACGCCCTTAGACTTTTTTTTGTGGGGTGAAGTTAAAAGACTTGTGTACGAGCAAGAAAGTGAAAGCCGCGAACAGTTAAAACAAAGGATTGTTACGGCTTTCGAAATTGTTAAATCGCGTACATTTGTGCTACAAAACGTGAAGGTGAACCATAGGCACCGTACTGAGCTGTGCGTACAACAAGGAGGTGAACACTTCGAGCACCTCTTAAAGTACACGTAGGTAAGTGCCTAAGTTGTAAGTTTAATATTTATTTCTTTCTCTAAAAAAAACCTTGCTCTAAATCAAACGCAAATCTTACATACCTACACAAACGGACAGATCGAAAACAATAAATTAATTATCCGGTCATTATTAATCAACTTTAACTTCACTTTCTTTTTTTTTTTCACTTTAACACCAAAAGTATTAATGTGATAAAAAAAAACCACTCAGTTATTTGACGTGAAACTGCTACGTGTGGAATTCAGTTTTATTATTTAAAAGTGCTCCCAATCAGCTGTTTCGCCAAAGTTCACGCGCGGTCAGCGCATTATGTAGGTATTTTACTAAATAACTACATACACACACGCACTCGCCGGCCGCAAAATAATAAAAGTCTAATGCTGTATCGCTCAAACCGCGCCGGTACCGCCCTGCGCTCCGCCATCGCGCGATCTCTACAAAAAACGTATCAGCAGTCAGCCAGCAGCGCTTGATATAACAGAACAGACGCGTCACTCATTAGGCATTTTGCTATCGAATTTAATTGAGATAATTTTAGGGATAATATTTTTTCCACTTTAGCCGACTTTAATGCAGAAAAAATACTGAAAAAATGAGTAGTTTTTAATGATATTACAATCATTGGATGTAATTTGAAACTCTTACTAACAATATTTTTTTTACTTTGAACACCAAAGTAAAAGTTTAAATCACTTCCAATTTTCCAATCTTATTTCTTTTTTTAAAACATTTCCAACGCTAATACTTATTACTCTTGGAGGTAATGTGCTGGGTGCGTTTACAAACTCAAACCTTACCTACCTAAATCTTTCTGTGCGGAAATCGAATTCGCGACACGAAACGCAACGCAGCAGCCACAAACTCAGCCACTGTGCCAACAGTGCTGACAATTATTACGTAGCACAACTCATTATTGTGTCATTATGTGATATCTGCCATATTTCATTGTTTTATGCGCCGAAGTGGCCCCCATTTTTAATTTGCTTTCTCATGAATGTATGAGTTTGCAGCTTATTCAGTCTGCTTGACAGATAGCGGTTTTTTGACACCAGACTGAATCAGTCTGCTTGACAGACGGAGGGTAGATAAACGTGTGCTACTGTGCTTCGTGATTTTCTCTCATGATTTTTGTTATTTTCGAAATTGCTTTCTGTCATGATTCTAATTACTTTCGATCCTAACTAAATTTAATTTAAGTACAAGTTACACGTTAGTTCCGTAATAAAATCGAAGCTGCGACACCGTGATTTTGAGTTCGCGACCCAAACCAACGCGCCACGCCGGCGCCGGCGCAGGCGCTGCGAGGCCCACGTGCCGTTCCCGCGCAAAAAATGAATGGAGCGTGTCGACACGGTGATGGCGCATGTGTGCGTGCGTGTCACACGGCGGCACTCGTTCATTTTAAATAGCGCGCAATCACAATTTGATCCTTTTTATTTTTTTGATCTTTTTGGGAAAACCCTGGGTTATTATTTTTGAACAGTTTACTAGCATTAGTTATTATTTGTTCCTCAATTAGATTCTTGGACTAGAATATTGCCACTGAATTCAATGTCTTCCGAATTCAATGTTGTATTACACAACATAATAATTTAGACAAGATCAGAAAATAAGGACAAGCTAATCAGATATAAGAGGGCAGACTTCTTCGGCTGTTCGACATGGAATCCTCTGCTCCGTCGAATGACCACTGTTTTTATAACTTCGGGTACATTGATTCATCTTGACGATTACCCTCCTGTTTCAACACTGTCCGGTGTTACCAGGTACCGATAACACTACATACTGTATAATTGACTGTATCATTTACTCACGGCCTTTACTATGTCTGACTGCTTCGTTGGTCTAGTGGTGGCAAGCGCGTCTGCTGATCGTGAAGCCCTGGGTTCGATCTCCAGGTCGGGCGAAGTGTTATTGGATTTTCCGTGTGGAATTCTTCAGTAGCAGCCCGGAGTTTGGATTTGTGCCCGGTTGATGGCAATAAGCTCTCCTCCTATTAAACATAGCGGCGAAATGAGGGTGATTACTATACACCTCTGGCCAACCCTTCGGAGTATACGGGCGTGATGTTTATGTTATGTTATCCTTTACTACAGAAGGGACTAGGCAGTTTTGGAAGTTAATTACTACGACCAATCTAACAGTTAACTTTTGTAAAGTACATTAAAATTGAAAGGCGCATATTGTATCTGTTTCTTTGTGGTTTGTGCCAAATACATGTTTTTCTTTCTTCCTATACTACATGACGGTATAAACGCGCGACATCACGTTTCTGAAAATACTTATTATTTGTACATCTATACTAATATTATAAAGAGGAAAGATTTGTATTTTTGTATGTAACGAATAAACTTAAAAACTACTGGACCGTTTTCAAAAATTCTTTTGCCGTTAGAAAGCTACATTATCACTGAATAACATAGGCTATATTTATTACTGGAATAAAACTTCTTACGCGGGCGGAGACGTGAGGACACAGCTAGTAAATTATAAACTTAACGACGTATTAAAATACTCTCATAACAGAAATGCATTAAAAGATCCTCCACGAGTGACGATGCTAAAGTACGTCCGGTGTACCCTCGTCAGTCAGCCCCGCTACCAACCTCGCTGACTGGGTAATCTTTCACAACTTCGTTAGCTATGTTCGTGCCGACATTAAAGAAGATGAAGAACTCTCATAATATTCAGCATTATATTCTGCCAGTAAATGTCTTCTCCTGAACACTCAACGAGAAGATAAAGACCTACTCTAATCTTCTTCTTCTTCCTGCCCTTATCCCACACAAGGTGGGGTCGGCACAACATATGTTTCATAAATCCATGTTGTTAGAGGTTTTGGCTTATTGTTTTATGACCGGCCGCCTGCCTGACATCAATCCTCCTTGGTAATATTCGTTGCGCTGTCGCGCGGGTGACCCAATGTACTTGCTAATATTATGTAGTGGGTCCCAAAATGATATTATGCTTGTCAATCTCATTGCCGACAACAGGCGACCTACTCTAATATCGTAATGAAATAATTTCTTCAATTTTGATAATCAAAGCTTGCGTAATAGAACAATTTTCTGAATTCAATTGCAATTAAGAGATCCTTTATTATAGTTCTATGTTATTAGATTCGTGTATTCAAATATTTTTTATGTCACACAATCTTCTTCCTCCTAGCCTTTTTCCAACTACGTTGGGGTCAGCTTCCAGTCTAACCAGATGCGGCTGAATACCAGTATTTAACACGGAGCGACTGCCATCAGATCTCCGCAACCCAGCTACTGGATAATGCCGATATCCTAAGATTAGACCGGTTGTCAGACTTTAGGGTTTCTGACTACCCGTAACGACTGTCTTAGGTAATCGTATTACACCCGGGACCGACGGTTTACCGTGCTCTCAGAGGCACGGAGGGGTCTCAATGTGTAACTAACGGTCACCCATTCACAGACTGACCGCGGCAAGCGCAGCTTAACCTCGCACATCGTATGATTCGCGCGGTCGGCAATTAGCATTTTTTTCAATGTCACACAATCATGATAATATAATAGATCATGCAATAATTTTAATCACCATTATTATGTAACAATAGTCTTGCACACGCAGGACAGTAGGTACATGACAGAATGTACGCGATGACTGATGCATGCGTGCCGTCAGTTAGGACAGGTCAACTCAAACCTGCTATGGAATTTTCCTAAAAAGGCCATTCCAGACGTTGCCCTACATTGTTACATTCACATAGTTTTTGAACTTTAAAAGAGACCTTGATCTCCGAGTTTGTTTCGGCTTTTCTTCATAGTGCTAGTCAGATAGGAAATGCTGGCGCCATCTAGTCTTCAAAAAAACATTACATTGTCTGTAACAGATTTATTTACAGAAATAAAATTCATTTATCATTTATCAGTACTCAATAGTGTAGCCGTAGACTGTCCCCGGTTGGAGCCCCATCAGTTCTCAAAGGGGCCTTTGTGCGTTGGACCTGCATCCCCGGTAAACCTTCCAAAACACCAGACTTCTTCCGCACGCAAGATGAGCAGAAAAAAAGAATTCTTTTTATCGCAACATGAGGAAAATGTCTTAAGAGGAAACGCGGGCTGCAAAATATTAATAATTTGAATAGGTTTTTGCGATCTATTGCCGTCCCACCCCTCCCACAAACTTTCCCAATTGAGCGCGAAAGAGAACCTGCATCTCGGACTGATTTCTCCTGTGCAATATTAGCGATATCGTACTTTCGTATTTCCCTGTTTCATTCTTCCTATCTGGACCGATTTAATATTTTTGGTTATGTCTGTATGTTTTTCTTTTATTTTTTACATTCGTCAAATTTGTTTGCCAGATATCTGAAAACGGTGGTAAAACCGATCGATTTTTGTAAAATTTAAACGTTTCTAGTTCTTTTAATAATTAATTTATTGACAAAAACAAAACATAGTGGTGGTAGATATATGTATATCATATGGTAAAAAATATCTGCTCTCGTGACATTATTCAAGGAGGAAACTGAGGAATACGTTTGTATGGACTAAATGCCAACCGCATTTCCTCTTAATTTCTTCATAAGATTTTCAGGCGCTCTTTTCGTGTGGTTACTGACTAACCTGGTGTCAGAGTTTATGCCGCTCATGGGCCTCTGACTTGGCTTCACATGCCGTCGAGAAATATCTCTCAGGCATGCCGGTTTTCTCACGATGTTTTCCTTCACTGTTTATAGCAAGTGATCATTATACAATATGCACATGAATCCGAAAAGTCAGAGGTGCGTGCCTTGGGTTCGAACTTGAGACCTATGACTTAGCAGTCCGACGGTCACACCACTAGGCTATCACTGCTTTTTTATGATTTTAATTAGATTAGTTATCTACAGACTGCCTAATTTAAATCGATGTAGTTTTCTTTCAATTTCAGTAATGATACGTATTTATCAAATAGGTACTTGTATACCTATGTAACAATGTCAATATTGCTACTCAACTGCGTTATTCATTGACTGCAGTATGGCTAATTCCCATAGGATCATGAATAATAAATTACATTGTAAACATTAGACGTTTTCATTGCATGTTTACTTACCTACCCAGAAGTTATTAATATTCATTTAGCTTATCCATAAACCTTGTTTTAATTCACCTATCTGTTGGAATTTAGAAATTGTCTATACTGTTATTTATACTTCTATAATTTTTTGATTTTTGTATGTAACGAATAAATTTAAAAACACAGGACCGATTTCAAAAATTCTTTTGTCGTTAGAAAGCTACATTATCACTAAGTAACATAGGCTATATTTATTACTGGAATAAAACTTCTTACGCGGGCGGAGCCGTGAGGACACAGGTAGTCTAATAATAAAAGTATCGACGCGACGGTATCAAAATCTACTTCAGTGGGTTTTTTTAAGTACCAAATTGTTGTTGAAAAAAGCTCGCTATTTTGACACAAAAAGAGTTTTCATCGCTTTAATTGCTGAGTTATCGCAGTACCTAGTAATTAAGTTTACATCATAACATAACAACACGCCTGTATTCCCCGAAGGGTTGAGCAGAAATGTATAGTAAAACCCTCATTTCGTCGTTAAATTTTAGTCCCATGTAATAGGGGGCGAGCCTATTGCCATCAATCGGGCACTAATCCAAACTCCGGGCTGCTACTAAGGAATTCTACACGGAAAAACCCAAAACACTTTGCCTGACCTGGGGATCGAACCCAGGGCCTCACGATCAGCAGTCGCGCTTGCCACCCCTAGACCAGCGAGGCAGTTTAAATCATATTCTTATCAATTTCATCGTTTGTACCAATTTGATGCTATTATTATGAAACTTAAAATACAGTATGATCTTTTGATCATTGTTATTCAAAGTGCCAAAATTAACAAAGAAATCCTTAATGATCAGCAAGTATCAAAACTAGCTGCTACTGTTACTGACCACTATAAAATAATAAATGATTTTTATTTCTGTAAATAAATCTGTTACAGACACTTACAAGTCAATGTAATGTTTTTTTTAAGACTAGATACCGCCGGCATTTCCTATCTGACTAGCTCTGAGAAGAAAAGCCGAAACAAACTCAGAGATCAAGGTCTCTTTTAAAGTCCAGACATTGTGGTAAAAGTTGACCTGTCCTAACTGACGGCAGTCATCAGTCATCGCGTAGCTCAAACCTTATTTTAGGGAGCTCAACAACCCGACTGCCGCACGACGCTACCAATCAGCCGGACATTTGCGTAGGTCACAATAAAAACTATCACCCATATTCTAAGACGTTCCTCCAAAACATACTCGACTCAGGACGGCCTCGAAAACACCTTCATAATTGTATTCTTAGTCGCAATTTCGATAAAGTCTTCAAAATTAATTTTTATTACATACGAACTTTGACACTTCCTTCCTTAAGGTAGGTTCCGAGGTACCTTGAGCTTGACAGATGATTCCTTACCTCGACTGAGGAAAAATCTCGAGTCGAGGACGTTCATGTCAAATATAACTACCGAAAGGTTGAGTCGAGGTGGCGTCGAGTCGAGTAAGTTAGGGAGGAACGTCTTAGAATATGGGTGTATGATTAGAAAGCTGAGCGGAGATGATAAGGTCACAAATTTAGAGCGGCGTGGCGTGCAGCGGGGCGTTTTCTCAAGCGTTACTAAACACACAAGCTAGTATGGGTCAGTTTTCATCAAACGGAAAAATCGACACGCACTTTTTTGAAAAATCGTCACGCACTTTTTTGAAAAATCGTCACGCACTTTTTTGAAAAATCGTCACGCTCTTTTTTGAAAAATCGTCACACACTTTTTTGAAAAATCGTCACACACTTTTTTGAAAAAACGTCACGCACTTTTTTGAAAAATCGTCACGCACTTTTTTGATATCACTGAATAAAGAACTGTATCCGTATTGCCTTGAGAGGAAATGCGGTCGGCATTTAGTCCATACAAACGTATTCCTCAGTTTCCTCCTTGGATAATGTCACTAGAGCAAATATTTTTTACCATATGATCTATATCTACCACCACTATGTCCCTATGCTTTAATTTTTGTCAATGAGTTAATTATTAAAAGAACTAGAAACGTTGAAACATTACAAAAATCGACCGATTTTACCACCGTGTTCAAACATCTGGCAAACATATTAGACATATTTTTTGTTATCAGTAATAAATCACCAATAAAATGCTACATTTGGTATGCTTGTAAACTGACTTTTATTGGTGGAGGAAAGCTCTATAGAATTTCTGGCATTGTCCTTTGACGAATATAAACAATAAAAGAAAAACACACAGACATAACCAGTCTTTCTTAAATTATTACAGAAAAAAATATTATAATCGGTCCAGATTTGAAGAAGGAAACAGGGAAATACGAAAGTACGATTTCGCAAATATTGCACAGGAGAAATCAGTCCGAGATGCAGGTGTCTCTTTCGGGCTCAATTGGGAAGGTTTGCGGGAGGGGTGGGACGGAAATAGATCGCAAAAACCTATTCAAATTATTAATATTTTGCAACCCGCGTTTCCTCTTAAAGTACAAAATCCGACGTATGCACGGATATGCACGAGGAAACGCTTTGGAACTTATTGAAGTGTCTTCGTAAAAGTGTTTACAGCCTCCAGCTAAATGTATGCACGCTCAATATAATGCTTGAACGCTCCGCTGCGAGACCCGCCGCGCTGCTCTGAATTTGCAGCCCGAATGCACAACTTATTCGTCTCTTTTTCTCTTCTTGCGTCTGCAATGGTGTTGTTTCAGTTATACAATGTTATAAAAGTTCTTACGGGTACGTATAAAATTATTCGAAAATTCCAATTTCAAACGTAGCTATCCTTTGGTATGGTAGCTACGTGATCGTAGTAGACATGCTACGACCGCGTAGCGGCCGTAGCTGACACTTCTACGCTGTCGTAGCGTTACTACGCCACGTCAGTTGGTCGTAGGCTCGTAGCGTAGTCTTCTGGACAACAAATCATCTCCAATTGTGCCACCCTTTGAGGTGGACGCTGGGACAGACGTCAAACTTATTCCCTGTTATTACGAGCGATGGTTTAAACCAAGTCTTAGGTAAACCCGGATTTAAGGCTGCTTGTCCACGGGCGGAGAAGAGCGGAGCTAACCAATAGAATTGCATAAAATTCACGTTTCCGCTGTGTTCTATGAATATTGTGTATTTCTATTGGTTAGCTCCACACCGCTCCGCTATTCTCCGCTCTAATCAACAGGCAGCCTTAGACACCCATTACTTTCTAACATCGTATAACAAAAAGGGACGGGGCTTTTTCAAACCAGAATTTTTTTATAACATTTCTTGTAATAAGGCAGGATTTTTAGGTTTCTCAATCACATTTCTATCCCCCGACGCGGTAAGAGTGGTGTCATAAGTTAGAACCCCTGTCTGTAGTGTTTTAATATTTGTGTTAAGAGTACTTATATTCATTTTCAAGTTGATACACGCAGGGAGTAGGATTTTCCATACAAACGTTTATACCCCATTACCTACAAAATAGTACATCTCCACAGCCTCTAAGGAACATAATATTTCTTCTAAATTTAATTTTATTTTATATTCTATCTTACATGGTGCCCGCTTTGTCTGCCAGTGGGTCAGCCTCGGAACTGCTTTAAGCATGTCACTGCGACTATATATTCCGCCTCACCTCCTCTCAATAGGAAATGACAATATAATTAGTGATGTGACTAGCGATATTACAATAGCGATATTATTTCGCTAGACAGTCTAGCAAAATTATAATTATATGCTGGGTACATGAATTCTAAAAGTCATAGGCCAGTGACAGAAAAGTTAAAAGGAAATCGTCTTGATATGGGTATGTGATGAGGAGGGATGAAACACATGTGACTAAGAGAGTGTTGAATATGAATGTCGATGGATGGAGGGGGAGAGGGAGACCAAAGAATAGATGGATTGTGTAAGGGAGGATATGAAAGATAAGGGAGTAAATGATAATATGACGGTTGACAAGGAAGAATGGAAGAGGAAAACATATCGCACCGACCCCAAGCAACCTGGGACTAGGGCAGGAAGATGGTGATAATTGGTACTGACCAGGATCAAATTCAGACCCTCCAAAGGTAGGAACTTGTCTGGATTGCATTTGTATTTTAATAAAAATCTTTTTACGTGGGCAGAGCAGAGTGTGCGCAGCTAGTCTCACATAAACAAGTGTTTTGTTGTATTTTTTTCAGACGAGAAACTCTTTTATTAAGTCCTTATTAAGCGGTAACTTTTAATGTTGTTGGCAATGTTGTGAATTCTTTAATGTAATAGGTTATTATAGCCGTTTGTTTGAAGTTGAAATCACTTAGTAATATTTTGACGTAGTATACTTTATAACTTGAGTTATTGCTAGCATACGCAAAGATAAACCAAAGAAAGAATCAATATAAAATAAACAGAACAATGAATGTATATCAACCAAATGAAACAACAAAACTATTCGATTATTGCAATACGTTCTTCTACATATTCGGGTTAAAGCATTTCTGGGTCTCAGATGTCGCACTTTCTCAAAGATTCATCAAAATGTACAAGAAAGTCGAATACTTAATTATCATTGTGAACATATTTTTTCCTGTTTCAATCTTAGGATCATTCTTCACTCAGAAGAACTTGACTGTGGAGCAGTCTTGCGATCGGCTATGTTTTGGCATCACACTTCCCGGCAATTCGCTGTTTAATCTCTACTTATTGTTCTACAAAGCGGAGATCCGAGAGATCCTCTATAATCTAGCAGTGGTATTGAAGGTACACCAGAATGATCCTGAATTAGAACGAGAGATGATAAAGAAGATAAAAGTGTTTTCGGTAGCCTTTTGCTCCCTTGTGTGCACAGTAATAGTTTCTTATGGTTTGGGTGCATTGTTCAAAGTGATAACTGCAGGTGTGATATTTATTTTAAATTGAGCAAGCTTGACTACTGCACCTGTACTCTATTTAATATAACTATAGATAATTTCAGTGGCGTAACTATACTATCAGAGGCCCGTGGCAAATTCATTGGATGGGGCCCCAGTAAAAATCATTTGACGGGCGACGTTTTTTTTTTTTAAGTTTCCCCTCACTCTTCTATAGTGAACAAATTATAAGCGAGCGTTTAAATAAGCAATATTAAATATAATTAAATAATTAATAGATAGATTGTATATGTTATATTAATAGAATAAGTAAATGAATGGAAATATAAAATACTTAATAGGATACAAATTGATTCAAATTTAAGTACAAGGAAAATTAATAGGGCGCTCTTCCTCTCTCTACTCATTTGAAAATTTGCTGTGCCCGACAGGGTCCATAATTGTTTCTATTATTTTTTTATTTTACCACATATAAGTGTACATTATGGATTGCATTAAATGATTTGATTTGATTTGATTTCTATTTCTCCTTGAAATTTATTTGATCTTGGGTGCATTTACAAACACATAAAATTTGCCGCCCCTAAAATCTAATCTACCGCCCTAGGCTCCAGCCTACTGGTAAATCCGCCACTGGCTGGGGGCCCCGACGGGCCGTGGGTCCGTGGGATTTTGCCAGCCCTGCCACCCCTATAGTTATGCCACTGGACAACTTAGTCCCATTTCAGCAAGGTTTATAAGATCTGTAAGCAACATAGTTTCTTCCAGCAGGGATTCAAATTTAACACAGTATTATGCTTTTTTGAATCTTAACGGTCAATCAAGAAGAGATGAAACTCTACTTGAAGAAATGTTTCAAAAGATATTCGTGCCTTGATGGGCCCACTTTTGTCTATGGCTATATTAAATAGTGTACCTACAGCTAACTTGTTTCTTTTTTTAAATATGGAACGTTATTTTCCTCGGTATATCGTTTATTGCTTCTGTATTCAATCTTCTATGTCATCTATGTACCTTTTCTCCAGGTGAGAATTTCACCACGATTATACCGGCGTGGCCCGACGTGCTCGACACGTCAATAGCAGCTGGCGTGATGAGGGTCATCTTCTACATCTGTTGGTATATCTTCGGGGTAACGAACCTGGCTACATACTCATTGCTTGTGACATTAATGCTAACCATATGCTACCAATTTAAGAACCTGCATAAATATTTTTATGGTCTCGATAGTATATTTGATGATAAAAGTTTGTGTCAAGCGGAGAAAGAAATAAAATATGAGCAAGCGTTTAAGATTGGAATACAAATGCATTCACTTACACTATGGTAAGTAAAGAATATCTTTACGTTGTGGTTTGAACCGTAGGTGAATGAAGACTGACTTATTTTAAAATCTATTTAGAATAGTGCCAAAAAATCTGTTGGGTCTCTAACTCTCTAGGTGTGGTTCCAACCGGCGGGTTCGCGGATGAGTGCTTACGCGTGCCCGTGTTCCCGCCATAAGTGGCAGAGGAGGACACCGTGGAGTTTTAGTGGGTTTGAGTCCCACATAACTGCACTATCTCCCCGTGGTAGTACAGTATGCGAGATGCGAGTGCATTTCTCCACGATTAAAAAAAAAAAAAGGTATGGTTCCAACAAGAAAACATCACTAATACTGGGTGTAATGGGATGGTTTACCAAAACTAATTATTCTGAATTGAAAATAAGTGGAAATTTTTCATAATTATACAAGGTTAGTCGGAAAGGAGTACTAAGCCGAAAGGGTGTTAAAGTACCCATGATAATAGATAACTTTTTTTCTACAACTTTCCCCAAAAGTCAATAAGTTTAAGAGAAATAGCTGTTCAAAGATTTCATAAAAATACGCTAAATTCTATCTATCCGCAGCTATGATCAGCTGTGTTTACATTTTAAGTCATATTTGGGGTCACGGATTAGAGAACTTACCCATACTACGTGACCTGTTCAGGGGGGGGAGCGGAGTCTTCAAAATACCACGCTTGATCACAGGGGCGGTGGGGGTCTTAGGTTTTCGTCACGTAGTCAATATCCTCTAGGGATATCACGAGTTTTTTCGAGCTATATTCAAATATAGCGCGCAGAGTTAAGCGCTTTTTGAACTCACAGGTGGCAACACTGTCGCACATAATATGTCTTTTTTTTAACTTTCTGTTTGCAAAAAATGTTTAAAACCATATTTATGAAATACTACGTGAAAACTAGAGGGGTGGGAGGGGAGTAAAAATAGTTAAAAAAAATGGGTCACGTAGTATGGGTACGTTCCCTTAGTAGATCCATTTTCTGAATTCGTAACTAAAGCAGGGAAAATAACAATCATATTGAATGGTTTTTTTTTATCGAAAATTCATATTTTAACACTTTCTTTAAAACAATCATCAGTAATACCTACATTAAGTGGCGCGCGGTTTAGTACCCCCTTTCTGACTAACCTTGTATACCTATATTAGTAGAATAAACTATGTCGGGATTTACACCATGTACCTGTTTATTTTTGAGACTTCAATATTTCGGCGCAGTTGCATGCGCCATGATCACGGAAGAACTTCGATTGTTACGTGCGGGTAGATGTTATTGGCAGACGAAACGGTCTACCCTCCGTCTAGTTCGTTTATTACACTCGATACCAGAACCACTGTCTGCAAACTCACTATTCACCAGAATCTGTTCTCGACACACGACACTCAATGTATCTGTACGCGAAACGGCACTATTTTGATTTGTGTTGTTTTTACACAACCGGACTACTGGGTTCCAGACACTCGACAATTTAAATCCATCCTCACGATTGAATTTTTTGTATTTCGTAATTTCAATCGCTTCCCTGACCATTCTTGGTATTTAGTGGCGTTCTGTTGAGATAATCTGAGGGTTATGTAACTCGATCCAGTGATTTGTGTCCGAATGAATTAAATGTTCGGCGATGGCCGATTTTTGCGTATCGTTGTTTTTGACCTCTTTTATGTGTTCCTTTATTACGCCATGCTATTGTGCGTTTAGTTTACATGGTACATGGTGTAAATCCCGACATAGTTTATTCTACTAACGTCAATAACCATGGAAATTTAAAACAATACCGTGTATAATATATTCTTGAATGTAAAATAACTTATTCCATGAAGAAACAACAAACGTTGTTTTTTTAATTTGGAAATCTTCGAATTGTTTTCACTCATTTTCATTTCAAAATAATGGGCTGAATTCGCGGCACCCCGCTACACTGCCCCTTAGGGTGCGTTTCCACTGAGACGGAGCTGGGCGGAGCAGAACATTGAAAAGTGGTGAGTATTTCCACTAGAGCGAAGACCCGCCCGCCCCGATCGTCTACTTTCTATCCCGCTCAGGTCCGCGTGCTCATATATCTATATAAATAAAAATGAATCGCCAAATGTGTTGCTGAGCGCAAAACTTGAGAACGGCTCGACCAATTCAGCTATTTTTTTAATATATTCCTTAAGGCACAAGGAAGGTTCTTATGGAGAGTAAAAACATAGAAATTGCGTGGAAAATAGTAAAAACAACACTTTTCTTTTCCTACTACAGGCCAATAACTTTTGACAGAACGAAGTCTGTCCGGGCAGCGAGATTTATATAAAATTCCGCTCAGCCCCGCTCTGCTACGCTTATACTGTTTCCACTGAAGCGGAGCGGAGATTTCAAGCATTGTTATTGTTCAATTCATGCGCTGGTAAGCTCCGCTCCGCTCAGTTCCGTGTCAGTGGAAACGAAGCCTTACATTCAATATATATTGGAATAATAAATAATAGTCTGGTTATTTTAACTCTGTTTTATCTTCAGGTGTATGAAGAGACACCAGTACGTGTGCAAAGAAATATTCGCCACTGAAACAATACTGTTCTTCGCCATTTTTTTGTCGCAACTAGCTACTTTACTGGTTAAGTACCTACCTTTTTTTATTTTTTTCTCGTTGGAAAATCCTCATGGATGTCCCTCGCCCGGGGAAGACGAGGGTGTCTGCCGGACTCTTACCGGCTAAAAACCAACGGTGTTCCTTCTCCTGAGCGTAAGGCCGGGGTCACGGGATTCGCAAAAGCATGCACCGCAACCCCGGCAGGTCCCGGTCCGCCAACCCACTGGTTAAGTACCTGCCGGGTAAAATGAAGTCATTTGAGAACCACGGCTCTAATAGACACAAACATGACAATTTTTCAACATTATTTTTTATACAACAGGGTGTAAACGAAATCATGTAATTCCTTCAAACCTCGTGATGTACTGCTGACATAGATTAATCCTGCACGGGATACTTTTGGATTCAAAAAAACAAAAATATTACGAGAAGTAAACATGTGTCCCTAACGTGAGGCATTTTAGCGCCCCAAGTTAAATGACCGCGCGGCGAGCGATAGCCGCGCAATTCGCTCGGGGCTCTAAAATGCCTCACGTTAAGAACACATGTTTACTTATTGTATTTTTTTTTATTGAATCCAAAAGATTTCCCCGCTGGCTTAATCTATGTCAGCAGTACATCACGAGGTTTGAAGGAATTACATGATTTCGTTTACACCCTGTATATCCTTACTAACTTAAATTACTAACTGCCTCGTTGCTCTTGTCATGGCAAGCGCGACTGCTGATCGTGAGGTCCTGGGTTCAATCCCCAGGTCAGGCAGTGTTATTAGGTTTTTCCGTGTGGTATTCTTCAGTAGCAGCCTGGAGTTTGGATTGGTGCCCAGTTGATGGCAATAGGCTCGCCTCCTATTGCGGCGGAATGAGGGTGTTACTATACACCTCTGCCCAACCCTTCGGGGAATATAGGCGTGATGTTTTGTTAGGTATATACTTACAATTTCAATTATCAAAATACACAATATCATTGTAATCGTAAATACACAACACCTGTAGCCGTAATTGTTTAAGAAGCACAGCTTAGCTGAATAGAGTATTTAACTTTTTTTTTTGTTTATATTAGAAATCTCGAAACTATTATAAAAAAACCGGCCAAGTGCGAGTCGGACTCGCGCACGAAGGGTTCCGTACCATTATCTATAAAAACGGCAAAAAAGTCACGTTTGTTGTATGGCAGCCCCCTTAAATATTTATTTTATTCTATTTTTTAGTATTTGTTGTTATAGCGGCAACAGAAATACATCATCTGTGAAAATTTCAACTGTCTAACTATCACGGTTCATGAGATACAGCCTGATGACAGACGGACGGACGGACAGACAGCGGAGTCTTAGTAATAGGGTCCCGCTTTACCCTTTGGGTACGGAACCCTAAAAAGTTAAGCAATAGTGAAAAAAACAATTAAATATTTAATAAAATGCCCAAGTTATAAACTTTTTAAAATTATTTATAAGATATAGACAACACTACTACCACAATGACGTCATGCCTTAAAAACTTCATAGTAATTTGTCATCAGTCCATACAATATCCATAACGCGCAACAAGGACAGAAAATGCCCCCTTCACAAACTACGAAAGCGTGAAGTTCGTCTATTTTTTCATTATTTTTTCTTTCTCTTATACTTACTTTAAAATAACATTAAATTGTTGTACATTTTCGTCATCCGTAGTTCTCGAATGACCCCATTTTACAGTATGTCATTTTCACCTAGTTTAACTTAATCTAAAAGGACAAGGCCACTTCTACAGGGTGTAAGAGTAAAAACCGTTATTCTTGAAACCAGTGGCTTGGTTTCATTTATAGAACTTAAAATCAATGAAAATAATTTTTTTTTTAATGAAAATCCCAGTGTCAAATCGAAAGCATTTCGATGTAAAAGCATGTCACCTTATGCGCAAGGGCAATAAACCCGCATCTGACCACGGGAGAGGGGCGCGAGGGTTCGAGTTACGCTGCCGGCGCCCGCGGCGGCGCGGCAGCAGTCAGTCATCCGCTGTTCCGCTAGTGAGCGCACGTTGTTGCGTATGTACTCGTGTCGTCTTAGCGGAGCGCCGATCATTTTTCGCGCGTAAATTGTGTAACCTACTCAGTGCTATGTCGTTGTGCTACCCATGGTTTGAGTGATAACGGTGTTTATCCTTCCACCCTGTAAAGAGGGAATTGATGCGCACAGATTGAACAAGCTGGTTGGTGACCAAAGTCTTTCTTAATCACTGTGGAAGTATACCTATACACCGAATTTAATCTTGGGACATGTTGGATTTTAAAAGACCCTCCACGAATGCCTAGACTTAAGTACCTCCGGAAAACTCTGTGCAGTCAGCCCCGCTACCAATCTTGCTGACTGGGTAATCCTTTCACATGAGCTAGTCTCGTATATCTTATGGCCGACACGAGAGAAGTTTTAATTTATATTTCTAGTTAGCATAGCCTAATGGTGTGACCGTCGGACTGCCAAGTCATAGGTTTCGAATTCGAACCCAAGGCACGCACCTCTGACTTTTCAGATTTATGTGCATATTGTATAATTATCAGTTGCTTAAAAACGGTGAACGAAAACATCGTGAGGAAACTGGCATGCCTGAGAGATATTTCTCGATGTGAATCTAAGTCAGAGGCCCGGGCGGCATAAACTCTGACACCAGGTTAGTCACTAACCACACGAAAAGAAGAAGATCTAGATTGTGATTTCTTTCTTCTGTTAAAGATTATCAATAAGATTAGGTGTGTGATAAACCTAACACTTGTACTCGTATCAATGTTTGTTTCTTAATTATATTATCTACTTTCAACGTAACGATAAATAATAAAGTTAAGGTGAAACAGTAATGATTGATGGTGTTATTACAGGGTTCTGATCATAATTTGGCAGAGCTGTGGACAATGTTAATTATTTCATTAACTATAATGATTGGCCTCGGGTTTTTTATGTGGAATGGAGGTGATATTACAGTAGAGGTCAGTCAAAATTAATCTTTGCATAGTATAAAACAAAGTCGCTCCCGCTGTCTGTACGCTTAGATCTTTTAAACTACGCAACGGATTTTAATGCAGTTTTCAGCAATAGATAGAGCCATTCAAGACTAAGGTTTATATGCTCCACATTAGTATCTACATTGCACCCGTTCGAAGCCGGGGCGGGTCGCTAGTATAATTTAAATGTAGCTTTCGCTCCTAACCCAAAGAAACCTGTTGTTCTGGAGCCAGTTCCTTCCCTGTTCTCTCTCATGTTAGACGTTCTTGGTTTTCTCTTTCAGCATTTCCATTTGACGACAGTTTCTCTCTGAGAGAGCTTGCTCATTAAATTTTGATTTACTTTCCGCATCCATTTTCAGTGTTCAACTATTTTTTAAATGGCTTTGATGTGTTTCATTAGGTTTAATTAGGTCAGTGTTTGTCCTTCAAGGGTGGGCCATTTTAATATTTTCAGTCAGTCTTGCTCTAGTTACATTTTATTTTTGTATATTATCCATTTTGTCGTCAACATTTTCTTTTAATGTTTTTTTAACGTGTTTTTTTTTTGTCAGTTTCTTGATTCATGTGCAGCACCAATATCCTTCATCTATTCATAATGAATTTAATTCTAGGCATCTAAGCTATCCGACGCTATGTATAGTTCCGGTTGGGAGAACTGCTACGGACAATCATCTTTCCGTATCAGGAAATTAGTGGTCAACGCCATGAGGCAAGCTCAGGTAGGTTCACCCTATTATCACGCAAAAATATGTATATTATTTGGAATAATCACGATAGTCATAAATACATTTATCTGTGGGGGGAGGGGGATTAAGAATACAATTTATTCCTCTCCATCACTGGGCAAACGAATCGTTAGAAGCATCGAACCAGCATAATTGTGCCCGAAAATTGCCGAAAAGGGGCAATAGGCTCTCCACCTACTACAAGCAAACAAATACAAGCAAGCACGCGGGTGTTTCTAAGGGTGCTCTGCCAGAAAACTCGCTTTATCAACCTCATTCGCGAGATTCTGGTTCCGCGCTTTACAAAAACACTCTCAGGATAGGACAGTGTCTGACCACGTGGAATCCGGGTGCTGTAGTTCGCATCTATGTGTGATTTACACATCAGTGTATAATTTAGATATCAAGCATTTTGTCATAAAGGCTTTGTCAAACAGAACGCGTTATTATCGCGCGTCAGGGCGCTAATCTAACGCGACGCTATGACGCCGAGCTGTGTTGTACTGCGATGGTGATGTACCTACCGCCAAACAGAGCACCAGCGCTAGCATTACGCAGCGCCTTTGCTCTGTTTGGCGGTACATCACCATCGCTAGCATTACGCAGCGCCTTTGCTCTGTTTGGCGGTACATCACCATCGCTAGCATTACGCAGCGCCTTTGCTCTGTTTGGCGGTACATCACCATCGCTAGCATTACGCAGCGCCTTTGCTCTGTTTGGCGGTACATCACCAGCGCTAGCATTACGCAGCGCCTTTGCTCTGTTTGGCGGTACATCACCATCGCAGTACAACACAGCTCGGCGTCATAGCGTCGCGTTAGGTTAGCGCCCTGACGCGCAATAATAACGCGTTCTGTTTGACAAAGCCTTAAATAATCATAATGCTACGTAATCATAAAGTATTCGAAATAAAATTTAAATAAGTATGTTAGTATTTTGTTTTTTTTATAATTTGTGTTTAATTATTTCAGGAACCGGTTGTGTACAAGACTTTGGGGGTGATGGATTTATCATACGAGGCTTACGTCACTGTAAGCTATGTTTCTTAGTTTGTAACTAATGTAAGATAAAAAAGGAGTTTCACCGTTGATGTTTTTTTTCCGTTTATCATTACAGCTAGTCAAAATGCCGTACACGGCCGTGTCGGTGTTCTATTGAGTATTACACAATCAACATCAAGAATTAAAATTGAAGAAAAAAGCTTAATTATCTACCCTACTTATAATTTATTTTTCTGAAAGTACATTCACTATCTAGCACGGTTGCCACACTTGCCACCGTTGTTGATTACCAGCACATTTTATTAGGTAGTTCGATGCACAGCAATTTTAGAATTTTTAATAATAAATAAACAAATGAGTGAAAAAATTATTTTGTTTTTGTATAGAGGTGTACAATTACTATTGATACAAGCTTTCTGCAGTTAGGCAGTACTAAATGGTTAGAGGATCCTGGATATTTAAGAGGCTTAGAAATTGTAAAAAAATTAAGAGTAGTAAGAGCTGTTAAATTGGCCAAAGAATACATTAATATTTTAGCTAGAAGTGAAGATGAATAACGATTTGTGATTCAGGATGTAAGCGAGTATAAAAAAAAGTATCAAAATGTAACTAAAGAATGTTTAATTAAATACATCAGGTATACTGAAATGGTTTAAATTTTATTCAACTTGAAAATTTTTGATTTCTTACCTTAATACCATTAGAATTATATATTTTTTGGAATGAACGACTAAATTTCACAAAAATAATCATAATTATGCCGTAAAAGTGCAAAAATTCAAGAATTTATCTAGAGGTTAATTTTAACTTTAAATAACTTTTGAAGGAGAAAATTTATCAAAATAAATTAAGAGACCTTTTTTGTAGAGCGTTCAATTCTGTACAAAGGTATGAGTTTGTCATTGCTACAAAAAAACAAGTTCAAGAAAAAAAAAACATATTTGCAAAAAGAGGCAAAATCCCATGTAATTTTAATGGAAAATGTATCGTCTTTGGGGCAAGGTTTGTTATGTATATTAAGGGCTTATGATGTCAGATATTTTTTTTAGATGACAAACTAAAAATTTAGACGGCGTCGCAAGAAAAATAATCAATTTCGTATACCTATATCGGACTCCCCACTATGTATACATAATCTACCTATAATATGCATCTAAATATGATTAAGACGTAGGTAATATGCTATAAAATAATATAATTATAGCAGAATAGTCTAGTGTACAATGAGTGTGTTTACGTGTAGAGCACGTTATAGGTACCGTTGGTCCCGGGTGTACCTAATAAGAATAGGTACCTATGACAGTCGTTACATAATCAGAAGCCCGAAAGTCTGATAACCGATGAAGTATGAAAGATAATGTAAGTGGTCTACTCGTAGGGAATATACCTACCTACCCCCATCCTCTTGACATATCATCCCTTAGTCACTGTCGACACCCACGGAAAGAAGTGAATGGTGGTCTTTTCTTTGCCAGGAACCACACGGCTAATGTTGTATTAGCTTATACCTAATAAAAAATAATCTAGCCGTATATTCTTTAGCTAAACATGGATTTTCCAAAGGCCGATAAGAAACGGAACACGGCCTCTAAAAATTATAATGCCGGAGAAGTGTTGTCATTGTCAATGTCACAGATGTCACTAATAGTTTAATGTCAGTCATTATTATTATGTCAACTCAATGTCAAATCAATGGTCGAAATTGGAGTATTTTCACTGAAGAGTATTTTGTAGAAATTAAAAATAATTAACAAATAAATGCACTATAATAATACAGTTTCTAGAAAAGAACTAAAACAACGGCACAACTATTATTTGTGTTGAAATACTAATAAAATAATTTCGATCACCAATTTGAGGTTATATTATTGTTACAAGTAAATTGAAAACATCGTCGAATGCACATAAATCTATTAAAACATCAACAACATTTCGTAAAAGTGGATTTGTGTGAGATAAACATCATTCCAATTTTAAAATGCCTGAAATAGCTTTATGAAAAAAGAAATTAGTTTGATTGTTTATAACCAGTTATTAATTTGCTGGGGGCAGTTAAGATTTTGTTAGTGATATGATGAGAACGTATACCCGCAAGCGGCCGACCAACCAGTTAATAGAGGACGTCCACGAACTATGTAGACTGTGTCTGAACAAGGCTATGGAAGGCATGCCCATATTCTCTGAGGACACGGACAATATCTGTGCTACTCTGGCATTGAGGATTATGATCTGTGTGGGACTAGAGGTAAGAAGTCGAAGCTGGCCTCTATTGTGTTATCAAGTTAAAACCTACATAATTATTTCATCAAGAATAAGACCTTATTAAAATTTAAAAGAGTACTAAATAAATTATTATTACCTATAGAAATGTTGTTATATGATTAATTAGTTCCTAAATGATAATTCACTATTTGACTAATTATTATCAATTTAATTTTAATTTCAATAAAACGTACTTATTAGTAGGTACACAATATTTCTTCATAATACTATAAAATACTAATATAATATAATTCTTTATAATACTTAAATTCTATTTTATTTTTAGGGACGATGTTTATATTTGTCACACAGTTATATTTGTCTGTCTTTAAGGCATATCATAGTGCACTCATTAAATCTTTTTAAGGCTATAAATATGTAGACTTACCTAAATAGTAACAGGTTTTGCCATCATTGCTGACTCGTAATAAATATTTTTCAACCCAGAAATGTAATGCTGACATAAAACGTTTCCAATTTTTAGGTTACAAGAGAAGACTGTTTACCGAACATAATCTGTACCGAATGTTACAATGAACTTAACAAATATTACGCATTTAGGAAGAAATGTGAAGTAACATATCAAAAACTTAAATCTCATGTTTTAGCTGTAAAAGAGAAACAGTACAAACAGAGGCTGCAAAATGATGAAGAAAATAAAAAGAAGTTAAAAGTTGAAGATGATGACGGACTGAAGTTTGTAGTTACGTTTGATAAAGATCAGTTTGCCGGAGTTAATGTATTGAATCTAAATGGTGTAGCGCAAGTTAATAACTTTGTAGAGGTATGTTCAATAATGTTCATAGTTTTGATATAAATTTTGTACAGTGTTGGAAATCGGCTATGGTTAATTCTTTTTATGTTTGTTAACAGAAGTTACCAGACCTCACAAAAGTAGACAGTATAGAAATCAAAATGCCTGATCTAAGCACACAAGAACAAGTAAGTACTTAATCCTTATTATTCTGAGCTGCTGGTCCTATTGGCTCTTCTTCTTTTCATGTGGTTAGTTAGTAACCTGGTGTTGGAGTTTATGCTGCCCATGGGCCTCTGACTTGGTTTCACATGCCATCGAGAAATATCTCTCAGGCATGCCGGTTTCCTCATAATGTTTTCCTTCACCGTTTTTTAAGCAAGTGATAATTATACAATACGCACATGCATCCAAAAAATCAGAGGGGCGTGCCTTGGGGTCGAATATTGGCACTGATATTATAATATTTATTCTGTTCTGTTTGTTAAGAATATTAAATTAAAAAAAATGTGTTTTTATGAATATGCAAATTTCATTCTTCTTTATTTCGTTTTTCAAGTAGTGAAAAATATATCTGAGATGTGGTTACTATCTACACTTAATGCACATCAAAGTTGTAAGCTGAGGTACTGACTGTATGGCTATAGGTAACACTTATGCAGCTCCATTGTATAACATTACATAACATAATTAGCCCATTTCTGTCCCACTGTTGGGCACGGGCCTCTTCTCAGAATGAGAAGGGTTTAGGCTTTAGTCCACCACGCAGGCCTGGTGCGGGTTGGCAGACTACACACATCATCGAGAACTTTATGGAGCCCTCTCAGCTGTGCAGATTTCCTCACGATGTTTTTCCTTCACCATTAACGCAAATGATAATCAAATATCAGGTCCATTGCACAATAACAAAACCCTATGATGCTCCTTTTTTATCCTTGGAAAATCCTCATGGATGTTCCTCGCCGGAGGAAGGCGAGAGGGTCTGCCGGACTCTTACCAGCTAAAAACCAACGGTGTTCCTCCTCCTGACAGTACGGCCGGGGTCACGGGATTCGCAAAAGCATGCACCACAACCCCGGAATCCTATGATGCTCCTGCCATACTAAAATCCTGCTACAGTAACGTTGCAATTAAGGTTCAGTCAGACTGCAGTAACTCTACTGTTGCGCTACAAACAAGCAATTTATACTTCCCTCATTTCATGTATAATTTTCAGCAATCACAAGAAGTGGACACATCAGATCCAGATATAACAACATTCTTATCAACAATGCTCATAGAACTAGGCATACTGACGCAGCAGGAAAACGGACTGGTGTACTCTAACCAGAACATCAAGACGTTGGAATTGGAAACAGGGGATGGGAGTCAGGTCATGTTGGAACTGATGGAGGAAGATGATGAACAGGAACAGGTAAAAAGTCTATATTGCATTAATGGTGTGTAGGGATAAAGCTCAAAGGACCAAAGTTCCTAGCAAAACTGAATAAGTGGGTCGAGGAACTTCAAGTATACTCCACCAAGAAGAACATTGTCTACTTAGTTGTCGGCAATAAGATTGACAAGCATCTGATTTTGGGACCCAGTGCATAATATCAGCAAGCACATTGGGTCACCCAACGAGTATTCCCAAGGAGGGTTGATGTCAGGCAGGCGGGCGGTCATAAAACAATAAGCCAAAACCTCTAACAACATGGATTTATGAAATAAATGTTGTGCCGACCCCACCTAGTGTGGGATAAGGTCAGTAAGAAGAAGAAGAGGGATAAGTCTTGAATAGGCATACCTACCTTCCATGAGTAGGTTGGCTACTGAAACTGAGGTTTTAGGCTGGATTTAGTGCTACACGGACGGTCCGTACGGACGACCGTCGTCCGGAGCTATCGAATAGAAACCAAGGATGGACGGACGGTCGGCAAGCAGTGCACTACATAAAACATGACATCACGCCTTATATTCTCCAAAGGGTTCAGCAGGTGTTTTAGTACACCCTCGTTTCGCCTTGTAATAGGGGGCGAGCCTACTGCCATTAACCAGGCACATATCCAGACTCCGGGTTGCTACTGCGAAATTCCTAATGGAAAAACCCAATAACACTGCCCGACCTTGGGATCGGACCCAAGACCCTATAGCATAGGGCCTATGCTCAGCAGTCGCGCTTGCAACCACTAGATAAACAGGACAGTGCACTACTAAACGCAATAGTTGATTTCTATACGATAGCTCCGGACGCCGGTCGTCCGTACGGACCGTCCGTGTAGAACGAAATCCAGCCTTACGTCTTGCTCTAATGAGGAGAGAATGAAACTATAGAACGTATGTAAACTTTGCTTTTTAGGGTTACATACCTAAAGGGTAAAGCGGGACCCTATTACTAAGATTCCGCTGTCCGTCTGTCACCAGGCCGTATCTCATGAACCGTGATGGTTAGATGAAATTTTCACAGATGATGTATTTCTGTTGCCGCTATAACAACAAATACTAAAAAACTGAATAAAATAAATATTTAAGGGGGGGCTCCCATACAACAAACGTGATTTTTATAGATAATGGTACGGAACCCTTCGTGCGCGAGTCCGACTCGCACTTGGCCGGTTTTTTACATTTATGCACCCATCCCCGAATGTGCGTAGATTGCATTTGTTTGGCAGTTCTAATCTGTCCTGAAAAACTGTGGGTGTTCTGGTAAATAAATAAACAATTTAATAATTTAAGCTGTGTCGTGTTTCTCATATTATATTACATATACGAACTGCCTCGTTGATCTAGTGTGGCAAGCGCGACTGCTGATTGTGAGGTCCTGGGTTCGATCCAAAAGTCGGGAACAGTGTTATTAGGTTTTTCCTTGTGGAATTCCTCAATAGGCCTGAGCTGTGCTAAGCTGCGTAGCGAGGAATGTGTTTTGTAAGCACCAATAGAATCACTTCATTTACCTAGCTTCGCTCTGCGCTGCTCTGGTGGATATGGGCTTAGCGGCGCGAGGTTTTTGTTCATACAAAACAAGCAAGAAATGCGAGCGAGGAATGTGTACCGCTCCCGCCACACCACCCTCATATTCGAAAACAGTCCGCTACCTATCCTCGCACCACTCATTTGTACACATTAACACATTACGCATTACACATTACCCATTCCTCGCACAGCTCTGGTGGATGTCCAGCCTAGCAGTCCCAAGTTTGGGTTTGTGCCCGGGTAATGGCAATAGGCTCGCCCCGTATCTATATATACATATAAGAGGACAAGCTGACTGACTGACTGATCTATGAATGCACAGCCTAAACGGCTGGGATTAGAAACTTGAAATTTTGACAGTAGGTTCATTTTGTGACGTAAACATCCACTAAGAAGGGATTTCTCGAAATTCAACACCTAAGGGGGTGAAAAAAAATCACGCAAGCGAAACTGCGGGCAAAAGCTAGTTACATATATACGAGGATGTACTAAAACACCTCTGCCGAACCCTTCTGGTAATACAAGGCGTGATGTTATGTTATTGTGTCATGTTTGTCATGTATTACGTATATTTAGTACTATTCCAGGTAAAAGAGGAAATGGCAGAAGAATCTCCGAACACATCGGTAGAAGTGGAAGCAGAACCGTCGCAAGAGAACGACTGTGTCGTAAAATATATCACACCGAACTTAAAAGACAAGAAACAAGTAAAAACTGTCAAAAAGAGGCAAGTGATAGTGTATTTTTCTAAATGTTGGCAATATAATGGTGTGATTCTTTTGCGCACTTTGACAGGAGTAAACTAAACTAAGGGTGTTTGTCTCTTTCTGTTTCAGTAGAAAAAGAAAGTGACAGTTGCGTTTAGTCTATTTTAGTACTGTCAAAATGTGCTACATAATCAATACCAATATCATCTATAGTCAGTCATACAGTCATAAAACGTGGGAGCGGTGCAGCTAGTATTTCGCTCTCTCTCTCTCTCTCTTTCTCTCTTTCGCTCTCTCTCTCTCTTTCGCTCTCACATGCCCACCGCCCTAGCGTTACTATGATTTATGGGCCTCATCTGCAGTGAGAAAAAACACTACTATAGTTTTTATTAATTTTCCCGTGAAAACAATATATATGGCTCTATGGCTTCCGCTACGTCCCTCTTACATTCCATATTTTTTTCGGCTGTCGCTGAAAACCAGCATTGTAACTGAGCTGTGTGCATGTCCCACAGTAATAAATGTGGAGCGATGATCGATTTGCTCAGATATGATTCATGTTTTCCAAAACTTTTATGATTTTGTTTTCTTCTATATTATTTTTTTAAAATCTGTTCTTGATGCCATTTTATAATACTTCTCCAAGCCACGTGCACCTGTAAAATCAGTTTTCTAATAATTTATTTGGTTAAGAAGACATCAAAGTAAATTATTAGAAAATGGATATTACAGATGCATGTGGCTTGAGAAGTATTATAAAATAGCATAAAATATAGATTTAAAAAAAAAATATAGAGGATTTTGGAGGCGCAGCGACGATAGTTTATTTTACTTTTTTTATTGTGGTTACAGACGCAAATAAATATTTACTTTAATGTTGTCGCGAGCCCTTCAATTTAAAGATATTTGATCCATTTTGTCCGTATAGTATCGGAGCTTGGTGCGAGGAGTGCGGCAAGCGTCTCGCGTCCAAGAGCGCGCTCACACGGCACATGCGCATCCACTCCGGGGAGCGCCCGTTCGCGTGTCAGCTGTGCGGGCGGCGGTTTGCGCAGAGAGAGGTCATGCTCAGACACATGCCCGTGCATGAAGGTTACTACATATGGGTACTTAGCGATAAGACCGCCATTTGTACTGTTCTTAATAATGTGTACTCCTTCTGTTTTATTTCTTTTAGTGTACAATAAAGTATATCTATCTATCTACTTATAAGTTAGGATAAATGGATTGTTTTCTACATTTACACAAGTAAAATTGTTATGTTTGCTCGTTCCGTACTTCTCCCGCCAACGAAGGACAGCGATTGTTCTGCCTAGCCTTTTCCCAACTATGTTGGGGTCAGCTTCCAGTCTAACCAGATGCGGCTTTATACCAGTATTTTACACGGAGCGACTGCCATCAGACCTCCGCAACCCAATTACTGGGCAATGCCGATATCCTAAGGTTATACCAACAGCGATTATAGGATAAAATTAAAACTTCTTAAAATTAATTTTACTATTTTAAATAGTACTAGCTGTGTCCTCACGGCTCCGCCCGTAGCCTATGTTACTCAGTGATGGTGTAGCTTTCTAACGGCAAAAGAATTTTTGAAATCGGTCCAGTAGTTTTTAAGTTTATTCGTTACATACAAAAATACAAATCTTTCCTCTTTATAATATTAGTATAGATAACGGCTAAGTGGTCGGCTAATTACATTACAATTGCGCAAAATATTTGATCAGCTTAATTTTTAATTTTAATACACTAATGTTACAATTTTTTGTTACAATTCCCAAGTTTGTAAGCCCTATTAAAAGTGCCCAAACATTGATTGCATTATAATTTTGGGAGCCGTAAGTTTCCAACATTATAAATGAACTTTGACTGTTATTTACAGAACAACGTCCACACAAGTGCTCCGTATGCGACAAGAGCTTCACACAACGCGGCGCGCTCGTATCGCACGCGCGTGCGCACGCGCCGGCCAACGCGCGGCCGCTCGCGCTGCACCGCTGTGACCGCTGTCCCAAAGTGTTCTTATACGCTTCAGGTGAGTTCACAAGTGTATGCTGTGTTATACACAACAAGAGTTAACTAACTATGCCTCGTTGACTAGTGGTGGCAAGCGCGACTGCTGATCGTGAGGTACTGAGTTCGATCCCCAGGTCGGGCAGTGTTATTGCGTTTTTCCGTGTGGAATTCCTCAGTAGCAGTTTGGATTTGTGCCCGGTTGATTGCAATAGGCTCGCCCCCTATTACATGGGACTTAAACATACGGCGAAATGAGGGTGTTACTATACACCTCTGCCCAACCAATACTTCCAACGCATGTGTGCGTGTTGAGACAGCCTTCAAACAAAAACTACAACTACATACACACTCTTTCGTAAAGATGTGACTAAAACTAATCAATCAATCAATCATAATATTTATTGTGGATCACAGGTAAGTACATTACAAAATACAGATTTTTCATGGAATTGAGTTCAGCTATGTCCCGCCCTGTAGGCATACAATATTACATACAAAATATAATTTTAAGTACATTTTCAATAAGTCATTGTATCATAAGTCATAAGGTAAACTAAACACATTGAAAAAGTAATTTGGAGGGGCGGGACGTGTTATCGTAGTTTATCTCTACGTGCGTATGCGCCGGTCAAAGCATGAGTGTCCGAAAGAGTTCTGTGTATATGGTTCAAGTATGTAGTGCATAAGCCATTGAAATACGGCGCAAACCTAACCGACTCACTCGGCCCGATGCTAATTACGACGCAAGGTGTGATGGGAATGTCACAAACCGAATAGAAGTGTCTACATCTTAGTGGAACGTGGTTCGAATTTATAATGCGTTTAACGGAAGTTTGAAGTAGTTTTTTTCAACTAATTCACGTCAATGGCCCGGCCAGAATATGTGATAGGTTTTGTTCGACGCGTGTCTTTGTTGATGGATTCTGTAATCATCATCAAGTCGGCTCTGTCGCCCACTGCTGAAGTCAGGTCTCACCAACTCTCGCATTATAACATGTACAGTTCGGGCGACGAGTCGTGGCCACTCTTAACATAGGCTTTGCGAACTTTCGCGCATGTACGGTCAACAACGAAAGTAGGTTAACACTTATTTTAACATAAAACCTAAAAGACACAAAATTATTCGATACACTGCTTTTTAGTATTTCATGTGATAGTCAAGAGTTGTGTGTTATTTTATTGTTACATGTGTTCCGATTAAATTTGAATACCTGTAATCGAGTTTAGTTATGATTTAAAAACTGAAGTGTTAACATACTTTTGTTGCTGACTGTACACCCGTGGAGAAAACAGTTATTGTACAAACTATTAAGTAAACTTTACTTAACTAATGGTCAATCCTAAGATCGTAGTAATTAAAAGTTAAGTAAAAGCTATTTTGTTGATAAAAATATCTATTCCACAACCATGTTTAGAGCGGCCAAGATAAATTGGCCGTACTGTACAGTCAGAAGCAATAATATCTGCTTACCGACGGTTTTAAAATCACCAAAAATAGTTATCTAGCTATGCTAGCTAGAATGATTAAATATGCATTCTATCTATAGCCACATATTTATTCAAATGTTTTGGATCATATAGCTAATGTTGGCGATTTTAAAACATAATTATTGCTTCTGAATGTATTACATAATATAACATCACGCCTGTATTCCCCGAAAGGATTGGCAGAGGTGTATAGTAACACCCTCATTTCGCCGTTATGTTTAAGTCCCATGTAATAGAGGCGAGTCTATTGCCATCAACCGGGCACAAATCCAAACTCCGAGCTGCTACTGAGGAATTCCACAAGGAAAAATCCAATAACAGCATAGCATTCTATTTATCGTCACATATTTATTCGAATGGCAATTTTAATACCATCGCCGCGTCGCGTCTTTAGAAACATATTGTTTCTGACTATATTATTTTCTACTAATTTGCTCATACCCCGTCGTCAGGTCTCAGTCGCCACATGATGATGCACAACGGGCGCGTGTACGTGTGCGGCGCGTGCGAGCGACAGTTCAAAGACAAGAGCTCCCTCCTGCGACATCTGAAGAACGCCAATCACGCGCCCAGAGACAATGCACCCACTTGATCTACGCCCTGACTGAACTGAACCTCGGGAGAATTACAAGTATCAAAGTAGTATGTGATCACTTCGAACAAGCATTGCCAAGAGCCAAGTTTTTGTGATAGTAATATTTCTATAACAATATTACCTTTTGACCGCTAAGTCTGTATCGATCATACCTGCAGATCAACTGAAATTCCGGAAGTGCAGTACGGTTTATTTAGGGTATCTTTTTGTGTTGTTATTGGCTGACTCTTGTGTAGGGAGCACTTTACGCGCTGTTGCTTATAGCAGAATAACGTTTGCGGTCGAAACTTGAAGCAAACGTGTCCGCCTACACTGACAGTTCAGCGAGACGAGACATGCGCATTATGAACGACAGTAATAGGTTCGTTACACATCAAAATGCTTGCAGAGCTGCAGAGAACATGCCAAATGTTTGCGTTTGGTACTCATTCGAATACTTAAGGCTCACACACACACATGCTTAAGGCTAATTTGACAACACGTTTGGTGTAGTGGCTGAGCGATTGGCTACTGAGCTACGGGTCGTAGGTTAGATTCCCACACGGAACAAATATTTGTGTGGCCAACAGATAGTTGTTCCGGGTTTGGACGTTTGTGCATGTGAAGATTTGCGTCTGTAAAATGCACCCACGATACAGGAGAAATCCTAGTGGGGGCAACGTTTTATTTAAAAGAAAGAAGAAGAATTTACACCGAGATGCTTTCTCGAACCGTCTCATGTTATCTCTATTTTCATCGTAGTTAAAGACAAGGATAGAACGAGTATCTTTTCGAAAAACTATTCTCGTGTAAATTAGCCTTTACAATAGCGAGTACCTAGTCAGGCGGTCAGTACCCCTAGGATGAGTTTTTATCTCCCTTACACAGTCGCAAGAAAAAGAGACAAATATATTATTCAGTTTAGAGAGCTCACGTCCCACCCCTCCAAAATTCAGAACGCTTCAATGTGTGAAAGTATTTATAAAGCACCACCAATATTCCCAACGCATGTGACTGCCCGGTTACGTAGAAACGGTCCGCAAGACAATCTACAAGCAGTCGAATAGGAAAAAAAAATCCCAACGCATGTGTGCGTGTTGAGACAGCCGTCAAACAAAAGCTACAACACACTCTTTCGTAAAGATGTGACTAAACACATTGAAATAGTAATTTGGAGGGGCGGGGCATGATATCGTAGTTTATCTCTAGTACATACTACATAGTACAATACATATTTCCGTGAGAAATTATGCAACTGCTCGTCGAGACGCGCTGACTGTGTGGTTTGATGCTTATGGACTAAGATCTTTAAATGTATTTAAATGTGATCTAAAATGTAATTGTATACAATAATTTTGTGTCAAATGAAATTATAATTTAAATTATAATGTGTAATTAATTGTTAAATGTATTGTTGCTGGATGCAAAATGAAGTGTATGTATGTGATCATACTTTATATTAAAACTTAGAAGGAAATATTTTGAGAAATAAAACACTAGTTTATTTACTTAAATATTTTATTGGAAAAAAATTTATATTAAATCCAAGGCAACGTGGTATTGTAAAATTTTAAGAAAATAATGACAAGAAAACATCGGAATACTGGTGCTAGGCCGCGGCGAGGCTCGCCTGCTCGACCTCTGACAATGGACATGTGACGGATGGCACTTATATTAAACAAAACACGAACAAATATATTTTCATAACATTTTAATTTTCATAAAAACCAAGTCGACGCCACCGCATTGTAACTTATGGAATGCCTTCTTATTCACTTAAAAATTATATACTCCCTACAAGCATACATTTTAGTATCTATTTCAAATTTTGTTCAAGAAACAAGTGGGAACAGTTTCGTAGGCCGATACATTTGCGTGTCTCTACGTGCGTCTCTGGCAACTCTGACGTCACCGACTATAATATAAGATACATAATAATATTGGTCGCGTGATGACTGCTCTCGTTTATAAACATAATATCAGTAAACAGACCGACGTAATAACCGTTGAAACTGAACTGAAAATAATAATTACACTTGCAGCTCTAACTCCTACATCTAGATTATAAATGATTATAAAAATAAATAAGGGGCGTCGCCCCCTCCCTTTCACCGCTACTCGTTCGGACAACACTTCGGACATTGTTATTGTTTGAGCAAAACTCGAGACGTTTATGTATGAACGTTACAGGTGTTTGGTACATAGCTCGGCACCGCTGCGGAGTGGTGCCGAGTGCCGAGTGCCGAGTGCCGAGTGGTGGGTCCCGTCTGTCCACACCTTCACACACACATCCGCCAAACACTAAAATAATCAACAGACAAATTATAATAACCGAATCAACTACCACAAATAAAAATATAAGCCGCAGCACACAGCGGCTCTATGACTCGTACTAGATCCACCCGGTACGACACTTAACAATACATTTAGATGAATAAAATCCAAATTATTTTCAAAAATGATTATTATTAATAAAAACAATTCTGTGTGCTTTGATTTTATGATTTATCTGGCTATTGTTAAACATACATCGCTATAGCAAGTGATTCCTAGAATGTTCACATTATTAGGTTATAGCACAACGGTCTAAAATAAAATTACTAATAAGTAATAATAATCAATATTTACAGTTAGTTTCGACTACGACGCCCGACAAGTGCGACTGTTCGCAAGCACCGCTGAATCATTTGACCCTTATAAGTTGACAATCTCTTGACGACGGCAAAAGATACATATTGCCTGGACGGTGTATAAAATTATATAAAAATATCGATCGATCATCAACGTACTATCACTATCGTCGCTCGCACGCGGTCCGACGCGCGGCTACGTCAATTTTCACAAATCAATCTCAACGTTTTATTATGAGCTTTTTGATTTAGCGAAATAGATCGGAATGTTTGAAAATAAATTTTTGGCACTTCAAATTATGAACTGGTCGGTCCGCGTGCAGAGCGCGACTCAATTATAAGCTTTACGCGTTCGGAGTAAAGACTATAATTGCTACACTTATCCGCTTACATCTCATTAGACGGCCGTCCACGACCTGCGGCGACTCGAGAGCTGATCTGTTAATGCTGACAGCATCAAAACAAGGATAGAATTACAATGTTATTATACAAGTATTATGAAACGAATCGTAGCGGAGGTACTAGGAGAGTAGGTAGGAACAGACAGACGCAGTACAGATGGACGTGGGTGTGATCAGCTCCGGGTGTCGCGGTACTCATGGAGAGCCCTACATGTTCTCGAACTGGTCGACGCGCCGCTTGGTGTTCCCCTTGCGGATCTCGCGCAGCGTCTTGTACTTGTCGCGGCCCTGGCGCACGTTCTCGCGGTGGATCTTGTCCATAGCCGTCTCCTTGGTCTCGTCGCGAGACTGCGCCAAGTCTTGCTTCAGCGCCTGTAATTGTTGGTATGTAAAAGCAGATATTGCGTAACTTCCTATGATATTCTCAATATAAAGACTTGAAAGTATTTAAACATTTGAATAAGTAAGAAATTTCGCGAAACCTGATAAAAAAAATCATTTAGAAATATCGGTGTAGTGTACAGGAAGGTTTTATGTTACTATGTAATAATAATTTTGATAAAAACATACATCATTTTTTAGCTATGGATGACCGACTTGCGATAAAATTGAGTTTTCGAACAGGATTATCGTTATCGGAAATATAAGGAAGTATATTTTTACAAATGAATTGGTTCATTATTATTGTATTTTGATAAAAAAAAACTAGGTCATTTGTATTTTCAAACTTTTTCTTTGTGAAATAATGAATTTCGATTAGGAATTAATTTACCTCAAACACTATCCTTGTTTGCACATAGGTTATGATGATAAATGATTGTGGTATAACCATTTTTTTATTTGTCAACAATATGTGTCACAGTCTATTGGTTGGGGTTGTATAAATTAGTATACGCGTTAATTTTGTTACTGTTAAAAGAAGAGAAGTTGTTGAAAGAGAAAGAAGTGTCATTAGAGGGAAGAAGACGCGCTCACTTATTTGTTACATATTGTCAGTCGGCAGTGAAAACCACGTACGTGTGTAAAATACAAATAAAAAATAGCTGTCTCCTGCAAAAAAATTGCCGATCAAATGTTAATATGTACAAGTTTGTCATCGTACGTCATAGATAGCTTAGAAGTATTTGAATTGAAAGTTTGTTGAACTAGTACGTGTATGGCGAGTTTATCAATGTAAAGAACAAATAAAACGTTTTTGAAGAAAATTAACTTTACGAGGTTTTTACTGCAAAGCGTCGATATACAGGTATTATCTCGTTTCAATAGTTGTGGTGTCCTGTAGAGTATGTATACCTTGAGCTGATTGTGCAGCCGCTCGTTCCTCTCGGCGAGCGTGCGCCTGTCGGTGACGGGGTCGACCAGGTCGTCGGGTCCGCTGGCCAGCTCGCCGCCGCCGGACTCGCTGCCCGCGTCGGACGCGGCGTCCCCGTCGCCGCCCGACGCCGCGTCCGAGCCGCGCTCGGCCACGTGGTGGTGCGTGGGGGTGGTGGCCGCCGCTAGCGCTGCTGCCGCCTCGTCCTACACAACATAAAAAAACGTTATACCAACATAAACGCGCACTTTCGATCATTTTAAAAATTAAATACTGATAACCTCACTATCTATACTAATATTATAAAGAAGAAATATTTGTATTTTTGTATGTAACGAGTTTAAAAACTACTGGACCGATTTCAAAAATTCTTTTGCCATTAGAAAGCTACAGTATCACTGAATAACATAGGCTACGGGCGGAGCCGTGAGGATACAGCTAATAATAAATAAAAGGCATTCTTAACTACAGAAATTTTCAACACAAAACTGCTGACTGAATATGAATGAAATAATTAATGTTAATTTGTATTTCAATTAACACCTCCGGGCTTTTGCCACAAAAGATAAACACGCTAGTCTCACCTGCTTGCGACGCGCCTCCTCTACTTCCTCCTGGAGCCGGCGCGTCTCCGTGTCCTTAATCTCCACCTCCTGCTGTATGCGCGACACCTCCTCCTGCTTGGTGCGGATCTCATCCTCCAACTTCTGACGCTCAGCCGCTTCCATGTTCTGTTGCATACGTTTTAAATTAGGAAACATTTGAAAAGAAAAACAAAAAATAAACGGTGTAAATAAACCCTTAACTTAACAAAGCCAAAAGGCATTTATTCTCCACGTCATGGCGATAAAAAAAAATTCTGGACTATACCTGGGAACCTTCTGGTTACAGAGATATTGGAAGTCAAAGTTCCTACTTTTTCACAACATTTTTTTTAAAATACTAATTTTGAAGGTTGCAAATGTACTTGAAATACCTCCATTACCCGTTTACTACTCATTGCATCTATCAGCACAGTGTTTTGAATGCGTTACATTGAGCTTTACAGTAAAATGAAATTTTTCACCCAAAAAAAAAGTAGTTTCCCAGCGACAATTTTTGCGTAGGGTTACTTAGTTTGATGTACTGAATGCATGGTTGACGGCTTCGTGAAGGGTCTTTTTACACCTTGTATACGATCTCAACCGTATTCACTTTCACAGATATTAGTACCAAAAAGCCATGAAAGTTTCTAGCAGAAATAATACCTAAAGCCGGTCATAGGCAACACCGTCAAGAATTCCGCAGTACTGCACGAACATACGTTCTTGGAATGGGAACGTATGTTCGTGCAGTAAAGCATACAGCACGTATGTGTGTGCATAGTGTGCACTGATTACCATTTCTGTTTGATCGACCTAGTCGTGATCGTGCACCTAGTCGTGACGTTTTAAAAGTGCCTGAAATCTGGTCTATTTGAAATAAAAAACTTTGACTTTGACTTTGACCTGCACAAACTCTTGCTTGACGTTAACTTCAAAGCAGTCATGATTCTTGACACCTTCTATTTATGAAGACACTCCTGATATCAACTTAGAAGTACCTTGCTGCACACGTAAAGTAGACACCTAACTGATTAAAGACACAAGAAGCTCCACATACCTTAGTCTCTTCAAGGCGCTGCATCATAGCTTGCAGTTCATTCTGGCGCTGTTCCAGCTCCTCCTTAGCGGCCTGCAGCTGTCGCAGCTGCTCCTCAAGGCGGCGGATCATGTCCTGCGCCTCCAGCAGGTTGGCTTGCGAGCGTTCCATCTCCTCCTGCATCTGTCGCAGTCGGTCCTCGTATTCTTGCTGTTTCTTCTCTGCACGCTCACGGGCTGCGATCTCTAGTTGAAGTTTTTCTCTGGAATTTTGACGTAGATGTTGTGCGATTATAATAAAGTTGGGTTATCTATACTAATATTATAAAGCTGAAGAATTTGTTTGTTTGTTTGTTTGAACGCGCTAATCTCAGTAACTATTGGAATTGCAAAATTATTTTTGTGTTGGATAGTCCATTTATCGAGGAAGGTTATAGGCATATAACATCACGTTACGACCAATAGAAGCGGAGCATAAATGTAAAATGATGCAAAAACTGGAAAAATGTCCACCCGTGCGAAGCCGGATCGGGGCGCTAGTATTCAATAAAGACTGTAAAATCACAAAAAATACAATATACAGTTTAAAATATGTAATGCTGACCTCTGTGCCTGCTTGGCGAGTTTCTCCTCGCGGGCCTGCGCCTTCATCTGCTGCACGTCGATGGTGTCGGGCTTGCGGCGCCGCATGTAGAGCTCGTGGTTGCCCATGCACAGCGCCAGGATGCGCTTGTTGACGCGCACGCGCGGCGCAAAGAACACGAAGTCGGGCGCCTTCTTGTCGATCGGTTTGATTATGAACTTGCGGTCGTTGAACGAAATGTTGCGGATCTCTGACCAGGGGAAACCGATTTTGGGGGTCAGTCTGAAATGTAATGGTTGCTTGTTAGCCTAAAGTTTTAATCGTAGTTGTTTCAAATTGTCAAGTCACTTGCTCAGTGTATAAACTATAATAAACACACGATCAAAAACTCTTGATCATAATGACAAGAAAAGTTGTTGATTGGTGGAGAAAATGCAGATAATATTTGTTTTATACCAAGAATTTTTTAGTCTTCAATTTAATCACTATAGATATAGCTAAATCGCGAGTATAGTATCATCAGAAAGAAGAAATTTCGGTTGAGCCTTATATATTTATCTCTCTTTATCGTTTGCGATGAATGTAGTGCTGTCTTGCTCGCATCACCGCCTCTAATTAAAAGGTAGGCAAAAATAAAGTACTAACTTGTCGTCCTTCTCGTAGATATTGAGGCCGAGCGCGTCCACTCCCAGCCACAGCTCGGTGTTCTTCTTGTTGCGAATCTCGAAGTAATTGACGCCGTACATCTCAAGGTCCTGCGCGATCTTCAGGTACTCCATCATGGCGTCCTCACGCAGCATCCCACGGTGCTCCTGCCACCAGTTCGTGATGCTCTGCTCCCACTCCTCGCGGGACATCTGGACCATACGATATGATGATCAGTTACGTTGAAGATAAACGTGGAATTTGAACAGTGCAAAATGTAACGCATAGGTGCTTTTGACCGCAAACTTTTGCAGTCAAGGATTTGTACTGCAAATTCGCTGTGGATATTTGCATTAATTCCACACTGAGTATTGAGTATGCTTGTACGCATTTGCGAGTATGCAAAAATGCTCGTTTGACATACCTTGTGCTGGTCAGTGACGCGCTGGGGCAGTAGGCGGTCGTTGGCGAGGAAGGTTTGTCCGTGCACGGCGGGGTTGTGGTCGCCATGCCGCGCCTGTACGGCGTATGATGCCAATAGCACTGACGTCTCTGGCGGGCAGTAGATTTCGTCGGATAGGATCGCATTCTTCACCTGGGGAAAGATAATGTCATGTAAGAACAATAAAAACAATCAGGCTCCACGACACCTAAGTCGAATTACGCATGACCTGTTCAGTCATACAATGTCAAGCAAAATTTCACTGCTTTTCGTAAAATTCTCGGAAATCCATAGAGTTAAATATTCATTTATGAGATTACTACTAACACATGAGTGTGTATCAGTGGCGTGTATTGGTTTTCGGACTAGGTAGGCAAGCACTAGCGATGTCGCCTTTCAATTGTACGCTTAAGCCCATTTCAATGCGATTCTGACCAAAAGAAATCATAGCCATACACACTTATTTTATTTATAGTGATAGTTAAAGATGAAGTAGTTAATCAAATCTTATGAGGTAGGCACTGCTTAATTGCCTATATGCAACGCACGCCACTGGTGTTTATGTAGTAATCGCATTACGCATTATAAGCACACACAAGTAATCAAAATAAGGTTTTAAAAGGAAATGCGGTCGGCATTTAGTCCATACAAACGTATTCCTCAGTTTCCTCCTTGGATTATGTCATTAGAGCAAATATTTTTACCATATTATGATATATATCTACCACCACTATGTCCCTATGTTTTGTTTTTGTCAATAAATTAATTATTAAAAGAACTAGAAACGTTTAAATTTTACAAAAATCGACCGGTTTTACCACCGTTTTCAGACATCTGGCAAAAAAATTTGACGAAAATAAAAAATAAAAGAAAAACATACAGACATAACCAAAGTCTTTCTCAAATTATTGCAGGAAAAAATATTAAAATCGGTCCAGATTTGAAGAAGGTAACATGGAAATACGCAGGTATGTACGATTTCGCTAATATTGCACAGGAGAAATCAGTCCGAGATGCAGGTGTCTCTGTCGCACTCAATTGGGAAGGTTTGCGGGAGGGGTGGGACGGAAATAGATCGCTTAAAACCTATTCTTCCAATATTTTGCAGCCCGCGTTTCCTCTTAAGGTTAATTCAAACATCAAATTGAAAAGCGCTTATTGGAAGTCAGTAAATACTGAAGCTTGCGGATATCTGTGTTAAACTGTTCTACCATAGAAATGGTTTGTAGCCAAACTGCAATTGTGCAGAGTGACCTTTGACCCTGTTCAAACACCATACCCTTCCGTGCGCCGGTGAGCACAGACATGGCAACAAGTTACCAATTACGGAGAATAGAGAAACACTTAGTTGGAGGCCTTCGTCCATGGGATTGACAATGGGAAGTAGGGCTAAACACAACAATCGTAGTAATGGCAGTATACGAGCCCTGACCCTTCTGCAGCATTATTAAGTATAATTTATTTCTGCTGTGTAACCACATAAGTGAATTTGCAACATTATAATTTTCTAATAACATTGCTTAGCTTAAAATTTGCCTTTGGTCTAGTGGTGGCAAGCGCGACTGCTGATCTTTAAGTCTTGGGTTCGATCCCCAGGTAGGGTTACCAGGGCTTGAAATCGAAAGGCCTGTTACAAGCAGTAAGAAATCCTGATTTTTGTAAAAAAAATCCGGTCTTTTGCTATAAATAAAAGTCCGTAGATCAAATTATACACTTTATTAACGCGTGCATCACGTTTCTCGGCCGGCTCCGGCTATGGGAGTCCCGCATTTGAATTGCGGCGGGAAGCGCGGCCGGCGTAAGTAGTTAACTACTCCGCGTATCTGTGATTTATTGTGGCATGACATAAAATCCGGTCTTGATTAAAATCTGGGCGGAGTCCGGTCTAAATACTTCAAATCCGGTCACGACCGGATTTATCCGGTCAGATGGTAACCCTATCCCCAGGTCGGGCAAAGTGTTATCGGGTTTTTCCGTGTGGAATTCCTCAGTTTGAGTTTTGATTTGTACCCGGTTGATTGCAATAGGCTCGCCACCTATTATATGGTACTTAAACATAACCGCGATATGAGGATGTTACTAAACATCTCTGCTCAACCCTGCGGAGAATACAGGCGTGATGTTATGTTTATTATGTATAATTTCTAAAATCACCACGTGCATGTTTCTGGTGTTTCTTTTGCTATCAAAAACTGTCAGTAGGGTTTACCGCAACATGTTTCAGTGTTCAGAAACACGTGAAACTTGTTTCTAATAGTGTTTATAAACAAATGTTTATAAATGAATACATGGTTTAATCCCAACACAGGTTGAGACGTTTGGAGATTGGAAAGCTGTGTGTGTTATTTCATTTGTCTATCGTATGGCCCTCTTATAACGTAAGATGGTTTAAACCAAGACTAAAGTAAACCCAAATTTTAACTCATCACGTTCTCACGCCATATACCAGAAAGAGACGGGGTTATTTTAAAATCTGGGTTTTATTTAGACCATCTTTTGTAGTTTATAAAACTCTAAAAGCTATGTAAGTGAAATTTACCTGAAGATAGAACAGTTTGAGTGTGATCTCCTGGATGAGTTCGTCCGCGACATCCTCGGGGTAGAATTTGGCGCGGAATTTGAACTGCAGCGGGTTTTCTTTCTTAACGTCTTGTTGCATAACCTGTAATGTACACGTAACATTAGAACATGTGATAAGATATAAGGACGGCCAGAAGGCCAGTGAAGACGAGGTTATTATAGTAATTTAATTTCATCATAATTTATGACGAAATTTCTCTATCTAATTACATCCAACAACTTATAATTCTGGTAGGTTTTTGAATAATCTCTTATAAGTAACGGGGTGTCCTGCGTAAGCGACAAACGCGACGCGACACGACGTGGAACAAATACGCGTTATGTCACGTCTCGCTACATAGGCCGCTAGTAGGGAATGCCGTCGTCTTTATCGCGTTTGTCGCGTTCGTCGCTAATGCAGGGCACCCCGTAATATTATACATCCTTCTACTAAATATTAGGTATTATATAAGGGTTTTTAATTTGAAGGGTGAACACGGACACATTACATTTGGTGCATTTGGTATATAAAGTAAGGGTCCGTTGACAAAAGTAGAATAGCTTGACAGTCAAATGCAGAATATGTGTGTACCTTTACACCTGATTACATAATACAACAAATCCACAACATGTTTAATCTTACCCATCTCGAGAACGGTAGCGACCCTGACTTCGTTGTGTGCCACGTAATCCAGAGGAAGCGTTAAAAAGGCAACAATTAATTACAATTCATCGCCATTTTGTGGATTATTTTAATTTTTAATTTACTAGCATCATAATAGCAAGATACGTCATAAAGATTTTAAAAAAATACGTCATGAGCTATAAAAATGTTGCTACCTATTTAAATGGGGAAAATATGGTAATATTTTCTAACGATGGTAAAAAATAAATTGTAACACTTTTTTCGTATCCATAGTTATCAATCTAATCAACATGTATTTTAGCAATCTAAACTTATTAGCAAACAGACAAAATGATTACAGAATGGACTGAGAAAATATTTGTCTCAAGTCTGGCGATATCAACAACAATTTTGAACTACTAAACCCACTATAGTCACTTTGCTAGGGGGCGTACCATGAACCCAATTAGAGCAGTTAGTTTAAACGCTGCTAATGAACTTCAGCAAGCAACCGTTCAGTCTGAGCGCGGAAACATTGAACTGTAAAGGCCTGGTCAAATATTCACGATAGTTGGGTGTATTCACGTCGCGAGTTGATCGTGTGTTCTTGGTGTGAATATCACACCCAGTAGAAATATACGAGCTCGCACGACGCATCGCAAGAACTTACGAATTGATTCGAGTAAATGATTTTTCCTATATCTTTTTATCAGTAGCAGCAGTGCGCAAATCTTTTTACGCAAATTTATTCTACCTAGTATAAAATATGTTCAATACGGTTGACGGTCGTCGAGGGATTGGTCACCCGGACCTTGGAAGGAAGACGCCTTGCCGCACGAAATCGCATCGCAGCAATTTGCGTCGCAGTTTTCTGCGTTGCGAATTCGCATCGCGCCGATTCGCAGTTTTGTGTACAAGCCCTTAAGGATATTTTATGAATTTACAGCGTTCCTTTAAAACAATAACATTTAATATCGTATTTCAGAATACTACAAGGGTATGAGCGTGTTAATAAATCATCCCATTAAAAGTTCAACAACAACTATAATTGCCTGTAAACCGTTTAAATAGTGTAGAACGAATTGTAAATGGAGACTCATTTTACACCCAGCTATGGGTACGTCAATTTGAAGGTACTTTTGTAAGTAGGTTAATAAAATTTCATCGTTTAAGATTTCGGTTAATGAAAGGTCATTGACCGTGAGTTTGGACAGCAGTTAATTCATATTGTTATGATGACTGCTCTGTTTTGTTGTGTTAGCTCCTTATTTTATACAGTTACTAGCGACCCGCCCCGGCGTCGCACGGGTGCAATGTAGATACTAATGTGGGGCATATAAACCTTCCTCTTGAATCACTCTATCTATTGCTGAAAACTGCATTAAAATCCGTTGCGTAGTTTAAAAGACCTAAGCGTACAGACAGCGGGAGCGATTTTGTTTTATACTATGTAAAGATTCAGAGCGAGATGGTGTGACCCTTTCGTACGATGTTGTAGATGCAAGAGGTTCATGTTCTACCTAGCTTTTTCCCAACTATATTGGGGTCAGCTTCCATCTAACCACATGCGGCTGAATACCAGTATTTTACACGGAGCGACTGCCATCAGACCTCCGTAACCCAGTTACTGGGCAGTGCCGATATACTAAGATTAGACCAGTTGTCAGACTTTCGGGCTTCCGATTGTTTAACGTGCTCTGCGAAGCACGGGGGGGTCTCGATGTGTAACGAACGGTCACCCATCCACCGACTGACCGCGGCAAACCTCGCAAATCGTATGAACCACGCGGTTGGTCACCACTAACCCCTCCCTAGATGCTAGAGGTAAACTCATATAAAATTCTGTTCCTTCTTCCCAGTCAGAGTAAACTTTTCATTAGTTCGCGACACTATAATCCAATATTGTCGACTACTAAGAATTACATAGACAGCTATGTAATAACTTGTATTATCTGCTTCATACACAGTAGTGAGTTTAGAATTAAATGCCTTTTTTAGTCTAGAACTATTCGTTATCGGTGATTCATTGTATTGTATTGTATCCATTCCAGTTTCAAACCACGTTGAAAAAACCAAATGATTCATATCTAAGGATAAGTTGGCTTTATTTCTTTCCTCTGCCGGTTGCTTTGCACGTGAATTTATTATAGCAGTAAGTAGGCAGTAATCCAGTTTCTTTGGACCTATTACTAGTGAGGTACTAGTTTTGTTATTGGGAAAAGACTGCAAAAATCTTGACGGTCTCTGGCTCTGATATACAATGTTATCAAAGCAATAACGTTTAGATCAGAGGTTCTCAAACTTATTTTATCTACCGCCCACTTTGAAAATCAATTATTTTTCAGCGCCCCCCGATTTTTTTTACTTTACGACATCTTAAAAACCTCAATGACATTCATTACTTTAATTAAATTTAAAGAAATTTCTGGGCCCCTTACCGCCCCCCTCTAGGCCTCCGGCGCCCACAAGGGGGCGTTATCGCCGGCTTTGAGAAAGACTGGTTTAGATACTAGTATTGTGTTAATAAGGATTATGATTCTTCACGATTACCTTTCACTCGTAACGAGCACTATCCTATCCTAGGCACACAATTTGAATTAGACCCCCAAAAAAAAATGAAAATTCATTCATTTCAACCAACATTTCGAAGAAATGCCCTCATATAGACGTAACAGAATTCCAGCACCGCATAATAGTTGAGATCACCGATAAGATAGACCGTGGCAAGATATGAAACACGAACGAAATGGTGTGCTAATTATTTCATAAATATTCTTATACTTTGCACCTAATTGGAAAGGTCGGGAAAATCGCTGACCGTGATCCGAGCTTTGTGGATTATAAAGCTGTAGTTGGAAATTATTTGGGTTATTTCTTGTTTTGGATTAAGTTTTTGACCTACCAAAACAATAACTTTATTAAAATTAGTTTTCTTTTTTTACAACATGTGGTTCTGTACTCTGTTTAATAAACTAGGGGCCATTCAAGTATTACGTAAGCAGAATTTTTGTAATTTTTGACCCACCCCTCCCCCTTGTTAGGAAAAGTAAGTAAAGCTTTTACCCCCCCCCCCCCCCTCCTATGCTTACGTAAACATTGGTATATATATTTTTTTAAACTGATCAGGTTTCTTTATTGTTATTCATGAGCAGCAGTTTTTAAGTCTAGAAAAATATGTAAATAAATAAAAATTGCTGACGTACTCATCATCTAGACACCCCCGTCCCCCAAGTCATCAATAATAAGCTAAGTAAAGACCCCCACACCCCACTTTCGCGCTTACGTAATACTTGAATGGCCCCTTATAATCTGTATTTAAAAAGAATTGGGTTATTTCTTGATTTGGATGAAATCATTTATTAAGTTTTTTGACCTACCAAAACCACAACCTTCTTTGAAATTTGTGTTTTTTTACTATGAGAAACTACGGGTGTACAGTTCACATTATGCCTATTACAAGGAGCACCAATGTATTCATTGTATCACTATCCTCATCATTCATAACCTTCAATATCCCTTCAATAGCCTTCACTGCTGAATATAATATAGGCCTCCCTTGAACTATGCCATTCGACTCGGTCCTGTTCCAATCTCATCCAGGTTCGGTTCATTGTATCAGATAATTTTAAATACGTAAAGATTCAGCTTTCTTCATCAACATTCTTAGACTAAAAAGTGAACATCAGAATGACTGGCCCAAATGACCGATCAGCTTTAAAATATCACTAAAATACCTATTTGCTACTATTTGATAACTTTGTTTAAATAATTGGTACCTAATTTATAACTGAGACAACGAATTTAAAAAATGGGCAGTCATTCTGATGTCAGGATGACTGCCCACATTTAGTATCTCCACGTCAGGACTCCAAAATCCCAATTAGCCTTTACAAAAATGTAAGATCTATTTGATACCTAAACATATATTTTTTTCTAGATTTTTAGGGCAAAGAATTTTATTAGAGATTTTTTGTTTGTTTTCTATTTGATCCACATCATCACATCCTTCATCCACATCCTTCAACATCCCACTGCTAGATATGGCCTCCCTTGAACTATGCCATTCGTATCAGTCCTGAGCCAATCTCATCAATGTTCGGTTCGTTGTATCAGATACGAAATATTAATTTCACATACGTAAAGCTTCAGCATTCTTCATTAACATTCTTAGACTAAAAAGGTCATTTATTAAGGAAAAAATCGTATTGATAACTTAATATTTCCTGTGATATGCTTTTGATATCTGTTCACATAGGTACGTCACGCGGATTAGTCAATAAAATATGTCTTGAAGTAAGCATGTGCTTAGTGCAACAAAAAAATGGTCACTTTTTATTGCTTGTCAATATTCTATGGTTGCCATAATTTATTTTTAAACATGTCTATCTAGAATAAAGAAAGGACAGGAATTCTCTTCTCTTTTCTTGCCAAGTTACGTGCCGACTATACCCGTTTTTAATCTTTTTCCATAGATACTTCAATAAGTAATGTTGCTTTTATACGTGACCTTAGAAATAATACCGGTAAGTTTACAAAGTACTTACTAGTGTTTTCTAAACATAGGTAAGAATCCTAACGAGATTTGCACGTTCACGTAAAAAGTCTTGTAATTCTGATAGCTAATCTAGCCTTTGTCGAGACCATTCAGAATGTTGATACTTAACCTTCATACCGAAGCAAGTAATGTTTACAACAAGCCATTCGTTATTATATCCCGTTCATCAAAGAGTTCGCAACTAAAGAGGTAGAGGAACTGTTGATTCTAGTAATCATAAAACTTTAGGATTTAGCTGTTTATGATCTACAATAAAGATATTTTTATCAGCATGAATAAGATATTTATCTACATAATTAATTATAACTTGTCACGGTGAGAACGAAATCGTAATTTGGAATAGATTAGTAATATTTGAGGATATTTTCGAACACATTAAAAAATATTTTGTGTAATATACGGGGTGTAAAATCATGTAATTCCTTCAAACCTCGTGATGTACTGCTGACATAGATTAACAATGAAGGGGATACATTAGAATTCAATAAAAAAAATACAAGTAGTAAACATGTATTCTTAACGTGAGGCATATTAGCGCCCCAAGCGAATTACGCGGCTATCGCTCGCCGCGCGATCATTTAACTCGGGGCGCTAAAATGCCTCGCATTAAGAACGCACGTTTACTTTACGTTTTTTTTTATTGAATCCCTATGTATCCCGTGCATGGTGAATCTATGTCAGCAGTACATCACGAGGTTTGAAGGAATTGCATGATTTCGTTTACACCCTGTAATGTTTTTAGGCTTTTCCTTAATGGTATTTATTTGATCGAAATCGATAAAAAGTAAAAATCTAATGACGATATTCAAGTACTTCCAGCGCACCCTGGAGAGTCAGCCTAGCTACTAACATTGCTGAATAGCTAATCTTTTCACCACGGCATGAGCTATTCTCAAATAGCTCGTATCGACACGAAAGAAGAAGAAGAGAAGAAGAAAGTAAAAAATACTTAATGAGATATTAAACAAATATTTAGTAAAAAGTATAATTTTCTAAACACATTCCATAAATTCACAGATGGACCGTACTGAATCGCTAACAAAACGTAACGAATCAACTCAGTTATGAATTGGTACTATTGAATTATGATCAAACGTGAATGATACGTATTAGATTACAAGTAATATAATATACTGTGCCGTGGAATAGTGCAGCTGCTACTGTTACAGATGTAATAGAACTTCATAGCGACCAGAAATGATATGAAGCCGAGCGTTTAATCAAAACTAACAAGAATACTGCAAGACTACATTTCTTAAACCAACAAAAAGGCAGAATATACTTCGATAATAAAAGATAAACCCGCTTTAAATAATATTGACGTGTGGTTTGACGTCACCAACACTCCTATGATAATTCAACTCCTACCAAACACTTGATACGCCCAGATATAGCTTCTTCAAATTTCAAGAGCATCGAGTACATTATTTTGTTGTAGCAACACTACCTTATCTACAGTTTCTAGCTTTAAGACCTCGGTAGCTTGGCCTTCTACTGTTTCTTTAGCTTCAAGACCTGGTCTTACCAGATCTTCGGCTCTATCGTAAGCCGCTTCTTCATCTTCGTCCTCGGGAGTCATCAGTTTCTTTACAGCAGATGAAATGACCTTGCTCGTTTTCTCCACAATCGACTCAGGCTTGCAACCACATAAATTATCAGTACGCATAGTAATTGGTAAGATAATTTTAGCCCTGTTTACTAAGTGTATTTTAAGAGAGTTAAAATTGATATCATAACCAAAGTGGATAAAAAAATTCAAAGCAATGTTTGATCGTCACTAGATAAATTATTCAAAGTTTTGCAAGTTCGCACTAAACATTTAAATGCTATTTTAACATCCATAATAAATTTTAACGCTATTATTTCAGCTTGTAATTTGGAAACACATCAAGATAAATGTGTGGCAAAAATACTCGTTCAATGTCAAAGAGATGCGAACATTGCAAACATCCTCAGTGGACATCTGCACGACGCTTTAGTAAACGGTGTCAGGCTGCTAAAATGGCCATGCACAAATATGTGCTGTGAGATCAGCGACTCAGCGTCGTCTCAGACGCTCGCACGTTGAGCAACGAGCGTCGTGGGAGCGGCGAAAGTACGGTCGTCGACCCCGTCAATGATCGGCGCACAATCAGCTGTTCTTGTGCGCAAATACCGATGATAAAGATTGCATTGGTGTCAATCAATTTTAATGGAATGTTTGGATTGTCGCATAGAGGGGTTCAGAAACACACTCAATCAGGCACATACACGATGGTGTTTGTTGGCGCAAATATTTGAGGTAGTAATGGAAAAGCATTGCTATTGATATTTTCCATTTTTCAAGCTTAGCGACACACGCCAAGATGACATATCCAATATCTCTTAGGAATGTTATTCATAGGAAAACGCAAAAGGCTTAATAAGCCAAGACGCTGACATAGCAAGAATTCCTCGTGATGCGTACGTGATTACATCAAAGACAGATTGGAAACGAAAGCGGCGAGCACTTGGATACTCCTCATACTACATGTAGAACACGTGTACTCGCCTCGATAAGGAAAATTTTGTAAAAATTACTTGAGTCAACATTGATGAAGTCACGCATACGTTTTGCCTATATTATATGATAATAGAATTAGTATATTGATCACGACTGTAAGTTCTTACTAGTGATACATCGAGAAAACTTTAATGATGCGGTTACAGTACAAGGAAAAGACAGAAACCTATAAAAATAATTGTTGGGAAGGTTTAATCATGAATGCATGCGCACACGCATCTCTGTGTCATCCATTAGGTGTGGTGTTAGACAGAGATGACCATATCGTTGGCTCTGTCTATCATAACCCAGATCGCGGACGACGCCATGGCCCGCCACCTTGCTCGACCCTTCTCTTAAGTGTTGCATTGGCACAATTGCGTTTATTAAGAGGAAAATTCTTTAATGTGGTTTTTAGCTCGAATTTGGTATTTTCCCTTATAGTCAACAAGTCAAGAACAGGTAAATAAAGGAGAAAGAGGTAAAAAAAATTTTTGGACGTTTTTGCACTGCTTAAATATTTCATGGAAATACAACAGCTGCAAGTTGCAACACATAAACGACGTAAACATGGCTAGACTGGATATCGAGCTAAGTTCACAGCTCGCCCCAAGTACACGTAGACCGCAAATCGGGTTCTCTATACACCGCATATGTCACCCGAGACGTATTGTTATGCATTAAGGAGACAGGCAAGGTCGTCTACAGATGCCGTCATGGCACTTTCACCTGTCTACCGTACGAACGAACTCTTAGAAAACCTCGTTAACCTAGTAAATGGAGTCATCAAAGTTTAAAATGCGTGTCTCTCACTGTTCAGCGTAACGCGTTATTGTTTTATTAAATAAGGAGATAATTGTTTGATGTAACAGTGACGTGTCATACATCAGTTTGTTCACCAACTTTAATATTGTTAAATTATTTTTGCATAATGAACACCTGTTGAACGTAGTCAAGGGCATGGTATTGTATGGTGGATAGTCGTGATGATCGCACCTGGTGGTTGGCATTCGGCGTGGGAACGAGGTCACGCGGGCGCACTGATGCGCTTCGCTGACCGCGCTTCATGTACGTTTGAACCTGTCGACTGTAACCCCGAGATAATAACAAACATACTTTTTAAGTACCAACAAGTAACTACTATAGACGAAGTACTACAAATTCGAAAATTCTCCAATCGTCTATCGGTATTCCGTCGACAAGTGTAAAGAAAGTGGGCAAGCAATGTCGCTGCGCGGTCGAAACGGAACTTCGCGAGTTAGCAACCGGCTGACCTAGCAACGTGTCAGCGTTGATGTATGATAAGAGAGGACAGCGTCGGAACTTGAAAACATGAAAGGAATATTTAAACAGAAATAAATAAAGACGATGACAAAACGAAAAACGACGATCCAACGGTACTGGAAACAAAATTTGTAATACGAGAAAATCCCAAAGAGATTTTTGGGAGGACTTATAGTTTCCAAGAAACGAGTGCAGGATTATCTGTCGTTCCTTGAGTACGTGCTTGCTACCTCATATTAAACAATACACGTACACAAAGGATAGTTTAGGAGTGTTATAGCCACTTCAACCATAGCAATATTACATTGACTTATCAAAACTCAAGACACATCGAATCAACTAAAGAAACTTGGGCATCACACGACCGACGACCAAAAAAGTCTTCTGAATTTGCAACGATACGCTTCAAGGTTAGAGCGATAGGAAGGTAAATGATTAAGTAATCGTTGAATTCTAGGCACTCGACTATATCCATGATAACATTCCGGCGTTGCTCGGCGTCGTGTCGTGGCGTGACGCAACGTTGGCGTCACCGCACACTGCAGGGGTGACACCTACCCACGCATTCAGATATTATATGCAAGCTTCGATAAAAAACGCGCAGCCATTAAAAGATCACCCAAAAAGAAACGCAAGTCATCAAAACACCAAAATGATAGGACGCAAATGTTAGTACTAAAACAATAAGAGAATAATATCTAAAATTGAATATCCAAATACGTGGTTGAAACCAAAATGATGATGAAAAAATGATCTTCAGAACCCGATGTCACGCTGTTCAGGCAGCCCTACGGATATCGGGGCCATGTCTCATACGCGATGATAATCATAATGATCAGGTGCGACAAAAAGCAGCATTCCTCGCACGTCGAGAACGAGATCGCGTGCCGTGGACGAGGTAAGTCATGCTGCTGTGCAAGATAAAGTCTTTACTATTAACTCATATTTTAATCATTAGTTGAAGAATCGAAAGGCGGTATCGAAAAGTCTCCCAAAAAAACCTATCGAATAAATCGATGTCCATTAAATAACTGAATTCGTCAATAATTCCAAAATAATTTGTCATGTGAGTGACTAGATAAATTGTTTTTTGTATTTACATATTTATTTTAAAATCTGTGTTACTACGCGACACTCCTGAGATAATTGTAAAAACTAACAATGAACAATTTATTTTAATGACGCGTAATGGCCAACGAAAATACTTCAGTAGTCTCATCACAAGCTGCGTTTGGACCCACAACGACTGTTTAATGACGAAATGATATCAGAATGAAGGTTTAATTATGATAATTTTGAAATCTTTATTGCCACTAGAAAGTGAATTGCGAATAGCGAACTGTAGATTATAATATAACTGATGAATTTTAAGATTGAGAAGCAGATGAAACATATTTGCATACATGTAGAATTTGGAACAATGTGTAAGTAGACTCGTTTTTTATTTCAGAATGATCTCACCGCCATGTGGGCTAGGCTAGACATTAATAATCGATCCATTTTAAATCAAATCAAATAATACAGGATGACTTAGAAAAAATATGCAGGCGACGATGATTCAGTAAGCCACGCATGAAGTAATTTGGACTACTCAGAAACTACAATGGCATTGTTACTCATACAAATATTGAAGGAAGCAAGTAACTAAACGCTATTTCAGTGTTACAATACGATAACGTGGGATGCGATAAAACCAATAGTTATAAACGGAGCTAGGTATAAGTAGATGCATTACAATTGTACGAGTATCGAACAATGACTTGGCAACTTTACGCCTCTCTTATTTATTAGTGAACATAAATTCAACGCTATTGCTGCATACATAACTCCTTTAACATCTCGTGTTCTGTATAAGTCACAAGAATCATAAAGGCTTGACATACTACAAGAACACTTGGCATAAAAATTGTCCGGAACAAGTCATACAAAAACCACTTAAAATTCCTATCAAGTTAGTTTCAAACATTTCAATAGTTCAGTACTTGATACAAGTTATCGAAATCACTCCTAAGACATGAAAGCACAACAGCAGATACGCTTGGCAGGCGTTCGACCGTGGCATTTTACCTATGATAACCGGAATCTGACACATGAATGACTATGGCAAACACGAGATAGATGGATGATATAATGTGAAGATACCGGTGACTAAACCGACGTGTGGGAGGCTTTGCACACCTATGTAAGCAACAAAGTACAAATTGAAAATAACGTATAGTTACAATCTGATTAAATTCACACTTAATTAAATTCACACTTAAGCAAGTGAATAAGGACCCAAATGCCAATGATCGACTCATCGATATAACTTATATGCAAGTAGGAACAACTTAAGATTTTCTTTATCATGATACTCATTATAATATAGTTACAACTCACGTAAAACATTGATATTATTAAGTTTGCTATCAGATAGATTGCATGAGAAAGACTTGATAGAAATCTGATAATCGAAGGCAGATAGAACAGACGTTGATAAAACTATAATTAAATTTAGCAATTTACAGATATTGTGTATCTAAGCCGTATTAGGAACAAGATTGCAATCACCGAAATGCAGATTTTCAAAGAAATGATTAACATCCAAATATTCGACTAAATCGACAAGATCAATTGAGTAAAGCACATTCTGCTAGGCAGAGAAAATTACCTACATTATCCTTATTAAATATCCTTCGTAGTAAAGACATATGCGCCAATACTTGTTAATTTTCCATCTAAGTGGAAACATATTAATCAATATAACCTTTACTATTAATAATCAAGTTATAGAATTCTCAGTACAATCAAGTTACAGATACCGAAGTAGTATGATACTTTGCATGAGTAATGATTTTGGAATTTGTTTAATTACTACGGTTCTGAGTATTAAAGTTATCAACCACATTTTAGTCACACCGGGAGCCACCAGATGAATCAACACGACAACGCAAATATGCTCGAAATATTCAGAACTGTTGGAAAAAATTGATGCTAGTGAAACACAATTTTAAGAGCCGGAAATATAAATTCCTGCCGGAAATATAAATTCCTGCCGGAAATATAATTCTACTATAGGTTCCACAAAATCATTCTTTAAGAAGAATTACACTAAAGGAAAACCAAACATAGATATACCGCAAAATAAAAAATATTATTTAACTTGCACTTATAATAAGTCAACAGCCAAACACAAAGGTACATCTATCAATACATAAAACCTATTGGCACTAGTAAAAGAAAGTGAAAGGTACAAATTAAACACACCCAGCAACATATTAAATACACAATGCCTTATTTCACAGGAAACTATAATATACAGTATTGGCTATTTTCCTCCTAAAATCTATACTTTAATGCTCTCAGTACTCGTAACATATGTGGGGTGACATCACGGTGACTGTCATCATCATAAACATCTTGAGTCATTTATTGAGCCATAGAATGCTCTGGAAGTGTGACTATGAAAATTAACAAGATGATAAGATATCAAATTAAATAAATAGACTTAATGACGTTGTGTTCTCTATAAAATGTAGCAGAATTTGGTAGTCCCAAAATTATACATCCAAAATCTTGGTCCTTCAAAACTGATATTGACCAATATTCAAAAAATAATCGTGACGATATAGTCAAAAACCAATATTCTATCAGAAGTCATGTGTAAAGTTACGAACTTGGCTAGAACATAAATCAAAGAAAACTCCAAAGGGTGGGGACGTAAATATGTCGAGTAGAAAAGCGATTGCCACACAATGATTATCACATGTCGCGCGAGGCCGCAGGTACCGGTTACGTAAGTGCGATACACGACATGTATTTATAATATAGTATGTAAGCCCACTGCGTAACAGCGGAAACCCTTAAACAGTGTGACATGTCCAGGTGAATCTAGGTTGTAGGACTTGGTAGTTCGCTTTTGCAGTCCGACAAAGACTTATTTATTCTTTCGCAAATAATCTTAAAGACATAAAACGTTTTTACTGTGCAGAATGGTGCTGTTCACGACAGAATCAATGGAGTTGCAGCTTTGAATATACCTAGAAACTCACTTTGATCGCATGGTTCGTAGTACCCTGGAGAAGTAGACCTAACTACATGAATATTGAATACAGACGATGCTATAGAAACAATCGATCAAAAAGCAGATAGTGACATAATATTACAGTCAACTGTATTTTGATTTACACGCGCAGTGTTACTAGATGATTTGGCGAAGAGAAAAACTTGAGCTAGCTTTCCCGCGCATGTAATAAAATTGAGTTACAGCATTAGTAAGCAACAGATATTAAGTTGTCACTTCTTGTACACTATTGCAGACTGCAGCATGTTGCTATGGCTGTTTTGAAACAATACCATAATAAAGATGTGAAGAAGTTTATCGCATTGTGGTTTCAAGATTTATCTCAATTGCCATTTCTACGTGCATTTTACCATTTTGGTGGACGTCCAAGAGTTGACTAAGTATTGATTATGATTTTTATTACAAATCTAAATACCCTCATTTCACCGTTATGTTTAAGTTCCATATAATAGGGGGCGAGCCTATTGCCATCAATCGGGCAAATCTAAACTGCAGGCTGCTACTGAGGAATTCCACACGGTTAATCCCAATAACACTTTATCCGACCTGGGGATCGAACTCAGGACCTTACGATCAGCAGTCGCGCTTGTCACCACTAGGCCAACGAACCAGTATAACTTTTTTACAAATGCTTATTATTGCTTTCTTACCAAGCAACGAAACACAGTATACAATATTATTAATTTATGAAAAACCAAGCGAAGGCCAAGGATGTCTTCATGGTTCGATATAATTATTATTAAGAAAAAAGTTTTTATTTGAATAACTAGTTATAACTTGAATATTCTGTTTATTATACAAATAGCTTTTAGTTATTATAATACCGGGAAACATTCCATTGAAGATGTGCACGATACAAAAATGAAAATAGAAAATGAAATAAAGACTAAAAAAAATATTTGAGAAATTCATCATTCGGAATCATTGATAGCTGTTAATTCGCTTTAAAACTGATACTATTGCCGATTGTGGAATGAGCACTGATCATGATAGAGAAATGCAAATGAGTTCAACATCCAGTTTTAAAACTAAAACTGTTTCCATATTAAAACACTATCGACAAGGTTTTATTTGAGATACGGTATGCAAAGCAGTATTACGAAGTTAAGTAGTTAATAAAATGCTCAATGCCAGCCAATTGGGAGCCAACACGGCACGCGAAATAACTTTACTCGATCAAAAAGACCAACAATAATGATGCTAAAATTACAAAATTATGTTATCAACTATTTTTAAGTCCAGAATATGACGCTTAAAATAATATTTATCAGTGCCATTGACATTGTACGTGAAAATGTTCGCCGTTTGGCTTCCACATGTATCAATTATAGTCAGGATTCGATAACCACGCGATTGCGGGTTTTCGACCATGAGTCATGCCTCGCTGACATAGGCAGTCCTTGTGGGAACATCCAACCGTTTTATTAACAATGCTTTATAAATTACATCATAGTTTATTACGGTTTAAACTAGACTTAAATGGATTATGGTCTCAAACCCATACCAACGTGCGGAGCAAAATTCAAAAACAGTTTTAAAATTTGAAATCTTTAAATTGGTGGTCTGCTTATCTCAATAGCGACTCAGAATATACAGAAAGTATATTATGTTACAGTTTATAAACAATGAACAATCTCTTATCGTACACTTTATCTCAATTATCTTCGACAAGGGATTTCAGTCCAAATATTAGTGGGAGTTTTATCATGCTTCACCTATACTCGATCACGAGAGACGTGTTTTAGCTCAATAAGTGGCACTTTTTACATGTGGCGGCATTTATTACAATATACCTGTTCGGTTGAATGGAAAGCCGTTTGCTCACGTTCGTCTGACTCACGCCTCTATTGGTTATAGAATATTAGATGTAGGTGTGAAGAAACAATCGTTCGCAATGAGCATTAAAGGTCGATGCAATAGTATATTAAAGTTTTGTTATGCTCGTACTTTATTCAGAGTTTTATGTGATTCAATTTTTAAAAAACCATTAACCTTGTTTCTATAGCTACAACATATTCTGTAGTATCTACGTAAACATGGTTGTCATAAATACTATCTCAGTGCTGACAAGCAACAACAACCTAACCAATATTTCGTTAAACACAATTGTCCAAGATTTCTATTGCCATAACAAGTATTTACTGCAATTACATAGTTTTAGTCAGGTTTTCTTTCTGCTAACAGTGAAAACCGCTAACGTTAGCTAAACGACTGTTCCCTGTCACACATGTTAAGATGACCGTATGGCAGAGAGGGATAGAAACACATACATCTGTTTACATTGCTGACCGTGTGCATAGGAGAAATTAGCGACACGCAGCCGTTCAAGCGAAAGGTTTGTAATGTGATTGAGGTAAGTCCGAGTGTCCATTGAGTCGTGTCGTCAACTGCAGATGAATTGAATGAGAGCGTCAATTTGAATAATGAATCATAAACATGGGAATGGTGGATATTGAATAGGTTTAAAACCTATTAACATGTGTGAAATTCTAATTTTCTCCACACACGAGCTGTCGTACAATGCGAGATTCGTGCCAAAGTTCATGGTGCCAAGCTTTTATGGCGTTGAGACATGCTATAACAATGCGAATAGCGATGCAGATTTTATGCCGCCCTTGTAGCGAAGGACATTAGACTTCCGAACGTAAATTATAGAAGGAGGTCGAGAATTTCACCTACATACCAGATACTGGTACTTGCGCTGCATAATGAGAGGGCTATAGGTAAGATCAACTAAAGTTGTACCTACTATTTCTTTTGGTTTAATATATTATCTACTTATAGATGCTGACTCGAAGAAAGCAAGAAAGTAACTGGAACTACCGTAACTTGGGAAAGGCCTGTACGGAAGTCTGTACACTGTACACTGCAACGACAAAGTTGCATGAACTTCAAGCAACCTTTGGCCTTTCCATCTCTTATCTAGGATATGACACTTCAGTGCGCAGCGTGCCTAAACGTATTATTTATCAACACACCAACTGACCGGGTTTATCAAACATTGTAGCTCAATGAGCTTGTTTACATACAGGCACGTGGGCAGCCGGATAACGACCGAGACCAGGACGTTCGAAGATTTCGTGTGTAGGATGACGCAGGGCATTTGATCTTGATGGAAAACTGCCCGTAGTCGAGACTTGACTTGAAGTGTCATTGATCTGAATTTATAGAAGGTTTTTGGACCTATCGCTGTGCCACTATTAATAGTTTCGACCATAATGATATTCATGGCTATTTGTTGAATGTAAATTTAGGCAGAGTACGTAAGATTTCCTTTTCAGAATTTTTTTTTCATACAAACATATATGCTTCGATTATTTATATAATTGATGAAGATTTTAATACATACGGATTGCTTCCGGCTGAAATATGTAAAAATAAAAGGTGACGAAATAAATAGCTATAAACGTAAGTAATTGATTCTAAAAGATTGATAGTGATATCAATATAATCCTCTAGGTAAAGGAAAAGTACTATTAATAGAAATAGCAGCAAAGATCAATCAACAACGGATAAGGTACGTCTGAAACGATAGTTAAATGAAAATTAGTAAAATAATAACCATAGGTAGATAGGCGAACCCTATTAGTTTGTGTAATCTTATCTGAAAACATGTTGTGTTAATAGCACAGTGATAAAGAGCGCTCCTAAATCCGGCTAGAACAAATACAAACCTGTTGAAATAGAAAAATAAACAAATATCAATTTTACAACAGAGGTGACATAATGAGAATAGATGTACACAATTGAAAGTATCAACGAACGAGATTAAACGTCCAGTTTTGAGAGCTGCAGACAGCAAAAAAGATTCGAGTTCTTTGTGCTAGGATCGATCAACAAACGGTAGATTCAAATCTAGCAAATTGTCTACTAAATATTAGACCGATGTCATTGATTTTGAGTTGAAAGAAAGTAATATGACCTTATTGAATATTCATGATTTATTGAGTTGTACACTTATATCCAACCAGTTGTCCTTACTGGTATAATAAGTAGGCATTACTGTAATGATATTCGGTAATTTTGTTCACACGTTGACATTGCAATACGGGGTCAGTGTCGCTCGGAGGATAAGAGGAAAGGAAAACAATTTCACAGAATTGTTTGTTTGTGGTCCAACAACATGACGGAAACGTGCATCGAATGAATGAGAATTGAACGTCGCCGCCAAGGCAGTAGAAAGGAAATGGGCGTTTAAGAATTGTGCGCATTCACAAAGACTATTTGAAGAACATAATTTGAAATTCGATGTGATTGAAATGATGACTGCGGCATCCGCATCTTTCAAAGAGATAGTTAATCAGAAAAAGGAATGCTAGTTTATTAAGCCTGTATCTCACAAGCATCGCTGAGTAACAAATAAGAAAGAACGAACTTGAACTTGTTAGGCGCACTGGTTGTTCTAAAAATAATCGTTACATAGCATTTGGTTCGAGCCAGGCACTAGCCTCACGACTTGCAGTAAACACACAATTTATACGCTAATGCAGTATCCAATAACATTAGTGATGTTTTTGCAACGCAAACAGACGCAGATACATCTGTAATGTATGTAAACGGAGCGGGCGGCAGATTCAAACGAACGATGCTAGAACTAGGTTTCTTTCACCGCTTATGATGTTTAATGTTGTTGATATTAGCAAATTAAGATTAACAAACTATTTGGTATTCTGGTCCACTTTGGACTGAACTATCGCTACTACGACATAGCGAATCTTGTTTCTATTATGACAGTATTGATGACGATCTCGTTATGTAATCTGCTTGCATTTTTATGAAATCGTTTACAAAATAATCCTTATGACTACTTCATTTTATTTGTGGCACGTGTATCTCTTCTCTTTGTCCTTATATGCATTGGAAGTTCTACTTTGAAAATTAACACTTTTATCCTAAGGGTTAAATCATGGACCATTACAGAATGAGTCAGAAGCAGCTACTAACCTTTTTGTAGAGTTTGATCCAGGTGAGGTCGCCTTTAGAGTCGGTGTACTGGAGTCCGAAGAACCACACCTCTCGTAGGCCGATGGTCTTGACGACCTGGTCAAACAGCTGTTTGCCAGTCGTCGTCTGCTGGATCGCAAACTCCAGCTCCGCGTCCATCGTCGTCACACGGACGTTCATCTGGAAATAGAAGAAAAGTTAATATACGCATACAAAGTAGCCTAAACAGCTAGTGTCAAAGGTCTTTCGAGTTGTTGCAGTTGGTTGTAAAGAATTCTGGAGGAAAGAATGTTTGGCTACGTATGTCCAAAGAAGGCGTAATAATAATGTTCTATAAAATGCAGAATGCAATGTTGTGGGCCCTTCTTTTTAGGGAATTAGATTGTCATGCGAAGGAAGTAGAAGATTCACTATTTAATTATAAATATGAAAAACATAGATATACTATTTTTCGTAGACACAGAAGCAAGTAGTGCGAGTGATGCGTTAACTACTTCCTAAAGGAGACTGATGCTTGTCTCATCTTCTGAAGAAAAAGATATTGAGTGATTTACATTTAATAATCGCTCTCTAGAATGTGCATCAATATTAATTTACACGTGAATCGTACATATTTGGCATATTTATGCAACATTTGCGCGGATAAGCTACGCTTAGGAGAAATCTTTAATCTGATGGTTGATTTCTCCTAACATTAATATAAAATGCTCAGTTAATGTGTCTATAAAATTGTATTACTCATAATTATTTGTTGTCATTTATTCAATGTTTGCGCCCTTGTCCCAACGTAAAAGACCTTAAGTGTCAGATCCAATATGGTAAAGAAAACAGTGTAAAGGACGTAGACGGCATTGTACACTGTATTGCCCAGATGTGTGCCAACGCTTATTATATCTAGCTAATAATGCGTATAATGGAACAAACAACCATAACGTAACTTGATTTATATTGGTTTAAGGCAAATCATTTATAATTTTAAAATTATGAACGGTTAAGATTTACAGTTATTACCACAGCGAGATTTATGTAGAAAATGGATCTGAGCAGACCGGATATAAATTTTGCATCTCAAGTTCTTATTCAAGTGCATAAAAAACAATACAACAATAATTTTGGGTGTAGTATCAGCCCAAGATGGACTCGAGGAAGTTGAACCTATCGATAAAACTTTGACATGTTTGACAATGTGCATAATGAATAAAATGTATACATAAACTGTAGGTTGACTGACTCTTTAATACACAATTTTATTCTGGTTAACCTTCAGATTATAATGTAGTCGGTAATTTAATAAACTTTGAGTAATTTAAGCAGTTAAGTCACGATTATTATAAAATTTTAATACGTAATTTTTTGGCAATACAGATTCAGTGCCATCGTTTACATGTACAACAATAGGTATTATAAAGTCAGATATGGTTCTCACTTATATCGCCAGATGGACACACAATGAGGGCTCTACTTATGATAACAATTTTACAGTCATTAACAGAGCCAAAACAGTATTAACCCATATTCAACTAAAAAGCAATAGACTCAAAGATAAAATCCAAAGAAAACAAGAAGATGTATATCAAAACGCGATGAAACTACATATAATAAAGTTCCATTCATAGAAATCAAAATAAACAAAAATAAAAGGAATCATAACAGAAATAGAAGAAACGTAAACGATGGTATCTATAAATATTGTACAGTTGGTTCCATGCCAAGCGGATGCGATCTTCCGGGCCGATTATGTCATAGTATTACTTGAACTGTCGTACTTTATCAGCGGTCTTTTATTATCTCTTATAATGGTTAGATACTTTACTTTTATGGGGAACTATGAAAAGAGAACATTCAGTTGGTTGTAGACTTTATTGCTTGGTTATTGTAATAATTTTTAAAAGAAAAACATAATTTGTTGTTTTATGCTTTCGATGCCTTAGTTTAGCCTGATAAGTCCCTTTTCATTGGTGTTGTAAGAATTAAGAGTATTGATTGTGGGTGGTGGACACTCCGAAAACCTGGTTTCTTAAGGGTTGCTGAGAACAAGGGCAGTTGTTCCAGGGAGGTATAAAATATTACCAGATTTAAATAAGCTTTAAAAAGATTTTCGCGAAACAATTGTAGAATTCCAGCAAACAATTAGGAATTCACGCAAATTAAATTGCTAAACAAATAGTTTCTATTTATTTTGCAATTTCACAGAAAACGTTACAATATTTTTTCATCATGACCAAGGTCCTCTTTTCCTAGAAATTGTGCATTATCTACTTCAGAAACAGGCGGGAAGGGGGACGGGCAGAACAATGGATGAGGTTGACGTAGCCGTGAAGCGTGTCGGGAACTAAGGCCTAGATCTAGAATATGTCTATAATGTTAAAGATTTAAGACTCATCTATTCTCCGGATATTGTGTTTTGTGAATCATTCCGAATATTATAAACTAGACCTATTTTTATTCAAAATTGAATCACAGATCAACTTGGGAGGTCCTTGGTCTATTTGGCTCAACGCATGTATTAAGTTCAATGTATAATCGAAAGTAAGCCAGAAGATAAAGTTATAAATAAACTCGGTACAAAAATAGATTATAGTACCATTGCTATGGTATTCGCAGTAGCTAGTGAATCTACATCGGATCCTAATAATGAAAACATGATTACACTAACAATGCTTGCTACGGACGGAGATATTATCTGTAAAGTGGTAACAATGGATGTACAAACTGTTCATTCATACTATATTTCTAAGTACGATAGTAATGGGAACAAAGAATATTTGAGTAATATCGATAAAAGTTGATATTTTGTATGTACTTATGGATTTTCGCCTTATTAGTCAATAGTAGAAAGAAAGTTTGTACTTGATGCTGATGACATGACTGTGACGAATATATGGGTATTCAATTTTTATGTAACACCGCAGCAGTAACCGACTCACAATTGGTTCTTTAATTATTAATCTTTCATTTACTTTTCATTTAAAGTTTCATGATGACTTAACAAAATAAAATATCTTTTATCGATTTTACGTTATCTATAATTTATTGAATTTTAAGTACAAGATAACATAAATGTATAAAGGTTAAAGTTCAAAGTCTGAGGACCAGAATAAAATCGGAAGGCACAGCTTTGGAGTTATGCCAAGAGGGAATATAAACAGCAAATAAAACGCAACGAACGAACCAGGATCTTTCATGTTCTCTTCTATTGGTGGAAAAATCTTGTTACCTCCGATTTTATACAACCAAACCGTCTGTTACTTTATTGCTCCTGGGTTGTTTTATGGCCAAATATAACGATGTTTTAATTTTTTTAACCACCCCACAGGTTTATCCATAGTCTACAATAAAAGTATCGATAACGATACTTCTAAATACGTATCCTTTTTTCTAGGCTATTATTTAACCTCGATTATTCTGTCTTCCCCTATAATTCAAAGCTTATCAGCTAGCCCGCATGATTAATCATTATAAATTGTAACACAGCCTATCCTAACCTCCATTAATAAGGTTAAGGGAAGGACAATGATGTCGTTCATAAAAATAACTCGAATGTTCTCAATGTCGTTACTTTAAACTGAACTATTTTCTATTTTGAAATGTATGTTAATAATTTACACGCTTGGAGAAGATTTCTAGACAATTCGTCATCATTATGTCAACACTTGCTTTAATCTATGTTCTTGTGTGTTTATTAATCCTGGCTAAAACACAAAAGATATAGAGATTTTCGCGGTAAAATAAAAATACATCTACCAGGCCCAAAATTAACTAGTGGTTAAAATAAGAAAACTACTCAAGGTAGTAATGAAAATTTGTCTTACTTCTGTATTATAATACAATGATGTAACTCACATTTTGGTAAATAAAAAAATGTCAGAAGGTCATCTGTCAATTTAAAATATTTCCTGAACCACGTAAGTAAACCTGTTTTATTCATTATTACAAATATGATGGGTACACAAGCAAACGAGTGAAGTTATACGTTCATGGATGCGTAACTAAAAGCTAATGAATGTACAACAGGGCCATCAATGTCACGTGCTGCAGCCGGTCTACTATTTCGGATATAACTTGAAATGACTATGACGAAAATGCCACTTGGTAACGGAAGCAGTCGAGACAAGCCCCGATAGATGGATCTAATTGCTTCCGATTGGTGTAAAACGATTAAGGACTGTGTGTTTCAAATGATTTACCTGCAGCGACTGATGGGGTACTTAAATGGTCCTAGCTTCCGATATTTTGCAATTTACGTCTGTATAGTCTTTAAAGATTTTAGCTAAAAAGTTAGAGTATTCTTTATCGATGATTTGATAAAGCAAGCAAAGCGATACGTTAATCTAACCAAAATATGATACACCAACGGGTTCTTTTCTTGAAAAGTAAAAATTATGGGCATTCTGAGGCCAAGGGTGATAATGAAGTAGCTAATATAACAGCTGAGTCATCTAGGCGAGATTGAGAAACTAATGCGAGATAAGAGGGCGGTGTAGCGACTGGAGCGTTATCGCCTGTGTAAACGACGGATGTTTGTATAAGCTACGACCAATTTGCTCGCTTTGCTTTGAACGCGATACTTACCTTCAAGAAAGTGAGCATGTAATTTCTTAGAACTATTATGATGAAGAAAACATGAACTAGTATTAGTTTATAACTTGTTTGAACCAGATGCTCATGATAAGAAAAATGTTAATACAGATGAATCAACCAAAGCTTCGATGACTAACACAAAGTATACATTGAGCATCTTGATAAATAAACCTGTCTCAAACTCTCGCGTGATGGCTATCAGTAAAGAGCTATATAGTAGCTATAAGATGCGCCATTAGTTTGCTTAATGCACGATACCTGATTAGAAAATCATGAATAATGGTGAACATAAACCACCAATAAGCAGTGAAAATGATTCAGTATTAACATAATCATGGTCCCTATCCGTGTGTCATGCGGCTTGCGACAGGAAAACAACGTTAACAGGAAACAATTGACAGACAACAATTAGTTGGAATAATATGAGGAAACATGATTTTATAAAATCATTGCTCATGGGTACACCATATTTATTTTTGGATAATGAGTCATCTTTAAGTCATATGAACACTAAAACTACAGTTCCTGTGGTCAATGTTACACCGAATAAGGGAGAAGAGGTTAATGAAAGACCATTAAATAATTCGTTCTTTGGCATCAATCTCAATACGATTTACTCGTATTGTGAGCATGCGTGTATCACATGTTCCCATTTTCCTTTCGTGACACTAATAAGAGTTGTTGAGTGAATCGATACTTTAAAGGCCATGCTGTGTAGTAATCATGTATTAACTTTAAATCTATCCGCATTTCAAGGGAATCCTATCCGTATTAAGCTAAGGATTTATCGATATTCTACGAAACGTAATTTATTTATAGTTCTTAGCAAACTCTTTACAATACCCGAAACATTGGAATTTAGGAATTCCGGATGTCGTTGTCTGCAGAACACAATATAATCGATAATATTGCTTATCGTTCATGTACACCATAGTTATCCATGAATTCTTACAACTTCGCAGAATGATAAGAGTACGCACTTACGATTATCTATCACGATTCAAAATACATGTTAAATGGAACGTCATGAACAACATCAAAGCAAAGAAGATGATTATAGTATATGAACTCATATTCTAGCTTTTACCAAGTGTTTGTATCAGTTCCCAATCGAACCAGATGCAGCTGTAAATCAGTATGTTACACGAGTCTATCGTTCACCGCAATGCCGCCTTGAACCAATAAATTATTGGCAATTTATACTCCCCTAACAGTCGTTCGTTGACCACATATCTACGACCTAGGGAGACATGACATCATCTAAGTACACAAGTAACGTAATATGTATAGAGTGGGTATGATAAATGTAAAACGCGTATGGCAACCGTATGTGCCGCAGATTCTATTTATAGTAATGTAAGCTGTTGTATAATGTTTAGAAGATGCTTATTATTTTTATGGATGTTAGATTTTTCGTTCTAGGGCTTACTGAGTTAGATCTTGTTCTCATAATCTGGTTGTGAGTTCAAAAGCAATTGCTCAAGCCGTTCTTTCATAATTTTCAAGTGTCTTCCAAAAAGCTTCAGATCAGTTTCGTGTTTATCCTTAGCAGATGGATGTTGATAGCATATCTAAACGACCATAATTATTCCTTATTCTTAAGAATCTCATGGAAAGACATTACTCATCCTATTCCTAGACAAGGACCACACGGCTAGGCCTATACATAATTTATATTAAGACGTTGGATACCATCTGTTTCCAACATCATAACAACATGTTGGCATTAGCATCTTGCTTCAAGCCGATTTTGTTTTCATCTCATTATTACCATGAAAAGCTAAATAATACATTTATTTTAAATACACTTGCCAAACATGTTAATAACAATAAGATTTTTACAAAGACCCATTCTATTGTTTCACGGAAAAATATTCAAGAATCAAAAATATGGCATAGTGATGTCCTTGCTGTATCTTAACAACTAGGAAGTAACATGAGGTGACCAAGGTGAACTGATGATAATTATGAAGATACATTAAATATACTTGTTGTAAGTACATTTGACGACATCATTATTAACTTTGAACTAGGGTCGGGAGGTCGGCGCTTAGAGGTAAAAAGTTGTAGGAACTGGTATTTCATAACTGGTATTAATAGTAATTATGAATTGAGAATTTACATATGTAATACGTGAAGTAAGTGGTTTATAAATTAGATATTGATTTATTCAATGATATCAAACAAATTAAGGTGACTTTCCAAAAATACCACTAATTTAAAAATAATCGTAGCTTTAAAATTACAGACTTGTATTCGAACTAGGAGTCAAAGTCAAACAAGTTAAGCTAATGCAGATAAACCGTTCGGTCCACAAAAAACGTCGGTATAAACCCACCTTTAAAAGCAAACAGATGATATAACACATGAGACTATTAGGACAACTATTGATAAGTGATTACCAACATTATGCAAAGGTAACAGAGCACAAAGTCAAGATGTAAAATTGTACAGACAAAAAATCCCACCGTTCTGAGACAGGATGGTGGCAAAGGGGATAGAGGGTGGCGTAACAGGTGTTCAGACAGCTGGATGCAACACGTGGCTATAATTTATACGATCAATTCTGATGAAGCACCTTGCGGAGAATTTCGAATACATGTTTAAACAATAGTGATTCCTAATAAATCTTGTCTGAAACGTGATAAAAGCTTATACTTTGAATGACGTCAATCTCTCCGTTTGTAATAAACAAATAGGACTTATTTGGTGTTGTATGTTTAAAAATCATACAGGTGTCAAAGTGCAAAAATACATTGAACCTTCAATACGCGCCAAGTGAAAACTTAACAAAACTTCCACGATCATGCTACCTGACTCAATTAAAATGGCATACCTCCACGAATCTCACAGTTTCGTCAAAAGCGAGACTCAAAAATCAGAGGTGATAGGAAAAGAAATTCCGCTGTGCTTTAGAAATCGCAATAGTGTGTGAGTAAGTGAAACGGAGTGAAACGGCACTACATGGGCACGGAGCATATCGACCGTCAAATTAAATTCAAGTACAGGTTGTAATGAATGAGGGAACCATGGCTTAATGGCCACCACGGAGATCGATCGACCTACCAAAGGCTACTTTGGCATGAGACAAGGCTAGGACAAGTCGCCCTTCACTCTTCACGATTAGCTGTTGGTCCTAACTAACACCTGAGAGACGCTATGGTCAATCGGTAGCCAGACTCACCACCAATCTAACGTTGGAATAGCTGTTTTCTTCACTTATTAGATGGCGGGATTCAGATTGCAGTTTCTTCTAGCTTGGCTGGAAACCGACCATAAAATACTATACTAGAACCAACTAAGATGACTTTAATGAATGAGTAAAGTCACCGAATCACGTGCATCCATTGTGATAAGATGATGTTGCAAGTAAATGCAGGTATTAATTCTCGCTTTACGTTGCATGTCTTGCCAGTAAGTACGCTTCTATTATTGTGTTCATTAAGAAAAACATCAGCTGCTGACCTTTCTGCTGAAGGCTTTATTGTTCTCGTTCATTACTCGTTGTCAGTAATGATCGCTGCGTTATTGCATTATTTATATTTAACGTTAGCTTTGAAGTTTGCTTTTATTTGGCGAGCTGAAATTATATTTTTATGCTAGGTGTTCATTTTATCGTAATCATAACGTTTTGCTTTAATAGCTTCCCTTTAGACCAGGATATGATGTCAATTAACATTGCTAACCGTTATTAAAATTCTATACATTTTTTGATAAATTGAATTTGTTTTTATGGTCAAACGTGACCAATGTTTCAGAGCGAGGTGGAACGAAAACGGGCACTGTTATTTAAATTTCCAAGGTTCCAAGCGACACGGCAAGTGGAAAATATATAAATGCTTCTATAATATTGAATGGAGCAAAAGTAACGCGTTCAACTGAATTAAAAAAAAAGCTAAATCTATTGATTGCATGTTAATGCAAATTACAAATATTTATAAAGAAATAATTCCCGTATAGGATTTAATGTTTTTGATTTTTATGTACCGACTTCATAGGAAAATAATTTATGGCCAAGTATCTTTCCGTGAACATTCAAAGGGGCAAGTCTGATGCTATGCTATATAAAACTGAGCAATTTATTTAATTCCAAAGCTGAGCAAAAACTACAAAAACTATTTTAATAAGTCTAAAATGGTAAAACAAGAAGTGATTAAATGTTTTTTCTAAACCCTAACAATCTCACAGACGAGGAAAACCTTGAACATCTTCATACATTAAAAGTACGTGATTTAAGTGACGCTGATGGCGCAAGTTTTATAATCAACTAGTGTTACAATGCGCTCAACGCTATAATGAGCCAGTTTAATGATAAGTCAGCACCTACATCGCGTGACGCGGATAGAGAAACAATATTTACGTGTGCTTAGTACTTTATGTACTTATTATAATATTTTCAATAATTTATTGACCAGTAGGTAACTAAAACGTTCAGTCTAGTACTAGCGATAAGATAAAATTCATTACAACTCATTGTGTTAATTTCGATAAAACTAATCGTGAATTCACACGTTTATATTGTAATACATTCGTGTCGGTGATAAATATATTGAAATTCTGAGTACATAGTCATAAAGGAGCTAGATCGATTATAACATTTGAACACAATGTTAGATTTTTTCATCACGAACTTAGACTTTGCTCCAAGACAAAAGATCCCAATGAAAGCGAGAGCACCAGACCCTTGGCGAAACAGGAAAGTGATTCTATCTCGCTCCGACACGCAGGGTAGACAGGGATGGGGAACAAAAAGACGGTTACGACCGTTTGCATGATGCAAAATATATTAAGAAAGCCATGACCGACTCCATCTTGGAGTTTGTGGGTTTACGTTGCGATGACATCACCGTAACTTATGATTTCAGTCAACATGATTTTCGACGATCTACACACTAATGTAATTTATTCGTTTGACGAAACGTTCGATCATGGTGGCACCTGTACCCGTCGCTATGCTGAGTTCACATTTTTTGCAATCGTGATAAGCTATGACGCATCCTACTATTTAATTTATATACCTTCTTAATTTATGCAGTACAGGTGACCTAGACATACCTGGACAGGATACTCTGAAACTTAAGTAGATGGACTTTGGATATTGCAACCGGAAACAAGTTTCTAGCCCTTAACTTAAACTGGTTTCCGGTTGCACCGTCCAAAGTTTAGATGCAAAAAGTACTTCAGACATCATCAGCCAAGGAGGTAGAGTCGTCCCTCGATTATGTAACTAACCTGTTTGCCTCCGGCAACCATGGTGGCTGATTTTTGGGTCACACGCACTAGATAATGTCACAGGCACAAACACAAGGCTGTTTATATTATCCTGTGGGTGAGTCACGTAAGCCGCGTCTGCCGGACGCGGCGGTAGAGTTTGAACTGAACGGTCGCGGTCGCCGCGGGGATGCGCGCGCGCCCCGAGCTCAAGGCCGGCGCACGCGCGCTCACCTCACACACCTCGCTCATACCGCCTACAGTTTCGCTACTTTTTTTTCCTTTAAGCATCTAAATTGAATAGTGATCCAATCGATGAGTCTACATTACGTGTATAAGTGCAAGGCGCGTGTTTATGTGTGCTGAACTTAATTAAACGCCATAATTTAAGTTGAAATTATTTGATTACTCTGTACATATGATAAGACACATACAAATTCTGATTTTCTTTGACTTGTTAATCATACACACCTGTGTTTAAATAGTTTGTTATGTAAGTGCCTAAGTACATCGGCGTGTGAGGGTTCTATTGGCTTCCGGCCGTTTACATATTTTCTTCATATTATTACGTATGTATTCTTGCAATATTAAGTTGAGTGAGTGAGTGATTAGTAGGTACTTATATTTATTTATTTTCCTGGTTGCAAAATAGCAACCCTGTAACCACCTTCCTGTGATGCAACATGTACTAATTAATAAATATTGAATTAAATTAAATTAGTTTCCGCTTAGGTGGGTATACATAGGTACCTGTTCGATTTATTCTTATTTTTTAATCCCGAAAATAATCAACTGCGCATGCATTGGTTCATAAACCACAACATTAATGGCAGTTAATTAACAATTTTATTGGTTTCCCGTTTAATGAATATTTTAGTGCCTACCTAATAGTTATTTGTATTTTTACGTATATGGGCCGTATTATGCAATAATGTGTCAACCCAAAAAATATGAATTTTGTGTTAACGTCATCTAGTTCTTGTGGTAGGTCTACTCAACGCTTAAGAAGTGCCCAGAACTGCAGTAAATTTAATAGAGCGCCGTCCATCAAAAAAATCTCAGTGCAGTTTGCAACAATAACTAGATGGCGTTAACACAGAATTAATATGTTTGTGAGTTGACATATTATTGCAAAACACAGCTCATATATCCGTCACTCTGCATGTATACAAGGTTAGTCGGAAAGGGGGTACTAAGCCGAAAGGGTGTTAAAGTACCCATAATAAGGGATAACTTTTGTTCTACAACTTTCCCCAGAACTCGATAGTTTAAGAGAAATAGCTTTTCAAAGATTTCGTAAAAAATAATTGTTAAAATTTATCTGTCCATAGAGCTATGATCAGTTGTTTTTACAATTTAGGTCATATTTGGGGTCACGGATTAGAAAATTAATTTTCTGAATTCATAACCATTGCAGGTATGATTTTATTTTGCAAAAACTAAAATAAAAATCTTTTTGCATGCAAATAAAAATTATCGAATTTTGAAATTTTAACACTTGCTTTAAATAGTTATCAGTGGTACTTTAGGTGGCCCGCGGCTTAGTACCCCCTTTCCGACTAACCTTGTATAATGTAGGTATAATGTTATTGAATATTTGGTAAGAGAGAATTGGAGTGTCCACGTCTAGGCTGGTAAATATTATGGCTGATTGGTTAAATAATATTTACATGCGTGAAGGTTTTCTAGTTTTATATTATAGGACTTTTTAGTGCAGTTTTTACTAGACAATAGATTTCGACAGTCGCCATTTACCGATCATCGAATAAGATTGGAAAATAATCTAGGTAGTATGATAAATATTGCACAAAGATTTCATTAATTATTTTTGATATCGTCACGTCGGTTACTCGCGCTTGTATCGATAAAATATTCTTAAAATAGAAATAATGAGCCCATTCAAAATTGATGACGATTCGAACCTAACAATCGAATTCGAATTCAACAAAAACAAGAGGGGGGGCAGTTATGCGACTTTCTGGTACGCTTTACTTTGTCATTTAAGCGTTACTATTCTTCTCGTGTCGGATTTACGATGTGTCAGAACTTAATGAGTGGGTCCAGGAACTTCAAGTATACTCCACCAAGAAGAACATAGTCTGCTTAGTTGTCGGCAATAAGATTGACAAACATATAATTTTGGAACCCAGTGCATAATATCAGCAAGCACATAGGGTCACTCGCGCGACAGCGCAACGAGTATTCCCAAGGAGGGTTTATGTCAGTCAGGCGGCCGGTCGTAAAACAATAAGCCAAAACCTCTAACAACATGGATTTATGAAATACATGTTGTGCCGACACGAAGGCTAAGGAAGGATAAGGGCAGGAAGAAGAAGAAGTCTTCTCGTGTCGGCACAAGCTATAAGAGAATAGCTCATGCCGTGGTGGAAAGATTAACCAGTCAGCAAGGTTGGTAGCGGGGCTGACTGCCCAGGGTGTGCCGGACATAGGTAGGTACTTTAGAATCGTCCCTTGTAGAGGCTCTTTTAATGCACCCATAACATAACATAATATCACGCCTGTATTCCCCGAAGGGTTGGCAGAGGTGTATAACACCCTCATTTCGACGTCATGTTTAAATTCCATGTAATAGGGGGCGAGCCTGTTGCCATCAACCGGGCACAAATCCAGACTCAAAGCTGCTACTGAGGATTTTTTTACGGAAAAACCCAATAACACTGCCCGACCTGGGGATTGAACCCAGTACCTCACGATCAGCAGTCGCGCCTGCCACCACTAGACCAACGAGGCAGTTTTAATGCACCTCCTTACTTAGACTAGGCAATCGAAACAAATTGCATTGAAACGTGGGTAGATATCTACTGGATTTATAGAAGCTATCGAACGCTCACGTGATTTGTAGTCGTCGTTATTTCATTGACGTTTCGGAACGGAGATTGAAATCTTTTCTAACAGGAAATGGGTACGAAGTAGGAATGTATCGATATGGAAACGATATCGTCGCTTAGGTAACAATACCGCTTAAGTCGAAAATTGGTCATTTGACGTTTTATACGTCATTGGATAGATATTTTCGGCGAGCATCGAATGAAGTTTGAAAAAAATTAACAGTATCCAATCACAGCGAGTTATTCAAACAGTTCTGGCACCGCGCAAGTCGTTTGTTGTGTCATTTTAAAGATAATAATCAGTTTTTTGTCTCTCCTGAAAACTTGTCAAATTTAACTTGAGCGGTATTGTTACCTAAGCGACGATATGAGCGCTGTATTTTGAATTGACACTTTAATTGCGAAGAGCGTTTCAATGTCGTTCACATTATCATCATTAGGCCCTGTTGTTATAAGTGCAGTAACTGAAGCATAAAATTTTCCATAATTCTATAAATATTTTTTTTAAACTGCTTTTACAATATTGAACCGGAAATAAGATAGAATAAAAAAACCTTAAAATATGAATACGTAGCCTTCGTAATAATATAAGTACCAAGAGAAAATGTTAACCTATTAAGTACTTATGTAACTCCTTGAAAAGTGCTCGAATTAAGAGACGAACCGGCACCATCACTGAGGAAAACTGCCGTCATCGGAAGCGCTTCGAGTGTGATAATTTTGACAAGTTGGTAAACCTTCTCCTGAGCATTCAGATTCTAAAGGCTCATTTACACGGTGCAAGTTTCTTGAAGCAAGTCTGAGTGAAGCATGCTATCTCTGTTTTTGTCAGAGAGAAAGACAAAAATAGCACGAGATTTGCTTCAAGAAACTAGCACCGTGTAAAGGAGCCTTTAGGTTGTACACTTTGTATGGTTAAGCTGGAAACAAACTATCAGACGCGACTGACAGCAGCAATTTAATAGGTATCTGGATAATGAATGCACACTAAACTGTGCAAACTTCTTCTTCTTCTTCTTCCTGCCCTTATCCCACACTAGGTGGGGTCGGCACAACATGTATTTCATAAATCCATGTTGTTAAAGGTTTTGGCTTATTGTTTTATGACCGGCCGCCTGCCTGACAATCAACCCTCCTTGGGAATACTCGTTACGCTGTCACGCGGGACCCAATGTGCTTGCTGATATTATGCACTGGGTCCCAAAATGATATGCTTATCAATCTTATTGCCGACAACTAAGCAGACTATGTTATTCTTGGTGGAATATACTTGAAGTTCCTCGACCCACTCATTCAGTTTTGCTAGGGACTTCGGTTCTGACACATCGTAAACTAATATAGCACCGTGAGCAAACTATCGGACGTTTGTCGCGGATGTAACCTTGGGCCGTCCTTAAGCGTTCGGACGTCCAATAGACATCTGACCAGACGCGTCCCAAACGACTGTGGACACTTTAAGGGCCTGTGCAAACCACGTATTTTAAAGGCGCCGACGATGCGCGTTTAAGTCAAACTCCATACATAAAAATCGATACACACATTTTATAAGTACCGAGTTATCAACGGCGCGTTAAAAAATCGTGGTGTACACAGGCCCTAAGTCGTGGTGTCAGCCGCGTCTGATAGTTTGTTTTCAGCTTAATTATATGAACAGCAGGGAATTACAACTTTCAAGCTTTTCCAAATTAGTTTGTAAGCGTACGACCGTAGCGAGAGTCGTCGTCCACTTTGACGGACCGATGACCTACAGAAGGTAGCTGGGTTAGACTGAATACGAAAGCAGAGGATCGAGTGTGGATCTCTGATTTGATTGATTGTACGTCAACGTTACGTCCACGACGTGGGTGCAGCGTCCGCGCGTCCGCCGTCCGATGACTAGATAACGCGCGCCCCACTTTAAATACAGGCTGTAAACGAAATCTCGTAATTCCTTCAAACCTGGTGATGTACTGCTGACATAGATTTTCCCTACACGTGATACTTTTGGATTCAGTACAAAAAATTACAAGAAGTAAACATGTGTTCTTAACATGAGGCATTTTAGCACCCCGACTTAGATGACCGCGCGGCGAGCGATATCCACGCATTTCGCTCGGGGCGCTAAAATGCCTCACGTTAAGAATACATGTTAATTTTTGTATTTTTTTTTATTGAATCCAAAATTATCCCTTGCATGGTTAATCTATGTCAGCAGTACATCACGAGGTTTGAAGGAATTACATGATTTTGTTTACACCCTGTAGTCAGTGATGGCGCTTACTCCATCCAATATAGGTACCGACCGCTATCAGTCCGACCGTCGTCGTCAGACTAGGTACTTGTCGAATGATTATTTAACTAGCAGGTACATATACATTGTCCATCGTGTCGCAGGGCCGCGGGTGCACCGTCCGGCGTCCGCTAACCAGATAACGCATGCCCCACTTTCCCTCTTCCTTCCTATGACACACTTGAGCTAGGCTTCTCCACAACTTACATTATAATACTTGTTATTAGATTTACGACTAACTAGTACATCACCCTTCGTGATGCATACTAAATAGCTCGCTAACTACATGTTGCTACATTTTTAAACTTTGTAACAAAATCTCGTAACAGTATATTGATAAACTATTTAATTATGGACGCCACACACCTTACAAATCATGCATAAAATTACAATTTCATTCAAACTCTAATAACTGACACATTTAGTAATAATATATTATCTATGGCTACACAGAACACTACATAACTGTATGATTAATTAAGTAGTTCATGTCTGCAGCAATAATAAAGTCATCCAAGATCACATATCAGGATCTTTTTACTCTACAACAACATATCTTAATGGGGGGCCATTCAAGTATTACGTAAGCACCAAAGGGGGGTGGGGGGGTCTTTGGTTAGCTTATTTTTGATGACACGGGAGACGGGGGGGGGGGGGGGGTCTGGGTAGTGATTACTTATTTTTCTAGACTTGAAAACTGCTGCTTATGAATAAAGAAATCTGAACAGATTTAAACAAAAAATACAGGTACCAATTTTTACGCTTTACGGAGGGGGTGGTAAGGGAACGTACCCATACTACGTGACCCGTTCAGGGGGAGGGGGTCTTCAAAATACCACGCTTGGTTACAGGGGCGGAGGGGGGGGGCTTGGGATTTCGTCTCGTGGTCAATATCCTGTAGGGAAATCTCGTGCTTTTTCGAGTTACATTCAAATATGGCGCCCAGCGTTTAGCGCTTTTTAAACTCACAGTTGGCAACATTGAGCCAAATAATTTTGTTTTGCCAAAATAAATATTTAATACCATATTTATGAATTACTACGTGAAAACTTGAGGGGGACGGGGAGGTATTGGCATATAATATACTACAGGTGGTCACCGAGGGGGGGGGGGGGGGGGGGGGGGGTAAAAAGTTGTAAAAAAAAATATGGATCGCGTAGGATGGGTACGTTCCCTAAGACCTTTGCTTACTTTTGCTGACAAGGAGGAGGGGAGGGTAAAAAAATACCAAAAATCTTTTTACTTAATACTTGAATGGCCTCTAAAGCAAAATATCTACAGTTTAAACCTATCTAGGTCCGCACAATGCCCCTAGATTAATTCACACACACACGAACACACACACCACAAAAACCGAGGAGAGCAAACTATAGAATGCAATCATGCTAATGGAATTTACTTCATATAACTACACTACGTATACTAAATAGCTGTACACCATAATAACTTGTGTCAAATGAATGAGGCATATGACCTTACAAAGTTTCTATTACATTGAACCTGGGACTAGTAACTATATGAGTGTATTTACTATAAGGATAATTGAATTGGGAAGTTCATTTAGAGGGCTTGTGAATATTAATGTCGATTAGTTGTTTAAAACTAGCAGTCCAATTATAATAATAAAAAAAAATTAAAATATTAGGTCCCACCTATGAAATCAGCGTTTTGTATGGAGAGTTTTAAAGAAGTTGCATTTTTCATACTAACATTTTTTAAATTTATGTAACAACTATGAACACTAATGTTTTAAAACTTTTATGCACTAATGTTTAAAAACTAAGATAACGTATGCCACTTAGATTTTGCGACAAAATTTAGTTTTGGCTAAGTTAAAACAAAAATAGTGGTAATTTCTGCTAACAAAAAGAGGAGTCATTTTTAAGGTAATTTTTATGTTTAGAAAACTATAAGTAATAATGTTTTTTTACTATTGGTAGTTGTCTATGATGGTCATTATTCGATATAATATCAAGCAATTGATGAATATTTTAAATCATAGAAGTGACGAGGTTCTCTATTAGTGAGAAAAAAAACGCCATTTTCATAGGTGGGGACCCAATATTTCAATACTCTTTGTCTAAATAAGGGCCTATACACACGACGTCTTTTTTACGCATCGACGACGCGCGTTTACGTCAAACTCCATACATAAAAAACGATACACACATTTTTAAAGTATGAAGTTTGACATTAACGCGCGTCGTCGGCGCGTAGAAAAGCCGTCGTGTGTAAGAGCTCTAAGTAAATAAAGCCTTAAACAAATCTAACTAAAAACCAAAAAACAGAACTAAAAATCAAAACAGGATTTTCAACAGCTTAAAAACCACACAAATCAACTACAGGTTATTATAATAAAACTTTAAAACAGGGAAAACCAAACGCAAACATTTGGACTAACCAAGGCATTATCATTCGCGCCTAAATCAAGCGCGTTGCTAATATAACCCAGTATCTGGAAAAATAAATATATACAGAAACAGGTTGAATATTTAATTATTTATACGTTATTATAACCACATAACATCACGCCTGTATTCTCCGAAAGGATGGGCAGAGGGTATAGTAACACCCACATTTCGCCGTTATGTTTAAGTCCCATGTCCAAACACCGGTCTGTTATTGAGGAATTCCACACGGAAAAACCCAATAACACTTTGCCCAACCTGGGGATTGTACCCTCACAATCAGCAGTCGCGCTTGCCACCATTAGACCAACGAGCAAGTTATCACTAATATATATTTTTTTTAATCTGTGATTAATACTATGATTGATGATGAAACTGCCAACTTACACTGACAAGTTTAAAAATAAAATAAAAAATTTAACAATCACGAGAATTAGAAATGGAACATCTTATTCTGGTGTTCTAAAAACGAAAAAATCTGATTATATAAAGTGACCGGTTTTATTTTTATAATTACAAATGAAACACCTTATTCTGGTGTTCCAAAAACGAAAAATCTGATTTAAATATAAAGTGACCAGTTTTATTTTTAAAAATGTAGGTACATGATTGTATGCACATACATCAGCCTTGAGAGGAAGAGTATTATCACTCAGTGTCAAGCAGGATGTGATGATAACACAGTCAATGTCATACTGAAATCATTAAAATGTTGCGGCTGAATCAGAACCGCAAGAGTCATCCTTTTTTTTAAATTATGCTTCTCTATATGGGTACTTGTGTGAGTCAGTTTCATTCGCTAAACTAGATTGTTACTAGTAAATTTTTGACTTAGGTACTGAGTTTTTACAACTCCGTAAACCTTAATCCGTATACAATAAGTTACTCATGGCCAAATATTCAAACACTACGCAATTTCAAATTGCCGTTAATTTCGTCTGTCACTGTCTCTTCACCTTAACGTGACAGTGACAGCACGAGACTTAACATCAACTTCTTTCTTTCTTTTTCGTGTGGTTAGTGACTAACTTGGTGTCAGAGTTTAAGCCGCCCATGGGCCTCTGTCTTGGCTTCACATGCCGTCGAGAAACATCTCTCAGGCGTGCCGGTTTCATCACGATGTTTTCCTTCACCGTTTTTAAGCAAGTGATAATTATACAATACGCACATGAATTCGAAAAGTCAGAGGTGCGTGCCTTGGGTTCAAACTCGAGACCTATGACTTGGCAGTCCAACGGTCACACAACTAGGCTATCACCATTCAACATATGCTCAACAACAACTTAAAATTGAGTAGTGTTTTGAGTATTTGGCCATAAGTTACTCAGAATATTTCGTAGTATTTTATTTCGCTTACTAAAAACACTCAATAAAGATATGCCAAAATGCATAACTTAAAATGTCTGCCTTACCATAAAGTCGTGTTCAACAGTTGTTTAGACTAAACATGGTTTAAACATCTTTTTATGTACTTAGTTTAATGTTGGACATGGTTTAAACAAGTGTCTAAACTTTTTAGTATGACCCTAAATGTTTAAACTAATGTTATTCTGGACATAACTTTATTCAGTATTTATTAATAAGAGGGTACTATTATTAAGATTACAATTAATTTCGATTGCTGATTGTGAGGTCCTGAGTTCGAGCCCCAGGTTTTGCAGTGTTATTGGGTTTTTCTGCGTGGAATTCCTCAGGAGCAGCCCAGAGTTTGGATTTGTGCCTGGTTGATGGCAATAGGCTCGCCCCCTATTACATGGGACTAAAACATAACAGCGAAATGAGGGTGATACTATACACCTCTGCCCAACCCTTTGGGAAATACAGGTGTGATGTTGTTTTTACTAAAATCAGTACAGTTGTATTATCTTCTATTTAACACAACTTAGAGATCCATAACCTACAGAACAGGTAAAAATTGACACACTTTCTGATTATCAGTAACTCATTAATTTCTTCAAGGTCATCTATGATAACATCTTACGTGCATACCTCCTTCCTGACAAACCATAATATACTGTGATTCATACCATGAAATCGAACACATTTTATGTGTTATTACTATAACTTTCTATTGTTAAATGTTTGAAGCATATAGACTTATATTGAAAGCCTATAAAATTGAAATGAAAGTGGATTTGATCATTTTTTTTATGTAGAACCTTTAGTTTAAAAATAATCTTATAAATGTTGCAATTTACAATAACATACATGTACATAATGTATGTCAATATAATCTACACCTGTTTCTTATAAAAAGTTTAGATTTCAACAATACTCAGGCCACCAAATATGTACTTCTTGTTATCATAATTTTAAACAAGATAACCCATAGTGTAATTCCTTCATATTACGAAATACTCTTATCATCCACACTAGACAGGTACTTTTACTTTCCAAAAGAGATAAATTATAAATATTTATAATGTCACCTCAATAGAGCTGCACATTTTTTAAGCTATAACAACAGGTATTAGCTCATATGTTTGCACTGATGTAGGTTGTTACTCATTTTCACACTGTTATCAATGTAGAAAGTCAATTTTGTATGAAAAATGTCTCCTCAAAGCTTATACAGCGTCATACATGTGTCGTCTGATCACATTGCGATGGTGAAATCAGTAAAATAACTTATCCACGACAGACAAACTGTTCACCTTAGTAAATCAGTAACCTAAGTTAGTTATAAACAAATATGTAAACGTAAACATCAGTACTCACCGATTTCGGCATGTTGGCGGTTTGGGATCACGATCTGCAACGAAACAGAATACATGTAACGATAATTTTGTTCACGTAAATTTCCACCGCCGCTGACGGGTCCTCTGCCGCGTGACATTACATAGGAAATTGTGACTGAACGGCTACTTCTATGCACGCATAACGTTCATTAGACGGTCTGTTCCGTGCCATTCTATACATTTTCACACAAAATAATCATATTCGAACGATGACAATAAAATTGTAGTCACCGGGCAGTCGGCTAAGCACAGAAAAACGTTAGATAAAAATTCCGATTGTTGCGGCGGAATATGAAAGTGGTGGTTAGGCGTGCACAAAAAATATGTGTAGACATTAACTTACCCGGTAAAAAGAAGAATATCACCTAATAATCCACATAAGTAGAACAACACACATAAAGAATGCACACACCCTTGAGTCACAAAAATATCGCGATGTGACAACTGCCTGCGTGACGTGGTAGCTGATGTTGTTATTTAAAAACTGTTATATTCTTCTTTAACTTTGTGAGATAAATAGAAGTCACTTATTTTGTTTTGGCAAAAGAATAAATTATTATATAATATAAATATAAAATCATTGCTGCATTTATAAAAGAGATTTATTATGTTTCTGACTCCACATACTGATGAATCTACCAATACTATTTACTCTCTCTCTTAAGTGGCAACATTATAACAAATCTACTTACGCAGCAGATTTTAAAATTGTATGATTTTTGTAAGATTTTATTTTATTCATGTTTTCGTCCAAAACTTTTCTATAATTATAAAATGACTTTTTTATTTTCATAATTTACCAACATTGAGTTTTATTATTATTTATAATAATTTATCTTTCGTCTAGTGTAAGTTTGTAGTTACGCAATTATCATTAGGTTGCGAATACTGAAACGTGAGCTATATCGTTTAGAAACTTTTAATTGCTTTAATGAGATCAAAAATTGTATTGTTTAAAAGGATACGGAAACATTATTTACTTTAACAAGTAAATTAAAAGCAAATTTGATATTTAATACATAACTTTGTAATCCTTTTCTGACATTTATTTATGATAAACAATAATAATGTGAGTTTTAATCATTTTAAATTGTTTCAGAACGAAGACATAAAAGTTAAATGTCAAATTTTGTCAAAAAGTTAACAAAGCGCAATTTTAATTTATCGATAATCGTAAATAATGAATTAATACATTTGTTATATATTAATACCAAAATGTACAGGTATATTAAGTGTTAATTTGATGTTATTTTTACAATTTTGTAGTACATAAGTAGTCGATAACCTCAACAAAATGGCATCGACGCCCTTTCGTAGATTGTGCCATTGGGGTCCACTATCGGTTTTAGGTGAGTTTATAATATTTCAACGCTTTTTGAAACAGATTACAATCTTAAAATTTATAAGCTAATATTTTGTATAAACTGGAATAAGTTAAATACAGTGATAACTTCTACTTTCGCATACCGGGAACTTAAGAATGTACGAATGACCATGTAGAAGTACCTACCTGTTCACGAATATAAACAATCGTTGATCGTCGCTGGGTGTGTTGTGTGTGTGCTTTGATGCATTTTTAATCAGATATTTATAGTCTGCGGCTTTTTCCGCAACTATACTGTATGAAGCCTATTTGCAGCAACCTGTTAACTTATAGTTTACTAGCGATCCGCCCCGGCTTCGCACGGGTGAAATGTAGATACTAATATGGGGCATATAAACCTTCCTCTTGAATCACTCTATCTATTGCTGAAAACTGCATTAAAATCCGTTGCATAGTTTAAAAGATCTAAGCGTACAGACACCAGGAGCGACTTTGTTTTATACTATGTATAGATTTTTTATCATTCACATTCCATCAAAAATTTGCCACATGAACCATGTCTACATTCTATATTTAGATAGGCATTACATTCATTTTATTATACTCGAATTTATTTATTTGTATACATATCAATATTCAGGTACTTCAAAGTAAAATATCAGCCACAATTTTAAACATTTTATTTTTATCCCTACATTGTTTGCCACCCACATATATTTAGTATCTTCAATCTAAAATTCTTTAAAGAAAGAATGAATGAAAAGTAATTTATTTACGACTTAATGTTATACAAACAAACAACAAAAAGGTAAAAAAGAAAACTGAATGTATAAAAATGTATTTAAACTCAAGAGCGGAATAAAGACATTTTTTATAAACGCAGTTGACCGATAAAAAAAAATCATTGTTGTGTGCCAGCTGGACTCATGTCAACATGATTGTCATAGTAAAACACATTGTTCCGCAGTGACTCTTAAAATCATATTACACACAGTTCAATATTTCAGGTATAATAAAGCTAATAACATGGGCGATGGTCCACCTGCTTGGCATGTGGTGGCCACCGCACGGCTCACTGGGTGGAGCTATTCATGCGGGCGTATTTCTTTTACTCGCTGCTTCCACGCTTTATTACTTCCTTCAGGCGTTACTTGAAGGACCTGGTTTTATTCCACTGGGGTGGAAACCTGTGAGTATATGAAGAAGTTATCCTTTTTTTTTAAATTAAGTATTTCTACGGTCAGTGCTTATCACTATTAGCAAATGTGTTAAGAGTTTGTTGTTTTGCAAAGTGTGACCTCCAAAGTTATCTTTCATAATATACTAACATAACACCACGCCTGTATTCCTCGAAGGGTTGGGCAGAGATGTATAGTAACACCCTCATTTCACCGATATGTTAAGTCCCATGTAATAGGGGGCGAGCCTATTGCCATCAACTGGGTACAAATCCAAACTGCATCGCTGGTCTAGTGGTGGCAAGCACGACTGCTGATCGTGAGGTCCTGGGTTCGATCCTCAGGGCAAAGTGTTATTGGGGTTTTTAAGTAGAATCCTTCAGTAGCAGCCTAGAGTTTGGATATCTTTCCTTATTTATAACTAGCGGCCCGTCCCGGCTTCGCACGGGTGGACATTTTTCCCATTTTTGCAACATTTTTCATTTATGCTCCGCTCCTATTGGTCGTACCGTGATGTTATATAGCCTATAACCTTCCTCGATAATCGTTCCTGAGATTAGCGCGTTCAAACAAACAAACTCTTCAGCTTTATTGTTATATGTATATATCGTATCTTTAGCGTTGTCTGTTTTTGTTTGGTCAAAAGTAGATTTAGGAGATACTATAGTTAAATAGGTACCTTTTCTTTTGTGTTTATATCATATTCATTATTTGTTGACCTATTGGTACTCATATTAAATTAAATTAAATTAAATATAATTTATTTCAGGCAATTATAAACCCATACCATACAGATACATACTCTTAAATACTATAGGCATCAACATAACATATTTAACATAATAACACAGATAGAATATTAAAATACACAATAAAAAATAAAAACAAATATATATTAAAAGTCTTTTACCTCTCTTGCAAGATGGACGACACGGTACACAGCTTTTACAATTTCATTCCTACTCAGGTTTACCCTTGTGTAGAATGAAACTCTGAGCTTACTTAGCAGCGCGGAAAAGCCGGCAACGTTGCTCTCGGCGAACATGTCAGTCGCACTACACCGCCATCTAATGATATTTTTAATTTCCAGGAACGTGAGGAGGACACATATAACTTACAATTTTGTACAGTTTGTAATGGATTCAAAGCACCAAGATCACATCATTGTAGAAAATGTAATTATTTTAATAATTGGAAACAATTTGTAGTATATAAAATTATGGTATAGCCTTGATTATAATGTTTAATTGAAAATGATTATCCACATTTATTGATGTTGAAATCTGCAATCTGATGGCCAAAAACAATTTTACTGTGCAATTGAAATATGAATAGGAAACACTTCACAAGTCCTATTCTAATTTGTATTGTATTGATTAGCTCAGACCTGAGACAGTTTCTAAGGCCCCGATCCCACTGGCGTCTGTCGGGCGTGCGCGTTCCTCTAACGTTTGACCAGCGCCGACGCTGCGCGCACGTCGCGTGCCTGCCGAACGCCTCGCCCGATAGACGCGAGTGGGAATGGGCCCTAAAGCTTTAAATGCAATAGTTCTTACTTTCAAAGATAATATGCGGTCTTCTATAAATATTTGCTATTTTTAATATTTAAAGTACTTTCCCTGCATGACCACGTGTTGTGGGTCATCCGGTATTAATTATAAAGTGTAATTAAATGTGTTCCCAATCACTGAGCTATTAATTAATCAACAAAATAATTTCCCAGGTGGGTACTGTGTAAAGAAGATGGATCATCACTGTCCATGGATCAACTGCTGCGTTGGTCACAACAACCACGGTTACTTCACCCTGTTCCTCGTGTCAGCTGTGCTGGGGTGTCTACACGCTTCCGTTGTAAGTCTCGTAGCGTTTGTATCTGTTACGGCTAAAATTTATAAAAAAAAACACGACTGTCAAAGCTAGAAGGAATGTTCTTTATTGTACCCAAAAACATGAGGGTTTATGACTTGGCTGCTCCAAGAAGCTACCTTTGAACGAAACTAGCGAGCTTTATCTTCGCTGACAATGGCTAACTTTAGTTAAATAACAACATCAAGCCTGTATTCCCCGAAGGGGTTGGGCAGAGGTGCATGGTAACACCCTCATTTCGCCGTTACGTTTAAGTCCCATGTACTAAGGGGCGAGCCTATTGCCATCACCGGGCACAAGTCCAGGCTGCTACTGAAGAATTCCACACAGAAAAAACCCAATAATACTGCCCGACCTGAGAATCGAACCCAGGACCTCACAATCAGCAGTCGCACTTGCCACCACTAGACCAATGCGACAGTTAGGGAACATACCCATACTACGTGACTAGTTCAGGGGGGGAGGGTGGTCTTCAAAATACCACGCTTGGTCAGAGGGGCGGGGAGGGGGCTTAGGTTTACGTCACGTAATCAATATCCTCTAGGAAAATCTAGTTTTTTCGCGCTATATTCAAATATGGCGCGCAGAGTTTAGCGCTTTTTGAACTCACAGGTGGCAACACTGTCGCATATATGAGTCATTTTTTTTTGTTTTTTACTTCCTGTTTGCAAAAAATGATTTATACCATATTTATATATTACTACGTGAAAACTAGAGAGGGGGGGGGGGCGTATTGGCATATCTGGTGGTCACCGATGGGGGGGGGAGGGAGGGGGGTAAAAATTGGGTCACGTAGTATGGGTACTTTCCCTTAAATATCGAATGTATTTGCAGGTTTTATCAATATGCATGTACCATGCAATAAATCGCATCTGGTACATGCACAACGGCACAGGTCACGAGCCGATGATCTACCTCACGTTGACGACGCTGTTGCTGACGCTACTCGCCATAGGCATGGCCATCGGCGTGGTGTTAGCTGTCGGCGTGCTCTTGTATTTACAAGTAAGTGTGTTTGTGTGTGTGTGACGATGACTTAAGTCAGGGCTATGACACTGCTGTTGACGCTACTCGTCAAAGGCATAGTCATCGGTGTGGTATTAAGGTATGTACACACAAAGCCAGCGAATGGCAATCCGCTTCCGCTTAAATCCAGATGAAACTGGATTCGTTTCATACAAAGTTTGGTCAAATTCAACAAATGACGAACGTTTTTGGAGGTTGGACTCCATCAGCTTGGTATGGACGCTCTATTTGCTGTGGGCTTGCTCTTGTGTTAACAAGTGTTGCTTTGAATAAGTTATTACTATGCGTGCCAACTAAGAATAGGATCGCGCTTGCTACAAGTTCACACGGTAGCTGTCAAATTACTACAGCCAGCAAAAAAAAGTTTTTAAAGAAAAATGATATATTTTTTTATTCATAGATTTCGTTATTAATTATATTCATTTTTGTAAATGTTATTTCTTGAATTCCATAAATAGATAATAATGGATAAATTAATAAAATTTTAAAACAGTATTCATTGAAGAAATGAACCAAAACATATAGTTAACTTCACGAAATGCTACTGGTCACCCTAATATGTCGCCATAATAATAATATAATTACTGTGTAATTAATTTGGCGTAAATTGATTAGAAATACCAAAAAAGTGAACTAAAAATAATTAAACTGAGTATAATTACTTTATTTATTTTTTTGCACACCTTACGCTTTGGTAATGAAGTTCACGAGCATTGCGGAATAAAATGGCGTTTTGACAGTACTATTCTTAGTTGGCACGCATAGTACCTAAGTTATTTCCATAATATAAAAATAAGGAAACAGCGAGTGAGCCTGTACAGCCGGTCTGAACATGACCATTTCACCTATATCTTGCATCAACATGAGTTATTTAAAATTTTGAAAACAGTCTTTTTGATAAGAAACCTTAACTCCATTTGACATAGTTCAATTTCCATTGCAAGAAAATTTATTTTTGGCTTGAAAAGATTTTGACAATCAAAAATCAACTTTAGTTTTCGTGTATCTAAAGTTGACTTTTGTTTAGTTTGCAATAATAATATATTTACTATATAAACTTAATTTAGACTATTGCCATCTTTTTTACTCTGATAAAATAAGAAAGAGACGACAAAAATAAGAGCTGTCAAATTTAGTTGAACTAAAATTTCCATATAAATTTAGACGGCAGGTCGGAACGTGTCGACTAAAGACACGGTGAAGTTCAAGGCGTAAACTAGTTTGACAGCTCTAACTTAGTTCTTATCTATCACCGTCCTTTTCTCGCGCTGCCTGTTAGTAAAAGATAGCAATTCTTTAATTTTAGTTTAGTTGCTGAATAAGAGAATCGGCGCCACTGACTTTATTTAGTATAGATGCACTCATAAAGTGTAAACTCGATACTTCCCCAGGCCCGAGGCATTCTCCGCAACCAAACCACAATAGAAGACTGGATCGTAGAGAAGGCAGTGGGTCGTCGTGAAGAGCAAGGTTTACCCGAGTTTGTGTTCCCATACAATGTTGGATGGAAGAACAATATCAAGCTGATCTTGTATGGATCACAATATGATGGGATTAAATGGCCTCTGAAGGAAGGGTGCAAGGAGTATGATCTTACGGTGAGTTATAGTTTAATTACTGTTTTTAAACAATTTTAATAAGCTTCACTTCATATATTTGTTTGATTAAAATCTCGCGACAGATTTTTCAACTACTTCTGCTTAACCGATTCTCCTGAAACTTCGCACACAAATTCAATTCCCATGACAATACAACATTATAATAATTTTAACCTTCAATCCTGAAATCCTGACGCTGCAGTCTAGTACGGCAATATAAAACCATCTAACTTTAAAAGTGTTTTTAAGGGATTATTTGCATTTGAAAGCTTTTAATTTTTAGATAATCAAATATAAAATAAATAATCTATATACAAGGTTAGTCGGAAAGGGGGTACTAAGCCGCAGACCACATAATGTATCACTGATGATTTTTCTAAAGAAAGTGTTAAGATTTAAAAAATTGATGATTTTTTTTTAAATAAAAAATTACTTTTATTTTAGTTTTTTCAAAAATTCTTCATCCCTGATTTAGTTATGAATTCAGAAAATGGAATTTCTAATCCGTGACCCCAAATATGACCTAAAGAGTAAACACAGCTGATCATAGCTATGGACAGATAGATTTTAGCATATTTTTTACGGAATCTTTGAAAAGCTATTTCTCTTAAATTATCGAGTTTTGGGGAAAGTTGTAGAACAAAAGTTATCCCTTATTATAGGTACTTTAACACCCTTTCGGCTTAGTACCCCCTTTCCGACTAACCTTGTATATAAAAGGAGAAGCTGACTGACTGACTGATCTATCAACGCACAGCCTAAACGGCTGGGATTAGAAACTTGAAATTTTGACAGTAGGTTCATTTTGTGACGTAAACATCCACTAAGAAGGGATTTCTCGAAATTCAACCCCTAAGGGGGTGAAAAAAAATCACGCAAGCGAAGCTGCGGGCAAAAGCTAGTAATATATAAAAGTCTGGTACTATTTTTCGTATGCCTTTAAAATCATTTTGTTTCGGGTTCCAGGACAGTTTTGATTATGTGTATCTCGGGACACGACATTGCTCGATGATGTTCTTAGCGATTTTAATCACAGTGTGTAAATTCGAATTAAAGCGTTAGAAATGTGACCTGGGTTATTTATTATACAGAAGTCTCGTGTCTCTACAAGGTTAGCCGGAAAGGGGGTACTAAGCCGCGGGCAACGTAAACTATCACTGATGACTATTTTAAAGCAAGTGTTAAAATTTCAAAATTCGATAATTTTTATTTGCATGCAAAAATATTTTTAATAAAGTTTTTTCAAAAAATAATCGTACCTGCTTTAGTTATGAATTCAGAAAATTAATTTTCTAATTCGTGACCCCAAATATGACCTAAATTGTAAAAACAGCTGATCATAGCTATGGACAGATAGATTTTGGCATATTTTTTACGAAATCTTTAAAAAGCTATTTCTCTTAAACTATCGAGTTTTGGGGAAAGTTGTAGAACAAAAGTTATCCCTTATTATGGGTACTTTAACACCCTTTCGGCTTAGTACCCCCTTTCCGATTAACCTTGTATACTCCATTTCATATATCATTAGACAAAAGTGGCTCACCAAGGCCCGAATATCTTTGTGCGCATTTATTCAAGTAGAGTTTCAGCTCATCTTGATTGACCATTAAGTATAATACTGGATTAAATCCTTGCTAGAAGCAAACATGTTGCTTATTTCTATGTATACATTTCCTTGTTAAAATGGGTCTTAGAGTATAGCTTCTTTTTTTGTTTTTTCGCCACATAGCAAAAACCTATTAAAGTCTTCATGAAGTTATTTTAAGGGAACGTGCCCATACTACGTGACCCATTTAAAAAAAATTACCCCCCTCCCCCCTCGGTGACCAAGCATGGTATTTTGAAGACCCCCCTTACCCCTAAACGGGTCACGTAGTATGGGTACGTTCCCTAAAGTACCCTTCAGACATAAACCATACATCTCCAATTTCCCTTCTCAGCGTGAACAACAAGCTCAGAAACAAGACAAACGCGTCCGCTCCCGCCTGTACACAGCTGTGGAGCAGTACTCGGGGCGCTGGGTCCCGCTGCTGTCGCGGCCCCGCGCCGCACTGGGCGCGCCCTGCACCGACGAGCCGCGGCTGCCGCTACAGCCGGGTGACGTCATCAGAGCCACGAGACAGCGGCGGTAAGATATCGACCCTGTTACTGGGTATAAGCCTGCTGTTATCTAGTCTTCTCCAGCTGCTAACAAGTTATCTTTTAACCTGGCTGAGGGTGTCCTTCGATAAGTTAGTAATATGCGCTGATATACAAGGTTAGTCGGAAAGGGGGTACTAAGCCGAAAGGGTGTTAAAGTACCCATAATAATGGATAACATTTGTTCTACAACTTTCCCAAAAAGTCATTACTTTAAGAGAAATAGTTGTTCAAAGATTTAATAAAAAATCCTCTAAATTCTATCTACCCTCAGCTATGATCAGCTGTGTTTACATTTTAGGTCATATTTGGGATAACGGATTAGAAGCTCCATTTTCTGAATTCGTAACTAAAGCAGGGATGAAGAGATTTTAAAAAACCTAAAATAAAAATAATTTTGCATGGACTTTTTAAAAACTTATCTCGAAATTTTAAAACTTTCTTTAATACAATCATTAGTGATACATTAAGTGGCCCGCGGCTTAGTACCCCCTTTCCGATTAACCTTGTATAAATGCAGGCATTGCTCAGGTGGTTGAGTGCCTATACAAAGAAGAGATATTTAAGGCGACACCAAAGTCATTTTATAGTTCCCATAAAGTTAACTGTCACCTCTTTCCCTAGACATTGGCTGTTTGGCGAGAAGTTGGTAGCTGCCGGCGCCAGTCGCGGTCCTCGCGGCTGGTTCCCGCGCGACGCGGCCGCGCCCAGCGACCACCTGCACAAAGCGAAGCCCGACTAGCTGCTGCGGACTTACGAGCCTTGTCATGATAGACTGGTATGATGGCTGTTTTTGTATTGCAGAAGAATAAATAAATGGAGTACTCACTAATCATCATTACTTACAGCTTTTGTCGACCCCGTTGCGGGGCAAAATTTTCTCTTTTACGCTATTAAAAATAAAGGGAAATTGACCAGTTTCGGGACACTTCAATTGACCTTGAATAGTCTTTACTGGTAATCACTGCTTTACCAGATAAGCAAGCACAAATTAAGGCTGTCAGTCTCGGTACAAATTATATTCTTCCTTGAACTAAATTCACTATATTTATAAGGTCTGTAGGGGGCGCGACGCAAAATACGCGCTAAGACGTGGAGTTGCGGACACCAGCCCGTTATACCTTATACCTTATAAGGTCTGTAGGGAAAACCGTCCTATTAGGTAGTACTGGGGTCTTATTCAATATGATAAATCAAAACTTAACACTCAAATGAAAAATCGAGAAAATAGCGAATTCATTTTAAATGTATTGAATTTGACATACCTATTGTTTTCTGGCCTTTACAAACAGCGTAATTGTTTTTCTATTCGACTGCTTGTAGATGGTCTTACGGACCGTTTCTACATAACCGGGCAGTTATTGGGGAGACCTGAAGGGTCTCCAACCAATGCGGACTAAACAGCGTCATCATGAACTGCAAAAAATAATATTAACGCGGTCGCGTAATACTTAAAATTTATATAGAATAAGGGCCCCGGTGCGTCCCAGTGCCCAATTATCGACAACATAAACTGTGTTTCTTTAAAATTAGGACATATGAGTACTCCATTTGTTTATTACTCCTTTGATAAGCGTATGTTTGTATGTATCAACGATCATGTTATACATGAATAGAATATTATTCATCATTATACAAAAGAGATTATAGTCATAATGTTATAGGATTTGTTGCTATTTACTTTACTGGTTATAATTGACGACATAGATTTGTATGGGCCGGCGCACATCTGGAGAGGTGAGCGCAGAGCATCTTCCACTGCCAAACCATTGTCGACTTTGCTAGCGTTAAAATAATATGGAGAATCAATTATTCAATTAACACAAGTCCCCGAGAGCATCGAAGCGACTAGAGGTAAAAGGTGATTTTCTATCTTATTTAAATGCTAGTAAAGTCGATAATGCTTTGGCAGTGAAAAATGCTCTGCGCTGTTCCTCGCCAGATCTGCGCCGGCCCTAAGTCAAACAAAACTGTTAATTTTTATTTTTGTCCTTCATAAAGTTGGATTTCACGAAGTTTAAACAAGGTATAACACAATTAACCAGAAAATAGTTGGTTTAAAATCGACTACTTACTCGATTTCAGTAAAAAGTGTTTTTTAACAAATCTATCTGTCAATTGAGATAAAGAAAATTAAGACTTATGTCAAGGTAATTAGACTGAATTTTAAATGCAGTTAACAATTAAAAAAAAACAATACTAATTTCTTTTAAACGTATGGCAAAGTTAATTAAATTTTAACTGTCGTATTGTGCTTTTAATTGTATATTCTAATTGGGTTGGGGCTTATGAGGTTCATGTTTATTTCTGCTACGCGTTGTATATTTTTTCACTAACCAAATCAGTATTTATGTACTCAAATATTACTATCATTTAATAGTCATGCATTTAATATAGTAGTATTAAATACATTTATTCATCTTCAAGAACAATCATTATAAGTATCAGAAGTATATTTAACAAGGGTTCCTATACCATTTCGTCTTCAACGATCACTTTTAAACAACTAACGATCTCAAATAAGTAGAATTTATAATTTTACTGTACACTATAAGGATGTTTTTTAAACATTTAAATGTAATGTAAATAGTTAATAAATCGTGTATGTCACAAAGTAATGGCTCCTGCACTTAAAATACATATTCGTGTGGACTCTGTTGCGCTCTTTGACAGGACTAAACTAAACTAAGGGTGCTTGTCTCTTTCTGTTTCAATAGAAAAGAAAGTGACAGTTGCGTTTAGATGAAAGTTTGACGATTGAAAACGTCTGCCCTTAGTTGGTTGTCGTCCACCTAAATGTCTAGACATTTAATTAAATAACAAGAAGAAACTAGTCTCCGTCACAAATAATGTTCTATCTACAGGAGCCATTGAGTTTTCTATAAGGAAACAGGTTAACAGAGGGCGCCACAAACGATTGTACTTTTTATTGACTTCAAGCCAATATTTCTACGCATGTAAGTTAAAATGTATAGTTTTGACGGCATTTAAATAAGATAGTGGAAGTCTATCTTTTTGTAAGAATTTATCAGTCATAGATTAAATCAAGTTATTGTTATAATGCAAGAACTTCTTACTGTTAGGATCTAATGGTTGTTAGTTATTTTGAGCAATTTTATAGTAATATTATTGTGACTTAATAGTTGTGATTGTATAAATAATCTGTTTTGTATTATTAATAAAAATGGTATTATAATAATGTTGACTTTCATTTAGAACTGGCCAGAAATATATAGAATGAAACAAAAAGGTTATGTGTAAAAAAATCTTTATTGTGCATTAAAAATAAATTATTATTCTCAAACACACAAGACTACTTCTCCGAAGCATAAAATTAGTTCTCAATAAGTTAGCTTACTATATAAATGATATAAACTATATATCTAACTCCCAAGAATGTTAGATTATCACGAATTTCTTTTTTAAATTAATAAATGCAAATTATTTTGTTACATTTCATTTCAATTTCCCAAACTTTAAGTTTCAACTTGTTGAAAGTTTATTTTTTCTCAAAAGTTTGTACTGTTTTTACAAACGACCAAGCTCACGTCCTTACGTACTATATTATGTTAATATTATTATATAAAACATATTATTTTAATTTGACGGCATCGAGTTAAAAAATATATTTTTGATGGAATATAAAACGCCACGTCAAGAACGGTTGGGTACAAACTGTGCTCGACCAAATTGGATAATGTTTAATCGACTAAACGGGCCAACCGAAAACAGCTAAATCACACGTATAGTTTCGTGTATTTCTTTAAAAAGTAGACAAGATGACAACTTCCCAACGCTAATAGTGACCTATAATATCATCGCCATACATTTAATTAGCGTAGGCATCTATTCTCTGGTGACTGATGTCATGTTGTATAGACTCAACTGGTAGGTTAGTCAAAACTTTGTGGCAGCGCATTACCTACATACGTCGCTAAAACTTTATAAAAAGGCTGAACACACAACAGATGATCTCAAAGCCCGACTAAGAACAAAATCGACTAAACAAGAAGTCAAGACAAATACACTTCTAAAACGACGTATATCCAGCCTGCAGTTTGTACGATCAATCGTTCATATTCTTCTCCTTAGTACTCGTTCTCATCGTCAAGTTCTCCTTCAGTGGAATCTACTCCGACCTCTTCGTAGTCTTTCTCGAGTGCTGCCAAGTCCTCGCGGGCCTCGGAGAACTCACCCTCCTCCATACCTTCACCCACGTACCAGTGGACGAACGCGCGCTTGGCGTACATCAAGTCGAACTTGTGGTCCAGTCTGGAATGGTCAAAGTGAGTCAGTAAGTCTTTAGAAGTGAGGACTATCAGGGGTTTTGTAGATGTTAAGATTTCTTCTAATGGAATGGCCTATAACATAGCAACACGCCTCGTATTCCCCGAAGGGTTCGGCAGAGGTGCTTTTTAGTACACCCTCGTTTCGCCAGTTATATTTAAGTCCCATATAATAGGGAGCGAGCCTATTAACCGGGCACAAATACAGACTTCGGGTTGCTACTAACAAATTGCTAATGGAAAAACCCAATAACACTGCCCGACCTGGGGATCGAATCCAGGACGTCACGTTCAGTAGTCGCGCTTGCCAGCACTAGACCAACGAAGCAATTGGCCTATAATATGTACAGAATATGCCTATTTTTGGCAATAACTCTGCTACAACCCAGGATAATGATTGAGAGAAGACAACAAAAGGGAATCTACTTCTTTTTTTTTCGTTTACGCTGTTTTGTGTCATTTCTATGGCAAATAATGTAGAGGAGATGACGTGCTGTGTCATTTCTATGGCAAAAAATGCAGAGGAGATGACGTACAGAGGAGCCAACGGCTTGAAGTACATACCTTGCCCACGCTTCAGCAATAGCGGTGGTGTTGGATAACATGCAGACAGCGCGCTGCACCTTGGCCAGGTCACCTCCAGGCACCACGGTAGGGGGCTGGTAGTTGATGCCCACCTGCGGACAGGAACATTCATGTTCACTTTACAATAAACAGTAACACAGCATATAAGTACCTGTTGCCCAAATATTTTACCTTGAATCCTGTGGGGCACCAGTCTACGAACTGAATGGTCCTCTTGGTCTTGATGGTGGCAATGGCGGCGTTAACGTCCTTGGGAACAACGTCGCCTCTGTCGAAAAACATTTGTTAATGAAACAATGCTCTCATGACCTTTGAGTCACCTGATGAAAGACAGGTGATAAAGAGGATTTGGTCCTTCGAGTCATGTAAGAAAAATCAAGTTTACCTGTACAACATACAGCAGGCCATGTATTTGCCGTGACGAGGGTCGCATTTCACCATCTGCAATGAAGAAGGAAATAATTTATTTCTGCTGAGCATGGGGTCCTGGTTAGGTTCCCCAGATCGGACAAAGTGTTATTGGGTTTTCCATTAGGAATTTCTCCGTAGCAGCCCGGTGTCTGAATTTGTGCCCGGTTAACGGCAATAGGTTCGACCCCCTATTACATGGGACTTAAACATAACTGGCGAAACGAGGGTGCACTAAATACACCTCTGCCGAACCCTTCGGGGAATAAAAGGTGTGATGTTATGTAAAATATGAGATCTAGGCACTTCGTTGTGAATTGGACTTCCGATCAAAGTTTAAGTTTCAGGATGTTATCAACAGACTTTACTTCAGCTTAAATAAGCTGGAGACGAGAGTCAGGTATGGCTATGCGTATGACCTGGAACAGCTTTCAAAAGTGGTTCATCACCTGGTTAGCTGGCTCGAAGCAAGCATTGGTGATCTCGGCGACCGTGAGTTGTTCATGGTAGGCCTTCTCGGCGGAGATGACGGGCGCGTAGGTGGCGAGCGGGAAGTGGATGCGAGGGTACGGCACCAAGTTGGTCTGGAACTCCGTCAGGTCCACGTTCAGCGCGCCGTCGAAACGGAGCGACGCCGTTATTGAGGACACGATCTGGAAATGTTGAAGTTTGTCAAGGATTTAGTAGGTACGTATATCCCTACCCGCCGCCCGACCAGTAACAGGCCCGAGAAGGCGGCGCGCAGTGTTCCGTGCGCGTTTCTCAGGAGGATGTAGGGCAAGGCCCCACAGAGGAGAGGTCCGCCGAAGGTTGGCGGACCGGGACCTGCCGGGGTTGCGATACATGCTTTTGCAAATCCCCCGACCCCGGCCGAACGGTCAGAAGGAGGAACACCGTTGGTTTTTAGCCGGTAAGTGTCCGGTAGACCCCTCGCCTTCCCCGGGTGAGGGACATCCACAAGGATTTTCCAACGATAAAAAAAGGTGCGTATACCTCTCACCGCCGTAATCATAGACTTGAATGCCTGTGACAATTGGAGTATTTGGGGTCTGTCAATATCCCAGCGTACCTGTCCAATAAGCCTGTTGAGATTGGTATACGTGGGTCTCTCAATGTCGAGGTTCCTCCTGCAGATGTCGTAGATGGCTTCATTGTCCACCATGAAGGCGCAGTCGGAGTGCTCCAGGGTCGTGTGGGTCGTCAGGATGGAGTTGTATGGCTCGACCACAGCGGTGGACACCTGACGAATGGAAATAACAATTGTTGAGAGGCGTTAAAAATACAGCACTTGAACAATTTCTTGTTTTCGTTAAGGTCGTCAGTAAGTGAATACGATAGATCTTTAGCGTTAAAAGGTTTATTCATAAGCACTAGATATTGAAGATTAGCAGCTAAACTGATTCTGAGACAAGCAAATCCGAAATAATGAGCAATCACAGCATTTCATCGTTCAAGACTGAAACAAAATATCCAAAGAAGTTCGTAGGTACCTGAGGCGCGGGGTAGATGGAGAACTCAAGCTTGGACTTCTTGCCGTAGTCGACAGAGAGGCGCTCCATCAGCAGCGACGTGAAGCCGGAGCCGGTGCCGCCACCGAACGAATGGAACACCAGGAAGCCCTAACCGGAAGAAAATCCAGTTTCAAGTTTAATTTAAAAATGAGTTCTGCAGATCGTATGGTGGTTTCTGATTTCGAAAGGACCGTCAATTATTGAATTGTTTTTTTGTTTTTATTCTTGTCTTGGTTGCGTTTGGCCCTAGTCTCACCTGATGTTAAGCGCAGACAGGGTCTAAGATGGAGCACATGAATCCAAGAAACAGAAATATAGAGGAACTAGCTATTACCCCCGGTTTCACCCGCATCTTAGGGGAACTACTTGATGTACCCGGATAAAAAGTACCCTATGTGTTAATCCAGGGCATATTCTATCTGTGTGCCAAATCTCATCCAAATCCGTTCAGCCGTTTTTGCGTGAAAGAGTAACAAACATCCATACAAACTTTCGCGTTTATAATATTAGTAAAGATTTCCCTTCTTCCCCTATACCCTTCTGGCTCTCGCATACACACGACGGAACACAGCAAACTGCTCGGCTTTAATGTTCAGGTGGTAGCTAGCCAGGCGGACCGTATAGATCCTACCACCCAGCAAAATGAAAATTAATCTTTTACGCCTTACCTGGAGTCCTGTACACTGGTCGGCGAGTTTGCGGAGCCTGTCGAGGACGACGTCGACGATCTCCTTGCCGATGGTGTAGTGGCCCCTGGCGTAGTTGTTGGCCGCGTCCTCCTTGCCAGTGATAAGCTGTTCCGGATGAAAGAGCTGTCGGTATGTGCCGGTGCGGACCTCGTCTGGAGACGGAGAACTTGATGTTAGGGTTTTTTGCATAGTTTTGATGTGAAATATCTAATGCGGCGGTACGAATGTGAGAGCGGCTGTTCCGTGGCGACGTTCGCGACGGCAGAGACATGACGGCAGACCTTCGTAGCTCGTCGGCTCTTTTCGGTTTGATTCGGCCAGTTTTTTCTACAGTATAATTATCGTTGTTTAATGTGTAAGGTGTCTCGCGACGGCTTTTTTTTTAAAATTTAGTGTGTACCTACCTAGCTTGTTTCAATAGCTACGTCGCTTTGTATTCTAGTTTCTATGACAATCGTAAGTTGACGATCATAAGTATGATATTAATATTGTTAAAAATCTGACTACATTGATAGCTTATCCATAAAAAATCGCAATAAAAAAACTAAAATATGGAACATTCAATGGTGCATTCCAAGACAAAAGTTTGACTCACTAAAAGTAAAAAAAAAACAAAATTAAAAAGCGAATCAGCTATAAGAGCATTTCTCAACGAAGTTAATTGAGACGAATACGGTGCCACTTGAGAGCTAATTACTTTCATCCGAGCTGGCCACCGGCTGCCAATAAAGATACGACAGCTAAGAGCTTCTCAAGTGTAGGTACTCTTTGGATGATATTATAACTTCCTGTCTTCAACTGTGAAGTGGGACCTAATGATAGATTTCGATAGTATCGATATTATGACACAAAAATATGGAGTGGCTTAGTTACGTCCTAAGTACACTTTGAACCTCGCTATTCATTTTCCAATTTATCGCAAAAAATATCCTGAATTCAAAGAAAGGTTTAAAATCTGACGTTTAAAATTACGCTATCTAAAGGCTCATTTACACGGAATTAATGTCTCGAAGCAAGTCTCATGCTATCTCTGTTTTCATCGTAGATAAAGACAAAGACAGAACGAGACTCGCTTCAGGAAACTATATACTTATCGTCGTGTAAATCAACCTTTAACAATCTTTCGTCGATCGTCAATCTTTAACACTCCGAGTACCTATACGTTGCATAGTTAGTGACATAAGTTTCCATTATTTCTTTGATAAATTCGATAAGTTTGTTTTCGTTAAGTTTTCGATAAGTACGGTGTCGAACGATCCGTTTGTTGTCTCTTTTTCAATCGTTACGAGAACTGAAAATTAGTTCAATTTACGCTCACCAGAGGCGCTGTTCAAGTTCCCATATAAAATGCTTTCGTTGACGATACGAATGTTTTTTCGATAGTGATTCGTGCTAGGGGCACCGTAGACAAAACAAGATAGCTAACTGAATCGGTCGACAAACTGGCTTATCCAAACATTCTGGATCAGGTGGCTGACCACATGTCGACGCTCAGCAGTGAAAACCTTAAAAATAAAATTTTCTCCAAAACCGTTCAACAAACTTTCAATTCAAATACCTCTAAGCTATCTATGACGTACAATGACAAACTTGTATTAACATTCGATCCGCCATTTTTTTTGCAGGAGACAGATTTTCTCTCTTTTAAAAAATTGTATTTTACACATACGTGGTTTTCACTGCCAACCGACGATGTATAAAATTTATACCAGGATTTAAGTCCCCCTACGTTCACGCAATTAGCAGACCGCACCTATATATTCAAACAAACAAAAAAAGGAAATAACACCGCTAAGGCTTTTTTTTCAAATACTTTTTTTCCCACATTGTAATGCTAATCGAACAAACAGTGGAACAAGGTGCCAAGTGATTTGAATACCGTCCATAGCTCCTTATTCCGCAAGGTAAGACCAGTCGGTGAAGCTAGACGCAATGCGGCGCCAGCGCAGCGGCGTGTGACCAACCGTGAAGTCTTAGGTTTCTAGTGATCGCATGGTTTATAGAGAAAACTTGACTTTACCGAGCTGAGGGTAGGTTGTAGCAAAGTAAATTCAGCAGTGATAGCCTAGTGTGTGATAGTTTAACGTGCTCTCCGAGGCACGGAGGGGTCTCGATGTGTAACAAATGGTCACCCATCCACGGACTGACCGCGGCAAGCGCAGCTTAACCTCGCAAATCTTACGATCGGCGCGGTTGTTATTTAGCCACGAGCCCCTCTACCCATCGTACCTTACTAATAGCCTTCAAAAAGCACACTAAGCTATTGACTTATGTCTGGTTTCTATAAACAAAAACGAATCGTTTTGTTTACCAATGGTAGCTTTTTTATTGCCAAGCTATCTTAGACTCGTAAGCTAATTTTACCTGTGACAGCTTCTTCCATATGGAAGAGTTGTCTATGCAAAGCTATGAGGTCTTTGCTTCATTATTGATAAAGATACAATTCTAACCAATAACGCTCCGTAAATTATAGAAATCGGCCAATAATACATCGGTGACTCTTCTGACACGTTGAACAATCAATCATTCAATTTAAATTGACGCAAGTTAGTTTTAAATCGTACTTAAGTGCATAAACACTGTTTGATACTTCACATACGTCCTAAATACAAGGTTAGTCAGAAAGGGGGTACTAAGCCGAAAGGGTGTTAAAGTACCTATAATAAGGGATAACTTTTGTTCTACAACTTTCCCCAAAACTCGATAGTTTAAGAGAAATAGCTTTTCAAAGATTTCGTAAAAAATATGCTAAAATCTATCTTTCTATAGGTATGATCAGCTGTGTTTACTATTTAGGTCATATTTGGGATCACGGATTAGAAACTTAATTTTCTGAATTCATAACTAAAGCAGGGATGAAGAATTTTTCAAAAAGCTATAATAAAAATAATTTTTCATAGAAAAAAATTATCGATTTTTCAAATTTAACACTTGCTTTAAAATAGTCATCAGTGATACTTTAAGTGGCCCGCGGCTTAGTACCCCCTTTCCGACTAACCTTGTATACTTGTAAGTAATATGAATTTGCATAATTATCAATTTCTCTCCATCACGATATTTCAACAGGTAAGATTAAACGATGCAATCGCCAGTTAACGTCTGAGACTTAAAGGACCAATTTGGTCCTCAGGTACATATTGCATAAGGTGCACTTAATAGCAATTTATCAAAAGGTATTTAAGCATTTTATACTTGATGCATCTTTCTTCAAAACGATAAACAGAAGCTAGAAAATATAATTTCCTTGACAGACGCTTTTACAGTGCTGCAGCGTAATGATAGTCCGTCTGCCGGAGTAATAACGGCGAGGCCTGAGTTCAATACCCGGCGACTATTATAAATTTCTATTACCAACCGACGAGAAGCCTTCAATTTAGAACCTCACGGTTCCTTTATTACTTTTTTGTATAGGTTGTATTTTTAGCTGGATTAGTAAGTAAGATGATGTAGAATGGTTAGACTATACTGCAGATGTAAAATATTCATTATATTCAGATTAAAAACTTGAATTTTAAAAGCGTTAATGAACACGTAAATGAATTTGCATCATAATACGCTAAGTACTTTACATTGTTCTTGAAACTTCTTTACGTATCCGTGAAATACAATATTAGAACAATCTGAAGTTCACACGTTACTGGTCCTTTTATCCGCGATCAGCCTCTTTCCAGACCTCTTATCACCGGAGCTATCACAAACCCATCCATATCCTCAACTTCAGCCACCTGCCATCAGACTCTGCTTACCAACAACAGTAGGTTCCAAGTCCACAAACACAGCCCTGGGCACGTGCTTGCCCGCGCCGGTTTCACTGAAGAAGGTATTGAAGGAGTCATCTCCGCCGCCCAGGGTCTTGTCCGAGGGCATCTGGCCATCGGGCTGGATGCCGTGCTCGAGACAGTACAGCTCCCAGCAGGCGTTGCCGATCTGCACGCCAGCTTGGCCAATGTGGACTGAGATGCATTCCCTCTGTGGAAGATAGGGTTTTATAAGTACGTTAGTATATTATTAGGGATTAAAAGGATCCTCAACTATGAAGAGAAAAAGAATGTGGATCAGGTTACTACCAAAAGTATTCGCGACACTGTGGTTTGAGACTTGGTCGTTATTATGGCAGTTATTTGGCTAGAGGTCCAATATGGAGGTCACTTGGCGGAAATTCTAAATTAATAAATTAAATATCCAATATTTTTTAAAGATCTGATGGTGCGTTTACATCTTAGCAATGCTGATTGGCAGCTGACAGTTCCAGCCAATGAGAAACTACGGAAATCCAAAGAGGATTCCTTAAAGTGCCATATTAATTAAACAATAACAAAACAAATTAATTACTTATTGTTGATACCCGAGTTTACGCGAAAGTAATAATATCCGCCATTGAAATTGTAAGTCACTGCTATTAACTTTTTGATATAAACTTTCTTTGTGTTCTTTGCAGTAACTAGTTGTTGCTTCGTTGATTTTACAATTTATTGTGGTATAGCACAAATTATAGGCAAAAGCTTTTATAAATGATTGTAATTAATGGATGTGGTGATCCAAAATAGTTTGCCCCGTTTTAATAAATCACTATTGTTTGCAAAAGGCATTTCTTTACTTGACAGGTCTTGGTAGGCCAATAGCTTTTTATTAAGTTTCTAACTATGAATAAATTACTTTTTAAATTGATTTATTACAATTTAATAACCCAATATGTTTTCTACCTACTTCTCTATTATTATAAGACAGTATATTTTGATTGAAGAGGCTTTAGTAAGCTCGCTTTTCTTCTAAAACTCAAGTCGCCTAACAACTAACAATAGACTATGCGTGACTTTTTTCTAACAAAATATGAAATTAGCGCACGAGGTTACCATCATGGGACTTTGACCTGTATATAGGTATTGCTAGACTTAATTCCCCATAGCTATAAACTTGAACATTGATCGCATCACGAAACATTATGTTGACAACTTAATGATATCATTTTGCCGGAAAATTGTGTAAATAATGGCAATTGAAAAACAATGGTTCAGTCGTGTCCCTAATTGAGTAAAGTGAAAGACATGATGAAATTGAAAGTGGGGGTTTTGTTTCGGCTTAGTTTTGAATAATTATTTTGATGTGTATGGTATTAAAAACAGTTCAATTTACGTGAATACTAAAGTTTACGCATAGATTAATCATTGTCATGTTGTTGTCTCCTAATGTGAAGAATGGTAGTAGTAGGTAATTTTCATTTACTGCTCGATACCAAAACAGTTCACTAATTAACGACAGTTTACGTCAAGCATATGAAATAATATTCCCTTAACACCTAATAAAAAAAAACTTTTCAAGAGTTCGATGTTCTTTACCATTTTTTTAAATCGAACAATGAGAAGGCGTTTTACATAAAGCCTTCTCATATGAACGAAAGCTTCAGAATGATAAATGTCCGTTCGTTCGCCACGCACGAACCACAGACACGCGCCACTTATTTGAATCAACGCCCTATTTGTAAGTAATAATCTCGAACGTGTATCCGAACGCCATGCCTTCTTAGTTCAAATGGGTAGGAGTTCCGAATTCAATTTGACGAGAATGTGTGATAATATGAATTAATGGAGTTACAAAGAGAAGTCTTTGTAAGTTCAGCGGAGTAAATGATAAAAACTATGATGACTCATCGCCCTCTAAATCGAGGATGTCTTTGTCGTCTTGGATAGACGTGATGGCATGTTATAGTTAGGATATTAGAAGTACGAATCGGACCTTTGTCCTCTAAAGTGATGTTTAATTAACTAATATTATGTCCGTCGTTTTCGGGTCGATGCTAGCTGTCATCTGACTACTTGCTACTAATACCTTGATATATCATAATTCATAACAGAACTCAACAAAATAATGAACAGTTAACGAACTGGCAAACAGATAGTTAAAAACATTATTTATTAGCCTGGGATTTACATGAGGGTTGACATTTTTATACACTCACACACATAGATATCCTAGACGTATCCAGACTGCCTTTGTTGGAACATAAACTAAGGAATATCCTGGCTGAAGGTAGGTTTTATATCCAAACACGCGAAGCTAACTTCGATTACATTTCATGTTCCTGAAATATCCAGCTGCAATTTATTGTAAAATTTCATCTTTTATTATTCCGAAGTTCATAGAGAATTCTCATTATACTAGTAAGCTAGAAACCGAGGATTTTAGTCCAAAACAACTACATTATAGTAATGAGAAAAGAGCCCCGTACCCAGCAATGGGATAGTAGGTAATGGCCTGATTATGGTATAATAGGAAAAGAACTGGTAAATTGCGAACCATTTTGAGATAAAGTTCCATATATTGTAGGTATATCTGAGATAATTAATGCGTAGGTAGGTCTAGTAATCAATACAATATTATCATATTTAATTTGGAAACGTAAATGGAAGGCCTTAACGAGATATTTACTGACACTGCCATGATGAGATTTTTGATCAGAATGTTTTTTTAGAAACATACATACAATCACGCCAGTTTCACATTGGGGTAGGCAGACACTATACATTTCCACCTACTACGATCCTGATACACCCTTTTCGCTTCATCTACATTCATTAACCTTCCCATGCATGCTCGTCGGTTTAGGGTGCTTCCAAACTGGCCTTTTTTGAAAACGCCCGCGATTTGTTCGTGGTACGTTCGCCGAGGTCGGCCCCTTCCAACTGTTCCATCCACACTCGCCTTGTACATTTAAGAAAGATCATTTACCAAAACCGGTGTTTTTAAAAAAAATATTAACCTGTGTTGCTGTAGTCTTTATTTCTTTTAACCGTGTTTTACGAAATAACCGAAAGCTCATAATTTTTAATCCCAAACTGTCCTAAAGTAATAAACCACAAGCTGGAGGAAGTAAACCTTCTCTGAATTTCATTTCTTACTTTTAAATTTAAAACAAACCTCCTTTACTATTTTTCAATGATAACAGTTTTATGGTTCGTGGAACAGAGGGTTTTAAAAAGAGAAGGCACGGAATGGTACGGTGCCCGCAACTGGCAATAAATGAAGGATCATCAATCAGAAAGTACAGCCTTCGGTGGCTCTATCGATATGTGGAGGCGTGGTACAAATGGTACATCGTGGTATAAAAGTACAAATATGAACGCAAACAATTGTAGATAGATTTATAAGGATGCTTATGACATTATTATCCTTAATTTTAGGACAAATTCTGTTTCCCAGTTTTCTTCATTAGAATACTAGCGGCCTTCACATGGGTGGACATTTTCCCCGTTTTTGCAACATTTTTCATTTATACACCGCTCCTATTGGTCGTAGCGTGATGTCATACAGCCTATAACCTTCCTCGGTGAATGGACTATCCAATACAAAAAGATTTTTTCAATTCCAACCAGTAGTTCCTGAGATTAGCGCGTTCAAACAAACAAACTCTTCAGCTTTATAATATTAATATAGATTTTAGGCCAAATTCTGCTTCCCAGTTTTTTTTATTAGAATTTAAGACTTAGGTTTTATTTATAGCCTTTAAGCACGAGTGTTGTAAGTAATTGGTGTTATAGCACAGGAATTTCTTCTAGTTTAAGCCCAGTTTACACTTTTCCTTGTACCTTGCCGCTTACACGATCTAAACTCTTTATTTTCAAATTTGTACAACTAAGTAGGTTATGTCGTGGTTCAATAAATATTCTTCAGTCGTATTTAAATAGGTACTTTAATTCTAATGCTTCAGTTTTGGGGCAGAATTTAATTATAAATTTTAGTTTTTTTTTTCAAATTTTGTTCGAGGCATTAGTGTGTATTTCCGATTCTAGAATAATAAGGAACAGCTGTCAAATACAAAGTTTTAAAACAGCGTACGGCTCTGATATATTACCTAATCTGAATATTAAATCATTAGCTGGTATACTGGGTGTAAAAATAGCCTTAACGAAGCCAAAAACTACGCATACTGTACATCAAACTAAGTAACATACAGCAAAAATTATTGTTGGGAAATTGGTATTGAAAAAACAGCTTTTAATTGTAGCGCGCGCGCAGCAGACTATGCCTACATTACGAAAATGTTGATAATGTTTGTATAGAAGAATGTTTAGTAATAACATTTAAACTTAGTTTTCGTGAAAAACGTTCAAAAATATGGTGACTTTGATCTTCAATATCTCCGTAACCAGTCGGTTCCCACGTATGGCCCAATATCAAAAAATCTTCGTAATGGTGGGAAGAATATGTGGCTCTCGGCTTCGTTAAGGGTATTTTTACACCCGATATAAAGATCAAAAAATCATCATTAACAAATAATTGAATAAGCTAAAAACAAGGCAAACTCCTTTCCAAATTATACGCAGACTATGTAACTATGTAATTTGTACAGCAAGGCTGGAAATAATTCAAGCAGTGCAGTGTCATTACTGTTGTAAATAGGCTGCCAATCATCGTATTGCCGTTAGACACTACGTGACAGTTTGATGGCTGTCGAACAAGGTACAAATGAACGGAATGTACCATCGCGATATATTATCAGTGATCGATTCTTTTGCTCATAAATATCGATGCAAGGTTCAGTATCGATACATTCATATTTTAGCTTCGAGGACTTTTATGTACTTATTCTAACAATTTCTCTTGACCATTATTTAACGTATAATATCACGCCTGTATTCCCCGAAGGGTTGGACAGAGGTGTATAGTAACACCCTATTTTCTCCGTTATGTTTATGTCCCTTGTAATAGGGGGCGAGCCTATTGCCATCAACTGGGCACATATCCAAACTCCGGGCTGCTATTGAAGAATTCTACACGGTAAACCCAATAACACTTTGCCCGATCTGGGGATTGAAACCTGGACCTCACGCCAGCAGTCGGGCTTGCCACCAGTGGACCAACGAAGCAGTTATAAGGGGGTTATCGTTATTTATAAGAGGATTTTACGATCAGGCAGGTATTAATACCTCAGTTCAGTGATTCTTCTATCTTTTTTATTGAAAAGAAAATGGAATATTTAATATCGCCCCTTGTATAATATAATATCTCTAGAAAACACGTTTGGAGCAGTGGCTGAGCGATTAGCTTCTGCGCTACGGGTCGTGGATTCGATTCCCGCACGGATCAAATATTCGTATGGCCTACAGATAGTTGTTCCGGGTCTGGGCGTTTGTGTCTGTAAACGCATCCACGATACAAGAGAAAACTTAGCTTGGGACGACGTTTAAAAAAAAAACAATAACAAAGTATGACGTAAGTTTAAAACAGTTTAAACATTACACAAACTATAAAAACCCCTAATATGTAATTCTTTTCGTAATTCAAACCAGTATTACCATTTAAACAATAATAGAATCCCACGCAAGCTAGTTATAAAACATTCAATTGTTTATGCAATTACAATTTAATTCAATTGGTTTGTTTAAATGGAAGTATTATTGGAATCGAATTGGAGCAATAAATATCTTTAAAAGGAAATACAATTTGTAGGCGGATAATTATGGAGCCACTGAGAGCACCCACTAGGAAAGTTTACCAGACAGTAATTTTGACACCTACAGTCAATTATATGGTAGTTTACCGAAATAGCTTTAATTGTACCAATTTTGGTCAGGAAATCGCAGAAATGTAATGTTTAGTCTTGTTGTTCTAGTGGTCGCAAGCGCGACTGCTAAGCATGGGACCTTGGGTTCGATCCCCAGGTCGGGCAAAGTGTTATTGGATTTTTCCATGAGGAATTTCTTAGTAGCAGCCTGGAGTCTGGATTTGTGTTCGGTTAGTGGCAATAGGCTCGCCCCCTATTACATGAGACTTAAACATAACTGGCGAAACGAGCAGCGCAGCGCAGTCATTGCGGACCAAGGCTTGTATAGTGCTTTACTCAAATATGTTTGTAATTTTAATTAAATTAGCTTAGTACCTTTAGTAAGAACAAAAAAAATAAAAAAATTGTTGTACCTATACAGCCAAAATCTAAATAAAATCTTTTTGCACCACACTATTTTTGAAACAAAACTCGACAATAATGGATTTTCATAGGAAATTGCTGGTGGCTAAAATTCACCAGCAATGGATTCCCATACAACTTTGCTGGCGCCTATTAAAGTAGCGCGGAAAGTTCGACTTTGCTCAAAGAAGGTTGTCAAAATAATGACCACATTACAAGCATTTTTGAGTAAATATACATTCTTCACACTCTCGCCGTGACAACCCGAGACGATATCTTTGTTTTACTTTTAACATCAAATAGTTAAGGACATAGGGCTGACCGGCTGACTCGGCGAGAGTGTGGAGCAGGCAATACAAAGATGTAAAGGAGGTATCAAAGAATTTTTAAATAGGTGCAGTGAGGATGTATTTTTGCCACACAGGAACCATTAAAAGCAGCAATTAAAATAAAAACCACTACCTAATACTGTTTTTAAATGCCTGCATTGTATGTCCAAAAACGAATCGTTTTGCTTACAAATGGTAGCATTTTTAATTGCCAAAGTGGGCGTATAATGCTGCGCCCACTTCTACTTACTACGAGGCTATAAACCAGAGGTGCCCAACTTGATTCGACCCAAGAACTACTGTTTACTGAATAGACTTTGTGCGATCTTCATTCAGCTTATATTAAACTTATATTTTTCTTAAACTTTTTATTTTTTAGATCGACCGCTCGATGTCGATCCACCGGTCGGCCACCCCTGCTATAAACGATAGAGTAACAACATTTCCCCCGTTCCAAACTCCTTGACAATTTCTAAATAGCATTTATATTCATCACGACCGTTGACCGTGATCATCAGTCGTGTCATCTGGTTCATTCAATAGTTCAGCAGTCATGCTTCAATTGACATAAACAATGGCCGCGGTATCTCAACGATCCTTGAAGATCGATGAAGCGTTGTAATATTTACTGTTGTCACTGTGATTTATCTCTCTCTAAGAACAGATGATACATAGATGATACCTACTCGTCTATCTACATAATATGGCAATGTGTCTCCCATAACGGCAGAGGTGTTTTAGTACATCCTCGTGTCGCCAATTATGTTTAAATCCCATGTAATAGGGGACGAGCCGAACTCCGGGCTACTAATGAGGAATTATACGCGGAAACACCCAATAACACTGCCCGACCTGGGGATCGAATCCAGGACCTCACGATCAGCAGTCGCACTTGCCATCACTAGACCAGCGAGGCAGATAGATCAAATTCCTAAACAGCACATATTGAATAAACTATAATAATTTTATTTACAAATGATTGCCGTTTCACAGACAAATTGAAATCTTACTTATAGAAAAAATAAAATATAGATAATAGAAGATTAGAAGACAAGCTAGCATAGACCTAAGATGTTAAAACTAAATATAACTAACAAAGACTTCGTATACAAATCTTATCTTATGCTAGATATGATTATCCAAGTCCAATGGATAATCCATTTTTAATTGAACGATTCACGTAACACTAAACAGTTTTGAAAAGATCAGAGACAATTTTCTTGACAAATAAATATCGCAATTTTTAATTTCCCCTACCGTACCAAATGTGGAAGTAACAGACCCATTTTTAGGCCATACAAAGACCCAATCACTGCTCCGACACAATTCTGTCCACAAAAAGCATACGTATCTACAATAATCAGCGGATACTGCAGCCCTATACTCAGTGCCCGCCCTCCGGAAGCGAGCTTTTAAGGCATCGCGGATACTAACCCTTCATTAGTACTTAAGTTACTAGGCCTGTTATTAGCTTACAGCCATTGTCTGTCAGAGGGTTGTCACGGGAAACCTATAGTTTTAAAACCCTATAGTTTTTAAAGTACAACGTATTTCGAAGTAAAGTTTAATGAGTCATCAATCGACCCTCTGCAGACCTTTTTAGTAGCGATAAAAAGGTTGAATAAGCAACTAAGCGGAGAGGTTTTACTCTTCCTTTAAGCTTTTTGTCCAGCCCCGTACCAAGCTTTATCGGTTTTTTTTTTCGTTCTTTTTTTTATTATACAAGGTTATTCGGAAAGGGGGTACTAAGCCGCGGGCCACATAATGTATCTGTGATGACTATTTTAAAGCTAGTGTTAATATTTAAAAATTCGATTAATTTTTTTTCCATGAAAAATAATTTTTATTTTAGTTTGTTCAAAAATTCTTCATCCCTGCTTTAGTTATGAATTCAGAAAATGGAGTTTCTAATCCGTGACCCCAAATATGACGTAAAATGTAAACACGTCTGGGGATAGATAGAATTGAGCGTATTTTTTATGAAATCTTTGAACAGCTATTTCTCTTGAACTATTGGGAAAAGTTGTAGAACAAAAGTTATCCCGTATTATAGGTACTTTAGCACCCTTTCGGCCTAATACCCCCTTTCCGACTAACCTTGTATAGTACCTACTTTCTTAACACTCTTTTAATCCTACAAGAAGAAAATTGTATCACAAAATGTATTACCAACGCTGCATTGGAGACATTTCTAATAGTATTCTCTAACCATACCATTTAAGATTTTTTTACGATATGTTGTGATAACTTCTACAATTCAATATAAAACGACAAATACGCGTCGTATCAACAGATGGTATCACAGGCGGGCTATGATTACCGACACGATAGCAATAGACACGCTAGGCGTCGGGTCAACGACCTACACTAATTTCCTACGCCATTTTGGCTGACTAAAAAAATCAAAAAAACTGACCATTGATAGTCTGTGGTGTGGTTCCGTATTACATCGTGGTTGTTGATTGTTTGTTTACAAACAAATGCACGTTTGTTTATATTTATTTGACTTCAAATAATTTATCCACTCACTCTTTGCAATTACTATACATAGTTACTGCTAAGCGGGTGTAGAATCACGGTCGTTTATTTATACAGTTTGATGTAAATCTAATCTTAATAAAATATCTATATTATATTCTTCAATAGTTCAGTACGTAAATGTAATGAAGTGAAGTGGAGACTAAAAATTAATTAAACTATCTTATTCTCACATTACTTGAACTCTGTTATCGTATTGAATATTGCTACAATGATTTTAAAAGAGTGTTTATGGAGTTTCTTCCCTGCTCTTTTCCATGAGACTCTACTGTTTGGAACCGTGCACCTAATTTAACGGTAATATAGTCAATTTGATAAATAAAAAGTTTCCTTTGAAGGAAGATAGTTACAGTATCTAACTATAAAATCATCTGTTAGTTATAGAAAAAGCAAAAGAATTACAATTACCGATCCATTTGCCAGACATCGATCCTGGAAGAAGAACGTCATAGTGGGCCACTGTTTGTCTTATGACTTTCCCAATAAACGGTATACTACAACACAACAACCTATGTTCAGCAGACTACATTGATTACCTTTTAAGAAACAATAAACTATCCTTCCATTACCACGGAACTCCAAAAAGGCGAAGACACAGCGCTTGCAGTCAGCATTGTCTGCAAAGTCACGGCCAGGCGTGATCCGAACTGACGGATTGCGTAATGGCTGACTGAGTGTTTTGGCTACTGTATTATCTTTTTACCAGCAAAAAACCCTTAAACAAATTCCTTACTGTATCAAAGTGATTTGCTTATTAGGTTGAAGTTTTCGTTCTTGATATAAAGAAGTTTGTTTAGAATATTGCATTATAACACCCATATTCTAAGACGTTCCTCCAAAACATACTCGACTCGACTCCACCTCGTCTCAGCCTATAGTTGACATAATCGTCCACGACTCGAGATTTTTCCTCAGTCGAGGTAAGGAATCATCTGTCAAACTCAAGGTACCTCGGAACCTACCTCAAGGAAGGAAGTGTCAAAGTTCGTATGTAACAAAAATGAATTTTGAAGACTTTATCGAATATGCTTACGATAATCCTTACAAGTATTTATCGCGGCATTATTTTCTCGATGCAGATTTTCCAAATTATGACGTAATGTAATGACTCCGTCGAGGAACCTCAAAGTTCACTTGAAATTGCGACTGAGAATACAATTTTGAAGGTGTTTTCGAGGCCGTCCTGAGTCGAGTAGGTACGAGTCGAGTAAGTTTTGGAGGAACGTCTTAGAATATGGGTGTAAGTAACTGTAATGCTGTGATTTTTGAAATTATATGATGTGGTTGGTGGAGTAATAGTGACCACAGATGCCAACTTAGATCTACATTGAGTGGTTACTAGATTTAACATCTGTGCTCATCATTTCGAAGAGCCCGTTGGTCTAGGTGTGGCAAGCGCGACTGCTGATCAGTGAAGTCCTAGGTTCGATCCCCAGGTCAGGCATAGTGTTATTGGGGTTTTCCGGGTGGAATTCCTCAGTCGCAGTTCGGAGTTTGGATTTGGGCCCGGTTAATGGCAATAACCTCGCCCCTTATTACATGGGACTTAAACATAACGGTGAAATGAGGGTGTTACTATACACCTCTACCCAACCCTTCGGGGAATACAGGCGTGATGTTGTTATGTTACTTTTAACTTGCAAACCAAGTACACTGCGAAAAGTAACTCAAAATTAATATCCAACAAGCGCACGATTTCTAAATTACCAGACAACGTGTAATGACATCATAATTCCCAGTGTTGTTTTAACACGTCTCGTATTACCGAGGGATGTGTGTGACGGGGAGCGACTGGTGACGTCATCGGCACGCCCGGTACGCTTCAGTATGACTCAATAACCTTTTTTATTTGGGTGTTATATTACGCTTTTTTCAGTATGTCTGTGCCAACTTTAATATTAGGTAGTTTTAACTTATAAGTAACTAGCTGTGTCCTCACGGCTCCACCCGTAGCCTACGTTACTCAGTGATAATGTAGCTTTCTAACGGTAAAAGAATTTTTGAAATCGGTCCAGTAGTTTTTAAGCTTATTCGTTGCATACAAAAATACAAAAATACAAATCTTTCCTATTTATAATATTAGTATAGTATAGACTACTATGGCGATACCGATACAACTTTTATTATAATTTTAACAGACGAAAATAATTTGTCACGGATAATTGGAAAATTAATGGATCGATTTATTTTCATGGAACTTTCATGGTCTTCGTTCCAAGAGACACTAACTAAACTAATATTTAAACAAGTTAGTAACTATTTTTAACAATTTTTTTTATGAGATGTATCGACTATATAAAAGCATTGTTACTTAACTGCCTTGTTGGTCTAGTGATGGCAAGCGCGACTGCTGATCGTGAGGTCCTGGGTTCGATTCCCAGGACGGGAAAAGTGTTATTGGGTTTTTCCGTGTGGAATTCGTCAGTACCAATCCGGAGTTTGAATTTTTGCGCGGTTTAGGCTGGTGAATTCAGGTGGTGAAATCAGGGTGTTAGGTACTATACACCTCTGCCCAACCCTTCGGGGAATGAAGGCGTGATGTTATGTATTGTTACTTAACTGAGTACATATGTCTTAAAAACAAAAGGCTGTCTTTATGTCTTTAAAACCAGTTTCTAGTATTTGTATAAAGCATTTCTCAAAATCTCACGCATACAACTATTAGACGAAGATCCAGATATAAAACAGAAAAAAGGGTGTAGACGTAATATTTCTACGTTCATCCCAAGGGGTACGGTCCAAAGATCGTAATTGAAACACGTTAAATTCTCATCCTATTTTTTTTTCTATTCGACTGCTTGTAGATGGTCTTGTGGACCGTTTCTACATAACCGGGCGAGATATAAAGAGTCTCCAGCCAATAAATTCTCATCCAATCCGTGTTGAAATAAAGTTGAGTAAGGGCTTGTACACAAAACTGAGAATCGGAGCGATGCGAATTCGCAACGCAGAAAACTGCGACGCAAATTGCTGCGATGCGATTTCGTGCGGCAAGGCGTCTTCCTTCCAAGGTTCGGATGACCAATCCCTCGACGATCGTCAACTGTATTGAACGTATTTTATAATAGGTAGAATAAATTTGCGTAAAAAGATTTGCGCACTGCTGTTACTGATAAGAAGATATAGGAAAAATCAATTACCCGAATTAAGTTCTTGCGATGCGTCTTGCGAGCTCGTATATTTCTACGATGCGACGTCGCATCGCAGTTTTGTGTACACGCCCTAACACAGCAACACGCAGCACAGTTTAGTAAGTAAAATAATAATCCGGTAATTTATGTATGGTCATCGGGCCGTGAAGATAATAATTATGTTTTATTTTAATATTTAGTCAAAAACGGAGAACGTCAAGCTACACTCGGGAGCAATACATTTGGGCCACCAACATAAACCTTAATAACTCGGAAAACATTGTTAAAAAATTATCATTGTTTTGTTTATGTTGGTTCTTCTTTTCGTGTGGTTAGTGACTAACCTGGTGTCAGAGTTTATGCCGCCCATGGGCCTCTGACTTGGCTTCACATGCCGTCGAGAAATATCTCTCAGGCAGACCACACGATGTTTTCCTTCGCCGTTTTTAAGCAAGTGATAATTAAGCAATACGCACATGAACCCGTAAAGTCAGAGGTGCGTGCCTTGGGTTCTAACTCGAGACCTATGACTTGGCAGTCCGACGGTCACACCACTAGGCTATCACTGCTATAATATATTTATGTTGGTGACCCGGATTCATTACTCCCGAGTGTACTAAGTAACCAACCCAACCAGCAGTTATTAGAATTTTATAATCACAGACTAATAGGCGTCTCCTAGACAGGAGTTTCCTTAGTACCATCTAGAAGTTTGACGCAAATAGTACACATAACACATAACAACACGCCTTATATTCCCCGAAGGGTTAGGCAGAGGTGTATAGTAACACCCTCATTTTGCCGTTATGTTTAAGTCCCATGTAATAGGCGGCGAGCCTACTGCCATTAACCGGGCACATATCCAGACTCCGGGCTGCTACTGAAAAATTCTTAATGGAAAAACGCAACAACACTGCCTGACCTGGGGATTGAACCCAGGACCCCATGCTCAGCAGTCGCGCTTGCGACCACTTGACCAACAAGGCAGTCAAATAGTACCTAATACATTTTTAATCTGTTGTACCATAATGATACCGTCTATTTGTGTCAAACTTAAGTTTAAACGTTCTGTAGCTTAAATATACACTGGCCTGCAAAAATAAGTATCACACTTTTAAAATTTCAATTTTTTCTAAACTATAGAAGTTAGAGATTTAAAATAAAAAACGTTTTATAGCAATTTTTATCAGCTTTCTTTGAAACTATAGTAACAAAGTTAAACTCTTTTTTGAGTCCTTTTTGTTTCGAAAATATATCTTGTGTACTTAAAAAGTTATTGCAATTTTAAAAGTGTGATACTTATTTTTGCAGGCCAGTATAGTTTAACTTCGAAATAATTACAAAATGATACCTAATTACATTAATTTGATACAAATTACTTATTACATAACACGTGTATTATCTACCACAATTTGTAATTTAATAAGCCTTAACTTGTAATCCGAGCCCATCTGTTACTCCGTATCACGGACAGTCACTTTTTGTGTTGAAGAGGATATTATAGTTAATACTTTTATTTCTCAACTAGCGGCCCGTCCCGGCTTCGCACGGGTGGACATTTTTTCCGTTTTTGCAACATTTTTTATTTATGCTCCGCTCCTATTGGTTGTAGCGTGATATTATATAACCTATAACCTTCCTTGATAAATGGACTATCCAACACAAAAATATTTTTTGAATTCCAGCCAGTAGTTCCTGAGATAAGCGCGTTCAAACAAACAAACTCTTCAGCTTTATAATATTAGTAGGTATAGATGGAAACGCCGATAGAGGACGTCTTAGAAGGACATACATCGATTTTATTGGTGATGTTCTTCACAAAGGTCAGGTGCGTAGTACTCTCAACCGGCGATCGTGTATGACAAGATGTATGAATGTGGATGAAGCGAAAGGGGCATGTAAGGATCGTAGCGTGTGGCGTTCTATAGTTTCTGCCTACCCCCATGGGAAAAAGGCGTGAGTTTATGTATGTATGTACTTTTATTTTGTCCTATGAATAATTTTTAGCTAGAAACGAGTCAACAGCTGAATGGTAAATATTCTCTGTATGGTCAGAAGTTTTGATTTTCTTATAAAAGCTTGGAAGAGTTTTTGACAGTTGTCCTAGCTTATTATTGCTTGAATTTGCCATTAGTTAGCTTCAATACGTAAGTGTATTTGTTTATTTCAAATCTTGTGACAGATTTTTCAACTACTTCGCACCCAAATTCAACTCCAATGTTAATACAACTTAATAATAATTTCAACCTTTAATCCTCAAATCCTAATGCTACAGGGGAACTTCAAGAAAATTCGTAACATCACGCTTTGTACTCCTCGAAGGGTACGGCAGAGGTGTTTTTAGTACACTCTGGTTTCGCCAGTTATGTTTCAGTCCCATGTAATAGGGGGTAGCCTATTGCCATTAACGGGCATAAATCCAGACTCCGGGCTGCTACTGAGAAATTCCTATTGGAAAACCCCAATAACACTTTGCCCGACCTGGGGATCGAACCCAGGACCCCGTGCTCACCAGTCGCGCTTGCCACCACTAGACCAACGAGGCAGAAAAAAGTTTAACTTAACCGTTTTTTTAAGGAACTACTATTTAAGATTAACATTGCATTTAGTAGATGGGTTTTGTAACTTCCTCACAACTTATTCCTAGCATGCTGAAGCAACTTAGCATTTCCAAGTCAGATAAGCTTAGCCTTGTCTTCTATCGCATGCCAGCATACCTGTAGGTACCTACTAATACAACTTTTCTACGACATTACTACAAATATTTGACATTTTCCATTTCAAGTTATCTAGGATGACATTTTTATTACTTTAAAAGTTAGCGTTCTCTACTAATAATAGTTATACTTTCCGTGATGATTCTTTCAAATCTACATGGAAATGTAATCACGCGAAACCGCAAAACAGAGTTAGAAAGGTTACAGTTCAAACAAGAAATGTTATTGCAATAATATTTCAAACCTCTCTAGTAGCCGATACCTATAATTTACCAATCGTAATGGTTAAAATTAACACTCTTCTAATCTTTATTAATAACTAGCTGTGTCCTCACGGCTCCGCCCGTAGCCTATGTTACTCACTGATAATGTAGCTTTCTAACGGTAAAAGAATTTTTGAAATCGGTCCAGTAGTTTTTAAGTTTATTCGTTACATACAAAAATCCTAAAATACAAATCTTTCCTCTTTATAATATTAGTATAGACTAGCTGCCCGGACAGACTTCGTTCTGTCAAAAGTTATTGGCCTGTAGTGGGAAAAGAAAAGTGTTGTTTTTACTATTTTCCACGCAATTTTTACGTTTTTTCACTCACTTTTTTCAATCACTCTATACCTATCTCTGTTCCTTGGATCCGTGTGCTCCATCTTAGACCCTGTCTGCGCTTACCATCACGTGAGACTAGGGCCAAACGCGACCAAGTCAAGAATAAAAAAAAAGCAAAACGATTCATTTTTGGCCATAAGAACTGGGAGTCTATTAACTATTAGCGAACCATATATGTTTCTTTCACGTCTACATTATGGTGTTTTCAAATTAATTGCCAAAACTAATTAGAGTTAGCGTATCGCGTGTAATTCGACGCGCCCGTGCGGTTCACTCACCTTTAATTACGTATATATAGTTAGTTTTAGTTTTAGCTGCTAAACAAGGACGCCAGTCACGCGTAGGGTGTGTCGTGTATTGTGCTCTATTAAAATTATTGCTTTTTAAATGAATTAATAGACTCTTTAGAGGGTAGGTAACTCATTGATAGAAATGATAAATGATTTTTATTTCTGTAAATAAATCTGTTACAGACACTTTTATAAGTCAACTGGCGACCCGCCCCGGCTTCGCACGGGTGCAATGTAGATACTAATGTGGGGCATATAAACCTTCTTCTTGAATCACTCTATCTATTAAAAAAATCTCATCAAAATCTGTTGCGTAGTTTTAAAGATCTAAGCATACATAGGGACAGACAGACAGCGGGAGCAACTTTGTTTTATACTATGTAAAGAAGATGTAATGCTTTTTAAGACTAGATGGCGCCGGCATTTCCTGTCTGACTAGCTCTGAGAAGAAAAGCCGAAACAAACTCAGAGATCAAGGTCTATATAAAGTCCAGACATTGTGGTATAAAAACTATGAGAGTGTAACAATGTAGGGCAACGTCTGGAATGGCCTAAAAATGCCTTAAAATATCAAATAATCGATAACCCAAATTATTCTTAATTAAATCTATCTTCACTTATATGCTCCTTGGTGGTTTAAAAAAGAACATTGAAAAATTGCTACTGAGAACAAAATAAGATTTTACGAATAAAAAAATATGTTGATCATAAATCTAGATGAGGTCATAACAAAAAAACATGTCCTGAAAAAGTAGTGGAACATACATAATGGAGGCATTATTTCAACAAATGATACAACAAAAAACTAATCTTTGGTCATCTCCGAAACTATAGAGTACTAGAAGGGGCTTCAGAATAAACAATATGGCAGGAAGAGCTAACTTTACATTTAATATTTAGACAGAGTCAATCGTTATTAGTTATCTAATGGTCTAAGAATATTATAATCTATCTTAAGCGCGTCATAGACGGAGCTATAATATGTATAAGTTATATTATATCAAGACATATTACGACATATTTTCTATAATAATCTTTGAATGACCACATATGCAGCTATAATATACTATATTAAAAAAGCAATATATTTTGGCATATTAGGTAATATATAAGGTCCAACCGAAATACCTGGACAAACTATTACACAGTGTTCAATACGTTTAACTAATCACATCTATGTAAAAAAAAACGAGATCCAAGTGTTTTCTTTTCTAACCAAAAAATAATAACGTTTTAAATTGCCTGTACTCTCTAAGAATAAACTCATCTATTTCTTATGCATCGACCGCTATAGGGGCGCGCGCTAATTCCGGGCCGTGTTTTACCTAAACAGCGAAGTGAAAAATGTAAAAAAAAGTAAAATGAAAGTTGAAAAAAAATTATTGGTTAGAAAAAAGAAACACTTGGACTTCGTTTTTTTTGCATAGATATGTTCAGTTACACTTACTGAACACTGTGTAAAAGTTTGTCCAGGTATTTTGGTTGGACCTTATATATTAAGTATGACGGGCTTACTCCGGAAGAGACAAAAAGAAACACTTTTTTTAAATCGTTTACTACCTTCAGTTACAGTTTCAGGTGCCACACAGGAATGAAAAATGATTGGAATGAATATTTCGAAAGAGCAAGTAAATAGGCTAGCTGACATAGTTTTATTTTGGAAAACAGGCCAATTCTGAGACCAAGACCAAACCTGAACGTCCAAATAAAGACAACGTTTGATCAAGCAGAAGAAAAACAGACTTGTAAGGTATAACAGATCCCTACGATGAAGAATAAGGTGAATCATGTAGATAATTGGATAATGGTAGGATGGTCTGCTGTCTGCGCCTACGCATCGATTGTTATAATCAATGTTATGATGTTGATTAGGTATTATACCTGCATTGTATTGAGTTTAAGTTAAGCTTCATTGTATTTAATTGATTTCTTAATAAAATAAGTAGAGGCCAGAGAACGTTAACCTTAAACGTACTTATAATAAATAACTCAGCTTTATCTAAATTCCGAGTATTTTTAATAGATGATTTGTGCAGTTTAGACTGCCAGAAAAAATATAAGATCTATACCTACATATTTGCAGCAACTTGTACATTGCAATAGGTTTCTCATTGTAAGTTATTAAGAAACATAACCATAGCTATCTTCTTCCATCTTAGCAAAACAATCAGTTGCAAAGTCATTATAAGATTTTGCGAATTAAATATTTCCAACATACTAATTTAAAACTCGATGCGTTTTTATTATCAGACATGAAACACACTGCAATTGGATATGTTTTATAAAGTATTATAAAATATTATCTATTCCATTTAATATTAGGTGCTATTAAATCACTATTTTCGCCTAAAAACTAATTGAAAATTTCACGAAATTTCGACACGCGTGATAGTTTACGACTTTGTGAAACGAAGAGAGAACGAGGAAAAAAGTAACTAAAGACTACTAGAACTAGGCTAGTGCTAGAAATTGTTAAGACTAGTTTAATATCAGCAACTTAAAGTTTTTTTAGCGTGGGGAAATCCTCGTGGACTATCCGTCGTCTGGGGAAGATGGGGCGGTGTGCCGGACTCTTACCGGCTAAAACCACCACGGTGTCCCTCCTTCTGACCTAAGGCCGGGGTCACGGAATTCGCTGTTACATGCACCGCGACCCCGGCAGGTCTCGGTCCACCAGCTTCTTCTGGTGGACCTCTCCTGTGGTGGGGCAATTGTTTCCTTTCCCCACTTCCTTCGAGAGACGCGCGCGGAACACGGCGCGCCGTCCTCCCTGGGCCTGTTACTGGTTGGGCGACGGGTACCCCAACCCGCCGCCCGCAGGCCACTCACTAGGGTGGCCGGAGATCGTCACGCGCCCTCCGGCGCCGCGCCCGGTGCGTCTAGCGCGAGAAGGGAGAGAAGAAGCGGCCTCCCTCTCCCTCTCCACTACCTCCTTGGTCGCCATCACCTCCTCGCAAAAAGAGGCGATGGCTTCCCACGCAGTCTCGCTCCCGACCATGGACAGAACCACGGCCGGAAGCGAGAGGTCACCGCCGATCGCCGCGACCAGTTCGCGGCGCTGCGACCCTCATGCTGGACACGCCTGCAAAGTGTGCAGCGCCGTGTCCTCGGGGCAGTCGCAGTGGTGACAACCGGGCGTCTGCTCCCGGCCTATACGACACAGGTACTTCCCGAAACAAGCAACTTAAAGTTGTCATAACTCTAAGTAACTAATAAGAACTGGACATAATTAAAATTTCATCTACCATTGAAAGAGTCTGAATTGTATTTGAGCAATCAAATTAAACTTTATTTCTTTTTGGCTTTTTAGGCTTTAACATCATAAATATACCTTCTTCATATAAACATGCTCCACCTATATATTCCTCCTAGCTTTTTTCCAACTGTGTTGGGGTCAATTTCCAGTGTAACCAGATGCGGCTGAATACCAGTACTTTACAGGGAGCGCCAGCCATCAGACCTCCGCAACCCATTTACTGAGCAATGCCGACATTCTAAGGTTAGACCGGTTGTCAGACTTTTGGGCTTCTGACTACCCGTAACAACTGACACCCGGGACCGACTGTTTAACATACTCTTCGAGGCACAGAGGAATTTCGATGTGTACCGAAGGGTCACCCATCCACGGACTGACCGAGGCAAGCGTAGCTTAACCTAGCACATCTTTTGATCGGCGCGGTAGTGAATTAACCACTCCATAAACATCCTGTAATTATTCAACATAAAACCGTACAAGCAAGCTAGATTCGATAATAATTAGTAATTACCTCTGAAGTACTTCCCGTAGGTACTCTCTATTGCTACCGAGACTCAGATTATCTACAATTATGACCCCGTTATACCTAAAACTACTAAATAACGCTTCGTCTATTGAGCTGTATAGACAATAAAAGCCCAGTTAACAGTTTGTACCGTTTCGATGCCCGCTATGTACCTATTGTTTTGTAATCAATGAAGTTTCTATCAATTATCAATTAGCGATCGAAATTCAATCTCAATGGCGAATTAATAAGGTTTATTTTAGATTTCGTAGATTATTGTAGAGCATTTCTTAAATTTTGATTTTATTCTTTAATTAAAGTTGAGAAGAAACTATAACTTTAATAGTGTATCTTTAAATTAGTTTGCTGATTCTCCATATTGAACAAATATAATAAAATTCTAATAATTATGTATTTATTTAGAGAAATTATAATTTGAATTGCAGTTATGTTTAAGTCCCATGTAACAGGGGGCGAGCCTATTACCATTAACCGGGCACAAAACAAGGCTCCGGGCTGCTACTGAGAAATTGGAAAAACCCAATAACACTTTGCCTGACCAGGGGATCGAACCCAGGACCTCATGGTCAGCAGTCGCGCTTGCGACCACTAGACCAATAAGGCAGCCAAATACCGTGTAGATATTACTTTTTTATTTCCCTCCCACTACATCAGATACTCGATAACAAAATTATAGAGACGCACCAAAAAGAAATAAAAGATCGTACAGACGCAACCGATCCAAATATTGGATTCATAATAACTAATCTCCGGTGACCCGTAACTATAAAAACAAAATGCAATTTTTATCGATGGATACGATAAGAAACTCATTTCGACGTGTTATGTCATGTCACGTCACTGGCCAGTAGGGTGACAACATCGATATGTCGATAAAATAGAGGTGGACGTCAGATTGCTTTTTATTACCATAGAATTACGAATGGGCAATGGTGCCATAATGAAATGATTAGCATTAGATTAAATAAGATCTTTACATAGTATAAAACAAAGTCGCTCCTGCTGTCTGTACTGTATCTTTTAAACTACGCAACGGATTTTAATGCAGTTTTCAGCAATAGATAGAGTGATTCAAGATTAAGGTTTATATGCCCCACATTAGTATCTACATTGCACCCGTGCGAAGCCAGGACGGGTCGCTAGTTAAAAATAAGGTTTTTTTTGTGTATCTTTAGAATAACATAGATTTAAACGTCAATATGTAAATTGAAAGTACAGGCTAAAACGAATTTTTGACGTATAGTATCGTATACGTAATGTAAGCGAATTTTGAATGGAAAATACAACTGTCCTATAACATTTTGGTTTATTTTTTTGCGACACACACTATTTGTATCATACATAGATATGAATAACGTTTTCAATTTAATTAAATTAGTGTGTGAGAAACGAGTATTTCCGATTCAAAATACACGCAAATTAACGTTACGTTTATGTGTGGTAACTCGATAGAATTCGTGTTACACCTACAGTTTTTGGTCTTTTCATTTTTAGACGTCTTGCTTGGATCATTGGCTTTTAAAACCAAATTAATAAAAAACTACGATATGATAGGCACATCGTCGCCGTGTAACTTAAAAAATAGTAGTCATTCGGTAAGGAATTGAAAAATGCATCGTTTGACCAATATCAATCAATAGTTAGATCCAATAGCAACGCGTTATTTCAAAAACAAAATCCACCACGTATGTAATATTTTTCCATCTAGCTATGTAAACAGCTAAAACAGCGTGTCGTGTCCCGAAAATGCTCCGTCGAAAAAACCAAAGTAAAATAGAATATTGTAGATTAAAAATAATTATATGAAAAGTAGAAAAATATCTATTTTTTGCTCTCCTGAAAAGTTAACTATCTTGAGTTACGCGGTGTTAGAACTTAAGCGACGATTATTGAATATGATTTTTATCTACAGATTATGAACAGCAATTATTCCTTAAACAAATTGAAACATAAACATAATAATTTAAGTCCGGTTTCTATGTCAACACAATATTCTACAATACGTTACGTTGTAGATAAAACATCTCTAAATATACAAAAGCCTTCACCTTTGCAATTGTCAGTTAGCCCCTCAATTAATATTGATTCGTTTGAATCAATAACCAGTGCGCAGTAAGCAGGCTGGATCGATGCATAATGCACATGAAAAGAGTCACTTTAAAATCATTCATACCTACGTAAAATTATCATTTTAACAAGAATATTGATTAATAAAGGTCAATTAATTTTGAAGAACATCTTAAAGTACTCTTTATATAAAAGTGAAAGGCTGCGTGTAAGGCTGAATGAATATTTTCCGTAAAATTGAATTAACATTTTTGAATCAACTCAAAAATTCAGAATAAAAACATATTAACTTATAAATAAAATAATAACTGCTGTACACATGATTACTTGTGCAAATAAAAATGACCGTGTGACCTTTGCACATCTATCTTAAAGACTTGCTCCTGAATGAATACAAAGTACATAGACAAAATCTCAACTAAATTTAGTTTGGTCCCGATTCGGCGTAAGGGAATTAAACTCCCTAAACGAACGGGTATGAGGATTTGTCGAGTGTACATACATGTAAAAATATGTACTAGTAACTAATTATTACTGAGACAAACAAGCAACTAGTAAAGTAATTCAATTTAAGTTTGTCACAATGTGTTCTCGGTCACATGTTTAAGAGAAACTATAATGATTTTTATTTTGGCATTTCTCTACCATACTTGTACTAGCGGTGTTAACTTCATGGGAGACCTAATTAGACTACCATCCGCCACTAACCACGACAGTTGACAATCGTGAATGATTAGACTTAAACAATACGTGACTATTGTTAAATTATATGTTTGATAAATAATGAATAAGGTGCGAGCTTTCCCGTGCGATAACAATGCGCGCACGCATGGCCGGCATAGCAATGTCTGTCTAGGGCAGGGATGCACAGACGTTCAGGTGCATGCTTTTGCGAATCCCGCGACCTGAACGGTCAGGAGAAGGAACACGGTTGGTATTTAGCCGGTAAGAGTCCGGCAGACCCCCTCGCCTTCCTCGGGCGAGGGGGTCTGCCGTTAATGAGGATTTTCCGGCGAAAAAAAAAAGGACGGTTGCACAGACTTATTAGGACTAGGGGCCACTCGGGCAGACTATCAGCTAAAAGCGGACCACCACAATTAAAAATAATCAAAGAAGTCGAAATTAAGATTACTGAAAAGAAAAAAGTAGATTGGGCATTTAAAAATCATAAAAATATTGCAGTACCTATTTCCATACAAATACATAAAAGAGTTTAATTTGCTGGCAGGCCGCATGTATGTTGTCGAAGGGCCGCGGTCTGTGCATCCCTAGTCTAAGGCTTGTCATTGGCATGAATTATGCTATTTAGTTCAATTTATTGTATAGTAGCTGATGACCGCAGCTTTACTTGAGTTTGGCGATAAAAAGTATCCTGTCCTTCTCTGGGTTTCAAGCTATCTCTGTGCCAAGTTTAATTAAAATTGGTTCAGTAGTTTACTCGTGAAGAGGTATCAATAAGACAGATAAACTCACTTTCGTATATAAAATACTAGCGACCCGCCCCGGCTTCGCACGGGTGCAATGTAGATACTAATGTGGGGCATATAAACCTTCCTCTTGAATCACTCTATCTATTGCTGAAAACTGCATTAAAATCCGCTGCGTAGTTTAAAAGATCTAAGCGTACAGACAGCGGGAGCGACTTTGTTTTATACTATGTAAAGATTAGAGTACCTACATATTACACGGACTTTATTTTTTATTTATGAACAATGTATAAAGAGCTTGAATTCACATTTCAATGTTCACAATGCCTATTAGGATTACATATTTTACGTCGTTACTTCATTGGCCTACATTCTAAAACACAATAATATACAAACGTAATGAATGTAACCCAGCAAATTAATAAGTCTAAAACCATGTATAATTCGGATACAGTTGCCAGTTGTTTCTGAAACACCACGTATATGTTTCTAGAAACAGTTTCGAAGCTTTCGCCATTAAAAACTCAGTAGTGTCTACCGCAACATGTTTCAAAACAGTATTCTTGTATCTGACACAGTGTTTATAAAAAAAATTGACGAAACGCTTGTTCCAGTGGCTGAGCTATTGGCTTCTGCGCTTCGGGTCGTGGGTACGGTACAAATATTTGTATGGCCTGCAGATAGTTGTTACGGGTCTGAGCGTTTGTGCATCTGAAGATTTGTGTCTGTAAACGCACCCACGATACAGGAGACATCCTAGTGTGGGGCAACGTTTTTTTAAAACCAAACCAAACCATATGTTTACAAATGAATATACGTGGTTTTACTGTATCGAAATTTTGATGTAGAATAACTATGCCTTTGAGTTCTTTGTCTATTCTCTTACCTCTATGAGTTATGACGTCAGCCGAGTCAAATTAACCCAAGTTATAATTAAAAAGTCAGTTTCTACGTGGATTGATTCAGACTGCTTTAAAACGTGAACCAAGTAGGCAATGGTCGTGGATTGTGGACTTTGCGGCCAGAGGCCGGTCAGCCATGACCGACCGGCTCCGATTAACGTTACATGAGAATTGAGCTTAACCAGACTCTCATAAATCAAGTAATCTACTTTAAAGGATCATCTTTCGCGTTTCAGTAAAAATTTTCGATATTAATCTACACATCAAACTTTTGCCAAAACACAAATTCTGTTTACCTTTACATAACTCTCTTTCATAACTGCTCCATCTTCAAGAACTAGAAATATTTCTTGAAATTACAAAAAAAACTGCGCGAGTCATACAATTCGCGAGGTTAAGGTGCGCTTGCCGCGGTCAGTCCGTGGATGGGTGACCGTTCGTTACACATCGAGACCCATCCGTTGCACGTAGAACACGTTAAATCGACGGTCCCGGATGTCATACGAATACCTATAACAGCCGTTACGGGTAGTCAGAAGCCCGAATGTTTGACAACCGATCTAACTTTACTAAATCGGCATTGCCTAGTAACTGGATTGCAGAGGTCTGATGGCAGTCGCTCCGTGTAAAATACTGATATTCAACCGCATATCGCACTCTTAGTAATGTAAGGGCACAACTCAAAATATTGAGTTTTTGTGTTAGATGGTCTCAATATCAACTGTTCTACCACTTGGCTTTCACAAAAAAGAGAAAAAAGACAATGTTTTTCCCAAAAGTTGATATTTTCGAGTTGTGCTCTTACATTACTAAGGGTGCGATATGGTTAGACTGGAAGCTGACCCCAACATAGTTAAGAAAAGGCTAGACAGAACACAACAGTGCCTATTGAAATCCAAAACCTGTTTAAATTCTTCGACACCACAAACAAAGTTGATATAATTCAATTTGCAATAACAATAAAATGCAACCATATTATTAACATTTTTCCTTATATTGTTTATGTGACAATGTTAGAATTTCCTCTAGATCAAAACCGCAAGGGCCAATTATTTGTTTGTAGGTAAATTCTAGGTACATTATATGTAAATAACTATAATAATAAATGCATTATTTTGGTTTTTTTTTCCCCGTTTCCTTTGCTGTATTTGTATTTGTAAACAATAACATCATAACATTATGCCTTATGTTCCCCGAAGGGTTGGGCAGAGGTGCATAGTAACACCCTTATTTCGCCGTTATGTTTAAGTCCCATGTAATAGAGGGCGAGCCTATTGCCATCAACCGGGCACAAATCCAAACTCCGGGCTGCTACTGAGGAATTTTCGACGGAAAAACCCAATAACACTTTGCCCGAGCTGGGGATCGAACCCAGGACATCACGATCAGTAGTCGCGCTTGCCACCACTAGACCAACGAAGCAACAGCAGGTTACAAGGTATACCTTGTAACCTAAATAAACTGGACATATAAATGCACTTGTAGGTATACCTACAAGTGCATTTATATGTCCAGTTTAACCACAAAAAATCCATTGGTAAACAAAACGATTCGTTTTTGTTTATAGGAACCGGGCATAATACGTGCTATTATTGAAAAGAATTCAAAATAATAATAGAAAGAGTCTATTTTATTATTCACTAACGACCCGCCCCGGCTTCGCACGGGTGCAATGTAGATACTAATGTGGGGCATATAAACCTTCCTCTTGAATCACTCTATCTATTGCTGAAAACTGCATTAAAATCCGTTGCGTAGTTTAAAAGATATAAGCGTACAGACAGCGGGAGCGACTTTGTTTCATACTATGTAAAGATTAGCAAAATCCGGATAGAATTATTCCCTATCAATGTATTGTCTTTCAAGTTCATGTTTGCACGCAATTCGCAACGTCGCGACGGCTTCATTAGACAGTTGTTCCAAACTTTGGTGTTTTACATGAAACCTTTCCCCCAATTTCTTTGAACATTTTTTCGTGATTGAAAGTTGTTTTCAGACTTTCTGTCACTTATTTTGAAATTAACATGTTCTTGAATAATAGTTTATAAAGTTTTCGGCAGTCATTTCGTAACATTTTTTTTGTCTATTTTCAATCTACTTGCAGACTTCTCAATAATTTTTAGAATAATGAAATGAAAATAATCAGTTAACTTAATTCGTGGTTTATCAATAAAAAAGTTGGGTGGTCTTAAAACAATATTTAGGTATAACTACCAAGTAAATAAAATTACAATTTTCTCGAAACTGCATATCAAAACCACAGATGTCGTAAGGACGTCTATGATCAAAACTTTTCAAAATATGTCCGCGTACGTTCCAACTTTTGGGAAAATCGGAGTTTGGGAAAACGCACTATGAATCCAAAAACAACCAAGTAACTGCCATTCACCGTATCAATTAAACGCATTTTAAATTCACGATAAAAAAGAAACAAAAAAATATTGGAACACTTACCATTGTTGTAGTTAGGAGTAGTTTATAAAAAACGTGAAAAAAATAGAGCGTTTGGCGTAGCGGGTTCGTGAGGCAACGCACTGGGCCGGACTGTGCCGAACAACGCCGAAGAGACGCTTATATACGCGGCGGAACGCGTACGCTTATTCTGGAGAACCTATAAAACCATTATATGGAACAGAGATCTTGGGACCACTCCTTCTAGTACACATTTTTCATTTACAAACTGAATTCCAAATGAGGCGCACCTCTTGAAGTAACTAAAGATTTTTTCGGTGAGTAACCTAGATCTTTTTTTATTCATAATCTATCACCCATATTCTAAGACGTTCTTCCAAAACTTACTCGACTCAGGACGGCCTCGAAAACACCTTCAAAATTGTATTCTTAGTCGCAATTTCGAGTAAACTTTGAGGCTCCTCGACGGAGTCATTACGTCATAATTTGAATTATCTGCATCGCGCAAATAACGCCGCGATAAATGCTTGTAAGGATTATCGTAAGCATATTCGATAAAATTTTCAAAATTATTTTTTGTTACATACGAACTTTGACCTTTCCTTCCTTAAGGTAGATTCCGAGGTACCTTGAGTTTGACAGATGATTCCTTACCTCGACTGAGGAAAAATCTCGAGTCGAGGACGCTTATGTCAACTATAACTACCGATTGTAGTGAGAAAGGCTGAGTCGATTCGAGGAAGTTTTGGAGGAACGTCTTAGGATATGGGTGTATTATCCCAAGTACTCTAAACATTTTAACATGCTTTATGCTGATTCGTGAGGAAACCTGCACACCTGAGAGGGCTCCATAAAGTTCTCGATGGTGTGTGTAGTTCGCCAACCCGCACCAGGCCAGCGTGGTGGACTAAGGCCTAAACTCTTCTCATTCTGAGAAGAGGCCGTGCCCAGCAGTGGGACAGTAATGGGCTATGATTATAAATACTGATTCAAATTCCAGTGTGACACTTTATAAGCATAATCCGCCCATATGTCCCACTGCTCTTTTCAGAATGAGAAGAATTTGACCAAGATCATACATAACATCACGCCTTGTATTCTCCGAAAGGTTCGGCAGAGGTGTTTTTAGTAATACCCTCATTTCGCCAGTTATGTTTAAGTCCCATGTAATGGGGAGCGAGCCTATTGCCATCAACCGGGCACAAATCCAAACTCCAGGCTGCTACTGAGAAATTCCACACGGAAAACCCCAATAACACTTTGTCCGACCTGGGGATCGAACCCAGGACCTCACGATCAACAGTCGCGCTTGCCACCACTAGACCAACGAGGCAGTTCATATTGACATAATATGTAGATAAGTTTGATGAACGTGGTGTTCTAGCGTGTAACTGTGATCTTCCTTAAGTTTAAGTATTTGTAACAATATACCTACTCCTTTCTATCATTATCTGAATTTACGTTTTCCCTGATGTTTAAATCCTTGTTTACGAGGAACGAAGAACTGCCTTGGTGTGCGGTAAATCAAAAGCTGAGCTGAGCTCCTTGCATCTACTTTACCTCATTTTTAAAAACAGATTGTTTTCAGTGGATTTACACATTTATTTATTTTATTTGTTACTAGCCTGATGTTAAGCGATGATGTGGTCTACGATGGAGCACGCTTGCCCAGAAGAAACCGATTCACTCGTGACTTGAAGACACCCAGATTGTAACTGTCGGGGAACACCCACTCGGGCAGCGCATTCCACTGTTTGGCGGTTTTCATAATGAAAGTGGAATCAAAACGCTTCGTTCGGGTTTTTGGTACATCAACCATGAACCGATGGCGCTTTTTCGTGCTTCTGGCCGTCCGATAGAAAAAAGGGCAGGGGGGTATTAGATCATACAGATCTAATACCTAATACATCTACCAATCTCTGTGAAATCTACAGAAATCTAAATAGTAAAGATATTTAGATTTCTGTGGTCAAATCCTTTGGTAACCACAGATCTGTCAGGACCGACCTACGTTTAACTTTGGATATCTTAAATCTCCTTTTTAATTTTTTTTACACACTATATCTACATGTTAACATCCTACTTACCTAGTACTGCCACCTGACAATATGCTGAACTGATGACCCTTTTGGCACTTACTTTTTGTCTTTTTAACCGACTTCCAAAAAAGGAGGAGGTTCTCAATACGTTTTTTTTTTTAGATGTTTGTTACCTCATAACTCCGCCATTTATAAACCGATTTAGATAATATTTTTTTTTGTTGAAAGGATATACTTCCAGATTGGTCCCATTTAAATTTGGTGAAGATCTGATGAAGTACTTCGGAGATAGACAATAGAACTCCTCAATGACGAACAGGACGCATAATGTGATGATGTGATTATGTTACGAGCAGCGTCTTTAGTAGGTCCAACCATATTTTATAATTAAGGCCACTAAAACGAAAAAAATAAAAAACATTTTAACAAAAATAAAACCGACTTCAAAAAAACGATGAAAATAATAAAATAATTACCATATTATAAAATTAACAGTTTCAGAAGTCGGTGCTAATCCACGCTGAACCAAATTGAAGGCACCGACTTCTGAAACTGTTAATTTTATAATATGGTAATTATTTTATTCTTTTCATCGTTTTTTTGAAGTCGGTTTTATTTTTGTTAAAATGTTTTTTATTTATGTGTAGGTAGGTACCTATCGATTTTATTGTGTCAATAAATACATTTTCATTCTTTCTTTCTGTTTACCGACGATTATTAGTTATCCAAACATTTTTATTGTTATTTTATGAAACCCGTTGTTTTCCCAGAAATATTTCCTACTTTCTACTACATACATTTTAATTGACTTGAATCGCAGTAACGTCGGCGACCTTGTACTATCCAGAATAAGTCCGCTGATTCACATCGAGACAGCAGTGTGTCCAGACGAGCGCCCAATTTTTCAGTCTCAGTCTCAGCAGTGACTAAAGCTCCGTGACTAATGACATATTAAACAAATATGAGGTTAAATGCCAAACTAGTGATTTAGAACTTTGATGAGTCTACGATAGAACTGGGATGAAACAAAGGAATATTAAACGTGGTATTTTAAACTTTTTGCATTGTTTTTGCAGATTATTTAAGAACAATCTTCGACTGTGAGTGTTCGCATGCGCAGTTTCTCGGCATATCCGGGGAGGTTCTATACCCGGGTCAAGCAAGTGTCTTTGGTTGTTTCTTTTAAAAATAGTGAGTTTGATCTTAAGATCTTATCATAAGGAAGAAAATACATTCATCGGCTATTAACGAAGTTTACACTATGCAAGATAAGATGAGAGGGTCGTGTCTTATTAACAACCGCGTCGATCTTACGATTTGCGAGGTTAAGCTGCACTCGCCGCGGTCAGTCCGTAGATGGGTGACCATTCGTTACACATAGAGACCCATCTGTGCCTCGGAGAGCACGTTAAACCGTCGGTCCCGGGTGTCATACGAATACCTATGACAGTCGTTACGGGTAGTCAGAAACTCGAAAGTCTAATAATCGGTCTAACCTTAGGATATCGTCATTGCCCAGTAACTGAGATGCGGAGGTCTGATGGCAGTCGCTCTGTGTAAAATACAATTGGGAAAAAGCTAGATAGAACGCAAACACCATGCAAGATACTACAAAGGACCTTAACGAAGTAACATCTTATGTAGTCCTTACTGACGCTTTTGCGAAATGAATGGAGGGATGCAGGGGAACCTTGATCCTTCGTAAATTTTGTATCAGTACCTACACACATCGGTTGTATAATGGTGCGTCCAGACCTGACGAACGCGCTGCGAACGCGCCGCTCGCGCGCGGCGCGCGAGCGGCGCGCGGAGCTTTGTACGAACATGAAATGCACGCGCGCAGCTTGCGAGCGGCTCGCGAACGGCTCGCGCGCTGCGCGCGAGCGGCGCATTTGCGGCGCGTTCGTCAGGTCTGGACGCACCATTAAGTCCCATGTAACATGTGGCGAGCCTATTACCATTTTCCGGGCTGAATTATAGTGTGTTCACATGACATACGTCTCTACATTCTAAATCGGAATATTCACCTGTATACAAGGCTAATCGGAAAGGAGCTACTAAGCCGCGGGCCACCTATTGTATCAATGATGACAGTTTTAAAGCAAGTGTTAAAATTTCAAAATTCGATAATTTTTATTTGCGTGCAAAAAGACTTTTATTTTAGATTTTTCAAAAAAGAAATCATACCTGGTTTAGTTATGAATTCATAAAATTAAGTTTCTAATCCGTGACCCCAAATATGACCTAAATAGTAAACACAGCTAATCATAGCTATGGACAGATAGATTTTAGTATATTTTTTACGAAATCTTTGAAAAGCTATTTCTCTTAAACTATCGAGTTTTAGGGAAAGTTGTAGAACAAAAGTTATCCATTATTATAGGTACTTTAACGCGCTTTCGGCTTAGTACCCCCTTTCCGACTAACCTTGTATATCAGTAAGATAAGTAATTACCTGATTCCTATGATTTACCGAGCGTTTTTAGTTAAAATTAAGACTCTTGCATCTTTATCAATAATTAAGCAAAGACCACATAGATTGCATAGAAGGCCTTCCCATACCATAGTAGCTGACGCACTTAAAATTAGCTTAAAATCTATTTATATGCCAAATATGATAATAAAAAATGCTACTATTAGTAAGCAAAACGATTCGTTTTTGGCCATAAGAACCGGTCATAAGTACTTCATTCATATTCAACTTCTGAGGTAGTTTTAACTAATATTTAACTCAACATTAAATGTTTGCCCAAGAATTTGCTGAGGTATCGTCTGGAGGCTCTGTGTGTAAGCCTACAAACTCTAAGATCACATCTTTGTTAAATTCAATATGAAATCACTTCCCAATACCTTAAAAAACGATACAATCTAACATTTTAGTTTCTTATGCTATTTTCCACTACTATAGACTCCGTTAATCTTTGAACAGTTCATAAACCTACTGCATTTGAGGAGATAAAGACGACAAGGCGTATATATGAGACCGCATCACTGTAAGCATATTGCTCTACAATGAAATAAATAGCTAAATCATTCCATAATTTAAGATTATCCAGTCACCAAGGCTGGTTGCGAGGCTGACTGCCCAGGGTGTGCTGAGCGAACTTGATTGTCATCACTCGTGTAAGGGAAGGAAACGCGGGCTGCAAAATATTAATAACTTGAATAGATTTTTGCGATCTATTTCCGTCCCACCCCTCCCACAAACCTTCCCAATTGAGCGCGAAAAAGTTCTCCTGTGCAATATTAGCGAATTCGTACTTTCGTATTTCCCTGTTTCCTTCTTCAAATCTGAACCGATTTTAATATTTTTTTCTGTAATCATTTTAAAAAAAACTTTGGTTATGTCTGTATGTTTTTATTTTACTTTTAATATTCGTCAAATTTGTTTGCCAGATGTTTGAAAACAGTGGTAAAAACGATTTTTGTAAAATTTAAACGTTTCTAGTACTTTAAATAATTTATTTATAGACAAAAACAAAACATTGCGACATAGTGGTGGTAAATATATATCACATGGTAAAAAATATTTGCTCCAGTGATATTATCCAAGGAGGAAACTGAGGAATACGTTTGTATGGACTAAATGCCGACCGCATTTCCTTTTAAAGGCTCCTTTAACGCACCCCCAGTCCTACCAACAGGCATAACTTTAAACTACGTGGTATATGATAAAGAGGCTTTATTTGTTACGTTTTTAAATCCCATAAGCCGGTAGGCTGTTCGTCACGACATGTCTGGAGGGGAGTACCTATGCGATAAATGAGTTTCATGTCCCTGAAAGCCACGCGATGTGTCTATGAAACGAATACAGACGATGTTTTTATGTACTGTTTATTTGCCTATAATTTTGTCCTGGAGAGGCAAGAAAGTTTTCAGGGTAATGTTAAAAAGGGGCTCGATTCTAATTGGTGAGGTTCGATCGACACTGGATCGATCACTACATAGTTGAGAACATTAGGGGTTTGATGATAATCATTTCACAGTAATGTTACGATGGCATCTATGTGCAGCGCTTGCCATATCTAACTTATCTAGATTACAATGATTATTAAAAATAACATAACATAACATCACGCCTTGTATTCCCAGAGGGGTTGGGCAGAGGTATTTTTTTAGTACACCCTCGTTTCGCCAGTTATGTTTAAGTCCCATGTAATGGGGGTCGAGCCTATTGCCATTAGCCGGGCACAAATCCAGACACAGGGCTGCTACTGAGAAATTCCTGATGGAAAAACCCAACAACAATTTGCCCGACCTGGTGAACGAACCCAGGACCTTACGATCAGCAGTCGCGCTTGCGACCACTAGACCAACAAGGCATAACTACCAATCAGGTCGTATTAACTTTTAAACGCGTTGCTTGATAATATTTATTACGAAACGGGAATTAAAGCAACTTTATTGCCCGACATTTTGACCAGGTTGCACTGATCCGAAATATCATAGTTCTGCTCGTAACCAAGGTCTAAACCCTTCTCATTCTGAGAAGAGGTCCGTGCAGCAGCAGGACAGTAATGGATTATTCAAACTATGCTAATTCCTGTTTCGTTATAAATATTGAGGTCATATTCGGAAAACTAGACGTCCCTGATCCACCGTGCTCACCCGCCGCAGCCGCGGAGCCAGTCGCCTTTTCTGACTCCGCAGTCACACCGTTAATTCAGCCCTCATCAAGCTGTCTCCCTCCCAGTCCTCCCGCCAGCAACGCCCTAAGTCGAGGTCCGAATCCCATTAGGGGTCGCCCTTAGTGCTGTTGTTGCTAGCTAGTCATGATGTTAGTAGTAGTAATAGTAGTTAGCTTAGGTTAAATATTTTACTCTAGTCCCCATTGGTTGGAGACCCTGCAGGTCTCGCCAATAACTGCCCGGTTACGTAGAAACCATCCGCAAGACCACCTACAAGCAGTTGAATAGAAAAAAAAGAAAACTGGACCTGAACCCAAGATCTTAACTTCCAGTAGTTGTTGACAGATTGTTGAGGATCACGTCAGCCGTCACAATATGGATCTGCAACCATCAATAAAGAGCAGCAATTGATTGTACAGATGTCAACTACCATGTGGGGACCGATTGAGCTCGTTTTGACGATACTGGGGTACAAGTTATAAGAGGATCGCTGTACCTGTTAAATTTCATCTTTTATTAATATCATACTATTAACATTTTGTTCAATATCTTGAATTAAAAAAAGTACAATGGATATTTTAGTATTAATTATTCTTAAATTAACTTGAAATTATAACAAAACTGAAATGCCTCGTTAGTGTAATGGTGACAAGCGCGGCTGCTGATCGTAAGGTCCTGGGTTCGTTCACCAGATCGGGCAAAGTGTTATTGGGTTTTTCCATTAGGAATTTCTCAGAACAGCCTGGAGTCCGGATTTGTGCCCGGTTAATGACAATAGGCTCGCCCCCTATTAGGTACATGGGACTTAAACATAACTGGCGAAACGAGGGTGTACTAAAACACCTCTGCCCAACCCTTCGGGGAACGTAAGGCGTGATGTTATGTATCTATGACGACTTTTGAGATGGTTGCCTTAAAAATTAACTAGTTTCATCTATACCTGTTAATAAAATCAAAACAATACAGGGTGTAAACCAAATGTGTTGCTAAGCGCAAAACTTGAGAACGGCTCGACCAATTCGGCAATTTTTTTTTATATATTCCTTAAGGCATAAGGAAGGTTCTTATGGAGAGAAAAAAAAATAGAAATTGCGTGGAAAATAGTAAAAACAACACTTTTATTTTCCTACTACAGGCCAATAACTTTTGACAGAGCGAAGTCTGTCCGGGCAGTTAGTTTGAAATAAAGAGAGCTCTCTTTACTTCGATAAGTCCTACACCACTTTTCGCTTATAACTTATATACGCTTACTTTTACAAACACAGCCATATTTCAGTTGTAACTACATCGAGTCTGTAGGCCGTTCGGTACTAATTGCACGCCTACCACAAAACATTGTGGTTATTTTGTGGTAATAGTGACGTGTCTGTGCCCACCGTATATGGAGCTTTGAGTTTTGTAAATTAAATTGTCTCGTTCAGAGTTCGATTCTAAAAATAGGGAAGCGATAATGGTCTGTACCACGGAACAGAAAAAACAGTGGAAGTGCAATGCAACAAACTCACTATAGGAACCGTTGTCGCCAAACTCACACAAAGAAACTGTTAATCATATAATGCACACAAATAAATAATTCGTTTGATTTGTTGTTTTAATTTTAGTCAAAACTAGCATACGTGACAGATACTACATCTGGGAATAAATCTTCAGCCTCTATAAATATGATTTATTATGCTTTAGTGCAAAAAGTATTTACGACGTTTTGTAATCTAAAATCAAACTAGATTCGATAATTTCGCCACTCAACCATAGATGGCGGTTTTCTCAGTATTTGCAATTATAAACATCATTGCGTTAAACATAAGGTTGACATTCGCGTCGTACGTCGTTATCGTCGACTGGGATCAAATAAGCGTAACAGCGCTTACTTATGGCACGCGTGCCACGCCTACTTTGCACTTCCACTGTTTTTTCTGTTCCGTGGTCTGTACTCTGTTATATAAGAAACAGTTTTAGGTGTACAGGGTGTAAACGAAATCATGTAATTCCTTCAAACCTCGTGATGAACTGCTGACATAGATTACTGCAAGGGGTTATCCCTTCCAATCTATCGCCAATCACCTATGACCTATCACCTATCGCCAATCACCTATGACCAATCATCTATCACCAATCACCTATCACCAAACACCTATCGCCTAACACCTATGACCAATCACCACCAACTATCACCAATCGTCTATGGCCAATCACCTGCTACCAATCACTTATCACCAATCATCTGTCGTCAATCCCCTATCGCCAATAACCTGTCGCCAATCACCCATCACCAACTACCTATAGCCAATCACCTATGACCAATCACCTACGAACAATCACATATCGCCAATCACCTATCATCTATCACCAATCACCTATCGCAAAACACCTATCACCAAACACCTATGACCAATCAACACCAACTATCACCAATCATCTATGGCCAATCACCTGCCACCAATCACCTAACAGCAATCAGCTGTCACCAATCATCTGTCGCCAATCACATACGGCCAATCACCTATCGCCATCCCCTATCAACAATCACCTATCGCCAATCATCTGTCGCCAATCACATACGGCCAATCACCTATTGTCAATCATCTATCGCCAATCACATACGGCCAATCACCTATCGCCAATCATCTGTCGCCAATCACCTATCACCAAACACCTATGACCAATCACAAACGGCCAATCACCGATCGCCATCACCTATCACCAATCATCTGTCGCCAAACATCTGTCGCCAATCACCCATCTCCAATCATCTGTCACCAATCACCTATCACCAAACACCTATGACCAATCACAAACGGCCAATCACCGATCGCCATCACCTATCACCAATAATCTGTCGCCAATCACATACGGCCAACACCTACCGCCAATCACATACGGCCATCACCTATCGCCAATCCGCTATCGCCAATCACCTATGACCAATCACCTACCGCCAATCCACTATGACCAATCATCTATCACCAATCACCTATCACCAAACACCTATGACCAATCACATACGGCCAACACCTGTCGCCAATCACATACGGCCATCACCTATCGCCAATCACCTATGACCAATCACCTACCGCCAATCACTTATGACCAATCACCTATGACCAATCATCTATCACCAATCACCTATCACCAAACACCTATGACCAATCACATACGGCCAACACCTGTCACCAATCACGTACGGCATACACATGTCGCCAATCACATACGGCCATCACCTATCGCCAATCACCTATGACCAATCACCTACCGCCAATCACCTATGACCAATCATCTATCACTAATCACCTATCACCAAACACCTATGACCAATCACATACGGCCAACACCTGTCGCCAATCACATACGGCCATCACCTATCGCCAATCCCCTATCGCCAATCACCTATCGCCATCACCTTTCACCAATCACCTATCGCCACCACTTATCACCAATCACCTATCGCCAAGCATTTATCACCATTCACCTATCACCAATCATCTGTCGCCAATCAAATACGGTCAATCACCTATCACCAATCATCTGCTGTCAATCCCCTATCGCCAATAACCTGTCACCAATCACCTATCACCAAGTACCTATGGCCAATCACCTATGACCAATCACCTACGAACAATCACATACGGCCAATCTCCTATCGCCATCACCTATCACCAATCACCTATCGCCAATCATCTGTCGCCAATCACATACGGCCAATCACCTATCGCCATCACGTATCACCAATCACCTATCACCAATTATCTGTCGCCAATCACATACGGCCAATCACCTATCGCCAATCATCTGTCGCTAATCACATACGGCCAACACCTGTCGCCAATCACATACGGCCATCACTTATCGCCAATCAGCCAATCACCACCTATCACTTATCACCAATAATCTGCCCTCAATCCCCTATCGCCAATAACCTGTCGCCAATCACCTATCACCAACTACCTATGGCCAATCACCTATTACCAATCACCTACGAACAATCACACACAGCCAATGACCTATCGACAATCACCTATCACCAATCATCTGTCACCAATCACCTATCGCCAATCACCTAACACCAATCATCTGTCGCCAATCACATACGGCTAATCACCTATCGCCAATCATCTGTCACCAATCACATACGGCCAGTCACCTATCGCCATCTCCTGTCACCAATCACCTATCACCAAACATCTGTCGCCAATCACCTATCACCAATCATCTGTCGCCAATCATCTGTTGCCAATCACCTACCGCCAATCAACTATGACCAAACATCTACGAACAATCACATACGGCCAATCACCTATCGCCATCACCTATCACCAATCATCTGTCGCCAATCACATACGGCCAATCATATACGGCCAATCACCTATCGCCATCACATATCACCAATCACCTATCACCAATCATCTGTCGCCATTCACATACGGCCAATCACCTATCGCCAATCATCTGTCGCCAATCACATACGGCCAACACCGATTGTGATTGTGATTGGTGATAGGTGATTGGCGACAGATGATTGGTGATAGGTGATTGGCCGTATGTGATTGGTGACAGATGATTGGTGATAGGTGATTGGCGACAGACAATTGCTGTTAGGTAATTGGCTATAGATGATTGGTGATAGTTGGTGGTGATTGGTCATAGGTGTTTGGTGGTAGGTGATTGGTGATAAATGATTGGTCATAGGTGATTGGCGGTAGGTGATTGGTCATAGGTGATTGGCGATAGGGGATTGGCGATAGGTGATGGCCGTATTTGATTGGGGACAGGTGTTAGCCGTATGTGATTGGTCATATGTGTTTGGTGATAGGTGATTGGTGATAGATGATTGGTCATAGGTGATTGACGGTAGGCGATTGGTCATAGGTGATTGGCGCTAGGGGATTGGCGATAGGTGATGGCCGTATGTGATTGGCGACAGGTGTTGGCCGTCTGTGATTGGTGACAGATGAATGGTGATAGGTGATGGCGATAGGTGATTGGCCGTATGTGATTGTTCGTAGGTGATTGGTCATAGGTGATTGGCCATAGGTAGTTGGTGATAGGTGATTGGCGACAGGTTATTGGCGATAGGAGATTGACAGCAGATGATTGGTGATAAGTGATTGTAGGTGATTGTTCGTATGTGATTGGCGCGACAGATGATTGGTGATAGGTGATTGTTGATAGATGATGGCGATAGGTGATTGGCCGTATGTGATTGGCGACAGATGATTGGTGTTAGGTGATTGGCGACAGATGATTGGTGATAAGTGATCGACGATAGGTGGTTGGTGATTGGCGATAGGTGGTTGGTGATTGGCGATAAGTGATAGATGAATGGTCATAGGTGATTGGCTATAGGTGAGTGGTGATTGGTGATTGCGATAGGTGGTTGGCCGTATGTGATTGGCGACAGATGATTGGTGATAGGTGATTGACGACAGATGTTTGGTGATAGGTGATTGGTGATAGGTGATGGCGATAGGTGATTGGCCGTATGTGATTGGCGACAGATGATTGGTGATAGGTGATTGGCGATAGGTGATTGGTGATAGGTGATTGGTGATAGGTGATGGCGATAGTTGATTGGCTGTATGTGATTGTTCGTAGGTGATTGGTCATAGGTGATTGGCCATAGGTAGTTGGTGATAGGTGATTGGCCGTATGTGATTGGTCATAGGTGATTGGCCATAGGTAGTTGGTGATAGGTGATTGGCGACAGTTTATTGGCGATACGGGATTGACAGCAGATGATTGGTGATAAGTGATTGGAGGCAGGTGATTGGCGATAGGTGTTGGCGACAGGTGATTGGCCGTATGTAATTGGCGACAGATGATTGGCCGTATGTGATTGGCGATAGGTGATTGGCCGTATGTGATTGGCGACAGATGATTGGCGATAGGTGATTGTTCGTATGTGATTGGTCATAGGTGATTGGCCATAGGTGATTGGCGACAGGTTATTGGCGATAGGGGATTGACGGCAGATGATTGGTGATAAGTGATTGGTGGCAGGTGATTGGCTGATTGGCGATAGGTGATTGGTGATGGGTGATGGCGATAGGTGGTTGGCCGTATGTGATTCTCGACAGATGATTGGTGATAGGTCAATGATGACAAATGCTTGGCTATAGGTGATTGGTGATTAGTGGTGGCGATTGGTGATTGGTGATAGGTGATCGCGATAGGTGATTGGCCGTATGTGATTTGCGACAGGTGATTGGCCGTATGCGATTGGCGACAGATGATTGGCGACAGACAATTGCTGTTAGGTGATTGGTGGCAGGTGATTGGCTATAGATGATTGGTGATAGTTGGTGGTGATTGGTCATAGTTGTTTGGTGATAGGTGATAGATGATTGGTCATAGGTGATTGGCGGTAGGTGATTGGTCATAGGTGATTGGCCATAGGTAGTTGGTGATAGGTGATTGGCGACAGGTTATTGGCGATAGGGGATTGACAGCAGATGATTGGTGATAAGTGATTGTAGGTGATTGTTCGTATGTGATTGGCGCGATAGATGATTGGTGATAGGTGATTGGTGATAATTGTACAATACGCACATGAATCCGAAAAGACAGAGGTGCGTGCCTTGGGTTCGAACTCGAGACTTCGGACGTCGAGACGTCGGATTTGGCAGTCCGACAGTCACACCTCTAGGCTATCACTCATATTGGTTTCATAATTAAAAACACATTGCAACTGCGACGTATCAAACATGTAGATTACCTTCAGACTGCCATCCGTTCTTTAAAAAAAACGCTGCGCAGCACTAGGATTTCCCCTGTATCGTGGGTGCGTTTACAGACACAAATCTTCACATGCACAAATGCCCAGACCCGGAATCTGTACTCCATACAAAAATTCCTTCCGTGCGGAATTCGAACCCATGACCCGTAGCACAGAAGCCAATCGCTCAGCCACTGCACCAAACGTCCAATCCTTACCCCAGTGCCTTATAATTATTATCGACTCTTATTTACATTTTGAAAATGATTTCCCCTAGATTTTTAAATACAAAAGATGAATAAACACTCGTCAATGTTTTTCATCATTATCATAACTTTAAGACCTTTTCAGGAACGATACATATTTCACCGACTGAAAAAAGGGGGAATGTCTATTATATTGACTGAAAACTTCAAATCAATATGTCATATAAACAAAATTCTATAAATAACTCTGTCATTATTGGAATCCTGCACCCACTAGTTGCTAAGCCAGGGGTAGTGAACCTACGGCAGACGTGTCATAAGAAGGAAGGTGACTAAATATTTTTAGCACGGGATTGAGACTCGGGTCTAAAAGATCTGGTTGTGGAAGTCCGCAGTAGTAACTTTGTAATCGTGGTTGAGGTTCGAAATCACAATGATCTGCTTGTAAATTGGCTTTCTTAAATTAATATGAAGGTCACAAACAACATCTGATGAGGCTCTCTTTGGAAGGCTGAGACAAAGGCCTGATACAGAAAGCGGTACTTCTAAACTCGGCGCGTATTGTTAGGAAATTCCTCTCTGAGGACCTGACCACCGGTAGCTTAGACCCTGTTACCGATGGGCTACTATTTTTTTATATTTTTAAATATTATTTTTTAATAAAAATTATTAAAAATTTAATCATGATTGTGTTGTGTTGTAATCATTTGATACTTTTTTTGATGCATCACTTCTACCAATTCTAGTCCGTAAACCGAGACGTGGGCCTCAACTAAAGAAGATTATGCTATAAGTCACTGCAGAGGCAACATTGATAATTAACAAGCAAGTTTCTAATGATAGAACCTACCTTATTGACCAGCGGTCTCATAATAAAAATATATTTTTACCGTAGAATGTTGACGATCTCTGTTAGACTGTAAATGGTAATCGTATTGTTTCATGGAGATGCCCAGCGGTGGGCTCGGCGGTACCCGGCCGTGAAATCACCGGCAGTGTCATGCAGACGTCGCGTGTTGTACGCAAACAAAGTTATTATTGTTTGTTGTGATTGAAAAGACGTTATTTCTTCGGTCGGCAGTGAAAACCACGTATGTGTAAAATACAAACTTTTACAAGAGATAAAAATAACTGTCTCCTGCAAAAAAATGGTCGATCAAATGTTAATACAAGTTTGTCATCGTACGTCATAGATAGCTTAGAAGTATTTGAATTGAAAGTTTGTTGAACTAGTACGTGTATGACGAGTTTATCAATCTAAAGAACAAATAAAACGCTTTTGAAGAAAATTTTATTTACGGGATTTTCACTGCCGAGCGTAGATATTGGGTTTATTGTTTATTAATTGTTTATTTTTGCCTGCCTTGTTGGTGTAGTGGTCGCAAGTGCCACTGCTGAGCATGGGGTCCTGGGTTCGATCCCCAGGTCGGGCAAAGTGTTATTGGGTTTTTCTATTAGGAATTTCTCTGTAGCAGCCCGGAGTCTGGATTTGTGTCCGGTTAATGGCAATAGGCTCGCCCCCGATTACATGGGACTTAAACATAACTGGCGAAACGACGGTGTACTAAATACACCTCTGCCGTACCCTTTGGGGAATACAAGGCGTGATGTTATGTTGTTTATTTTTCTATCAATGTAATATTTTGGATGGTCATGGAGGGGCTTGTGGCTAAACGAACCGCACGGATCATACGATTCGCGCGGTTAAGCTGCGCTTGCCGCGGTCAGTCCGTGGATGGGTGACCGTTCGTTACACATCGAGGCCACCCCGTGCCTCGGAGAGTACGTTAAACAGTCGGTCCCGGGTGTCATTCGAATACCTAAATGACAGTCGTTGAAGCCCGAAAGTCTGACAGCCGGTTTAACCTTAGGATATCGGCATTACCCTGTAACTGGGCTGCGGAGGTCTGATGGCAGTAGCTCCGTGTAAAACACTGGTATTCAGCCGCATCTGATTAGACTGAAAGCTGACCCCAACATAGTTGGGAAAAGGCTAGGCAGAATGATGTAATATTTTGGATGGTCTAATAAGAACTGCTGATAATCCTGGTATGATCCCATTCGTCCATTAGTTCCTGTAACGTGCAGTTATCGGGGCACGCAGGGAATGATAACGCTAAACTTGTAACTAAGTTCTAGGCCGACTCAATTTATATTCCCATCGCCACGCTTAGAAGAAGATCCTATTCGTATTTTTTTTAATATTTAAAATATGCATTGGATTACTAGGATTTCTCCTGTATCCTGGGTTACAGACACAAATCTTCATATACACAAACACCCAGACCCGAAACAACTATCTGTAGGCCATAGAAATATTTGTTCCGTGTGGGAATCGAACCCACAACTCGTAGCGCAGGAGCCAGTCAGCTACTGCACCAAACGTGTCGTCAAAAAAATACTGCAAGATTGCAGCATAGGTCTTATGTCGTTCTATAGTTTCTGACGCTTATTATATAGGAAATAGAAAGTTCAACAAGAGCTTGGTTGAGCTTGACCTGAGGCTTGATCTTCGTTCAGGACCGGGACAACTTCCTCAGAAGGTAGAACTGGCTTTCTTTACCTTCTACGTCATTCTGATCTTGACATCAGAGAAGAATATGGATAAATCTCTTAATAAAACTTTTATAAAGTTAAATGCTTTTATCTTGCAGTACCTGCAGTCATAAGATTTGAGGATTGAAGGTTGAAATTATGTACCTAGTACATAAGTACCTAGTTGAAAAATCAGTCGCAAGATTTTAATCAAACAAACAAATACAAGGTTAGTCGGAAAGCGGTTACTAAGCCGCGGGCTACATAATGTATCACTGATGATTGTTTTAAAGAAAGAGTTAAAATTTAAAAATTCGATTCATTTTTTTCCATGAAAAATTATTTTTATATTAGATTTTTCAAAAATTCTTCATTCCTGCTTTAGTTATGAATTCAGAAAATGGAGTTTCTATTCCGTGACCTCAAATATGACGTAAAATGTAAACACGTCTGATCATAGCTGAGGATAGACAGAATTTAGCGTATTTTTTATGAAATCTTTGAACAGCTATTTCTCTTGCACTATTGAGTTTTGGGGAAAGTTGTAGAACAAAAGTTATCCATTATAATGGGTACTTTAACACCCTTTCGGCTTAGTACCCCCTTTCCGACTAACCTTGTATATGAACTGAAGCTAATTAAAACTGTTTAAAAATACCTACAGTACTGTGTAACAGCTCAAACTAAATTTAGTTTAGTAAGTAGTTTCATTGGGATGGGTTCATTGGTAGTGTTTTCGTAAATAGCAGCCTCTACCTATAGCCTGATAACTAATAAATAGCAGCCTCTACCTATAGCCTGATAACTAATAAATAGCAGCCTCTACCTATAGCCTGATAACTAATAAATAGCAGCCTCTACCTATAGCCTGATAACTAATAAATAGCAGCCTCTACCTATAGCCTGATAACTAATAAATAGCAGCCTCTACCTATAGCCTGATAACTAATAAAGAATACTGGTACTAAGGGTTAAAGAAGTCGCTTATATAATAGAGATAGCTCCGTATTTAACTAGAAACTTCCAGGTCCTACACTTACTAATGAACCTCGACTTGCTTCTGTATGCAAACAAAATCTCTGGTAAATCAGAGTAGTCAATTGCGACGAAAGCATCAGCGCCTGATGAAATTGAAAGTACCATTCTAATGTGTCAAAGTAACACGAAAGTTGCAGGAGTTTTATAAATAAAAATGTATTCATGTAAGCAAGTATTTTTTGTTCTTTAATATTATGTTGTGTTTATTCAGACTGGTTTATTAATATGGATCAGTTGGGAGAAAATGAAATCATATAGCCAAATACTCAAACGCTAGGTACTCAATTTCAAGTTGCCGTTATTTTCGTGCAGTCACTGTCACTTCACTGACTTCGTTTTAAAAATTAAGTAGCATAACATCACGCCTTACATTCCCCGAAGGGTTCGGCAGAGGTGTTTTTAGTACAACCTCGTTTCGCCAGTTATGTTTAAGTCCCATGTAATAGGGGGCGAGCCTATTGCCATTAAACGGGCACAAATCCTGACTCCAGGCTGCTACTGAGAAATTCCTAACGGAAAAACCCAATAACACTTTACCGGACCTGGGGATCGAACATAGGACCCCATGATCAGCAGTCGCGCTTGCGACCACTAGACCAACAAGGCAGTTAAGTAGCGTTTGCGTATTTCGCCATTTAACTATTAGAGCATGAGAATTTTGTTTCTAAGGAATTAATATGTACAAATAAACAGTTTTCTTTTCATTATAGACTAGCTTTTCCCCGCAGCTTCGCTTGCGTGATTTTTTGTCACACCCTTAGAAATTTTGAACAATCCTTTATTATTGGATGTCTACATTATAACAGGTACCTACTCTAAAAATTTCTAGTTTCTAACCCCAGCGGTTTAAGCTATGTGTTGATAGATCAGTCAGTCAATTTCTCATTTTATATTTACAGGGTTCTTTAGTAAAATTTATTGCTCGAAATCTAAGTTATCGATCACCGCGATAAAACGACTTGCGATTTTTTAGGGAAACTTACCGGATTCACCTTCCAAATTGTAGTGCAGCTATTCTTTACTCTGAAATCGACGCCATAGTTCCTTGGAACAGATTTCTCTAGCTCAAATACATTGTTTAAGATTTCTTCCCTGATAAATCTCAATGAATCATCAGTGTAACTTTTTAAAACAAATACATTTTCTTCGGTTCACTCTTTTTGACGATCTATTTTAACTGCTTAAAACCGAACCCAACACACCAACCACTACACTTGGCAATGACAAGGAAGCTGTTGGTATTCTCTGAATCTATATAAATAAATATGAATCGCCAAATGTGTTGCTAAGCGCAAAACTTGAGAACGGCTCGACCAATTTAACTATTATTTTATGTATTCCTTAAGGCACAAGGAAGGTTCTTACGGAGAGAAAAACAAAAATTGCGTGGAAAATAGTAAAAACAACACTTTTCTTTTCCCACTACAGGCCAATAACTTTTGACAGAACGAAGTCTGTCCGGGCAGCTAGTGCTAAATATAATCATCAATGATTTTTATCGGATCTAAGGATAGGGTTGTACCTCAAAGGAAATGATAAAATACAAATATGGAACAAATACATTTATTCATTCTTAAAACTAATTGTAGCCATGTACCGAAATCTTAGTTAATTTATTTAGGTAACTATCGCTTACAATTACATTTGGTTCAACACGTAACGTCAATGGCACTAACAAGTGATATTAAAGTTACAACTTAGTCTAAAAGTGTACTTTATAACTTTCACTTAATTTACTAGATCACAACATTGAGCTATTGTTAACTTTACGTTTAAAGTTAAACACTTTAGTTAAGAATTAAATTATTTATAAAGTATTTACAGTTTAACGAATGATCAGAAGAATCTTAACGAACGATCAGTAAATTAGATGTCGGGTTCCTGATCGCTGATCACGCTAACCATAAAGACATGGGTTATGGGTGCTAAATTGCTTCAAATGCGGATAACGCGTCACCCTCTACACCTATTAATTTCTATTTATTTGGATTCTGTCAATGTGGCCCTTGAATACAAGAACCATAAGAAAGGAAATCATCCAATATTGTACAAACATTTTTTATTTGCTGGCCACAAATTATCCTTACTTTTGGATACAGGTCTTGGTAAGAGTGATATATTTTACTTTTACACCAAGTAACTATCATAATCTGTAGGAACAGAGATATACAGGGTGTAAAAATTGTCTGATCATTATATCTACTGAAATATTATTGTATATGTGTCGGTACCATTGTTTATGTATAATATCTTATGTTGGTACCTACATTCAAGGCAAATAAATAAGTTCTGATTTCTGATCAGCTATGATCTATACTAATATTATAAAGCTGAAGAGTTTGTTTGTTTGTACGCGCTAATCTCAGGAACTACTGGTTGGAATTGAAAAAATATTTTTGTGTTGGATAGTGTATTTATTGAGGAAGGATATAGGCTATATAACATCACGCTACGACCAAAGGAGCGGAGCATAAATGAAAAATGTTGCAAAAACGGGGAAAATGTCCAACTGTGCGAAGCCGGGACGGGCCGCTAGTTGTAGATATAATAGCTGCTTGATGCCTAAGCAAAATATAATTCCTCTTACCAGGGATGTCTTCAGAAATTCTCGGTTGTGGCCAACAAATAAAAAAAACAGGATTTTGAATGTATGAGAAGTGGATGATATCCTTTGTAATACCTATCTTAGGTGACTATGAGGTCTTCATAATTTGTCTAATTTATTAATTAACTAATTAAAAATTAACTGGCCATCAAAACATGACACAGTTATTTACATTTCTACTATCTATGTATCTACAAATTATTTATAATATTCTACTTATAAATATATGACAAGTATTTTTTCGATTTCTAAAAAATTAGAATGTCACCTAATTATTCCTTGTCATTGAACAGGTAACTTAAAACACAAAAACTCAAAAAAATGACAACATACAGCCTTCTTCTTCACTAGTCGTAAAATTCATGACTTTCATGACTCGTGTAGAAAAATACAAAGGTACTTTTTTCTATATTTGTGTTCTGTTTTCTTCAAACTAGAGAGCAAATATCTTAAGTAAAATGAGAATTATAATTCAAAATTATAATCTCAAACTTGCCCAATAAAGAACCGCCCATTGGACGGTCATCGGATGATCGTCGTACGATCGTCGTACGACCATCGGACGACTAAACTGTTGAAGGATTTCAACAACTCGTAGGATAACAACTGTGGCGATGATATTCTTTTCAGTACTCCACTTGTTTAAATAGCTAATTCAAGTCCAACACTGGAGACTGATTATGTAACACGTCATCAGCTCTGTCATCATCATATCATATAACTTCTGGAGTTCTTATACTTGAGGAAAAACGTTTCAATAATGGCAGTGTCATTCAGAACTGGTAATTAGAAAAGTATCACTCCATATGTCTTGAAATAGGTCTGATTCGATATGCACTGAGGGAAAGAAAGGTCTATACACGTTCTAAAACGTGCGACGTAATACTGCGGGTCTATCACGCACTACCGTGACAAAACATATTTCACGGATGTTATCGATAATCTTGACAAAATCCATGACGGACGATGATCCATCACTTGTCCCATAGTCCCCCACTTGTCACTATTATCATAGGAACACGTCATCAGCTCCAGCTTGCTTGCCGGTCACCATGTAGCTCCTGGAGTTCTTGTACGTGAACAGATAGGGCGCCCGTCTGGTGGGGCAGCGGAACGACCGCAGTAGTATGGGAGGTACGTTGTCTGTCTTGTTGCCTATAGGCTCCAGAAGGTTGTTCCACAGGAGATTCGCGGCTGGAAAGTAGAGAAACATGTTTATGATTATTTAAGATTTCTCTGACGTGCATGTTTCAAGATTGCCGAACTAGTTTGGCACCCAAATGGAGCATTTATTTGTAACAAAATATTCATGAAAGAGCAAGACAATACTACGAGTAAGTCGAACTGCTGTAGGATGTGACCAACGGCAAAGTTGTTGTAAAATGTGACGAAAACAGATGGAAAAGTGTCTTTCTATTTGTTTATAATCATAATGCGATTACATGCTAAGCTGAGTGTGCAACTCAAACTACTATGGCATTTTCCTCAAAAGGCCATTCCAAACGATACCCTACATTGTTACACTCACATAGTTGTTTTACCACAATGTCTGGACTTTAAAAGAGACCTTGATCTCTGACTTTGTTTCGGCTTTTCTTCTCAGAGCTAGTCAGATAGGTAATTCCAGCGCCATCTATTCTTAAAAAAATCCATTAAATTGACTGGTAAAAGTGTCTATAACAGATTTATTTACAGAAATAAAAATAATTTATCATTTACCAGAAAGAAACGAAAGACAAATTGTTTATTTGCTACAACACAAGACCAAAGCAAATAATACAATAAAAATGTTTTAATTAAAAATAGGCTATGCGTGTCTCTGGTTGCACTAAATAGGTCCATTTCCGCATAATGCCAGACAGCTATTACCTGATTTTCTTCTGAACTTTGTAAGATGCCTCATCGACGCAATCTTAAAAAATAATTGGTGATAATAAGTCCTTACCTAACGCGTGGCCCTTCTGAGAGAAGTGGAAGCAGTCGTGCGTGATGTACGACTGATGGATGACGAGCGGCAGCGGCCGCGTGGGCGGCATGGGCGCGTTGAACAGCTTCATGAACGGCTGCACTATCACTGTGAAGTCCTCACGGGTGTCGTAGCGACCGCTTTCCACCTGGAACGTGACAACATTGAAGTAAGGTCATAGAAATTCATGATGGCAGTTACATTGGTAAAGCTTGAGGTCGGTCGTATGTTATAACTTTCGACCTGCCCGATTGAGATGCATATTCCCTTCTGTTGCACCACTAACGCGGCTGATCTCCTCCATCAGCCTCATTAATTTGAGTTGCTAAGTTTTTATATTGATATCCAACTTTTTGACAGTTGTCAAACCCTCTTCGAACAATAAAAGGTTGGTCAAGTATCCTAGGGTTGTCTATACAACTCACCAGTGCAACCTCTGCTTTCTGATAGAGTCTTGCCATACGCACGAGGTCATACAGCTCGTTGCCGTTTTGGTGGAAGCACGTGCAGAACAGCGAGTGCATCAGACGACACATCATCGGACGGAGCACGCGAATTGACACTGATACATCTGAAACAGAAAATACGAAGAACATCGCAGTTATATTGCAATCAAGTACAAGAAGGGTCGTGATTATCAACCGCTCATACGATTTGCAAGGTTAAGCTACGATGGCCGCGGTCAGTCTCTGGATAGGTGACCGCTCGTAAAACAAAAAAAAAACCTAAGCCTGGTTCGTAAAACCTCTCCGTGCCTCGGAGAGCACGTTAAACAGTCGGTCCTGAGTGTCATAGGAATACCTATGACAGTCGTTACGGGAAGTCAGAAGCCCGAAAGTCTAGCAACCGGCCTAACCTTAGGATATCGATATTGCCCAGTAACGAGGTTGCGGAGGTTTGATGGCAGTCGCTTCGTGTAAAATACTGGTATTCAGCCGCATCTGGTTAGACTGGAAGCTAACCCCAAAATAGTTAGGAAAAGGCTAGGTAGAACATTGCAGTCAAGTACGAGTTGTCTCCAAAAATAAACAAAATTTTCTGAGAGAAGTCAATAATTAAATTATTAAACTCCTAAGCAGCTCACCAGGGGGTCAGGAACTGAGTTTTCACTGAATGTTCTACATAGAACTGCTTATGATAATCCTCAGCTAATCTTTTTTAATGATAGTTAAAGCTCAACACCCACTTTCGGTACCAGGAATTCATGATCATCCAAGAGATTTTCAATTCAGATATTCAGTATCTTTAAGTGAAATATGTAAACTTACCTAAAACCGGCACCAAGTTCACGATGGTCCTTGGCAGGTGTTTCTGAAGGTAATCCAGCGCTATCGCCAGCTTCTTGGCGTGAGCAGCCGGAGACCAAGACACGGGGTTGAGACAGGAAGCTGAACACAGGTCGTTGGCCCCGATGAATACTGTGACCATCTTCCAGTCGTTCGCGATGTCGATGTCCAGGGATGAGCGCATTCGAGCTACTATGATCTGGAAGGGTGGGAGATTTTTTTAAACGATTTTTATTAGTTTCACTTCGTATATTTGTTTGATTCAAATCTTGCGACAGATTTTTCAACTACTTCTACTTAACCGATTCTCCTGAAACTTCGCACACAAATTCAATTCCCATGGCAATATAACGTTATAATAATTCCAACCTTCAATCCTCAAATCCTGATGCTGCAGTGGTACTACAAGATAACACCGTTTAACTGAAAAGTTATTTTGAGAGATTATTTATTCTTACTAGTAGTTAAGTAATTAAGTTAGTAGAAATCTAATTACGGCTACGGGTATAAACTAAAATAGTGGCTCAAACCAAGACCTGATTTTGGAGAAAAATACATTCAGACTGATTGCAAATGGGACACTAAGTTGCTCCAGGCACAGTTGATCGCTATTTTAACTGCAGGTGCCGTCTTGATCGCTCGACCGACCGTCATGTGGCTCATATGATGTCTCGGGTTACTAAAGTGTGTCTCGAGGCACAAATTGTGTGTCCAGACACAGAATGTCCCAGCCACTTAGTGACCCGTGAGTATTCTCGTGTGGAGCCTCACGCTTTTTCATTCGTTCTGCCTAGCGTTTTCCCAACTATGGTGGGATCAGGTTCCAGTCCAACCAGATGCGGCTGAATACCAGTATTTTACAAGGAGCGACTGCCAATCAGACCTCCGCAACCCAGTTACTGAGTAATGCAGACATCCTAAGGTTACACCAGTTATCAGAGTTTTGGGCTTCTGACCTCCCGTAACGACTGTCATAGGTATTCGTGTGATACCCGAGATCGAAGGTTTAACGTGCTCCCCGAGGCACGGAGGGGTTTGATGTGTAACTAATGGTCACCCATTCACGGACTGTCCGCGGCAAGGCTTGCAAATCATGTGATCCACGCGGTTGTTAATTAGCCTCACGTTTTTTCCAACCAATAAATATGTCAGTTTCAGACGCCTAATATTAAACATGCTTGCTACCACAAATTTTTGCAACAGACGATAAAAATAGTGATCAACAGTACTTACAACACACGTGAGTCAAGTGACAAACCGCCAATTTCCTCCACGTTACGGTATATTACCAACCCACACAATATTTCATACATAAACACCACAAAATTTATTACTCACTTACATTGACGAGTGCCATCATCGACGCTTACAATAATTGTCACTTATTTGTTAATCCTAATGGCATTACAAACAGAGATTGCGTTGACCTGGATCCACTCATAAAAGCTCGTAATCAGGGTCACAGTGGTCGAAGGCACTTAAGTATTTCTTTTGTTACAAATAATGCGTTATTGCTATAAGGGCCTGTTCTACTGAGTGGAGCGATGCTATTGCTAAGATTTCGAGGTAAACTGACAAAACGTCGCCACCGCGTAAATCGAAAAATAGTAGTTTTGAGTTACGCACGTCATTCGATAGGGAATCGAAAAACGCATCGTTTGACCAATCGCAATCAATGGTTAGATCCAATAGCAACGCGTTATTTCAAAAACAAAATCCACCGCGTATTTAATATTTTTTCCATCAAGTTATGTAAACAGCTAAAACAGCGTGTAAGTCAGGTGAGTTCCATACTAGATCGTGTCGCGAAAGTGCTCCGTCGAAAAAATCAAAATGAAATAGAATATTGTAGATTAAAAACAATTATTATGATAAGTAGAAAAAAATCTATTTTTGATCTCCTCAAAAGTTAACTATTTTGAGTTACGCGGTGTTAGAACTTAAGCGACGAAAAGGTGTTTCTTAATAGGAACTTTAATTGATGGTAGAACGCATTCAGTATGTATGAGGATAAATAATGGTTTCCTTAAATACGTTTCCATACCTTCGCTCGAATGGCTTTGCTAATGAGGAAAACACAAAAATTACATAGCTGTGTTGAAAGCATTGGTGGATGTTATTTTTACACGAAATTTCCTCCTCAATTTTAACCCCGGGTTTTGGCTTAGAATATGCTAGGACAAATAGGGGTTCAAATTAACCTGATCTTAACGTGTGCGGCTATAACAACCTTCCTCTCAATTATGTCAGAAAAGAGCAGTTAAATAATTAAGTCATAATCAGTAACAACACCACTATTTTCATTAAGCATAATAAGCCCATTGCTATCACACTGCTGGGTATGGTGAGGCCCTAGCCTACCAGTCTGGCTTGGTGCAAGTTGACAGACTATACATACCATCGAGAACTTTTTAAAGCCATTTCACGTGTTTATGTTGCCTTGTGATATTTTCCTTCACCGTTAACGCAAGTGATAGTAATAATTTGATCTGCACATGAATTCCTCAGGTGTTCAACCGCTAGGCTAATTCACTACTATCTTCATTAACGATGTCAACTAAAACTTGGTGTCGCAAGTAACGGAAGTTTGACAGCAGTCCCTAGCTCTTCGCGCATATCTGTAGATAGCATAGCTTTACCTACAAGGGCAGTGACGTAACAAACACACATCATTAATTTGTAGGCACACAAAAATGTGGCAATGTTGGGGTCACGCTCCATAAGTTAAACAAAAATTATTGTTTCTACAAACTTGTAAGTAATCGTCGAAATTGGTAAATCGGCACACACTTAAATGTGAAGATATAATAGTAGGTATAATTGATGTTTCCAGCCAAAACAAGGTAAAGTTTACTTAGTTTACGCACTAATAACTTGAAGACACTTGGACTATTAAAAAGTATGTGCAATAACTTATCGATTACACGCCATGTTGTTGGTTGTCCTCTCGATTATTACTTTAGTACTATTATGAACTGGAGAGTCGTTATTTTTTTTTGCAATATACCAGCTAGTTCACAGAGAAACTGTTTACAGCACCCGTTTTAGCGGATCCGTTTTTATTTTGGTGATGGCGCCTGTAGTTGCATGAGCGAGTACACATAGACGACAATATTCCAAATCCAGTAAAAAATACTGGTCCGGCATTTTTATCGTATCCTGTCTGCCAGATGCGACGCAGCTGCCATTTGTTTAAGTGATCCGTCGGTACAGATTTGAACAACACATCCAGTACCGGCGGATCCGTTAAAACGGATCTGCTGTATGCGCGGGGTCTATACCTTGTGTGTTTGAATCAGAATTTGATTATTAATTGCGTTAACGATGAAGGAAACTATCGTGAAGAATGCACACCGAAGAAGGCTCTAAAAAATAAGTTCGTAATGGTGTACCTAGTACGCCAACTAGTACCAAACCAGCGTAGTGGACTAAGACCTAAACTCTTCTCCTTCTGAGAAGAACACCGGGCAGTTCAACTCTGCCTTATCCTCGGGGATAAAAGGTATCACAGTGTTGCATGGCATGCTTACGTAACACACACATAACACATAAGTTTGTAATAAACTACTTATTGCTTTTGTTTAGTAATATTCTAATTTAATATTGTACTTAACATGTTTATTTATTTATTTATTTATTTGTGTCGTTATTGCCCATAGCATCACTATTTTGTTTTTTTTTAATGTCGTAGCATTATGCTGAGATAGGAGCACTTTTTGGCCTCGTGCAGGTAGTCTAAATTTTTATCCTTTCTTTTTTTTAATATTGTTCTTGTTTCTGTAACTGCCTGTGTGAGTCCAGAATAAATAATTTTCTTTCTTTCTTACCTTGGCCTGCTTCAGTGCATCTTCATCTGACGCCACAGGGAAGGCGACGTTGAACTTGGCATTCCTGGTGAGCCACTCGCCGGTGCCAGTGGAGTACCCTCGCAGGTTGGGGTTGAACTCCTTCAGGATATTTGGTAAGGTTAGGTACTCCCGCCATGATGCGTCGCCGCCTGGAAAATTAAGATTTAATATGAAGAGGTGTTAGAATGGATACACTTGAGAGCAATCTTCATCTTTTCGCGTGGTTTGTGACTAACCTGGTGTCAGAGTTTATGCCGCCCATAGGCCTCTGACTTGACTGCCTTTGGGAGCAATGAATGCCGGTCACCAAACATAAACCTAAATATCTCGGTAAACATTTTTAATAATTGTTTAACTAGAATTGTCTTGTTGGTCTAGTGGTGGCAAATGCGACTGCTGATCGTGAGGGCCTGGGTTCAATCCCCAGGTCGGGCAAAGTGATATTGGGTACTTCCGTGTGGAATTCCTCAGTTGCAGCCCGGAGCTTGGATTTGTGTCCGGTTGATGGTAATAGAATCGCCGCCTATTACATGGGACTTAAACATAACGGTGAAATAAGGGTGTTACCTCCACCCACTCCACCTCTGCCCAACCCTTCGGGGAATACTGGCGTGATGTTATGTTAAACTAGAAAAGATTCCAAAAGTCTCGTCTTAAATTGGACCAATTCCAGCTATTGGGCTGGAATGGACATCGAAAGCCAAACAGTAGTAAGCTAACACATAAGAACCAAGCAAGATGGTCTGTCTACCAAGATAGTCATTTCAGTTTTATTTTTATAAATGTCCACCTTACGATATCAACCGCTCAGCCCATTTCCACCTGCATTATAATCAGCTATCGTTTATATTCAATGTTTTAAGAGCAGAGAACATTCAGGAAATCACTGCGGTCAGGAGTGGCCTACGTTAACCACAGGCAGTAAACTGATTGAATGTTATTTTAAATCGTATAGCCAGTGTTACGTACTAACAGATATCTAAAGTTAGTTCGGTTTTGAAAGCATTTCTTCGCACATAGGTGCATTTAAACAATAAATCGTCCCCTTGTCTGCGGAGTAAAGGATCTGGGGTCAAATTTTCTACCAGTCTCCTTAAAAGAAGACTCCACTCACTGCCATTAGCCCCCTGATTCAGAACGACTGGATGATTCAGTTGTCGACCGATTCGAGCTCAAGACCCCTTTTTACAATTATCTACTAATTGTAAAAACGGGACATCATTATTTCTTCTTCCTTTTCACTGCTATATAGATGGTCTTTGCGGGCTGTTTCTACGTAACGGGGCAGTTATACGCGAGACCTAAAGGATCTCCAGCTCGGGACACTCACCAGAGCACCACGACTTTATAGTCCAATATCGCTTTATGACCAAATTCATCAACCGCGGCTACCAGGCTCTAATGAGTCCTCGCTCCTTCCTTCCACGTCACTGTCCCCTTGTCAAAAATAATAATAGCAGTTATCTACTCACCGGCACACCACGAAACTCCTCTGTACTCCACAAATGCTCCAAGGGCAAATTCTTCAAGCGCCCCGCTACCAGCCACCAAGGAGTCTCCAATCGCTGCAACCACGTCAATGTCCCCCGGCCTCAAACGGTGCACTGAAGTAGGACGTTCAGGACTGCGGCCCCAGGAGAGGGCGTCCTCACAGGGGAATGGCACTGATTGGGGTATTGCGCGTTGACGGCGGACGTGGGACTTGCGAGATGGGTACCGGACTTGTAACTGGAAACAAAAAGATTATATAAGTAAGTACTGTTCGCTAAAGAGGGTCTCGTGGCTAATCTGCGCTTGCCGCGATCAGTCTGTGGATGGGTGACCGTTCGTTACACATCGAGACCCCTCCGTGCCTCGAAGAGCACGTTTAACAGTCGGTTCCGGGTGTCATACGAATACCTATGACAGTCGTTACGGGAAATCAGAATCTCGAAAGTCTGACAACCGGTATAATCTAGAGTTTCGGAATTACCCAGTAACTGAGTTGCGGAGGTCTGATGGCAGTCGCTCTGTGTAAAACACTGGTATTTAGCTGCATCTGGTTAAACTGGAACCTGACCCCAACTAAGGTGGGAAAAGGCTAGGTATAAGACTGTTTGCTAAGCGTGATGATTAAGGGAATAATCCCTCGCGATCGTTCATCGTAGCGATCTATGAGGCCCATGATCTATTAGATGCTAATATGATGAAGTTATAAACCCTATTCACGGAACGAAAAAATATAATGTAAACAATTTGAGTACGTTAAAAAATAGTATGTTGTTCTTAACTTCACATAAGTATTTGTACGCTCGTAAGAGCAAAACATAGTGGACTATCACCATTATTATAAAACCTTTATATTTACCTGTGTTTGTGTCAAATAAATGATTATGATTACTCTTAAAAGAGATATTTTCTGTAAAATCGATAAAAAAATCAAAACTTACCTGAATAAGAAGTGTTTCAAATACATTAACATCACACAATTTTTTTTTGTTAGAAATTAATGTAATGAAATATTTTACAGAAAATATCTCTATTAAGAGTAGTCAAATGTTGTTTACATTTTATTTTTCGTTCCGTGAAATGGGGTGTAGTGTTTTACGGTTTGTAGTTGTTAGTTTCCAACGCGAAAGCGGGTCCGCCAACACACACCAGGCCAGCGTGGCCGACTAACGCCTTAGACCCTTCTGATACTGATAAGAGGCCTGAGCCCAGCTATACGACATCGACAGTAATGGGTTTACATAAATATCACGATTTGTATTCTTCGAAGGGTACGGCAGTGGTGTTCTTAGTACACCCTCGTTTCGCCATTTATATTTAAGTCCCATGTAATAAGGGGGCGAGCCTATTGCCATCAAACGGGCACAAATCCAAACTCCGGGCTGCTACTGAGAAATTCCACACGGAAAAACCCAATAACACTTTGCCAGACATGGGGATCGAACCCAGGACCTCACAATCAGCAGTCGCGCTTGCCACCACTAGACCAACGAGGTCGTAATGGGTTTATTATGCTATATAGGTATTCTGCCGTCGTAAGAAAAAGGGAAAAAGGCGTGAGTTTATGTATGTATGTATGTAAGAAAAAGGGGCACAACTGACATTTTTTTCAAAATTTAGTTAAATACATATTTGGAATCAGCTTTTTACGCTGATTCCAAATATGTATTTAACTCAATTTTGCAAAAAATGTCAGTTGTGCCCTTTTGTATTACGACGGCAGTATTATGGTGAACAAGAGAGACCAATTGGCAAGTCTTGACTTTGAGTTATGCTTTGACAGTGACCTGAAGCTAAACCTTGTCAAGTTCGCTTGAAGCATTGTATTGTGCAGTGCTCAGTGTGTACACGTCAAGTATTTACAGATTGTCACGCCCATCAGTCATGACATGGCGACTTCCTTAGGCGTTTGTCTTAAGCCGCGTTCCCACTTTGTCGTGACGACAGAAAATCGTGTAGTTTTAAAAGTCGTGGCTTATATATGTCGGAGAATAAATAATTTAGAAAATAATGGAGGGTAGTCGTCAAGATGAATCAACGTACTCGACGTTATAAAAACGGTTGTCATTCAACGGAGCGGGGCATTCCATATCGAACAGCCGAAGAAGTCTGACCTTTTATATCTGACTAGCCTATCCTTATTTCCTGAATTTGTGTAAATTGTAATGTTGTGATATATTGTGAATTAGCTTCTGTAACTAACGACTAACCCAAATACAAGTACTCTCAGTGGTGGAGAGCCTATGTTTGTTTTATTTACGAAATACCCGCTTTACCTTCTGATAAGCAGACACTGGTCTAAACTGTAATGCTATACTCAATTCTATCAAATTCTATAAACGGTGTGTGTCTGCGACATATATTTAAATGGAGGTATTCACATATAAGACGATACGATTAACTGTCGTTCACGACTTTTTTTGCAGTGACGACAGATTGTCAAGTCAATAAAACGATAAGAACGACATTGTGACGGCAAATCATGTATCGTTGTTGCGACTATCTATCGTGGCCACGATAAAAATATCGTCTCGTCTTGTAGCTTGCTACTGATATGCAAACGACAAAGCGACTGTCGTGAAACGATAAAATCTCGTCGCGATCCAACGGGAACAACTAGATACGACAGTTGCTAAACGATAAAAAAAATGGACGACAAACTATCGTTATAATGGGAACAGCTAGAGACGATAGTCGTCCGACCATAAATTAACCGTTACGACATAGTGGGAACGCGCCCTGACTTGACAATCTGTCGTCACTGCAAAAACAAGTCGTAAACGACAGTTAATCGTGTTGTCTTATATGTGAACACCTCCATTTAAATATATAAGCCACGACACTTAAAACTTCACGACTATCTGTAACGCGGCCTTAGGCGTTTGTCATAGTTATCACTAATTACGTGTTCAAAGCAGATGACTAATTTTCCCTCTCTATTATACAACCAATTAGCATTAAAGTTCATATGAATAATAAATTCTATTCACGTAACGTTGCTTTAGGTTAACGGACCTAATAATATAATTTTAAACTACATAACAAATGGAGTAAAACGTACATACACAACTAGACCAAAACGTTCATTAACAACGATTTATATTACAGTGGCGAGCAGTGTGCAAGGTCGGTCATTTCATTGCCGCGTCCTCAAAGCGCGCAGTTTTCCCGGCCTCAAGTGTAAAGTTACGGTAACCGCGTTGCGTTGCACACTCATGCGCACATTCGACGCCCATCGTGAATTTAAAGTGGAGTTGCGTCATTGGACGCGTAATTGCGAATCCTTGGAGTTTTTTTATGTTGAAGAATTTGCAAACAGATTAACTATTCTTCAAGAATCTGGTACGCAAAAATAGCATGATTTCTACATCAAAATCGTTATTTTCAAATCCTTTACTAGCTACCATATGGTGCACAAATAAATCTAAGATGCTCTATATTTCTAAAACACTTGCTTAACTTACATCACATAACATCACGCCTGTAGTCCCCGAAGGGTTGGGCAGAGGTGTTTAGTAACACCCTCATTTCGGCGTTATGTTTAAGTCCGGGGGCGAGCCTATTGCCATCAACCGGGCACAAACCCAAACTCCAGACTGCTACTGAGGAATTCCACACGGAAAAACCCAATAACAATTTGCCCGACCTGAGAATCGAACCCAGAACCTCAAGAGGACCCACGAGGCAGCTAACTTAATTTCTGACGTTATATTCTTGTTATTTTGGATCTATACCGTCCGCCTGGCTAGCTACCATGTACACATTAAAGTCCAGCGCCAAGCAGTTTACTGTGTTTCGTCGTGTGTATGTGAGAGCCAGAGGGAATCCCTCTAGCTCTGTCCTTGGGTTCGTGTGCTCCATTTTCGTACCCTTGTCTGCACCTACCATTAGGTGGAACACGCGAACAGATAAAGAATAAAAAAATGAGAAAAGATTCGAAGCATTTTTTTTTGTTTCGATATCTTGATAGTAAACAGAATTTTCAAGTATATCAAATTCTTTGCCTCTTTCATAAATAGATTTCAAGTCATGTTATACCTAGCCTTTTTCCAACTATCTTGGGGTCAGTTTCCAGTCTAACCAGATGTGGCTGAATATCAGTATTTTACACAGAGCGACTGCCATCAGACCTCCGCAACCCAGTTACAGGGCAATGCCGATATCCTAAGGTTAGACCGGTTCTCAGACCTTCAGGCTTCTGACCACCCGTAACGACTGTCATAGGTATTCGTATGACACCCGGGACCGACTGTTTAACGTGCTCTCCGAGACACGTATAATTAGACTTCAAGTCATCATCAAGTAAGTGGCAGTGATAGCCTAGTGGTGTGACCGTCGGACTGCCAAGTCATAGGTCTCGAGTTCGAACCCAAGGCACGCACCTCTGACTTTTCGGGTTCATGTGCGTATTGTATAATTATTACTTGCTTAAAAACGGTGAAGGAAAACATCGTCAGGAAACCGGCATGCCTGAGAGATATTTCTCGACGGCATGTGAAGCCAAGTCAGAGGCCCATGGGCGGCATAAACTCTGACACCAGGTTAGTCACTAACCACACAAGAAGAAAGAAGAAGTCATCATCCGTTTTTAATTGCAATCAACGCCGATTATCTCTCAACATGTGAGGTCATTGTTATAGCCATGAGGATATATAAATTTAATCGTTTTCCGATTAACACGATTGCGTTACGAGTAATAAAGATTTACAGTCGTAGGTAATAAAATTAATCGCATACGCCTCGTCTAGCTGTTTTAGGAAAGTAATTATAAGCCAAGAACTGGAATGAGTTGTATTCATAGCTTGTGACACTGAAATGAACTGGGATGAGGACAGCTTATGATATACTAATGTAAGCGAGGGATAAGGAGAACAGAAGGAATGGTAGAAAATGGGCGAGCTAAAGCATAACATAAACATAACATCACGCCTTACATTCCCCGAAGGGTCCGGCAGAGGTGTTTTAGTACACCCTCGTTTCGCCAGTTATGTTTAAGTCCCATGTAATAGGGGGCGAGCCTAGTGCCATTAACCGGGCATAAATCCAGACTCCAGGCTGCTACTGAGAAATTCCTAATGGACAAACCATTTTTTTCACCATACTTTCTGTTTCATCCTGTGGGACAGGCCTAGCTTAGTACAGGAAGTCTTTGGTAATACTTTGCAACATGTTCTCGACTGTAGTACCTAATAAATTAAGTTTAGTTCATTTTTAAGCATGTAAGAACATGTAAAACCTTTTTAACCGACTTCCAAAAAAAGGAGGAGGTTATCAATTCGACTGTATTTTTTTTAAATGTTTGTTACCTCAGAACACCGTCATTTATAAACCGATTTGGTAAATTATTTTTTTGTATAAAAGGGTATTCTTTCGAAATGGTCCCATTTAAATTTGGTGAAGATCCGATGAAGAACATTGGAGATAGACAAAGGAACTTCTCAATGACGAACAGTACGCATAATGTGATGATGTGACGATTATGTTACGAGCAGCGTCTTTAGTAGGTCTAACCATGTTTTAATTAAGGCCGCTAAAATGAAAATAATAAAAAATATTTGTACCAAAAATAAAACCGACTTCAAAAAAATTAAAAAAAGAATAAAATAATTACCATATTATAAAATTAACAGTTTCAGAAGTCGGTGCCTTCAATTTGGTTCAGCGTGATTTAGCACCGACTTCTGAAACTGTTAATTTTATAATATGGTAATTATTTTATTCTTTTTTTCGTTTTTTTGAAGTCGGTTTTATTTTTGGTACAAATGTTTTTAACAATAAAGAACATTATTATTTCACAACAAAAGTACTACGAATCTGAGCAATAAAGAACATAGTTGTACAAACAATGTGGGACAATATGTATTGCAATCCATTATGAATACGTGAGATGAACTCAACGTGCGTGTTTACATAAACGCCAATCTTTTTACTCCGTCGTCGTCGGCGTGTCGTGATGGCACTCGAATCTATTTGCCAATTCTGTTTATTATGCTACGAGGAAGTGTGCCAGATTTGAAGGTGAAGCATAGCGTACTCCCTTTTGCCAACAGTTGGCATTTTGTAATGGTTGATATATGGTAAGTAGGTGTCGTTGACACTGATTTGTTGTGATTATATTGCAAAGCTTAAGAGTTCTAGATCTAAACGTAACTGCAAAAAGGACTGGTTTGCTACCGCTTCATGAACAGCTATCTACATAACATCACGCCTGTAAAGGGTTCGGCAGAGGTGTTTTTGTACACCCTCGTTTCACCAGTTATGTTAAGTCCCATGTACATAGGGGGCGAGCCTATTGTCATTAACTGGGTACAAATCCAAAAACCCCAATATCACTTTTCCCGACATGGAGATCGATCCAAGGACCTCACGATCAGCAGTCGCGCTTGCCACCACAAGACTAACGAGGCCATCTATCTATACATGTATAATGACTTGTCTTGACTGACTGACTGATACATCAACGCAGAGCCTAAACCACTGAAGCTGGAAACATGACATTTGGACAGTAGGTTCCTTTTGTGACATAGGCATCCACTAAGAAAGGATTTTTGGAAATTCTACCTCTAAGGGGGTAAAATAGGGGATGGAAGTTTGTATAAGAATTCACGCGGACGGGGTCGCGGGCCAGTTACATATAAAAACATTAGACAAAAGTGGCCCACCAAAGCACGAATATATTTTGGACCATTTCTTCAAGTAGAGTTTCAGCTGATCTTCGTTGACCGTTAAGGTTCATAAAAGTATTATACTGTGTTGAATCTCAGCTGGAAGCAAACATGGTGCTCATTTCTATACATTTCCTTGCTAAAATGGATCTTATGTGTCTAATGTTAGTAGATCAAGACTCTAACATCTGGAACTACGGAGCTTGAAGATAAATCGGTGTTTTTCGCAACAATTTAAGACTGGATTAGCGGCCGATAAAGGGCGATAGTTCCAGTCTTTAAACTGTAACATAATAGACGTAAAACGGTTGAGCAAATAGCCCTTTTAATATCAGTTCAATACATCAGCATTGCTCGACGCTATGTGCAATAAAGTTTACAATCACGACTTTGCCTAGTCATCCATTTACCTCAATTAGGATCTTAGAAACTTGACCAGCATAACAAACACGAAACACCTGTGTTAATATATAAAATTCACCTTGTATTCTAACTATCATCAAATTAACTCAATCTAATCTCAATACTTCACGCATGACTTGACTTCAAAGATATATTTCATTCAAAAATCGATTAGTCAGCGCCTTTTTAGGTGCCATCTAATTCCTGGCCACATAACATTCAATTAATTGTCACTCACTCGTTCGAATGTCGAAACTCGTGCGCAAACTGATTGAGATTCATTTGGCGCGTAATGAGAAAGCGTGCGGCTATCAAGCGACGCTTTTAGATGCGTGCACGCAACGCTCGGACGCGAGCAGACCGACAATTTTGTTGCTGGAAAACGTTGGGATGGTAGCTTGTGTTTTAATTAATTAGGCGCATGCTAAAAATGATAATTATGTAACTTTGCATGATTGCTTTCATTGTTTTCAGGTGTCTACGGTATTTGTATTATTACAGTTATCTACGTTGAATTAATTGGCGAATCTTCACACGGTTATTAGGTATCATTAATAGATTGTGTTCTATTAATTATATCCAAACCCTGTGAAGTTTGGGTAATTACTTTGAATTAACCCTACAATATAGGCTTGGTAAGTACCTACTACAATCTATACTAATATTATAAAGCTGAAGAGTTTGTTTGTTCGTTTGAACGCGCTAATCTCAGGAACTACTGGTTGGAATTAAAAACATATTTTTGCGTCGGATAGTCCATTTATCGAGGAAGGTTATAGGCTATATAACATCATGCTACAACCAATAGGAGCGGAGTATAAATGAAAAATGTTGCAAAAACGGGAAAAATGTCCAATTATATAGACTCATTTCAAATTAAATTTATTATTATACAAGATGTTATAATATAGTGATAATTTACATTTATTGCTGACTGCTTTAAAAGAAATATTAGATAAGGGGTTAGCTGCATGCAGTGTTAGACAGGCAGGTTAACGGTCTCTTCTGACCTCGTCGTATACTTAATATCTTATATATTCATATTCTCATTACGAAACAAACCATAATCTTTAGTAGGTATTATCCAAGCTTAACTTATGATATTTTATTCCAAACGAAGATCACTTTCGAGCAATTTTAATCACAAAAAAACGTGCCGAATAGTAATCCGCTTTTTTAGAAGTCGGTTAATAATAATATGCAACATTTTATGAAGGAACCTTAATAGGTAGGTACAGTAATTTCATTTTATTTATATTTGAAATGTAATATGTATTTCATCAAATAATTTACTTATTTTATATCTGAATACAATGTAATTTCTTTAGCATAATTAATTCCAATGTATTTTGTTGATTATATAAATTTTAGTAACACAACATGCCAGATGTATATACCAAAATGTTTTAATAACAAATTGTAATGTTGCAAATCTTATTTTAAGCATACCTACTTTATAGTTTTTATATGAAATAAATTCTTTAAACCGAATTTCAAAATAAACGCTAACGCTGCGTTTAGAACGCCCGCGTGCAGGCATTCACCGGTCGAATTTAGTGGGTCAATAGACTTGACAAGTGGGCAAATCGTTTGCCCGATGAGAGATAACTCAGCTGTGTCATAGGGCTGCGCGGTAACCGGTGTTAATCCGCATAGCTCATTTTTTTTCTTTTAGTTAAACCGGATGGTAAGAATTTCACCTTTATAGTAGGCTACTAGGTCACTATCACTATGACAACTGGTCTAAACGTTGGAAAATCCTCATGGATGTCCTCGCCCGGAGAAAGCGAGGGGGTCTGCCGGACTCTTACCGGCTAAAAACCAACTGTGTTCTTCCTCCTGACCGTTCGGCCGTGGTCGCGGGATTCGCAAAAGCATGCACCGCAACCCCGGCAGGTCCCGTCCGCCAGCCACAGGCGGACCTCTCCTCTGTGGGGCCTTGCCCCACGTCCTCCTGAGAGGCGCGCGCGGAACACTGCGCGCCTTCTTCTCAGGCCTGTTACTGGTCGGGCGGCGGGTCCCCTAACTTGCCGCCCGCAGGCCAAACTGGTCTAACCCTAGGATATCGGTATTGCCCAGTAACTGGGATGCGGAGGTCTGATGGCAGTCGCTCCGTGTAAAATACTGGTATTCAGCCGCATCTGGTTAGACTGGAAGTTGACCCCAACATAGTTGGGAAAAAGCTAGGAAGAACGATCTAGGTCACTATCAAAGACGACCATAGGTAATTTGTAGGCTGTGAGAGCGCCAATATTTGCTTAATGTAGATGTTGTACTAGTAGCTTTGAATAGAAGAATCCTCTGATATTATAGAAGCTATCACAGGTAAAATTAGCTTACGAGTCTATTTATATACCCAGTTTGGTCATAAAAAATGCTGCTAAACGTAAGCAAAACGATTTGTTTTTGCCCATAGAAATTGGGCAAAAGTCAAATCTGTAAGGTCCTTTACGGGTTGTCATGCGTAAGCGACAAACGCGATCAAGACAGCGGCATTCCCTACTAGCGGCCTATGTAGTGAGACGCGACGTAACGCGTATTTGTTCCACGTTGTGTGGCGTCGCATCGCATCGCGTCGCTTTTGTCGCTTACGCAGGACACCCCGTTATATCGAAGCAGTTGTAGGTAATTTTCAAACTACACCACCGTATTACATCACTAGTTGGTAACCCTACACAGTCGTAAGTCAACGAATGCAATTAAATGCGTACCTGCCTAGATAATATTTCAATTACGTGTATGATAATCGTTACGTAAGCCGCGCGTACTACAAAGAAATGGTACAATGTACTATTGACCTTCTTGTGTGTTGACTAACTTATTATTTTCGTGTGACTAGTGACTAACTTGGTGTCAAAGTTTATGCCGCCCATGGGCCTCTGACTTGGCTTCACGTGCCGTCGAGAAATATCTCTCAGGCATGCCGGTTTCCTCACAATGCTTTCGTTCACCGTTCACCGTGCAAGTAATAATTATACAATACGCACATGAATCTGAAAAGTCAGAGCTGCGTGCCTTGGATTCGAGCTACAGACCTATGACTTGGCAGTCCGACGGTCACACCACTAGGCTATCACTGCAAACTGACTAACTGAAGGTTCAGGACGCTACTTTACAATAAATATAGAAGACATACATAAACAACATCACACCTGTATTCGCCGAAGGGTTTGGTCCTGAGTTTGATCCTCAGGTCGGGCAAAGTGTTATTGGTTTTTTCCGTGTGGAATTCCTCAGTAGCAGCCCGGAGTTTAGAGATAGACTCGCCCGCTATTACATGAGACTTAAAAGTGTTATTATACATAGAGATGTATAATAACACTTTTAAGTCTCATGCAGAGGCACAACCCTTCGGGGAATACAGTCGTGATGTTATGTGTGTTCTATCTACAAAGTTTACACAAGGAAGCACGCAGATATTTCTTATAAAACAGATTTATAACCTACTAAACATCCTACAAATCTGTTACTTATAATGTAACCTTCATTTGATTTTATGTGCAATATCTAATTAATACAATTTTAACCATGTTAAATCTTATTATTCTGACCCAAAATGTACAGAATTTCCTCGCTCTCATTAGTAACGGATTTAATTTATTACGAAGTAGCATAGCGTGATGATTAATAATAGTAGGTACTTTATCTCCTGTAGTTCATCAATAACGATATTTAATTAAATGTCAGAGTTGTGGTCAATCTTGACACTTCATTACTGCGCTGAGGATCTATTCTCAAAGTATTCGCATCCTGAAATTGACAAAGAAATAAATACACACCAATCAATCAAGTTGATCTAAAGCAATCAACTGATGTAAATATACGATGGCCAAGAAGGCTACAAAAGAAAATATATATACCTAAACGGCATCTCGTATGTATAAAGGATGATTTCCACCAAACGGCGGAAAGAATACGAACGGATGCGGCTACAGCCGATCGCGTCCGGCAGGATGTCGACGCATACGATCGGCTCCGTACCGTCGCTTGCGAACTATCGGCTGTCGTAATTTCTGCGCCTAGTCAAATAGTTTCCTTCCTACCGTGTTGACATCCGAAAAGATTCGATCGGATACGACGACAGGCGAACGGAGCCGATCGCGCGTTGCAACATACTTTTGGCTACGATCGCGTGTCGCGGAAGACGCCCGCGGTCAAGCTGTTGTGCGCGGCTCGGTAATATAGACTTTAAATTCTGTGTACAAGATTTAATATCGATTAAAGATTGTAAAATCCGTTCCGATCCGATGCGATGCAAGCCGTTTGGTGGAAATCATCCCTCACCGCACGCTGGGAATTGACGCGTATTGTAAGATTCAAAAAAACCCAGCACGCTTGGTGGTAGGATCTATACAGTCCGCCTGGTTAGCTACCACCCTCACATTAAAGTCCGGCGCCAAGCTGTTTACTGTGTTCCGTCGTGTGTATGTGAGAGCCGGAGAGGTATAGGGGAATCCCTCTATATCTCTGTTCCTTAGATTAATGTGCTCCATCTTAGACCTTGTCTGCGCTTACCATCAGGCGAGACTTGGGTCAAGCACGATCTAGTCAAGAATAAAAATAAAATGACCCAAATTGATAACGGAATGAAGGCCGAAGATGGGGTAAAGATCCAATAACCAGTTGGTCAGATGAATTATTACAATAACCATAGAATAATGACAAGCCATAAAAGTGATCATTATTTTGTTGTACTAAGTGTACATGCGCAAACTTACTCCCATAACGCCACTTTGCCAAGTTACGTGCCGGCGACTATTTATGTCCAACGCAACCTGTGCAGTCAGCTCCGCTACCAACCTTGCTGGCTGGCTAAGTACTCACGGCATGAGCTATTTTTATACAGTTCATACCGTAACGAGTGAAAACGAAGAAGTTGGTATATGATTGCTGGAATCTATCTATCTGCCTAGTCTTTTCCCAACTATGTTGAGGTCAGCTTCTGGTCTAACCAGATGCGACTGAATACCAGTATTTTACACGGAGCGACTGCCCTTAGACCTCCGCAACCCAATTAGTCGGCAATGCCGATACTCTAAGGTTAGACTAGTTGTCGGACTTTCGGGCGTCTGACTACCCATAACGACCGTCATCGACTGTAAGATTGCTAAAATGATGATTGTTAATCGTTCGCCGAATCAAACAGTTTTCATCTCAAGTTCACATTTTCAATTAAGCCTTACGTCGTAGATGCACGCAGTGTAATTGCATAGTCTCAAGTCACGAAGAGGTATTGTTAGAGTATCACACATACTTTTTGTTACTATCTTTACGTTACCTATCAACGCTAATTACACTGGCACCATTCGAAGCTTTGATAAATGAGGCGGAGAAGACAATAGATGAATCATTCGAGTTGCTGTTCGGAGGATACATTCTAGATGGTCACTCATCTCGTTCTTCTGTTGTATACGAGTAAAGGTCATAAACATTACATCACGCCTTGTATTCCCCAAAGGGTTCGGCAGAGGTGTTTTAGTACACCCTCGTTTCGCCAGTTATGTTTAAGTCCCATGTAATAGGGCGCGAGCCTATTGCCATTAATTGGGCACCGGGTAAAGCTCATGGCGTGATGAAAAGATTAGCTAGTCGGCAAGGTTGATAGCAAGGGTGGCTGCCCCGGGTGCGCCGAAGGGTCTTTTAACCCTTAACAGGGCATACATTTTAAGAAAAGTAAATAAAAAATAATTTGGCAATCTTTACATAGTATAAAACAAAGTCGCTCCAGCTATATGTACGCTTAGATCTTTTAAATTACGCAACCGATTTTAATGCAGTTTTCAGCAATAGATAGAGTGATTCAAGAGGAAGGTTTATATGCCCCACATTAGCATCTACATTGCACCCGTGCGAAGCCGGGGCGGGTCGCTAGTTTTCTAATAAAAAAAATATAAAATGCAATATTGCCAGGTTTAAAAAAAATATAACAAGGAGGCTTTCGCGACATCTTCCAAAAAAGTTGGTGGGAATTATTTACCTTGTCGCTGCGGCTGTGCTGTTGAGAAATACATTTTTTATAGGTTAGAATTGAATGCTAAGTTCTGTGTCTATAATGTTTATAGAGCACGTATTTATTGCCTCTTGTCACTTGGTTTGTTTTTATTATTCTCGTTACAATAAATATTATTTAATTCACAAATCTTAATGTACTTATTACAATTTCCAACCCGATCCTAACAATCGCTGATGATCCGACATTACGTAGTAAAACGACCTGCAATTTAATTTTGAAGCGTCAAAACCACTGAGCTAGTAATTTACTAATCTTGCTAGAAAACATTGTGAGACCAATCATTTTTCACTAATAGCCCGAACAATCATGATCACGCAACGAATGTAGTTCACCAATATTTGTACGAACAAAACGGTTCACACAAGAATTTATCTCACGTGAATTATAAAGCACTGTTAGTTTATGAACAATGTCGTTAACCAATACGCCAGTTTCACACGATTGCAATACTCGATAGCTATAGGTAATCCGTGAGAAAGACTATTGGGAAAATCGGCATTTAATAATTTCACGTAGTTATATCGCAACAGTTGCATATCTAGTAATTTGAATTGTATTTTGCAATATAGGAAAGGATTTACATCAATCAATCTGGTCTTCACACGCCGTTTTTGAGTCACGACTGAAGAGAATCGGTTACTCGATCAGTAGTGGCAGTGGAATGTCGTGATTTGTTGTCTTCGTACTTCCTTATATAAATGAGAGAATGCATAGTGATGCAGTACATGTGTGCAGGGCCGGTCTGGGACCTTAAATCGGCCCGGGCATTTTAGACGCTCCCCTCACTCTTTCTCTTGTATCTTGGGTGCATATACAAACACAAACAATTTGCGGCTTCTTTTTCAAGCGATAGTCGATGGATGGACGACCTTTTTTTTGTTTTTGACATTCCCATCACTCTTTCGATTTCTCCCATTGTGTAACCGGCCCATCTTGCCCGTATAGCTAGTTCGGGCCTGCATGTGTGGAAGTGATGTTCTCCACAAAGGATAGGCGCGTAGTACTCTCAACCGGCGTGCATATATGACTAAATGCATGAATGTGGATGAACCGAAAGGAGTATGTAAGGATCGTAGCACGTGACATTCTGTAGTTTCTGCCTACCCGTGGGAAAAAGGCGTGCGTATATGTATGTATGTAGAAGGGTGTGAGACCATCTCTGACTTTTCAAATTCTTGTGCGGTTTAGAGTTGGATTATCACTTTCGTTAACGGTAAATACATCGCGAGGCCACCTACACAACTAGGATGGCTAAAAAAAGGAGTTCTCTATGGTGTTTTTAGTGTGCCAACCCGTACCAGGCTACCGAAGTGGACTAAGGCTTAAACCCTTCTCATTCTGCGAAGAGTGGGACGATAATGGGCTGATTATAATGACTCTATAGCTTAAGTTTACAGCAGTGATAGCCTAGTGGTGTGGCCGTCGGACTGCCAAGTCACAGGTCTCGAGTTCGAAACCAAGGCACACACCTCTGACTTTTCGGATTCATGTGCGTATTGTATAATTATCACTTGCTTTAAAACGGTGAAGGAAAACATCGCAAGGAAACCGCGGCATGCCTGAGAAATATTTCTCGACGGCATGTGAAGCCAAGTCAGAGGCCCATGGGCGGCATAAACTCTGACGCCAGGTTAGTCACTAACCACACGAAAAGAAGAAGCTTAAGTATCATGAGCGTACACCCGGAAAAGCCTTTACATCTTGATTAACATACTCGATTAGTCACTCGGCTACGGTCAATTGAGAAGCTTTATTGAAATCTCAAGAGGATAATATAATCACTTGTTGGAATCTAGACGCGCTGTCCAGGTTACAATTTAAACTCTGTTGTACTGTCTGTGCCAAATTTACTCTTTTGTTCGGCATACCCGCGTCTGATATGTTGGTCATTGTTGGTGTTAGACATCTTATTAGAATCAGTCTAGTGAAACGACATATGACTGAAAATAGTTTAGCCTTTTTGTCAAATTGCTAGATTTTGTCAGTAAGATGAGATAAGCGATTGGAATAACATAACATAACATCACGCCTGTATTCCCCGCAGGATTGAGCAGAGGTGTATATTAACACTGCCCGACCTGGGGATCGAACCCAGGACCTCACGATCAGCAGTCGCGCTTGCTACTACTAAACCAAAGAAGCAGACAGACGATTGGAATATTAGACATAATCCGTGATTTTGTGGTATCCCTTTTTTATTTTTTATTTTTTTCGTTGGAAAATCCTCATGGATGTCCCTCGGAAGGCGAGGGGGTCTGCCGGACTCTTACCGGCTAAAAACCAACGGTGCTCCTTCTCCTGACCGTTCGGCCGGGGTCACGGGATTCGCAAAGCATGCACCGCAACCCCGGCAGGTCCCGGCCCGCCAACCAGTGGTATCGCGGTATCCCTAGGGATTTCACTTATACCTAGGACTTTTTTAAAGAATGCCGTTCATGCATTGTAGCAACTGAAAGGGTTCCCTTTGATTCGCATATTTTTTTAATTCCTCATCTACGTTGGCATAACGAGTTACGCATAATTTTTAATGGCATAATAATACTTTGACATAATATTTATAGATACGTATAACTATAATGTGGCTATATTTTTTCGGTGTAATCTTGTAGATTAGGTTAGGTTATTATGGTTAAAAAAATTATGCCTATACATTTATCCAGAATGAGTGGGTCGAGGAACTTCAGGTATACTCCACCAAGAAGAACATAGTCTGCTTAGTTGTCGGATATAAGATTGACAAGCATATCATTTGGGACCCAGTGCATAATATATAATATCAGCAAGCACATTGGGTCACCCACGCGACGGCGCAACGAGTATTCCCAAGGAGGGTTGATGTCAGGCAGGCGGCCGGTCATAAAACAATAAGCCAAAACCTCTAACAACATGGATTTATGAAATACATGTTGTGGCGACCTCACCTAGTGTGGGATAAGGGCAGGAAGAAGAAGAAGACATTTATGCATAATTAATATTAAGCGTAACGATCATTAGGATAAGTGAAAGTATTATTATGCGAATCAATAGTGAACAGAGCTGAAATTGTACTGAAAATTCATAAATACCCTGCAAGTAGCACAAACTAGAAATATTTAACTTGAAACTGTTTGTAGGTCAATCACCCCGTGGGATCGACTTATCCATTAAAATGTAGTTACAACAATACGCAAACGGAAACGACATTGGTATGTATAACTATTAGCAAATGTTTTATGTAACTGGTCAAATATTTGCACAAACGTAAGAAGAACAGAGTATCTGTGTCGATGACCAATCATTCATGTAACATTAGACACACAGCTATTCTGTACGATTCAATTAAGATGGTATTTGTTGATTGGGTCATGGAATAAAAACATAATCAAACCAGGGTCATCATTTGATGAGTGGGAATTATTTATTGGTAAAATCAGCATTCATCATCATCCTCCTGCCCTTATCCCAACTTATTTGGGGTCGGCGCAGTATGTCTCATATCATACTGCACAAATGTTTCGGCTATATTTTATGACCGGCCGCCTGCCTGACGTCAACCCTCCTTGGGAATGCTTTTGCTGGTGGCAAGCACCACCTACGATCTTATTCCATCTCGGGCTTGCGGGTGCTGCATGCTTGTCAATCTTATTGCCGACAACTAAGCCGACTATGTTCTTCTTGGTGGAGTATACTTGATGTCAAAATTCTGTATCGCTCCTGTCACGCTCGTAATCCGTATTAGACATCGTTTACAATAATTCACAATAGTTCACTATTAAACAAATCAAAATTAAAAATACGCGAAAATATTTTTTTGGTAATATCAGCATTAAATCATCAATTACAGCAGTGATAGCCTAGTGGTGTGACCGTCGGACTGCCAAGCCATAAGTCTCGAGTTCGAACGCAAGGCACGCACCTCTGACTTTTCAGTTTCATGTGCGTCTTGTATAATTATCACTTGCTTAAAAACGGTGAAGGAAAACATCGTGAGGAAACCGGCATGCCTGAGAGATATTTCTCGATGGCATGTGAAGCCAAGTCAGAGGCCCACGGGTGGCATAAACTCTGACACCAGGTTAGTCACTAACCACAGGAAAAGAAGAAGATTGGTAAAATCGTCTTTCGTGGGGTTGGGGGGATTTTTCGGTTCAGAACTTTGCTACAAGTATAGCGTTATCAGCAGCGTTCATTAGTTCCTATAACGTGCAGGTATCAGGGCACGCAAGGTATGATGTCGTTCGTTCTCAATCGTTGTTTACCCAAATGCTGAGTACACATCCTCCATTGCACACCATTGTTCTTAGTAAAATAACTATATTTGGCCAGCCTTTTCCCAACTATGTGGGGGTCAGCTTTCAGTCTAACCAAATGCGGCTGAATACTAGTATTTTACACGGAGCGACTGCCATTAGTACTCCACAACCCAGTTACAAGGCAATGCCGATATCCTAAGGTAGGACTGGTTGTCAAACTTTCGGGCTTCTGACTTCCCGTAACGATTGTCATGGGTATTCGTACGATACCCGGGACCGACCGGGTAAAATGAATATACAAGGTTAGTCAGAAAGGGGGTACTAAGCCGCGGGCCACTTAAAGTATCACTGATGACTATTTTAAAGCAAGTGTTAAAATTTCAAAATTCAATAATTTTTATTTGCACGCAAAAAGATATTTATTTTAGTTTTTTCAAAAAAAGAACATACCTGCTTTAGTTATGAATTCAGAAAATTAAGTTTCTAATCCGTGACCCCAAATATGACCTAAATAGTAAACACAGCTGATCATAGCTATGGACAGATAGATTTTAGCATATTTTTTACGAATCTTTGAAAAGCTATTTCTCTTAAACTATCGAGTTTTGGGGAAAGTTGTAGAACAAAAGTTATCCCTTATTATAGGTACTTTAACACCCTTTCGGCTTAGTACCCCCTTTCCGACTAACCTTGTATATACATTAAAATACAAAAACAGATGAAGAGTGTGTAAATAAATACACTTGTAAGAGATAAAGTTAATAGGTCAATTACAAATGGTTTTGTTAACTGCCTTGTTGGTCTAGTGGGTGCAAGCGCGACTGCTGAGCATGAGGTTCTGGATTCGATCCCCAAGTCGGGCAAAGTGTTATTAGGTTTATCCATTAGGAATTTCTCAGTAGTAGCCCGGACTCACCCCTATTATATGGGACTTAAACATAATTGGCGAAACGAGGATGTACTAAAAACACCTCTGCCGAACCCTTTGGAGAGTACAAGGCGTAATATTAGTCAGTCATAGTTTTTTATTTCAAATAAACCAGATTTCAGGCACTTTTAAAACGTCAAAACTAGGTGCACGGTTCCAAAAGGTAGGTCCTATGGAAAAGAGCCGGCAAGAAACTCCATGAATACTCTTTTCAAAATAGTAGTTCATGACAATTCCATTACAGTAGTGTGAGAAATAGAATGAGAATAATGCAGGTCAATGTAACAAATAAACTCACATAAGAGTAACAAATAGAAAAAAGTGCCTTCTAGGATTACTGCAGACGGCACCCGTTCACGAGCATGACGTGCACATTAGGGTGGGTCAAAAATACTTTTTTCGAATTATGTATTCTTATAGCGATATTATATTGCCATTTGAGACCGTCATGACGTGTGTAAAATATTATTACAATCAGTTTAATGCAATTGCCTCCGGATTAGCTTCAAAGTTTAAAAAACATCAAATAATTTCGGTATTTTTCAAAAAGGTCTTTCTATACTTAAACACATTTAAAACTTTATATTTCGTTTATGTTTATATTATTAGTATATCTACAATTTAACATCGAAATAGTAAATAAAACACTTGTAAGTGTAAATAATTATTGAAGTTATACCGAAACGCGACTGCTTTAGTCATATTTTTTTACTGCGTCTAATTAGACCAAAGCTTGTGTTATTGTTATTTTTGCCATGGATCGTACCCGAAGTGCTTGGAAATGTCCTATATTTGGTGATATGTATTTACGATAAACAGGAAGAAGTTGTTTGAGTTTTCAGTATCCTAGATTTTTTGGTTGTTTTCAAAAATTCAAGTTCAATCCGGAGGCAGAAGATAATCTCCAATTGCTATGAAACTTTTTATTATAATTCATATAAGCAATTGGCACGTTTTTACCGTTATTACAAATCAAAAGAAAACAAATTATTTTTTTCCATACAAGCGTGACCCACCCTAGTGCACATCCGCATCGGCCAGTTATGTTACAAATGATTTTACTGTCGGTACAGATGCATGACTAATTTTAACAACAGTCTACGTGCACACAATTACGTATTTCCAGTTTTCAATTACAAATGCTTGCATTAATGAAGCTGTAAGCAATTAGTCAACCCGAGAAAGCTGTCAAGTGAGGCCGGGGGGTTTAAGTGGTTCGTTGGCAATAAGCTAACCACCTTTGTCGTAATCTGTCGGCTGTGGGTGCTGGGTCAAAGATCAGCACCTTAAGCCGGTAGTAACCCACTAGCAGTCTACCATACGAATCTTAATAAATAAGAAGGATTTAGATGTAAACGTGTGTTATTGGGTTTTTCCGTGGATTTGTGCCCAGTTGATGGCAATGGGTTTGCCCCCTATTACATGGGACTTAAACATAATGGTAAAACAAGGGTGTACACAGCTCTGCCCAACCCTTCCCTTCGGGGAATACAGGTGTGATGTCATGTTATGATTTAGATATTTATATTTTGAAGTATCTTCGACACAAATACAATACGTCAAACAGCGTCAATTTAGATTCAATATGCAAGCTTTCTTGAGGTCGGTAAAGCATCAGTGACTCCTCTAGAGGTGCATACGTTCAAAGTTTTGTCGCGTTCGCTGTAAGCGAGCACCGCATACCCGTTCGCCCTCTCATTTATATCATCATCTTCCTGCCTTTATCCCACACTAGGTGGGGTCGGCACAACATGTATTTCCATTCTCCTCTATCAGCTGTCATCTCAGTACTCACTCCTTTCTTACCCATATCATCCTTCACACAATCCATCCATCTTTTCTTTGTCCTACTTATACATACCTATATCCATCCACATTCGTATTTAACACTCTTCTAACGACATGAATTTATTCCCTCCACATAACATGCAATTTCAATTATATAAAAAAGATGCAAGTAATGAAGACATCCATCGGTCTTTCAAGCATTAAAAGCTTTTATTATGATAAGAATTTTCGACGGCGTTGAATCAGCGTTCGAAAGCGTTTACCGTCCACGAAATTCACACAATAGAATTTGAGAATGCATCAATAATATTTTTACAATTTCGTACAAAGCGAAAATAATTGAGGCGACTAGACGAGTGTGTAATCGGTAGTTAGAGACACGTTTATTTCTGTAATAGTTAAAGAAAGACGTGTTCCGACCGTTTATTGGGAGAATTTTAATCTTGGAAGCAGGACACGGCACGTTTTGTATACTATAATAGGTAGGTTACATCCTAGACCACAGTGATATCGCAATAGACCAAGAGTTGGTAAAGCTCCGTGAACTTAATTAACAATGTGAGGCAAATGCGGATGTATGCATACTTTTTCTCTCAGTATTTACAAAAATTGTTAAAGATAGGTACCTACTAATTTCACCATGGAGTTTCTTGTCGGCTCTTCTCCATAGGAAACGATAAATTAGAACTGTGTGTAAATTCGTATTTCGTCGCTTAGGTAACAATACCGCCTAATTCGAAAATTGGTCATTTGACGTTTTATAAGTCATTGGATAGATATTTTCGGCGCGCATCGAATGATGTTAGAAAAAAATTAAAATTATCCAATCACAGCGATTTATTCAAACAATTCTGGCACCGCGCAAGTTGTTTGTTGTGTCATTTTAAAGATAATAAAAGCTCATTTACACGGTGCAAGTTTCTTGAAGCAAGTTTCATGCTATCATTGTTTTTCTCTCTGACAAAAACAGAGATAGCATGAGACTTGCTCCAATAAACTTGCACCGTGTAAATCAGCATTAATCAGTTTCTTGTCTCTCCTGAAAACTTGTCAAATTTAACTTGAGCGGTATTGTTACCTAAGCGACGATTATCGTAAGTATCGGGCGCCTGCAATGACACAAGTGAAACAAAAAAAAAACAAAAAGAAGTTTCAAAGATATCATCGTAGGAAGCTGCGCACCTTTTTTTTGTACCTACGATGATTATCATTGAAAATTCAGTTTTATTGTCATACTGTTATGTTCCTATTTGTCGCATAAACATCCCTTGCCGTGCCGTGCCACATGGGCGCAGGCCCATAGACTGACAGACAGATAGAGTTACTTTTGCATTTATAATCTATACTAATACTAGCGACCCGCCCCGGCTTCGCACTGGTGCAATGTAGATACTAATGTGGGGCATATGAACATTCCTCTTGAATCACTCTATCTATTGAAAAAACCGCATCAAAATCCGTTGCGTAGTTTTAAAGATCTAAGCATACATATGGACAGACAGACAGCGGGAGCGACTTTGTTTTATACTATGTAAAGAAGATTATAAAGCTGAAGAGTTTGTTTGTTTGAACGCGCTAATCTCAGGAACTACTGGTTGGAATTGAAAAATATGTTTGTGTTGGATAGTCCATTTATCGAGGAAGGTTATAGGCTATATAACATCACGCTACGACCAATAGGAGCGGAGCATAAATGAAAAATATTGCAAAAACGCGAAAAACGTACACCCGTGCGAAGCCGGGACGGGCCGCTAGTAGTAGGTAAATAAAGATGAGGCCAGCATAAACTTAGTCATGGTGGTGAATATAGACTAGACTTTTCTATCTTGCTTAATTTATTTCACATAACAAATTCGCAAAAAATTAAAACTATACTGGCCTGCAAAAATAAGTATCACACTTTTAAAATTGCAATAACTTTTGAAGTACACAAGATATATTTTCGAAACAAAAAGGACTCAAAAAAGAGTTTAACTTTGTTACTATAGTTTCAAAGAAAGCTGATAAAAATTGCTATAAAACGTTTTTTATTTTAAATCTCTAACTTCTATAGTTTAGAAAAAATTTTAATTTTAAAAGTGTGATACTTATTTTTGCAGGCCAGTGTTTAAGAAATATAATAATTATGCAGCGATCTAAACCACTGCATAACTTTAATATTTACGTGTCATGGTCCACAATTAAGCCTAAAAATAAACTAACATACTAAATATTTGTGGCTATTTCATCACTGGCCCCAATTAGAGGCAAGTGGCAAGTCACTGGCGCGTACTGAAGTCACACAACTCGCTAGACACACGGTCGCCGACGAGATTGTGCCGGTAATATGTAAATGGAGAAGACGGTGACGAGATGACGAAACTAAGTCATTTAGCCGACCTTGGGAAGTGATAGGTGGAGAAAGGAAGCGCAGTGAACTATTTCCTCATCTAAGTTTTTACTAGAGTGCTTGTAATGTGCATGTACGTGAATGTTTCTTAATGTACAAGCTTTTAATATATGCATTTTGTACATTCGTATTTGAAGCTTGAAGGTCAGTGTTACCAATAAGCAATAAAAAATCTTTATAGACACGTGTCTGTAATATGAGTTACTTATTTTTTTGTGGTAAAAACACTTTAAATGAAACCTCTTATGAAGGTAATTTGGGAGTTATTTCAACTATGTTTTAACTCTGAGCTAAATACGTTCGAATTTTATGACTACCTCGTTAGTCTAGTGGTGGCAAGCGCGACTGCTGATTATGAGGTCTGATGTTCGATCCACAGATCGGGCAAAGTGGTATTGGGTTTTTCCATTAGGAATTTCCCATTAGCAGTCCGGGGTCTGGCAATAGGCGCGCCCCCTATTACATGGGACTTAATCATAACTGTCGAAACAAAGGTGTAAAAACACCTCTGCCGGACCCTTCGGGGAATTCAAGGCGTGATGTTATGTTACGTGAATTTTATGCATCAATGCAAGCAGTAAAATATAATTTTATATTGTAGTAATAGCCTCGTGGGAGTACGTTTGACGTCCATGTAGAGGTCTGAGTTCGATCTCGGCACACACTATTGACTTTTCGAATTCATGTGTACATCCACAATTTGATTATCACTTGCGTTAACAGTGAAGGAAAATATTGCGAGGAAACATGCTCACCCGAGAGGGCTCCAAAAATATTCTCGTTAGTTTGTCCCTAGTGTGATGGGCGAAGGCCTAAATCCCTCTCATTCTGAGGTCCAGGAGTGGCACAGTAACGGACTGATGATGATAGAAGCATTGTTTCGGACAAACCCATGGCTATTTTATTTAGGGAATATATTTTCAAATTCAAATTCATTTATTGCAAATATGGGTAGTTATACAGGTGGGTTTTTGAAGAACAGGAAAGTTGTTAGTGTCACCATATTCTGCACTAGGCATGCAACATTTAGTTCGGAACGTGTTTAGTCCCTAAATTAAAAATTTAAATACATTAAACTTCAAAATTACATGTCTATTAAATTGTCAATTAAAGTCAAAGTAAATAATGTCAAAGTAATAATGTCAAAGTTAATCTATCATGCTAAAATGTGAAGAATTAATAATTGTGAAATACGTAATTTATGTCAAACTTAAGTACCTAATAAACATTATTTAGAGTTTGTCACACAAATATTCATTAACACTATAATAAGATTTTTCCAATAACATTTTTTTAACATTACATTTAAATATGTCCATACTTTTTAAGTCTATAATACATTTTGGTAAATGGTTATAAAGTCGAGGTGCCATCAAATAAATACTATTGCTATTTCCCACCAACTTTTTTAGAAGATGTCGTGAAAGCCTCTTTAACATATTTTTATTTTTAAACCTTGCAATATTACAATTTCTTTAGAATATTCATTGATAAAAAAATAAAAGTGATAAATACCTAATTTAAATATTTCTTGCAGTCAAGACCAACCTACAGAAAAAAGTCAAGTCCGTATCGATAACTCAGTTTTATTTATTCGATTCATTACATTTTAATCGAGATTGCGCCTCACTGTGTATTAACAGTTAAGTACAAAACAGGTTAGCGTATACATTTAAACACGTTTAATCGAGCAAACCATTACGTTAGCTCTAATGTTCTACTTAGATACGGATAGAATATTTGCATACTCTTTATAAACTTGTGTCCAAATACTTGAGAAATTTGCTTCTACTGCTAAACGCCATGATAGGCTCAGAAAAGGCTACCTTAGTATATTCCGATGGGAATTGTTTATATTCCATACAAAGATTCGAGGATTCAAGATCAAATAGTTTTTATGTCTACTAGCTAGTCAACATAACATCACGCCTGTATTCCCCGAAGAGTTGGGCAGAGGTGGATAGTAACATCCTCATTTCGCCGTTATGTTTAAATCCCATGCAATAGGAGGCGAGCTTATTGCCAAAACCTGGCACAAATCCCAACACCGGACTGCTACTGAGGAATTCCACACGGAAAAATTCAATAACTGCTCGACTTGGGGATCGAACCCAGGACCTCACTATCAACAGTTGCACTTGCCACCACTATACCATCGAGGCAATTGGACACACAAAAACAAACAAAATCGAGACAATAATGTATTGAAAATCAATAAGTACCGAAATGGAACACCAAAAGACTGATAGGTAATAAAACGAATGAACGAAAATTTCACTAGATGCGAAACAACTTTATTGATTACAACGCGTTCCCTTTCTTTATTTTATGTTCCTACGTGTAGCATCCTAACGTGCAATAAACATAGGTAGGTACCTACGTGCACGAGAACATAATATCACGAAAATATTCAAAAGAATCATACACCCATATTCTAAGACGTTCCTCCAAAACTTACTCTACTCAGGACGGCCTCGAAAACACATTCAAAATTGTATTCAAGTGAACTTTGAGGTACTTCGACTGAGGGGTCCTCAAATGAGTCGAGGTAAAGTGGAGTCATTACGTCATAATTTGAATTCTCTGCATCGCGCAAATAACGCCGCGATAAATAGTTGTAAGGATTATCGTAAGCATATTCGATAAAGTCTTCAAATTTAGTTTTTGTTACATACGAATTTTGACACTTCCTTCCTTAAGGTAGGTTCCGAGGTACCTTGAGTTAGACACATGATTCCATACCTCGATTGAGGAAAAATCTCGAGTCGAGGACGTTTATGTCAACTATAACTACCGATGGTAGTGAAAAAGGCTGAGTCGAGGTGGAGTCGAGTCGAGTAAGTTTTGGAGGAACGTCTTAGAATATGGGTGATAGTATTCTTATCTAAAATTATAATAGACCTAGTCTTTTGAGAAAACTTTCAAGATGTTTATCCATCTATACTAATATTATAAAGCTGAAGAGTTTGTTTGTTTATTTGAACGCGCTAATCGCAGGAACTACCTACTGATTGGAATTGAAAAAATATTTTTGTGTTGGATATTCCATTTATCGAGGAAGGTTATAGGCTATATAACATCACGCTACGACCAATAGGAGCGGAGCATAAATTAACAATGTTGGAAAAACGGGATAAATGTCCACCCGTGCGAAGCCGGGACGGGCCGCTAGTAAATAATAATTTTAGAAGTAGAAGTAACATAATTTGTTTCTATGTATGGCCACGCGGCTGTTGCCAAAACAATTAAGTTCAAATTTTGTGGGTCGCAATACCTACCTCCTAGCCTTTTCCCAACTATGTTGGGGTCATTTTCCAGTCTAACCAGATGCGGCTGAATACCAGTATTTTACACGGAGCGAATGCCATCAGACCTCCGCAACCCAGTTACTGGGCAATGCCCAATGATCCAAAGGTTAGACCGGTTGTCACACTTTCGGGCTTCTGACTACCCGTAACGACTGTCATAGGTATTCGTATGACAACCGGGACCGACTGTTTAACATGCTCTCTGAGGCACGGAGGGATCTCGATGTGTAACGAACGGTCACCCATCCACAGACTGACCGCGGCAAGAGTAGCTTAACCTCGCAAATCGTATGAGCCACGAGCCGAGTTTTTGGGTCGCAATATATAAAAACAATATAGAAGTTTTTGTGATAGTATGCTAATATATTTGAATACGTAACACAAAACATTACAAGCTAAGTAAAAATGCTAATCATTAATTTGTATAATAACGTAAGACGACACATTGTTCGCACGCTTGAAATCACTTAAGAAGTGAAAAATAAACTATCTACTAAATCACTTAAGAATGGTAAGCCTGTCACAAGAACTAATGACCCGATTACATGGGATTTCCAATCACACAGCCTCCATAACCATGTAACAAATAGGATACAGCTCACGATTGACAAGTTAAAGTATCGAATACCAACCTTACGTAACAAACCAACAGAATTGAAAATACTATTCGAAAAGTTCAAACACGATGATCATTTGTGTGTGGTACTACTTATTAATACAAATTGTAATGCAAATGTCAAAGAATATTCAGCCAATATTAAGGGCTAGTGAAAACAATTATTACTCGTGAGAATGAGATGTTTTATCGGCTACAAATGTGCTTTCGACGCGGCTCGGATTAGCATAAGACACGAGTTTAGATAAGTGATAGTGAGATGCTGCGTGCCGCGGTTGTGCTCGCGAGATTGTATCTTGTTTTTTGTTTAGATTTAAGATGTTGTGAATTATATTTTTTGTTGTACTTTGCGTGTTTGCATCGTTCGTTTTATACTTAATGGAGTTCAACGTGGCAACACCCATTGAACGGTTTTAGTAAAGTTATTAATTTCAATCATAGTTACATCTTCTATATAAATAAAAATGAATCGGCAAATGTATTGCTAAGCGCAAAACTTGAGAACGGCTCGACCAATTCGGCTATTTTTTTTTATATATTCCTTAAGGCACAAGGAAGGTTCTTATGGAGAGAAAAAACATAAAAATTGCGTGGAAAATAGTAAAAACAACACTTTTCTTTTCCCACTACAGGCCAATAACTTTTGACAGAACGAAATCTGTCCGGTCAGCTAGTTCTTAATAAAAATTAACACCCGTGTCTAGTTCTATTCTAGACGATCCCACCATTTAATGGCATTTGCAGGTAAAAGCTTAGAAGTATTTCTATAAACACAGATTTGCTAATCAAAAAGATTAGTGTATATAGAAACTCTGAGTTAAAATACACAAAAACGATCAACCTACATTACATAGTTGCAACGACACCCGTAAAAGCAACTTACCTATGCATGTCAAGTAGGTGCTTGTACTGAAGCTTTTATTTATCATTCAGAGCTCTGAGTCAACAGGAAATTTAATAACTACCATCGATATTGCACGGTCTGCCATCTGCACACTTCGGTGACATAAGAAACAGTAAATGAGTGAATCATCGAAATTTTTTAACATTATTTTAACAAATCATTCTTCTCCCGGGTTGTTAACGTTATAGTATTGTCAGATTGTTTTTATTCTTGTCTTATTGCTTGACGGCAGCGGTATAGTTTGAGTTTTCATTATCATAATTATAGTATTAAGCATCTGCATTCTTAACTTTGGGATGATGCTAATGACGTTCTCAATTTTTGTTAATATTTTTCGAAGAATGCCCCAAATCTTTAGGAAACTATAGTTATACGAATGATCAAATAATTACCTATGGAAAGGAATTAGTGTTATTTTAATTAAGACATTACCAAAAAATCTAATAGAAAAACTAAAGATAATAAAAGAAATAGCCTTTAGTGTTTTCATGAAATATTAATAATTAATATAATGATTATCAAATTATTTTGATAACAGCGAAGGCCTCGAGGATACTCATTCAATCCTGTACTGCGCGGCTGTTGCGGCATGTCGTGTAGCTCACGTCAAATTTGATAATAATGACAGAGCTACACGACCAAAACCCGCCGTACCAGCCTGGCAGTGCAGGATTGAACGTCGTATTAACGAGGCTAGAGCGCTCATTGGCAAACTAATCTGCTTCAGGGAGGGCAATACTCGTCCTAGAGTGATGCGCTTTGTGAGGCGGGCGTTCTCGGGGACTGATATCAATCCCCGAGAGTACATGTCCCGTGTCACAGAGCGCATCGACTTCCTGAAGCAGAAGGTTTATGCATGGGCAAACCGTATCCGGAGGTATAAGCGGCGAGTGGAGCGATATACCCAGAATCGCATGTTTCATAGCGATGAAAGATGGGTATACAGAACCTGGGAGCGACCTGAGCACGATGTGAGTGACACACATCTACCGGATAATGATGTCATGAATACATTCTGGCGCAATATCTGGTCGATGCCTGTCACTCACACTGAAGGTGACTGGATGCAGGAGGTCCAGCGAGCATGTGAACCGATTGAGGAAATGGGGGACATTATTATTGTCCCCCAAGACGTAACCAGTGCAGTCCGTCCAATGGCGAATTGGAAATCCCCTGGCCCAGACGGACTGCACAACTTCTGGCTTAAATGGTTACGCAGTTCACATGCTCGTTTGGCCTCACAATTCCAGTCGTCTTTGGAATCTGGGTCGCTTCCACCGTTTTTAACGACTGGAATTACCCATCTGCTCCACAAATCAGGTAGTACTGCGGAACCAAAAAATTATAGACCCATTACATGCTTACCGACCATCTATAAGCTTCTTACGTCCATTTTGAGAGCCAAAATTAATACTCACATTATAAATAATTCTATCATGTCTGCTTCTCAAAATGGATGTAAGAATGGGTCCCGCGGTACTAAGGAGCTACTCCTCATTGATATGGCCATTAGCCAACAAGTTCGCCGATCCCGAAAGGATCTGTCAACATGTTGGATAGATTATAAGAAGGCCTACGACTCGGTACCACATACATGGCTCATGAGGGTGCTGGAGTTGTATAAAGTAAATACAACTCTATGCGCCTTCCTGACGTCATGTATGGGGCAATGGAGGACAGTCCTTCACTATCCAGGATGTCGGCAAATTCAAGGGAGAGGAGAACCAATAAGGATTGAGCGAGGTATATTCCAGGGCGATAGTCTGAGCCCGCTGTGGTTTTGTTTAGCCTTGAACCCTCTGAGCACATTGCTTGAGGGTTCAGGGTTAGGCTACCGGTTGAGAAGAGGTGGTCAGGTAATATCCCACCTCCTTTACATGGACGATCTGAAACTCTTTGCCCCCAACAACTTGCAACTGATGAAGTTACTGAAAGTAACTGAAACTTTCAGTAATTCCATCAGGATGGAATTTGGTGTGGACAAGTGTGCAGTCATGCATGTAAAGCGAGGAGGGATTATGGAATCCGTGGGAACACAACTCTCGGATTCCATACACCTCAGATCCCTCTCCTCAACCGAAACCTACAAATACTTGGGCATGTCGGAGGCATTAGGCATCAATGAGACCGACATGAAGCAATCGTTACGGGAGCGCTTCTATGGCCGCCTGAAAAAGGTACTTAAAAGTCTTTTATCAGGCGGAAATAAGGTGCGCGCCTTTAACGGTTGGGTCATGCCGGTCTTGATGTACTCCTTCGGCATACTCAAGTGGACTCAGACTGAACTTGACGCCCTGGATAGGAGGGTCCGTACGCTGCTGACTGCATACCGAATGCATCACCCACGTTCATCGGTGATGAGGCTGTACATTCCGAGGAAGTGTGGGGGTCGAGGCTTTTTAAATGCTAAGACCCTCCACAACCGCGAGGTGTGCAGCCTCAGGGAGTACTTCCTCCAAGCAGACGTGGGGATGCATCGAGATGTTGTCGCAGTGGACAAAGGATTCACCCCGCTCTCCTTGGCTAAAGAGAACTGGCGCAAGCCTGTAGTACTGGATACTAATGGCCGCAGGGAGGTATGGCAGAGCAAGGAGCTTCACGGACGCTTTTACCGGGCCCTTCATGGGCCTGATGTAGACTTCCTAGCGTCCGTAGCCTGGCTACGTTTCGGTGATCTCTTTGGGGAAACCGAAGGTTTTGTCTGTGCAATTATGGACGAAGTTATGATGACGAACAACTACCGGAAATATATTGTGAAGGACGGCACGGTTGACATCTGTCGGGCATGTCACTGTCCCGGTGAATCCATTCGACATATTATTTCCGGTTGTTCTCGTCTTGCTAACGGCGAGTATTTACACAGACACAACCTAGTAGCTAGGATTATCCACCAGCAACTTGCTCTGAAATACAACCTTGTGGACGCAGAAGTACCATACTACAAGTATGTGCCCGACCCAGTTCTCGAGAATGGCCATATCACATTGTACTGGGACCGATCTATCATCACCGACAGGACTATTGTTGCCAATAAGCCTGACATAGTGGTGATAGATCGAACAGAGCGTCTCACAATGATTGTTGATATCACTGTTCCACATGACGAGAACCTTGTGAAAGCCGAGAAAGATAAGGAAATTAAGTATCAAGACTTGGCACACGAGGTTGTCGACATGTGGGAGGTTGACTCAGCAGTCATTGTGCCGATAGTCGTTACGGCCAATGGCTTAATAGCCAAGAGCCTCGACCATCATCTGACGAGGCTCTCGTTGGGCAGCTGGGTCAAAGGCCTGATACAGAAAGCGGTACTTCTGGACACGGCACGTATTGTCAGGAAGTTCCTCTCTCTGAGGCCCTGACCACCGGTAGCTTGGACCCTGTTCCCGATGCCGGTGGGCTACTATTTTTTATATTTTTAAATGTTTTTTTATATTTTTTATAGAAATATTTAAAAATGTAAATAATATGTACATAAATGAATAAACGAAATATAATGTTCCCGGTGCCCATGCTACGGGCTACTGTTTTATATTTTTAAATGTGTATATATTTTTTTATTAAATATGTATATTTACATAATGAATAAAAGAAATAATGTTATATTATAACTAACATATTTTTTTACATTTTAAATCGTTATTTAAAAATGTTAATAATAGTATGAAAGAGTAACGACATGTTGAAGATGCCCATACTGCGATTCATGGTCGCGGTTCAGATCGCTACCTCGATGTCACCTCCATGTAAAACAAAGATAAGGAATATAGAACAGAGAAGTATGCAAGAAAACCGCAAAGACAGTAATACAGCTGCTCAACATCCCGAACATCTCATAATAACAGAAACTTGTGAGTTTAGATAAGCTTTAAGTTTCTTTGTAGTTAATACAATAATGATTAAAATTAAAAAGATGTTCGCAACAACAATAAATTGTCAGACTTCCTGAAAATTACATTGACAGCTGTCAAAGCAGAGACGTGACGTCAAACTCACGTCATTGACCAAACCAAGTATAGGGTTGTCATCATTTAGATTCTTTATTGAAAACTACGAACAGCTAGATAAGCAGACAACATTAACTATGTATCCAACATTCTTTCTCCGTAACTTAACGCGGTACTTACGCAAGATCACGGCATTTTTATTGATACACGCTTAAACTTACGAAAAAGCTGGTTTGTTGGTCTTATTAACGTTGATCTATTATAGGTATCTATTTTGAGACTTCCCGTTTTACCGGTCTTTCACTTTGTGGTAATATTGAAGATGGAACTTATTTCATTAACTGGGCAATAAAATTGTAATGGGCAGTTATGAGCTACACTAGAATGACGTTATGAGAGTAGCTAACTAATATGTTTAGAGTAAAAGGCGTCTAGTGTGTGAAGCAGATCACATATAAAAGTGCAGGGTCGATTCTTTCTGGCTGTATGCCAATTCTAACAAAAACAACCACATTCAAACTGCAGCAAAAAAAAAAAAAAAAAGCTCAAACCACGGCCGTTTGACAGTCAAATAGCTGAAAGTGCAATTGCGATTTTAAACAATTTTATTAGTACAATTGCTTCCTGGGCCGGTAATAGGGGTACAACCCGGATCATGTTTATCATCCCTAGAATTAGGGGACAGACAATACTATCCTTTCTCGTAGTTTTAATTCTCTACCTATATAAACAATTGTAAATGCTACGGAATCTTGAGTTATGGCGATGCATGTTTAGAATGAAATCGCTCTTCCAGTCTGACCATCACACAAACTAAAACACTCAAAGAAAGCTATGTTTTATCATGATCATAACCATTGACAAGCCTTGTATCCAACCTTTTTGTGTTTCAATCTCCTCGCTTTTATACCATCAATCATGTCTGGGCCAGCATTGTTCAAAACTTTGAAGCTAGCTGCCAGAACCATCAAAATATAAGATGATATCTTTTCTTGATATAACGAATGACCTATAACACGCGTATAATCCACCGGCTCAATAACGTTACGTACGACCAGTTTACATTAGATAAAGCATCCAATACGGACGTGAATGTGGGTCGAGCAGCCGGCCTAACTCGAATATGGCTGTTAGCCGTTGGACCTGCAGTCGGGCCTACCAGTGTTGCGTTACCAATCTGTATCAGCCCTATTACTTACTTTTAACTATTTGAGTGATAGTTACATGGTTGGCTATATAGCTGAAATACTTGACACAACTCTTACTGGTAAAGACATTTAATTGTTAATAGAACAAGAAAAACGACTTGCTTAAAAACATTGTGGGGAAACCGGTATGCCTAAGAGATATTTCTCGACGGCATGTGAAGTCAAGTCAGAGGCCCATGGGCGGCATAAACTCTGACACCAAGTTAGTCACTAACCACACGAAAAGAAGAAGAATAAGGCATCAACCCATTGTCATTCTTCATTGGGTTTATTTTGGATTGGATTCATTATTGGCCTCTTCTGCCCATTTTCATGGACGGCTTTTACTGTCTCTTTATTGCATTGAAGATTGCATGCGTCTAGATCTTTAGTTATCAGTCTTCATTTGAAAACTGCACGACTGTTCTGTAAAGACGAAGACAAAAGTCGGAGTTCGCAGATCACTGTGACCATGACTTTTTTTTTTTTTTTTTTCTCACGTGGGGAAATCCTCATGGACTATCCCCCGTCTGCGGAAGACGGGGGGGTGTGCCAGACTCTTACTGGCTAAAACCCCACGGTGTCCCTCCTTCTGACCTAAGGCCGGGGTCACGGGATTCGCTGTTGCATGCACCGCGACCCCGGCAAGTCTCGGTCCACCAGCTTCTTCTGGTGGACCTCTCCTGTGGTGGGGCAGTTGCTCCCCTGCCCCACATCCATCCGAGAGGCGCGCGCAGGACATGACGCGCCATCCTCCCTGGGCCCGTTACTGGTCGGGCGACGGGTTCCCCACTGTGACCATGACTGATCTAACTGTGACTAACTTATCGTAAACAAATTGTACAACTTTGTTATATGGGTATAACGAGTATCAACATTATAATATTAAGAAATAAGTTCTGGAAGGATTCTATTCAAGGACGTTTGTTGCTTTCTCTTTTATTTAACAACAATACCTATTAGTCTGTATGAGTGCGAGCGAGTCCATCGTTTGCCGTAACAAATGCTCAGCAGATGCAGTGGACATCTATGGCCGTGTATGATGATGATAAGACTAATGGCAAACTATGGCAAATATATAATAGATTACCTCAGGAAATTAGAACTTTAAACATACCTCTCCTCAAAAAAAATTAAAACATTTTTAATAAATAAGTGTTACTATACTATGACTGAATTTATGACTGATAGAGATAGAATAAATATATAAATATGGAATAATATATATATAGATGTAGAATAATAAAACTGTTACAATTATATTTATGTTTCTATAATGATATGTTTAATATAATTACAAGGATAGACATAATTGGTGTTAATAGATATTATAATTATAAATTCACTAGCGTTAAGTACCTACCTAGATTAGAATTACAAAAACCAAACTAATTTGTATATCTGTATGGATACAATGTAGCGAACTAATTTCTTACTTACCATCTAATGTAATATACCTACATTGACAAATAAACGATATTTGATTTGATTTGAAACTATTTCCTAGATAAAAAGGTCGTCTAGCAGCCCTAGAGAAACCCTACGATAGTGTCGTAAGATCTTCAACGGACGTGTAGGACAGTAAAAGTTACGTCGTCCATTGTCGGCGTAGCCATAACATTTAAATTTATTATCTCCACCCATATAATTATTTGCTAAACTACACTTTTGCCAAGTTACCACATAGTCGTTGATCAATATACATAACTTAATACACGGGTACGTATGACGCGGATTGCAAAATTTAGATTTTTGTTACCGGTTTTCGGCTCTCTAATCTTACTGTTTCAGCAAACTACGTAATTGTGACATCAAAATATTAATTTAAAAAAAAGATTTTGATATTAAATGTCGAGGTTATGGCTGATGAAAGTTAAAATTGTGAACGTTGTACAAACACACAATTACCGTCGACATAGCAATTTGTTTGATGAAGACCGCATGCTGTTACATACATATTCTACACCTAAACGACTAGCAATTAATTTCACTAAGATTTTTTATGTTGTAAATTATGTGACGCGTAAACAATGGGCCTGTCCATATTTACGACAAAATATAAAATAACTACCAATTATTTTTGTAAATTATGTGACGCGTAAACAATGGGCCTGTCCATATTTACGACAAATTATAAAATAACTACCAATTATTTTTGGTGTTCCTCATAGTTTTACCATCAAGTCTATTAATGTCATCAGTCTTCAATACAAGAACTCCAGAAATAAATAATACCAATATACTGATTAGAAGATCGTTACCACTGACGCTCTTCTCGGTCTGTTTTCTCCGAAGGGATGCAACGAAAGATATAATTTTGTTGCTATGAAAACTTAAAGAAACGCAAAACGGAGACGCTTACATTTCCGCATAGGGTTATAACACTAAAGTAATTACTAAAAGCTCTATAGTAAAGTTCGTTTGCAATTAACGACAATTATGAAGCTAAATGCAAATTAATTTTATCCATAGTTGCAGCTCAAAATTGCAAAATAAAACCTAATATTCTGTACTTTAGCTTGAGTTTTTTGGCAACCCCAGGTGTTTGGTAATATCGATAGACAAGTATAGATACTATCGATGTAATAATATTAGGAATATCGGTCTCGTGATAACTTAAAAGTTATTATAACCGATTGAAGCTTTTATACATTTAAAGTTTGTTCACCTTGAAGAGCGTAGAGCTTTAAAAGCTATAACTAATAAGTGTTTTTTGTTTACTGTTAGCAAAAGTTGTATTGATTTCAATGGAGTCTTGAGCTTTCTTTCAAAAGCTGCTAAAGTTTGATAATGTATAATAGGTATGTGAAATCCACTTTGCATTTTTATTTTCCCAAAAATTCGCAATCATTATTCTAGAGGTATTTGTATTAAAGTAAAAATAGTAGGCCAAATAACACACAAAATTAAAATTAATTGAGTCTAAAAGCGCTCAAGTGAGAAGATGCAACATTATGATAATACCCCTTATTCGTCTTAACTGGCAGGCATTATGGCACATAAATATTATGTATTTCTAAAGAGCCGTAATAAAGATGCACTAATATTCAAATTCTGTCATAAAATGTAAGAAAGTGTATTCGTAATTTTACTTACCACTTCACTGAACGGCGCAATGAAGTTGCTGATGTTAAAGGCGAGGGCTTCGGTCACCAGCAACAGATGAACTACGGCCAACCACATCGTGGTAACATCACGCACCACTAATCACCACACAACACTGTCACCACACCTGATTAATATCTATCTTTAATTTGGGTAAGAGATCTAAAATTCCATTTTTTTAAACTGTGAATTAATTTTAATAAAATACTTTTTAATAATACTCTTTACAGCGGGTACCATAAATAAAAAAAATTACATTTGTTTATTTTTTTAATTTTGTTTTTCGTACGCGTCTGGACGCGTGCGGAGTTTAGCGGGAAAATGTGGGCGCATGCGCGGCGGCGCACCGCGCGCCTCATATTGCACAATAGATTACCGTGAGGCCGACCTTAGAACTTGTCCCCTAGAAGGCTTCGCGGAGGATAGGTATCGCAAGGATTGACTAATGTGGAGCGATGGCGATGGGGAAGCAACCTGATTCTAGCACAATCTAAGAGCGTTGACATTTTACCATTGTTGATTAAAGATTTTCTTAGCAAACACTGTGCTCGCGGTACGAGCATCGATGGTGCTTTGACATTCAAAATAACATAGCTGTGAGACAATCATTTTCCGAACAGTTTCAGTGTATAAACATTTAAGAATACAGACGATGTTTTGAAAAATATTCTTATAATGTGAAAAAGACATTCTAAAATGTAGACTTGATGGATTTAGACGTATGCTTGCGTGATTGCAGAAAGATATTGAGGAAAAATATTCGTTCTTCGACCTTCACTCATTTCTATTGTGTTAGAAGAAATTTGGACAAGTTTTGTATGAGGAACTTCTTAATACAGCATCTAGTAGATACAATTTTTATGTAGGTATTCATTTAGAGGCCTACATTAATCCCTTGTTATTGGTAGCTGGTAACACTGGACAATGCTGATATAGGAGGGTAATCGTCAAGATGAATCAACGTACCCGAAGTTATAAAAACACTGGTCATTCGACGGAGCAAAGGATTCCATGTCGAACAGCTGAAGAAGTCTGACCTTTTATATCTGATTAGCTTGTCCTTATTTTCTGATCTTGTGTAAATTATTATATTGTGAACTAGCTTCTGTAACTAACCGCTAACCCAATTATAAGTACTCTCAGTGGTGGAGAGTCTATGTTGGCTTCATTTACTTTATTTACATTGCTCCCAATCCTGACATACCAATATTAGCTATAACTGTAATGGTAGATGCACCCCTACAAGATTCTGTTGTATGTATTTTACACCCTATTATATAACTACCTATTCGTACCTCGAACAGCACAAACGGTCGGTACCGAGTGTCATACGAATACCTATGACAGTCGTTACGAGTAGTCAGAACCCCGAAAGTCTGACAACCGGTCTAACGTTAGAGTATCGGCATTGCCCAGTAACTGGGTTGCGGTGATCTGATGGCAGTCGCTCCGTATAAAATACTGGTATTCAGCCGCATCTGGTTAGACTGGAAGCTGACCCAAACATAATTGGGAAAAGGCTAGGCAGATATACATACAACTACAAGTGCCAGGGTGAATTACAAAAGCCTCCAAAGTTACCAGGGGGTATAATAAATGCAGCCGTCAGTATCTATCATCATAAATGGTGTGATGACGCAAAACTTCATAAATTAGAACAAGCATCGCATTTTGTACTTACTACCATTAATTAGACAAAAGTAAACGTGTACCTACAGAGTAATAAAAATTATAATTATTATATAACAACGTATAGGCTTTCCGGTCACACGGCTTTAAAAATGGCTGCCAATGAAATTCGCAAGTACCAGCCAGAATAGAGCGGAAATTAAAATGTAACTAAAATGATGTGAATTATATCACTAATTACTTTTTATTGCCAATGATATTATTTAAAGCCGTGTAAAAGTTCTGTATGAATAGAATAGTTAAAAAAAACTAATTTCTTTTGTAAGAGGTAAAAGTTCTAAATTAATTATAAAACCTCTTTTGAATCTCTCTTGTAAGTTCTTTTTATAGCGTCTACAAGAGCTACGAAATCTTGCTGGAGATCATTGTTAGACTGTTTATAATAAACATTACTAGAGCTATATTTTTCGTTTTATTTATAAACAACACTAGCTGTGTCGCCTGTGTCCTCACGGATCCGCCTGCGTAAAAAGTTTTATTCCAGTAATAAATATAGCCTATGTTACTCAGTGATAATGTAGCTTTTTAACAGCAAAAGATTTTTTAAATCGGTCCAGTAGTTTTTAAGTTTATTCGTTACATACAAAAATTTTTCCTCTTTATAATATTAATATAGATAACACAACTTCACGCCTTATAATCCCCGAAGAGTTCACCAAAGTTGTTTTTTAATACACTCTCGTTTCGCCAGTTATGTTTAAGTCCCATGTAATAGGGAGTGAACCAGACACCAATTCAGACACCGGGCTACTACTGAGAAACTCCTAATGGAAAAAACCAATAACACTTTGCCCAACCTGGGGAGCGAACCCACTCATGCTCAGCAATCACGCTTGTGACCACTAGACCTACAAGGCAGTCAGGCAATTTTGTTAGAAAAAAATAGAGAATCTTGAGGTACCTACCTCAAGATTCTCACTCATCAATATAATCGATCATTTCCTTATCATCCACTGCTACACATAGTGGCCCCTTTATATACCACAATGACGATCGTATCACACAGCATACACAGGATCATTCTACTTCCCATACTTTACACAAAATCTCCAAATTTTACTGTTTACGAGATGTACTAGAAGATAGGTAGGAGGTGGCCCATTGTATGGTGGAAACCAAACGTTAGTATTTTCCAAACCCGCTGCAACGAATGATCCAGCCCTCATTCAAAACACGACACGTTTGGTGCAGTGGCTGAGCAATTGGCTTGTGCGCTACCGGTCCTGGGTTCGATTCCCACACGGAACAAATATTTGTATTGCCTACAGATAGTTGTTCCGGGTCTGGGCGTTTGTGCATGTGAAGATTTGTGTCTGTAAACGCACCCACGATACAGGAGAAATCCTAGTGTGGGGAAAAGATTAAAAAAAAAGAAAAACATTTCGACAACTGACTTAAGTATCAAACTTTTCTGGCTCATGGAGCTGGAGAGCTGGGGGACCTATATTGTGAGGGACACAGATGGATCTCTCTCTATCTCTCTTCATCTTTATCAAGTTGATAATTATTTCAAGAATTTCCTATAGACACAGAAAAGTACATAATATCTGTTCAGTTCATAGCCGAAACCATTGCGAAGATTGCACGTCATACATTTTTACTTTTTTTAATGTGCAATGTAATAAAGAGCTACTATTTATTTTGTTCAGAATGTTACGTTATATTTTGATGGATTATACCTACCTAGTTCAGAAATGATCGGAGTATAAAATTATCCACAGTATATTATTCGCAAACTAGCATTACTAATTTTGTATTATTAGCCAAGGTGTGAAATAGTAAGTTAGCACTGACCTCAAATCCAGTTCGAAATTCTAATAGCAAATGTGTGTTATATTTGTTCGAAATTCAAGCATGGATTATATTTGAGCCCTAAGCTTACCAGCCAGTTTGTAATGGGGTAGGCAACTGTGGAACTAATGGCGCCACTTTCGATTGTACCTATGCCATCTTATTGGTTGCAATGTGTTTGACATTATTGCTAATATGAATATGATGGTTCTGATTGGTTCAAATAACTAAGTATGGAGGTGCTGCCATCTGCTTTCGTTTTGCGTTGCCTCCCCCATTCTCACTAAGTTTACTCTATGGTTGTATGTCATAAATAAATCCCCCGGAAAGAGAATAGCTTTCCGTATGTATCGTAGGCGTTTAAAGGATAATTTAGTTAAAGGATAAGCATTAATCACTGGTGAAGAAATAACATCAACAGCTGTCAAGCTTGTAATATTTCGATAAAAGCACCCTGAATAATCGAACCTCATTTCTTCTGAATTTTCTTTCTGATTTCAATAAAGTATAATTATCTAATCTGTCTATCTCATTCAATTTGCTGTTATCATCCGTATTTTATTAAAATGAAAGGGGTCTGTATAAAAGAGTCTGGAGTCTGAGGTCTGGAGCTAATGATGATGTTTTAAAAACCTCACTGAGCTAGAAGTATTATATAGCATCTACCTATATAGTCCTATTGCATTGCATTGTCGTATCCGCAGTGATAGCCTAGCGATTGAACGCTCGGGTCTGTGTTCTGAGTCTGTGTTCGATACCGACCCGTACACTCTAACTTGGAATTCATGTCCGGATAAGAATTTGATTATCAATTGCGTTAACGGTGAAGGAAAAACATCATAAGGAAACCTGCATACCTGAGAGGGCTCTATAAAGTTCTCGATGGTGTGTGTAGTCTGCCAACCCGCACCAAGCCAGCGTGGTGGACTAAGGCCTTAACCCTTCTCATTCTGTGAAGAGGCCCGTGCCCAGTGGGACAGTAATGTGCGAATTGTGTTACATTAGTCCTATTAAAGCATTGAGTAACTATTACTTCGCTGTTAGATTTTGTTATTACAGCAACTGAGGTTGGATTTCATTGTATGTGCATACGCGATGAATCGTGACAGCTTTGCCCTTTGGCATTTATTTTTGTTACGGAGACACATACAATAATGTCGTTAGCGTCAATAACTTCCTTTTCTTAGAGATCCGTCTACACCGGTGATAGAATGTCACGTCTCCATGTCCACCTATCCACGTCTTCAAATGAGAAAATGTTATATTGTTGTGTACGCTTGACATGTCAATACCCTGGGGCTTACTGTGGCTGTGAATTCACGCGTAAATCCATCAGTTTAAAGTGAATGTGATCAGTAAGTTCATGATAATTAATGTTTGTATAGTTTTTTTAATATTTTACGTAAAACATGAACAAACATCTTTATGATGTCATTTTATTAATTGTATTGTGTATATTTATTTTCATTTTATAACGTTTATTCTGTATCTTAGTCGAACAAAAGAAAAGTTGTTTATATCATCATAATCAGATGCTCATTACGCATGACATTGTCGAAAAAAAACCGTAAAATATGTCGTTGTATAAGGTAAATAAATACACACATAAATATAGGTATTTAATATAATTATACGCTCGAAATGAGGGTGTTACTATACACATCTGCTCAACCCTTCGGGAAATACAGCCTACATGCGTGATGTTATGTTATATGTTATATAAGGTCCAACCAAAATACCTGGACAAACTTTTACACAGTGTTCAGTAAGTGTAACTGAATATATCTATGCAAAAAAACGAGATCCAAGTGTTTTTTTTTCTAACCAAATTATTTTTTTCAACTTTAATTTTTTTTTTTACATTTTTCACTTCGCTGTGTAGGTAAAACGCGGCACGGAATTAGTACGCACCCCAATGGCGGTCGATGCATAAGAAATGGATGAGTTTATTCTTAGAGAGTACAGGCAATTTAAAACATTATTATTTATTTGTTAGAAAAAAAGACTTGGATCTCGTTTTTTTTACATAGATGTGATTAGTTAAACGTATTGAACACTGTGTAAAAGTTTGTCCAGGTATTTTGGTTGGACCTTATATAGGTAGGTAATGCATTATTAGGGAAAGACCATTTATATAAAATTACGTCCTTCACATTTTACGCAAAATATACTCGGAGGGGACGAATCCGGGTCACCAACATAAACAAAACAATATTGAAATGTTAAACAATGTTCAAAAATGTTTTCCGAGATATTAAGTTTTATGTTGGTGAACCGGATTCAATGCTCCCGAGTGTATTAAAAACTCAAATAGAAATTAATTTCGCGAGTCGACTGATCGCGTTCACTGAAGATCCTAGAATATAATAGAATATACTTTATTGTACACCAAAATTGTAACACAGCTCTTATACAATAACAAACATTAAAGGGTACAATGGCGGTCTTATCGCTGATAGCGATATCTACCAGGCAACCTTTGGATGAACAGGAAGTCAATGAATAAGATAGAGGGGGTAGTCCATGATGTACTGCTGCAAAATATATACTACACACCATACATAGACATAATACTTACATATATATCTATAAATATTGTAATATATATATATGATATATAATTATGTGATAGGGAAAACAAGGTAGATTGATGATGAGGTACTAATTTATGAGGAATTAGAAACGTGTTGAGAGAAGAAATGATCTTTAACTAATTTCAAATTTAATCCTAATTAGACTTATGAATACTATTTTGGTATATGATGATTAAGACTAACGGGCGTACCCAAACCGGACACTAAATTTTATACACATTGTAACCTTTCCTACATTTGAGTCATTCATATTTTATTAGATATGAAAGTCAGATAGTTTAATTTCAAAACTTGACCATGGAAGTTCAATCCTATATCCTCAACTTAAACCACAACCATTTTTGGAATATTCCACTGACTCATAGTCGTAAACCAAGCCCCGACCTAGTAAAACAGGATTTGAATCATCTTTTGTAACGTTGGTTAAGCCTAAGTTGCGTAGGAATGCCGCAAAGAGAGGGTAAGAGGAAAATGGTCTTTAACGTTATCACCTTGTAGCATAGTATGACGAAAAGGAACAACGTGGTTTTTTGAGCCAAAAATCAATACCGCTAATCTTTACATATACTGGCCTGCAAAAATAAGTATCACACTTTTAAAATTGCAATTACTTTTTAGGTACACAAGATATATTTTCAAAACAAAAAGGACTCAAAAAAGAGTTTAACTTTGTTACTATAGTTTCAAAGAAAGCTGATAAAAATTGCTATAAAACGTTTTTTATTTTAAATCTCTAACTTCTATAGTTTAGAAAAAATTGAAATTTTAAAAGTGTGATACTTATTTTTGCAGGCCAGTGTAGTATAAAACAAAGTCGCCCCCGCTGTCTGTCTGTCCCTATGTCTGTATGTCGACACGTTTGGTGCAGTGGCTGAGCGATCGGCTTCTGCGCTACGGGTCGTGGGTTTGATTCCCAGCACGGAACAAATATTTGTTTGGCCTACAGATGTTTGTACTGGATGTTTGTGCGTGTGAAGATTTGTGTCTGTAAACGCACCCACGATATAGGAGAAATCCTAGTGTTGGGAAAGGTTTTAAAAAAAAAAAAAACGTGTTTTTTTGAGCCGAAAACCAATACCGCAAATTGTAACATAACATAACAATCACGCCTGTATTCCCCGAAGGGTTGGGCAGAGGTATATAACAACACCCTCATGTCGCCAGTTATGTTTAAGTCTCATGTAATAGGGGGCGAGCCTATTGCCATCATAACATACATACATAACATCACGCCTTACATTCCCCGAAGGGTTCAGCAGAGGTGTTTTAGTACACCCTCGTATCGCCAGTTATGTTTAAGTCCCAAGTATTTTTTGCCATTGCCATCAACCGGGCACAAATCCAAACTCCGGGCTGCTATTGAGGAATACCCCACGGGAAACCCAATAACACTGCCCGACCTGGAATCGAACCCAGGACCTCATGATCAGCAGTTGCGCTTGCCACCACTAGACCAACGAGGCAGTTTACCGCAAATTGTAATAAAAATAATTTCCGGTTTTTCGAAAACCAACATTAGAAAGTAAAAAAATCACTTCGTTTTATCTTTACTCAGCTAATTATGATCATCTAGGACTATTTACACAACATGACGAAATCATAAGTTTTGAGGTTTTTAGCATACTCAACGCATGATAATTATTTCCGCCAAGTTAGATAAAATATTGTTACTCAATCATACTGAACGGACAATTTGTAATAAACATTCACTTGTTTTAATGAGAAAGTGAAGTTTAGAAAAATATTTCTTACAATAATTGCTCGTTGTCTAAAGTTTGTAATTGGTGTATTTCGTCTGTCGGCAGTGAAAACCACGTACCTATGTGTAACATACAAAATTTGAAAAGAGATAGAAATAACTGTCTCCTGCAAAAAAATGGCCGATCAAATGTTAATACAAGTTTGTCATCGTACGTCATAGATAGCTTAGAAGTATTTGAATTGAAAGTTTGTTGAACTAGTACGTGCATGACGAGTTTATCAATCTAGAGAACTAATGAAACGCTTTTGAAGAAAAAATTATTTACGAGGTTTTCACTGCCGAGCGTCGATTTGTTGTTTGAAGCCTAGCGGTTGAACGTTTGCCTTCCATGCAGGGGTTCCGAGTACGATCCCAGCCCGCACCCATGGGCATAGCCAGGATTGGGTGGGACAACTCAGTCACACAATAAATATTTGTCTTTTCAATAAATCTGGAAGTGCATGATGGTATTATGAGGGAATTTTGCCCCATAACCTTATTTTTGAGATCCAAATAAGTATAGACGGAGTCGGACATTGGTCTGCCTAATTTGGATACTTTTTTTATTATTTGAAATTGGTTTGCTCTTGACTCTAGTCTAGGTCAAAGGAGAAAGAGACAAAGTCTACGATGGAGTGAGCTTACCCAGAAGAAGCCTGTTAACTCTAACTTTGAAGAGATTCAGGTTGAATGCGTTCGGGAACTGTACGTACTTAATTGTTATATAGACATGGGTGGCGAGTTGACTGAATCTAGACCATTTACCTATTCTTATCTGTGCCAGGGTGAGCGCTCCATCTGCCCCACCCTGAATACGCTTACGACTTTCCGAATTCATATGCGGATCGTAATTTGATTATCACTTGATTAACGATAAAGAAACACATCGTGATGAAATCTGCACACTTGAGCGGGCTCCATAAAGTTCTCAATGGTGCGTGTAGTCCGCCAACCCGCACCAGGTCAGCGTGGTGAACTAAGGTCTATATTGGTGGTCTATATTGATCCCCAGGGTTCGACGACGATCTACAAGGGATCCATGTGGGGGAAACAAATAATTGGGGGTCCGTGAGATGTAAACGGGGTTCCACGGTAGTGGATCTCATTTAAGCAGGTCGTGACTGTAATTTTGACTTTCCATTAATGGAATAACCAACATACACAGATGATTTGTTACTTAGTTTTTACTTGAAAACGTAACAAACAGACCGACGACGATAATACTATTTTAGGTACTGTCATATGTTCTTCTTCTTCTTTTCGTGTGGTTAGTGACTAACCTGGTGTCAGAGTTTATGCCGCCCATGGGCCTCTGACGTGCCTTCACATGCCGTTGAGAAATATCTCTCAGGCATGCCGGTTTCCTCACGATGTTTTCCTTCACCGTTTTTGAGCAAGTGATAATTATACAATACGCACATGAATCCGAAAAGTCAGAGGTGCGTGCCTTGGGTTCGAACTCGAGACCTATGACTTGGCAGCTCGACGGTCACACCGCTATGCTATCACTGCTAGCTGCTGCTGCTGTCGTAGGTTTAATGAATGTATAAAACTTAACGTGTTTTTTTATTGTTTTTCGCTCTACACCTCACTACAGTTCTAAATCAGTCAAAAACACATTTGAAGTCAATGAATTTGCAAGATGCAATATTAGCTACCTAGTCTACCCAAAACTGAAAAACATGGCAAGTAGTCTATGAGACAAAAATGTTTGGGGACCTCTGTTCTAAACCCTTCTCATTCTGAGAGGAGGCCCGTGCCCAGCAGTAGGACAGTAATAGGCTGATTATACAAGCTTATGCTATGTATTCGGTGCAGGCCCGAACTGGCCATATGGGCAATTCGGGCAAATGCCCGATAGTCACACAGTCGGAGAAATCGAAAGAGGGAGGAGAGTGTCTAAAAAAAAATAGTCGTCCGTCTTATTCCTTTGGGAATAATTATTTTTTTGTCCTCAGGTTGTCAACTTGTCCTTTACCTACCAGAAAGGTGATGGATTATCCACCATGATGACAAGGCTTCTCGCTAGCATTCCCTGTGTCGTGATCATGGGTGCTACTTCACACTCAAGCCACGTGCGCTAAGTTTGCTCACGTGACTTGAGTGTGCAAATATTTTTGTCCAAAGTAGGTCATAGTATTGTCTCATTAGACCTGATGATAGATTTGAAGCCACCATCCTTAAAATGGGAAGTCTTATTATATTAGGGGGCTTGGCAGAGGGCCTAATGTTGTGCAACTTGGTTGAGGCTTATATCCGGCATGCACTGCGTTCGACTGAGTTCTTTCTTTTTCGTGTGATTAGTGACTAACCTGGTGTCAGAGTTTATGCCGCCCATGGGCCTCTGACTTAGCTTCACATGCCGTTGAGAAATATCTCTCAGGCATACCGAATTCCTCATGATGTTTTCCTTCACCGTTTTTAAGCAAGTGATAATTATACAATACGCACATGAATCCGAAAAGTCAGAGGTGCGTGCATTGGGTTTTAACTCGAGACCTATGACTTGCCAGTCCGATGGTCACACCACTAGGCTATCACTGCTAAGAGTGAGACTGAGTTGATGATGGTGATGATATGTGTTGATACCAAATGTTTAAGGTGCTTTTTATTTGTTTACATTAACATTAAAGCGTTCACAAGACTGGTTCGGCCTTGTGTGGAAGTAACAGTTAACTCTCTCCACATATTTGCTTTTAAACAAATCCTCATAGAAATTTAATTTCAGTTAAGAACATTGGACAACAACAATTGAAAGGAGTATGCTTAGGTGGTTTGGTCATGTTGAGAGAATGAGTGAACGGCGTTTAACAAAAGGAATTTATAAGGGGGATGTCAATGGAAACGCCGGTAGAGGACGTCCTAGAAGGACTTATTACGGTGTTATTGATGATGTTCTTCACAAAGGTCAGGTGTGTAGTACTCTCAACAGGCGTGCGTGTATGACAAGATGTATAAATGTGGATGAAGCGAAAGGAGTAGGTATGTAAGGATCGTAGCATGTGGCGTTCTATAGTTCCTGCCTACCCCATGGGGAAAAGGCGTGAGTTTATGTATGTATGTATGTAAATCGTCATAGAAATTAAATTTTAGGAACTTAATTGTATGTATTAAAGTTCCATATTCTAAACTCGTCACGTCGGAGATTATTATTAGCGACTCGGAACTTTATCTTGTGAACTCATTAAAATAACATAATTCTGTTATGCCGGCCGGGCGGCCGCCTGCCTGAGATCAACCCTCCTTGGAAATACTCGTTGAGCGTTCGCGCGGGTGACCCAATGTGCTTTCTGATGATTCATAATTTGTATTTTAATAATTTTGTATATAGGTAGTTAGTTTTGTCTTTAGATTTGTATGTTTTTAGTTTAGTTTTATATTGTATATATTAGGTTAAAATGTAGGTAAAGGATAATTGTGTATAGATAAATAATTTAATTGTATAATGTATGTAATAAATTATCTAATATAACTTTTTAACAAAAATTCTGATGTAATACTTGATTGATCTTATATTAGTTAACAACTGCGCAGATTATATGATTTGCGAGGTTAAGCAAAACATGCCGCGGTCAGTCCGTGGATGGGTGACTACTCGTTACATTTCGAGACCCGTGCCTCGGAGAGCGTGTTAAACCGTCGTTCCCGGGTGTCATACGAATACCTACGACAGCCATTACATAGTCGGAAGCCCGAAAATCTGACAACCGCTCTAGATAGCTACCTAACCTTACAAGGATATCGGCATTGTCTAGTAACTAGATTGCGGAGGTCTAATGGCAGCCGCTTCGTGTAAAATACTGGTATTCAGCCGCATCTGGTTAGACTGGAAGCTGACGAAAGCTGTAAAAAGGCTAGACAGAACAACTTGATTGATATTTAGAAATATTGAGACAGTAAAGCGGATCTTCCGTTTTTTTTTTACGTAAGTAGGATATCGGAATACCGTGATCGAGAACATTTCGCGGATTCGCGTAATGTCAAGATTATGTCACTAGGTAATATTATAAACTTATGACTGCTTTCTCAACTAGTTCAACACTTATTTGATGAAATATTCATGAGCTATGACCTGTCCGTCTGCCAAGTGTGGCTAATGTGGAGATCAAGGCAATGTCCTCGAACGTTCATTGAAGCGCTCCATTACATGGACGTTTACGGACTGATCTTCTTCTTCTCCCTGCCCTTATCCCACACTAGGTGGGGTCGGCACAACATGCATTTCATAAATCCATGTTGATAGAGGTATTGGCTTATTGTTTTATAACCGGCCGGGCGGCCGCCTGCCTGAGATCAACCCTCCTTGGAAATACTCGTTGAGCGTTCGCGCGGGTGACCCAATGTGCTTGCTGATATGCACTGAGTCCCAAAATGATATGCTTGTCAATCTTATTACCGACAACTAAGTAGACGGGCTGATATGTATGTATTATTTATGAGTACAAACAAAATGCATTCCAGACTCGTGTTATGAATTCATATGCATTTACAACACCAATGAAGGGAATGTAAAAGTTATGAATGAAGACCCATGATGTGCTTCCTCGATAGCCTGTCGTAGTCCATTATTAGACATAGGACTCTTCTGATTAAAGAGATTAGGTATTGTACCAGCCTCACCACTGAGGATCTATACTTTTTGTATGGTAAGCAAGACTGCATGAAAGTACGTACCACAGGAAGCAAATTATGCGCAGTGCGTAGGTAAGGAGATAATGAGATTAAAAATAAGCAGAAGGTACCTACTTTTTTTTAAATACGATCCTACGGTCCCACATTCTATTTCATTTACTACTGGATTCCGAATCGGAAAAAGGGCATTTTTAATCATAAACAACGGTGTTGCTAGTAATTAATACATGACATAAGTGTTCCATCGATCAGTTTCGCAATACATTACGCCATTAGAAAGCAGCTACGAAGCTGGACGGGGTTCGTACTGGCATACCTTAAAAGACCTAAAGAGTTTGTACAGAGGCGTATTCAAGAGTCGAGGTAGCGCTGGCCGCAATGAAAAAATAAGTGAATTTGAATTTCAAAATAAGAACGTTCTAATATTCTATTAATATGACTTTTATAAGTTTGAAATGTAGTTTTTTTTGCAGTTTTGTAACATTATCTGTGGTAGTATTCAGGTATAAGACCTCCTTCTTGTGAGCTAGACGGCGGGCTTATTGCGGTAACTCCGTTTTTTTAAATCAAAAGTTGGATCTGGTAATTGAATCCAAATCCCAAGGTCAGAAGCCGACTATCGCTAGATCATCGATTGCTACCGTTGTAATAAAATATCAATCATGAAGCTACGATGCGTGTTATGTACGATTAAAATAAGTAGTAACTATGATGTCAGGCGTTTGAGATGTTCACTATTTTGTTTTAAGGCTAACAGCTCTAAAGATTTCATAAGTCACGGAGATACAATCATCGAAAGATCTAAAAAATTATGAAATTAATGTCTTAAGTTATGGTATAATGTCAAGAGAGCAAGCAATTACATAATTAGCGAATCAATCGCGGAATGATTTATCATAATGGATTTTTTACGAATTTTATGAGAATAACAAGACAGTTTGTTACTTACTATGTATAATAATGATCTTGTTAATTAAAATATTGTGCGTTGATGATCTCGGTTAGAGGAAATAGAAAAAAATATAATCTCTGAACGTAATAGGTCTGATGCTGCTGTAAACGAGATGTCGGTCTATTTTTTATTTCCTCAATATTAATGGTTATAAACGAAAAAACTTTGCCCCCTACTAGGTATTTTACGTGTTTTTGTACGTTTACAGACAAATCTTCACATGCAGAACCAACCACACCCAGAAAAAATATCTTCAATGCGGCAATTCCACTAGCAAGTTACCTAAATTGCGCAAGTTGACTTCTGCAACAGACTTGTAACTGTGGACACACCCGCAGCAAGTCGACTTCTGCAAGTTTTACGAACTCAACGAGTACTTGCTGCAATACCTTGTGCAATTTTACCTGCTATTGAATATAGCGCTTTAGGTCATAAAATACAAATAAGCACTTACACAAGTGTCCTCAAATCCTAAATCAGAAGCAGAAGAGGAACCTAAGTATTTTATAAATAGATCGGATGCTTTATTCAGGGTACATCGGCCCGTGATACGTACTGCGACTGATCAACGGAATCGCTGACGATTGACTGAGGGGAGGGCAGGGTACCTCCACTTCTACCGGGTTTGCGGTATATGTAATAGCGAATCCCGTGACCCCAGCCATAGGTTAGAAGGAGGAACACTGTGGATTTTTAGCCGGTAAGAGTACGGCAGAACCCACTCACCTTACCCGGGGTGAGGGACATCCATGAGGATCTTCGAACGGTAAAAAAAACTGTACCTACACTTGCATATACTGAGGGCTCTGTGATCTTATTACTACGGACTACAGAGCATAGGAAAGGTCTGTCTTATGCCTAGCAGTGGACCTAAGATAGGATGAACAGTAGATAAGTACACTGAAGAACTAAAAGTGTTTGTCGTAACCAAGTACCTATTCATTATAATCGTTATGTCTTTCAAAGGCCAAGGGCGTGACCAGGATTTACTTCAGGGCGCCCAGGCTAGGGAAAACTAATAATATACATGCGACAAAAATATTTATTAATGGGAAAAAAACGAGTGTAAAACTTGTAAAGCGAATTAATGTATGAATTATTATAATAATTTTATTAAATGCAACGTTGCTTATTTACTCTTCGGTTTAGGAGCACTCCGACTGAGCCCTTAACCAGAGCCTGCTAGGCAGCTGCTCCGCCTTGCCCGTACTTGGGTACACCATAGTCAAAGGCAGTAAATTACTCGTGGCCCCTAATTATTCTCCGTCCTGAAGCCGTCCCTGGCTGGACGGTTAACATTCGCACCACGGCCTTGCGTGTGAAGAATCCACGCATTAATGTTGTTCGAAAACCTCATGACATATCTAGGTTGCCAGGTTGCACGTGGTTCGTGAATCAATTTTTTTTACAATATTTTTTTAGACCATACTTGCTTCATATCAGGGTAATAACCACGAAGGTTTATGTAAAACTGAAGACCAAACTGCGAACGCCTAACTGAAGTTGAAAAATTGGACCATGAATATTTAGTTTGGTGGTCTGTCTCCTTCTAAAATACCCTATATAGAAAGAGATAGATTTCCAAACTAAGTATTCAATCTTTTTTAACCGACTTCTAAAAAAAGGAGGAGGTTATCAATTCGGCTGCTTTTTTTATGTTTGTTACCGCACATCACCGTCATTTATAAACCGATTTGGAGAATATTTTTTTGTATGAAAGAGTATTTTTTGTATGAAAGAGTATTCTTTCGAGGTGGCCCTATTTAAATTTGGTGAACATCTGATGAAGAACTTCAGAGATAGACAATCGAACTCCTCAATGACGAACACTTCTGAAACTGTTAATTTTATAATGTGGTAATTGAGTTTATTCTTTTTTTCGGTTTTTAGAAGTCGGTTTTATTTTTGTTATCTAAATAGGCTATTTAGAATGTCGTAGAATTTATCAAGGTTTTGTTTATGAAGATTTTATTTTTCGACTTCAGTCAGGTGTTTGTAGTGTGGTCTCCATTTTACCTTTTTATACCTTCATGGGTACCTACCTATAATAACCTTAGATCGACAATTAGTAGCTACGAAATAATACTTCCTTTTATGTAGGTATTTTTAAGGAAAATATAGGTAAACACTGAATACTTACCAAATCTTTTTCTTTTGCTCACTAGAGCGTGAAAAATAAATCATCAGTACCTACCTAATGTGGGAAATTGTACAAATCATAACGTACCTAGTAACCATCGGACTGCCAAATCATAAGTAGAGTTCGAACCCAAGACACGCATCTCTGACTTTACGAATTCATGTGCGTATTGTATAATTATCACTTGCTTAAAAACGGTGAAGGTAAACATCGTGAGGAAACCGGCATGCGTGAGAGATATTTCTCGACGGCATGTGAAGCCAAGTCAGAGGCCCATGGGCGGCATAAACTCTGACACCAGGTTAGTCACTAACCACACGAAAAGAAGAACTCTTCAGATATGCCGAGGCCCATTAAAGTCACCATTGGCTACGTTCACCTGCATAATCCAATATAACATAGCTGTCTGCTGGCAATGTAAAAAATAATAAAAAGTACCTACGTGTGACCAACATAGATGCCACGCGTTTCAACTAGTGGAAAAACTGAATAAAACCAGTTGAAGTCCCTACCTATGTATGGTCCACTTACTCCCGCTAAAGTCGGGGTATTAGTCCTTGAATAAATGAATGATGAATTCTTCTTAGTCAAAAACCTTCAGATTTACGATAGATAAAAGATACCTACTTAGTAAATAATCAGCAGTGAGGCGCACCAAGGCGTAGAAGCTGTGTTGTCACCCACGTGAACACACTTAAAACATTGAAGTCTGAAAACCCGTGGCAGACGAGGCAATTTTATCAGCAACCAGTATCTTATTGACAGTCTACTTTTATTACGGGAACCGTTCGTACTTTCAGTTTTATTAGTAATCTGTTAAGAACCTATCATCTTCCACATCCTAAAAATGAATACTCTCAAACTCTGATCAAATGAGTTGGGTTGGTGACCTGGATAACCTGGCATTGCTGCACGGGCATTGCCGCGGGCTTGTTTTATTAGCAATGAGCAACCGTAACAGAGCTGCCAGCTCATGGGAACAAGATTTCCGTATAATGGTGCTTATTGAAACAGCTTGTCCTAATAAGTATTTGGTCTAGTGTTGCTTGTATTGTAACTCTCATAATAATGTTGTAAGAGCTTTAGCTCTAATGTATGCTTTAGTACACTGCTAGGTATCACATTCGATATCTATAGTAACGCCTTTAAGTAGGCACGTGCCTACGTACATTGATGGGAATAAAATAAACTCAATGCCCTTTTTCATTCCGATCTAAAAGGAAGAATAGCTTTTTTTATAAATAGAATGACGATCCTTAAAACCTTTTTATGCTTAGTACTACGATGTGTTATGTAAACAACTCTGTGATCGGTCTATTATTCACGACCACTCCTTTGGTCCACTTTTAACGTGCCTACCGTTGAAGTCGAAGTTGACTAAGGACGGCAGTAGGCATTACGCTACGAAATCGTTCGGGTTTGTTAGGGAAAAACTTGCAACGAGCCAGTACCAAGCAATTGCTTTTGAGGTAATAAGGTGCTAACGCGTTCATTTAAACACTGAATTTTTGTGAGCTAAATTGTTATAAAATACTGCCGTATACATTTTTTTTTATTTATCTACTTCCATTCTAAAATAAAATTACAAGAATGTTTAATTTAGATACACAAGTTTCTGAACGTCTACGAATGATGTCATCTGTCATTGTCAAATCTTAAATGTCAATTTGTCATCAATAAACGTAAACGTGAATGTCACTGAAATCTTATTTGTATTTGCATAGGTTTTCATTTTTCTAAGCTGAAATATTTGTAAAACATGGCTTATTTAACGCAGCCAGACTATGTTAAGTACATTTGTTCCTGTGGACAACTCAAACCCATCACGAGTCTTTACTTCTGCCGACATTGCTTGAAAATACGTTGCGGTTTCTGCATTTGTCATGAGGTAACCCACATAATATGTGTTTTACAGCATAAATACTTATTAAAATGCAAATTTTTGATTTAGAATGTATTAAAAATATCTAGGTTAGTGTTATTGAACGTAACATAAGTATTATACTGTGAGAATTATTAAAATGTATTCTAATATTCTTCAACTTGACACACCTTTTCCTTTTTTACTAGTTTAACCGTTTTAATAATGATTTTGTAATGATACTAACGAATAACTAATTTCATGTTGTTTGGCTATTGAGACCAGGGCCCCATTCAATGAAGCTACTCTGCAAGACTGCAGTCCAGGTACCTACATAAATTCAGCTGAATAATTCCAGAATATGGAGAGCAGACTTGCAGAATAGTTCTATCGAGGGGCCCCAGACTCTTAATGAAATAAAAGAAATACTCTTTATTAAGGCCTCTGCACATCCTACACAAATTAAGTCATAGCCACAGATAATGCACTATATACAGAGAGGCATAGCAGGAATCATAAAACTCATAAATTGGTAATTGCAGCCTCTGGTTTCAGTTCTCTAAATAATGTTGATCTAATAATTCTGCCGTAACTAGTAAGCACAAAATAATCTGAATTTATGTATTAAAACCATGTCTGTGTCAGTGTGTTATTCAATAACAGCCTCAATCAAACATTCTATGATGAAACATTAAGAGAAGTAAATAACACTTTTATTTATTCTAAATCCGTATTTAAGCTCTTGAGATAGCACCTATATTTCCACAAGACAACAAAAATAAGTTTACATTTGAATTTATTAATTCATTAATTTATTTTCAACTTAATTTTTTTCATTCCTAATCTGTGACTCTTAGCGGAAGTGAAACACCAGTCATTTAATACAATGCGAAGTAGTATGTGGAATAAAAGACAGAAAACCACTGTTATTTGCCATTGTACAGTGTGTAAAAGTGCTTGCCTGTCCTATTTTAGCCAGTACCACTACATATAAAGTACAATGCATCACTCTTCCACAGGTTGACTCTCACTACTGTGCAAACTGTCTCGAAAACATGCCGTCATCTGAGGCCCGTCTCAAGAAGAACCGTTGCAGTAGTTGCTTTGACTGCCCCAGCTGCTTCCATACCCTCTCCACACGGGCCACCATGGCCCAGCCTCGGCAAGTGCTGCAGGACCCACCAGCCGCGGGAGACGCCAAGGTGGAGAGTAAACAGCCTAAGAAGATGTATTACTTGTCGTGCTTCAACTGTAGGTGGACTTCGAGGGATGTTGGGATTCCAGATCAGCCTGTTGGTTAGTAGAACTGATTTCATGTTGATTCAAAATATCCTCTACCACAATAAACATTGTGATGTTTGTAAACATTTGTTCAGAAACAAGCATCTATGTGTTTCGGAAACAATGATACATGTTGCGGTAAACAGTACTGAGATTTTTTTATGGCAAAACACTGAAACTTTGGTAACAAGTGGTATTTCAGAAATCTGCAACTTGTATGTTGTTTACAAATGGATATATTAAAGCTTAATAATCATTTTTGACAAAATTAGCATCAATTCCCATTTGAATGTTCATAGTGATGATTGCCTGTAGAGGTGTCAATAGTGTTGATAACAACAACTTATGAATATTTTTACCTATAACAAAGTACTCTTTGTTATTGTTAACGCAATATAGCAAGAAATAAAAATAACATAAATGATTTACCAAAATCATTGTTTAGCGTCCGGAGGTTGGCCAGAGCGCACCAACCCGTTCACAGCGCGCGTCAACCAGCTCCTGGATTATTATAAGGCGATCGCGATGCAAGAGAAGCAGGAGAAGATTGAGAGGGAACGGAAGAAGTTCAACATTAGAGGGAAATATATTACTCTCACTGTGAGTCAGTTTTGTTATTTATAGTAAGTGTACGGATAGTCCGCGAGGGACTAGCCCGCCTGCGGTATGTGAGCGGCGAGAGGGGGGAGCGAAACAATAGACGCGCTCTGACAGTTTGCTTTGTCTTGTGACAAGACAAAGCAAATTGACAGAGCATACTTGTGACAAGACTCTTGTCTACCGCGCGCATCTGCCGCTCCCTAATGGCGTGCATTGCATATAGGCAATTAAACAGTGCCTACCTCATAAGATTTAATTAACTACTCCACCTTTAACTATTACTACAAATAAAATAAGCGTATATGGCTATGATTTCTTTTGATCAGAATCGTATTGAAATGGGCTTAAGCGTACAATTGAAAGGCGTCATCGCTAGTGCCTGGCTACCTAGTACGAAAACCAATGCACACCACTGCCACTCCCATACCTTAGAAGGTGACCAGCACTTGCATGCGGACGGTATCTACTATTGTGCAGTGGTTCATTGTTACATATTTTAAATAACAAAAATTACTTCTAAGTATTCTTCAATTTGTCTAAATGGTACATAATTTCAATGGCTCTCTGAACGTGTTCCCACATATGGAATATTGAATGGTCGGATGTTAGCCATATTTCAATGCGTAGGTCTTGAGATGGAATGCTATTTTAATGAACTGATAGAAACTTCAAAGGCAGACCAACATTTTGCTTTTTTAACCGACTTCCAAAAAGGAGGAGGTTACTATGTTCGTCTGTATGTATTTTTTTTTTTTTTTTGTATGATCATCGATATTTTCGCCAATTGTGAACCGAATTTGATGATTCTTTTTTTAATGGATAGGGTATACTCCGAAGTTGGTCCCATTTAAATTTGGTGAAGATCTGATGAAGAACTTGCATATTGTGATGATGTGATTATGTCGTCTTTAGTAGGTCCAACCAAGTTTTAATTAAGGCCACAAAAAGGAAAAAAATAAAAACATTTTTTACAAAAAATTTAATCCGACTTCAAAAAAGAATAAAATAATTACCATATAAAATTAACAGTTTCAGAAGTCGGTACCTTTAATTTGGTTCAGCGTGGATCAGCACCGACTTCTGAAACTGTTAATTTTATATGGTAATTATATTTTTCTTTTTTGAAGTCGGTTTAAATTTTTTGTAAAAAATGTTTTTTTATATAGTGTGTTAGTCTATAGTACTTCCAGATCTAAAGATGCATTTGATGCATGAACACACGCATTACTGAGCAGGTCAAAATTCAAAATGGCTGCCATTCAGAGTAAAGGGGATTGGTATTACAAAAAGGGCTATTTTTATTCATATAGTTGTGTTTAAGATTGTAAATTTGGAGCGGCGGGCCGTGCAGCGGCGCGTTCAAGGGTTGTATTGAGCGTGCATACATTTAGCTGGAGGCTGTAAACGCTTTTACGAAGACACTTCAATAATAGTTTGTGTGTCAATTAGCGGTTGAGAAAAAGCATCGCTGCACGCCACGCCGCACCAAATTTGCGGCCTAACATGTCGTTAAATTTTCGTTAATTCAAAAGCCTAAAATATTGTAAAGAAATCAGAAATATATTTCGTATTATTGATTCAGAAGTTTTCAAATGTCACTAAACTTTAAAACCTTTTCCAACCGCTGAACCAATAATAATGCTAATCTAACGATGTCTAGGATAAGACCGGTCTAACGGGCGCGATGGCACGCAACATAGCCGGCTTGCCATCCAGTGAGAGCTCGTCGTCTGCTATCGCTAGCTTCGTGCCCAGCCAAGCCAGCGCCGAGGTTGACGAACTGCCTGAAGACATCTTCACGAAGGATGTCAATTTGAACCAGAGTTAGTATGGCATTTTTTAGTTCTTGTCGTGTTGTAGTTATAGGTATATCTTCAACTCGCTTTGCTAGTAATAGTTTGTGACACTTTAGAGGTCAAGGCTGGCTTTAAGAGACAACCCTCAACAAGCATGTGTACATAAAATTTAGCAGGCGTGTACTTACGGGAGGATAAAGGATAACACTTGTAACCGTACACTATATATATTTAATTAATAATTTAAAATAGATCAACAGGACGTGGTTCGTAGCAATGCGAGGAGTCCAGGGTCTTCTTAAGCAGGTGTAGCACTTAACTTGGCAACTGCAGCGGCGCGAGAGGGCCGATCTGCAGTGTGCCCGACCTTTTATCGGTCTGTACCCCCGCCAGTCATGATATGACATGATTGGCAAGCACTGAGATGGGTTGTTTAATACTTCAAACCAGGCCCAAATCTATGGGGGCAGGCGGCGGGTGGCGAAGATTAAGGGGCGGTCCGCCAACCAGCCAATCTCGCTGTGTGTACTATGCTGGACCCGGTTATGTATGAATAAACCTCTAGAATTATTCATAATTTAATTACTATGATAAACAACTGCCTCGTTGGTCACTAGACCAACCACCACCACTAGGTGGCAAGTGCAACTGCTAACCGTGAGGTCCTGGGTTCGATCCCCAGGTCGGGCAAAGTGTTATTGGGTTTTCCGTGTGGAATTCCTCAGTAGTAGCTCGGAGTTTGGATTTGTGCCCGGTTAATGGCAATAGGCTCGTCTATATTACGTGGGACTTAAACATGACAGTGAAATGAGGGTGTTACTATACACGTCTGCCCAAACCTTCGGGGAGTAAGTCTTAGGAGGTACCTATTTTATTTGTCGAAATTTTTTGCCTAGAGGGCGGCAAATTGGTACTCTACACCCCCTTTGAAAAATGTAGATCCGGGCTGCTTCAAACTAAAACTATTCTTCAATTTGCAGTAACAAGCATGCCTCAGCGCCTGGCGTCTCCTGAATGGCAGCCGGTGTCAGTGTCCCGCCTGCACCCGCTCGCTAAACTGCTGAGCGTGAAGCGGAGCCAACGGTGCCGCGCGTGTGACCACAACCTCACCAAGCCAGAGTACAACCCTGGATCTATCAAGTTTAAGATCGAGCTGCTTGCATAGTGAGTAACCATCATCAAGATTAGCAGTCGCAGTTCTTCTCTCGTGTGCACTCGCTGTTCCAGAATAGCTTGATAAGGGCGCGTTCCCACTATGTCATGAGGATTAATTTATCGTTGGACGACTGTCGTCTCTAGCTGTTCCCATTAGAACGACTGTTTGTCGTCAAATTTTTTCATCGTTTAGCGACTATCGTATCTAGCTGTTCTCATTGGATCGCGACGACATTTTATCGTTTCACGGCAGTCGCTTTGTCGTTTGCACATCAGTAGCAAGCTACAACTCTACAATCGACGAGACGATATTTTTAATCACGGCCACGACAGATAACGACACATGATTTGCCGCCACGATGTCGTGACGTTTTCTTATCGTTTTACGACTGTCGTGCTAGCCGTTCCCATTGACTCGACAATCTGTCGTCACTGCAAAAACAAGTCTTGAACGACAGTTAATCGTGTCGTCTTATATGTGAACACCTTCATTTAAATATATAAGCCACGACACTTAAAACTACACGACTATCTGTCGCCACGACAAAGTGGAAAGTTGGTAGCGAACGCGACTGCACAGCGGCGACAGACGTGCTTAAATATCGGCAGTGCAGTGCAGTCCAGTCACAGTAGTGGACATAGAATCTCACAAAATCAGAAAGTTCCTTAGAAAGCATTAAGTAAATCTGTTGGTGACCGAACCACAAGAACAAGAACCAGTTCTAAAGCACTGGTAACGGCTATCCCTCCATCTTTTGGTTGTCAGAGTCTCATTGGTCAACAGGGTACACCAGTACACCACTACGGAGAAGATCTGGGTCTGTATGCTTAGATCTTTTAAACTACGCAACGGATTTTAATGCAGTTTTCAGCAATAGATAGAGTGATTCAAGAGGAAGGTTTATATGCCCCACTTTAGTATCTACATCGCACCCGTGCGAAGCCGGGGCGGGTCGCCAGTTTAATAATAACCCACGTCTTCACAGTTACCACGTGCCTGAAGTAAAGATAATCTCCCACGAGCCCGTCAGACCTGGCGAGAAGACCGCTCTATTCCTAAAGCTGACCAATCCAACGGGTCATGAGATGCAGCTGCGACTGCTGCAGCCCGAAGATATCCCGCCGCCTGAAGAGAAGGAGGAACCCAAGAGTATTGAAAAATCGCTGGAACGGTCGCTGAACTTGGAAAAGGTTAGTTAGTTATAATTATTTTCTATTGACTGTTGTGTCTCCTTGGTCTACGCAGTTGATTTTCATATCAGTCGATAAACGTCCACTGCTCTAATACGCCGTCTGTGACAGGCCGTATTTCCACGACACGCACGATAAAATGTAATGACGACACTGAACGCCAACATATTTCTATGAACCATTAACTCACGAAACGACACAACATTGCTAGTATCTTAATGAACGTTTCATACACCCATATTCTAAGACGTTCCTCCAAAACTTACTCGACTCGACTCCACCTCGACTCACTACCAAGTTGACATAAACGTCCTCGACTCGAGATTTTTCCTCAGTCGAGGTAAGGAATCATCTGTCAAACTCAAGGTACCTCGGAACCTACCTTAAGGAAGGAAGTGTCAAAGTTCGTATGTGATAAAAATGAATTTTGAAGACTATCGAATATGCTTACGATAATCTTTACAATTGTTTATCGCGGCGTTATTTGCGCGATGTAGATAATTCAAATTATGACGTAATGGCTCCGTCGAGGAACCTCAAAGTTCACTCAAAATTGCGACTAAGAATACAAATTTGAAGGTGTTTTCGAGGCCGTCCTGAGTCGGGTATGAGTCGAGTAAGTTTTGGAGGAACGTCTTAGAATATGGGTGATAAAATGTATGGCGCTTGTAGTCGTCGCCATATTTTGTTGTGGAGTATTGTCATAAACACCACGCTTGGCGGACTGAATTGTGGCAGTGTGTTGTTAGGCTGCCAAGAGGACTGCTGAACATCCTCTTGGCATCCCTTCATCGACTTTTACGACAACTACTGGTGCAGGAGTGGCCTATTCTTTTATTGTTGAATTGTACTTGCTTATTTAGCTCACTTTCGTACTTTCTACTTAGTCATAACAACTGGCTAGTGATCAGCCCTCCGCTTTATCACCGGGATGCGTTAGGTCAGTTATGGTCAGTTTCCACCAAGCGGAAAAATCTTCGCGCACTTTTCAATGTCACTGAATAAAGAACTGTATCTATATTGCCTTTAAATATAAAATTCGATGCTCGGGTATGCTCAGGCATGCGCAAGGAAACGCTTGATGTCTACGTTGAATTTTATACTAAGTGTTTGGCCAGACTGGCAGCGCGGTGCGGGGAGCGGCGCGGGTGCGGGAACGCGCGCGATTTACCTGTCCGCAGTGGAGCGTGGCTTCGTTCTGAGCGTTGTCGTGTCCAGTGTTTGTCTAAATATCATATGGATAAAGAAGACTTATTTTTACTGGAAAATTCTTACCAAAAAACGATGTTTCGACATCCACAGTGCAGATCATGCTTGAATTGCACTTATTAATTCTTCAACATTTAATTTTGAAGACGCTATCACAACAACGCGCGTGGTCAGCTCAAACTAGTTTGAGATCCCCCGCTCCTGCGCGGGTTGTCGCTTGCCGCCCGCGCTCTCTCGAGATATATCTGTCGAGATATCCAACACGATTACTATTACCTGCAATAAAAAGTCGTTATTACCATAATAATTGTTATCCGATGACTATCAGAGTATACAATAAGCTATCAGAGACCATAAGAAATCTTCCATTAAAAATATTTAAACGTAAACTATATTCGTGGCTAGTAAAAAAATGTTTATATTCTGTAAAAGAGTTCTTAGATGCACGTACTTTCTAAGATATTATATTGAATACACTATTAATTTCACTAAGTAAAAAAATAATTTATTATTTTGAGCTCTGTTCATACTATTAAAAAAAAATTGTTAACTCTTTTATAAACTATTGCATATTTGTTGTTCAAATATCCATGTAAGTAATCGGATTCTAAGTTCTTGCGTATAACTTTGTATTAAATTAACCTTTTAATTTGCACACCATTGTATGGTTAAATATGCGGCTACTTTTGTGACTTAAATAGAACTGTCCTTACCCATGTTTTTTGCAAATAAATCTATTCTATTCTCACTGCGGCCACTTGTATGAACAACCTATGGCGTGAGCTACCCGCGCGCTTCCCGCGCCCGCGTGCCCACTATGGACACTCAAATGAAGTTCTTCTGTTTGAACTCGCCGCACCGCGCCCGCGTTTGTAGTCTGGCCAAAGGCTTACAGTTATTTATTCAGTGAAATAAAAAAAATGCTCGGTTTTTCCGTTTGTTGGAAATTGACCCTCAGTCAGTCGCTGTTCACCCTTCTGAACTGACTATGTATAAAATAACGGTACAAAATATTTACAAATGCGTTCATAATTCCAGGACACATCATCTTACAAGGCGATCGAGCGGGTTCCATCGTACGAAGCAACGAGTCGCGTGACGTCACCCGACGTGACGCTGACGTTGGCGCAGCGTGACGACGCCGCGGAATATGACGATGACGCTCAACACGACACTAATGAGTAAGTTCACCATCATCAAATAGCCTTCTTTTTATGAGGTATTGTCTGTGGTTAATACTGTGGAGAAAATAGGTTGCCACAGACAGCCAAGTCAGGCCTCTGCACTGTTAACACTAGGCTGTACTCGCCATCTGCAGTCTGTGGTATTTTGATTTTCTATAGAAAAACTGACAAACCGCCATATTAATCTGTCAGTTAATTAAGAGGAAATGCGGTCGGCGTTTAGTCGATACAAACGTATTCCTCAGTTTCCTCGTTGGATAATGTCACTAGAGCAAATATATTTTTACCATATCGTATATATCTACCACCATTACGTCCCTATGTTTTGTATTTGGCAGTAAATTAATTATTGAAAGAACTAGAAACGATTAAATTTTACAAAAATCGACCGTATTTACAACTGTTTTCAAATATCTGGCAAACAAATTTGACGAATATAAAAAATAAAAGAAAAACATACAGACATAACCAGAGTCTTTCTTAGATTATTACAGAAAAAAATATTAAAATCGGTCTAAATTTGAAGAAGGAAACAGGGAAATACAAAAATACCATTTTGCTGATATTGCACAGGAGAAATCAGTCCGAGATGCAGGTGTCTCTTTCGCGCTCAATTGGGAAGGTTTGCGGGAGGGGTGGGACGAAAATAGATCGGTTAAAAACCTATTCGAATTATTAATATTTTGCAGCCCGGGTTTCCTCTTAAGATTATCCAATGATTGTGAATCAGGCCCTAGAGGCAACTTAGGTGGTTCAGGTTTTTAGAATTCACTGTTCATTCACGTTTATGCTAATATAACACCGCTCAATTCGCTTATTTGACTCTCATAGGATGTCTCAGGAAACAAGTTCATATAAACGATCACATAATAAAATAAAAGAGTATAAACGACCTATTTTCAAAATGAACAATCATAATATCGACGGTTAAAAGGAAATAAAGAATAGAATAATAAGCGACATTTTGGTCAAAAATGAGTTATATATGCCATTGGACACTAAATTTTCTGCTCTTTCGAATGCGCTTACTCCCATGGATCTACGATGATTTTATAACTGTTTCACTTTTCACAATATCTTAATAAATGACAAAAATACGTCAGTTTTTCTAAAATTTAAAACTGAACGGCTCTCCTGAACATTTCATCTTTTGTCGCTTATCCCCTATTTCCTTTTAACCGTCGATATCTTTCTTTTTTCCTGTACATACAAGACTCTTAATCCTAACCGTTTATTGCAGCATAATAATGTGGCGCAAATCCAACAAGCTGGCCCTCCGGCTGGAGGTGGACACGTCCCCCTCGGCCTCGGGCGGAGCGCCCGCCGTGGTGCATCTGGCGCTGCAGTACTCGTACCGCAACACCGTGCCGCCCGCCGCCGCCGCCGCGCAGCACCGGGACCACACGCTCTACACCACGGTGCTGCTCAACCTGGGCAGCGTTAGCTCCAACTAGTCTTTGGTTTTACGTGGAATATGTAAACGAACAAGAATAAAGCATAATATTTAAGTTATAAATTATTGTATTTAGGTACTGAACTAACTACGCCACCGACGGCTGTAGACGTCAAAAAATGTGCTCGAACTCAACGACGTCTATAGCCGTCAACGACGTCCATAGCCGTAAAAAAGGTACGATAAATATGCAGCGTGTCGTGGAGGGAAGTGCTCATACGTCTATTAGCGTAGCGTTCAAATTTTTAATAAGATTTTGCTTATTGTTGTTTGTATTTGGAGGAAAACAGGTTTGAGTTGTATTGCCGAATTACTTTTGTGAAATACGCAAAATATAATGTAGTATTTTCCTGTAACTCACAATAATAATTATTATAGCTGTGTTTTTTGATCACACTATCTTCATTGCTTCCAAACTTTTGTCGGGAAAACGAACAAAAAATCTAGAATAAACCAGTTATCCAAGATTTAATTTTTTTATGATATTGGAACCTCAAGCATAAATATAAGGTCAATAGTGATAATGAAGATCCCAACATGCCCAGTAACAGCCCAAATAATGTTTACAAATATTTTATCAATGTGTATGATTAGAATTTTTTTCGAGACATTTGTAAAGATAAAATTAAAATTCCGCCTAGGCATGCTTTTTAATTTATCGTCAATTAAATCTTGCTTAATGAAGGAAATAAAAGTACTTGCGGCTTCCAAAATTTTTCGAGTTCGTCGTATTTAGAAAAACCGGCCAAGTGCGAGTCGGACTCGCGCACGAAGAGTTCCGTACCATTATCTATAAAAATCACGTTTGTTGTGTGGGAGCCCCCTTAAATATTTATTTTATTCAGCTTTTTAGTATTTGTTGTTATTGCGGCAACAGAAATACATCATCTGTGAAAATTTCAACTGTCTAACTATCACGGTTCATGAGATACAGCCTGGTGACAGACGGACGGACGGACAGGGTCCCGTTTTACCCTTTGGGTACGGAACCCTAAAAATGAAGAATGCTAAGATTGAACATGACATACCTAATTGTAAAGTTAGTTAAAATAACATTATTAGCACAGAGATAAGTAGAGGTTTATCGTATTTAAATAGAGGTTATATCATTATAACGAATACTAAAATACTTAATAATGTATTATATATAATAATATCGAATATTTACAAGCAAAGAGCAGCTATAAACACAAATGCATGTCGCTACAGTTCGCTTATTGTAACTAAATGAAATTATTCATGAAATTCCATGTGTTGGAGGTTTTAGTTAAGTATTTATTTTTTTATAGGCTTTATTTAAAATATAAGATATTATTTTAGGCTAAGAAGTTCTCACTAATGAATAATATTGTGCTTAAATATAACCGTTAGCTTGTGAAAATTTTGCACATTTTATATACTTACATATTGCTGCAATGCAAGTATTATAAATTGGTTAAATATGTTTAGCTGAAATAAAATATTTTGAACATAAATTGGTTTTTTTTTCCCTAAATAACTAGCATTATAGCCTTCGATCAATATGGCGCCATGTTATAGTGGGGTGCATTAAAACCTTCGCCGGGTGACGATAATTTAGTACGTCGGCGTCAAGCGCACCTTGGGCAGTCAGCCCCGATACAAACCTTGAAAAATGGAGCAATTGTAGAGGCCTAATGGCGTTGGCGTAGCTTGCCCTAGACCAGGGGTCGGCAACCTTTTGAGACGGAAGAGCCAAAAGTTGCAATTTACGAATGTAATTATTGGATAACCTTGAAATGGCGTTTAGCAAAAATAATTACCTTTAAAAAAAATACAAAACGAAAACACATTTAGATATATATAGTTACTATATTTATCTCTCAGTCATAGTCATTATATTTCAGTCATACTATATTATAGTACTCAATTATGGATCGATTGCACAATTTTAAGGGTTTTGATAGCAAATTTTTTTTTTTGCCTTTGGAACTAGAGAGCCGCAACTTTACATCGCCAGAGCCGCGTGCGGTTCGCGAGCCGCAGGTTGCCGACCCCTGCCCTAGACGGTCTCTGTATCAAAAAAATTCGGGTTGCCCTTCTACCCGACTGCGGCGAAGCCCAAATGAAGAAAACTAAACCAAAAACCATGGTCCATGGTTGTATGGAGTGTCTGGGGTGTGCCGAGTTTAGCGTTTAAGAGTTTAGACTGGTGTACGCCCTAAAAGCATGAGTGAGATTATGGATAACATTTTTACAAATTTTTGCTTACATACGTCCGGGCTCCTGCAGCCCAAGGAGGCCCGTATCATGGATACAGCTGATATGGTGGTAGCTACGCCCCTGCCCAATGGCGTGAAACCTTTTGCGCACGCGCAGTTCGTGTGGACACATACTGTTGTCGTATTGCGAAGAGTTCGTGAACAGTTAGCGGTATGCTGGCTTCGTGCACGTGCGAAGACGCGCCATAATGTTTAGCAGCGCGCTGTGGTAGGCTTTGCTGCCGGGGTTGCGGTGCATGCTTTTGCGAATCCCGTGACCCCGGCCTTAGGTCAGAAGGAGGGACAGCGTTGGTTTTTAGCCGGTAAGAGTCCGGCAGACACCCTCGCCTTCCCCGCGCGAGGGACATCCATGAGGATTTTCCAACGAGAAAAAAAAAGGCTTTGTTGGTAGATTTTAAATTAACATTTTCAAACGTATTTTATTACTTAATTAACTCAAGTTTGACGATACGATTGACGCAGTGGCTGAGCGATTAGCTTCTGCGCTACGGGTCGCAAGTTAGATTCCTATACGGAATAAATATTTGTATGGCCTACAGATAGTTGTCTGTCCTGTCTGGGTGATTATATAAAACAACTAATGACTCTATAAAATAATAATTAAATTAAATTTATTACCAAAACACATACAAAATAAATGCTCAATATTGTGAAACTCTTTCAAATTTCATAACACAAAGTATAATCGCCGGCGCGTAACTTGACAAGAGTAGAGAATAGAATTCCTCTCCTTCCTTTCTTTCTAAAGAGGCATGTTCCAAAATAAATTATGTCACTAACGATAGAATAATGACAAGCAATAAAAGTGACCATTTTTCTGTTGCACTAAGTGTACATACGCAAGCTTACTCCCACTACGACAAAACCTTGCCAAATTACGAGCCGGCGACTATATGCTATGTTTAAACTTCGTCAAAGGTGACTGATTCTACACAGGGACTTTCCTCGACTTCTTTTTTAGCTGAATAAATGACGTCATTTATACCTACACCGTCGTAACTGCAACCAACCAGAGATAAAGGCAAGTTTTTTGTTTGAATATACTCTCGAATCTTGTCAACCCTCTCATAATGCCCTATGACATACTGCGGTATACATTCTTTCAAAATGTTGACATTTGTAGCGGTTGGCTCTATTTTTATGTTTAAGATCTTCACTATTTCTTTCTTAGCTATTTTCAACAACTCTTTCTGAGTGATATTCTCACCAAATTTTTCTTTGAACCATCTGCCTCCAAGCATTACTGTTAGAACCGTTCCACGCTGATCTGGTATACAACAAGAATCGAAAACGACTCCTAGAATTGGGGAGTTCTCAATCGGTGGAACTAGAAAGCCGAATGCAGGTTGTATAAGTGGTTCATCTTGATTAAAATATAAGTTCACTATTCCTACGGTTACAAACGGAATATCATTTAAACTTTCTGCTAACTTTGGATGTTGTTTCCTTACTAACTTAGCGAGGGCATACGCTGGTAATGAAGAGTATACGTGATTGGCAGTTAAAGTTACTCCATTAGAACTTTTTAGTGCCGCTGAGCTTGAGTCTATGAACTGTATTTCTTCAACTTTAGTATTTAGATTAACCGTCACATTATTTTCAATTAAATGGTTACGTAAAGTATCAGTAAAAGTTTCCAGGCCACCCTTGATTGTGTACACGTTCCATTTCTCTTCTTGCGATTTTTTGGCTAGCTCACTTAAGACCATGGATTTATCAGATTTCGATTTGAACAGCGACTTCACCAACCCTTTTACAACTCCGCCATGGTTTTGCTCATATTCAAATAATGTTTTCATTAGAAACTTGACGGATATTTCCTTTGCGTCTCCGGCACATATGCCGCATATCATTGGAGATATGGCATAGTCCGCTATCTCTTTACCAAAACGTCTTTCAGCGAAGTTGTAAATTGAATCATCCTGCAATTCTTTATATGGCGATTTTATATCATTGTACAGGGCATAAATGAGAGGCTTCGAGAACGGTTGACTCTTCTGGAAGACGCTTATTAAGCTTGAAGGTAAGATATGTAGATTGTTATGCACGTAAATCATTCTGTTCTTGGCCGCCGGATGATTTGGTTTGATGGGCGCAATGTGCTCACTCAGTCCTAGATCCTGCATCATATTTAAGGTGTTCAGCCCAGACATGCCTTTGGGTCTGATAGTTCTTGGTCCTTGCTCAAATAAATAGTCTTTTGTGCGGATAGATTTGATCCACCCGCCGCAGTAGTTGGTCGCTTCTAAGAGGAATAGTTTCAAATTATTGTTGTTGTTTATATTATTTTTAAGTAAATAGTAACCTGTAGAGAGGCCTCCGAGCCCGCCGCCTAGTATCGCAGCCATGGTTCAGCAGTAAATAATAAATATTTAGAATTTATCTCTCGTCCACTTGTCTTTTAGCACCAGCGTTTCGTTTGTTTGTTTTGACAGATAACATTTTGCTTTTTGCTCGTAATGTCATCAATAGAAAAGTGATGTGCGTTGAAATAACGAACTGTAATATTTAATCAACCGTCGCGTAAATTTTAATGATAGTAATATTTTCCAATTGAAACTTTTACGATAGATTTTTAGGACCACATTGTTCAATTCAAAATCGTAAAAACACCTATTTATCTCATAATTTAGGATATTTGATTGAGCATTCGCGCCATCGCATCGCACGATCGCACGACCGCCTGCCACATAGGACGACGGGTTGGAATAGAACGAAACAAAACGCGCCGAAGTCTATTATGACCGTCGCACCATCAACTCGTACACAGAACGACAAATCAAGCCATACATTTCCAGTATAAGCTGACCTCTCATTGTAAGGAATTTCCAATGTACAACGTAATTTTACAAACTATAGACTATTAAGACTGTTACGGTCCACCAATTAGACAACTACAGTAGTTGCCTAATTGGTTCATACCAGTTTTATGACATTCTTCGTGACAGTCTTCGTGTTAAATTCGTAGATGATGACTAAAACACAACAATGTTCACTTTAAATAATCGAAATTTTTAACGATTTTATGTAATAGAATCGAATTTGTTTAAAAATAACATAGTAGGAACTTGTTGACCGCGTCGTGGTTTTTTAGATAAACTCTTTACACAAAGTGATTGGTAAAGTTGACATTAAGTACGTTAACGAAAAAACCATCAACGACCATCACTATTTATACTTGTCAAACAAACTGATAACATTGACAATTGACAAAACAGCTGAGGACACTATTTTAATTTTCTCTTTGGAGAACACCAAGGACAGCCGAAATATTGCTACAAATATTGATATAGAAATATTGATAAAAATAATTAATTGATAATATTTTTATTAAAAAAATAAGTATAACTTATTAGGTAGGTACTATACAAGTATTTATAAACGTAGGTAAGGTAGGTAACTTATACAAAAACATAACTTGCCTTATCGCTTGTACTGAAAGGAGTCCGTAAGGATCGAAGCATGTGGTGTTTCGATAGTTTCTGCCTACCCCCTTGGGAAAAAGGCGTGAGTTTATGTATGTATGTACCTAGGTACCTATGTAGTTTGAACTGTGCCCACCTTCGAGCATTAAATGGTTTTAGGTGCCAATATAGTATTCTCATAGGTACAATATTATATCTCATAATATCAGCCTATGAACGTCCAAGCTGAGCCTCCTCAGAGAACCGCAGTGTATTTTGTTTCTCTTGGACTTCTTGTTGATATTCTTTGCAGACCGTTTCTACGTAACGGAACAGTAATGGGCAAGACCTGAAGGGTTTCCAGCCAATCGGCTGTTCTAAGCAAAAAGAAAGTAAACGAGTTTACTGTGAAATTGAACTAAATGCCTTATTGAATTATGAAGTTACTTTCATTTTACGTCGTCAATAAATTGCCGCTTACTTTCTTTTTGATTAGAGCAGCCGCAATGCTCCAGTGACCGATCGAGGGAATACTTTATATCATCACGCTTGGCGATTCCATAGGTAGATGATCGCAGTGTAGGTACCTAAACCTCTTTTTATAATCTCTTCTTTTCAGAGAACCACATGGCTTTTCATGAAGGCTTAAAAACAGAGATTAATTTAAAAAACCTAACCAATTTGTGCAGCCATCTATCGGCCAATAGCAACATCGCCAACAAATCAATGTCGCGCTCCAAATTTAGTCACCTGTTTGTAAAGTTGGTTATTACCGAGACCAATAGATGGCACTTTTTATTTAAGTTCAAAAGTTAGTTCGCGGTGTCGAGATTCTCCGCCGTTTAGTTATAAGGGCATATTATAAGGTTCATTTTCGTACATTTTATTAATGGAACCATAAAGGTGGAATAAACATGTGATTTAAAGTAACCTATGTTTCATTTTTTGAGTTAGCCTTGGATAACGTAGGGAACCATACGATAGTGTCATTGTGATCCTCACGAAGCCCGAGGATTCGCATGACCTATCATTTTAGCAGATACCAGCTCGCAAGGTGAGCGAGCAAACACCCAGAACCCTCACGAAGCCCGAGGGTTTTACAAATTAAATAACTAGGTACTTCTCGCATAGTGAACGGCAATAAGGTAGGTACTTACTAAGTACCTACATATCATCATAGTCTAAATAATGCAATCTTCTCCTATGTTACGAAGTGTATCAGTACGATTCGATCGTTCATAAAGGAATATGTAATAAAATGGTTAAATTGCCAGCGTGACACCGCAAGCGTGGAGCGTGTAACGAGGACACAGTTGCTGCTCCGCGACAGATAATGAATTCCAATTTCATACCTATTGCACCCGCAACGCATTATTTATCCCAGTACCAAAGGACACCACTAGAGTGGCGTAGACGAAAACTTAAGAGGAACTTCCCTGCAAACTGCACGGGGCCTTTTTATCGAAAATTACAAATCTTTGAGCTAGTAACTTTGAAACCATATATTTAAACGGAAATCCAACAAACCGCAGTCATAGGTTTTAGTTTCTAGATCAATTTTACAAAATGTTATTTACTTGAATGGGTTTATATTCAAAATAGGAACAAAATTTCGTTTGTATGGAGCGCGCTCGGGAGAAACTTCCCGCTCCACTATCTAAATCGAAGTATTTATTTTCATTGACAGACTTTCCCTCTTCTAATATGGTGCCTTGTGTTTCTGTAATAGTTATACGAATTATAAGGGAAATGTGCTCTTAAAAAGTCTACAGGCGCTGATCAATTTGTGTTGCAACTTGATTTCTCCTTAGTGCTTAGGTACCTACTCATTATAAGTAATTCATTGAAAATGAATATCAATGGTTTTACATTACTTCCACACTAAAGAAACTCAGTAGGTAATTAAAAGATACGACTGACATAGGAACTATATAAACAACTCTGTATAAATCCGATTCAACATATCGCTCAAGCTCTAAATAATTTCCAACCCTATAAAAACTGCTGGAGGAAGACGTACCCCTTTCATTCGGTCCTGGGACGCGCAACACATCACAATGAACCAATCTATTCGCTCAAAAACATGCGCAAAAAATTACAAAACGGCTGAATTGAAAATAATGAAAATTCTTAATAAAATTGACGGTTTGAAACTGAGTAATTCTTATATATCCCGTCTTGATGTTCCAAAATGTGGAGAACATAATGTTTTAAGAAGGAAATCGGCGTGGTATGTTTTATTGACAACGGTTCTTATTTTTGTTTTTCTAATGAGTGCGCGATGGGTTTACAACGAACTTCTAGGAAGTAGGGTAAGTTGCTTTTCCCTTCTATTTACGTAAATTCCGATTTCGGATCCCGATTAAACCCTTTACCCGTCTCTCCCGCCTGCATTACAGTGTATCGCTGCTTACGCAAAAAATATTTTGTTTTGGTATTCAATACACACTGGCCCTCTATAACTAACTGCCGCGTTGGTCTGGTGGTGGCGAGCGCGACTGCTGATCGTGAGATCCTGGGTTCGATCCCTAGGTTGGGCGAAGTGTTATTGGGTTTTTCCGTGTTGAATTCCTCAGTAGCAGCTCGGAGTTTGGATTTGTGCCTGGTTGATGTCAATAGGCTCGCTATTACATGGGACTTAAACATAACGGCAAAATGAGGGTGTTACTATACACCTCTGCCGTACCCTTCGGGGTATACAGGCGTGATGTTATGGCCCTCTATATTATTATAAGTATCGTAAGCTGCATTATACCGTCGCTTACTGACTAACTTATGTTAGGCCAGATTGTTTATTTGCTCTAATATCTTTTTACATAGTATAAAACAAAGTCGCTCCCGCTGTCTGTACGTTTAGATCTTTTAAACTACGCAACGGATTTTAATGCAGTTTTCAGCATTCATGAGGTTTATATGCCCCACATTAGTATCTACATTGCACCCGTGCGAAGCCGGGGTGGGTCGCCGGTATTCTATAATTCTATCAACTATAGATTTTTACAACTATTTATTATACCACATATTTTCCTACCCTATGTTATACAGAACTGTATATTGGAACTGCCATCGTTCTCAAAGTCGGTGTTCCGTCCGCCGGAGGACTGTTCCATGTGCGTGGGAGTTGATGACGTAGTGCGCCTCGTGAACACAACAGCGGAAGAGTTCGAAGACAAGTACGCGTACAGCACAACACCGGTCATTGTTACTGATGCTACTGATGGATGGAAGGCATTGAGGGTACCATTGTTTTTTTTATTATCTTAGGGCTTTTAGAATAGCATATACTTAGCAGTTTTTTTTTAATAGCAGTGATAGCTTAGTTGTGTGACCGTCGGACTGCCAAGTCATAGGTCTCGAGTTCGAACCCAAGGCACGCACCTCTGACTTTTAACATTCATGTGCGTATTGTATAATTATCACTTGCTTGAAAACGGTGAAGGAAAACATCGTGAGGCAACCGGCATGCCTGAGATATATTTCTTGACGTCATGTGAGGTCAAGTCAGAGGACCATGGGCGACATAAACTCTGAAACCAAGTTAGTCACTAACTAAATGAAAAGAAGAAAAAGGGCTTTTAGAAAAAATATCATTAATGCTCAGCAGTCGCGACTGCTCAGGAATATCTCAGTAGCAGCCCGGAATCTGGATTTAATGGCAATAGGCTCGCTCTTACTGGCGAAACAAGGGTGTACTAAAAAAACGTCTGGCAAACCCTTCGGAGAATGCAGGGCGTGATGTTATGTTACGTCCAAGAAACATCTTCATTTAAGTTTGCTTCGTTTTGTACTATTGGTGACCTACCTACGGAACCGTATCTAAAATATTTAATAAGTATTTAATCTTGAAAAGTTTTTACTACACTATCACACTACGATACAAGAAGTCCTGTATATTTAAAAATCCGCAGGAATTTAACTTCAATTTCTTCGCAAACTTCTACACCGGTGGAAAAATGGGGAAACAAATCAACGATTGCTTCTACTTCGCGTATAAATCTGGTCTGAACTCTCTCCAAGAAGTGTTCAGCATGGACGAAGCGAGGGCCAACCTGTCTGGACAACCCTGGTACGTCGGCTGGAGCACTTGCTATGACGATGAGACGAGGAAGCTGAGAACGTACTATGACCGGCCGTATTTCCTGCCCAAGACTGCTGAGAGCGATATGGTTGACTGGATCTTTATGGGCGGACCTGGCCAGGGGGCTCACATGCACGTAAGTATCACCAGATTGTTGCAAGTTGAACAACACAGACATGAAAAAATATAAAATAAGATTTTAGATTTTCTCGATGATCCATCCACCTCTTTCAAAGACGAGAGGCAGTCCTCGACAGACTTAAACTACCGTGTACAATTAATCTAAGGCCTCTAATGTCCGGCGTTGCGAATCCCGTGGCCCCGGCCTTAGGTTAGAAGGACTGTTGGTTTTTAGCCGGTAAGAGTCCGGCAGACCCTCTTGCCTTCCCCCGAGCGAGGGACATCCGTGAAGACTTTCCAACGATAAAAAAGGCCTCTAATGCCCGATTCGTTTTGCTTACTAATGGTAGCATTTTTTATTGCGAAACAGCATATAAATAGACTCGTAAGCTAATTTTATGTGTGATAGCTACTATCGTTTGGAGGGTCTACTATGGGAAACTATGGGGTCTTTGCTTCATTATTAGTAAAGATACAAGAGTTTTTAATTTTAACCAATAACGCTCGGTAAATAACACGAGTTATTTTTAACGCGATAGAGTACAAAGCGTTTATTTGACATTCTTTTTTACTGTACCTACCTACTCTACGCGTCGTTCTTTTATGCAGCATATGCGATGTTAGGTACCTCATACAATTTAGACGTCCTTTTACACGTGCAAAAAGAATGTCGTAAAATTGTCGTCTTTTAGAAGTCTTGTATTTTATTTTCACCGACAAAAAGTACGCCGAGTACTTCGTCTGCGCAGGGCTTAAACTGTGTTCACGAACGTACTATGCGTGCCAAATAAGAATAGGATCGCGCTTGCTACAACTTCACACGATAGTTGTCAAATTAGTACGGACAGCAAAAAAAACTATAAAAAGAAAAATGTTATATTTTTTTATTCATAGATTTCATTATTATTTATATTCATTTTTATAAAATGTTATTTCTTGAAAACAGTATTCATTAAAGAAATGAACCAATATATACATATAGTAACTTCACGAATTGCTACTGGTCACCCTAATATGTCGCCATAATAATAATATAATTATGGTTAAGTATCAAGACTTGGCACACGAGGTTGTCGACATGTGGGAGGTTGACTCAGCAGTCATTGTTCCGATAGTCGTGACGGCCAATGGCTTAATAGCCAAGAGCCTCGACCAACATCTGACGAGGCTCTCGTTGGACAGCTGGGTCAAGGGCCTGATACAGAAAGCGGTACTTCTCGACACGGCACGTATTGTCAGGAAGTTCCTCTCTCTGAGGCCCTGACCACCGGTAGCTTGGACCCTGTTCCCGATGCCGGTGGGCTACTATTTTTTATATTTTTAAATGTTTTTTATATTTTTTTATAGAAATATTTAAAAATGTATAAAATATGTATATAGATGAATAAACGATATAATTATTGTATAATTAATGGCGTAAATTGACTAGAAATACCATAAAAGTGAACTAAAAATACTTAAACTGAGTATAATTTCTTTTTTTTTTTTTTTGCACACCTTACGCTTTGGTAATGAAGTTCACGAGTATTGCGGAACAAAATGGCGTCTTGACAGTGTTATTCTTATTTGGCACGCATAGTACACCCTGTAACTCCCGTAAGGTTGTTAAGTAGGGACGCCTGTTGATTTTCATGCCGCAAATTTTATAAAACGCTTTCTGTGCTCGGAGCACGGAGGTTCCTGTGCCGCAGAGGGTTCACGCCGTTGTTACCAGCGTCGGCCCTATACCTTGATCAGGGTAGAACGAGATTGTCTTTCGACGCCCTTTGGTCGACGCTTTCACATTACATAAATTGTATTTCAGTTTATGTTTAACTAGCTACCCGCCCCGGCTTCGCATGGGTGCAATGTAGATGTAGATACTGATGTGGGGCATATACCTAAACCTTTCTTGAATCACTCTATCTATTGCTGAAAACTGCATTAAAATCCGTTGCGTAGTTTAAAAGATCTAAGCGTACAGACTGCGGGAGCGACTTTGTTTTATACTATGTATAATGTAAAGATAAATAAAAATCACCAACTTTTTCAACAATCAAATTTGGCGCCTCTTGCCACCTGGCACCTAGAGCGACCGCTGCTCTCGCTCTACTCCAAGGCCCCGGCTGGTTCTTCTTCTTTACATAGTATAAATCAAAGTTGCTCCCGCTGTCTGTACCCTTAGATTTTTTAAACCACGCAACGGATTTTAATGCCGTTTTCGCAATAGATAGTGATTCAAGAGGAAGGTTTATATACCCCACATTAGTAGATACTAACTGATTACAAGAAACTTCTTCTTCTTCTTTTCTTCTTCATTCCTGCACACGTACGACGTTCTGTTTACAAGAGACAGTGAAGGAGCCGCTGAGGCCACACGTCGCGGTCGTACTCTTCAAATCGGCACTCCGGTCTTGCGTGCAAGCACAGCGGTTCCTTCACTGTTTCTTGCAAATAGAACGTCAAAACGTGTGCAGGATGTCCTGTGATGAGAGTTCTTTTGAGAACTGCTTGTGTCTATGTCTCTTGACACCGACCGTTAAAACGTGCAGTGGTATGCTGTGACGAGTGGTGGCTACAACACTATAAGTAACCAATGTAAAGCATAGTAACCAATCTTCTTATTTCACTGTGGTAATATCGAGTCTTACCTTTGTCATTTAACTTACTTGTAACCAAATTCTGTCTGTTCCAGGTGGACTCAGTGAAGCACATGTCCTGGCAGGCTCAAGTACGCGGTCACAAGCAGTGGCAACTGGCTCCACCACCAGAATGCCTGTACCAATGTCGATGGATAACTTTCACAGTTGCACCGGGAGAAATCTGTTAGTATTTTTCGTTCTTGCTGACTTTTGCTAAATACCTATTGTGCAACATCTCTATCATAATCAGCCCGATTACATTAGTTCCACTGGGCACGGGTTCTTTTCAGAACGAAAAGGGTTGAGACTTTAGTCCACTACGGTAGTTTGGTGCGGGAAGGCAGACTATAAATGGTGTAAACGAAATCATGTAATTCCTTCAAACCTCGTGATGTACTGCTGACATAGATTAACCCTGAACGGGAAACTTTTAAATTCAATAAAAAAAATTACAATAAAAAACATTTTAACAAAAATAAAACCGACTTCAAAAAAACGAAAAAAGCATAAAATAATTACCATATTATAAAAGTAACAGATTCAGAAGTCGGTGCTAATCCACGCTGAACCAAATTAAAGGCACCGACTTCTGAATCTGTTACTTTTATAATATGGTAATTATTTTATGCTTTTTTCGTTTTTTTGAAGTCTGTTTTTTTTTTTTTAAATGTTTTTTATTTTTTCATTTTAGTGGCATTAATTAATTAAAACATGGTCGGACCTACTAAAGACGCTGCTCATAACATAATCACATCATCACATTATGCGTACTGTTCGTCGTTGAAGAGTTCCATTGTCTATCTCCGAAGTTCTTCATCAGATCTTCACTAAATTTAAATGGGACCATTTTGAAAGAATATTCTGTCAAACGAAAAAATTTTTTTCAAATCGGTTCTTAAATGAGGGTGTAGTGAGGTAACAAACATAAAAAAAACCATACAGAACGAATTGGGAACCTCCTCCTTTTTTTGGAAGTCGGTTAAAAAGTAAACATGTGTTCTTAACGTGAGGCATTTTAGCTCCTCAAGTTAAATGACCGCGCGGCGAGCGGAGGCCGCGCAATTCGCTCGGGGCGCTAAAATGCCACACGTTAGAAAGACATGTAGTAAAAAAAAAGAATCCAAAAGTATCCCGTGCAGTTTTAATCTGTCAGCAGTACATCACGAGGTTTGAAGGAATTACATGATTTCGTTTACATCCTGTATACACACCATCGATAACTTTTATTTTAATCTATACCGTAGTCCTAGCACGAATGCGGTCGAGTTACTTACGTAAACGTACCTAACTTTAATGTAAGTGAATTTTGAATCGGAAATACTCGTTTCGCACATACTATTTAATTAAATTGAAAACTTTATTCATATCTAAGTATGATACCTACAAATCGTCGCTGAAGTTCTAACACCGCGTAACTCAAAATAGATAACTTTTCAGGAGAGCCAAAAATAGATTTTTTTCTACTTATCATATAATTGTTTTTAATCTACAATATTCTATTTTATTTTGGTTTTTTCGACGGAGCACTTTCGCGACAGGATCCAGTATGGAACTTACCTGACTTACACGCTGTTTTAGCTGTTTACATAGTTTGATGGAAAAAACATTACATACCTAGGTACGCCGTAGATTTTGTTTTTGAAATAACGCGTTGCTATTGGATCTAACCATTGATTGTGATTGGTCATACGATGCGTTTTTCGATTCCCTATCGAATGACGTGCGTAACTCAAAACTACTATTTTTCGAGTTACGCGGTGTTAGAACTTCAACGACGAAATAGCCAATGTCGCAAAAAGAACACCAACATGTTATAGGACAGTTGTATTTTCGATTCAAAATTCACTTACATTAGTGATTATGTTTACAATGCTATACGTCAAACGTGCTAGCCCTATATACCTAGTCTTGCCATAAATATTGTCACGAAGAAAAAAAATGTTTTTTTTATTGCAAATAATATTTATTACTTTTACAGTGTGTTAGTTTAATACATAAATATAAAAAAAATTAAAATATAAAAAGCTTATTCGAAGTGGTCTCCATTGGCTGCAATACAGTCCTTTAAACGTTGAGGCCAGTTATCAATAGAAGCACGCACTCTTTCCATGGGAAAATTCTTCACTGCCAATCGTATGGATTGTTTTAGGGACTCCAAATTATCATGGCGTTTAGAGCAAGCCGTACTCTCTAAAACTGACCATAAATCATAATCCAGCGGATTAAGATCGGGACTAGACGACGGCCAGTCTTCAGCTCTGATGAAGTCCGAATCGTTCACTTCCAACCAAGACTGCGTGGACCGAGCTTTATGACCCGGCGCAGAGTCTTGTTGGAAGGACCATACTTGGTTATTGAACATGGTGTTGTTAAGGGGCTTAACTACCTTCTCAAGAATGGTATCTTGATACATTTATGCCGATGTTTTGATACCTTTTTCACAAAAATATGGCTCAGTCACTCCTTCATAGCTAACATCCCACCAAACCATCACTGAAGTCGGATAATGCCCACGTTGCACTCTGTCGACTAATTGGGAAGCTTCCGTAAAGCTTTGAGCATAAATACGGTCATTTTGTTTGTTAAAATGTTGCTCAATTGTAAAGATTTTCTCATCCGTAAACAAAAAAATTCTGTGACCTCCCTTTACGTACCGCTTCAGTAGTTGTTTCGATTTTACCACACTATTCTTTTTTTAAATTATCTGTTAAAAAATGACCAGTGCGTCTCTTATAGGCTGCAAGTCCTAAGTCATCTTTTAAAATACGCGTCACGGTTCTGGGTGCTATCTTCATCTCCCGAGATAAAATCTTTTGCTTTCGGACAGGATTTCTTCGAATTCTTTCCCTTACTGCTTTGACCACCTTTTTCGTACGAACACTACGTGGACGGCCAGAGATTTTTCTGTCACAAACAGAGGAGGTCTCATTGTACCTATTAATAGCCCGGTACACAAACATTTGACTAATACCAAGCGTATGGAGAGTTTAAAAATTGCATTTGGCTCCATACCAACTTTGTGTAATGCAATCACAGCGGTTCGGTTCTCTTTATCACCCCACTCCGTTTTAATATCGCAAAATATTGTACAATGTATTGGCGCCAAAATTAGAAAACCAATGAACAATCGTATAAAAATGACAGATTCCAAATTCAAATGTAATATCTTTCTTATTTTTAATTGTAACAGTATTTACGGCCAGACTAGGTATATACTAAGGTAAAACCATTTTTTTCTGTGTTACGTAAGGGCGCGTTCCCACTATGTCGTGACGATAAATTTATCGTTGGACGACTGTCGTCTCTAGCTGTTCCCATCATAACGACTGTTTGTCGTCAATTTTTTTTATCGTTTAGCGACTATCGTATCTAGCTGTTCCCATTGGATCGCGACGATATTTTATCGTTTCACGACAGTCGCTTTGTCGTTTGCAAATCAGTAGCAAGCTACAACGAGACGATATTTTTATCGTGGGCACGACAGATAGTCGTAACAACGATACATCACGATGTTGTGACGATAAATTTATCGTTGGACGACTGTCGTGCTAGCCGTTCCCATTGATACGACAATCTGTCGTCACTGCAAAAATAAGTCGTGAACGACAGTTAATCGTGTCGTCTTATATGTGAACACCTCCATTTAAATATATAAGCCACGACACTTAAAACTACACGACTACCTATCTGTCGTCACGACGAAGTGGGAACGCGGCCTAAAGGTAAGACAAGGTCATATACAGAGCCGCCTTAGGCAATGCAGGGGCCCTTGGGCACAGAGAATTTGGGCCCCTTTTGGAAAGCCAAAAAGAACGTGAATAACATCGGAATGTACTTTTGTTCAGTGACATAATTGGTTATTACATTGACACTAACTTATAGTTCAAGTTGTTTTAATTTATGGTAGTGAAAAGTTACAAAGTCTGAAGTTAGCAGCAATTTGTCTCAAATTAAAGAAAATTTCTGCTGAGCAACGTTTTGCTGTGCAACCCTAGTTATCTGGGTGCTTTGTTAATGATGCGTTGAACTAAGAAACCGATGTGTTTTTTAAAATAGATTTATTGAAAAATACATGGTTGCACTGGGTTTCGGCATTTCGAGGCCCCCTTCAGACCGGGGGCCCTGGGCTCGTGCCCCTATGGTAAAGACGGAACTGGTCATATAGTTATCCGACTCCAAGTTGAAGAGTACCTAATGTGTTTTATTAGCATAATGTTGTAGGATGCAGGCGAACCGTGAATGTTGATGTCCAATATCTACGATTACACACTAATGTTGAGATGAAATAATCCGCGTTTTATATTCAAGTTAAATTAGTCTATTGTAACTTTGAATGATAGATTGAGAAATGATGAGATTAGACAAAGTTGCGGTTTAAAAGATGATGTAGTGACAAAAATTTAAGAGTAGGTATGCTTAGGTGGTTTGTTCATGTTGAGAGAATGAGTGAACGGCGATTAACAAAAGGAATTTATAAGGCGAATGTCAATGGAAACGGTAGAGGACGTGCTAGAAGGACATACATCGAGGTTATTGGTGATGTTCTTCACAAAGGACAGGTGCGTAGTACTCTTAACCGGCGTGCGTGTATGATAAGATGTATGAACGTGGATGAAGCGTAAGGGGTATGTAAGGGTCGTAGCATGTGGCGTTCTATAGTTTCTGCCTACCAACATGGGAAAAAGGCGTGAGTTTATGTATGTATGTTAAATTAGTCTAATCTTTCTCGTTTGATTGCAGTGGTGGTGGACACAAATCGCTGGTATCATAAGACGAATGTACTGCCCGGCGATATTAGCATCACAATCGGCGCAGAATACGACTAATTATGGACAACAAATAACTCTTTCAATATAGGCTCTCATTTCATAAAAATAAAATATATCTTTATCTTTAAATGTTTTTTATTTTTATTATAGACCACATACCGTTTACGATGGGCGTTCACCACAGATACCGTAATCTGTGGCGGTCACTGTACTGTCTAAAAATTCATTATACTGTCGATGTAAGTGCTTGGCCAGACTGGCAGCGCGGTGCGGGGAGCGGCGCGGGAGCGGGAACGCGCGCGATTTGCCTGTCCGCAGTCGAGCGCGGCTTCTTTCCGAGCGTTGTCATGTCCAGTGTTTGTCAAAATTTAATATGGATGAAGAAAACTTTATTTTTACTGGAAATTCTTACTTTAAATGGCAAAATATGCTAAAAGTGAAAAATGGAATTAATAAAATTAATTTAACCAGAGAAATGAAGGAGAATTTCACACCCTGTATGAAAAATTGCGAGAGCAACCGCAAAAGTTTTTTGAATATACAAGAATGTCAATGGATACGTTTGACTTCATATTAGAAAATTGTCTTATAAAAAAAACGATGTTTCGACATCCACAGTGCAGATCGTGCTTGAATAGCACTTATTAATTCTTCAACATTTAATTTTGAAGACGCCACAACAACAACGCGCGTGGTCAGCTCGAACTAGTTTGAGATCCCCCGCTCCCGCGCGGGTTGTCGCTTGCCGCCCGCGCTCTCACTGCGGCCACTTGTATGAACGAGCTATGGCGTGAGCTACCCGCGCGCTCCCCGCGCCGCTTCCCGCGCCCGCGTGCCCACTCGGACGCTCAAATGAAGTTCTTCCGTTTGAAAACGTCGCACCGCGCCAGTTTGCAGTCTGGCCAAGCACTAAGGGTTTTTAAATGGTTTTAATTAGCTTCACTTCGTATACTCGTTTCATTCAAATCTTGCGGCAGATTTTTCAACTACTTCTGCTTAACCGATTCTCCAGAAACTTCGCACACAAATTCAATTCCCATGACAATACAAAATTTTAATAATTTCAATCTTCAATCCTCAAATCCTGATGCTGCAAGGGTACTAAATTAAAGGTTTCTTTATTAAATCACTACCGACCCGTCCCGGCTTCGCACAGGTGGACATTTTCCCCGTTTTTGCAACATTTTGAATGTATGCTCCGCTCCTATTGGTCGTAGCCGGTAGCATGATGTTATATAGCCTATAACCTTCCTCGATAAATGGACTATCCAACACAAAAAGATTTTTTCAATTCCAACCAGTAGTTCCTGAGATTAGCGCGTTCGAACAAACAAACTCTTCAGCTTTATAATCTTTATACCTATATAATTCGACTGTACGTGTGTATGTCACTGAACTCCTCCTAAACGGTTGGACCAATTTGAATGAATTTTTTTGTATGCGTTTGGGTGGCGCCCTGGATGGTTTAGATTTACAATTGGACCCGGTAGGTGGCGCTGCTCCGGGCAGGACGACGTCTGCTGGGTCCGCTAGTATTAGTATAGATTACTTCGAGGATAAAAAAATTAAACAAATAATATAATGCTACTAAAAAACCTTTAATCATCACCGTAAAACTATATGCTACGTGACACTCAGCGAAGTACTAAGTTAATAACATTGATTATATACTGGAATGACAATCAGTAACAATACAGAGAGCGTCGGACACATTATACAATTATACACTTCGGATCTAGAATTATACACATGGAGATATTGCAGCTACATGTTCCATTTCAACAAATTAGTAATAAATAAATAACTATATTTATAGTTCGAATAAAAAAAAGATTTTATAATAATACATTTATTCAAAATTAGTAACTTAAAATTGCTATTTATCAACACTGCAGATATAATCGATCGATCAAATGAATACGGAGTCCGATATAAATTATTTTAAGTACAACAATTGAATCTTACTGGGTTACAAAGAGTGGCCGTTCACACTTATAACTTACAAAAAACAAGATTAAATAAAAAAAATATTTATTATCTAGGAAAATACAAAAGAAATGATTTATGTACCCTTAATGTTGTAGCAAATAAACGTGTTTGGATAACGTTGGACATTTTCTTGCTTACAATACTATAATTAAGTAAGTTTTGATACAAGAAAAACACTGGATATACTTGGACACTACAGAACACTTATATTTATTTAAAGAATTCTTATTATCAACATTCATAGTATTAAATTAAATAAATATAATATTGAAGCTGCCTAGCCACACATATCATATTTGTGACGTAACATCTACTACAAACAGTTAATGGGGGTACATCATTAGTTAACTTGCACACATAAATATACTGTTTCATCACTAACTTGAATAACATTCGAAGTTGTAAGTTACAGAGAAAGATACTACGAAAAACTGAACCATTTTAAATACTAGTAGACATTTCATACAATTTTATTTAATTAAGCTAAAACACTATGAACATGCCTGCCTACTCTCATATTAAATAGAATACAATATTGTACATTTTAAAGAGTATCTTTCGTAATCTTTCCTATTAGGGGCCGTCCATTAATCACGTGATGTTTTTTAGCATTTTTTAACCTCCCCCTTGGTGATACGTGGTGAGGTTTAAGACTAACCCCCCCGCCCCACCCAAAACCACGTGTATTTTTAGAACCTACAAATAATCTTAAAATTTTCTTTTCGGCTTAGAAATCGCGCGTTTGACGAAAAAAAAAATACACGTGATATCTTACTACACCCCCCTCCCCCGTTGTGATATTTGCGAAACCCCCTCCCCCCCCCTTTCAAGCCTCACGTGAATAATGGACGGTCCCTTATTAGACACAAGTATCGAAGTTTCACTTATCTTTTGCCTTTCAATGTGGTTCGAATGATGAAGTAGTATATTCAACTAGTGTTGCGTATGTGTTCTTTACTCTTCGCCTTGTCCGGCAGAGTCAAGAATGACCTCGAACGAGAACGGCTGGAACAGGTAACCTTCGCCAGCGTAGAACTTGCTCTGGAACTCAACCCTGAGGAAATAAATATTATTAGTTAATGCAAGCCGACTTACGGCTGATATTAATAAGCGATCTCAATCCAAAATCTCTGGGAATCCAAAATCTGTAGGTTTTTGACAGACATTCAATAGAAGTAATGTCAAAAACCAATAGAAGTAATGTCAATCTGAGATTTTGGATTGAGATCGTTATTAATATTGGCCGTTAGGAGGAAATGCGGTCGGCATTTAGTCCATACAAATGTATTCCTGTTTCCTCCTTGGATAATGTCACTAGAGCAAATATTTTTTACCATATGATATATATCTACCACCACTATGTCCCTATGTTTTGTTTTTGTCAATAAATTAATTATTAAAAGAACTAGAAACGTTTAAATTTTACAAAAATCGATCGGTTTTACCACCGTTTTCAAATATCTGGCAAACAAATTTAACAAATATAAAAAATAAAAGAAAAACATACAGACATAACCAAAGTCTTTCTTAAATTATTACAGAAAAATATATTAAAATCGGTCCAGATTTAAAGAATAAAACAGAAGCCTATCGGCGGCATAAACTCTGACACCAGGCTAGTCACTAACCACACGAAAAGAAGAAGATCAGCTAATAGTTTGCAGAAGACCACAAATTCGAAAGATGGGTTAAGATCAGAACACTGAAGAAGCAGTCACATACCTTATTAGCAGTAACACTAATTACTATACACTATGCTATTCTCCTCAGTTGGCACATAGGGCCCATTCAAGTATTACGTAAACAGAATTTTATTAATTTTTGACCCACCCCTCCCCCTTGTCAGCAAAAGTAAGCAAAGCTTTTACCCCCCCTCTCCTATGCTTACGTAAACATTGGTATATTTTTTTTAAATTGATCAGGTTTCTTTATTGTTGTTCATGAGCAGCAATTTTTAAGTCTAGAAAAATAATTAAATAAATAAAAATTGCCGACGTAATCATCATCTAGACACCTCCGTCCCCCATGTCATCAAAAATAAGCTTACCGTCACCGTTTCGTGCTTACGTAATACTTGAATGGCCCCATACCATCCACGTCCCAAATAACCTTATTGAATAACCGAAATACCTGAAAAATATAAAGCATACTAACCAGTGCAGACGCAGCGTGTGCAGGAAGGCGGACAGTCCCTCCATGAGGACCAGGATGGACACGGAGATGGCTGCCCAGCCCGCGAACACTATGTACAGGAAGATGCCGCCCTGGAAGTCCGTTGACATCAGACCTGAGGACAACGTATATGTCTAGAGAGTGTCATTTCAGTGTCGGATGAGATGCTTAATTGGACGTAGTTTAGCAGAAAGGACTCAATCCACAAAATTGTCAAAAATGAGTTATTGGTACCAAAATGGTCTATAAGGTATAGGGCCTTTAATTCAGCAAAAAAGATGCAAGAAATAAACAATAGAAATGTTTTATGTGACAGGGAACCAAACCACATATTAGGAAGGTATTTTCTTTTTATCTATACTAATATTATAAAGAGGAAAGATTTGTATTTTTGGATTTTTGTATGTGACGAATAAACATGAAAACTACTGGACCGCTTTAAAAAAATCTTTTGCCATTAGTAAGCTACATTATCACTGAGTAACATAGGCTACGGGCGGAGCCGTGAGGACACAGCTAGTTACCTATAAAGACACAACCTGCTTAAATCATGGAAACCAATATTTTCCTAAATAAGTCCAGAAATACACAATATAATCATCAACCAAGTTACAGATATAAAAATACGATTGATTTTACCAAGGATATGTAATTACGTAACAAAATCTGAATACAGCATCACAGAAGAAAACTACTCTGAACTTAAAACGTCAATAAATCAAAAGTGACTCTATGTGGGTTGAGTCCTTTCTGCTTAACTACGTCCAATTGTAAGTTTTTTTTTTCAAGTTTTTTTTATTTTGATTACCTCTTTTGTGATACTGCTCCCAGGCCACCGAGTTCAGAAGGGTTTATTATTACAGGCCCTATAGTCCTAACTCCAAGGGTCAATCTCAGAAGTCTGCCTCAATTTTAAAGTCCAAATCGTGGTCCTCAGAGCATGAACTAGCTATATGATGAAGTGAACATCGTTACCTTTCCTGAGCAGCATGTTCCAGGCGACCTCGGCCAGCTGCGCGTGCGCCAGCGACAGCGCCCACAGCCGCAAGTACGACGCGGTGTGGGACACGCTGCCCAACACGTATTCAATGGTGTGGATGCCCTGCAATACAGAGTACAGTTAGGAAAGTGACTAGGTGTTTTCAAATAAATGATGTGATTTGAAGGTGACCTTTCATTATACGGAATTTTCGTACAATGAGAGGTCGACTTATACTGGAAATGTCGCCGTCCCCTGAGAATATAATGGCATTCGCAAAAACACAACTTTTCAGATCAAAATAAAATCCGATTTTTGACGACTGCTTGCCAGTTACTAAACATAAGTAGAAACGAAAAAGCTCAAATATATCATTTGAGCTTTTTCTTTTCTACTTTTTTATCTCATTGGAACCAAAGCTTTGGATTTCATCGATTTCTGAAGAGATCTGGTTCAAAAAGTGCCTTATTTAAGAAAAAATTGCATCTCGCAAGTCGCATTCTGATCAAAAACTCACATTTGCAAGGCAAACAGAAATAATGGTGAAAAAAAAAACCATTTTTGAACAAAAATTAAAATTGTAAACGACACTTTTTGTTCCTGAGCTCCTCAAATGTTAGTGTGATGTACTGTCGTCCCCGTACCTGGTGTATGAAGACCTCGGTGATGTCCTCATCGTGTGACGCGGGTGCTGGGACAGCAGCTCCGGGAGCGTTGCCGTTCTCTGCCGCACCTTCCACGGGCTGGTGACCTTGACGCTAAACAGGCAAATATATGGTTTTATTGTATGGTACAAACAATGGAATACGCAAATGGATAAAGTAAGAAATAAGTATATTGGAGAGAGTTTGAAAGTAGCACCAGTGACAGAAAAGTTGCAAGGAAAGCGTTTGTCTTGGTATGGGCATGTGATGAGGAGGGATGAAACACATGTGACTAAGAGTGTGATGAATATGAATGTTGATGGATGGAGGGGGAGAGGGAGACGTAAGAAAAGATTGATGAATTGTGTGAGGGAGGATATGAAAGATAAGGGAGTAAATGATAATGAGACGGCTGACAGGGAAGAGTGGAAGAGAAAAACATATTGCACCGACCCCAAGTAACTTGGGACCAGGGCAGGAAGATGATGATTGTATGGTACAGACAGTTTAGGGTTGAAAAATGATTGACTAGTCAGAAAATTAAAACACTTGGTCACAAGAAAACACAAATTATTCTTTTCATAATCCATCAAGTTGCAGTTTGTATGAGAAGACGAAGATTTTTCTTTTATTAACTCCCATAATTCTTGTTTTTAATAAATAAATAGTAGGTAATTATATTTGCAACAACTGTTTCGTTCAATGAACATTCAGGAATAGTGATGTATGTTTCTGATTATATACCTACTCATACTTGTACTGTGGAAATAATTTAAATTCTTACCGCAAGCTATCCATGAAAGCAGCATTAAAATAATAAATGTTCAAAATCTTGCAATATTATTCTTATTAGATTTTTGTTCTTTTTTAATAAAAATCATTGCCTGACACTAGGATTTCCCCTGTATCGTGGGTGCGTTTACAGACACAAATCTTCACACGCACAAACATCCAGACCCGGAACAACTATCTATAGGCCATACAAATATTTGTTACCTACGTGCGGGAATCGAACCCACGACCCGTAGCGCAGAAGCCGATCGCTCAGCCACTGCACCAAACGTGTCGTCAATAACGTGTCGTGTCGTGTGTTATTAGAAACACGTCAGAAAAAATAATATTATTAACATTTTTCTGGCAATCACAATGTCATGTCTAATTAGATCAAAATAAAATTCATCACGAAATATGCACGCAAATTGTCAATGAACTGTAAGGGGTAGGCGCTTGTGTCTGTAACACAGTTTATACTAGCACAGGCACAGACGTTCACTCTGTCTCAAATATATGCATAGCGTTGAACTTCATAATGGCGTTTTTATGTTTGATTGAGATGGACAAATGTATTTTGCTTTTTGGAAATAAATATTATTATTATTATATAAAGGGAAATATCTTGTAACATTCAATAAGGGACTAATAACATTAATCGGCAATTTACAAACATGCTGGATTGTTTTAGACACACTTAAGGCTGATTTACACAAGGATAGTATCTCGAAACAAGTCTCGTGTTATCTCTGTTTTCATCGCCGAGAAAGACAGACAGAACGAGTCTCGCGTCGAGAAACTATCTTCGTATGAATCGGCCTTTATCTGCATCACTTGCGAAAACGTTTGCTTTCAGCTGGGAAAGCAATGTACACAATGTTCATAGTTCATAAAACGTGTCCATTTTTTAAGAGTGAACTGTGAATAGATGCTGACAAGTGTGTTTATGGTGTGTTGGTACCTATGCTTATGTATGGAAGTGAATGTTGGTCGTGGCAGAAGAGGCATGAAAGTAGAATAAATGCCGTGGAAATGCGTTCCTTGCGAAGTATGTGCGGTGTAACTTTGAATGATAGATTGAGAAATGAAGAGATTAGACAAAGTTGCGGTTTAAAAAATGATGTAGTGACAAAAATTGAAAGGAGTATACTTAGGTGGTTTGGTCATGTTGAGAGAATGAGTGAACGGCGGTTAACAAAAGGAATTTATAAGGCGGATGTTAATGGGAACGCCGGTAGAGGACGTCCTAGAAGGACATACATCGATGTTATTGGTGATGTTCTTCACAAAGGTCAGGTGCGTAGTACTCTCATCCGGCGTGCGTGTATGACAAGATGTATGAATGTGGATGAAGCGAAAGGGGTATGTAAGAGTCGTAGCATGTGGCGTTCTATAGTTTCTGCCTACCCCCATGGGAAAAAGGCGTGAGTTTATGTATGTATGTATGTAAGTGTGTTTAGTTCCTTATTATTTCAAATAAAGATGTGTTGCATAGGTATATCATGCGACAAAAGTAAAGCGTAAGTGCTGTGTAGTTTTTTTTTTAAACGTTGCCCCACACTAGGATTTCTCCTGTATCGTGGGTGCGTTTACAGACACAAATCTTCACACGCACAAACATCCAGACCCGGAACAACTATCTGTAGGCCATACAAATATTTGTTCCGTGCGGGAATCGAACCCACGACCCGTGGCGCAGAAGCCGATCACTCAACCACTGCACCAAACGTGTCGCCATATTAAAGGTAAGTTGTACTTACAGCCCTCTGCTTCTGCTCCTTCATGATGAAGTAAGGCTTGCCGAACAGCATAACTGGCACGCACATCAGGGCGAGGATCACACAGAACTGAGCACAGAAAATAAAACATATTAATTTATTAAGTGTGTTACTCAAAAATAAACGGAGAGGAAACCATCGATTTGCGGGATTCAGTTGCGCTTTCCGCGGCCAGTCTGTGGATGGGTGACCATTCGTTACACATCGAGACCGCTCCGCGCCTCTGAGAGCACGTGAAACAGTCGGTCCCGGGTGTCATACGAATACCTATGACAGTCGTTACGGGAATTCAGAAGACTGAAATTCTGACAACCGGTCTAATCCTAGTAGGATATCGGCATTGCAATAACTGACTTGCGGAGGTCTGATGGCAGTCGCTACGTGTAAAATACTGGTATTCAGCCGCATGTACTTACACTGGAAGCTGACCCCAACATAGTCGGGAAATGGCTAGGCAAAAAAAAACTCAAAAATAAACGCATAGATGTTGGGGTCGGAAAGTTCTCTAGTGAAAATAAGAAAAAAATATGCAGCGCCCATTTCTAGTCAGAATTGAAACTCTCACTCAGGGCGAAATACGAAATACTCATTTATTTAAATTGGATTGAAAATCAGTACTTTTGAAACGTCCAAATTATTTTACAACGTGTTACATAATTCCCCAAGAAAAATGTAAATAATCAAGTAGTCTTTTATTTATGGTTGTTGTCATTTACCTCTCAGAGGAAATTAGGCAAGAATGTAGGTAAATAACTTTCTGGGTAGTCTACTCTTTAGTTTTATGTTTTCAGGGTTCCGTTTCAATGATGATTATTTTATGTTTTATCTAAATTCTTTTTTTTTGGTTATACTACGGTTTTCAAATATTGCCATTAGACTCTTTACAAAGGACCCCCTTTCGGCTTTAGGGGTATTTTTGTAACACGTTGTATACAGCTCCCAAATTCGGGCAATCTTCACACAACAATATTAGTAGTGTTTATGACGACATTGTTACTGCTTAGGTTAACTACTGTCAAACAGTTAGCTTCTTGTCAGCAAACTGACTGCATAAGGGTCAAGCCACATCTGACGGAAGATACGGCGCCGATCTTCCGTTGCGTAATTTACTCAAGGAATTTTAGTACCGCATCTTCGGTCAAATATGTGTACGGTGTGAGATGTTTATATGGAATTAGCAACCCGCCCCGGCTTCGCACGGGTGCAATGGATATACTAATGTGTGGCATATAAACCTTCCTCTTGAATCACTCTATCTATTGCTGAAAACTGCATTAAAATCCGTTGCGTAGTTTAAAAGATCTAAGTGTACAGACAGCGGGGGCGACTTTGTTTTATACTATGTAAAGATTATCACCCATATTCTAAGACGTTCCTCCAAAACTTACTCGACTCAGAACGGCCTCGAAAACATCTTCAAAATTGTATTCTCAGTCGCAATTTCGAGTGAACTATAGGTTCCTCGACGGAGTCATTAGGTCATAATTTGAATTATCTTCATCGCGCAAATAACGCCGCGATAAATAATTGAAAGGATTATCGTAAGCATATTCGATAGTCTTCAAAATTCGTTTTTATTATATACGAATTTTAACACTTCTTTCCTTAAGGTAGGTTCCGAGGTACCTTGAGTTTGACAGATGATTCCTTACCTCGACTGAGGAAAAATCTCGAGTCGAGGACGTTTATGTCAACTATAACTACCGATGGTAGTGAGTCGAGGTAGAGTCGAGTCGAGTAAGTTTTGGAGGAACATCTTAGAATATGAGGGTAAGTGTACCGGCGGAAGATCGGCGTCGTATCTTCCGCCGCGCTAAATGTCAGTTGGTTAGTAGTGCGTATGTATATCGATGTGTGCTAAGTACTAGTCCATACCTTCTGTATGCCCATCTGTCCGGCGTACATGGTGTCGTCACACACGGGGCGCGCGTTTTCATCGTGTTTGAACAGCATCATGTTGATGAACGTGATCAGGATCGACGGAGCGCAGTACGCACTGGTCTTAACAATCTCTGTTGAGTAAATTGTGGTGTTAAGGGGCATGTCAACAGCAGTGATAGCCTAGCGGTGAGACCGTCGGACTGCCAAGTCATAGGCCTCGAATTCGAACCCAAGGCACGCACCTCTGACTTTTCGAATTCATGTGCGTATTGTATAATTGAGGCGTGGAATTTACAAATGGGTTAAGTGCCAAAAAATGCGAATTCGACATTTTTAATATCAAAGGAGCTACATTGGGCAGCCAATTTGACGACACGTTTGGTGCAGTAGCTGAGCGATTGGCTTCTGCGCTACGGGTCGTGGGTTCGATTCCCACACGGAACAAATATTTGTGTAGGCTACAGACAGTTGTTCCGGGCCTGGGCGTTTGCGCATGTGAAGATTTGTGTCTGTAAACGCACCCACGATACAGGAGAAATCTTAGTGTGGGGCAACGTTTAAAAAAAAAAAAAAACCTTTTTTATTCAATTCCTGATTCATTGCTTTTTTGGCACTTAGCTCATTTGTAAATTCCACCCCTCAATTATCAATTGCTTAAAAACGGTGAAGGAAAACATCGTAAGGAAACCGGCATGCCTGAGAGATATTTCCCGACGGCATGTGAAGACAAGTCAGAGGCCCATGGGCGGCATAAACTTTGACACCAGGTTAGTCACTAACTACGCAAAAAGAGAAGGGTCATGTCTAGAATGTGCTAATATGAAAAATTGAACTAGGTTTCTCATAACCACCTCAGTATAGTCGCTTGTAGTTATGCGTATTTTATCTATTTTCATATATTGAGTTTATTTATATCTTTTTACTTGCTGCACCGGTGGACGTCATCATGTCAACGCCGGCTGTCGCTGAAAACCAGCGCTGTGGCTCTGTCTCGCACGTGAGACACAGCATTATGCTGAGCGATGGCCGTTTTGCGCGGATGTGACGCATATTTTTCCCCAAGCTTCTATTCAGTTTTGTTACTTTTATTTTATTTTGTGCGTCATGTTGGCGCGAATAAATAACTTTTCTTTCTTTCTTGTCTCCTTAGTCTGATTTCTAGTACATATAGATTGGAGATTCGTATAGATCAGGGGTGGCCAACTTGATTCGACCCAAGATCTACTGTTTACTGAGTAGACTCTGTGCGATCTACCAATTACGTAATCAGTACCTCTTCATTCCACTTATATTAAACTTATATTTTTTATTTGCCTTGCCATGATCGACTGGATTAGCAGCCGCGATCAACTGGTGGGCCACCCCTGATATAGATTGTTGTTCAGTCTTTTTTTTGTATTTGTCCATTGCAGTTTTAGTGATAGTCTAGCGGTTGAACGCCTGCCTTCCATGGGTCTGAGTTCGATCCCGACCCGTTCCCTTTTCGAATTCATGTGCGAATCAGAATTTGTTTATCACTTGCGTTAACGGTGAAGGAAAAACATCGTGAGGAAACCTGCACACCTGAGCGGGCTCCATAAAGTTCTCAATGGTGTGTGTAGTCTGCCAACCCTCACCAGGCCAGCGTAGTGGACTAAGGTTTAAACCCTTCTCATTCTGGGAAGAGGCCCGTGCCCAGCAGTGGGACAGTAATGGGCTAATTATGTTATGTTGTACTTTGCAACCTCTCGTCGAATTTCAGAGTAATGTAGAAAGACGCCTGTTTGTTTGCAACAGCGAATCTTGTTTGGTGATTTTTTAAACCAATCTATATTCTGAACTTATTTTTTCTACTAGTGGATTAAACTACTGGTTTAAAAAAATATGAGCTCACCTGGGTCATCACTGCCGAAATGAGGCGGCGTGGATCCGTAAGAGGTCCACTTGATGAACATGAGGAGTACCATGTAGAAGAACAGCAGGGTCAAGAACATTATCTGCGGGATGAACTCCACGTAGATGCTGATGCGGCGCTTGAAGTAACTGCGGGGGAGAAACTGAATTAGTGTACAGCGGGGAGGGGTGTCAGCAGCTGTTTAAACATCGTACGTCCGCACGGGTGAACGCTAAAATATTCAGGCGTTGGATATTGTGTATTGGTGATGGATGTTGTATTGTATTGTATGGCGTTCGTATTATATTGTTGTGTATACAAGGTTAGTCGGAAAGGAGGTACTAAGCCGCGGGCCACTTAATGTATCACTGATGATTGTTTAAAAGAAAGGGTTAAAATTTCAAAATTCGATAGAAAATAAACCATGCAAAATGATATCTATTTTAGTTTTTTCAAAAATTCTTAATACCTGCTTTAGTTACGAATTGAAAAAACGGAGCTTCCAATCCGTGAAGCTAAATATAACCTAAAATATAAACACAGCTGATCATAGCTGTGGATAGATTGAATTTAGCGTATTTTTTATGAAATCTTTGAACAGCCTTTTCTCTAATTACTTTTGAGGAGAGTTGTAGAACAAAAGTTATGAAGACTCGTCAAGGATAGTCTAGGACTGTCAATATAGTTAAGTTTGCATCTTTATGTATAGTTATTTATTGTCTTTAGGTTTATTTAAAGTACATAATTTAATGTCTCCTAATTAATTGTTACACTGAGAACTACCTCTCTCTTTTTTTCTTGCACTTCATGTCCATCCAAAGGTTGTCTGGAAGAAATAGCCTAGTGCGATAAGACCGCCCATTGTACATCTCTATTTTTATAGTAATGTTTCTTGTTTGTTTTGTGTACACTAAAGAGTATTGTATTGTTATCCATTACTATGGGTACTTTAACACCCTTTCGGCTTAGTACCCCCTTTCCGACTAACCTTGTATTCGACAGACTAATAGTCTTGCGTAACAAAATAGAGATGGTACTCACAGGTGGTTCCAGAGAGACATACAGACACCAAACAACATGTGGAAGACACCGATGATAATGGAGATCTTCATCTTGTAGGCGTTCATGAAGATAATCTTGTTAGCTTCTGCAAGCTGTTGGACAAAGATTCATTTAGAACTAGTATCCTATTAGTATTAGTAGTATTTGACTGCCTTCTTGGTCTAACACCCATATTCTAAGACGTTCCTCCAAAATTTACTCAACTCGACTCCACCTCGACTCAGCCTTTAGTTGACATAAACGTCCTCGACTCGAAATTTTTCCTCAGTCGAGGTAAAGAATCATCTGTCAAACTCAAGGTACCTCGGAACCTACCTTAGAAAGAAGTGTCAAAGTTCGTATATAACAAAAATGAATTTTGAAGACTATCGAATATGCTTTCGATAATCTTTACAACTATTTATCGCGGTGTTATTTGCGCGATGCAGATAATTCAAATTATGACGTAATTACTTCGTCGAGGAACCTCAAAGTTCACTCGAAATTGCGACAATTTTGAAGGTGTTTTCGAGGCCGTCCTGAGTCGAGTAAGGTTTGGAGGAACGTCTTAGAATATGGGTGTAATGGTCGCAAGCGCGACTGCTGAGCAGGGTTCGATCCCCAGGTCGGGCAGTGTCATTGGGATTTTCCATTAGGAATTTCTCAGTGGCAGCTCGGAGTCTGGATTTGTGCCCGGGCGTGCTCTATAGGCACGCCACTGCCCGTATACAGATATGTAATATGTAATTTACTGTAAATCTTTCTTCTTTAAATAAATAACTCACCTGCCAAACTGGATCAATACCGAACGGGTAAGGAGTTTGCGTGTAATCCCAAGAGTCGGGGTTCAACTGCAACAACTTGTTGCTCATCAACGTTGACTCATTGTAGTTGTTGCGCCACGAGGACCCGAAGATGTTAAGACTCTTGGAGAAGATGTCGTTGTATATCAGACCCGTGTACATCGAGAACAAGCCCATCAGCAAGATGATGTAGCGACCGCCGAAGAATATGTTCCAGATCTGGTGGGAAAAATGTTGGTTTAGTATTTGGGTGAAGGAGATAAGTTGATAGGCAAAAATAACACGAATCTTGAGAGGGATAGGGTTTATAATTGCCACTGCAGAGAAGAGCATTGGTTATAAGTACGTAGGTCCGGCGTGTCTTGTGCAGTCAGTGACGTCATCCAATACTTGAATAATGTTACTCGTGGAGGCAACTTCAGTAATAACAGGAATTATAGCACAGCACCATAGGACAGCAGTGATAGCCTAGTGGTGTGACCGTCGGACTGCCAAGTCATAGGTCTCGAGTTCGAACCCAAGGCACGCACCTCTGACTTTTCGGATTCATGTGCGTATTGTATAATTATCACTTGCTTAAAAACGGTGAAGGAAAACATCGTGAGGAAACCGGCATGCCTGAGAGATATTTCTCGACGGCATGTGAAGCCAAGTCAGAGGCCCATGGGCGGCATAAACTATGACATCAGGTTAGTCACTAACCACACGAGAAGAAGACAAGAATTTTTCAAAAATTCTATACTGTTCTTCTGTATAAACTACTTAACCAGTAACTACAAAAAGTAAACTGATCTTTAACTATAGGAGACGAGCTTGTTGATAAAACCAATAAACACAATACAATCTAACAACTTTCTTCAATTCGTTCAGACAATAAAAGACTTGGAAAGTCCAAACATTTCAAGTAACAAGTCAAATGGTCTCACCTCGCTGTCAATTTTCTTAGCCTGAAGAGGTTTCTCCTTGTAGCACATCCAGAACCCGAACACCGCCATGAGGGCGCCGTGTCCCAGGTCACCGAACATCACCGCGAACAGGAACGGGAACGTTATGATGGTGTACGGAGCTGTAGATAACGGAAATAAGAATTAATACAAGCCCATATCACAAAGTCTGAAGGCATTTTCGTCCTTTATAGACGATTAGAGGTCGGGCGTCGCCCGCGTGAATGTCGTTTATCACGTTTTTCGGAATGTAAATAGCCTATATCATTCTCCGGGTTCTAGACTACCTATGTACCAGGTGTCATCAAAATCAGTTCAGTAGTTATGTCGTGAAGAAGTAACAAATAGACGGACAGAGTTACTTTCGCATTTATAATAGTACTAGCGACCCACCCCGGCTTCGCACGGGTGCAATGTAAATATTAATGTGGGGCATATAAACCTTCCTCTTAAATCACTCTATCTATTAAAAAAACCGCATCAAAATCCGTTGCGTAGTTTTAAAGATCTAACCATACATTGGGACAGACAGACAGCGGGAGCGACTTTGTTTTCTACTATGTAAAGAAGGATTGTGATATCCAACATGTTACTATCTTCAGCGATTTAGGCTGTGCGTTTTCTGTCAGTCAGTCACAGGACAGTTTTAGTATTAACAATATGATTTTTGGCCAGTGGTTCATCAACATTAATTCTCAGGTTAAACAACCGTTTACTCGACAAATTTACTAGAATTTTAGTCACAGATTGGTCTTAGTATTAAAACTACTATGAAGAAGTGCCTACCAGGGTTGACCTCCCTATACGTGGCCACACCGTACGCATAGATAAGGTGCTGGAAGGCAGACGTGAACTTGTTGGTGCGGTTGTACGTCGGAGGGTCCTCGAGCGTCTCCATGCGGTTCAGAATCGGAGGAACCGAACTGCCGCTGCGTTCCTGTAACAATGATACGAGTTATTGTAACGAGTACACCAGGTACATCTCTGACTGCCTTGTTGGTCTAGTGGTCGCAAGCGCGACTGCTGAGCATGGGGTTTTGGGTTCGATCCCCAGGTCGGGTAAAGTGTTATTGGGTATTTCCATTAGGAATTTCTCAGTAGCAGCCCGGAGTCTGGATTTTTTCCCGGTTAATGGCAATAGGCTCGCCCGCTATTACATGGGACTTAAACATTACTGGTGAATCGAGGGTGTATTAAAACACCTCTGCCGAACCCTTCGGGGAATGTAAGGCGTGATGTTATGTTACTTGTCAAGTTATAACTGGTTCATTCTCATCAAAAGTTAAGATGAATTATGGTCAGTCACTGGATATTATGGAATAACCTCTTCTAACGGGAGATTTAAAAGACATCTATGGTATTGTTTAATAGGAATACAAATATGCAAACGGTAGCGACGAGATAATAGGAGCGATAACAATATGTCATGCAAATGTTAGATGGGTAGTGTAATTTATTGTTGCTTTTCAATTATTGTTATTATATTGCCCTTTTTCATATAATTATATATTTTAGTAGCGACCCGCCCCGGCTTCGCACGGGTGCAATGTAGATACTAATGTGGAGCATATAAACCTTCCCCTTGAATCACTCTATCTATTGTTGAAAACTGCATTAAAATCCGTTGCGTAGTTTAAAAGATCTAAGCGTACAGACAGCGGGAGCGACTTTGTTTTATACTATGTAAAGATATTATAATAATATCTTTACAAAGTACCTAGTATGTTTAAAAATTAATTTATCAAACATAACATACCATCACGCCTGTATTTTCCAAAAGGTTGGACAGAGGTGTATAATAACACCCACATTTCGTTTAAGTCCCATGTAATAGGAGGTGAGCCTATTGCCACAAACCGGGCACAAATCCAAACTCCGCGCTGCTACTGAGGAATTCCACATGGAAAAACCCAATAACACTGCCCGAACTGAGGATCGAACCCAGGACCTCACGATCAGCAGTGGCGCTTGCCACCACTAGACCAACGAGGCAGTCACTTTATACTTATAAGTTTTTCATTTTAATAGCAAACAGCGGTTTTTGGAGGATATCTCTGGTGCGTGTCCAGTGGACTGCTGTACCGGTGAACATTGTCCACCTAGGACACCACAAGCTGTTATGATTATTTTTATCTTCTATGGCAATGATAGCCTAGTGGTGTGACCGTGGGACGGCCAAGTCACGGGTCTCGAGTTTGAACCCAACGCAAGCACCTCTGACTTTTCGGATTCATGTGCGTATTGTATAATTATCACTTGCTTAAAAACGGTGAAGGAAAACAGCGTGAGGAAACCGGCATGCCTGAGACATATTTCACGCAGGCATGTGAAGCCAAGTCAAAGGCCCATGGGCGGCATAAACTCTGACACCAGGTAAGTCACTGACCACACGAAAAGCGGATCAGCAAACTGAAGTGGCAGTGGGCTGGTCATATTTGCCGCATAACCGATAACTGTTGAGGTACCTAGACGAGTTCTAAAGTGGAGACCGCGAATCGGCAAACGTAGTGTAGGACGTCCTGCGACTAGGTGGAACAACGATATACGTAGGGTAGCCGGCAGCGACTGGAGAAGGAGAGCCGAAAATCGGGCTCAGTGGCGTGCTTTGGGAGAGGCCCTATGTCCAGCAGTGGACTGATGTTGGTTGATGATGATGATGATGACACGAAAAGATGAAGATCTTCTGTGAACTCACCGTCCCTCTTCGAAGAGCCAGCTGTATAGTCTCCATATCCAACGCCGGCACCCAGCACTCGGCGATCAGACACTTCTGCGTCACATCTAAATTGAACAAGTTCAACGTGTGGTAGATGGCCTTGATCTTGCGCACTTTGACGAACCAGTTCTTGATGTTCTTAGCGGCGGCGACGAGGACACGGTGACGGTGGTCCTGGGTCTGGCCCAATACCTGGGGAGATAAGACGGTTTAAATTAGATCCAGAATAAAAACTATAAAAATTACTAAGTACAACAGTTTGGAATTTGGACACGTGTTCTAACGTAAACCTACATATTACAAAGGGTGCTTGCATAAAGGAACACGTTATCCAGTCCCGACTTGTAGATGCAGACTATAAGACCTCTTGTGCACAGTGGTGTGTTTAGATCCGACACACGGACATGTCACCGTGGACAGGAGACCTTAGTAGGTATCTATTGTATTTCAACCTGTTTCTTTAAGATAATAGGACTATTTTACCCGCAACTATCGGTACCGACTTGTCTGTACAGGGAACCCACTTCTTTATGCAAGCACCCATAGGCGCCCCGTACACAGTCAATCTGGATCGCGATCCGCGATCAAAATCAATGATCGCGATCCAGATTGTTTTGTTCCGTTCCGTCAATCTAATTCGTACACTATCAATCTGGATCGCGATCATTGGTTTTGATCGCGGATCGTGATCCAGATTGACTGTGTACGGGGCGCCATACAAAAGGGGTTTAAGCTCTGGTATTACAATAGTATTTTAATTTCGGAAATAGGTTTTGTTTACCCGTTTTTACATGTCATTATGATGCTTACTCCGGTGTTTCCTTTCTTAAAATAAAGTTGGGATAATTTTTACATTACAATGAAAACAAAGAATTTTTGTGTAGAGTACAAATTTACAGCAATATCACACTATAAATGTATGAACGTGGCGTTCTATAGTTTCCGCCTACCCCCATGGGAAAAAGGCGTGAGTTTATATGTATGTATCACTATAAAGTATTCACACAAAGTATATTAATTTGAAATAATCAAGAGAATTTAAAGTTTAAGTCAAAACAAATAACTATGTCTCTCAAAAAAATAAAAATGTTTACGCATTAATCATTATAGGCAGAACGTTTTTTGTATAGTATGAATGTGCATACTTAAACATTAAATTCTTTCGAACAGACATCTTAAATGATCATGGCCAATTTAATTAGTGGATATCCTTGACTCAAACCAAACAATTGACAGATGATATTACTGTATAGTGGGGAGTTTAATGACATGATGACTCCCCATGTAGATACGGATTATCATTTAGTTAATCATTGTGTATTTTTTTACGATGGGGATTAACGTAATGACACGTCATGAGAGTGCCAGATGTTTTGAAATGACATTTGTTTAACATTATTAAAGAACATCGTCTGACTAATAAAAGTTTTTGTCAGGTAAAGTTTTATGAAGGTTTCTTTACCCGACTGCGCGACAGCAAATGTAGGGTTATGTATTTTTTTAAGTTCAATGTCATGAGAGTTGATAGTGGTGTTAGCCTAGTGGTTGAACACTGGCTTTCCATGCAGGATGTCTGAGTTCAATCCTGGCCCGTACTTTTTCGAAATCATGTGCGAATCAGAATTTGATTATCACTTGCAGTAACGGTGAAGGAAAATCAAGTGAGGAGACCCGTACAAATAGGGCCTCAAAATAAAAAGGATTTCTTGATGGTGTGTATTGTCTATCAACCCGCACCAGGCCAGCTTGGTGGACTAAGGCATAAATCCGTCTCATTGAGAAGAGGCCTGTGCCCAGAGATAGGACAGTAATGGGCTGATGGCGAACTATCATGTTCCCCCAAATAAAGATTTTAAAAGTTTAAGATATAAATGTTCTACACCGCATATCCAGTAAACACCGGTTTTGTTACAACCTCTAAATATATACCATGATGTTAATATTGATAGCGGCCATTGGTAGAAAATAAGTAGAAGTACCTACCTAACGGTAACACTTATTCTAAGTTCTCAAATGAATGTGCGTTTTACAGATTCATAAAGAAAACTAAATGTTTTTCAATCAAAGGTTTATTTACCTTTTATACAAAACCCGGCTTCGCACGGGTGCAATGTAGATACTAATGTGGGGCATATAAACCTTCCTCTTGAATCTATCTATTGCTGAAAACTGCATTAAAATCCGTTGCGTAGTTTAAAAGATCTAAGTGTACAGACAGCGGGAGCGACTTTGTTTTATACTATGTAAAGAAGATAAAGATTAAAATGGCTGAACTTTATTATATATTCTATAGGTTTCAAAAATGGATAACACCAACAAGATTCGACTTTGTTCCCGTGAGTTTTACGAGTTTAATCCCTGTCAAACCAAGATGTTTCAGAATCAGAATTATCTAGTAGACAGAAGTGTCAATATTTATCTATTCAAGAATGAACATTCTATTCTAACGAATAATCTTCTAAATCCCCAACATAGAAAACTTTCCGATTGATATCAGTGTTTTATGACAAACTCCCATAGATTCTACGAAATCTTTATCTATGTGGGACACGAATATAACACGGTTGTCCGTACATGGCGTCGATAATAAGCGTCAACGTAATGGCTGTATTATAATGGCGAAGGCTACACCGAATCATATTATACACAACATACTAGATACCTATATAGATATGAAACTTTGTATCTCTGTCAGCCAACACACACATAAACGGTGTAAAAAGACCCTTAACGAAGCCGAAAGGCACTTATTCTCCACGTCATTGCGATCATTTTTTTGTTCTGGACTATACCTGGGAACCTTCTAATTACGGAGATATTGGAGGTCAAAGTTCCAACTTTTCACAACTTTTTTTTTAAATACTAATTTTGAAGGTTGCAAATGTATTTGAAATACCTCCATTACCCGTTTACTACTCATTGCATCTATCAGCACAGTGTTTTGAGTGCGTTACAATTAGCTTTACAGTAAAACGAAATTTTACACCCCCCAAAAAAAAGGTCGTTTCCCAGCGACAATTTTTGCGTAGGGTTACTTAGTTTGATGTACTGAATGCATGGTTGACGGCTTGGTGAAGGGTCTTTTTACACCTTGTATACTAGGGTCGAACAACAGGTGTAAACGAAATCTATACTAATATTATACAGCTGAAGTGTTTGTTTGTTTGAACGCGCTAATCTCAGGAACTACTGGTTGGAATTGAAAAATTCTGTTTGTGTTGGATAGTCCATTTATCGAGGAAGGTTATAGGCTATATAACATCACGCTACGACCAATAGGAGCGGAGCATAAACGAAAAGTGTTGCAAAAACGGGAAAAATGTCCACCCGAGCGAAGCCGGGACGGGCCGCTAGTCATGTATAATTCCTTCAAACCTAGTGATGTACTGCTGACATAGATTAAACCTGCACGGGATACTATTGGATACAATAAAAAAAATACAAGAAGTAAATATGAGTTCTTAACATGAGTCATTTAGTGCCCCGAGCCAAATTTCTCCGCAGAACAATACTTGGTGCTAACTCTGTCGTTCCTCGTCTTTGCAAATTATTAAATGGCTCCAGCGACCTTGTTGACGTGCATTTTGACTCATATGCCAAGTTTCGTAGAACAACTACTAGTAATGTTTAACTTATTTATTTATTATTTTTCAACTTTGTTGTGTCTCTGGTTGTTCTATTGAATTTTAATTTTGGTGTTTATATTAGTTTTATATTCCATCACGTAATTTTAATTTAACTTTTTAATTGTTACATACATACATACATAAACTCACGCCTTTTTCCCATGGGGGTACGCAGAAACTATAGAATGCCACATGCTACGACCCTTACATACCCCTTTCGCTTCATCCACATTCACACATCTTGTCATACACGCACGCCGGTTGAGAGTACTACGCACCTGACCTTTGTGAAGAACATCACCAATAACATCGATGTATGTCCTTCTAGGACGTCCTATACCACCGTTTCCATTGACATCCGCCTTATAAATTCCTTTTGTTAACCGCCGTTCACTCATTCTCTCAACATGACCAAACCACCTAAGCATACTCCTTTCAATTTTTGTCACTACATCATTTTTTAAACCGCAACTAATATGTGTATGGCGCATGCGGTGCTAACCTGTAAGAAATTGTTACAATTACCATAGATTATGGCTAATATTACTTTAACTCTTTACAGTGTAAACAATTGTTGGTAGGCCAATAAAGGAAAAAAAAAAAACGACCGGTCGGCGAGCGATAGCTGCACAATTCACTCGGAGCGCTAAAATGCCTCACGTTAAGAAGAGATGTTTACTTCTTGCTAATCGTGCTAGGTCTACAAGTACATATGTTTGATACTTATGTCCACTGAAGTGATGAATGAAGGGTAGTATCTAGTATAATTTGTGTTGATGGCTGTGTTGTCAACACAATGGCAGTAGGACGGTTCTATTGTACTATTAATTACATGAAAATTATAGGTGTCATATTGTGAGGTAGCTTTATGATAATGGGTAACTATAATAAGTATTTATTTAGGTGTCTCGACTCTCGACGTACATGTTCGACGTCAGTATAGTTCACCTGTCATTGTTAGTGTATACTGACACATCATTCCATTGTTTACCATTCGCCTATCGAATGTAACATACCTAGATGGTTCGAATCGGTCCCCAAACAATGCATTACCGGCATACCAGATAGCTATTGAATAAACCGTGCCAGTCTAACAAAACAAAGGTCAAGCCAGAACCAGATCTTTAAAAGATAAAGGAATATAATCACAAACGTTCTCATCCTATTATGTGTGGTTTAAATGCCATATTCACAATGAAAATATACCATTTTGTTATATTCTTCTTGGGTCATTCATTGAGGGATGATGTTATTAGACAAAGTTGCGGTTTAAAAGATGATGTAGTGACAAAAATTGAAAGGAGTATGTTTAGGTGGTTTGGTCATGTTGAGAGAATGATAGAAAGGCGATTAACAAAAGGAATTTATAAGGCGGATGTCAATGTTCCCGGTTTTTAGTAGGTTGCATATTTGTACGCTGCAAACTGCCCTTTATATTTTTTTCTTAACTATTCTTTCCATCCAATGGTTGTCTGGAAGAAATTGCTTTAAGCGATAAGACCGCCATTTGTACTGTTAATTACGTGTATTCCTTGTTTTATTTCTTTTAGTGTGCAATAAAGTATATCTATCTATCTATCAATGGAAATGCCGGTAGAGGACGCCATAGAAGGACATACATCGATGTTATTTTTGATGTTCTTCACAAAGGACAGGTGCGTAGTACTCTCAACCGGTATGCGTGTATGACAAGATGTACAAATGTGGATGAAGCGAAAGGAGTATGTAAGGACCGTAGCATGTGGCGTTCTATAGATGCTGCCTAGTTCCATGGGAAGAAGGCGCGAGTTTATGTATGTCTATTCTTCTGTCGACAAAACCCTTGTCAGCGATGATCATTCTACTCTTGCTGATGACAAAATGACACTATTACCATCGCACTCGTCGGTCCATCATTGTGAACTCTATTAACTTGCTAATTAATCGTTATTATTACAATTATACTGCAATTCGAGAAACTATTACCGACGTATAAATAACTCTATCAGTGCAACCAACGCGTTGATGGTAGCAGATATTACTATTGTGAAGGTAACATGGATGAAATGTATGGAGGAGTCCTTTGACCCACAATGAGAATGGGTTAATAATTTAAATGGAAACAATAGTTAACAGTAGAGAAACGTCCACGATTTAACCCTAAGAGAGCACGTTAAGCAGTCGGTCCCGAAGAATACCTATGACAGTCAGACAGTTTATTTGACCTATCAAATGTTCTCAATAAGAGTCCAAACTGCCCCCTTAAATAAATACATACATAAACTCACGCCTTTTTCCCCATGGGGGTAGGCAGATACTATAGAACGCCACATGCTACGACCCTTACATACCCCTTTCGCTTCATCCACATTCATACATCTTGTCATATACGCACGCCGGTTGAGGGTACTACGCACCTGACCTTTGTGAAGAACATCATCAATAACATCGGTGTATATCCAGAAGGATCCTAGAAAGGACGTCCTCTACCGGCGTTTCTATTTTCCCCCTTAAATATGGCCACGCGTTTGTTACACGTTGTATACTTTATTTTTCTTACTCATCTCCCAAATCAGCAAGGAAGATATCCTCCTGAAAATTTCTAGAGAACATTCTTACCGTGTTCAAATCCTCGATTCTGGTCATAACACCCATGGCCATCTCCCTCCTGTCGGCGGGGGCTTCGGGGCACGGGTACAGGGTCGCGCGGAAACCTTCGCAGATCTTCTTGACGCGGGTCTTCAGCTGATCTCCTTGGAAGAAGATGATGAACACCGACTTGTACACCTGGTCCGACTGGAAGAAGAAACGAAGTTCTTGAATCGTGTCTTTGAGAAGTTAGAATGATAAGATAATTCTGAAGCAAATCTAGTAACGAGTAGTAGTTACACGTTATTTTCGACTGCTAATGTGTCTAAAATCTTGAATTCGGAACACCAGATCAGGCAAACACAAGGTTAGTCCGAAAGGGGGTACTAAGCCGCGGGCCACCTAAAGTATCACTGATGACTATTTTAAAGTAAGTGATAAAATTTGAAAATTCGATAATTTTTATTTGCATGCAAAAAGATTTTTATTTTAGTTTTGTCAAATTAAAAACACACCTGCTTTAGTTATGAATTCAGAAAATTAAGTTTCTAATCCGTGACCCCAAAATGACCTAAATAGTAAACACAGCTGATCATAGCTATGGACAGATAGATTTTAGCATATTTTTTACGAAATCTTTGAAAAGCAATTTCTCTTAAACTATCGAGTTATGGGGAAAGTTGTAGAATAAAAGTTATCCCTTATTATAGGTACTTTAACACCCTTTCGGCTTAGTATCCCCTTTCCGACTAACCTTGTATATGGAGTTAATTTTGGACCCAAGATAAATTTGACCTGTACGATAGCAAATGTTTGCCTATCCTTTTCTCATTAAGCCTGACTATTTTACCCGTAACTAATAAATTGCTAAGTGCCTCTTTAATTGAGGAAACATACCTCTTACAGCGATCGATAAGCGATCGGTTCGTTCCATTGTAAATCAATTTCATTTATTAATTGTTATGGCAGACAAGTTCGAGGACATAGCCAAATCAACGAGAAAATTGTTTGTATTTTAAATACTGATTTGACATCTTCCAAAACACTATTTGCACACATCGTAGATAACAAAACCCGATAAGGAAAACCATTTAAAATAATTTCTTAATTTATATTCAAGGAAATACCACCTGTAAAATTGTACCAGCTGAAACGTGTGTAGAAATTGTATAAGTGTAATAAAATACTTACGGAAGAGGGGTCTTCCAATGGTGTGTCGATCTCGGCCTGGCGAAGGAACACATTGCCTCTGCAGGCGCGCCATAACATGCGCTCGAAAGCAGGGATACGCTCACGAAGGATCACGCCGGCCACGAAACTATACAAAAAACGGAATTAGCAATAGTCCACTGCTTACGCAGCAAAAAGAGCGCTTTACACGTTATTTTGCAAAAATCAAAGCACTAATGCTGCTGCGGGGCCAAAACTAAATGCAGGTTTGAAATAATGAACTCTCAGTCCAAAGTATACAGTTCATATTTCACAAGCAACTATCGACCTCAGATTAAGTAAAGGGTATCTCAAATCAGTGACGAGAGAACTTCGTACTCTATAAGAAACATTGACGTCTGGAGATGTTGTCTAAATATAACAGACATCACTGATACTCTGACTGATTATCTTGTATCAAATGTTTCAAAATTGAATGACGTAGTAAAAGGAAAGGGTTTTCCAGAAATAATAATAAACAAAACGTATTTTGTTTTACTGTTATAGACAGTTCACTTAAAAGTGAAGATGTAGGTGATGTGGAAACAAAACAGCTGAAAGTCATTAAAACTAATAATTATATAAAACATATTTATACAGTAGGTTTCACGGTTGATGAAATAAATAACGAACATAATAACATGCGACATATTAAAGAAATTCTCTCGCCATCAGACTGAATCAATGGCAATGAATAAAGGAAAATTACGCCCAAATATACAATAGACCACAATAATGTGGTGAAATTTTGATGAATTTTGAAGGACCAAACTATTCTACTTAACTAGGTAAAATAAACAAATACAATGCAGCCTGTAAATAACATAGAATACATTAGTGACAATATTGAAACAAAAAAAAACTAAACGCGTGGCAGACGGAAGACTATATCTCCAGGAAGCTCCTTATCCAAAGAATAGCGCTCCCGGACTCCGCGCGTGTAATGTGGAACATTTCTTTCTTTACACATGAGTTATTTACAAACTGCACGAACAGGAGACGTTGACATAACACAAAGTGTTCAACAAACGCTATAAAACATACTATCACGAGATGCATTTTGAAATAGATCACACGTGTCTCGTGTTACTGACCGAAACTGATCCAGAATCGCGCAATCATAATTGCCTACTGATTGAATATCTCTGTAACGGAAAATTTTCGCATACCTAACATTTATGTAGTATAGATTATTTATTTAGGAATTTCAATGGACTTCGTTCGCATCACCTGTTTAGCCACGTTTTGAAAGCGATAGGCAAATAAGTACTTCCTACAAGTCTAAAATATAACTAAATGAAGAACCTGTAGATATAGTTTATACATTATTCATTATAATGTCTGCAGGTACTATCCCCTGTATAAAGGGGATTCCCAATGGAATACTCCACTACGACCTTACATAATCATATGTGTACTACTATGTGTTATGATCCATCCATCGTCTACTTTTACAGCTATTTTTAAACACAGACTCTTCACCGTGTCTACGCATAGCTGATCATTTATATTTAGCTCGTACAAAGAACTTATAATTTATTATTCAACTAAGCATCTCACAATTAAATGGTGTCCTTTTAATGTTGCCATCCCATTATTCTATTTTTATAGCCATCATAACAGCTGCGATAAAGATAAATCAAAGTAATAAAACCTTATTGTATTTTGCATCGAAATACGTCATTAAAGTGTACAATAATAACATGCTTCTGCATTTGTTTAAGGACATCCGTTATGATGATAGAATATTAGTAACATCACGCAGGTTAATGTAGAGATGACTCCATTTAATATAACTTGGAACACTGCAGAAAATACTATCATTGATATTAATATCTATTACAATGGTAATGTTATCAGCATTTAATAAGAATTATTCATTAAATACAAGAATTTCACAGATGCGGATGTAACCGCCAAGGAGGTCTTCAAATTAAGGAATAATATAAAAAATCTAAGAGTCAATGACGTTGATCATAAAATAAATCAAACCATGTCCTCAACGTCACAGCACATGACAGATCATGCAGCTCGGTTGTGCTAACAGCTACAATTCGAAGAAAAGATTCAAATCTCATTTGTCATAATTTTTCCATTGCGAATGTAAGCGATAATAGAAAATTCGTAATGGGTATCGTATCTTCAAACAATACATCTGATAAAACTAAACTGTGATATAATTCTTTACAAATGATTATTTTTATACGCGGTGATGGCATTATATAAAAAAACTGAAGCAATATGCTGTAATAACGTATCTAGTATACCTACTACAATTGATTTAACTACTGAACGAACATAGTGAAATTTATCTTTTTCTTCTCTTTGATTTTGAGATTTTTTATTCTTTTAACGAATTGAAGCAATTAATGTGTAATATCCAACGGTTTATCATCAAACACAGATGCAATTTGTATTTCAATATTTCTAATTCACCTTGAATTTTTTATCGTTCTTGTGGGTTTGGATGTACCTAAAATTTTATTAAACTTTGATTCAACGGTGGAAACAGGTTTATCATTTTGCACAACACTCTATTCACACGTGGTAGATGATTCTGAATTAATTGTAATGCTTAGAGTACGTCAATTTACAAAAAGATTAGTGTCATATTTGTTGTTCGTGATTAGAGCATGGCCGTTCCGTATAACGTTATGGTTGGCCAGAGAGCCATGTTGTATGTGTTTTATTGCTCGAACAATGAAATATAAGGAAAATACAGAGAAACAGTTCGCCGGGATTTACATTTATACTTACGAGTAAAAACAGCACTTAGTAGGTACGATACTAATTTTAGATTTGCATAAGATAGTTTAAAATGCATTACATAGATGAAATATTGGCATTAGGCTTGTTATTGGCGTGCAGGTCAGGGTTAAATCGTTTGCAGTCTCATAACCCGTATTGTCATCATTTACATGACCATCAAATCATAAGTAATAGAGATTAAGAGACGCTCATGTCATAAACGATAAACAATTATGATGGCTCTATGCCCATAATTATACCAATTCTCGTACATTTTTTAATAGCATAGACAAACAAAGTAAAACTAGCAATTCATGGACGTCTAATACAATTGTCCATTGTCATTCATCAAATTATCACTGTTTCGCACAGTCATAAGCGGGTATACGGTTTTCCTTAACGGTCGTGTGAATTCCTATTTAATTGCAACTATTTGTACTTTTGATTAGCACCTTGGCGGTTTTTTATCATGAAGGTTGTTTGTAGCCTCCGAAAATTTCCAAGGAGTTGACTTCCAGTCTAAACTAGATTCTCAATATCAGACTTATTTATTTTGTATTAAGCGGTACCAGCCAGTACTGGAAGCTAACTGCATCCTGATTCACCCTTTGAGGAAAATTTTACTCGACCACAAGTTATGTCTAGTTTAAAAAGGATTCCCCTTAATCAGAGCTACTGACGTCATTTCTGTGTCTCATTGTTCTCATAAACCGCCATGCTGCTCCTTATATTGTTGGCGTTGTCATTTCCAAGTCCTAATTATTTTGTTATTAATAAGATAAATGCAGTCAGCCTTTCTTTCTTTCTTTTGTACATCTTATGTATTTCATACTACTCAGAAAATGTTTGTATGTTAAGTACATATCATATTTTTATCACATAAATCAGACGAATAACAAGAATTTAAATCAAAATATTGCTAAAAAACCGCAGTCGAATATTTTATAATTATATATAATTACGGTAGTAGGTATATACTTTTAAAATTATACAGGTATAAGTCGTGACTGTTATGTTTTTATAGTTTTAATGATTTTCTGACGATATGAGACAAAAAATAATACAAGTTTAAGAGGAAACTCTTTGTCATCATCATCTTCCTCCCCTGGTCCCAAGTTACTTGGGGTCGGCGCAATATGTTTTCCTCTTCCACTCTTCCCTGTCAGCCGTCTTATTATCATTTACTCCCTTATTTTTCATATCCTCCCTCACACAATCCATCCATGTTTTCTTAGGTCTCCCTCTCCCCCTCCATCCATCAACATTCATATTCATCACTCTCTTAGTTACATGTGTTTCATCCCTCCTCATCACATGCCCATACCAAGACAAACGCTTTCCTTTCAACTTTTCTGTCACTGGTGCCACTTTCAAACTCCCTCTAATATACTTATTTCCTACTTTATCCATTCGCGTCACTCCACACATCCATCTCAACATTCTCATCTCCGCTACGTGTTTAATAGGAAACTCTTTGTATGTGCAGAAATTTGTCTTCTAATGGAAAGAGTGTTCCAAGAGTTTCAAGGGAACCGTTTCTCATAAACAATGCCGGTTACATTTGAATATGTAATTAGTACATTTACTCACTATCACGTGAAATGAATGAGTAACGCCTGCAAATACTACATGGAAACTACGATCGCGTAATCCAGCGGTTAATATTTCACAATTATTTAAAATTGGACCTAACGACGAAGACTTTAAGGTCAAATTTGTTTTAGAACGTTTATGAAATCGTCAAACCGGTAGTTGTTTCGGATTTAGACGAATTTGGAGTTCCGTGTCAGCCACCCTGAGTTGAGAAGACAGAAAACTGGATTTTAATGTAAAGTGTCAAGGTGTAATTTGATTTGTCAAGTATTTTCACGTAGTGGTGATGTAAGAGATAGTGGCGCCCGTCACCTTGGCGGAATACCAAGACGTCTGTCTGTCTGTGTACGTAAACGATGTAATTTATAGTTCTGGAGTCTGTCTGCAATGTGGAATGTATGAATATACCTGGTAGATGTAAATGTTTTAGATTTTTTTGAAAACGAAAGTCCGTGTCTTGACATACCGGTTAAGTAGGGCTATTTGGAAGCTACGTCGCTAATTGGCATGAACATGGCATAGGACATGTTTCAATATATTTTTTAAACTACCTACAATTTCAAATTTGTATTGAAGAATACAATAACATGTTTAAATCGTAAATACATAGCACCTGTGGCCATGATGGTTTCAGAAGCACGTTCCGTAACTGAATTACAATTAGCAATTAGTTTTAAATTCAAATAACTGTTCTATCTAGTCTAGAATATAAAACGAAAAACATTTATCCATTTTAAATATAAGTACATAATATTTATAATGGCTCTCATAAATTGTCGGTTGGGTAAAAACTTGGTATAACCATGTTTAACGCTGTCTTATTATAAGTAAGTACAAGTAGCGACAAAAACGTTGACATAAAAATAAAGCTACGTATAAAAAACAGGTAACCGATTTCAAATGCATCTCTTGTCAAATATTTTTCTTAAAGTAATAAAAACATAGGATTGTTTGTAGATTCTAGAAAGTTATAATCCGTTGTAAACTTAAATCAATGTCTCCATACTGACACTGAAATAGGGCACAATAAACTCGTGTTATTCAAACAGTACCATAAAAATAAGTTGATAACAAAATAATTTATTACTACACATGTGCCTGACTGTACCATTGTGATTTAATGCTATTTACATACTCTGTACCGTAATATTAAGGTTTATATTCAATCTTAGCCAGGTGTGTAATAGGCAGTCAAGGTTTTTTTAATGTAGATAGGCTGATGGTGTCCTTAGCTTATACAGTATGGTCGAGCCGAAGGTAAATAGTTATTGAACGATCGATAAGTACCCGTTAAGTACATAATAGATCGTATACTCTGGGGGATATCCACAGACCGCTATAACGAACGATCTTGGGATATTTCCGTAAAAACTACTCTTTACTGATGGATAGGCAAGTGCCGTGAGATGTCATCAATACAAGGTTATTATGCAATGATACCTAAGCTATGATTGATAAAACATAACATCACGCCCAGAATTCCCCGAAGGCTTCGGCAGAGCTGTTTTCATACACCCTCGTTTCGAGAGTTATGTTTAAATCCCATATAATACGAGGCGAGCCTATTGCCATTAACCGGGCACAAATCCAGACCCCGAGCTGCTACTGAGAAATTCCTAATGGAAAAACTCAATAACACTGACCGACCTGGAGATCGAACCCATGACCCTATGCTCAGCAGTCGCGCTTGCGACCACTAGACCAACAAGGCAGTCAAATAGATTGCATTGATTGATAAAATCCCTTTGAAATTTTGTTGATACAAAACTTATTAGTTGACGATAAATATTCACACACATATTAATTATTGAGTGAATGTAAAGACCATCATTAAACTAATATTTTTTGAGGTTGATTATATTTCGATGAATAATAATTGGGCCGTGTGTTATGCAATAGTGTGTCAACCCACAAAAATATGTATTTTGTGTTAACTTCATCTAGTTCTTGTGGTAACAACCCTTGAAAAAATTCCCAGAACTATAGTAAATTTAATAGTGCGCCGTCTATAAAAAAATCTTAATGCTGTTTGTATTTTTTCAAACGTTGAGTAGACCTACCACAATAACTAGATGGCGTTAACACTGAATACATTTTTGTGGGTTGACACATTATTATTGTATAACACAGTTCAATTATAGCTAAATGAGCATGGAAAATAAACTCTCAGAAGAATTCTGGGAATTCTTGAACGACTTAGATATATCATAAATATATTTTTATGGAAAATATAATAAGAAAATGTGGGATTTTTTTAATTGCCGTCTGTGGCGAAGCGGACTGGAAAAGTTTACGCTTAACCTAGTTAGAGGGAAACGGTGCACTTCGCCGTCAAAGTTCCATTGGAAAATTTCAAGGAATTCTTGTAGGAATTTTCTCAGAACAGAACAGTACCTAATGAAACTATCATGTGATTACTTAAATATGAAGCTGTCTCAAAAATATTTTATAAATCAAGCTATCGACGTGCAGAAATTTTCGTTGACCAAATATTTGGATTCTTACAAATCAAAATCTTGTTACCAAACAAAATAAACACAAATTAAAAAAGTACTTTAATCCGTACTGCCTCCTTGGTCTAGTGGTGGCAAGCGCGAGTACTGATCGTGAGGTCCTGGGTTCGATCCCCAGGTTGGACAAACTGTTATTGGGTTTTTCCGTGTGGAATTCCTCAGTAGCAGGACGGAGTTTGGATTTGTGCCCGGTTGATAGTAATAACCTCCCCCCCTATTACATGAGACTTAAACATAACTGGCCAAACGAGGGTGTTACTAAAACACCTCTGCCGAACCCTTTGGGGTCTACAGGCGTGATGTTATGTAATCCGTACTATATTGGTTAATTATTATTCTTTATAGCAGTTATTTAATACTTGCTGCAGTAGGTACTGAACAGGCGGAACAAGGATGTCACGGAGGACATTCAAGTACCATCACCGTAATCATTAATAACTAATTTGTTCTTTGATAACTACAGTATCTATAAACTTCTATACTACTATTTATTACGCTATTGTTATATAACAACACTTTGTCAACGAATCGAGGTTATCATACGCGTATTTGTACCGCGATAAAAATATTGGAAAGGAACGAGTATATTTGTTAAATAATCTGTAAAGATTTCACAATTTGTGAGACTGCTATGCAATTCCCATTTCGTCAGTGGAAAACGCCATATTGACCCAGATACAGTGATCGGTTTACAAGATAAGCCGCCACTCTGTTAGATTTTACTGTTACCAAAGATATCTAAGACAAGCCAAACCAGAATAAGGTCTTCTTTTGGTGTGGTTAGTGACTAACCTGGTGTCAGAATTTATGCCGCACATGGGCTTCTGACTTGGCTTCACATGTCGTCTAGAAATATCTCTCAGGCATGCCGGTTTCCTTACGATATTTTCCTTCACCGTTTTTAAGCAAGTGATAATTATATAATACGCACATGAATCTGAAAAGTCAGAGGTGCGTGCCTTGGGTTCGAACTCGAGACCTATGACTTGGCAGTCCGACGGTCACGCCACTAGGTTATCACTGCTGTTTACCAGAATAAGGTGATTACACCATAGAGGTTTAGCTAAATAATATAATTGAATAGCCAATATTGCCAAACGATAGCGTTGTGCAAAATTTTATTTGGACAATTCTTCAAGATTGATCCTGGGGCGCGTGGCTTATTACCAACCGCGCGGATCATACGATTGTGAAGTTAAGCTGCGCTTGCCGCGGTCAGTCCGTGGATGGGTGACTGTTCGTTGCACATCGAGACCCCTCCGTGCCTCGGAGAGCACGTTAAACAGTCGGTCCCGGGTGTCATACGAATACCTATGACAGTCGTTACGGGAATTCAAAAGCCCGAAAGTCTGACAACTGGTCTAAACTTAGGATATCGGCATTGCCTAGTTACTGGGTTGAGGAGGTCTGATGGCAGTCGCTCCGTGTAAAATACTGGTATTCAGTTAAACTGGAAGCTGATGGCAATACAAGGTTAGTCGGAAAGGGGGTACTAAGCCGAAAGGGTGTTAAAGTACCCATAATAAGGGATAACTTTTGTTCTACAACTTTCCCCAAAACTTGATAGTTTAAGAGAAATAGTTTTTCAAAGATTTCGTAAAAAATATGCTAAAATCTATCTGTCCATAGCTATGATCAGCTGTTTTTACAACTTAGGTCATATTTGGGGTCACGGAATAGAAAATAAATTTTCTGAATTCATAACTAAAGCAGGTATGAATTTTCTTTTGAAAAAACTAAAATAAAAATCTTTTTGCATGCAAATAAAAATAATCGAATTTTGAAATTTTAACACTTGCTTTAAAATAGTCATCAGTGATACTATAGGTGGTCCGCGGCTTAGTACCCCCTTTCCGATTAACCTTGTATAGTTGTGAAAAAGCTAGACAGAACGAACTTAGAGATTGATCGTCACTCTTCAATACATAATAACCAAGTACCCTCAATTTCAAGATCAACGAACCGGTAGAAGCATCTAAACTAGTCTGATGGCTTTCTAAGCATACATACAAGTCGCCCAAAGGCTCTGTTCGCCGTGAACTTGGTACTGTTACATTAGTGTCAAGCAATTGATACTTTTCGCATACCGGTAATCAGTCAGTCACGAACCCACACCGTGTAGGTCGACGATCTAACAACGGTACATATAAACATTATTCGTAATGTTTACGTACGCTAAGATGGGAAAGCAGCAGATTTACGAGAGCTAGAGGGTAAATGAACTTTAATTGAAGTAATTATTTAATTATGTAAGCAGTACCTAGTGTTTTCTCTTTTTAACCGACTTCCAAAAAGGAGGAGGTTCTCAATTCGACTATTTTTTTTTTTTTGTATGTTTGTTCCGCGATATCTTTGCTAATTGTGAACCGATTTTAATGATTCTTTTTTTGTTTGAAAGAGTATTCTTTCGAAGTGGTCCCATTTAAATTTGGTGAAGATCTGATGAAGAACTTCGGAGATAGACCATTTGAAGTCGGTTTTATTTTTGTTAAAAAGTGATTATCTTAATATAAAACACAGATTATGTATATGTAGCATTAAAAGCAAAAACTGTTGAAGACAACATCAATATTTGTTGTACGTTGATTAAGCTGTAATAGTACCTACCGTGAAACTAGCCAACTTTGCCAATTAAGGTATCTTTGTCCTAAACGCAATTCATATTACTAAAATTATTCATAAAACTAAAATATTTTCTCATGTTAGCAGATTTGCTTATAAATTGCGTTTAGGACAAAGATACCCTAATTGGCAAAGTTGGCTAGTTTCATGGTACTACAATTCTTAAACAATAAAAAGCTTAAGAATCAGAATTGAATTTGCTCTTAGTAAATCGCGAAAAAAAAGTACCTAATTGGAACAATCAAAAGGAAAATCTCGACTGCCTAATTGAACTAGTGGTGGTAAGCGCGACTGCCGATCGTGAGGTCCTGGATTCAATACTCAGGTAGGGCAAAATTTTATTAGGTTTTTCCATAAGGAATTTCTCAGTAGCAGCCCGGACTCTGGATTTATGCCCGATTAATAGCAATCGGTTCGCCCCCTATAACATGAGACTTAAACATAACTGGCAAAACGAGGGTGTACTAAAAACACCTCTGCCGAACCCTTCGGGGAATACAAGGCGTGATGTTATGTTAAGAAGAAAATCTTTATACAATATCAAAACTGCGAAATCCACTACTAGTACAATTGAAATCAGCAAAACAACTAAACAGAGATAGAACATCATATATTTTCCGTTTCGGTAGAATTGTTTACCCATTAAGAAATTCTGAGCGACATGTATACCTTAATATCGGAATCTACATTATTAGCGTTTACTTGACTAGCATAAACCGGTCAAAGTTTAGCAATAAACAAAGAGGCGAACAATGTGGATATCAAACGCCCCGTGACTCATTTAGGTAGCGTACAAACAAAGCGTCAGGTTATAAACATGGCCGCGCCAAATGCATTGCATAGTTCAGTCTTTCTCAAAGTGGGACGATAACGCCCCCTTGTGGGCGCTGGAGGCCTAGAGGGGGGCGGTAAGAGGCACAGAAATTTCTTTAAATTTAATTAAAGTAAAGAATATTACTGATTTTTTAAGACGCAATAAAGTAAAAAAAAATTTGGTGGCACTGAAAAATAATTGATTTTCAAAGTGGGCGGTAGATGTAATGTTATCGGTAGCTGGTAACACTGGACAATGTTGATAAAGGAAGGTAATCGTCAAGATTAATCAACGTACCCTTTATAGAAACACTGATCATTCGACAGAGCAAAGGATTCCATGTCGAACAGCCGAAGAAGTCTGACCTTTTATATCTGATTTGCTTGTCCTTATTTTCTGATCTTGTGTAAACTATTATGTTGTAATATATTGTGAACTAACTTCTGTAACTAATCACTAACCCAATTAAAAGTACTATCAGTGGTGGAGAGTCTATGTTGGTTTCATTTATTTTATTTACCATGCTCCCAATCCTGACATACCAATACCAATATTAGCTATAACTGTAATGATAGATGCACCCCTACACGTTTCTGTTGTATGTATTTTACAGAAATAAGTTTGAGAACCTCTGGGCTAGTCGAATCATGTGATTTGATAGACGCGGTTATTAAATGTGTGTATATAAATATGGATGTATTTTTCTGAAATAAATGAATAATAATAATTAACATTCGTCATGAGGACATTGTTTTGTGTCGAATAGGGAAACCCAAAGGCTACACAGTTGACCAATTGATTAATTTTGGAACATATGATATTAATATATTTGTTATTAATATTGCTTTTTGAAGGAAAACGGCAAAATAAATCGAGTGGGCAATTGCACAAGAATAAAAGCGATTGTGTTACTTAATTACCTGACTGTGTTCGCTGCCTTTAGTGCGCTTTGTGTAGGAGGCGGTATTTTTTAAATTTAGGATAGTTAAGACAGTTTAAATATCATAATAACATTATAAATGTGAAAGTTTGTGAAGATAGAAGGCTGGGTATTCGCTATTCACGTATCATCACGCTTTTATTTCCCGAAGGCTTGTTCAGGTGTATAGTAACACCCTCATTTCGCCGTTATGTTTAAGTCCCATGTAATAAGGGCCGAGCCTATTACCATCAACCAGGCACAAATTCAAACTCCGGGCTGCTACTGAGGAATTCCACACGAAAAAACCTAATAACACTTTGCCCGACCTGGTGATCGAACCCAGGTCCTCACGATCAGCAGTGGAACTTGCCACCACTAGACCAACAAGGCAATAGATAAATGACCATGATTTTCCTTTGCATTTGTTTTACATCCTCCGAAACTACTATTTTATTACACTGCCTATGAGGCAAGTCAACCATTACATCCATTACTCGACTCGTACGCAGAGATCCGCCAAAGTAATTAGTAATGGAGCAATGAATTTTGTGCGCACGCGCATGCCAACTAACAAAGACAATGTTACTATTGTAAATCTGCTTTTCATGACTCCTACTGAAGATTTTGGCGTTGAATAAATAGGGACTAACTGCTTCCACTTTTATCTTGAAATAATTCACTTTTATCTTAAACCAAGTACCCGTAACCTTGTGTTTTGATGGCAGCAAATCTGTCACAGTGATTTACTGCAATCCAGATTTAATCTCGGCTACAGCCTCTCAGATAGTAACACAATCTCCAGACAAACGATCTTATCTGTCATCTTAATAACATTCGATATATGTAAAAGTATTGTTTTTGTTTAAAACATTTATCTTGTAGCAAGCATGACAATATTTGTTGGCATAACAATAACATACAATGCGATATTAAACAACCAAATATCTTCAGAAAGTAAATTATGACAACTACCTACATAATCAGCCCATTGCTGTCCCAATGCTAGGGACGGGCCTCTTCTAGAATGAGAAGGGTTTAGGCCTTAGTCCACCAAAGTAGCCAGGTTCGGGGTGACAGACTACACACACCATCGAGAACAATTTGCAATCCCTCTCAGATGAGCGGGTTTCCTCACGTTTTCCTTCACCGTTTGAAATATTACTCAATGATAATTGTTTTAAAAATAGAGTGTGGGAACGAGGCTGTTACGTGATCATCGTGTGATATCAGTGACAAGGAACTGTGACATCTTTGAACAGGTATTGTGATGTTAAACATGCTTTTAATAAACATACGTGTATTCCAAACGGACTACGTCCATGGTTGTGGTTTGTGACACGAAGAATTGTGGACAACGGCAAAACAATGATAAACCGGCAAAACAATGATAACAATGGTAACACTCTATTGTAATCTTTTGAAAATTGTATTTTATGGAGCATGCGTTGCTCTGCATTCATCAGTAATAATGACATTTCAAGGTACCTATTTATTCTTTTTATTCATATTACGCAATGTTCGAAATTACAGAGCTAAGGTCGCCGTCCAATATGCTCCTATATTTGATAGTAAAGTGTTCTGATTTTCTGATACACTTTGCAGTTATAAAGTCAATTAGAAACAACCTCAATGACGTAATTGATACCTAACAAGCCCATATTGTGTTAGACAGCCAGCATTGTGTTACACAATGTATCTACTTGGAAAAGGCTAAGCAAATTTATCACAACCATACCTACTCGATCGATTCAAGGTTGATACGGAAACTCCGGCTATGTTAGACTTGTTAAACACAATTTTATTTTAAATCGCTACAAATACAGCGTAAGATTGAATATAAACATTTTTTTAATTAAGTATTGGCACATGATAAGCGGGAGTTGGCTTTAAACCAACTACAAGTTTTCTTGATAATTAGTATGACGTATAAAACATATTCCGAAAACTAGATTCTCGAATTAATTACAATTTCAAAGTTAATAAAGTTTCTGTCCAAAAAGGATTTCAGTAAGCCGTTGCTAAGCCTAAATCAGTTTAAATGAATAACACGAGTTTGTAATCAAACTAAAATATTACACAAAACATAAATTATTATCTAAGACACTCGTACCAAGACGCTGTTAGGATTCTATATGTTGAAAAATAACTTCAATCTCGAAACTTTTCATATTAGCGCCAAAACTGATATAATTCTAGAATGGTGTCCCACAAGGAGCACATCTTGGTTCATTATTTAAACATGAGTATAAGAATACATTCAAGATATTATATCATTAAGAATTACACAACATTTTTTATTTTAGATAATTGTTACGATATTGATAAGAAATTTTAAAATAGGAAAAGTTTGATCATGAAGTGCCGTGTAAATTTCAGCATTTACATTTTTTGCACCTAATTCCATTATCTATTCTTGAAGTCCAAGATACCTTGACAACGCACATGAAATTTAACGTTCTTTTAATAAAACAATACTGTGATATCGAAGTGAATGTTAGTAAGCAAGTGAAAGGTGTTAGAATTGAACTGAACGTTCATTTGTTCCCAATAGGTGAAGACAACATTGAAATGAGTCAAATTGATTTCAATATTATCTGACACTAAGTTACTGTTGAGTCTGCAACCATACATTTACAACATATACCCGAACCATAACTACCTCTAAACCCATCTACAATATAAAATACAGTATACACTACTAACCAAGGCAGGAATTCCAAGGATTCTTGTTTATCCCGCAAACTAGGGAATAAATCAAGCACAAATGTTTAGCAATACTGTACAGATAGGACTAAGTAAAAGTTAATATAATAGTCTAATTACTTATTACATCAACGTGTTGGTTATTTAGTACAACAGCTTTGTAATCTTCTTGAAACTGTTTTGTCTTGTACAATTTTGGAAAGGATATAACATGCATTAAGTTTGTAATAGGGGTGTTCAGGGAATTTATTACTTTTAATTGACCAAAAATTATTTTTGAATTTTGAGCGTTTGGCACGCAATCTTGATCTTTACTGTGGATTTTGTCAGCTTTTGATATTAAATAATACTTAGCAGGAAAAATGTATCGTGTATCATCACGTGCAATATTAGTTCCATGAAAATGTTCACATAAACCGCAAATCTGAAGTTTCACTTTAAGCTCAGAGCAATTGTTATGTTGACAATGTAAATATTTAGCAGACTTTTCGTCAAATAATTAAAGTGTCAAGTTTATGTGAACAATGTGATTGATTGCATCGTCTTTCATGTAGTACGTCACTAGGTCATTATTCGAAGGCAGCATTTTACTAACGTAGATAACTCTAATTAGTAAACAGTTAGTAGGCAATAAGTGTGTAGCTTCCGTGATGATAATGTATGATATTTTTTATGAGTGGACATACATTTTTGACACGATAGACATACAAGACGAGCAACCAATAGAACCAGTTTAGAATAGAACAGCAGCTGAACTGTTGGCGTGAACAGTCCAGCTGCGTTAAATATCGGGTGGTGGTCAGTGTCACTCCAGTGCGTATGTACACACGCATACATACCCTAGTTGGACGTGGCCGATATGTCTGTTCGGGTCGTCTGATATGAGGGCGCGCGTCATCGACTCAGTGGTATTGGCACCACCCTCGTGCTACACGGAGGACAAACATAAACATGTAGACAAACATTGCCCATATGACGTCACAATGAACGCGATACATAGGACATAACACCACACGACGCACACTGTTCCATTGCCTGTTGTAGTAAAAAAGTAGCGCCATCGACTCACTGCAAAACACCTCATACTACGCGGTGGTGTGCTGATAATAACCTAGCTACGAACAAATTATATAAAAGCTTCATATGCATTGTTAGTTTGTGTCTACTTCGTATTGTGTACAAATTACAGTGTCATTTATAATAAACTAACGAAAATAATATATACTCTATAACTCTGACTCGTCGTGATCTACATATGACATGAACATATAAAAATCATAACGGCATGCATAAAAATGACAAGTACAGAAAGCGTGGATGACTTTATGATAACGGAAATAAACTATTTTATAAACCTTCTCGACTCCGATAGCTGGAAAAGTTCGCAGATGGACTTCAAAAATAAATCATGTAGGAAACATTGTTAGTTCAAAATTAAAATTAACATCTCACTCAGGCAGCGATTGGTTAGCACTCTCGGTAAGGGAGTCAGGAGTATTTCACTAAGCTTTAGTAAACTGACACGGTCTGGACCGGGCTGGTTGCGGTGCTACAACTAAGCTTACATTCCATCACACAAAGTCAAAGAGAGGTGTTATGATGATGATATACTATAAACCGGCCGACTCCAATGCTTGCCTGAGTGGTGATCGGTAGACTCCAGAATCAGCGTCACAGTACAAGCGCTGCAAAAATAATAACGCTCATGTGTGTGCTTTGATTTCCATTGACAGAAATGGAAATCAAAACGGTCCAACGAGCGCGTCGTAATCAATCTGAGCATACCCCAACTTGAGAGCTTGCCCGCCCGCCATGAGCCCCTCCTCCCCAAGTAGGGTCACTTGTTCCTCCTCGCGCGACGGGTCCGCCATCTTGTGCACACACACGCCAACATGGCGTCAAGGTCAGACACGCGTCAATGTCAATGTCACATTTGGTACGACTTACGAGCGTGAAGGATTTGATTTGTGGCCATGAAATCATCTCTGTGATAGTGCCATGGATAAATTGGATTTTAACTGAGATTAGAAATCGTTCATGTGTCTACCACGAGGACAATCAAGCAGACAGTAATTTATGCGTGTGATCAATCAGCTGACGACAATAGACGTACAAAAATGTGACATTGACAGTACGACGTCATTATTTCAAACAATATACCGAATCTAAACGTTTCAATTCATAAGCTCGTAGTTTTTGAAGCCCACTTTGTCGTATACATATAAAATAATTTAATAAAATAAATAATTTAAGACCCACGCCCTTCTTTTAAAGGAAAATGTTAACATTGTTCAAAGAATTGGAAAGTGTTGAACATAAATTAGTATTTGATACTGTAATTGTTATTGTGCTTCAAGTTATTAAAATAAATTTAAATAATAATATTTAATGAGACACTGATCCAAAAAAAGGGATAATTAATAAATAATAAACGATGATAAAAATAAATAGAGACGATTGAAACATTGATCGTGGAGCTATTTTTTTTCTACAACAGCATATATTTGTATCGGCTTCATACCTTTGCTATTGTGTTTCTCAAGCTGAACTCTTATCTAATTGATTAAGACGCATCTATTGACGACATTCCCCTCGTAAACGAGCATCAGTAATGATGGTTACAGTCCATATTGACATAGTATAAAGGATGACTGTAACATAATGGCGTTTGACGTAATTAAACAAACATACTAATATAATTACGTTGATAATTAATTGCCATTACAAATTTTACATAAAACATCACGAGGACATTCGCGGTGAGCTATCTTATCCGTTGGATAATTCTAATATACTGTACGTGGCAGCTACTGATTACGTTGGTATACGTAAACAGATTAGTAATTATGTGAATTTGTTTGAAGGCAATAATGGTATCTTGGTGATTGTATATTCGTGAACTCTAAACAAAATGTGGTATGGTTTAACTTACCTCGTCAAAGAAAACTTGTGTTTTTCTGAGTATGTGCTTGAGTTCTGTAAGCTCAAGATAATTTCTCTTGAGAGCTTCGGCGTTCTGGTTTACCTCGCGGAGTTCATTCTCCAGCTTTTCGAAGGTAGCCTACAAGACACAAATAATGACTTAAAATTATCGCTCACCTAAAATACCTCACTTGCGAGATCAATTTCTAATCTATCATACGAACTGTATAAAAATCTAGCTTTAACTCTTTCTTCTTCTTTATCCCTATCTAGTTCTCTAAGCTATTCGTAGTCAATTTTGCTCAAAGGAACTCTAACGCCATCATTTATATTGGAAGGTACAATACTTTTGTTACGGCTTACTTAAACAATCTCGAAAACGAGGCAGAGAATTATGGTAACGACTCAGCTACTGAATGTCGAAGTTTGAAATGTCGACGTATGTTAGTTCTAAAGTACAGGATCTCGATGTACGGCAGTTCGAAAGTTCACTGGAGCGAAGTATGCAAGGCCGACGTATCGTTAGTTAGAAAGCATACGAGTCGATATTTGCCATTGCAAAAGAGGAAATCTGTCGCTCGGCGGCCGCTGCCGCGGCACGCTCGCTTCGCTCGCTCGCCTTCGCGCGTTGCGTGGTCACGGTTCTAACCTAACCTAACCTAGACATTCAGTAGCCGAGTCACCGTACTGTTAGTTTCGTATGCATTCTAACTAACGATACGTCAGCCTTGCATACTTCGCTCCAATGAACTTTCGAACTGGCGTACATCGAGATCCTGTACTTTAGAACTAACATACGTCGACATTTCAAACTTCGACATTCAGTCTCAGAGTGGATGGTAACATCCCGATTGATTTCGTGTATAAGTTAAATAAGTAAAAGTACTCTGTCTCACCTCAAGATCGATCATCTCCCTGGGCTGTGGGGCTTCGGGGCATTCGCCTGGGATCTCGAGCATCGGGATCCCGTCCCGACGGATCTCCTTCTCCAAGTATCGGAGCTTGCGCTCCATTTCGTCGCAACGACGAACCTCATTGACGAACTTGCGTTGGAACGCGTTCACGTCTGGGTTTAACTGTGGGACGAAAATTTTGGGTATAATGTTGCGTTCGATGTTTTATAATAAAAAGTTTATTCTAAGAGTAATTGAGACAGTGTGTATTTTATGGTAGGTAGCATCTATCATTATTAGCGATGGAAGAATAGAAGCCTTTTTTTTCATGATTCGACAGATAATATTTTGTATGGCTTCGCTGTTCTTTTGTCATAGTGTTTTTTGTATGTCTGTATTGTTATATCGTTTCAAAGCAACATAAGGCAGAATCATGTGTTTGTTTCTCGATTGTATTGCTAATAGCTTTTCCAATGTCTATCAATACTATTTATATCTAATTCCCCTCAACAACGACTCGCAATGGAATTACAATCCATGCGGGCAAATTGTCATCTCATTGAATATTGTCTATGGTAGAATGTACAGTAGGGGAATAAATAAGTTCATCAGTTTTCAAATTCATTCCTTTCCCACGTCGCGGGCACATGTTACCTTTTTAAACTGTTGAACGGAACAGACCAATGCATGGAAAATTATGTTTAATTATTTGGTAGCAAAGATCAAAATTGCCTTTTGCTTCCATATGACGTAGTATTGCCATATAATGTCTTTGATTTCATTTAAGGAGTTTTGTTGTAAAAACCATTACATCAATAAATTCGATGATTAAATAAATTGACATTACTAGTGGTTGTCATCATGTCATCATTATAATAAAAATTTTAATATCCTGTCAAAAAATACTTTTATTTTAATTTCTATAATGTTGGCAATACGTAGTCGGTAAAATGGGTTTTTTCTTGCACTCTGCTAGCAAAAATAGACCTTAAGGTGTATAACATTTTCGTTCCCCAACTGTACTTTGTAAATCTCTATTACAAAGACTATAATAATTTCTTTGGAATCTGATTTTGGAATCAGCCAGTACACATCCAGTGTTTTACAGTATTTGGTGCATGCAGTACTGAATGTGAGCGGAGCCTCAATGTTAGGACTAACTTACAACCTGCTACAAAAAATAATCAGGGAAGGTTTAATTATTGCTTTAATCACAGCTTGGCGAACGGATTGGTGAATGCGATTTATCACAGTATGTTACAAATAAAACACAATAAACATTTAAAAAAATTAGAAACCGACTCCAAAAAAATTGTAAGGCGATTCCATATTCGGTTATTACGACTCCCACTTCACTTTTAACGGATTCCATTAAGTCAAGTAGATGTCGTGACGAAGCAAGGATGGGTAGCAAAGTCCGCAAATACAGCAATCACTTCTCAACTGCCAATCGTGATTGTAATGGCATTCTTCGAATCATCATGGCCGCTAGCTACAGCGATTTACCAAATCGTTGAATTTTACTGATCATGAGAGTGATGACCTTTGAGGTTATCAGAATCCGTTATTTTTAAACCAAACTTTTCGATTGCAGGAATGAGATGAGCTCCAAAGCTCAGATCGAATTTTGATTTTTTTTACGTAGGTAGGTATGGAATTTAGTTGACTGATTTTTTTGATTTTTTTATGAAAAATGTTGGAAGTCATAGCTTTAATCATACATTAAATAAGTATATGTCGGAAGAGGCAGTCAATCATGAAAAGATCTGTTACGATCATTAATTCTACGCCTACAAACTACCGGCTTGTAGATAAGAATAGCAATCTCACTTAGAGATACGAGAGCAAATTAAATAATTATTAGAATACAGTCAGGTGATCTGCATCGCAAATGCATTTCTCTGAACACGTTTCAGACAAAGAAACAAATGGTTTTGTTGCTTAAAGCATTCATCTTCCTGGGTTTGGAGGTCAACCCATTATATGGAGAAACAATACAATTTTAAATCAATGAAAAATGTATTAGGTAAGTATGTTATTTCAAGCAAGAAAACTAGGTTACAATGTATTTGTAACAATTGGTAGCTTAAAACAACTAACCCAAGCTTAGAATATCGGTATGCTCTGGAAAAAAAATCCAGAGGTTGTGGAGGTAAGATGCTCCATGAAAAATTGGGTAAAATTCTGATATGCGGACGCATATACGGTAAGGCGGGGCTAGATGAAGAGGTTGGTCGATAGAATAAGGATATTAAAGCAAACATTGGTGACCAACGCCAGCCAATGCTGTACGAAATTCAAAAGGACGTCCATCAGGGTATTGGGTCATGTAATTTGTTTGCATTGGCTCCAATAATGTTGGTTTGGTGGCGTTACGATGTTCCGCAACGCGGTATTGATGTGTGCACGATTGGCGCACGCGCCATAATGCATGCAAATCGCTAAGTATTTGTATTCTGTATACATTTCAATTGAAGTGAAACTAAGTACACTTCGTTTCTCAAATAGGTTGAATTAATCATTTAGACTTTGAGTAGGAAGATAGACCAGTGGAGTACTTGAATATCCAATATTACATACTGGGGTGGGATGAGGATGACACATTGAAATTATTCTGAATTATTATATGTGTAACTAGTTTTACATTCCGTAGGTATAGAAGGTTAGTCGGAAAGCGGGTACTAAGCCACGGGCCACTTAATGTATCACTGATGATTGTTTTAAAGAAAGTGTTAAAATTTCAAAATTCGGTAAAAATAAAACCGTGCGAAAGTATTTTTAGTTTTTTAGTAAGTTTTTTCAAAAATTCTTCATCCCTGCTTTAGATCTGAATTCAGAAAGTGAAACTTCTAATCCGTGACCACAAATATGACCTAAAATGTAAACACAGCTGATCATAGCTGAGGATAGATAGAATTTAGCGTATTTTTTATGAAACTTTGAATAGCTATTTCTCTTAAACTAATGACTTTTGGAGAAAGTTGTAGAACAAAAGTTATCCATTATTATTGGTCCTTCAACATGATTTCGGCTTAGTACGCCCTTTCCGACTAACCTTGTATAAATTGTAAATAATTAATATTAACCTAAGTTATGATTTCATTGTCACAAGCATGTGAAAAACATATTATTATTTATCCATAATATGTAAGACATCAAGTTCTATTTCTGTACAAACAATATTATTTATTTGCACAAACCAGTACTATGAATCTGAAATAAAATGTTATTGTTCTGTTATGACTTTAATTTTGTTTAATTTAAATGCATGGTTTATAGTTACAATAAAATGTATTAAAATTATTGTTTGCATTATGTTAAGATTATTCGTCTGAGTCAAATGATCGGCTAGCATAGGATAGGACAAAGGATAGGTAAGTATATGATCCATTGCTGAATATGCATTTTTTAAATAATCACAACCATAGTCAATGTTTACAATTAATCGTACTTGTTACATCACTACCCAATTTTTGTATCATATTAAAACCTAGCTTAGCTGTAGTTTAGGTAACAATTAACATTTTAATTTATCAATGATCAGATTAAGTACATTAGTTTTTCTGTCTAGGTGTGACTTTATCTTATGCAATATTATATTTAATCTGAGATAGTGAAGTAATTAACTTCATCAATCATAACTAATAACAATCACATTTTTTTAATCAATCACATGATTTTTTTATATTGGTAGCGTTTTATGTGTTACTCATGATCAATGGCATAAATTACGAATGTAAAAGATTATACAAAAAAAAGGAACAGCAATTCTTTTTTTGAATAATGCAAACACAATTCTATTTTTTAAACAAAATAAACAAATGTTGCTGTCCATAATTTGCACAAAAGTTTTATCATAAAAACTTTTTTTGTGAAACTAGTTGGTTCATACCATAACACTAGAATTTAAGTATGTTTTAGAATGTACTTATTGGAATATCGCCTAGCTTGGAGAGGACTACGCCCACCAGAACATTTGGTTGATTAAATGATTATGGGTACATTTATAAATAATGTAAAAACACCGGCTCATTTTCCTAAACTTGTAAAAGCAGATATGACAACCTCTATTATTACCATTCAAGAAACATCTACTTTAACTTATTTGATGCTAGATTTATTTGAGTCTATGTACCTAAGGCTCAGTTATGTGTTTCCTTGAATTATTTTAATCAATAGACAATTGACTAGTTTTATCAACAATAAACTACTTCTAGTGAATTATGCCACTGTTTACAGAATTACTACAATCAACAAGCATGATGTGCTCGGAGGAAACAATAATACGTAAGTATTATATGATTTCACTGAAATAGGATGTGATGTTCTGTATTATTGATAAAACATTATCAGAATAAAATATTCCAATGGATGAAATAAGTTTTTTTTATATATAGCTATAAAATGGGTAGCTGAACAGGATTTATTTAGATAAAGCTTTTAAACTAATCTATTTCTTATGTTTTATAACTAGTCAGTCATATAAGTATATATCATGAAATCAGGGCATGAAACTCGATCAAAAGAGAAACGAGGTCACAGATTTGCTATTATAATATTATTATACCCTTAGCAAAACTACAACGTTTTCAACTGGCTAAGTCTAAATAATTAGGAACTAATGATAAAAGGGGCGTTTAACATGATCCACATGGTTGTATTACTCACATCTCGGAACTGTACAAGTCCCAGCTCTCCGAGTTCAGACACGCATGCATACGCGGCTTCGCTCTGTAGGAAAAGTTGACATAATGTCATTTCTTCACTCCTAAACAACGACCCCATCTTTCACGGTTTTTAAAACACTACACAAAATAAAAAATTAATCGACCACAGAAAAGGGCTCCGTCGCAGTCTGCGAGCAGACTTTTGGCAGCGACGAAACCAAATTACTTAGTGGTTTGTGCCGTTTGTGGAGACAAATCAATCGATATGAATAACTTTTCACATTAGTCATCAGTGCGCAACGCGGAGCGCGGACAATTTTGGGATACTGTGCGAAAAATTTGCTTTCCCTACATGCTAGCAATATTCCGCGTCATCTCACCTGTCAAATCAATCAAATGCGAATATTGTTTTAATTTTTTGAGAGCAACAAATTAAACCAAGAACTTTAGGAAAGGGATTTATCGGTCAGACAGAGTTGTAAGTTGTAATTGTAACTTATTAATTTTCTCTGAACCAACTTTACAACTGCAACGTTGCAGCGTCATGGATAAGTTGGTGATAGCCAACAATTTTTGGGTTTTGGGTCATTGGTGATAGCTTAAGATTTTTTTTATCATTTTGTAAGCAGTTTCGGAATTGAAATTAGTATGAAAATGAATATTTATGTACCCGAAAACTAGGTATGATTTTTATTCATGGCAATACTTGTTATTTCTTTCTCCTTTCATCAATATGGACATCTCTTTCACGCCATTGATTAGACGATGTACATTTTTGGAGTATGCTTAAACTATGTTTATTGCTAGGCAAGGTAATTAATTGTTTTTTTTTTATTGAACTATGAGTAAAATCAGTTTTGTAGGTATCGTTCAAAGCAATGAATATTAAAACCTATAATGCAACTGATATTTTTGCTTTTAATAAATGTATTGAAGCATACTTTAAAACGCACCATCATTTAAAGGACAGCAAAATTAAAACGGACATCATTTTGACAGTTGGATCTAGTCCGTCTTTATCTTTTCTCCTTTGATTCATATACATCTATTTCTTTCTTAAGTTTTGAACCAATACAGTTTTTAAATCGTCTGTTTAATAATGAGTGGGTGTTAAAAATTGAGGTTATAATAGTAATAGATTTAGCTTGAAACGAAAATAATTTAGCCAATTTAGACTATGAATAGACTTAAATGTGAATGAAAATCCAGGCATAATGGTGTGTAAAGTTGATTTATAGGTCTAAAGATAGCTGCTGTGCAGAGTTCTCGTGATCATTGCATTTTATTTATATTGCAGGCACTACTCGGCGCTCAATTAGTGATCACCCTGATTATGGTATCAGTGATACAGAAGTTGGGAAGTTATTCGTTCGCAAGGTGGTTATTATGTTCTCAAAACCTGTATAGATACTTGTACCCTACTAACAGTGAGTTGAAAACTTTGGCCGGAGTGCCGAAGGAAACGAAGGGTAAAAAAGGTGGTAAAAATGAGTCGAATGGGAAGCCGGAGACTTTCCATGTGCCTCGGAGTCTGGACATTCAGCTGGAGACGGCGCCGGTGACGGCATTGGACGTGGTGCACTTGAGGTTCTACACCGAATATGTGTGGATTGTGGACTTCTCACTGTACACGGCCCTTGTGTATTTTATGTCCGAGGTACGTGTTCATTTTCCAACTTAATACATAATGTTTTACTCTACAAATACAACTATAAGTCAGTGGTTTCCAAACTTCAGTCCACGGGCCAGCAGCGGCCTGCAAGCACTACCAATCTGGCCTGCAGTATCAGAACAGATTGTGCGTAATTCAAAACTATAGTATGTTGGTTTGAAGAGGTAGCAAGGTCTTGGTTCTTGGGACTAAGTGAGGCCCTTAGGCTAAAAAGTTTGGAGATCCCAATATTAAATAATTGCACTATTTATTCTATTTTTGTTATTTCAGGTGTACACATCAGTATTCCCGCTAAAGGATGAGTTTAACTTGAGCATGGTGTGGTGCCTCCTAGTTGTACTATTCTCATTGTATCCTTTACAATCAGCAAATTGCATATTTATTGTATAAACCAACCTACAGATGTTGGGAATCAGTTGGGAGGTCAGTTGGCAGCCTGCATCACATATCGAGGGTGTAATTTAATGGGGGGGACTTTTATTTAAGGGGGTAATTTAACTGTTAAATTATTAAGAATTTGCATCTGATTTAACATAATGACACTTATTTCATGTCATCAAAATTTCAAACTCAATTTTCTGAATAGGAACTTTTTGGTACTTATTGGGTTTTACCTCTCAACCCTCGATATCCTAGTAACTACCCAATCTGGTTAGACTGGAAGCAAACACCAACAGAGTTGGCTAAAGGCTAAGCTAATGATAATGGCGGACAGAGGCTAATATTGCCTGCAATATCCATCCCTCAATTCTTATTTGTAATCCAACAAAGCATACCCGAGTTGGGATCATGTTGGCGACACTATAGAAAGATTATTTAAGTATAGTGCAGTCATTAAAATTTTGTATATCTATAAACAAACCTTTGATCATGAAAAACATTAAATTTAAGAATAAGTGCAAAAATGAGTATGTTATAATGGATTCTTAAAGCTAATAAATGTTTCGTGATCAAAAGTCCATTTACCTTTTGTACAAAATTTTAATGACTGAACTATTGGTACTTTTTTACCTTGATTATTCAAAATATCTTGTATTGAACACAACCAGTGCATTATTGGAGGAGTCCAATATTTTACTTATGTCATGCTACATGTTCTACTTCCATGATCAGTTATACCTTAACTAAAACCACAGCAAAATCCTACTAAGCTTGACAAAGCAGTATTTCACAAGTGAAGAGTCAATCGGAGAGCGGTCCACCTGCATAGTGGCCTTCTGTGTGTTCCTCCTAGTGGCCATGGTGGTGCTGATTGTGAGTGAGGCCAACCTGGAAGTAGGTGTGGACCCTGCTTACGACAGCTTCCATGAAAATGCTTCTAAGTTCCTTGAGATGCAAGGGCTTTCTTCTGTGTAAGTTTTTTTGTGTAATTGTTATTTATAATTTATTTAAAGGTTGATAGAAGTAATAATTTATAGAAAAATATTTATAACTATACTAGCGGACCCGGCAGACGTCGTCCTGCCTGGAAAAGCAGCGCCACCTACTGGGTCCAATTGTGTTTTCAAACCATCCAGGAACCGATTGAAATTTACACAAAAAATTTCATCCAGTTCGGTCCAGCCGTTTAGGAGGAGTTAGGTGACAAACACACCTACAGAATAATTATATATTTTAAGTTGGAAAGATTAATATGTCAGACTGTCTCCAAGAAAAATACAGATATCTAAAAAAATGTGTTGTCGGCTTAATTCTGTTAGTTTCTTAAAAAAAATTACGACAACAATTTGGCAACCATCCAGATCGCAATTAAAAATATATTTCAGTTTATAGAAATACGGAAAATAGTTTACATTGTAATTAATTCACGTAAGTGATGTAACTTGACTGGGTAAGCTTTAACACTCTCCCTGCCGACAATATATAAAACTTTTTAAGTTCAGGAGTCCATGGTGGTCGCCGGCGGGTCCCAAAGTTTCTGCTTGTGAACGCCGTTAAAAATGTGCTTTGGCCTGCTGAACAAAATTTTTTGGGGGTCGCCGGCGGTTCCCGTGGCAGGGAGAGTGTTAAAGGACTGGTTTATAACATAACAAAAAGAAAATGAAGCCAAAAGTAATAATCTTGTTGTTGTACTATTTTCAGAGGTCCAGCTTCCAAGCTGATATTAAAATTCTTCTTCGCTGTGTGGGCAGCTATTATTGGGACTCTATTCACCTTCCCTGGACTGAGAGTCGCCAGGATGCACTGGGACTCACTTAGGTATGTTTAACTTACAAAATTATGAAAGAAAGCTTAATTTTTATTACATACATACATAACTTCACGCCTTGTATTCCCCAAAGGGTTCGGCAGAGGTGGTTTTAGTACACCCTCGTTTCGCCAGTTATGTTTGAGTCCCATGTAACAGGGGGTGAGCCTAATGCCATTAACCGGCCACAAATCCAGACTCGGGGCTGCTACTGAGAAATTTCTAATGGAAAAACCCAATAACACTGGCCGACCTAGGGATCGAACCCGAGACCCTATGCTCAGCAATCGCGCTTGCGACCACTAGACCAACAAGGCAGTCTCAGTAATTTTTCTTTACTGAAACAACAGCTGTTTATTTAGCTTAGAACGAAGCCCACTAATGGCAATGACTTTGGGTACAAGTAATGTCAGAAAATAAGCAGGTATCATTGAAACTTCATACATTTATCTTCAGGTTTCATTTGAAACAAAAATAGTCTGCAAAGCAGTAAAGAAAAGTATAACAGCACACCCACGGCGCAGCATAATATCATCATTCTCCCGCCCTTATCTCAACTTATTTGTCGTCGGCGCAGTATGTCTTCTTCTTCCATACATCTCTATTAACCGTCATCTCATTCGCCACCCCCTTTCTAGCCATATCATCTTCACTATCCGTCCACGTTTCTTTGGTCTTCCTCTACTCTTATAACCATCCACATTCATACTCAAAACTTTCCTCACGACATGTTCCTCATTCTTACGCATCACATGCCCATACCATGACAGCCGGTTTCCACACAACTCAGTCACCGGCGCCACTTTCAGGCTTCCTCTCACATACTCATTTCTAATTCTATCCATTCGCGTAATACCACATAGCCCTCGTAGCATAATAATGTTGTTCAAATTCAAGCAAAAGGAGAATGGGTCTTTTGGTCTACTCCTCCTCTACCAATGACTGACATATCAAGAGAAAGGTTATTTTAAGTAACATGTAGAACATTTTTTCGTATTACAACTACTGTCAATTATTAGTATTTATGGAGTCAAAGCTCTTTAAATGTAATTATTTAAAAACTATGTTCTCGCTCAAATATTGCTATTTTTAGGTGATTTTATCGGAATGCCTGGAGTACTGCGAGAGGAATGTATAACGAACGTTTTAAATTCTCTTTTTAGTTATTTTATGTTATAAAATAATTATAATTGTACGTGATCTGTTTGCGGATGAATGGAAGAATAAATTGTCAGGTGCATTGTGAGGGCTGTGTGAAAGAGGTATCTCATATTGTTATATATATATATATATATTTTTTTTTTTTAATCATTATTTTTCGTTCCATTGTTTTGTATGTGTCTTCTTCCATTCCTATTCTTTTTTCTATCTTTGATTATTGTAATTAATAATTTAAATTTATTTGCTTGAAGTATGGTGCATTACAATCAGTTGGTATACATAGGTAATTTAGTTTAGTTTCACATATTTCGTCGGGAAAGATAGAACAATATGCCCAACATGCAAAATCTTACAATTAAAATTTAAAAACATCACATTTAGGTACTAATTATTTAAGAATTAAAATTGAAATGTCCACAGAATCAGATATTATAATGACAATTAAATTAAATACCTGACACAAAGAAATCTTTCATATTATAAAAACACTTGTCTACAAGCCACCCATATAGTCTTATCTTAAATTGCCGCATAGGTAATTCTCTAAGGTAATTGGTCTAAGACCGTTTTAATTAAAGTAAAAATAAATAAATAAATTATTAACTTTTTTACACGTTTTGCCATATAAGCTTTGTCATGATAATTATTTAAGATACCTACCTAAGTAAGACACATAACATGACGCCTGGATTTCTCGAAGGGGTAGGCAGAGGTGTAAATGCACCCACGTGTCGTCAGTTTGTTATGGCCTATAACTATTATTTGCAAATAATATAATAAGAACGTAGCGTTACTTTAGTATAAGTAACAAAAAAGAATAAATTGTGATAGTATATTCATAAACTATTTTTCACTTTAAGGTGTTATAACTCCGAAAATACTAACAATTGATTGTAGTTGTGTTAGTACCAAATGTTTAACTTAAAAAGACCTTTAGGAGTCCTTGAGGAGTAGACCAACTTCTATACATTTCGCCCATTCTCCTTTGTCGGGACATTTTCGGCGCTTGTCTCATTCATGTTGCGGGTATATTTCAGGTACTATGGAGACAACAAAGTAAAGTCTTTACTACTGAACTTTAACTTCGCAATGCCGTTCGTGCTAGTGTTGTTGTGGGTGCGACCCATCACCAGACACTACCTTACTGTCAGAGTGTTCAGCGGCATGGAGAAACCACTGTAAGTTCTTATTTAATATTATATTCTACTAGCGGTTCTGGCGAACTAGGGTAGCGGTTCTGGCGACAGATTGGTGCAATGGTGTCATGGAGCACCTGGTTTTGTACCCTTGTGTACCCTTCAACGGCCAAGTCACACAACATTAACTATAATAATAAAGAAATCGCAGTAAGGAACCTTAAACTTGGCACGACTTTGTCTAGATTTCATTACTTTTTAGAGATAAACAAGCAGCTCCATCGAGACTTGGCTAGTTTTTTACAGAATGTTTTTGGTGGGATACTGATTACAAGAAAAGGGCTCGTGGCTAATCAATAATCGCGCGGATCATATGATTTGCAAGATTAAGCTGCACTTGCCGCGGTCAGTCCGTGGATGGGTTACCATTCGTTACACATCGAAACCCCTCCGTGCCTCTAAGAGCACGTTAAACCGTCGGTCCCGGATGTCATTCGGATTTTGCAGGCGCAGCGACGATACATAGATGGAACAAATTAGCCCTCTACAACTAGAACTTGGCACTTATAAGAAATCTACAAGGTTAGTCGGAAAGGTGGTACTAAGCCGCGGTCCACTTAAAATATCACTGATGACTATTTTAAAGCAAGTGTTAAAATTTCAAAATTCGATAATTTTTATTTGAATAAAAAATATTTTTATTTTAGTTTTTAAAAAAAAAAACATAAGTACCTGCTTTGGTTACGAATTCAGAAAATTAATTTTCTAATTCGTGACCCCAAATATGACCTAAATTGTAAAAACAGCTGATCATAGCTATGACAGATAGATTTTAGCATATTTTTTACGAAATCTTTGAAAAGCTATTTCTCTTAAACTATTGAGTTTTGGGGAAAGTTGTAGAACAAACGTTATCCCTTATTATAGGTACTTTAACACCTTTTTGGCTTAGTACCCCCCTTTCCGACTAACCTTGTATAAATGCTGAAACTAGCCCCCTTAATTCCATTTCAGTATGACATCAGATGCGTACGACACTCTCCGCCTAATGCTGGTCGCGAGCACAGTGGTGATCCGTCTGGCGCTGGTGCCGCGTCAGCTACAAGCTTACCTCGACATGGCGCAGCGGCGCCTCGACGTGCAGAAGAAAGAGGCCGGCAGGATCACCAATATTGACTTACAGAAGAAGGTAATACTGACGTATATATTTTAATCTGTGGTAATACTATCGCTGTCCACTACTTGAAAGATGTATCTCTCGAAAATTTATTACTCGTTGTTACATCCTGGGAAAACTTGTGCGCGACCGTAAAGCATTATTTTTTTATTTACTAACAATGCCCGCGACTTCGTTTGCGTAGAAGATGGGTTTTAAATTTTTTGCATGGCAACCTAACTTTTTTTTAAATAAAAGTAGCCTAAATTACTCCTCATAACATCAGCTATCTGCCAGTAAAAGTCCCGTCAAAATCGGTCCAGCCGTTTTAGAGATTAGCCGGAACAGACAGACAGACAGAAAAATTAAAAGTAGTTTTTTTTATAAGTACCATATATATTTTCATATGCATTTAGTAAAAAACTGTTATATTGACATTACAAACAGACACTTCAATTTTATTTATTTATGCAGATTGGTATTGTTTGTGACTAATGACGTCACACGTCCTTTAACACGGCAACGGTGACGATTCTGTTGCACACTTTGACAGGACTAAACTAAACTAAGGGTGTTTGTCTCTTTCTGTTTCAATAGAAAAAGAAAGTGATAGTTGCGTTTAGTCTAGATCAGTACTGTCAAAATGTGGAACAGAATCGACACTATAGTCATTAATCATGAACTAACGATAGTTCGCTATTTGTCTATACTATAATATTATAAAGCTGAAAAGTTTGTTTGTTTGTTTGAACGCGCTAATCTTAGGAACTACTGGTTGAAATTGAAAATTTTTTTTTGTGTTGGATAGTCCATTTATCGAGGACGGTTATAGGCTATATAACATCACGCTACGACCAATAGCAGCGGAGCATAAATGAACAATGTTGCAAAAACCGAAACGTGTCCACCCGTGGGAAGCCGGGACGGGCCGCTAGTTTAAAAATATAGCTGTTTCAAATTGCTAACTAAAGATCTACAAAACATTTTTTCCAGATTGCATCAGTGTTCTACTACCTATGCGTGGTAGCTCTCCAATACATCTGCCCCATCATAATGTGTCTGTACCTGGCTCTGATGTACAAGACCCTTGGAGGGTACACATGGACAGCACTGTTCTACGAAACGGAGCAAGTCTGTACCATGGAGGATAAGACAGTGGGAGTGACTGAGAGTGTGGAGGGCGATGGCATTGAGCAGTTCCAGCTTGCGTGGGAGAATCTGAAAATGGTAAGAGTTGTTAATACGTCATACTCGTGAACGGGTGCAATTTAGATTTCCATCGACACGCTAAGAAGAAGAAGAATATTTTAAAGCATGGAATTTAAACTATAGGAGGCTAATAACCTCATGTTTGGTCATTCATATTTCGTTTCATATTCGTAATTATAACTGCAAGTGGACTGCATAGAGGCCATTCAAATATAACGTAAGCACGAAAGGGGGGTGAGGGGGTCTTTGCTTAACTTATTTTTGATGACATGGGGGACGTGGGTGTCTAGATGATTCACGTCAGCAATTTTTATTTATTTACTTATTTTTCTAGACTTAAAACTGCTGCTCGTGAATAACAATAAAGAAACCTAATCAGTTTAAAAAAATATATACTATGCGTGCCAAATAAGAATAGGATCGCACTTGCTACAACTTCACACGATAGCTGTCAAATTGGTACTGCCAGCAAAAAAATACTATGAAAAAAATAACGTTATATTTTTTTATTCATAGATTTCATTATTATTTACATTCATTTTTATAAAATGTTATTTATTGAATTCCATAAATAGATAATTTTGGATAATTTAATAATATTTGAAAACAGTATTCATTAAAGAAATGAACCAATATATATAGTTAACTTTACAAAATGCTACTGGTCACCATATAATAATATAATGTCGCCATAATAATAATATAATTACTGTGTAATTAATTTGGCGTAAAATTGATAAGAAATACCAAAAAAGTGAACAAAAATAATTAAACTGAATATAAATTTACTTTTTTGCTCACTTACACTTTGGTAATGAAGTTGACGAGTATTGCGGAACAAAATGGCGTCTTGACAGTGCTATTCTTATTTGGCACGCATAGTACCAATGTGTACGTAAGCATAGGAGGGGGGTAAAAGCTTTGCTTACTTTTGTTGACAAGGGGGTGGGTCAAAACTTACTAAAATTCTGCTTACGTAATACTTGAATGGCCTCATATCTAATTGGGCGTTGTCACGCAGTTGCATTGACTGCATCTTAATATTAGGTCCCCACCTATGAAATTGGCGTTTTTTTCTCACCAATAGAAAACCTCGTCACTTGTATGATTTAAAATATTCATCATTTGCTTGATACTATATTGAATAATGACCATCATAAACAACTACCAATGGTAAAAAAACCTCATTACTTATAGTTTTCTAAACATAAAAAATACCTTAAAAATGACTCCTCTTTTTGTTAGCAGAAATTACCACTATTTTTGTTTTAACTTAGCCAAAACTTATTTTTGTCGCATAATCTAAGTGGCATACGTTATCTTAGTTTTTAAACATTAGTGCATAAAAGTTTTAAAACATTAGTGTTCATAGTTGTTAAATAAATTAAGAAAATGTTAGTATTAAAAATGCAACTTCTTTAAAATTCTCCATACAAAACGCTGATTTCATAGGTGGGGACCTAATAATTGCCTGCAAGCTGAATTTGGCAGTTGCATAATTTGCAATTGCGATCGGATGTGCAGAGCTTTTACTAACCTGGCGTAATGGTAATACTGTCGTCAGCGAAATGTGGGTGTACCACAATACATCTCTGCGCTTCCTTCAGTTATACAGGCGTGATGATGTACTGCCTAGCCTTTTCCCAACTATGTTTGGTTCTGCTTCCAGCCTAACCAGATGCGGCTGAATACCAGTATTTTACACGGAGCGACTGCTATCAGACCTCCGCAACCCAGTTACTGGGCAATGCCGATACTCTAAGGTTAGACCGGTTGTCAGACTTTCAAGCTTCTGACTTCCCATAACGACTGTCATAGGTATTCATATGGCACCCGGAACTGACTCTTTAACGTGCTCTCCGAGGCACGGAGGGGTATCTATGTGTAACGAACGGTCACCCATCCATGAAATGTTCGCGGCAAGTGCAGCTTACCCTTTCAATAGTCACGAGCTTTATATGTATATAGTTTTACATACATTTGAATATAACTTCCTTTTTCCAGGTATTCACAGTTGACGTATACCGAGGCGTGTTCGGGTTCGCGACGTGGTGGTGTTGCTTCGCGTGGTTCCTCACCACTTCGCTCGGCCTCGCCTACCAGACATACTTCAGAATCTCGTGATACCAGCACACCGTAGCTCTTAGAGTTCTAGTCACATGTTAATATAGATTAACAACAAAATAAAAAATAATTCGCCTGTCCCTATTAACAATGTAGGTTCTGCAAAACAGTGATTTTACAGGAGAGCACGTCAAAGTTTAAATTGCTTATATTTTTTAAATATATACGACTTTGTTAACATGACTATTTCAAAAACTATGAGAAAAAAATAACTTTTTGTTAAAGCTACTGCAAAACCGTGCTTTTATTAGGTCAATAGTTCAATAAAACCAAAATCAAGAAAATTGCAAATCCGACCTTGTTAATAGCGACAGACGAATTGGTTATAAGGTTAAATAAATATGTTCTGTTTTGTTGTATATTGAAAATATGATAAAGACACAGTTATTATTAGTTGTATAGTCGCCGGCACGTAACTTGGCAAGAGTAGAGAAAGTAATTCCTCTCCTTTCTATCTTCTAAACAGACATATCGCATGTCCCTATTAACAAGGTCGGATATGCAATTATCTTGATTTTGTTTATTAGATATTAGAAAAGGCATATTTAGGAAAGGAAAAATATTTTTCCATTACTACGTACAGGAGTTTTTAAACGTATATAATAGTTATTTTTTTTGGAAACCTAATATGTATATTTAAAAAAAATATAAGCAATTTAAACTTAGACGCGCTCTCCTGTAAAATTACAGTTTTGCAGATCCTACATTGTTAATAGGGACAGGCGATATTTAAAAATAAATTATGGCAATAACCATAGTATAATGACAAGAAACAAAAGTGTCCATTTTTTTGTTGTACTAAGTGTACTCTCTCACTACGCCAAAGCCTTGCCAGGTTACGTGCCTGCGACTATACCGGTATTGCTACTATGTGCTCCACTGCTGCATATTTTTAAATATTTTATATTCTCTTCAATAAAGGGATGTACCAGCCCATAATTAACACATTGAGTAACAGAGCGCCACCCGATATCGAAATTAGGTGATCCAACTTCAGCGCCATTTTTTTTTATATCGGCTAGACCCGACGTCACTTCAGCCTGGTATGTCACATTTACTTTTAAAAGTATTACAGGCGTAAGCAAACCGAAATCGCCTCGCGTATTTTTGGCATGATGTGTCGCTACACTAAGTTGTCAATTTTTATTTTTCGTGTGTAAAATTATTTTGTTCCGAAACGTGAATTTTACCTTTGTAATCTTTAGAAAATACAAAAATAGAAATACTACAGTAAATATATCTTTGAACCAGTTGTGTTTTTGAATAATAAATAGCAATAAGATGTTACTTTTTGTAAAAGCAATATTTAATGACATTATTTATTTATTTGTTGATTACTATTTTCTTTTAATTTTCTGTTCAAATTTCGTAACATTGCACAATTATAACTTCACAGTCACTCTATAGTTTATACATTATAATTTATAAGGGAAATGAGTTATGTGTAGGTACTCAAGTGAGTGACTCGGACCTTTTAGTTTCAAAGTTTGAATCGCCGTAGTCTCAATTATTTCACGGAATCTATTTTTTAGAGATAAGATTGTTGATGTTCCTTAAGCGTGCGTGACGCAACATACCTATAGTTTGATTGTCGTTATTGTTTTTTTTGTGTTTCACTGAGTCATAGTTTACCTATCAGCTGTTCTTCCCCAACATTAGTTTAAAACCGAAATACGAGCTTGCAACAAATTGAAAAACTAAAATTGTATCTGAATATTGAAGTAACAAAAAGGTTAAGCACAAAAAAATAAAATAAGATAAAGCAATTAGAATAAGATGCATGTTGCAATAATTAGGTATGTTCTATTTATTTCTTTGTCCTCTTAGCCTTTTCCCAATTATCTTGGGGTCAGCTTCCAGTCTAACCAGATGCGGCTGAATACCAGTATTTTACACGGAGCGACTGCCATCAGACCTCCCCAACCCAGTAACTGGGCAATGCCGGTATCCTAAGGTTAAACCGTTTGTCAGACTTTCGGGCTTCTGATTACCCGTAACGACTGTCATAGGTATTCGTATGACACCCGGGACCGACGGCTTAACGTGCTCTCCGAGGCACAGCTATTATTATTATTATTCTATTTATTTCTTTGTATTGGACTGTTTTTTACTATTAAAATATTTAAATGATTACTCTTGAGTTTTTTTTTTAATTATTCCCATTAACAATGTACGGTACAAAAAACACAATCACTACGTTTAGAAATGGTTTAGAACGATTGTAAAAATATAAGAACTGCTTAGTATAATTTTATTATCAAATACCTACTACTAAAGAGCGTATTAAGGTGAACGCACACTTATCAGAGCCGAAGGAAGCGAAAGAATCGAATTTTAGAATTACTTGTATGAAATCCTATGAAACCTTGCACACTTATCCGAATCGGCCGAATAAGTGTGCGTCCACCTTTATAATCACTACGTGTAATATATATTTTCTAGAATTTCTTTCAGTTCCCGCCTTTGAATTTCTTGAATTGACCACGTAAAAAATATGGTGACTCAGAAGCTTACACAATAGAGGGCGGTATTGCATGTCCATCAACATAATGATAAAAATACAATTTATTTACAATTTTGAGGTAAATGAAAAGCATAAACTCAAAACTGTTTTAAAATTATCTTGTATTCTTGCGGAATATATTATATAAATACAACACTCAAATTAAATTAAACCAAGATTAGGCTTGCAACATTGATATAATAAAATAAATACCCGTTACGAGCTTTAAGTGGTGGGATTGCGGCCGATATCGATAATTTAATATGATCAAATTTTGTTTTAGAGAAAAGTACAGCTGCTCTTAACAAAAAGTCTAAAACTAAAATATTTTTTTATCTTTACCAGTGCTTTGTTAGTCAGTGTTTATTCTCACTCACACAAAAGACTGGTAAACTATATTCTAATAAGTAGTTTATTGCTTACACTTTACATTAGATTCGTATTGAAAAACTACGTGCTTTATACACACGTGGTCTTTAGTGGTTCGAATTTTATGGTTTCCACTCAAGACCATGAAATATTCTAAATATTTCAATATCAATTAAGTTGAAATCAAAGGAAATATTTTATGTGAAACCTTTTTATCTTAACCTTTGATGGTTTGCTACAAATAAAAGTGGTTGGTAGGTAATATTTTTGAATTTATTCTAAGTCAAAGATTTATTCTGTAAATGAATAGGTTGTATCCAACTACTTAATTTTTCTACAAGTAATTTTGCTAGCTGCCTCCTGCGTTCCATGTTCCATAGCTAGCTAGTTAATCGTTTGAGAAGAAACACAGCTGGAGTTCGAATCAGGGTCAGTGTGTCTTCTAACACTCTAATTCTTATATAATATTCTTCTATTCTTCTTCTATATTTACCGTGACGGAATACCAATAAAAATCATATTAAACGAATGTTAAATAGTGTTGTTGGTTAAGAGCAGACCTATCAATTTCCTTACCTATGATGGGCCATGACTTGTGAAATTGGGAGAGATGATTATATTATGTTGAGCAAGCAGAGATGCGATTTTTTTGAAATACTTGTATTTAAAATGCAAATACAAAATGCAAATTACATATTTTGTATTTTGCATTTAAATGCCTTTTAATAAAATACTTTTTGTATTTTATTTGAAATACTTTCCGAGATGCATTTAAAAGTGTAAAATTCTTTTTGATTTAGTTTAGCCATTATTACCAGTCAAATTTGACCGCTAAAGGCGTTAGCAACGCCTATAGCCAAGTCTAATAGGTAGTAGATAGATACTACCTACAAGTATCTACCCACTTACTACATACATAGTATATGTATATCTACTACCTACTGGCTTGGCTTGGCTAGCACCGACTTCAAATAGATGAGTGGGTAGCGCTTATAATAATTATATTAATTTATTTTTCTGTTCTGTATCTATTTGTGTTTTGAAGTCGGTTTAACTATGTCCACTACCGATACGGATTACCGCTACCAAGTACCATTAGTTATTGTGTGCCGCTACATCGCTGTCCCCCCGCCCGCACCGCGCTGCACTTCCCACCGCCGTGCCAAAAGGGCTATCACAATTAAATGCAAATACAAAAAAAAACATGACTGCTCGCCGGAAGTTAACCCTGGGTGCATCAGCCATGTCATGATGGACTTTAGAACAGGCTATTATGGTTAAATCTATTTACAAAATGTTGTGTCTGTATTATTCAACGTTGAGGAGTTCCCTCGCCAGAAGTCAACCCTGGGTGCAGCAGCCATGTTATGATGGAGTTTAGAACAGGCTATATTATAGTTAAATCCATTTACAAAATTTCACGTTTTTGCTGTTCGCCGTTGAAGAGTTCCACTATCCACCTCCTGACTCCATGATCAGATCAGCTCAATAATACCAGATTATTGCATTGTTACTAAACTTACGTAGGTATGTAAAATTTCAGCTCAAGCGGAAACCGCGAAGTGGGATAAAATTGACTTCTAGGATTTTATTACATTGTTGGTTAGTTAGTTTTTCCTCGATTTCCTTGAGATTCCATCATCAGATCCTGACTTGATGATAATGGGACCACCTCGGGAGTATACCCTTTCGAACTAAAAAAATATTTTTAAATCGGTTCACAATTGGCGAAAATATCGATGAACATACACAAAAAAATTAAAAAAACATACAGACGAACATAGGACCTCCTCCTTTTTGGAAGTCGGTTAAAAATACAACACATGCTTACCAAGCTCAGCACCAGTAGAGACACTTTTTTTCATAATTGGTGGGATGATAATGAGACCTCACAGAAGAAAAATGAGTGATGATGTATTCGCACAACTGGTATTGTTAAAAACTGTAATAAATATAAAAATAAAGAGATAATTATGAACTGGACAAAAGGTATTTGTATTTTGAAAATACCTATTTTGCGTTTAACACTTAAAATACAAAACGCAAAACTATTTGGCATTTTGCATTTGAAATCGTAATTCGAAAAAGTATTTGCATTTTGTATTTAAATACATTTCTTAAACTATTTTCTACTTCTCTGTGAGCAAGTTGGTTTGCGCAAGCGACTTTCAAGCTGTGGACACACCTACAGCAAGTCGACTTCTGCAAATTTTATGAACAAAGCGAGCAATGGAGTGTAATAACTTGGTCAATAAAACCTGCTTGTGGATTTGGCGCTTAAGATTGAATTAAGGAAAGGAACTTTGATCCCGATGGGATTCAATCACGTACAAACATTCCCGTTCGTTCTGGCTATTCTACTTTGATCATTATCAGTCGATATTTCAGAAGTAAATATATTTAAATGGGATATTGACACACAGTGCACGTTTTAAATCTCAAAATATTCGCTAAAGTAAGAATATCGGTTTCCATCGATATAATTATTAACCACGCCCAACAAAGCACATCACTAAAAATTACACAATGTTCTGTAAAAACGTTGCAGATGTCAATTTCTAACCAATGACGGCGCTGTATGCTAGGAGGGAGCTGATCTTATTGGTTGTCAACGGGGAATATTCCAGAACACCCGAGTGACGTCGAGTGACGCATCCCCGCGCTTATAAACTCCTTCGTGATATTCCGACGCCATTATTATTTCGTGAAAAGAAGCCGTCAATCGCGCACGTTTGCTGAGTTTTACTCTACGAGTTAAGTCAACGACTGAGATAGTTATACATTAAATCACAAAGTAAGTAACGATACAATATCTTTATTTATTTTAATTATGTGTTTTTAATTTGTGTGTGATAACCTATTTATTTGCAATGGTAAAATTCCTGTGAAATCGAGTTGTTGCTATGACAGTTTTTACGAGGCGGGAATTTTCTTCTCCACGTTTCTATTCTTTTGTGGGATTAATTACAGAAACCCAAGTTAATAAATAATCCACAGTGATCTAATCATGTGTCCTTATTGAAATAATGTAATTTCAAGGTTCCGCGTGTGAATATTTCAGTTTCTTTGTTCGAGTGGTAGGTAATAGGCACGTGGTAGTCCCGGCAGGTGTTTTATTCCAAGGTGTTCATTATTCACGTTCTAATTACGGTTTCGAGACTTTTCCGCTTGTTGCATCCACGTTAATATTTTCACAACGCGTTCTGGAACTTTCCGTCGCCGCATCGTATCGATTTTTCCTGTAATGGCCGCCGTTGCATTTTCCGCCTTATCAGCGTAGCTAGTATTTTTAAAGTAGGTACCTATTAATGTTATGTAGGTATTTGATAAACCCTACATTTTCTTGATTGCATTCAACCCCCCACGTGCTAATTTGGGATTTAAGTTAAGCTGCTGTCAAAATGGCGGAACATAACCTCTTATATTGCGGTTTTGCCGATGATGACCAGTAAGCAAGGTGTTTAAAGGTCATGTCATTTACCCTATTTTAACACTAAGTTTTGATTGTTTCAGATGGCAGCAACTAAAGCACCAGCTGTAGGTATAGATTTGGGGACCACTTACTCATGCGTGGGTGTATTCCAGCATGGTAAGGTGGAGATCATCGCCAACGACCAGGGCAACAGGACCACGCCCTCATATGTCGCGTTCACAGACACCGAGCGTCTCATCGGTGATGCCGCCAAGAATCAGGTGGCGATGAACCCAAACAACACAATTTTCGGTAAGTTTCCCCAGATGCAACAGATAACAAAATTCGATAGGTATTTTATCTTGTAAACATGAAAGTACCTACCAATAGTCTAATTTGTAGGTAACTAAATTGTGTTATACCATAAGTACCCATTTTTACCTATACTTGCAATAGTCCCTATCTACAGACCAAAATGTTCTATACCATTCGAGTCGATTCAGCTAAATACCGACAACCATTATAACTATTCTATAAGTACCTACTCTGCTAATAGGAAAAGATAACGTTATCAGCCGGGCGACACGTGAATCGCGAGTGCTGTGGCCCACGTTACCGGCGTCGGGTTATGTACCGGACTGTAGATAGCATCCTAGTTATCTGAAATAGGTCACGCGATCAATACAGGACTAGGTCATTCAACTACCTGTGAGTCCTGTGACCTCACGAATGAAACTAGGTCTTGCGAGTATCTGTACATTGATGTATGAACTGAATCTTCCGATTTTAAGTTAATTTTTGATTGATTTTAGTTAACAACGTTAAATATTTTCATAAATAATGTTGGTAGGTATATTAACAATTTAGGCGATAAGACTGCCTACACAGGAATCGACAATAGACGGAAATCGTAGGTGTTATGAGTCATTGATTACACAGCTGTAATCATAATTTCACTATTGATGACTAAGTCCCAACATCTGGGTTTTAGAAATATTTTAGAACTTTATCAACATGTCCAACTCGCAAATATTGATGAGTCATCTTCCTTACACGCGTAGTCAAAGGTCTTAAAAGGTCAACTTGTGACAAAGCAAGGTTAGGTAAAAACAGATTTATTATACTTGAGTAGGAGGATAGTAGTTTTTAGTCATGTTTACGTCGTATTTACTGCATTTTCATGATGATACCTAATATACTAGACTAGAGTCTCTGAACATATTGAATGATAAAAGTATTCTGAGAAAATAATTTTAATTACCTATAGACTGCATATTTCCAGGAACAATATCTTCAACTATTGCATATCCTTGTTACAGATGCCAAACGTCTCATCGGCCGCAAATTCGAAGATGCCACCGTACAAGCCGACATGAAGCACTGGCCCTTCGAGGTCGTCAGTGACGGTGGTAAACCAAAGATCAAGGTCTCATACAAGGGTGAAGACAAAACCTTCTTCCCTGAGGAAGTAAGCTCAATGGTGCTCACAAAAATGAAGGAAACAGCCGAGGCCTATCTCGGTAAAACGGTGCAGAATGCAGTAATCACGGTTCCAGCGTACTTCAACGACTCACAAAGACAAGCCACGAAAGATGCGGGTACCATCTCTGGCTTGAATGTTCTCCGTATTATTAATGAACCGACTGCTGCTGCGATTGCGTACGGTCTTGACAAAAAGGGGAGTGGAGAACGTAATGTATTGATTTTCGATCTCGGCGGCGGTACCTTCGACGTGTCCATCCTAACCATCGAGGATGGTATCTTCGAAGTAAAGTCCACCGCCGGTGACACGCACTTGGGAGGAGAGGACTTCGACAACCGCATGGTGAACCACTTCGTGCAGGAGTTCAAGAGGAAGTATAAGAAGGACCTCGCCACCAACAAGAGGGCCCTTCGGCGATTGCGCACTGCTTGCGAAAGGGCGAAGAGAACTCTCTCCTCGTCCACCCAGGCTAGCATTGAAATCGACTCTCTGTTCGAGGGTATTGATTTCTACACATCCATCACCAGGGCTCGTTTTGAGGAGCTGAACGCTGACCTGTTCAGATCCACCATGGAGCCTGTGGAGAAGTCCCTTCGTGACGCGAAGATGGACAAGTCCCAAATCCACGACATCGTACTTGTAGGTGGTTCTACTCGTATCCCCAAAGTGCAGAAGCTCCTTCAAGACTTCTTCAATGGCAAGGAGCTTAACAAATCCATCAACCCCGACGAGGCCGTAGCATACGGTGCCGCCGTCCAGGCCGCCATCTTGCACGGTGACAAGTCTGAGGAAGTTCAGGATCTGCTGCTGCTCGACGTGACCCCGTTGTCGCTCGGTATTGAAACCGCCGGTGGTGTCATGACCACCCTGATCAAGCGTAACACAACCATCCCTACGAAGCAGACCCAGACTTTCACCACCTACTCTGACAACCAGCCCGGAGTACTCATCCAGGTGTTCGAGGGCGAGCGCGCCATGACCAAAGATAACAACTTGCTCGGCAAGTTTGAGCTGACCGGCATCCCTCCCGCGCCGCGTGGCGTTCCTCAGATCGAGGTCACCTTCGACATTGACGCCAACGGCATCCTTAACGTGTCTGCCATCGAGAAGTCGACAAACAAGGAGAACAAGATCACCATCACCAACGACAAGGGCCGTCTTTCAAAGGAGGAGATCGAGCGCATGGTCAACGAGGCCGAGAAGTATAGGACCGAGGACGAGAAGCAGAAGGAGACCATCCAAGCTAAGAACGCTCTCGAATCTTACTGCTTCAACATGAAGTCTACCATGGAGGACGAGAAGCTCAAGGACAAAATCTCGGACTCTGACAAGCAGACGATCCTCGACAAGTGCAACGACACCATCAAGTGGCTAGACTCCAACCAGCTGGCTGATAAGGAGGAGTACGAGCACAAACAGAAGGAACTGGAAGGCATCTGCAACCCCATCATCACGAAGATGTATCAGGGAGCGGGTGGCATGCCCGGCGGTATGCCCGGCGGCATGCCCGGCTTCCCCGGCGGCGCGCCCGGAGCCGGAGGCGCGGCCCCCGGTGGCGGCGCCGGACCTACCATTGAGGAGGTCGATTAAACATTCCAACAGATAAAACAACAAGCTTTTACTGATATTGCAGTATTCAACTACAGTACAGTGTCCACAATAAACAATTGAAACTCACTTCAGTATTTTAATTATAACCCATTTTCACTTCTCATAGACATGTCTGGTCAGTCGAACAGTGCTAATGCTCTTACCATGTCACGAAACTATAGTCTTTTATTTTAATAACTGGCAGTCAAATAGGTATAACTCGACAGAAATGGGAACCATAAAAGTTGCTTGACCAAGTTAGTAAACCTACACACCCTGACACGTAATATTAAAATCACATCAGCATCTAAATATGGCTGCGACATGATTCCGTTTGTCATTTCTCGTTCATTGACATCACATACCATGTAGGCTGCCGTCATTACCTAATTTGTTCGAGGCGCTCGTGTGTGTCGGTATCTGAAACTGGTTAGGGCCTATCACACGATGTCTACGCGTAGAGGGTTAGCCTTTGGACTCTGGAACTTATTTTCATTCGTTATTAGAAATAGCTGTCGGGAGTTATGAATGCCAACAGTCGAGTATTCTCGTGGACAATATAAATAGACCGAAATAGCCACTTCAGAATTAACGGAGATAAAACGTAAGCACTTGCGTATCGCATGACGATCGATACTAAAAACACTTAAACATGCCAGATACCTACCTAATTATTTTACGTAGGTAGGTACAACTTCCGTAATGATCATGAATGAATAAGATGTACGTTTCTACTAGTTACTGTGCGGACGAGTCTGATTCACAATCTTGTGATCAGGTATTAGGTACCTACATGTTGTACTCGAACAGTGAAAATGTAAGCCAATGTAAACAAAAGGTCGACATCCTATGAGGGTAATGTACCACTTCCGTCATCTTACATCAGCATAGTGTCCATCAATGAGTCAACTCTCAGTATGTACCTACCTACCTACTATTTATTGTAGTCATAAGCTAGACAATGCTAGGCATGCCATCAGTGTTTATATTGAGCATAGATCCATTGTGGAAGGTTGTTTAAAAATAATCATTGTTGCCTATTGGTTAAAATAGCGATAGGTTTATTTTTTGGCTAGATACATACCTAATGGTAGTACACGTAGTAAGTAGGTAGCTACATATCTGATTTTAAACGCTCATAAGTACTAGGTAGCTTTTTTAGCTTTTATGATGATTAGCCAAGACGATTTTCCTACCTACTTATGATCGGTTCCTATAATTTACGGAGCATTATTGGTTAAAATTGAGACTCTTGTATCTTTACCAACAATGAAGCAGACCTCATAGCTTTGCATTTTAAACTCTCCCATATGGAAGTAGCTATCACAGCTAAATATAGCTTAGGAGTCAAAAAAATTATATGTCCAGTTTGGTAATAAAAAATGCTATACCATTGGTAAGCAAAACGATTCGTTTTGTTTATAGGAACCGGGCATTAGTGAAGTCTATACTCATAATATTATAAAGAGGAAAGATTTGTATTTTTGTATGTAACGAATAAACTTGAAAGCTACTGGATCGATTTCAAAAATTCTTTTGCCGTTAGAAAGCTACATTATCACTGAGTAATATAGGCTACGGGCGGAGACGTGGAGATACAGCTAGTCTTTAATAATGCTTACACGAGTAAGTACCTAGTTGATAAAATTGTAATTGTAATTAACAATTATTTATTGTCATAAATAGAACACCAAGGTCAAGATTGTCATAGTCTATTTCACTTGGACATTCAATCATTATTTCATTAACACAAATACCTAATTAGATAAAGTATCTAGTTAGGTACAAGCAACATGATTTAAAAGTGAATCATTCAGTTCTGCTAACTCATGCTTAATTGGACTTTCACACTTTTGGCTATAAATTTGGCGGATAGGCAGATTAGATAAGATTTTACAGCGGGTTAGTAGTCCAACTGATAAGAAGGCTTCTCAGAATGGAAAATGTTTAGGCCTTAGTCCACCACGCTGCCATGGAATGGAATTTATTGCATTTTTTTTTGTAAAATATCTGTTTTTAGGAGGTTATCAATTTTACGTAGGTACACGATTTGGGGGTCATGATCCATACGACCCCCCCCCCCCTCTGACCACCACTGCACGATGGTTTGCGGGTTGACGGACTACACACACCATCGAGATCTTCTTGGAATCTGAAGTGTGCAGGTTTGTTTACGATATTATTTTCACTGTTAACGCAAGTGAGTGTCAGTAAAATTGTGATGTGCACATGATTTTGAAAAGTCAGCGGGATCGTAATCGACCCTCGACGACCTGAATCTAGACGAGCCTAGCTGTTCAACGCTTGGGAATGCAAGCGTTCAAAGATTATTGCACTGCTTTTGCTTGCATTCTGTTTCTTATCTCAGGGCAATAAAGAGGAAAGGTTAGTGAGGTAATAGGTTCAGTTAATGGTCAACGATGATAATTTAAACGACAGCTACGGTATTAAAAGACATTCTCCGGCTCGGCAGACTCAATCAGACAAAATCTAATTCAGTCCAAAGGGATGTCATAGTCGGGAGTCATTAGCTAACCGATTAGCTAAAGCCGAATATGCAGAATGATCCAAATATTAACAAGTGTTGTTACCATACAAAATTCAAAATTTTATAACACATAATAACATAATTAGCCCATTACTGTCCCACTGCTGGGCACGGGCTTCTCAGAATGAGAAGGGTTTAGGCCTTAGTCCATCACGCTGGCCTGGTGCGGGTTGGTAGACAGCACACACCATCGAGAACTTTATGAAACCCTCTCAGGTGTACAGGTTTCTTCACGATGTTTTTCCTTCACCGTTAACGCAAGTGATAATCAAATTCTGATCCACAAGTGAATTTGAAAAGTCAGAGTTGCGGGCTGGGATCGAACTCAGACCCTCTTGCATAGAAGGCAAGAGTTCAACCGCTAGGCTATCAGTGATACTATAACATAATTCTGCAAAATAGGATAAGTCTGCAACAATAAATAATACGAAGATTACCTCTGAATTAAAAAGTAACAATTTTTTTGTTTTTCGGTGCTCGCGTTGCACACGACCCATCATCAAAGCAATCTAAGATCTTTTGGCTTGCTTGCTATTACGAGCGATACCATCGGATTACAAAATAAACTTATTATTTTTATTATAAACGTCTACCATTTTGCGGAATCTCGGATTCCAGCGGTTACAGTTGTTTAAAATGTGAAATTATAATATCAACGGAATGATCTGGAAAAGTTATATTTAAAACGTTTCTGAGAACTTTTAGCTGCGTCAACTATTAATATCGTGAAGTAGTTTTTACAACAGATTTATGATTCAGAGCTCTAACTAGGTAGGTCTTTCACTCTGTGAAATACAGGTTATTCATTGTTATTTGCTTTTAATATCCGGCTCTTTGGTAGCGTCGTGCGTCAGGTTGTTGAGCTCCCTAAAATAAGGGTTGAGCTACGCGATGACTGATGCATGTGTGCCGTCAGTTAGGACAGGTCAACGCAAATCTGCTATAGAATTTTCCTCAAATAGTAATTCCAGACGTTGCCCTACATTGTTACATTCGCATAGTTTTTATACCACATTGGTGTCGATTCTGTTGCGCACCAAAGAGTATAGTAATATATTGCGCACTTTGACAGGACTAAACTAAACTAAGGGTGTTCGTCTCTTTCTGTTTCAAAAGAAAAATAAAGTGACAGTTGCGTTTAGTCTAGTTTAGTACTGTCAAAATGTGCTACAGAATCGACACCACTGTCTGGACTTTAAAAGAGACCTTGATCTCTGAGTTTGTTTCGGCTTTTCTTCTCAGAGCTAGTCGATAGAAAATGACGGCACCATCTAGTTTAAAAAAAAACATTACATTGACTTGTAAAAGTGTCTGTAACAGATTTATTTACAGAAATAAAACACATTTATCATTTTAGTGTATCTAAGGGGAACCACTTCTCACAAAGATTAGTAAGAAATCTTCTAGAACTATCAGTAAATGACAATGAAATAAGATTTTAAAGGTTTTAAAGGGATTTTAAAAGGATGAAAGGTTGGTATGGAGGAAAGGTTTTAAAATGATTTTAAAGGTAGGTACTTTCTATAACAAGGTATGGATGAAGTACCAATCTAACATGATGGACTGTCAAACAAGTTATCTTGAATTTCAACCCATCACAGTCATTATCCACGGAATACAGAATTCTTAAATGCCGTAATATGGTCGCGTATGATTATGTGGCCTGTTCATAATAATCGCCTTGTTTTTCGCATTAAACCGAGTTCTGATTATTATACCTACGAGGAAACGAACAAACCAGCCCAACAGCTAGGCATCACTCGTAATGACAAATAGGTTAGAACACCAATAAGTTACTCACTGTCACTCCAAGTTATACGTATGTAGGGTTCCCAACTATAGGTACTGTTAAAAACAGTATTATATCTACTGTTTTTCACAATATTATACTTTTTACTGTTGAACAAAAATAAAGTATACGAAATACTGTATTCAGCGTCAAAATGCCTAACACTAAGATCCGTATTACAGAACATTCGTCAAGTCCAGTCTGATCTGTAATCAGGTAATCACTGTTTAAGTATAGAATCATTACTTGAGGAACAGTCATATTCCAGAACGGCAATCAATCTATACTCAGATGAAACGAGACCCAAATCGAGCCAATCGATTGGTTGATTACAGAAATGTCTTTGATTACAGATCAAATCACTGCTTGGGGTCGAATCTACGAACTCAGTAACGATCTAGAATAAAGCCAATCTCAGCTGAACTATGATCAATGAATCTATAGGTACTTGAGGAATGTTGTTGTGGCTAGCCGGTCGATGTCCAAAAAGGCACGACTGGCTGTCCATAATGGTGTGTTGGTACCTACGCTTATGTATGGAAGTGAATGTTGGTCGTGGCAGAAGAGGCATGAAAGTAGAATAAATGCCGTGGAAATGCGTTCCTTGCGAAGTATGTGCGGTGTAACTTTGAATGATAGATTGAGAAATGAAGAGATTAGACAAAGTTGCGGTTTAAAAGATGATGTAGTGACAAAAATTGAAAGGAGTATGCTTAGGTGGTTTGGCCATGTTGAGAGAATGAGTGAACGGCGATTAACAAAAGAAATTTATAAGGCGGATGTTAATGGGAACGTCCTAGAAGGACATACATCGATGTTATTGGTGATGTTCTTCACAAAGGTCAGGTGCGTAGTACTCTCAACCGGCGTGCGTGTATGACAAGATGTATGAATGTGGATGAAGCGAAAGGGGTATGTAAGAGTCGTAGCATGTGGCGTTCTATAGTTTCTGCCTACCCCCATGGGAAAAAGGCGTGAGTTTATGTATGTATGTATGTTGAGGAATGTTCTAAAATTAAAAGTTGACTCAAAAATAGTTTTAAACAGAGATTAATGCTTGAGTTTCGTTCTGTAATACGAACCGAAGTGTCTTCTTTGAAGCTTTTAAAAATTACACTAAATTGATATGTAGCGCGAGAAGCACTAAAAAACGTCTTTAAAACATTAAAAAAATAAAATACTGTTCATTTTTCTAAAATACTGTTTATTTTCCTTCTCAGACCTAAATATACTTTATTTCTTGTAAAAAAAGTTAACAACCACAGGGATGCCAATTTTTTTTATAAGAAATAAAGTACGTACAGACGTATGGGCAATAAATTACTCACTGTACCTATCTATAACATCTATAAGTTTTGAGTATGAATGTGGATGGTTATAAGAGTAGAGGAAGACCAAAGAATCGATGGATGGATTGTGTGAAAGATGGTATGGCTAGAAAGGGGGTGATTGTTGAGATGACGGCTAATAGAGATGTATGGAAGAAGAAGACATACTGCGCCGGCCCCAAATAAGTTGGGATAAGGGCAGGAGGATGATGATGACCTATCTATAACATCTGCATACATTTTGGATAATATACGCGTAGGTTCCGTTCTGTCTAGCCTTTTCCCAACCATAATGGGCTCAGCTTCTAGTTAAATCAGATGCAGCTGAATACTAGTATTTTACACGGAGCGACTGCCATCAGACCTCCGCAACCCAGTTACTGGGCAATGCCGATATCCTAAGGTTAGACCGGTTGTTAAACTTTCGGGCTTTTGACTTCCCGTAACGACTGTCATAGGTATTCGTATGACACCCGTGACCGACTGTTTAACGTGTTCTCCGAGGCACGGAGGGGTCTCGATGTGTAATGAACGGTCACCCATCCCAAACGCAGCTTAACCTCGCAAATCGTATGATCCGCGCGGTTGGTGATTAACCACGAATCCCTCCTTATTACACGCGTAGGTACGTATTTAAAATAACTATTATGTACCTACTTACGCACCGGAAGGGACTAGGTAGCTCTTTGAGACCTTTGGTTTTTGTGGGGACATCCACCCTGGAGAAGACGAAAGTTTAGTCGGACTCAAGAAAACCACTACGGTGTTCCTTTCATCTACATTTATGCTGATCTCTTCGAGACTTAACCAAACCCCTTCTAGAAGCACTAATTGTTCTCAAGATAACTTAGGCTGGTGTGGGCTGGTAAACATAACAACAGGCCTGTATTCCCCGAAGGGTTAGGCAGAGGTGTATAGTAACACCCTCGTTTCGCCGTTATGTTTAAGTCCCATGTAATAGGAGACGAGCCTATTGCCATCAACCGGGCACAAATCCAAACTCCGGGCTGCTACTGAGGAATTCCATACTGAAAAACCTAATAACACTTTGCCCGTCCCGGGGATCGAACCCAAGGCCTCACGACCAGCAGTCGTGCTTGCCACCACTGGACCAACGAGGCAGTGGGCTGGTGTTAGCAATATTCATTCTGTGTATTCGAAAACCGTATTCGTACTTAGGTAAACTGTGACGACAATTTGAAGAGTACCAATAGTATTCCTATTACTATTGGTGTGATTAGAATAGGTGCTCTTCAAAATGATGCGCTAAATGGAATGCGTCTAATTTGTTGGGTAACACACTAGCCTCAGTTTGAGAATGTGTTTTAAAGCTTGAAATATACCCATTCTGTATACAGTATTGTGTCGAGTCGGGTCAGCCGGTCACGGTTGCGTGTCGTTAACCTATCATCGTGTAGTATAGCGGAAGCTACCACATCCCGTTTCTCATAGTGACTCAGTTGACTCACAAAACAGATAGGTACAGAAGTCAATCTACATACAAGTGCGCTCGAGCAACGCACACATAAACACTGCTCACGGACACTATATCTCGGACTGTTTGGGACTAGAGTGCGAAAGAGTGCGAGCGAGAGTGCCATGCGCTTGAGAGAGATAGATATATAGATAGAGCGACCGCCGAGCGTAGGTATGAAAAGTGAAGTACATACATGTGATTGACTTCTGTACATATCTATTTCGTGGTTGACTTTAATACCTACAGCTAGGGTGGCCATCTCTAAAGTTAGGCAACCAGGACAAGACGCGTGAAAACCCCGGATTTGAGAGCCCAAAACCCGGACATGTCAACAGGTTTTTTAAACATAGTAGGGGGGACAGTGAATTAAGCGAATCGTTTACGTCGGGACCAAGCGATAGTTGGACGAGCTTTTTTTTTAGACTTTCCCCTCACTCTACGATTTTCGACGACAGTGCGTGTGTCGCGAGCGGCCCAAGACTTTACATTTTTAAACCCGGACTACAAATGAAACCCCGCCCGTACGCTCCCCGGATGCCGTCTAAACTAGGACAAATCCCGGGAAACTCCGACGGATGGCAACCCTACCTACAGCTATTCTATTGTTTTATACAATATGCGAGAAAAGCCGGGAATGCACATGCCAGTAGCTTGCACAATGGCACACCAGTTACTTGCACGTGCAGGCTACTGGCATGTGTATAATGGCATGTCTGTAGCTTGTAAAACATTTGAGTTTTTGACATTGGTATGCCAACTATTTGGCAATGGCATGCAAGTAGCTTGTGCAAGCAACAGGCATGGTGTATTCCCGACTATAAACTCGCTTTAGCTTTACGTGGCTTAATACCTTAGAGGCAGAGGTGTTTTTAGTACACCCTCGTTTCGCCAGTTATGTTTAACTCCCATGTCATAGGGGTCGAGCCTATTGCTATTAACCGGGCACAAATCCAGACTCCGGGCTGCTACTAAGAAATTCCTAACGGAAAAACCCAATAACACTTTGCCCGACTTTCCTACTAGGTACCAAATCTTTTAACCTATCGTTTTCATAGAAACGCTAAAGGTGAATCTCGCAATATTTTTATGTGAGTGAATAATTATGACGAGAATGATCACGAAAGGAGATCTTATTTATTTATTTATCTCATTATTTCCGTATAATGTCTATACCATCATCGTGTTTTCTGAAGTGAGTCAGTCCAATTTACGTACCAATGAGGAAGCTGAATCAAACTTGTTTACTTCCGCCGAAGAGCAAAAAAATGAAAAAATATATAGGTAATTAAAACGACCTAAATGGCTATAGACTACGGATACTGGATATGTGCCAAGGCATGAAGGTTTAATCCCTCACAAGGGCAGTTCTGCGTCACCAGCTGACGTAAACGGACTCACAATAGCTGAAGCCCTTCGTATGTTATTATTTATGTTCTTCTTTATAAATACTATGCTTTATAATAACATTAACGTAGTTAAGGTATTGTTACAATCCCTTCTGCTTACGTCATTCGTTACTGGACAGTTCCCAATAGTTTCTGGTCCTATTGCCTTCATGCTATGGCTGCCATCACCTAACTGCTAAAGGTTTCAAAAACTCCGGACAATTGGTCGTAATCTGGATTATTCCCCGGACGTCTTTGAAAATATTAAAAATATGAAAATTTTAATCATTTATGTACATAGGTTTATTAAAATACCTAGCCAAAATATTCATACCCAACCCATATACGTGAAACTAATTGCTATAATAGAAAACGAATGAAACTAGCAACGCGTCGAGCGTCCGAGTTTTACTGTTTGAAAAATCCCCCCCTCCCGTACGCTCCTAGACACACTAGGACAAATCCGGGAATGCGGATGGCAGCTCTACTTTAAGATATTATAACCCTTTTTTGTTTTTGTTGGAAAATCCTCATGGAAGTTCCTCGCCCGGGGAAGGCGAGAGGGTCTGCCGTACACTTACCGGCTAAAAACCAACGGTGTTACTCCTCCTGACCGGTTGGCCGGGGTCGCGGGATTCGTAAAAGCATGCACTGAAATCCCGGCAGGTCCCGGTCCGCCAGCCCCTGGCGGACCTCTCTCTGTGGGGACCTGCCCCACATCCTCCTGAGAAGCGCGCACGGAACACTGCGCGCCGCCTTCTCGGGCCTGTTACTGGTCGGGCGGCGGGTAGGTACAATAGGGTACGAACTTCTTCGACTTCTTTCGTACTTCTTCTCGGTCTAGCCTCGGCTGGGTTTCTAACCAGAATTTCTCAATTTTTGAATATCGATACGAACGACCTCTGTGTCGACAACTGGTAGCGGCATCTCGTTTGACGCAAAAATATATTTGTCTGCTGCCTACCTATGTAAGATAGATAGTTACTTAGTCAACATCGTTCAATGAAGACATTTCTCAAACCAGCTCGGACTAGAGAATGTGCCCAATTAATGGCAAAACTGTGATAGCCTAGCGGTTATTATGCTTGCCTTCCATGCAGTAGTGGCTGAGATGGGCTCCGCCCCGCATCTCTGATGAAGAAAGATATCGTAAGGAAACCTTCAGAAAATACTCTAAACAAAAGTGCTCGATGGTGTGTGTAGTCCGCCAGCTCGCATCAGGCCAGCGTGGTGGACAGGCCTAAACCCTTGTCATTCTGAGAAGAGGCCCGTGCCCAACAGTGGAACAGTAATAGCCTGATGATGTTTACCTCGACTTTGACCAAGGCATCTTGCCCAACCTGTGGCCTGATTAATCAAACCTAGAACCGCGTGTATACATACACTAGCTGTGTCCTCACGGCTCCGCCCGCGTAAGAAGTTTTATTCCAGTAATAAATATAGCCTATGTTACTCAGTGATAATGTAGCTTTCTAACGGCAAAAGAATTTTTGAAATCGGTCCAGTAGTTTTTAAGTTTATTCGTTACATACATAAATACAAATCTTTCCTGTAATATTAGTATAGATACTATCACGTTTAGTTTCCATTGGGGTAGGCAGAGACTATAGCTTTCCACCTGCTACGATCCTGACACACCCTTTTCGCTTCATCTACATTCATTAACCTTCTCATGCATGCTCGTCGGTTTAGGGTGCTACCAACCTGACCTTTTTTGAGAACGTCCGCGATTTGTTCTTGGTTCGTTCGTGTATATAACAGATAGATAAATAAAACAACGACAATTCAGTTGACATTTTTATTTTGGCAATGCAAACAGCGATAACACAACATATCCGTCGTCGAATCCGTAGTATTTTGTTTGAACCGCGTTTCAATTTGTGCTAATACAAAACAACGGGATATTTCTCGATAAATGACTACAATTTATTATCACGATTACATAACTTGATCGAATTTTAATTGTATTTATCTGTCACTGTCTGCTTTTGATGAAAAACTTACAGAAGACTTTGTAACCAACGAACAGATGAGATTTATGTTGAAATTAAAAAAAATGTTCGTAATCCGAATTGTCTGTACAACAGAACTCGCATTAAATAATAATCGTTCGAAATTCAAAAATATTTGATCAAATTATAAATAGAACAAAGATCGAAGCTGAGAATTCAATGGAAAGATAGATTTTTTATCCTATCTAATGTTTTGTCTTGTTGTTCCTATCATTAGAAGAGGCGTAAGCTATTTATATCCAATAATTCAACATGATACTCACGTATTTACGAGAAAGATATACAAAGAAGGTTCACCCAGCTATCATATGGGACACAGATTGAGAAAGAAAGAGAGTGGAGAATCGCGTACATTGAAACAACCATGGTACTACTATAAAAATCCCGTAACAGCTAGATCATGTGACTGACCGTATCTACGTCATAGCTTTCTGATAAGTTTCAGTATCATTAATCTACGTAGATGAAGTCATCGCGAGAAGAATACCAGACGGAGTTATATTATTATACCACGGAGATAAGATAGTTGGATTTAGGGGAATGATGAAGTTTAACTAAAAAGTTAATCCTTAAGAATAATTTAAGACAATTACAAATTATCGAAGATAGAAGCAATGGCTAGCCTTCTACTTCAGATATTTCATTAGAAATATCATGGAAGGAAAGTTAGAAGGTAAGGGCGAGGAAGACTTAGCCGCAAGCCAGACACAACGGATGTAAGACTCGGACAGGACGGATTGTATGAAATGTCATGTCCAATGCTTGTGTTTATCATACAAATGTGCGGCCCATCTGCGTCTCGTCCTCTCTGTCTACATAACATAACATCACGCCTGTATTCCCCGAAGGGTTGGGCAGAGGTGTATAGTAACACCCTCATTTCGCCGTTATGTTCAAGTCCCATGTAATAGGGGGCGAGCCTATTGCCATCAACCGGGCACAAATCCAAGCTCCGGGCTACTAGTGAGGAATTCCACACGGAAAAACCCAATAACACTGCCCGACCTGGGGATCGAACCCATGACCTCACGATCAGCAGTCGCGCTTGCTGAAGCAACGCATTGCGCCTTAAATAAAGCAACTTAATAAACAACTTAAGTATATTACAAAATGTAATTTATGACGTACTACAAGGAAGCCTACGAATTGCCGAAATATAAAGACGAACTATTGTAATTACTCAACCGACAAGTATCGACCTAGGTGTGAGTTTTGGGTACAGTGCACGTAGAACCAAGATGGCGTCGACTGCGTGATCTATGTGAGGTTCGGGTCATATTATTCAGTAGCGGCCCGTCCCGGCTTCGCACGGGTGGACATTTTTCCCGTTTTTGCAACATTTTTCATTTATGCTCCACTCCTATTGGTCGTAGCGTGATGTTATATAGCCTATAACCTTCCTCGATAAATGGACTATCCAACACAAAAATATTTTTTCAATTCCAACCAGTAGTTCGTGACATTAGTGCGTTCAAACAAACAAACAAACAAACTCTTCAGTTTTATAATATTAGTATAGATTTTGACGAGTCCAATAGATTGCACTTGGTTTTCAGGGTCTGATGATGGAGCTAGGAGGTGGATAGTGGAACTCTTCAGTGGCTACTAGTTAACCCTCAAGTTTGGCAGTCGACGCCATCATGGGTCTGGTTATTTGACGCGTACTGCCACGCTATTGGATCCATTATGTAGTGAATTACTGTGCGTTCACACAGCGAATCCGTTCCAACGGATCTGTCGGTACAGATGTAAACAATACATCCAGTGTGTGAAAACAGATCCGCTGAAACGGATCGACAGTTTTCCCAGGTATTCCCGGGATCGGGAACCCGGCCAAGAAACCCTAGAAGTCACCCATACTTCTCCATACATCTTCATGTACGGATCCGTTTTTTATACTGTTCCAGTTTCATGTATGTAAAAATGTCGGACCATGATTTTTTACTAGATTCGAAATACTGTTCCGTTTTCTATACTATTCCGGCATCCAATTTTTGATGACAAAACGGAACATGTAAAAATGTCAGCCCAGTATTTTTTATTGCATTCGGAATACTGTCTTGTATGTGAACTCGCTCATACAACTACAGGCGCCATTATCAAAATTCCTGTAAGCATGTTAATAATATTAAGCTGTTAGTTTTAAACACAATATTATAAGCAGACAGTGTCAGACAATCAATTTCAGCAAGCGAACACTAAATTAACTATTTTTCAAACTATTTATTTACATTACGAGTACAAAATGTTTTGTTACTATGCATAGTCATTCAGCACACTCTTCCGTTTTCCAGTTTCCTGAACTATAAGGCCTGGCCGGAGCCACATCGCATCCACTCCATACCTATATTACCTTAAAATGTACACGTGTTACAAACAAAGTCAATAACACAGTTAATCCTAAAACTAACCGAGTTTTAAATGGTAGTATAAAATATAACAACTTTTTTCAACGATATTTTTGTTCAATGCATTGTCTATTTTGCATATTAACGGGCTGTTTCGTGAATTAACTGTATCATTAACTTTTACCATGACATTTAATAAGCCTAAATTCTCGCTAATATTTTCATAAAATAAATTAAATGCATTGAATTCACTTATAAATCAAACCAACAATCAGGTACAATAGTAATAAAATAGATAATAAAAAATATTATGGCCGTTTTTGACAGTCATTATTACACTTATAAAACGATATGTTAAAAACAATCTACAAATTCAATCATAATTAATAATAAATCAATTCACTCGTCCCACACTTAATAATAATAATTAACAAATGAATATATTTTGCGTATTAACATCAACTTATTGCGTATATTTATTTAAAATCCACATTTAAACAATACAAATCATATAAATGGGCTTATAACAACATTTTTTGTTAATTATTTTAATGTCTTTACAACGCTATCGATAACTAGTCTTATATTTTTATTTTCTGGAATGTTCGAGGTCCCGTCATAATATCTCGCTTCATTTCAATATCTACATATTTTTTTATTCGTACTATGAATATAAATAAACATTAATAATTAGGTTTCAAGGCCCTTCTTGACTAGCTAGTGTTTACATTGCCCAGTCCTTCTTTCCAAGCCTTTGTACCCATTCGATAGTTAAACATTTCCTTTATCTTTTCATCGAACCTTTATTTTTTCTATTTCTTTAATTTCTGATTTAAATCCAAAAAATAAATATAACTTTGAAATTGGTTCTTGAATTTTATATGTGCGTTAGAATTGATTGAAAGATTTAAATAAAAATAGAATAAGAATTCCCGGTTAATCTTTACATTTTACGAGTACAGTTACTTCCCGCAACATACGTACGAAACCCGAAATTCCGAGTGATCTAACTATAAGCAATAAGCGTTTACTTACAATATCAACAACTGGGATTTCATCGAGGCTTACGATTATACCTGACGCGATTTTCATATAGGGGGTCATTATTTAGTTCCTTAAAAACACTCGATACGTCTTTTATTTACATACGACTTTCTTCGATGGTCATACACTAAACGTTTCTTAGTGGGTACCTAATATTTGTTAAAGTTCAGTCACTCCATGAATTCTGGCGGTCTACATCCAGGCGATGGCCGGCGAACCGTCGGACGACAAGGAGTCTAAAGATCTCCTGGTCGTCTTGGAGTGAGCCGGGTGTCAGTAAAGCGAAGAGCTGGAGCAGGGCCCGTCGACTCCTTGCAATTGTTGTTCCGGGTTCGTCATCAACTGCAGAAGAGAATTACAAGAAACAGTTTTGTTAGTTCTTTGCTTCTTAAAATTAGTATCTAAACCATAAAAAAGGTTTTGTGTTTGAAAGTAGTTTAAAGTTTTTCAGTTTAAATCTCTTTTAAGTACTGAAGGACCAGTAAAAACTGGTCCTTTTCGTAAGAAATTAAATTTATATCTGATTGTACTTTTTTGTTTCTGCTGCATATTAATTGGATCATTTCATTTTATTTTAACATAGTATGAAGTGATCGTATCTATTATAAAATCGGTGCAATTTATTTAGGTACATATCAATGTTCAGTCCTTGATTTGTATTGAACTCTCAGGGGTTTTCCAATAGAGAACATATATTAAGATTGTTCAAATTGTCTTTAGAAATATACGTTTTAATTAAATGGGTTATCGGGTTTTACTAAAGGTAGCAGGATGACACTTAGGTAACAAGACACAACAGACAACATCAAGAGCATACAATTAAGGCAAAAGAGGTCTCGGTCAAATCTGGGTCATGTGCGAGGAAGCCAATGACTCAGTTCGCTTATATGGAAGCAAAAAATGTGAAAATTTTGTAATGTAATGTATAAATTCAAGGGTCTAACTTTATAGGGAGTTGTGGTGTCAACTGTAGTATGTGTAATACATGTCTAAGTTCACGAAGTATATTGTATTTATTCAAATGTTTGTTAATGTCGAGACGGCAAATGTTTTTGACAGTGAAAGCAGTGATAGTTTTGAATTAATTAAGCAATCTTTTCATAACACTGCTGCATCTACATCTAATATTGTTACAAAGAACCATTGTCTACAAGCAAGCGTGCCATCGGCATACTCAATCTTCCTCTTATTCATATTGCATTTTTATTCCTTCGTGAAATTAGACATAACATCTAACCTTACTTCGTCGTCTCCACTACTAAGGACAAGAGGAATGATCATACTTCTCTAATTTCACATACAGACGGTAGCAGTCCATCTGTAGAGTTGTTCGGCGACCGCGGCGACGGTGTCGGAGCGTGCTTCGGCACTTCACGTCCCGCCGCCATCTTGTCGTGCAATTGAGCAAGACGCATGCTCATCTGTCTCCTCTCCTTCTGTTCTCTTTCTCTCTCCCACCGCCTCGCACTGTAGCTCCTGATCGACGATGAACTGCTCTGCACCGAGGTTAGACTTGGACGTCGCGAACCTGCGTAAAAGGGACAGAATTAGAACGTCGTGTAGGGTAGAAGGGGACAGGTGATGCGTGCGTTCAATAATGTTCTTCAGTATATTTTGTGTTAAGTGAAAAGCGATAGTTGCCTGTTTCCTTTTGAAAGAGTTTTCAGAAATGTACAGTACAGCTGTGAAAATTGTGAATGCTTATGCTTGAAGTAATTTGAATTGATAAAATATTTCACATTTTATTTTGTTTCATTTGATATTTACATACTTAGAATTAAGAACACGTAGGAACGAACAAATATAGCAAAGGAGCAAGCGATGAACAAATAACAGTTATATAAGTACATGGGGAGACCGCAATTAGCAATCCTTACATCATTGGAATTTACATTTTAGTTCGTAACCTTAAAATGTACGATGCACCTATAGAGGAACAATTGCGATTAGGAATACCTTTAATCCAGCCACTGCAAGCATTGGGACTAGGTTAAAACGTAGTACGAAAAAAGATCTTGTCTAAATACTTAGAAGAAATTTTAATAATCTTCACGGGTTCAATCTAACTACATAATGATTGTATGGAGAGGTTTAGGAAACAGCCAAAATACATACGTATGTTAAAAAAATAAAAGAAATACATTTTACAGAAGAATTGTATCAATTTTAGGCCTTATATTAAGATCATAAATCCTTTAGAACTGCCTCAAGAGCAGGATTGCTCTTTTGAACTGTGGCGGCAGCTTTAATTGGAGTATACCACCGTCTGATATTTTTCTATTTCAGGTATTAGCGACATCATTCATTTTTGAGGGCATCTGATCAAATCTGAATGAAGTCGATGTGTTAGTCAGTACTGTACTTATGTTGGGCTCCATAAAACATATTGGTGACAGAAAGCGAACGCTTACATGCACAGCCAGTGAGGTGTCGACAGATATAAGCGTAGAAGCAGTGCTGCCCACCAAAACAACAACACTTACTACAATCGTTAACGTTGATAGAAAATTCAAGAGGGTATGGGATGCTCATACATTCTTGATATTTCTGTTACCGGTAACAATTTTAGGGAGTGAGGCCGTCAGGGGGACTGGGCCCATGAAACTGAAGCTTCGCCCACCTCCGATTGTGCTTGCGAACAGTACTACATGTATGTCAATCGCAGAAGTTGTGACCTTTGAGATAAATTGAAAATTTAAGCGTGTGACTGTGGCGTATTTTTGAATTGATTGCATGATTTTGGGTTTTGCGTTGATGTTCGGCAGATCGAGATTTCTTGGAAGCTAAAAGTTAGTGTTGAAGTGTATGGGTTTTCTAAATAAGTGAAATAGATTTTTGACAAATGTCTTTGTTCATTTATTCATTGTATTGAAATAAAATGGAATTTGTAGAAGCGATCAACTTCCATGCAGCACTGTGTATTATAGTGTGAAGCAAATTGATAATACATACATTCAACAATTCTGGCTTACACTGCCATCTTCAACCCATGTTTTTGCATCTTCAGTTTCGTTAGCACATACATAAAGGCGTGTGGGAAAGAGATAGACAGAAAGGACCATGGCCATCTTGCTCGCGCCGCCAACACACTTCATCCTGCGACTGTCGCGCCACGTTTCCATCAAGCCCAGCCAATCACGAGTAAAGCTTCACACATCAAGCTGTACTTACGCCAGAAATGTCAGACACCAAATATGCTGAGAAGAGGGAGCTATTGGGGCAAAAGGACCAAGTTCTATGAGTTTGATAATTAATGTTTTGGGAGAGTAAGCACCACGTTTTCTGAATGACCGAATCCCAGAGACTTAGGAGACAAAAGGACCAGGTTTTGAAACTAAGTCTTAAGCAATAGTTTTAGGGAATGAAAAATCACGTTTTGACAATTAAACAATGCACGGACGAATTTTGCCAGGGAATTTATAATGGAAAACCTAAAATAGTTCGATAAACTTCATACCTAAATAACGTAAAATAGGTTTCTTGAAATAAGTATGAACTAAACAGGATACATGGAAGAATTCTTGTAATGATAAACGATGTAGCGACATATTATTAAATTGACTATTATTTACCTTAAGTAACTCTGATTTTCCTGTTAAAACAAGTGGAATATTTTAGTAAAATTTGAAATAAAATGTGTATAAATAAACCAGCTACTTGAAATCTAAATGCGAAATTTCGTTGTTGAGAGAAAAGAACACGAAAGTCTGAAGCCAGAAATGATTTGGGGATCCTGGTTGTGGCGTTACTTGGGAAAGGTCCAGCATTGGACTGCGATATGCTGAGTCGAGAGTGGATCTTGCAGATTCTACCAGAAATACTTACAAGAAGGGAACCGTTATTAATAGATTTGGACTAAATATAGTTTAGAAGTATTTTTGAGGACTTTTGGGTAAGATTCAGCATATTCGGTGTTATTGTGGTGGATCAGTCGCAGTCTGGAGTCAGTCCTGGTCGCTAACACCGAGACGCAACATCTAACGGACACGGCCGACGACGACCTCACATGCGCCCCGCGACCCCTCCTGAATGCTCAGCCCACTCAGCTCGCCATCGAAAAGGAATTTTGGAGGATAACGTTTTCTTGTATGATAGAGAATTGGTATATTGTCAAAATTGAAATTTATTTTTTATTTATTAGGTTGATATTTTGAAGATTTGTGTTCTGTAACTCCAAGAAATCATAGTACGCAACTACCAGCTAGTTAGCATCATCTGTGTGTTGGTCTACAGGCACCCAAGAGTCTAATAAATGATCTCTCCGTCATTGGACGACCGACTATGCTGTCACACTGAGGTAAGGGTGCCACTGTCTATAATTCTCGTTCGGAGGGAAAATTAAGGATCTACCTATCTCTATCTGTAAACGGTTGGCCAATTTCAAACTTAGTCGACCAATCTGATTCAGGTCCCGGCAAAGCGGAGTAGGCTTGCATTGAGACTGAGCGCGGGGGCCGCCGACGGCCGGACACCGAGACGTGCAGATGATGGGACCGCGCCGCATACATTATCCAGATCACCTTTGGCGGCGCACTTAGGCGGGTGCGCGCCGCCGTCCCGCCTTACGGCCTTGAGGTGGCGCGAGATTAGCAAGATGGCCGCGGTGCGCGCCGCACCTGCGCGCGACGCCGACACCGCCACGCCGCCCCGCCGCGACGCGCGCCGCGACCCGCCGCCCGAGCTCTCCAGCTCGCGCTCCAGCGTGCCGCTCGTGCAGCCGCTGCGCGACGACGCGCGGGACGACGCGCGCGTCGCGCTCAGCGTGCCACCTGCGGTACAGTTACACTTTGTTCATTCACAAACAAAGCAGAGAATCCTCACAACATTAATTTTTAAGCTGAAGCTCACACGGTAGCTCTGGCCACCTTACCTGTACCTACGCAGGGTATCTTGTCACTGAGTAACTTTGCTCTAAGCACCTTGGCCTTCTAGAGCCTTGAAGAAGACTCGATTTATCTTTTTATGGTGGTAACAAGCCACTTGATGCTCATTTTAGGACTGCCTCTGCGGTCTCCAATCCTTTTGCTCACCAAGGATGGTCTCTCTTCTTAATGAGTCCTGTAGAGCAGTTGACAAAGAAACGCTAGTCTTTATAACTAGTTATAAGGCTGACCTGTGTCATTAAGCGAGTAGAGACAAGGCGGCGTGAGCCTCGCGTCGGCCAGGTGCGTGGGGTGGTAGCGGGCCTTGGTGTACAGGTGAAGCACCATGCACAACAGGCCACCTAACACGAAGATGCCCGACGCCACGCCCAGCAGCGTCGGCATGTCGGCCGTCAGCAGCACCAGGTCTGGAAGAAGACAGCGTCAGAATGAAAGAGAAGAAAAATCAATTTCCTTTTTGACCGTTATATTGTAGTGTTTATTGAAAGGACTATAGTTTAAAAACTAGTTGCGTGACCGTCGGACTGCTGAGTCTCGAGTTTGAACCCAAGCCACACACCTTTGACTTTTCGGATTCATGTGCGCATTGTATAATGACGACACGTTTGGTGCAGTGGCTGAGCGATCGGCTTCTGCGCTACAGGTCGTGGGTTCGATTCCCGCACGGATCAAATATTTGTATGGCCTACAGATAGTTGTTCCGGGTCTGGGTGTTTGTGCCTGTGAACATTTGTGTCTGTAAACGCACCCACGATATAGGAGAAATCCTAGTGTGGGGCAACGTTTTTTGTTTTTAAATAAGAAAAAAAAATCACTTTCTTAAAAACGGTGAAGGAAAATATCGTGAGAAAACCGGTATGCCTGAGAGATATTTCTCGACGGTATGTGAAGCCAAGTCAGAGACCCATGGGCGGCATAAACTCTGACACCAACTTAGTCACTAACCAGAAGAAAAGAAGAATTTAAGTCGGTAAGTCTGCCAATAGATATGTGGGTACCATACAATAATGGTCATTACCTTCGGTGCAGAAGACCCTCGACGTGGGCCTGGTGTGGCTGGTCTGATGGTAGCCGGAGTCGCACTGGCAATATGCATTGTGGTTGACCTGCACGCACGACGCATGCGCATCAAACGCCCTACACGTTTCACGGTAGAAGCACTGCTCGCCCAATTTCTTAGCTGCAAGTTGTAGAAGAAAACATTGTAGTTTATGAAACTGATGCGTGCTAAAGGCCTGTATTAATCAGAAACCATGATGGCCGGGGAGCAGCATCCCAAGAAGAGATGTCAAACTGTTTACGTCATCTGAATTTCATACATTTGACAAAAAAAAATTAACTTTTTGACCGCCCCAGTCGGTTTTATACGACAAATAAAAATGTTTTCGTACCCGCGTCTCATCAGTCGTATTTATACGACTGAGGCGACACGGTCACGAAAACCTTTGTCGTATAAATCCGATTGGGGCGGTCAATGGGTTAATATCAAATTAGCCTCTCAATTGATATCAAAATAAATAAACAAATCATTTATTGCTTGAAACACGGTTAAATACAAGATGTTACATAAAATAAGGCTCTACATGTTTGCTGATTTCTCTGCATGCAATATTTGGTACATGCGTTACTTACTTAAGTCATCTTTATCTTTACATAGTATAAAACAAAGTCGCTCCCGCCGTCTGTTCGCTTAGATCTTTTAAACTACGCAATGGATTTTAATGCAGTTTTCAGCAATAAATAGAGTGATTCAAGAGGAAGGTTTATATGCCCCACATTAGTATTTATATTCTACCCGTGCGATGCCGAGGCGGGTCGCTAGTGTTACATAAAATAAGACTACACGTTTCGCTGATTTCTCTGCATGCAATATTTCAGTTACTTAAATCATTTTTAATAAATTAAAATGTCAATTATCATTATATTAATAGAAGTATCTCAATTACAAGAGCATTAACTCAATTATACAATCATAATGACAATTCATTACCAACAGTCTCAAAATTCTATTCAATTAGGTAATATATTATTATAACATTAACTGCCTCGTTGGTCTAGTGGAGGCAAGCGCGACTGCTGATCGTGAGGTCCTGGGTTCAATCCCCAGGTTGGGGAAAGTTTTATTGGATTTTTCCTTGTGGAATTCCTCAGTAGCAGTCCGGAGTTTGGATTTGTGCCCGGTTGATGGCAATAGGCTCGCCCCCTATTACATCGGATATACCTAAACATAACGGCGAAATGAGGGTGTTACTATACACCTCTGCCCAACCCTTCGGGGAATACAAGCGTGATGTTATGTATAACATTAATGACTTCTAAAAAATCCTTAATATTATAAAAATATTTCTCTTAAAACGACACTTAAGAACCTCTCGAACGAAGGATATTTACAGTCTATTCCGTCCGACCGCAATTAGCAGGTCTGTATTGGAAATATTACTGCCATGGTCCCTTTGTAGTTATTTTTACGTTTTTTCTCTTTTGGTTGACGAATAAGGTTTCTTTCTTAGTAAATAAATTAGAATCGAAGCAAAAAAAAACATGCTTATTCAAAAAATACGATCGTCTCGTAACGATTTATTTAGCAAATTAAGGTTCAGTTTCCACCAAACGGAAAAATCCTTGCGCACTTTTTATATTTAAGGGCAATACTGCAAAACAGATAGGTACAGAAGTCAATCACATGTATGTACTTCACTTTTCATGCCTACGCTCGGCGGTCGCTCTATCTATCATCATCATCATCATAAGCCTATAATGTTCCCACTGCTGGGACACAGGCCTCCTCTCTGTGAGAGGGAATGGGCCGTAATCCACCACGCGAGCCCAGTGCGGGTTGGTAGATGTTCTAGGACATGCCGGTTTCCTCACGATGTTTTCCTTCACCGTTTTGAGAGCAGTGCCGTTTTGTGAGCTCTATCTATATATCTATCTATTTCAAGCGCATGGCACTCGCACTCGCACTCTAGTCCCAAACAGTCCGAGATAATATCGTGTCCGTGAGCAGTGTCTATGTGTGCGTTACTCGAGCGCACTTGTATGTAGATTGACTTCTGTACCTATCTGTTTTGTGGCAATACTCAGTGGCGTAACTATACCATCAGAGGTCCGTGGCAAAATTAATTGGATGGGGACCCAGTAAAAATCGTCGCGTCGTAATTAATTTTTAATGAATCACTGTAGTAATTTCCCAACAGAATTAATAATTTTTACTTAATATTGTTATAAATGTTAGGTTACTTCTGAGCTCGGGGCCTCTCGGACCGTGGGCCCCGTTGGGCCGGGGCCCGTGACATTTTGCCAGCCCTGGCACTCTATAGTTACGCCACTAACAATACTGACACAGTTCTTTATTCAGTGACTTCAAAAAAGAGCGCGATTTTTTTTCCATTTAGTAGAAACTGACCTTAAGGCGAACTATAAAGGCCTTTGCTATTTAAATATGGCTCATAAAGCCTTATAATTTCAAAACCGAATCAAAGTACCGATATTTTCACATACACATTGAATTTCCGACAGTATCCAACAAAACATAATATACTTGTACAACTTAGTCTATCACTTGTTCACCCAAGTTTCAAACAACGTAACTTGTTCCAAAAAGGGATAAAAGGAGGCCTTGTGAGCTCTCGACTCGAAGGCCACCAAATAATAAAAGCGATTGAACAATTTGGTTCCAATCGTGTATAATTTTAAGGTTTTTGTTCCAAAGACATTTGTGATATGACCCTGTGACTTCGAAGGTTTAACTTGGAAACGTGATATCAAATATCAATATGGCTCTTGTTATAATACTCTAAAATCTACGTTATTCGGTTACATTGTTTAATCAAGAAAGGTCGCCGGTCGCCTACCCAATGAATAACTAAATTCTATGTGATTCTTGCTCACGTTAAATCAACAGAATTTGTAGATGTCCCGTGCAATAATAACGTAAGTTCAAACATGCAAATTGTATGTAAATACAGTTAGTTTAACCCTGCAGACGAGTTCCACGACTTGTACAAAAAGAATAATGAAGAATATTATGGTTAGAAAAATTGTAACGTGTCGTGGTGCTTTTTAACCTTTTGGACGCCATTGTCACATATATGTGACAAACGAAAGTTTACCCTGTACACCAGCGTCACAAATATGTGACAAAAACGATGGAATTACAGTTACCTTGGCGTGGGGGGTACGCCAATGCATTTATGCTCTGGCGTCCAAAAAGTTAAACAAGCATATTACAAATTAGAGGATAATATCCAGGATAATAATGCTTGGAAACATGCTGGTCCAGCTCCATAGGACAATCTAGAGTCTAGACAAAATCAAACTGGTTGCTATTTTAATTATATAATTTATTATTTTGATGCCATTTATTTTAGATTCTGTGAGAAGGTACCTTAACTCACACACTGACCTATTACTTTATAATGTTTGGGAAAACGTATACTTTTACAATGTGAGCAACATGTATCTATCACATAATTAATTTGTCATTGCTTGATTTATAATTCTTTTGACCTATTGTGGTATAGTAATTTTATTCGAGGTGCATCGTCTTTACATATAATTGTATAATTAATGTACCTATACAAAATATTGTAAGATATTTTAAAAGAGTAACGGTGGAGTTTCTTGCCCATTCTCCTCCATACGAAACTACCTTTTGGAAGGGGCGACTAGAATCTATTCAATTTTTTTTTGTAAATTTTGACTTTCAAAAGTGCCTTTATGTGCCTAATTGAAATACTTTGACTTTGAGTCGCAAGAAATTTCTTTAGTTAGCAGCTCTGCACTGCACGGTTTGGGGTGCATTAAAGGAGTCTCCATGAGTGACGATACTAACGTCCAGCGCACTCTGGGAAGTCAGCTTCGTTTACCAATCTTGCTGACTGTCTAATCTTTACCCCACGGCATAAGCTATTCTCGACTCGAGAGAAGACTGTACGGTTTGATGCAATATGTACGTAATACATACATAAACTCACGCCTTTTTCCCATAGGGGTATGTAGAAACTATAGAACGCCACATGCTACGATCCTTACATACTCCTTTTGCTTCATCCACATTCATACATCTTGTCATACACGCACGCTGATTGAAGGTACTACGCACCTGTCCTTTGTGAAGAACATCATCAAAAACATCGATGTATGTCCTACTAAGGCGTCCTCTACCGGCGTTTCCATTGACATCCTCCTTATAAATTCCTTTTGTTAATCGTCGTTCACTCATTCTTTCAATATGACCAAACCACCTAAAACTCCTTTAAATTTTTGTACGTAATAATCTTTACATAGTATAAAACAAAGTCGCTCCCGCTGTCTGTACGCTTAGATCAGTTAGATCTTTTAAACTACGCAACGGATTTTAATGCAGTTTTCAGCAGTAGATAGGAAGGTTTATATGCCCCATATTAGTATCTACATTGCACCCGTGTGGGCGGGTCGCTAGTGTAAATAATACTCATTATAGATTTGGCGAACCCTTGACGACGAGGATTCCACTGGCATGATGCGATACTTGATACGTCAGCTTCCAGTTTGGAAACTAATACTTATTCCTATCCCTCCCATTTTTTCTAGTGTTTCTTATTTTCAGTCCCGGTTAGAGTCCTCAGGGACGTGACGAGCATCTTGATCAGTGTTTATTCAATGGACTATTGTAGATCAAGACTGACAAAAGTCACAGTGATGGGAAAGAGAAGTAGGCTCAAAAAAGTAACTGGAAAAATTTCGTGCCTTACAGCTAGTTCACACAGAAACTGTTTACAGGATCCGTTTTTATTTTGGTGATGGCGCCTGTAGTTGAATGAGCGAGTACACAAACACGACAGTACTCCGAATCCAGTAAAAAATACTGGGTACATTATTTTTATCGTATCCAGTTTGCCAGTTGCGACGTAGCTGACATTTGTTTATCTGATCCGTCGGCACAGATGTGAACAACACATCCAGTACCGACGGATCCGCTATGTGAATAGGCGGTTAGTTGTAGGAAGTTATAAGTACGACATACCTTTAGCGCATCCCTGGGCAACGCCGACTGATACGGGGTGTTTCGGGTCGCACTGACAGGAGGCACTGGTCGGGTCACAGTACACGTGCATAAGCTTGGGGTTGCAGGTGAACTCGCAGGGCGAGCCCAGGTACATGCCCTTTTCTGGAAACAAAAAATATACGGTTCGATAAGATTGTACATTTAGATTGTATATTCTATGGGCCCCTGCCCAAGTAAATTTATGCCCCAGTCATCATTTATGTTGAAGTGGGTTTCCAGCTTAGCCAGATAGGGTGAATATTAGAGTTCTACGAATCGATGGCTCAAGAATACAACGAAATCTTTACATAGTATAAAACAAAGTCGCTCCCGCTGTCTGTACGCATAGATCTTTTAAACTACGCAACGGATTTTAATGCAGTTTTTAGCAATAGATAGAGTGATTCAAGAGGAAGGTTTATATGCCATACATTAGTATCTACGTTGCACCCGTGCGAAGCCGGGGCGGGTCGCTAGTCCATAATAGATTAAATCTTTGTTGATGTTTTAGTATTTATGGAGTAAAGTTTTGGGACTGAACTCTATCACATTTTAAAATAATTATAATTGTGATAATAACCGCTTGGTATGCTTTCCTTTACCGCTATAAGTAAGAATCTAGCAGTGATAACCTAGTGGCGTGACCGTCGGATTGCCAAGTTCGAACCTAAGGCACGCACCTCTCACTTTTCCGATTCATGTGCGTATTGTATAATTTATCACTTGCTTAAAAAAGGTGAAGGAAAACATCGTGAGGAAACCGGCATGCCTGAGAGATATTTCTCGACGGCATGTGAAGCCAAGTCAGAGGCCCATGGGCGGCATAAACTGTGACACCAGGTTAGTCCCTAACCACACGAAAAGAAGAAGAAGCACATATATCTAATACACATAAGTAACAAACAGCCTTGCTTTGCTCCACTGCTTTTTTGGTCTAGTGCTCGCAAGCGCGACTGCTAAGCTCGGGGTCCTGGGTTCGATCCCCAAGTCGAGCAAAATGTTATTGGGGTTTTTCCATAAGGAATTTCTCAGTAGCAGCCCGGAGCTAGAATTTGTGCACGGTTGATGGCAATAGCCTGGCCCCCTATTACATGGGACTTAAACATAATGGCGAAATGAGGGTGTTACTATATACTTCTGTGCAATCCTTCCGGGAAAACAGGCGTGATGTTATGTTTCTGTAAACACTTGCACCCATATTCTAAGACGTTCCTCCAAAACTTACTCGACTCGACTCCACCTCGACTCACTACCAAGTTGACATAAACGTCCTCGACTCGAGATTTTTCCTCAGTCGAGGTAAGGAATCATCTGTCAAACTCAAGGTACCTCGGAACCTACCTTAAGGAAGGAAGTGTCAAAGTTCGTATGTAACAAAAATGAATTTTGAAGACTTTATTGAATATGCTTACGATAATCCTTACAACTATTTATCACGGCGTTATTTGCGCGATGCAGATAATTCAAATTATGATCGAGGAACCTCAAAGTTCACTCGAAATTGCGACTAAGAATACAATTTTGAAGGTGGTTTCGAGGCAGTTCTGAGTCGAGTATGAGTCGAGTAAGTTTTGGAGGAACGTCTTAAAATATGGGTGTTAGTATTCTTACCTTTGCTGCTATAAGTAAGTACCTAAGTATTATGCACATAAGTAACAAAAACCCTATCTACCAGTATAACCATAAAAATCGATCCGCATACACTCAATACTTCGTTGTATCCTAGCTATGAATATAAAACCAATAGAATTATGTGTGTGCTTGCTAGCGGCTACAATAACTGAAGGTACGACACGAGATTGATACGAGGCTTCGGATTTGGCTAGGCTTTGAAGTTGCTATCTAGTATGTCTGTCTTTGATCTTAGACTTGCATCACGCTGTTTTGTACGTATAGATTATATTAGTTGAGAAACATCTTCATTTTTTTGGCACGAAGCCTTTCAGATTTTTCGATGTAGCGAACTATGTGAGAGACCTATGCTAAGTAATGAACAGATCGTTGTAATTTTGATATTGCCAGTCTTTGAGAAAGCTGTGTAATAAATAATATTAGTTTCCTCAACATGTGTGTTAAGGCGGATGCTGCTCAATCGATTCCATAGGATTTCTAAAAATATCCACAAAATTATATTGAGAAGTATTATTATTCAAAGCGTATTGTGCATTGACCGTCATGTCTATCTTCTTCTTCTTCCTGCCCTTATCTCACACTAGGTGGGGTCGGCACAAATGTATTTCATAAATCCATGTTGTTAGAGGTTTTGGCTTATTGTTTTATGACCGGCCGCCTGCCTGACATCAACCCTCCTTGGGAATACTCGCTGCGCTCTCGCGCAGGTGACCCAATGTGCTTGCTGATATTATGTACTGGCTCCCCAAATGATATGCTTGTCAATCTTATTGCCAACAACTAAGCAGACTGTGTTCTACTTGGTGAAGTATACTTGCAGTTCCTCGACAAACTCATTCAGTTTTGCTAGGGACTTTGTTTCTGACACAATCATCGTAAACTAATATAGCACCGTGAGCTTCTCTGTAAAAGCTTGATGTCAATGTTCTGTATCGCTCCTGTCCCGCTGTATCCCAAACACCAAGCTTGATTTTAACACCGTCCACGTCCATGACTTTATATTTGTAGTCAACTCCGATTGTAGCTGGGAATGATGGATTGTAGTCTCCCGTTGTGAACGCTAGGATCCGATTTATTTACTTACTTTATTTATTTAGATTGACCGTCATGCCTATCTGAAACAGTATTCTCAACATGAAGTCCCGCATACGGAGCTCTCGATTACTCTTAGCAACAGATCTATTGTAACTCTTCTTTGTCTCCTGTGCTCACAACACCACACCTTGAAGTTTGCTCGAGTTATCATTTTTTTTATCCTAATGTACGGATTACAGAGTTGTCGGTTTATCACACCAAGCTTTCTGTCATTCTAAATTATTATAGGTAGATAGGCTTGAATTTCACCATGATATTACTTGATGTCATGCAAAGATGAAGCCCGCTTGCCTCGAAGACACCTATTGACTCGTGATTTGCATGGTTCTAAATTGTAGCATTGGGAAAAATTTACTCCAGATAAGCAGGACTGTCTGTGGGTTATCTGTCGCCGGGGTAGACCCAGCTCAGGCCTAGCCATTTGAGCACCCCCCCCCCCGTCAGCGCCTTAGCCTTAGCACTCTCCTTAGAGGCTGCCCTGCACCCCTTTGCACTCCCGGGTAGTGACGGCCCTGCAGCTAGGAGTTCCACTTAGCAGGATATCATTTTTCCTACGACATATCTTTATATAGTATAAAACAAAGTCGCTCCCGCTGTCTGTCTGTCCCTGTGTATGTTTAGATCTTTAAAACTACGCAACGGATTTTAATGCAGTTTTCACCAATACATAGAGTGATTCAAGAGGAAGTTGTATATGCCCCACATTAGTATCTACATTGCACCCGTGCGAAGCCGGGACGGGTTGCTAATTCTAGTATAAAACCTTGAACAAACTTCAGCACGCATTGCGTTATAAGGTGTTTAATACCAACATAAAAGAGCTAAAGTTTCCTTGTTATCGTCACTAGCAATACGATAGTGTTGCGAACACCCTGGAGCCTTGCAAACAAAAGTAATTATAATTTTATATCATTATGTTTAAACGACATTAATGATATTACAAAAGTTTTTAATAAGGTCGGAGTAAGGGATATTGTCGTTTTAACTTTCTTAAAGTTTCTTTTTTTTTGGAAGTCGTTTGAAAATTACGATAAAAGAAGGTAGAAAGAAACCTTTACAAGTTTATGGTAGTCAGGTATCTTTACATAGTATTAAACAAAGTCGCTCCCGCTGTCTGTACGCGTAGATCTTTTAAAGTACGCAACGGATTTTAATGCAGTTTTCAGTAATAGATAGTGATTCAAGAGGAAGGTTTATATGCCCCACATTAGTACCTACATTGCACCCGTGCGAAGCCGGGGCGGGTCGCTAGTATTATTATAAATTAGCATTTAGGACCGAAAGACCATATTCTACCAGAGTTACATTAAATAGGAAAGTCATATATTATTGAATGCCTTGTTGGTCTAGTGGTCGCAAGTGCGACTGCTAAGCATGGGGTCCTGGGTTCGATCCCCAGGTCGGGTAAAGTGTTATTGGGTTTTTCCATTACGAATTTCTCAATAGTCCGGAGTCTAGATTTACCCGCTATTACATGGGACTTAAACCTAACTGGCGAAACGAGGGTGTACTAAAACACCTCTACTGAACCCTTCAGGGAGTACACGGCGTGATGTTATGTTATGTCATTTATTAAAGTAATTTTGGTTTGACAAAATCTACCAAAAAGTTACAAAAAACATAATGTAAGCACCGATAAAATACGAGTATTATGTAACCTAATTCATCCAAATGGAGTTTTTGTGTACATAACAAAGCTTTTTTTACTATCATAACATATCGAAAAGCTACATGATTACATTTCGATAGCATCAAATCCGATAACGATTCGATAATCTTCAAGCATGTTGGTCCTTAGAGGCATAGTTGAGTTCACGTTTATTTATTTATGTACATTATGTGGACGAGTTTAGCAGAAAGGACTCAATCCACAAAATTGTCAAAAATGAGTTATTTTTACCAAAATGGTGTATAAGGTAGGTCATTCAGCAAAAAAGATCCAAGAAATAAATAAAGGAAATACGTTTTTGTGACAGGAAACCAAACCACATATTAGGCTGGTATTTTCTTTTTTTATTACCTACTAGCCTTTGTTTTTCAGTGTTAATGTAGCTTTCTAACGGCAAAAGATTTTTTGAAATTGGTCCAGTAGTTTTTAAGTTTATTCGTTACATACAAAAATCCAAATCTTTCCTCTTTATAATTTTAGTATAGATAAAGACCCAACCTGCTTAAATCATCCAACCCTATATTTTCCTAAATAAGTCCAGAAATACACAATATAATCATCAACCAAGTTACAGATATAAAAATACGATTGATTTTACCAAGGATATGTAATTACGTAACAAAATCTGAATACAGCATCACTGAAGAAAACCACTCTGAACTTAAAACGTCAATAACTCAAAAGTGACTCTGTGTGGGTTGAGTCCTTTCTGCTTAACTACGTCCATATACGCGTCTATTTGCCAACGTGCCTTACTCTATTTCAGATGGATTTACATTTATCGGATGTATTAGTGATGCCCATGGGTTAGTATCATACAAGGGCATCGCAAGGATTTAGTTCAGTGAGGGCAGGCAAGGGAAACCTACTAATATTCATGCTATAAAAACGTTAACTGCCTCGTTAGTCCAGTTGTGGGTTTTTCCGTTACGAATTTCTCAGTAGCAGCCCGGAGTTAAGATTTGTGCACGGTTGATGGCAATAGGCTCGCCCCCTATTACATGGGACTTAAACATAACTGGCGAAACGAGGGTGTACTAAAACACCTCTGCCGAACCCTTCGGGGAATACAACGCGTGATATACATGTTTACAAAAAAAAATTGAGTTTAAAACATGCAAAGTGAATCAATTTCTGAATGATTTTAAATGAAACGTCGCTTAGAATTATTTCCTCTTCGGTTCGAGAGAACTTTGAAAGAGCCCTTCTAGGGGGGAAGGAAGGGGCAGCCAAAGACTACAATAGGAATCCGGGGGTCACGTGCCCCAACTTGCCTGTACCTAGCAACGCCCTTGCTGTCATACATACACAAAGATAACCGTCGCATTGGTTCGTTGTGGCGGGTTCGTCTGATGATCATACAGGTAGTCACCTTGTACATGTCTGGAGTTACTCATCATCTTCCTGCCCTGGTCCCAAGTTAGTTGTGGTCGGCGCAATATGTTTTCTCTTCCATTTTTCCCTGTCAGCCGTCTCATTATCATTTACTCCCTTATCTTTCATATCCTCCCTCACACAATCAATCCATATTTTCTTTGGTCTCTCCCCCTCCATCCATCAACATTCATATTCATCACTCTCTTAGTCACATGTGTTTCATCCCTCCTCATCACATGCCCATACCAAGACAAACGATTTCCTTTCAACTTTTCTGTCACTTTCAAACTCCCTCTAATATACTAATGTACTTATCCACGTCTGGAGCTATTGCCCAATAGAAGTAACCTTGGTTGAGTTGGTGCTGAAATGTGATTGATTGAGACTAGTCTCGGTTGACCTTCAATCGCCCTTAGTTGAAACTTGGAAGGGACGCGCTCGTGACCGACGCCAAGAAGAGGGCGTTGGGTTAAGGATGATTTCCACCAAACGGCTCGCATCGCACCGGATCGGAACGGATTTTACAATCTTTAAACGATATTAAATCGTGTATACAGTATTTAAAGTCTATATTACCAAGCCGCGCACAGCAGCTTGATCGCGGGCGTCATCCGCGACACGGGATCGTATCCGAAAGTATGCTGCGACACGCGGTCGGCTCCGTTCGCATGTCGTCGTATCCGATCGGATCATTTCAGAAATTAGAACACGCCAACACTGAAGAATTGTGGGTGTGATGCTACAACAAGATTTATAACGGATTAGCTTGTACGTTGTTAGACTGCCTCGTTGGTCTAGTGGTCGCAAACGCGTCTGCTGAGCATGGGGTCCTGGGTTCGATCCCCGGGTCGGGCAAAGTGTTATTGGATTTTTCCATTAGGAATTTCTCAGTAGCAGCTCGGAGTCTGAATTTGCGCCCGGTTAATGGCAATAGGCTCGCCCCCTATTACATGGGATTTAAACATAACGGTGAAACGAGGGTGTTACTATACACCTCTACCCAACCCTTCGGGGAATACAGGCGTGATTATATGTAGCTTGTACCTACGATACATTTCTTAATAAACATCTATACTCATGCATAAATATAACAATGTTTTCAGGATGATGTTGAAACTCCCTCGTTTCTGTAGTCTCGGGGATGTTTGCCCAATCGCGTACAGATGGCTTCCATACTATCACCAGGAAAAAGGTGGCATCGCTTGTGGGGAGGATTCGGGAGAGTGGCAATAGCATCCTGAAAGTCGTGGCCGAGGACCCGAGAGCTCCTGCGCTGAGGCATCTCACGCGGAATCACATGAAATGCCTCGTAAGTACATGACTCATTCACAACTTTTTTGATATTTTTAAATTTGTTACTAATCTTAGTGTATATTGTAGTATCTAAGGTGTTTACTAACAAAACGATTCCTATGTTGTCCCAAATAAAAAAAAAAAACTATTATAAAAACATTACTCAACCGTACACTTTATTACCAACTATTGCCAAGTTAATACATAGCTTTATGTAATACAAGCAAAGCGGAACTGGCGTGGGAGCGGAAGTAGGCTCCACCGGAAGCGAACTCGACGTTCGATTGAGGACGCCGCCTTGGAACTTCTCCGTTTGTTCCTCATTTTTTCTCATCGGTTTCAAGTTTTGCAACAAATGGGTCAGCTGTAGCTATTAAATGTCACTACGATTGAACTTTTATTGGTTTTTACTGGTCTTATGTTGCGGTACAGTATCTGGGAAACAAGTTTATAAACAGGCGTATATCTTCTACTAACGGCCCGTCCCGGCTTCGCACGGGTGGACATTATTACCGTTTTTGCAACATTTTTCATTTATGCTCCGCTCCTATTGGTCGTAGCGTAATGTTATATAGCCTATAACCTTCCTCGATAAATGGACTATCCAACACAAAAATAATTTATCAATTCCAACCAGTAGTTCCTGAGAATAGCGCGTTCAAACAAACAAACAAACTCTTCAGCTTTATAATATATTAGTATAGATTTTGTTACACTTCTTTAGCAAAGAATAAAAGCAGTATTAAATAATTTAAAAAATCAAAAACACGACTGCAAAAATATAATTTTAAAGTAATTCACTAAAAATACCGAAACGGCACGAGGTCCGACACAAACATGGACCATTTTTACGCTATAAAAAACTATTTAAACCAATTTTTTATTTCTATTTAAATTATAGCGACGGGCCCCGGCTTCGCACGGGTGCAATGTAGATAATAATGTGGGGCATATAAACCTTCCTCTTGAATCACTCTATCTATGAAAAAAACCGCATCAAAATACGCTGTGTAGTGTTAAGGATCTAATAATACATAGGGACAGACAGACAGCGGGAGCGACTTTGTTTTATACTATGTAAAGAAGATATATATTTTATAATCTCCTTTTAAATTTCCTTTATTTTAATACCGTACTCGATAGGTTCTTTTTTATCAGCTTATTACTATTTCGAGCCAAAAATCCGCCATTCTGTATTTCTTTTTTAAACACCTATCTAAGAACACTTGGGTTTTTAAGACGAATATAACGATACCTTAACTATCGAAATCCATCCAGCCGTTTGGAAGATACGAGGTAATAAAGAAATTTACAAACATACATACAAGATACACGCAAAAACATTTTTTTTTTTATTAATAAAATAAAAAAAAAACATAAATGATAAATGATTTTTATGTCTGTAAATTAATCTGGTAGGTACAGACACTTTTACAAGTCAATGTAATATTTTTTCAAGACTAGATGGCGTCGGTATTTCCTATCTGACTAGCTCTGAGAATAAAAGCCGAAACAAAATCGGAGATCAATGTCTCTTTTAAAGTCCAGACATTATGGTATAAAAACAATGTGAGTGTAACAATGTAGGGCAACGTCTGGAAACCATAACCCTTCCTTGGCACTCGGGTATAAAGCCTCCACGTGTGACGATACCTAAGTACGTCCAGCGCACAATAGGCAGTCAGTTCTGCTATCAACCTTGCTGACTGGCTAATCTCTTCACCACAGCATGAGCTATTCTGTTTAACTCGTGCTGACACGCGAGCAAAAGAAGAAGTAAACAATAAATCCTCGACAAGAAAAAGCGCTTAATACAACTGGTCCTGAAATCGTTTGTAATTATACAACGTGTTACAAAAATACCCCTAAAGCCGAAAGGGGGTTAAAAGGTCTCTTGTAAAGAGGCTATTGGTAATATTTAAAAACCGTAGTATGACCCAAAAAATATGAATTTGGATAAAACATAAAATAATCATCATTGAAACGCTACCCTGAAAATATAAAACTGAAGAGTAGACTACCCAGAAAGTTATTTACATTGTTACCTAATTTCCTCTGAGAGGTAAATGACAACAACCGTAAAAGACTACTTGATTATTTACATTTTTCATGGGGAATTATGTAACACGTTGTAGATAAATATTAAGTATGTCAGAGCCTTTTCCCAACTATGTTGGGATCAGCTTCCAGTCTAACCAGATGCGACTTAATACTAGTATTTTATACGGACCGACTGCCATGTACTCCGCAACCCAGTTACAGGGCAATGCCGATATCGTAAGGTTAGACCAGTTGTTAACCTTTCGGGTTTCTAACTTCCCGTAACGACTGTCATAGATATTCGTATGACACCCGGCACCGACTGTTTAGGCTGGACATCCACCAGAGCTGTGCGAGGAATGGGTAATGTGTAATGCGGAATGTGTTAATGTGTACAAATGAGCGGTGTGAGGATATGTAGCGGACTCCGTGGCGGGAGCGGTACACATTCCTCGTAACACATTCCTTGCAACACATTCCTTGCAACACATTCCTCGGAACACATCCCTCGCTCGCATTTCTCGCTTGTTTTGTATGAATAAAAACCTCACTCTGCTAAGCGCTGCTCAGAGCGAAGCTAGGTAAATGAAGTGATTCTATTGGTGCTTACAAAACACAGAACAAATTCCTCGCTACGCAGCTTAGCACAGCTCTGGTGGATGCTCAGCCTTAACATGCTCTCCGAGGCACGGAGGGGTCTCGATGTGTAACTAACGATCACGCAAATTCTATGATCCGCGCTGGTGGTAACTAGTCATGAGCCGCTGATCCTCATCCTTGCCCCCGAGATTAAAAGTTCATCTGATAAAGAAAATAATCGGATACACACTAGATAAAGTAGATTAGTATTACCTACATCCTACATCGAAACGTCAACTTTATTATCAAAGGTACATTATTTTCCTCCATACGAACCGGACGCTAGCCATATGTTACGAACAATTTAGCCATCAAATAGCAGGCCATGTATGTATGACCAGACCATATCTGTGTCCACAAGGTTTCTGTACCGCAAGGCAGGCTGTTACATACATACGACTATATAATATGTATGTTACTACAGATTGTGTTACAGTATGCACTTAACGAGGTCTTTAAGTCCTCGTTCAGGTCGTCTTTCCTGTATTTTTATGTTGGGGCTTCATTTACAGGAGGTCAATTCTAAAATCGCAGTCGAATCGCAGTTGGACCAAAGCTATGTAACTTTTTTGAGCTTGTTTAGCTGATTTTAAACAATTTTGTTTAAATAATTATGGCCAAATACTCAAACGTTACAAAATTTTTAATTGCCGTTAATTTTGAGCTGTCACTGTTACTTTAAAATGTTTTACTTTTATTTTAAACATTTTATTTATCTGCATGGACTGCACGCGTCACGCTTGACCAATATACGCATTTATTGCGGCTTCAGTTTTACCAAAATTGACCCTTTGTCACTGCCATGCTGTGATCACATCCGGCGGCTATGCGTGTTCATTATTATAGCGTTATCTTCCTGGATGATGGACTATAAGTAAAATAAGTCAAGTTTAGTACCTAATGGCTTCTAGTCTATCTACCATTCTGTAAGATGGTCACGAACTGTAATGGATGTCCCTGTCCACCGTTCATTATGTAGGTACTACAATCAATTATTAACAGCGCATTTTTTTTGTAAAATCGTCCGCATTTGATGCAGAAATACATCAAACTCGAAATCATGTAATGCAGAAATAGGGGCTCCTGGCTATAAGAACCGCGTGGATCATAAGATTTGCGAGGTTAAGCTGTGCTTGCCGCGGTCAGTCCGTGGATGGGTGACCGTTCATTACACATCGAGACCCCTCCGTGCCTTGGGGAGCACGTTAAACTGTCGGTCTGTACTTCACTTTACGGGTAGTCAGACGCCAGAAAGTCTGACAACCGGTCCAACCTTAGGATATCGGCATTGCCTAGTAACTGGGTTGCGGAGGTCTGATGGCAGACGTTCCGTGAAAATACTGGTATTCAGTCACATCTGGTTAGACTGGAAGCTGACGCCAAAAATAGTTGGAAAAAGGCTAAGAGGAAGAGACATTTGATACAGGAAGGCGCAAAGGACTGACAACAAAATTAAGTATTAAGTATTTAAGCAAATGCTTGTCTAAACTAATATTAAGAGGAAAGATTTGATTGTTTGCTTGCATTGAATAGGCTCTGAAACTACTGGACCGATTTGAAAAATTCATTCACTATTGGAATCCTACATTATCCCTGATGAACATAGGCGATAGAATATTTCCAAAAAAGTTAGGGATCCGTGAGTGAAGCCGCGGGCGTCTGCTAGTAAGTAATATACATGAGTTATTTGTTTTTGTAAATGTACATTTTAATTTGGAAAAGTATCTATACAGCGCTCCTTGAGTGTAGTTAGCTTGCTCTGGACCAACATTGCTGACTGCCCAATATTTTCACCAGGGCATGAGCTACTCTTAAAGCTCGTACTGACACGAAAGAAGAAGTAGCACAACGAGGAGAAAATTAACGTGTATAATTCTAGATCGACAACATCATCATCTCTCTGCCCTTATCCCACATTAAGTGTAGGCGGCACAACACGTATTGCTCTTCCATTCTCCTCTATCATCTCAGTACTCACTCCTTTCTTACCCATATCATCCTTCACACAATCCATCCATCTTTTCTTTGGCCTACCTCTACTTGTATATCCATCCACATTCATATTTCATATTCTTCTAGTAACATGACTTTCTTCTCTCCGCATAACATGTCTATACCACGCTAACCTATTATTTATTATAATCCTAGATTGTAAACAATTGTTAACTATTCTGCACATAATGTTTGAGGGACGAATCTACAATTTCATACATAAATGTTGTTCGTTCAAACATGAGGGAACTTCTTCTTTATTTAATACTAGTAATAAATATAGCCTATGTTATTCAGTGATAATGTAGCTACCTAACGGCAATATATTTTTTGAAATCGGTCCAGTAGTTTTTAAGTTTATTCGTTACATACAAAAATACAAATCTTTCCTCTTTATAATATTAGTATAGAAAAACGGCGATTTACTCCAAATACAATATTTAATTAAATTTATTACATGCAACAATGCTCTCAGCAGATCGAACGATAAATAACTGATTTTTAATTTTTATAACATTATTTTACAACCACAGTCATAATAATTGTGCCTGACACAATACTTGTATTGATGATTAAACGTACAACATATTGCTTCTAAAAACCGTAAGGCGCGGCCGAAACAAACGTATTGAAATTATAAACTTTACCCTGCGAAGTCTAGCAATCTAGCGGCGTCGACAACTAATCTACAATTCGATTTAACCGCCATAACAGGCAGGCTAACTATAGTGTGGGTTTACTTGGTATAGCCGTATAGTGTTGCCAGCTTCGATGCAAGGTCAGCAGACCGCGAGGCCAGCTGTCACAGCCGGCGCCTGCAGCGGAACTAGGAAGGTTATTAGCTGATTTCTATCGGCACTTAGATTGTGGAAGCTATTGTTGCTGTTATAAAATGAGAATATCGTTGGTCTAGTGGTGGCAAGCGTGACTGCTGATAGAGAGGTTCTGGGTTCGGTCCCCAGGTCAGGCAAAGTGTTATTGGGTTTTTCCGTGTGGAATTCCTCAGTAACAGCTCGGAGTTTGTATTTGTGCCCGGTTGATGACAATAGGCTCGCCCCCTATTTAAACATAACGGCGAAATGAGGGCGTTGCTATACACCTCTGCCCAACCCTTCAGGGAATACAGGCGTAATGTTATGTTTATTTTAAATTGAGAATTCACATTATATGACTGTTTTCATCCATAATGTTAGTCGTATTATTTTGTTGGTCTTCCACGATTTAGAAATAAAGACTACGTGCAGTAATCATTGTGTATTTGAAAAACTAACAACGTTTAAAAATAACATTTGAAAAATATTCCCCGTTTAGAAATAACGGAACTGCGAGCGAGCGTTTTATTTTTAAAAGCTGGCGCAACAAACAAAAACTCAATGGTCCGCTTAACTGCGATATTGCTATAAAATTTTATGTAGGCGTTTCGTGTGACTGCATAAACCGTATATTTGGTAGCAAGTTAAGATTCTATTATGTCACTGCGTGTAGGGAAAATGTAACAATGTGGTTTTATGTGACTATATTTGAGACAGGGAAATTACATTATTTTTGAGTTACTACCTACGATATTATACCTAAAAATTTGTTTGCAATAGTGTATTGTATATTTAACTAGCTGCCCAGACAGACTTCGTTCTGTCGAAAAGTTCTTGGCCTGTAGTGGGAAAAGAAAAGTATTGTTTTTACTATTTTCCACGTAATTTTTGTTTTTTCTCTCCATAAGAACCTTCCTTGTAACTTAAGGAATATATTTTTTTAAAAATAGCCGAGTTGGTCGAGCCGTTCTCAAGTTTTGCGCTTAGCAACACATTTGGCGATTCATTTTTATTTATATAGATAACCATCAGTCGTGGGCGTAGCCAGGATTTGGACCACAGTGGGGCAAAACAGGGCGTTTAAATAGTAAATTATTATCTTCTCACTAAATCTGGAAGTGCAGAATGGGGTTATGGCAGTGGCGTGCATTGCATATAGGCAATTAAGCAGTGCCTACCTCATAACATTTAATTAACTACTCCACCTTTAACTATTACTATAAATAAAATAAGCGTATATGCCTATGATTTCTTTTGGTCAGAATAGTATTGAAATGGGCTTAAGCGTACAATTGAAAGGCGTCATCGCTAGTGCCTGCCTACCTAGTCCGAAAACCAATACACACCACTGGGTTATGAGTCAGTTTTGCACATCTTTTTGAGGCATAAGTAAGTATAGCCGCTGGTCTGCCTATTTTAGTAGACATGGGTGTCAGAGTTGACTGAATCTAGACTAGTTACCTATTCTACCATGTACCAGTGTGGGGCAAACGTCCCATCCGCCTCTCCCTGGCTGTGCTCATGAGGATCCTTTTATAACCTCTGGTCGAGCTCATTGCTATTAAAAGTACATAACATAACATCACGCCTGTGTTCCCCGAAGGGTACGGCAGAGGTGTATAGTTACACCCTCATTTCGCCGTTATGTTTAAGTCCCATGTAATATGGGGCGAGCCTATTGCCAAATTCAAACTCCGGGCTGCTACTGAGTAATTCTACACGGAAAAACCCTATTAACACTTAGCTCGACCTTGGGATCGAACCAAGGATCTCATGATCAGCAGTCGCGCTTTCCACCACTAGACCAAGGAGGCAGTTAAAAGTACCTTGTAATGAATTGGACTGGACTGAACTGGACTCAACGAAAAAAACTACTATTTCAATGAAAATTATAAAATAATTGTAAATTAAGTATAATAATGTTAAAACAAAGATGATAGAAAAACAACTGATTCTTCATTTTTTAGGACGCTAACAGCGGTACGTTTTCTAATTTAAACTACGAGCGCTTGAATGTTTATTATAACAGAGGCATAGGCGTCTTCAGGGTGGGGCAGATGGTGCGCTTACCCCACCCTGGTACCGGAAAGAATAGGTAAATGGTCTAGATTCAGTCAACTCGCCACCCATGTCCACAGAACAATTACCCAAAATAGGCACACCAATGCCCGATTCCGTCTATACTTATTTGGACCTCAAAAATAAGGTTATGGAGCAAAATTAAAAATCCCATTCTGCACTTCCAGATTTATTGAAAAGACAAAATAATATTTACTGTCTGACTGAGTTTGCCACACCCTGGACAAAATCCTGGCCACGCCCATATCATAGAAGTTTATTATAATGTACGGTCAGCAACAAAAGTTGGTTAACACTGTTACTTTTACATAACATCTAAAAGACACAAAATTATTCGATACACTGCTTTTCAGAATTTCATATAATAGTCAAGAGTTTGTGTTATTTCATTGGTACATGTATTCCGATTAAATTTGAATATTATTGTGTTCAGTTATGATTTAAAAAACTGAAGTGTTAACATACTTTTGTTGCTGACTGTACCTACATTACAACTAGGGTTGCCACCTTTTTTTTGCAGTTAAAGTACATTGGTTATTATAGGTAAGAAAATAAAGTACAATTTATTTATCTTCTTTATTCACATTTTATCATATTATTTACATTTTTAAATACATATAAAAAGAAAACAAAATATATATTTAAAAATATAAAAAATAGGGGTCCACCGGCAGCGGGAGCAGGGTCCAGGCTACCGGCAGTTAGGGCTCCAGAGACAGGAACCTCCTCACAATACGCGCCGTATCGAGGAGGACTGCTTTCTGTATTATTATCTTATTATCTTATTTATCTTTATTATTATGTTTAAAAACTTCTTTTTTATTTCTTTTTGCAGTTTGTATCAAATTAGTAGTGATGTGGCGCTGGCGAGTGGCGACATCGATTCAGCATCAATCGATAAATTTAGTTTAACGAAATAATACTTACGACTACACTTTTCAAAATCATAAAGAAATTGAATCATGCCAAATAAAGTATTTTCGTGTAGGTACTTTATTGTTCTCATAAAGTATAGAGTACAATTACCTGAAATAACGTACAATACTTTATTAAAAAGCACGGGTGGCAACCCTAATTACAACCTATACATATTAATTTTGTTATACAAAGATACATAATATTACTTATTTCTACATCGCAATCAAAGGAAAAAATTGCTTCAGTGCTCTCAGAGGTAGGTACTTAACATTTAATATTTCCTTCTACCGAGAAACAACGCCACGAAGCTTAGACACAAAAGGCGTAGAAACAAGAAGATGAAAAACTAAGACATTGCAGTCCACCCACTGTTACTTCGACATACGTATACAGATGTCCAAACACAGCCATGTTTTCTTCATCAAGACTTTTCCAGTTCCATAAAACAAAAGCCCCCGTCGTCTCACGTAACACCTTTACAAATGAGTCTACTTGAACGTCCACATACACGTGTAAAACATACTTTATAACGACTAGGATAAAGTTCATATTCTTTTGACTGTGAACAATGAGACATGTCTGCAACTGCCAGTTAATTTACTGTTGACGATGAGAATTTCGCAATATACGAGAGTAGCATTTTCCACTTCGGAGGGACAGAATTCGAGGTATTTTAAAAAGAACGCGCGTGTCGTTCAAAAAGACGAGCTTGTTATTATAAATTCTTTGACGAAGTTTGAGAGGTAAAGTTTGAAGTGGTACTGAATGGGTAGGTTGAACAATGTTGGTAATTAAAAATGTATGTGGTGTACGTGGGTGGCCCTGTAATAGAAGATTGCGAGGTATGCAAAAATTGTCTGCTTTGTACAGATCACATTTTAATTCGTGACGACAGAATTACAAACATGATGCCTACGTAGTAGTGGTACTATGGGAACTACTTCAAGTTACTTTATTTTCGTGTGGTTAGTGACTAACCTGGTGTCAGAGTTTATGCCACCCATTGGCCTCTGACTTGGTTTCACATGCCGTCGAGAAATATTTCTCAGGCATGCCAGTTTCCTCACGATGTTTTCCTTCACCGTTTTTAAGCAAGTGATAATTATACAAAATAAAAAGAAAGTCTTCATGTACTACGATAAAAAAATATCCTATGTGATAATCTAGGACATGGTCTATCCGTGTGCCAAAATTCACCCAAATCAGTTTAGCCGTTTATGAGTGATTGAGTAACAAACATCCATCCATCTTCACAAACTTTCTCATCTATCATTTATAATATTACTAGCGACCCGCCCCGGCTTCGCACAGGTGCAATGTAGATACTAATGTGGGACATATAAACCTTCCTCCTGAATCACTCTATCTATTAAAAAAACCGCATCAAAATCCGTTGCGTAGTTTTAAAGATCCAAGCATACATAGGGACAGACAGACAGCGGAGCGACTTTGTTTTATACTATCTAAAGATTAGTGTGATTCATTTTACTACCTAGGAATATGCCTGTCTTAGGTAGCTACCTACCTACATTTCTGTCTGCTAAAGCAGGTAAGATAAAACTAGGTATTACTACATAACATAACACATAACATCACGCCTGTATTCCCCGAAGGGTTTGACAGAGGTATACATAGTAACACCCTCATTTTGCCGTTATGTTTAAGTCCCATGTATGGCGAGCCTATTGCCATCAATTGGGCACAAATCCAAACACCGAGCTGCTACTGAGGAATTCCACTCGGAAAAACCCTATAACACTTTGCCCGACCTGGGGATCGAACATAGGACCTCACGATCAGCAGTCGTGCTTGCCACCACTAGACCGAGGCAGTTAGGTATTACTATAAATAAAAATAATAACTGTAATGCTTCAAACACGACACGTTTGACACGTTTGGTGCAGTGGCTGAGCGATCGGCTTCTGCGCTATGGGTCGTGGGTTCGATTCCCGCACGGAACAAATATTTGTATGGCCTACAGATAGTTGTTCCGGGTCTGGATGTTTGTACGTGTGAAGATTTGTGTCTGTAAACGCACCCACGATACAGGAGAAATCCTAGTGTGGGGCAACGTTTTTTTTAAAAAAAAAAAAAAAATTATACCTACTCGTGTAGTCGTCTACTTAAGTGGCTATAGGTAGTGTAATAAAGTTAATACTTGTTAGTTGATCCTTCAGAAACTATTGGAACGTAGCAAACTTACCCTCGGATCAAAGTTAGAAATACTGGAAATTATTTTTAAAAGGAAACCCATTTAAGATTTCTTTTAAGTACCTCATTTTCAAAGTAAGGGCATATATGTGGATTTAGCGCAAAGTTAATTACCTGTTTTACCTCATTATGAAAATTTTGAAAAATCGAATATAATAATCAAAATAATCTAAGAAATAGTCTGCTAGGACTAATTATTATGGTAAGAAAATGATTTTGTATGACACAGATATACCTACAACAATTTACCAAACGACATTAAAGATTGTGATAACATAAATGTAAGTATTTAAAAGTTAACTCGTGAAATATGTATGTACACTATAACTTCTAACATCCTGGAGACGAACACTATAATTATTGTAATGTAATCACATTGTATTTGATTTTAAATGGACTGTAAGTTCTTATCTATACTAATATTATAAAGCTGAACAGTTTGTGTGTTTGTTTGAACGCGCTAATCTCAGGAACTACTGGTTGGAATTGAAAAATTATTTTTGTGTTGGATAGTCCATTTATCGAGGAAGGCTATAGGCTATATAACATCACGCTACGACCAATAGGAGCGGAGCATAAATGGAAAATGTTGCAAAAACGGGGAAAATGTCCACCCATGCGAAGTCGGGACGGGCCGCTAGTGAGAAGAAATAAATTTCTTTAAACCTAAATAAATCGTTACAATTTTTGTACATATTATCTAGGTACCTACAGACTTTAGGTGTCAAGATTGTGACGATGAAAGTAATTCATAAATTAAAAGCCTCTTTTCAAAGTTTCTTTAATAAGAAAGGCTTGAAGACTGCTTCGTTGATCTAGTGGGGGCAAGCGCAACTGTTGATCATGAGGTCAGGGTTCGATCCTAGGTCGGGCAAAGTGTTATTGGGTTTTTTCGTGTGGAACTCCTTAGTTGCAGCTCGGATCTGTGCCCGTTTGATGGCAATAGGCTCACCCTCTATTACATGGGACTTAAACATAACGGCGAAATGAGGGTGTTACTATACATCTCTGTCCAGCCGTTCGTGGAATACAGGCGTGATGTTATGTTTTTTAATATGAAAGGTTATTCGAATTAGAACCGGAATTAAGCTGAAAATTTAGACAAATCGTGATGCTGCGCTCCTTGATACTCTTTTTAGGTATCAAAAACCTTATTTTTAGATAAATATACATAACATAATAAGATAATCAGTCCATTACTGTCCCACTGCTAGGCACGGGCCTCTTCTCAGAATGGGTAGGGTTTAGGCCTTAGTCCACCACGATGACCTGGTGCGGGTTGGCGGACTACAAACCATCGAGAACTTTATGGAGCCCTCTCAGGTGTGCAGGTTTCTTTACGATATTTTCCTTCACCGTTAATGCGAGTGATGATAAAATTAGATTAATTTAGAAAGTCAATGAACGAATTATTATAGGTACAAACGTTAAAATAAAAACAGCAACATTAACCCTATAATACTGTTGTCGTTGTCGCAGCGGGTTAACAACTTAAAATATAGGCAATCACTGCTGAGAAATTGCCAAAAAATACAGTGAAACAAAATTTAAGCGTCCAATGTATGGCAGTAACATCTGGCCCGGTTGGCATGCTGCCAGACCCGCATCCTTGGCACGCTTGGACCTGCCAAATGGCCCCATAACAATAAAGAGGACAATTGTATTAATAAATAATTTATTATCAGACCTCCATCAGGTTTACGAGGCCGAGATTATAAGGTGAACATTTGTTGTAATAAGACCTTATTCGATAACAAACCCTAATTTATTTAGTAGATACTATTAGGTTGTGTAATCTTGTAAACTATAAATTATTGTATCTTTAGTTTGATCTTGAAGGGGGACGAAAGTTTAGGGTTAAGTTACAGTAGGCTATGGCCAAGTCGCGTGACGATCTCCGGCCACTCCAGTGAGTGGCCTGCGGGCGGCGGGTTAGGGGACCCGTCACCCGACCAGTAACAGGCCCGGGAGGATGGCGCGCCGTGTTCCGCGCGCGCCTCTCAGAAGGAAGTGGGGCAGGGGAGAAATTGTCTCACCACTGGAGAGGTCCACCAGATGAAGCTGGTGGACCGAGACCTGCCGGGATTACGGTGCATGCAATAGCGAATCCCGTGACCCCGGCCTTAAGTCAGAAGGAGGGACACCGTTGGTTTTAGCCGGTAAGAGTCTGGCACACCCCCTTGCCTTCCCCTGGCGAGGGACATCCGTGAGGATTTTCCAACGATAAAAAAAAGTCTATGGCCTAGTACTCAAACGTTACTCAATTTAAAGTTGCCGTTAATTCTCGTGCTGTCACTGTCACTCTAAGGCGAAGTAACAGAGATAGCACGAGAATTAACGGCAACTTAAAATTAGTATCGTTTGAGTATTTGGGTTATACAAGATTAGTCGGAAAGGGGGTACGAAGCCGCGGGTCACTTAAAGTATCACTGATGAGTGATGACTATTTTAAAGCAAGGGTAAAAATTTCAAAATTTGATCACTTTTATTTGCATGCAAAAAGATTTTTGGTTAGTTGAAAAAAAAAACATACCTGCTTTAGTTATGAATTCAGAAAATTAAGTTTCTAATCCGTGATCCCAAATATGACCTAAATAGTAAACACAGCTGATCATAGCTATGGACAGATAGATTTTAGCATATTTTTTACGAAATTTTTGGAAAGCTATTTCTATTAAACTATCCAGTTTTTGGGAAAGTTGTAGAACAAAAGTAATCCATTATTATATGTACTTTAACACCCTTTCGGCTTAGTACCTCCTTTCCGACTAACCTTGTAGATCAGATATTTTTTTCAAGCGGAAAAAGTGTAGGAATCCTGCAGGTTTCTTTAATAATGCAGTTTTCTTTTACAAATACTGTGAAATTGTTTGACAATAAAAACAAAATTAAACATTTTGATAGTTTTCGTAACTACAGTTCCTTATTATGGTTCCAAGGAGTAGGTACGAACTGTTGGTAGGGAAAGACGTAGATGCAATCACCTTAAAACAGGGTAATATGCCTTACAATGAGAAAGTTTAAGCCTTAGTCCACCACACTGGCCTTGTGCGGGTTGGCGGACTACACACTTTATTTAAAACGTTATTATTGAAGTCTTCAGTTTCCAGGTTTACTCACGTAGTTTTCCTTCGCCGTTAACGGAAGTAATAATGAATTCTGATCTGCATATGAATTCAGGAAGTCAGTTGTGCAGGCCAGCGTGGTGGACTAAGGCCTAAACCCTTCACATTTTAAGTCAAATAACTTGACTACCTGTTTATTCGATGGTGTGATTGTATAACATACAACATGTGTAATACATACAACAGATCCTTGTAGGGGTACATGGGGCATTCTTCGAAAAATATTAACGAAAATTGAGAACGTCATTAGCATCATCCCAAAGTTAAGAATGCAGATGTTTAATACTATAATTATGATAATGAAAACTCAAACTATACCGCTGCCGTCAAGCAATAAGACAAGAATAAAAACAATCTGACAATACTATAACGTTAACAACCCGGGAGAAGAATGATTTGTTAAAATAATGTTTAAAATTTTCGAATATTCACCCACATGTAACATTACAGTTACAGCTAATATCGGTATGTCAGGATTGCGAGAATGGTTTTTTTTTTTTTAAAACGTTGCCACACTCTAGGATTTCTCCCGTGTCGTGGGTGAGTTTACAAACACAAATCTTCACTAGCACAAACATCCAGACCCGGAACAACTATCTGTAGGCCATACAAATATTTGTTCCGTGCGGGAATCGAACCCACGACCCGTAGCGCAGAAGCCGATCGCTCAGCCACTGCACCAAACGTGTCGTCAAATAAAGTAAATGAAACAAACATAGACTCTCCACCACTGAGAGAACTTTTAATTAAGTTAGTGATTAGTTACAGAAGCTAGTTCACAATATATCACAATATAATAATTTACTGCCTTGGTGGTCTAGTGGTCGCAAGCGCGACTGCTGAGCATGGGGTCTGGGATTCGATCCCCAGGTCGGATAAAGTGTTATTGGGTTTTTCCATTAGGAATTTCTCAGTAGCTGCCTGGAGTCTGGATTTGTGCCCGGTTAATGGCAATAGGCTCGCCCCCTACGTGTACTAAAACACCTCTGCCGAACCCTTCGGGGAATGTAAGGTGTGATATTATGTTATAACAATTTACATAAGATCAGAAAATAAGGACAAGCAAATCAGATATAAAAGGTCAAACTTCTTTAGCTGTTCGACATGGAATCCTCTGCTCCGTCGAATGGCCACTGTTTTTATAACTTCGGGTACGTTGATTCATCTTGACGGTTACCCTCCTTTATCAACATTGTCCAGTGTTACCAGCTACTGATAACATGACCTTTAAATCTAATTAACGCGTGTAAGTACCCATGTCATATAAGGCTACCCCGGATCTTTGTAAGAACGTGACATTACATAATTAGGACGACTACATAATTACGAATGAATCCTGTTAATGAATATGTACGAGTATAAATAAGTAAGATGTGTAATAATTATAATTTTCCTTGTCATTATTTTGTAAACAATATGTTAATATAATATGTATGAGACACGTGTATAACGCATGTGTTTCCATTACACAAGAGTATAGAAAAAATAACAATTACTACTTTTATATTGTCCTTGATTGCTAATTAACCTGTCTATTTTTAATTTGATTAAAGCAAAAATAATGTTTCACGTTTAAATGTTTGCATACCTTTAATACAAAATTTAGATGGCCGTACAATAGGTTACACGCCATGCGATTTCTAAAAAGGTAGATGGTTAATTCATAATAAATGAAAACATTTTTAAAAACAAGCTTTTATTTAAATGCACTTAAAAAAAGAAAATAAAGTTTAAATTAAATCAAACCCATCGTTTTATTACCTACATTATACAATTAATTCATTTATCTGATATAAAAGCTTGTCGCGAGATTTATAATTTTATGAAATAAGTACATAATTTTTTCCTAGAATATCTTGTGTCAAGATCAAGTTACATATTATGTATTCTTGTATTAGTAGGTATCTCGCGACAAGCTTTTATATCATATAAATAAATTAATTGTAAAATGTAATAAAATGATGGGTTTGATTTAAATTAACGTTTATTTTCTTCTTTTTAGAGCATTTAAATAAAATTGCGTATACAACATTCCATGTCTGTGCTGCTAACCATTGAGGTGTTCCCTAGTCAGGACCCAACCCTGAGTGCAGCAACCATGTCACGGTAAAACTTAAACCGGCTATCATAATAAAATGCGTACACAAAATGTCGTGTCTGTGCTGTTAACCGTTGAAGAGTTTCTTTATCTGGAGCTAATCTTGGATGTCGATTCAAGTCACGCCAACCGTAAAAATGTATTGTCATCGGAACTGAACCAACATGTAAAAATTCAAATCCGTAGGATAAGAGGAAGTGGTTCAAAATTCAGTTGCAAGATTTAACCGAACATACATACGAATACATAGGTACATACAAACATTGCAAGTCTAAACTTTTAATCTTATAAAGAGGAAAGATTTGATTGTTTGTTTGCATTGAATAGGCTCTGAAACTACTGGACCGATTTGAAAAATTCTTTCACCATTTGAATCCTACATTATCGCTGATGAACATAGGCGATAGAATATTCTCAAAAAAATATTTATATGAAATAAAACTTCTTACGCTAAAAATAAAAAGCTTGTAAAATAGATCACTCTCTCGCAGTGGGATAGTATTATGTCAGAAGGTTGAGTAGCATCCCTATGTCTGATAATAACTAACAATGCATTGCGATCATTAATCCGCCGGATGCGGGGCTCGTGGCTAATTACCAGCTGCGTTATAATTACAGATGATACGATTTGCGAGGTTAAGCTGCGCTTGCCTAGGTCAGTCCGTGGATGAGTGGCCGTTCGTTAACACATCGAGACCCCTCCGTGCCTCGGAGAGCACGTTAAACAGTTGGTTCGGGTGTCATACGAATACCTATAACAGTCGTTACGGGAAGTCAGAAGCCCGAAAGTCTGATAACCGGTCTAAACTTAGGATATCGGCATTGCCCAGTAACTGGGTTGCGGAGGTCTGATGGTAGTCGCTCCGTGTAAAATACTGGTATTCAGCCGCATCTGGTTAGACTGGAAGCTGACTCAACATAGGAAAAGGCTAGGCAGGACGAACCAATCTTTCTACTAAGCGTGATCATTGTGGCTATTTCTATCTAGCGGCTCGTCCCGGCTTCGCACGAGTGGATATTTTTCCCGTTTTTGCAACATTTTTCATTTATGCTCCGCTCCTATTGGTCGTAGCGTGATGTTTCGTGATGTTCCTCGATAAATGGACTATCCAACACAAAAAACAAATCAATTCCAACCAGTAGTTCCTGAGCTTAGCGCGTTCAAACAAACAAACTCTTCAGCTTTATAATAATAGTATATATATAATGAAGTACATAGTACATGTTCAAAATAAAGTAGGTCACCCTTTGAGAAGAACAAACAGAAAAAAGGATTTAAAAAGTGCCGTGTGGAGTGTGGACACAAGTGGGGCGGTAATGGACGTAACAAGGGACACGAAAAATGTTACGAAAACAAAAAACGAGGACGGGACTGTACATTTGTGTGGGTTTAGACAGCGTTTGTTTGCACGGTTGCGCCCTCTGGTAGCCGTATTAGAAGTCTGTTAAATTAGTTCGGAGTACGTAATTATAAAATGCTGCGGGTAGTAGCCTTTTGGGAACCCAATACAACCACGCGTTTTTGTTTTTCATTTACTAAGCAGTGATAGCCTAGTGGTGTGACCATCGGACTGCCAAGTCACAGGTCTCGAGTTCGAACCCAAGGCACGCACCTCTGACTTTTCGGATCCATGTACGTATTGTATAATTATCACTTGCTTAAAAACGGTGAAGGAAAACATCGTGAGGAAACCGGCATGCCTGAGAGATATTTCTCGACGGCATGTGAAGCCAAGTCAGAGGCCCATGGGCTTACTTAGCTAAATATGTAAACAAACTTGGAACTGCCTCGTTGGTCTAGTGGTGGCAACCGCGACTGCTGATCGTGAGGTCCTGGGTTTGATCCCCAGGTCGGACAAAGTGTTATTGCGTTTTTCGCGTGGAATTCCTCAGTAGTAGCCCGGAGTTTGGATTTGTGTCCGGTTAATGGCAATAGGCTCACTCCCTATTACATGGGACTTAACATAACAGGCGAAACGAGGGTGTACTAAAACACCTCTGCCGAACCCTTCGGGGAATGTAAGGCGTGATGATGTTATGGAACAAGTGTCATCTGACCTCTGACAATATTCTTAACTTGTTAGTACCAAACACTCAAATGCTACTCAATTTTAAGTTGTTGTTAAATTCGTGCTGTCCCTGTTACTTCGCCTTAGAGTGACAGTGACAGCACGAGAATTAACGGCCACTTTAAATTTAGTGGCGTTTGAGTGTTTGGCCATTAGACTTTCGTACTTCTGACTACTCGATTTTGGCAATCGAGCGTGCACACCGAGGCACAGATTCGGGTGATATATCATTCATATGTTCTGCCTAGCCTTTTGCCAACTAGGTTGGGGTCAGCTTCCAGTGTAACCAGATGAAGCTGAATACCAGTATTTTACACGGAGCGACTGCCATCAGACCTCTGCAACCCAGTTACTGGGCAATGCCGATAACCTAAGGTTAGACCGGTTGTCACACTTTCGGGGCTTTTGACTATCCGTAACAACTGTCATAGGTATTCGTATGACACCCGGAATCGACACGATAAATCTCCGAGGCACGGATAAATCTATACTAATATTATAAAGCTGAAGAGTTTGTTTGTTTAAACGCGCTTATCTGAGGAACTACTGGTTAGAATTGAAAAATATTTTTGTGTTGGATAGTCCATTTATCGAGAAAGGTTATAGGCTATATAACATCACGCTACAACCAATAGGAGCGGAGCATAAATGAAAAATGTTGCAAAAACGGGAAAAATGTCCACCCGTGCGAAGGCGGGACGGGCTGTTAGTCATTTATATAAGTACCTATAAACATTATTATGAAATATATGTACATATACAAAAAATAATGTTGTCTTTAATTTGCGTAAAATTAGAGTTTGTTTTGGCATTTTCTTGTTGCTCAGTAATGAAAGACCTACAACAGTCGAGGAGCAGATATATTTCAACAAGAAAATAAGGTAATTTATTCATACGATACGTAGGAATCACGACTAAAAACATGAGGAAAATTAATTAGTGTAAGTAGGACAGCAACATCTAGGTCTCTCTCTTTATTTGTTTCTGTTTGATGTGCGCCCGAACCAGAAAACGAAATTAAAAACTACTCAATGTGACATTTATTTCGACACTTGCTGTTCTGTAGGCGACACTTACAATGTAAAGTCATGGACGTGAACAGTGCTAAAGTCAAGCTTGGTATTTGAGATACAGCGGGACAGGAGCGATACAGAACATTGACATCAAGTTTTTACAGAGAAGTTCACGGTGCTATATTAGTTTACCATGTGTCAGACCAAAGTCCCTATCAAAACTGAAAGACTGCGTCGAGGAACTTCAAGTATACTCCACCAAGAAGAACATAGTCTGCTTAGTTGTCGACAATAAGATTGACAAGCAAATCATTTTGGGACACAATACATAATATCAGCAAGCACGTTGGGTCACCCGCGCGACAGCGCAACGTGTATTCCCAAGGAGGGTTGATGTCAGGCAGGCGGCCGGTCATAAAACAATAAGCCAAACCTCTAACAACATGGATTTATGAAATACATCTGGTGCCGACCTTACCTAGTGTGGGATAAGGGTAGGAAGAAGAAGACTTGCTGTTCTGTAGGTCTGGCACGAATGCTGTCGAGTTACCACACATATAGGTAATGTTAATGTAAGTGAATTTTGAATCGGAAATGCTCATTTCGCACATACTATTTAATTAAATTGAAAACTTTATTCATATCTATGTATGATACAAATTGTGCATGTCGCAAAAAAATTAACCATTTATAGAACAGTTGTATTTTCGATTCAAAATTCGCTTACGTTTACGATACTATCACCCATATTCTAAGATGTTCCTCCAAAACTTATTCGACTCGACTCCACCTCGACTCACTACCAAGTTGACATAAACGTCCTCGACTCGAGATTTGTCCTCAGTCGAGATAAGGAATCATCTGTCAAACTCAAGGTACCTCGGAACCTACCTTAAGGAAGGAAGTGTCAAAGTTCGTATGTGATAAAAATGAATTTTGAAGACTTTATCGAATATGCGTGCGATATTTCTTACAATTATTTATCGCAGCGTTATTTGCGCGATGCAGATAATTCAAATTATAACGTAATGATTCCGTCGCGGAACCTCAAAGTTCACTCGAAATTGCGACTAAGAATACAATTTTGAAGGTGTTTTCGCGGCCGTTCTGAGTCGAGTATGAGTCGAGTAAGTTTTGGAGACACGTCTTAGAATATGGGTGTATACGTCAAACGCTCGTGTTAGATCTACTGAACAAAATAAACGTCGTAGATCTAGTACATGCACTACTCCAGATATGTCCTAGATCTTAGATTAATGATTGGTTTGGACTGCGCTCCAGCGGTTTTAAATCATTAACCTAAGTCCCAGAATTAATAAAAGTACCTATCTAAATCTTCATAATATGTATTTTGAAGTATCTTTTAATTGGAACACAATGTTTATGTAAAGACTACGCATGAACACCCGTGTGAACTGTGAAGCAGAAAAACGAATGGTAACCATAGACTTAGGATTTTTCGACATTTTATGTCTATGATGGCAACACGTGTCCATGTCTAGAGTCTGCGCCACGACTGAAGTCTTGGGCGCTATGTTGGCACCACTGATTTTTCATTGTAAAAGAGCCCGAAACTATGGAAAGTCCTTGGTGCCAACATAGCGTTCAAGAGACTACAGTCGTGGCGTAGACTCTGGTAGGTACGTCCTTATACCTATTTTGACAGTTCTGGGCGGGTAGTCAGATGCCCGAAAGTCTGATTACCGGTCTATCCTTAGGATATCGGCATTGCCCAGTAAATGGGTTGCGGAGGTCTGATGGTAGTCGTTCCGTGTAAAATATTGGTATTCAGCCGCATCTGGTTAAACTGGAAGCTGAACCCAAGAAAATTGGGAAAAGGCTAGGAGGAAGAAGAGTTCTGGGCGGCACTGCTTGAAAAGACAAAACCAAATAAACATCCATTTCTACCAATAAACGTCCAATGTTGAACATAAACATAAACTTGCTGTTAAACAGTTATAAAAGAAATGTAATATAAAACAATAAAACATAACTAACGATAAAATTATTTCTCTCAAAACGTTCCGACATTGGAATACCAAATACTTTAGTGGTACATAATTGGCTTCCTTCCCAACGAACTACTCGATGTTCGAGATTCACACCTCCAAGTCTCTGAATAATTAAGATGGCTGCCGTGTTCGCTTTTTGAACTTGGTATTAATTGCTCTTAGAAAAGACGGAGGGACTGAGGTAGGCCTCTTTTGTTAATGGCTGATTTTAAAGATACGTTGTGTGGTTTTGAAAATAGCCCACTTTTCTTTTTTTGTATATGTCGTATAGTTCAGTCATTTAAAAATTGTATTTATGGCAAACAAACCTTTGATCGATTGGATTTGTGCCCGATTGATGGCTATAGAGCCTATTGCCATCAATCGGGCACACCCTCTTACATGCGATTTAAATACAAGGTTAGTCGGAAAGGGGGTACTAAGCCGCGGGCCACCTAAAGTATCACTGATGACAATTTTAAAGCAAGTGCTAACATTTCAAAATTCGATAATTTTTATTTGCATGCAAAACGATTTTTAAACTAGTTTAAAAATAAACATACCTGTTTTAGTTATGAATTCAGAAAATTAGTTTTCTAATCCACCCCAAATATGACCTAAATTGTAAAAACAGCTGATCATAGCTATGGACAGATAGATTTTAGAATATTTTTTACGACATCTTTGAAAAGCTATTTCTCTTAAACTATCGAGTTTTGAGGAAAGTTGTAGAACAAAAGTTATCCCTTATTATGGGTACTTTAACACCCCTTCGGCTTAGTACCCCCTTTCCGACTAACCTTGTATAACGGCGATATGAGGGTGTTGCTATACACCTCTGCCCAATCCTTTGGGGAATACAGGCGTGATGTTATGTTATGTTTAAAACAGTTAATGATTTTTTAGCGCAATTATTTATTTTTGGCAAACAAGCAGGTATTAGTATCAAATAACAGGTTTTGAAACACAAATTAAATTATGAATATGTAATGGGTGACCCAATTTTGTTAGCTAGGCAGTTTTTAGGCGCGGTGAGGGTCTAAAAGCCGGTCCGTGCCAATTTAGTGTATCATACGAATAATTCTAACGTGAAATGAAACGTTTCGGGGAATATTTTAAAATTGTTAAGGATATTTTTAGGAAATGTTAAATTCTCGTTTGGATTTCTAGACCTTTTTTTAGAATTTTGTATATGAATATAAATAATTAATGTTATTAATAGAACAAACCATAATTCGCCTGTCCCTATTAACAATGTAGGATCTGCAAAACAGTAATTTTAAAGGAAAGCGCGTCAAACGTGTATGTAACGAATAAACATAAAAACTACTGGACCGATTTCAAAAATTCTTTTACCGTTAGAAAGCTACGTTATCACTAAGTAACATAGGCTACGGGCGGAGCCGTGAGGACACAGCTAGTATTATACATATACCTTTAAAAGCTCATGTACATAGTAATGAAATATTATTTTTCCTTTTCTAAATATGCCTTTTCTAATATCTAATAACCAAAACCAAGATAATTGCTTATCCGACCTTGTTAATAGGGACAGGCGAATTGTGCCCGAAAAATGGTAATAGGCTCGCCACTTATTACTTGGGACTTAATACAAGAGGCGAAACGTGGATGTGCATACTTCTGTAATAGGAGAACACCTCTGCTTACCCCTTCGGGGATTACAGGCTTGAGTACCTACACATAGTGTACGTTCTGCCTAGCTTTTTCCCCAACTAAGTTGGGCTCAGCTTCCAGTCTAACCAGATGCGGCTGAATAACAGTATTTTACACTGTATTTCTGTATTTTTAATGTTGTGTTGAAGTCAACTTGACTTTAACGACACGGTTGGTGCAGTGGCTGAGCGATTGGCTTCTGCACTACGGGTCGTGGGTTCGATTCCCACACGAAACAAATATATGTATGGCCTACAGATAGTAGTTTCGGGTCTGGATGTTTGTGCGTGTGAAGATTTGTGATTGTAAACACACCCACGATACAGGAGAAACCCTAGCGTGGGACAATGTTTTTTAAAAAAAAGAAAAATGTATATTATTATGTAAATCGATTTCGAGTGTGTTGGAGTTTTTCTTTATTTGTATATTGTGTTGGAGTCAACTTTGATGTTATACGGGTCACTCACATTGGCACGAATATACAAACCCACAAGTGTGGAACTGACATTCGCGTAGTCATATGCGAACATTTTATTTATTTATTTATTTAGGGACAACAAACAGCAGTGTAATAATAAGTAAACATAGGTTAGAACTTATAATAGAGGCAACAAATATACTACTCACAACGTTATTCACATATTACTAAACAGATCTACTAGTTGTTAGAAAGAACAATATAAAAGTAAACATAACTTAATTATTAAGGTTCTGATCACTTAACATACATACATACATAAACTCACGCCTTTTTCCCATGGGGGTAGGCAGAAACTATAGAAAGCCACATGCTACGACCCTTACATACCCCTTTCGCTTCATCCACATTCATACATCTTGTCATACACGCACGCCGGTTGAGAGTACTACGCACCTGACCTTTGTGAAGAACATCACCAATAACATCGATGTATGTCCTTCTAGGACGTCCTCTACCGGCGTTCCCATTGACATCCGCCTTATAAATTCCTTTTGTTAATCGCCGTTCACTCAATTCTCTCAACATGACCAAACCACCTAAGCATACTCCTTTCAATTTTTGTCACTTCATCATCTTTTAAACCACAACTTTGTCTAATCTCTTCATTTCTCAATCTATCATTCAAAGTTACACCGCACATACTTCGCAAGGAACGCATTTCCACGGCATTTATTCTACTTTCATGCCTCTTCTGCCACGACCAACATTCACTTCCATACATAAGCGTAGGTACCAGGTTCCATAATGGTGATCACTTAAAATAGTAAAAATTTCTTTTCTAAATATAGCCTTGCTGAAAAACATATCAGTTGAGCTAAACTGCCTATTGTAGGTGTCAACTAAACATTTTCCATACAAAACGGAAAACATTCGAACAATGTACGAATGTTTGCGCGCACGTGAATGACCGGGGTTAGATCACTACGTACAATTACGTCAAACATCATTACCTATAGGACTTTAGGTGAAGATTTAAGATGAATTTGATACTTATACAAAAGAAGGTCGTTGGTTTCTAGGCCAGGGTTTTATTTACGGGTATTGGAAAAATGACAGATCTCAGATAGAGGTACCTATTATTTTCTTTATTTTTGCTCCTGCCGCCCACGGGGAGATATTGATTACTTTCCGAAAAGCTGTGATAAAATAATGTTTTTTTTCCAATAAGTAAACAGCGATAGTCTAACGGTTGAACGCTTGCCTTCGTTCGTTCTCTGACTTTTCTAATTCATGTGTGGATTATAATTTGATTAGGTATCATTTGCGTTAACGGTGAAGGTATTATTGTGAGGAAACCTGCACATCTGTGGGTTCCATAAAGTTCTCGATGTTGTGTAGTCCGCCAACCCGTACTAACCCAGCGTGGTGGACTAAGGCCTAAACCCTTCTCATTCTAGAAGAGGCCCAGCAGTGGGAGAGTAATGGGCTGATTATGATTGTATGTTATATGCGACCTGCGAAATGTTCAAATCTTCTTCTTTTCGTGTGGTTAGTGACAACCTGGTGTCATAGTTTATGCCGCCCATGGGCCTCTAGCTTGGCTTCAGAGCCCGTCTAGAAATATCTCTCAGGCATGCCGGTTTCCTCACGATATTTTCCTTCACCGATTTTAAGCAAGTGATAATTATACAATACGCACATGAATCTGAAAATTCAGAGGTGCGTGCTCCTTCGAACTCGAGACCTTGACTTGGCAGTCCGGTCACACCAGTAGGCTGTCACTGCTGTAATGTAATGTTCAGATAAGATCATTTAATAAAGGTCTTCATCAAGCCTTCCGATCTCCAAGGATTTCATCACAATAAAGGATTTTTCTAAAACAAATTCGTACAACACCCGAACATTTTTTGTTAAATAGAACGTGTCCTATTCGGGTCGCATCGATAGCATATCTATTCCGTAGCTATTGGACGTAAAACATACTGGGTCACCGCTTCCCTTGCGAATATAGACACCATGATATAATAAATCGTGGGAATGTTTGAAAGTCTAAAGCACGCTCGTATTTCCCGAGAGTAAGTACCTATGTAAGTAAGATGTACTTCCGTAAATTTATCTTACTGGATACACTGCACAAATCTCGGAATAAGAATGGCTGAGAAAATCCTGCTATAACTAAATAACATAACATAAAAAAAATTAACAAAAATAAAACCGACTTCAAATTGTCTATCTCCGAAGTTCTTCATCAGATCTTCACCAAATTTAAATGGGACCACTTTGATAGAATACTGTTTCAAACAAAAAAAGAATAATTAAAATCGGTTTACAATTAGCAAAGATATAACAGAACAAACATACAAAAAAAAACACAGTCGAATTGAGAACCTCCTCCTTTTTTGGAAGTCGGTTAAAAATCACGCCCATCCCAGATCGGTTGGGTAAAGGTGTATAGTAACACCCTTATATCGCTGTTATGGTTAAGTCCCATAGAATAGTGGGCGATCCTACTACCATCAACCGGGCACAAATCCAAACTCCGGGCTGCTACTGAGGAATTCCACACGGAAAAACCCAATAACACTTTGCTCGAACTGTGGATCGAACCCAAGACCTCACGATCAGCAGTCGCGCTTGCCACCACTAGACCAACGAGGCAGCTTACTGTACCTACTATTTATTATTCTGTGGTAGCAGTCTCATCAACTCGAGTCAACTCTGATTGCAAGCTCCAAATAGCCACTTATCTCTTTAAATTCCGTAGCACCGGGCACGCGAATGATAAAATTAGTCGTAGGGTGTCTTTCCTTCAAGCAAAGGGAGGACTGAAGACGTTGAAACCTGTGTAATGGCCACCTTGCCGACCACATGATGACAGTGTTAGCGTGATGAAACTATTCTGGGGTCATGTGTTTGTAAATGATAAATTAAAATATGAAATTAGAAATGTGTTTGGTTATGTAAATGATAATAAACAATTTTTATTTCGGTAAATAAATCTGTTACAGACACTTTTACAAGTCAATGTAATGCTTTTTTTTAAGACTAGACGGCGTTGGCATTTTCTATCTGACTAGCTCTGAGAAGAAAAGCGGAAACAAACTCAGAGATCAAGGTCTCTTTTAAAGTCCAGACATTGTGGTATAAAATCTATGCGAGTGTCACAATGTAGGGCAACGTCTGGAATGGTCTTTTGAGGAAAGTGCTATAGCAGGTTTGAGTTGACCTGTCCTAACTGACGGCACGCATGCATCAGCCACCGTATAGCTCAAACTTTATTTTATTTTATGTATTTTTTGGTACTAAATAACATCTCTCTAGGTTCTCTGTCTATTGTCCTACCGAAGAACTAGCGATTGGTCAGTTAAACGCTTCCATTTATGCAATATTTGGGACACTTTTAATGTAGGTTATGAATATAATAACAATTTCTAGGTTATGAAAACTAAAAAAACCTCCAAGTTTACCATTCTAGAACACTGAAATTGTGTGTCATGGTCGAGGTAGGTGGTTGCTTCACCTTGAAAAAATACAACACACATCATTGTATTAATGGCCAAATTAAAAGATCATTGTTACATAACATAACATCACGCTTGTATTCTCCTAAGGGTTGGGCAGAGGGCAGAGGCAAAATGAGGATGTTACTATACATAGTAACATCCTCATTTTGCCGTTGTGTATAAACTGACTTGGCTTCACATGCCGTCGAGAAATATCTCTCAGGCATGCCGTTTTCCTCACGATGTTTCCCTTCAACTTTTTGAAGCAAGTGATAATTATACAATACGCACATGAATATGAAAACGGTGTTGGGCCGTGAAGAAGACGGATGAAAGAAGATTACACGTAGCGGAGATGAGAATGTTGAGATGGATGTGTGGAGTGACGCGAATGGATAAAGTAAGAAATAAGTATATTAGAGGAAGTTTGAAAGTGGCACCAGTGACAGAAAAGTTGAAAGGAAAGCGTTTGTCTTGGTATGGGCATGTGCTGAGGAGGGATGAAACACATGTGACTAAGAGAGTGATGAATATGAATGTTGATGGATGGAGGGGGAGAGGGAGACCTAAGAAAAGATGGAGGGATTGTGTGAGGGAGGATATGAAAGATAAGGGAGTAAATGATAATGAGACGGCTGACAGGGAAGAGTGGAAGAGAAAAACATATTGCGCCGACCCCAAGTAACTTGGGACCAGGGCAGGAGATACTACGCACATGAATATGAAAAGTCAGAGATGCGGGCCTTGGGTTCGAACTCGAGACCTGTGAATGATGTATATTCGTTCCTATAGATGAAGTCTATCAAACTAGCCAGTAATTGATGATTTAATGCTAAAGTGGGAGAGTAAGAAATTGAGTAAAAGAGCAAAGAAATAATTGGAGCGAAGGAACTAAATATAATAGCATTAGTCTGGGGAATTTTAATCCGGCTTAAAAGAAAGGTGTGAAAATTACTTAATTAGATGTCAGTCACCGTCCAACCGCATTGCGGTAGCTTATATTTTCAAAGGAGGGATTTAAAGTAAAGCGTATTGAAAAATTCATTCCTATCCTGTTAACCCATCGATATTGTGGCGGCATCTATCACGCCACATGAGAATTACGCAGCACGACGAATGTCTAGCAGACTACAGCGACAACAATGACAGCTGTCAAATGAAACGTCACAAATCCTGCATCGCGAATCCAGATCTGACATGGAGTTAGTATATAGGTATATACAACTTCCCAACATCAACCGTTGGGCAGTGATGCGCCAGGCATAAGACCCGCCTGGTTGGAGGATACTCCCTCTTCGTTGGAGGAACACCAATACACCATACCTCTTTCTTCCACAATATAAATAAAAACGACACCGACAGACCAATTAAAAATAAATAAATACGCAAAAGTCAACGGTATTTTTAAACGAACATTTTGCTTGTGTTATTTTTTCATACATGTATGTCAAACACGACTGCGTATCGGAAAATGTCTGTGTAATACAAAACGCGATGTCACCCCAGTCGCGTTACACAAACCTATTTGTTCAATCCGGCGTGGATTTGTAGCAAAAATCCCATTTATTACCAGTGGGAGATATTATGAAGCAAATAAGCTAAAATGTAATTGCTTATCTTGTGAAACATTTTTGTAGAGATGTTTCGATTAAGTAAGTAAAAACAGCAAGATCAGGGACAGTTCGTTTTAAAGAACAGTAAAAGATTTTCTTTGTCAAAAAAAATAATTGTTGAAGAAGATCACCGTTTCGTAACGTGGTACATATAATTTATTTTTTATACAAGGTTAGTCGGAAAGGGGGTACTAAGCCGCGGGCAACGTAAACTATCACTGATGACTATTTTAAAGCAAGTGTTAAAATTTCAAAATTCGATAATTTTTATTTGCATGCAAAATTATTTTTAATAAAGTTTTTTCAAAAAATAATCATACCTGCTTTAGTTATGAATTCAGAAAATTAATTATCTAATTCGTGACCCCAATTATGACCTAAATTGTAAAAACAGCTGATCATAGCTATGGACAGATAGATTTTGGCATATTTTTTACGAAATCTTTATAAAGCTATTTCTCTTAAACTATCGAGTTTTGGGGAAAGTTGTAGGACAAAAGTTATCCCTTATTATGGGTACTTTAACACCCTTTCGGCTTAGTACCCCCTTTCCGACTAACCTTGTATATCCAAATTTATTTCCAGCTTGTTTTTATATCCAATACAATACTTAATTTAGGCAGGAATATATCAGGTATCTAAATTATTCTATCTACGCACTCAATCTAGGCGATAATAAGATCTCAATGAGCTTCAAGCTATCACTAAGTAAATATTAATTTAGACGCAGACATTAATATTATTATTAAGTAATAGTCCTTGGTATCGTCTGACTCGGACTAATTCCATATTTTAACCATAATTGGATGGAACCAAATTCTTTTTTTCGTATGGTTAGTGATTAACCTGGTGTCAGAGTTTATGCCACCCATGGGCCTCCGATTTAGCTTCACATGCCGTCGAGAAATATCTCTCAGGCATGCCGGTTTCCTCACGATGTTTTCCTTCAACATTTTTAAGCAAGTGATAATTATACAACACGCAGATGAATCTGAAAAGTCAGAGGTGCGTGCTCGTTCGAACTCGAGATCTATGACTTGTCAGTCCGACGGTCACACCACTAGGCTATAACTGCTGTATAGTGGTGGTGTGGTGGATAAAAATATTATTCTATTAATCTATCTTGGACCCTATCTGTCACCATCAGGCGCAACTAGGCTAAAACGCGACCAGTTCAAAGAAGACTACCACCAGAACGACGTGGGTTACAAAATAGATGTTCTGCCTAGCCATTTTCCCAACTATGTTGGGGTCAGCTTCCAGTCCAACCAGATGCGGCTGAATACCAGTTTTTTACACGGAGCGACTGCCATCAGACCTCCGCAACCCAGTTACTGGGCAATGCCGATATCCTAAAGTTAGACCGGTTGTCAGACTTTCAGGCTTCTGACTTCCCGTAACGACTGTCGTAGTTATTCGTATGACACACGGGACTGACGGTTTAACGTCCTCTCCGAGGCACGGAGGGGTCTTGGTGTGTAACGAATGGTCACCCATCCACAGACCGACCGCGGCAAGCGCAGCTTAACTTCGCAAATCGTATGATCTGCGCGGTTGGTAATTAGCCACGAGCCTCTGAAGTTTCCCCCGAGGGTATCAAAATAAATATTTTTAAAATTTTTAAAAATAGGTGCCTACTTGTTTCTTTACTTCACTTTGTTTCATTTTATCTAAACTAATATTATAAAGCTGAAGAGTTTGTTTGTTTGAGCGCGCTAATCTCAGGAACTACTGGTTGGAATTGAAAAAACCTTTTTGCGTTGGATTGTCCATTTATCGAGGAAGGTTATGTAATATCACGCTACGACCAATAGGAGCGGAGCATAAATGAAAAATGTTGCAAAATCGGGAAAAGTCCACCCGTGCGAAGCCGGGACGTGCCGCTAGTCACGCTGCTAGGTACTGAAAAATACTCGAACTTATGAAAAACGCGACTAAAATGCAATTTCTTACATTTGCATAATATTTTTAGTTAGTTAACATTTCCGACTCTTGTTTGCGATCTCGTGGATTTGAACTTTAATTAGTTTTCAGAACAGTCAGCTGGGATTTTTTACTGAGTCGGGTTTACCCTACGTTGGGGTACGAAGGCTTGAGTTTGCACTTTTTATTTGGGTTCTTCTAACTACTGTTTTTAACTCCCGACGAAAAAAGTTTCAAGCCTATCACCCATATTTTAAGACGTTCCTCCAAAACGTCCTCGACTCGAGATTTTTCCTCAGTCGAGGTAAGGAATCATCTGTCAAACTCTAGGTACCTCGGAACCTACCTTAAGGAAGGAAGTGTCAAAGTTCGTATGTAACAAAAATGAATTTTGAAGACTTTATCGAATATGCTTACGATAATCCTTACAACTATTTATCACGGCGTTATTTGCGCGATGCAGATAATTCAAATTATGACGTAATGACTCCGTCGAGGAACCTCAAAGGTCACTCGAAATTGCGACTAAGAATACAATTTTGAAGGTGTTTTCGAGGCCGTCCTGAGTCGAGTATGAGTCGAGTAAGTTTTGGAGGAACGTCTTAGAATATGGGTGTATGTCTGTCTGTCTATGTGTCTGTATGTCGCATCGTAGCCCCCAAACGGATGAACTGATTTCAATAGAGTTTTTTTGTATTTGAAAGCTGGTTATATTGAGCTGGTAATAGGCTATGTTATATAGAAATCGGATCAGTCGTTTTAAAATAATCAGCTTTTTTCACAGTCGGTGTAGAGATCTGCCATACAATGTTTATTTATTTGAATTACGCTCGTCTGATTGACTTGAAATTTCTAACATATGTGCAAACCTAGTGATTACACAATGTTAGGGTACCATTGAGCTGATCTGATTGAGGGCTTGGATCGGAAGTTTGTTTACACTGCTCCAAAATAACTAATAATGAGGCAGACAGATTTTGCCTCGTTACTTGTTTTGACTTGCCCAAACAAGTGACGATTTGGACAAGGACTTGGTAGGTTGCTCAGTGTGGCGATCAGCACTCGGCAATGACTAGTTGCAGACCCGTCGTGTTTAAGCTCGTATGACTCGTTATGGAAAGCACTTTCTCACCGCATTAATAATAATCGCTAACAAGGATCGACACCCATATAACAATGTCGAAGGTGTTATTAAATTTAAGCTTTATATTGCTAGATGATCTGCTATGCTCAAAGGTGTGGCTTTTTTTGTGCTCCAACACCTGAATCTTGAGCGATCTTTGTGCTGCCACCGTTAACACCATAGATGTGGCAAAATTTTGGGCACCCCAACCATCGACACGAAGACGGTACTCAACTGTCTATTACAACTGCAACACCTAGGACGTGCACTACAGGTCATTGCGTTGCGTCCGTTACCTAGAGTATGTGGCAAGGCTTCATGGCGGTAATGCTGCTTGGTGGCAAGGCTGCTTGGCGGCAATGCTGCTTGGCGGTAATGCTGGTTGCCGGCAATGCTGCTTGGCGGCAATGTTGCAACGGCAACGATGATTGGCGGCAATGCTGTTTGGCGGCACGTATAGAGAGTACTTTCCGGATGAAACACATTCACATGGAGCTGTACTTGTACTAAAATTTCTTTCATACAATCTACCTGTCTTATTTTTCTATTTATAGTTCCTATCAAACCAAACACAGATAATGTAACTATGTTGCGAAGTCGTCGGTCGTTATAATGGCCACTCGACTTGGTCCTCACAATAGATACTTATCTGTTGGTAGCTTACTGGTCACAAGCGCTCGATGTGCGCTGAACCGTTTATGTCTCTGAGGTCTTAGCTTCAATCATCAAATAAGTGAAGAATGGTGGTACTTTTTTTATTAGGTATACTCTGCTGGATAGCATCTCATCATCTGATGGATGGAGGGGAAGAGGGAGACCTAAGAAAAGATGGATGGCTTGTGTGAGGGAGGATATGAAAGATAAGGGAGTAAATGATAATGAGACGGCTGACAGGGAAGAGTGGAAGAGAAAAACATATTGCGCCGACCCCAAGTAACTTGGGACCAGGGCAGGAGATACTACTATACTCTGCTGGATAGCATTATCAGCATATTAATGTCCTACTGCTGGGCGAGGTCCTCTTGTCAGAGTGACAAAGGTAAGGTCTTAAACCAACTTGCTGGCCTAGTGCGGGTTGGACTACTCGCACTGCTAGTTTAAAATAACTGGACCGGTATATTACCATTATTCAAACTACCAGGGCATTATGAAATCGAAATTTCAGTGTGCAATTCGGATTGAGAAATGTTGCTTGATACATTTCACGAAGTACTGGAGGTTTTAAAGCAGGATATTGCATCAATTTTAATATAGCTTGAAGTCAGCTTTTCCAGTAATATCAGAAAATGACAGTGGGTAGAGATCGTCAACACTAAAATGAAGTGCACTTCCGTCGCATTTGCGCAATTTTTTTATATTCTATTTAAGTACTGAAGGCTGCCTTGTTAGTCTAGTGGTCGCAAGTGCGATTGAGCATGGGATCCTGGGTTCGATCCCCAGGTCGGGTAAAATATCATTGGGTTTTTCTATTACGAATTTATCAGTAGCAGTCCGGAGTCTGGATTTTTGCCCGGTTAATGTCAAATGGGATCCCAATGTCAATTACATGACACTTAAACATAACTGGCGAAACGAGGGTGTACTAAAAGCACCTCTGCTGAACCCTTCAGGGAATACGAGGCGTGATGTTGTGTTATGTCTATTTAAGTATGAATTCGGTGGAAGGACGCGACGTTTTAGTCCAGAGTACGTTTAACAAAAGTATTCCCAATGGTTCCCAATGTTGACAGCACTGAGTTTTTACTTAAAAAGCCTCCAAAACAATGAAAAATCTGGGGGCTATTAATGTTCTGCCTAACCTTTCCCAACTATGTTGGGGGGGCAACTCCACAGATAAAGAGGTAACATTTAAGATGCAAAAGCGATGTATTAGGGCAATGTTTGGCCTTCAAACCACAGACAGCTGTACCCCATACTTTGCAAAACATAATATTCTAACACTGCCGTCTCTTTATATATTGGAAGTTTCACTTTTCGTAAAACAAAACCCTCAATTCTTTCCACGGCTTTCAAACCTAGTTACGGCAACAGACGAGATAATTCTAAATTATGTATTCACAGCGCTAGGACAGCTCTTATGTGGAAAAGTGTTTTTTGTATGGCACCTAAAATTTACAACAAAATACCAAATACTTATAAAGAATTGAATTTAAGTTTATTTAGAAAGAAATTTAAAGATTTATTGTATTGTAAATGTTATTATAGTATTAATGACGACACGTTTGGTGCAGTGGCTAAGCGATTGGCTTCTGCGCTGCGGGTCGTGGGTTCGATTCCCGCACGGAACAAATATTTGTATGGCCTACAGATAGTTGTTCCGGGTCTGGGTGTTTGTGCATGTGAAGATTTGTGTCTGTAAACGCACCCACGATACAGGAGAAATCCTAGTGTGGGGCAACTATTTTTTTTTTTTTTTTTAAATAAATAAATAATAAATAAATATAATGATTTTTTGAATGACACTTTTACATAATCTATTGAGATATTAATTATCTAATTTAATAATTTATTGTATAATAAATATAAAATATGTGCTTCTATTGTAATAATTAATAGTATTAACTAATTCGGATGTCTTAATAGTTTTTATAGTGAGTATTCTGATATGCATGTTTTGCTACGATATTTAATGATTTGATTTAATTATAATAATGATAATTGTTTGTTAATTTGCATGCCTCAAATGGCAGAATATGATGAACTTAATTTCAAATTTTAAGACCATAAGACCATATTCAGACAAATAAAGATATTGTATTGTATTGTATTGTCAGCTTCCAGTCTAACCAGATGCGGCTGAATACCAGTATTTTACACGGAGCGACTGCCATCAGACCTCCGTAACCCAGTTACTGGGCAATGCCGATATCCTAAGGTTAGACCGGTTGTCAGACTTTCGGGCTTCTGACTACCCGTAACGACTATCATAAGACTATATTGATTCATCAAATGTGATGTTATTAGCCCCCCAGTGCTACCAACATAGCGCCAAAGGGACTTATTTGGTGAAACGTAGTCTAGTTACACAATCCCTACCAACATATCGACCAAACCGTCATTTGGATTACTTTAAAATGCAATTTTCATAACCTCGAACGCCTGAACTTCAAAAACAATCGATCTAAACATACCGGGGGCCGGGGGCGGGGGGCGGGGTCGCATCAATTCAGCAATTTCATTATACATTATTGGAAGGCTGTTTGTTCGTAGCTGGCTAGTCGCCAACTTGCTTGCATAATGTTTCAAACAACTACCACTGAATAAAAAGAGAACGAAGGTTGAGTTCTAACAATAACGGGCATACATCGCACCTTTAGAATTAAAGAGACCTATTTCAAAATTTTAAGATTTTAAGTTTTGAATGACCTTCTTCATCGACGCTTATTAAAAGTGACGATATAATATTAAAATCATAATGAATTTTATGAACGTACAACCGAATAATCTCTCTTTTCTACAAAATTCATAAAAATACGAACCTTTATTCGACGTTTTCCAAAAGCTTTTTTTTAGATAGGTCTCTATAATTCTAAAGGTGCGACATATACAAGGTTAGTCGGAAAGGGGGTACTAAGCCGAAAGGGTGTTAAAGTACGCATAATAATGGATAACTTTTGCTGTACAACTTTCCCCAAAAGTCAGTAGTTTAAGAGAAATAGCTGTTCTAAGATTTCATAAAAAATACACTAAATTCTATCTATCTTCAGCTATGATCAGCTGTGTTTACATTTTAGGTCATATTTGGGGTCACAGATCAGAAATTCCATTTTCTGAATTCGTAACTAAAGCAAGATTGAAGAATTTTGAAATTTTAACACTTTCTTTAAAACAATCATCAGTGATACATTAAGTGGCCCGCGGCGTAGTACCCCCTTTCCGACTAACCTTGTATAATCAGACCATTACTGTCCCACCGCTGGGCACGAGCTACTTTAATTAAAAAGACCTTAGTTCACCACGCTGGCCTGGTGCGGGTTGGCAGACTACACACACTATCGAGAACTTTTTTTTTCAAGACGCCATTGTTGTTTAGGTTTCACTAACTTATAAAGCATGAAATACAGAGTATATCTGCTACTCAGTAGTAAAAAAGCATGCTACATGGTAGATGGTGAACGAAAAAATACACTAGTAACGAGCATTCTGCCTATAGTAAGATTATTAATTCACTGGAGTAAACTGACAGGTGCTAATGTCAAACAACAATGCACTACTGTCAAACAACAATGGTAGGACCTGTCAATTTACTCCATTGAATTAATAATCCTACTATAGCAGCAAATAGATTGACCGTCGGACTGCAAGTCACAGGTCTCGAGTTCGAACTCAACGAACGCACCTCTGACTTTTCGGATTCATGTGGGTATTGTATAATTATCACTTGCCTAAAAACGGTGAAGGAAAACATCGCGAGGAAACCGGTTCGCCCGAGAGATATTTCTCGACGGCATGTGAGGCCAAGTTAAAGGCTCATGGGCGGCATAAACTCTGACACCAGGTTAGTCACTAACCACACGAAAAGAAGAAGAAGAGCAAATAAACTTTTTTTTAATAGCATGTGTATTCAAGGCTTAATATGTGTTTTATAGGAGTTTACAAAGTTGCTCTTCTGCGCTTAACTTCGTGATAATGTCTGAATCATGACTGCAGAGCCCAAATGCCCCGACCTGGCTATCATTGTGAAGTTTTGCATTTACGTCCGGCTTTCCAGAAGAGCTTTTATGCAAAGTGTCGTGTATCAAGCTTTATTTTTGTTTTATGGTGTGAAATGAATTCGAATTTCAGGATGAAGTTGGCGCTTGCTTTCAGGTAAAATAAATGCATGTTTGTATCTTCAACAGTCTTACAGTTAAAATCTCTTAGGTATTAAAAAATGTTATATGCATTAACTAGCGCCCTGGCTTCGCACGGGTGCAATGTAGATACTAATGTGGGGCATATAAACCTTTCTCTTGAATCACTCTATCTATTGCTGAAAACTGCATTAAAATCCGTTGCGTAGTTTAAAAGATCTAAGCGTACAGATAGCGGGAGCGACTTTGTTTTATACTATGTAAAGATGAGGATATAAATTAATAAGTGGCTAATTACCAACTGCACGGATCATACGGATTTGCGAGATTAAGTTGCGCTAGCTGCGGTCAGTCCGTGGATGGGTGACCGTTTGTTACACATCGAGACCCCTCCGTGCAACGGAGAGCACGTTAAACAGTCGGTCCCGGGTGTCATACGAATACCTATGACAGTCGTTGCGGGAAGTCAGAAGCCCGAAAGTCTGACAATTTGTCTAACTTTAGGATATCGGTATTGCCCTGTAACTGGGTTGCGGGGATCTAATGGCACTCACTCCGTGTAAAATACAGATATTCAGCCGCGTCTGGTTAGACTGGAAGCTGACCCTAACATAGTTGGGAAAAGGCTAGACAGAACGATATAAATTAATATCGTCCACCGTATTTTTTTATGGAATCCTTTACACTAATTTTGGTGTAGCTGCAGTTAAACACTAGCCAGTCTAGGCTAAAGGAAACGCCTACATAAGCCTATCGACGGTCGGCAGTGAAAACCACGTATGTATAAAATACAAATTTTAACAAAAGGTAGAAATAACTGTCTCCTGAAATAAAAATGGCCGATCAAATGTTAATACAAGTTTGTCATCGTACGTCTTAGATAGCTAAGAAGTATTTGAATTGAAAGTTTGTTAACACTTTCAGCGGAGCATCTGGGTATTCAAATGTTTGTTCCGCGGCGCACTTTTTTCTCATACAAAATAAATGACGATTAGTGACGTTCTGATTTTCATACAAGCAAAGATAATATGAAATGTGACACAACCGTTACTACACGTCGACGTTGCGAATGTATGCGTAATTAAAATGTATGTGTGTGAGTAGCCTTATAAAATGTAGGTACAAAAAAACTAACGTGGAGTGGCGCTAGCAGTCCGAAAATTTCAAGTGATACGGCGCGATGACGTAGCTTGAAGGAATTGGTATAAGCCGCAGCCGTTTATACACGTTCTTTAAAGAAAGACATATTTTTTTCTGACGTGATTAAACGTTGTGTCAAATAGCGTTTATCAAATTTTACGTATTATAACGTTGCTCCGCTCAAAGTGTTAAACTAATACTTGTATGACGAGTTTATCAATCTAAAGAACAAATAAAACGCTTTTGAAGAAAATTTGATTTACGAGGTTTTCACTGCCGAGCGTCGCTATGTTATGGTAATAAAGAGCTTACAAGTTGCTTCCAGTCGCTTCCAACAGTTCCAACTGCACTTGTTAATGTTCGGTAGCATTGTTTCGACTTCCTCTAAACAGATTAAATTTCGTAATTCTGCATACAGTCGCGAACTTTGTGCTGTGGGTAGGGTTGGCACCCGTACTTACCTACTTTAAAATATACAACGTGTTACATAATTCCCCATGAAAAATGTAAATAATCAAGTAGTCTTTTATGGGAGTGTCACTGATTGCTCTGTTGTGGGAATCCGTGCCGGTGCAATTGTGTAGCGGTCCCCTGATGTCGAAATTTTTAAATTCTTTTTTATGTATGTTTTTCTTTATTTTTAATGTTATTCTTAAGTACCTAATAAAATAGGACGCTTGAGGCTTGCATAGTCGCGGAAAAGAGAACTAATGCCACGAAATAAAATTGAAAAAAAAAAGTTGTCTTTTATGGTTGTTGTCATTTACCTCTCAGAGGAAATTAGATAAGAATGTAAATAACTTTCTGGGTAGTCTACTCTTTAGTTTTATGTTTTGAGGGTTGCGTTTCAATGATGATAATTTTATGTTTTGTTCTTTTTTTTGGGTCTTACTACGGTTTTCAAATACCTATTGCTAATATACTCTTTACAAGGGACCTTTTAACCCCCTTTCGACTTTAGGAGTATTATTGTAACACGTTGGATAACCGTGAAAACCGCTATTTGAAAATCATTGGAATTTAGTTAAGGAAAGTGCTTCTTAAACCATTAAGGCCACACGTGCTATGTATTTCGGATTTTAATGTTATTGTATCTTACAAGTGGTAGTTTGTTTGATAAATATCTCAAAAAATCTTCTACGCCATGTTCATGCGAAGTTCCATGGTTGCCTAAGCTCCATTTTATTGGTATCGTATGTTATTTCGTGTTAGCGTGCTTTATAATCAACGAATCTACCTTGTTGGTTTAGTGGTCGCAAGCGCGAATGCCGAGCATGGGGTCCTGGGTTCGATCCTCAGGTCGGGCAGTGTTATTTGGTTTTTCCATTAGGAATTTCTTAGTAGCAGCCCGAAGTCTGGATTTGTGCCCGGTTAATGGCAATAGGCTCGCATCCTATTACATGGGACTTCAACATAACGAGGGTGTACTAAAAACACCTCTGCCGAACCCTTCGGGGAATACGAGGTGATGTTATGTGTTACAATCTACGAAAATCAATAAAGTATGTTAAAATCCCTTTTTTTACGTGACACACTTGTTTTACGTTCAAAAAATATATTTGGAATTCTAACGACTCCGAATGTAGCCTTAATGAAACATAATATTTTCAAATATAAAAATAATAGTACTCTTTTTCTATACAGTGTACCTAGGTATTTTAGTTTTGTAAACATAAAATACAAAATATATCCTTTATAAGTTCCAACAAAAGGTGGAAACCCTAGCCAGGAGAACGAGGAACAACTTCTACTTCGTATTCACTGTGCAAGTAGGTACCTATTTTACATGATTATATTCTATTGTCGAGTTGACACTACAAGTTTTCCTTCGCCTATCTTTGTGTTGTATAAATTATAAATTGGCATATGAGTATAACGTCTCTTGGCAGTGAAAACCTCGTAAAGCACAAATTCATTTTTATTTTTTGTCATTCATTTGTTGGGTATAATACCTCGTAATGCATATTTAGAACGAACGTGCACAGCTCTAAGATGAAACAGATTGATGAATAGATAATAAAACAACAACCTTACATCTACACTTCATACTTTTTTTTAACAGGCAATTATTATCTCCTCCTGTAAAATTACGATCATTGCAATTACGAGGTTTTCACTGCACAGCGACGATAAAGGCATTTTTGGTTTATGGAACGTCGAGCTCCATCCAAATAGGTGTTTTTGGGGACTTCGAGGTGGCTCAGTGCTTAGGGAGTGTAAGAGTTGACCCACATCTGACGTCACGGTATCGAGTTTTTCATGTTCTATCCTTTTCTGCCGCTCAGGAACGTTTTTTATAGAGCGAGAAACACAGCATGGGACCGCACGCGATAGCATGAGACCGCACGCGATAGTACTCACGCTGTCTTTCTCGCTCTATTAAATGACGTTCCCGAGCGACAGAAAAGGATAGAACATGAAAAAATGTAATTCCTTGCTAACAGATGTGCCTCGTTCACGCATACGTGTGCGACGCGTCCCTGTGAAACGTATGGAAAAGTAAGTCCCATTGTGGCGAGTAGCCCGTATGTCCTGACCTGATATTTCCTGAAAGGACAATGGGCAAACAGTCCCCAGAGTTGTAGCAATTTCTCACATACATTAAACGGAAGATCTTGACAATCATATTATTTTAGTCTATGGCAGCAAATCCGTATCGTACAGAGAAAAAAAGTTACAACCATTTGAAATGTGCAATAATAACCTATTTAGACGACTTGTAAATCAATGTTTGAATGAGAATAAATGTGATTTGCAAGCGCAGGCAGATAGCGGGTAGTGTTGCCGATCGATAGGGGAATATCGATAGCAGTACGATAGTCTATCGATAGTTCAACGATAGTATGACTATCGATTATACTATCGATAGCTAAGAAGGTGGCAATAGTATTGTCAGAGTGCAATACTATCGATATTATCGATAGTATCAAAGTTCTGAAAAGCAATACTATCGAAATACAAGCCACTATCGATTCTGTATAACTGTCGATAGTATCGATATTATCAATAATATCTATACTATCGATAATATTGATACTATTGAAGCTTTCAAAAAACAATACTATCGATAGTATCGATACGATTGCTAGTATTATCTTTAGGAGCTTTGATAGTATCGATATTATCGATACTATGTCAATAGTATTGACGTGAACCATGCTAGCGATAGTATCGATAATGTCGATACTATCGATAGTCCTATCGATGGAGTAGCAGATTTTCAATTGAAACTATCGATAGTGAAACTATCGATTGTTCGGCAACACTAATAGCGGGTACTTGTAAAAAAAACAAGTAGCTAAGTGACCCTGAGTCCAAAATTACTTTTGAAAGTTTTCATTTATATTTTAATTCACTCACTTACGGTGCTACATGTCTGGGGACGGGGTCCATACAATTTTGCCCATTGTCCTTTACGCTAATCTTGGCCGTGCACGTGTGGATGGTAGGTACACAAGTAAAGCAACTGACCTGATATATTGATCCGCTCCTCATCGTAGTAGTCAAGCTTGTGCAAGAGTTCGTCATCGTCGTCGGGCAGCACCGGCTCGTCGGGCAGGTCGTCGGGGCGGCGCGCGCGCGTCACGTTGGGGGCCGCGCTCACCAGCACGCACACCACCGCCAGCGGCAGCACAACCTCCATGACGACATCACCGCGCACCGCTTACCACACGGACGCTGCAGGTAAAACAAAAAGACATCAGTACATTAACAGTCGTTTTTAGTATAGTCAAGCCATACAATTTTAGTATAAAAGGTAAACAAACATGAAACATTAATTTTGATTTAAGAGCCGTTTAAAGAATACACATTTTTAAAAGACTGAAGAATAAGTGTTAAGATTTTATATAAAACTTTTTACCAAAAATAAAACCGACTTCAAATTGTCTATCTCCGAGGTTCTTCATCAGATCTTCACCACATTTAAATGGGACCACTTCGAAAGAATACTCTTTCAAACAAAAAAATAATAATTTAAATCGGTTCACAATTAGCAAAGATATCGCGGAACAAACATACAAAAAAAAACATACAGTCGAATTGAGAACCTCCTCTTTTTTTGGAAGTCGGTTAAAAATGTGTATGTTTAATGGATTCATAAGGCAAAATGAATGTTTCACGATCAAAGGTTTGTTTACCTTTTATACAAAATTTAAATGGCCAGGCTTCAATGTAGTACAGTTTAGGCGACGAGTCGTGGCCGCTCTGAACATCGTGCATTTGGTTGCGGAATAGATTTTTTTGCAACAAAGTAGCTTTTAGTTAACAGTTAATTACTACGATCTTAGGATTGGCCATTAGTTAAAGTATATACAGAAACTGTTTTCTTCACGAGTGTACATGCGCGAAAGTTCGCAAAGCCTATGTTCTGAGTGTTCCTTGGGAATCAGTTCGTCCGGGTAAGTACCAACTACCACAATACTTATTTTTGCCGCTAAGCAGCATTGCGGTGTTCCAGTGAAATTACAGGCACATGAACAGAATATCTTATTTCATAAATAGGTACATATAATTGTTTTCTCCGTTACCTTGTTGGCACGGAAAAAGAACAAGGAAAAATTGAGAAACCAATCAACTGTGGCCTATTAACATAGATATTGATTTAGTTCAGAGAGTTTGTCTTGTAGACCGCTTGCCGTTGTTTTTCAGTTTTTAACCTACTTCCAAAAAAGGAGGAGGTTCTCAATTCGTCTGTATGTTTTTTTTTTTAATTTTTGTTACCTCATAACTCCGTCATTTATAAATCGATTTGGATAGTATTTTTTTGTTTGAAACAGGGACCGTACAACCCCGGTTAAGAGTTAAGCCTTTCGACAGGGTAACCCGTATATGCGGTAACTTATATCGCGGTGTTACATTTTATTCGGGTTTCATCCTCGGAACCCAGCAAAACGGTTAACACCTTCATTGTGATAACCCCTTGAAGGGGTTAACCCGTTCAATGACTTAAGCCTTTGAAGGGGTTATCTTTATGAAAAGCTTTTATTCGGGTTACCCAAAATTACCCAATAAACTTGAGCTGCATGTGAGTGACCTTGAAACTTGCAGTTTCACCCGAGCCGCGCCTCATTCTTATTATGTTTACTTAGTTATTACAAATTCGGCTACGAGTAAAGAGTTGACGACAGATTAGCGAGCTAGGAGAGAATTTCAAAAAACCCTCAAATACATGTTTGTTTATTTTTCACCAAAAGTCTAAATATTTAATTCCATGTTTCTTACTTTAAAAGTACCAGATTTCTCATAGAAACTTTCAACGCTTATTTCACCCCCTTAGGGATTGAATTTCCAAAAACGCTCAAACACGTAGGTATACATTTATTTCTAACCAGAAACCTTCATATTTAATTCCATGCTTCTTACTTAAAAACGACGGACATACATAAAAACATAAAACCCCTATTTCACCCCGTTAAGGGTTGAATTTCGAGAAATTCCTTCTTAGTGGATGCCTACGTCACAAAAGAAACCTACTGTCAAAATTTCAAGTTTCTAGCGGTTTAGGCTGTGCGTTAATAGATCAGTCAGTCGGTTAGTCAGTCAGCTTCTCTTTTTATATTATGTACTAGCTTTTGCCCGCAGCTTCGCTTACATGTTTTTATTTTCACCCCCTTAGGGGTTGAATTTCGAGAAATCCCTTCTTAGTGGATGTTTACGTCACAAAATGAACCTACTGTCAAAATTTCAAGTTTCTAACCCCAGCCGTTCAGGCTGTGCGTTGATAGATCAGTCACCCAGTCAGTCAGTCAGTCAGCTTCTCTTTTTATAAGTATAGATAAAAGATAAATAGATAAAGATATCGGATTTTTAACAAAGCCTGCTACTACTATAACGTAGGTAAGTATTTGGTATCTTTTCGATATTAGATTTTAGGTAATAAATTGTCAAATTAAGCAATAATTACCCACATCAAAATATCCGTAATAAAAATCTCACTCAATAATCTCAATATTTATACGAACTTTAAAAAAAATACATTAGAAAAACGAGGAATCACAGTAGGTAATTATGGCGCGACACTCGATGAAACGCTCGCGGGCCGCGGCGCCGTGTAAAGACCGCGTATCGGTGTGCGTGCGACAAATCAAAAAAAAAATCACTGGCATAAGCTGATATAATTTTTTAAATTGAAATTTATCAAGAAAAAAAATCTTTGTTGTGTTTTCTTTAAATAGAAATACCCAGTTTGAAATTAAAAAATAAAACTATTCCTTATTTTTTATAAAAAAAATTGAGTAATTAATCATAATGTAATTGTAACAGAAATTTGATAGAAAGAAAAAGACTGTTTAACCAAACTTAAACAACAATTTATTAATAAAAGGTTTATATTCAATATAATATAACTCCTCCCCTGGCTCGAACACATGCGAAAATCCTCCTTGACATGCTGAGAATCAAGTTATCCAGCATTTCTTGGGGTAACCTGTCCCATTCTTGAATAGCGGCTTCCCTGAGCTCTGGCACTGTCTGGGGACGTGGCTGACGGTTCCAAACAGCTCGCTTAAGAGCATCCCACACGTGCTCTTTTGGGTTTAAGTCAGGTGAGCCAGCAGGCCAGTCTAACCTTGTAATGTCGTATTCTCGAAGAGCAGCATTGACTCGTTGTGCTCGATGGGCGGGCGCATTATCATCGACCAGTACAAATTGGTGCCCGTGGTTTACTCGGAATGGTCTGACAATTTCATCAATAGCAACTGCTCTGTACATGCTGTCTGTCTGAATGAATGAATCTGCATCTGCAGTCATGAAGCCTCGATACGGGATCAAAGGCGTTCTAGCTCCAATCATAATACCACCCCAAAAGGACACCGATTTCCCGCCTTGCTGAACTGTTCGAGTGGCAGTTCTTTGCCTTTCACGGTCTTCTCCAGACAGGGACACGTCGGTTATCTGGATGAGTACTGATTCGCGATTCGTCAACGAAGAGACAGTTTTGCCAAATGTTTTCTTCTTCATTTTGCCGAAGCCTAGCCCACTTTAATCTCCGTCGTTGACGTTGCCGGGAATTCAGAGGAGCTTGCCAAGACCTCCGTGCTCGTAATCCAGCCTGGTGCAAGCAATTCCGAATGGTCTGAGTGCTAACTTCAAGCCCAGAGGCGGCCCGAACTTCCGCTTTTATTTTAGTGGCGTTGATTGTTGGGTCACGGGCTGCCAGCAATCTAATATAGCGCTTTTGGCCAGCAGTCAAAACAGTTGGGCGACCACTGCGGGGTCGGTCAGCTAAATTACCCATCCCGTGGTACCTCTGCAACTTGGTCACGACACAGGATTGGGATATAGCAACTCTGCGTGCTATTTCTCTCGTGGTGTATCCTTCTTCCCTCAAAGTTACTATTCTTGCTCGTAAAACTTCTGATAATCCTCTTGGCATTTTTCAATCACAACTTTCCGCGAAATCTATTTTAAATCCGGTAAAATTGACTAAATCTGATTTCTGAATGAGCGTAAGCTAGGACTGAAAGCCTTTTTATATCGAAAAACAATTGAATTTTTTTTATTATTTTATATTCTAAATCTATTTTTTTAAATAAAGAATCTAAAAAGAAGAAGAAACCATAATATAATCTGCCGTAACAAAAAAAGTCGGTTTTTCATAGTGATCGCAAACTTTTTTTGATGTGTGTAAACTACATTTGCTGGTATTACTTGATGCATCATAATAATCCATATACCTATATACCCAGTCTGGCCATAAATACTGTTACAATTAAAAATAAGAAAGATATTACATTTGAATTTGGAATCTGTCATTTTTATACGATTGTTCATTGAGTTTTCTAATTTTAGCGCCAATACATTGTACAATATTTTGCGATATTAAAATGGAGTGGGGTGATAAAGAGAACCGAATCGCTGTGATTGCATTACAAAAAGTGGGTATGGAGCCAAATGCAATTTTTAAAACTCTCCATACGCTTGGTATTAGTCAAATGTTTGTGTACCGGGCTATTAATAGGTACAATGAGACTTCCTCTGTTTGTGACAGAAAAAGATCTGGCCGTCCACGTAGTGTTCGTACGAAAAAGGTGGTCAAAGCAGTAAGGGAAAGAATTCGAAGAAATCCTGCCCGAAAGCAAAAGATTTTATCTCGGGAGATGAAGATAGCACCCAGAACCATGTCGCGTATTTTAAAAGATGACTTAGGACTTGCAGCCTATAAGAGACGCACTGGTCATTTTTTAACTGATAATTTAAAAAGAATAGGGTGGTAAAATCGAAACAACTACTGAAGCGGTACGCAAAGGGAGGTCACAGAAAATGTTTGTTTACGGATGAGAAAATCTTTACAATTGAGCAACATTTTAACAAACAAAATGACCGTATTTATGCTCAAAGCTCTAAAGAAGCCACCCAATTAGTCGACAGATTGCAACGTGGGCATTATCCGACTTCAGTGATGGTTTGGTGGGGTGTTAGCTATGAAGGAGTGACTGAGCCATATTTTTGTGAAAAAGGTATCAAAACATCGGCACAAGTGTATCAAGATACCATTCTTGAGAAGGTAGTTAAGCCCCTTAACAACACCATGTTCAATAACCAAGTATGGTCCTTCCAACAAGACTCGGCGCCGGGTCATAAAGCTCGGTCCACGCAGTCTTGGTTGGAAGTGAACGTTTCGGACTTCATCAGAGCTGAAGACTGGCCGTCGTCTAGTCCCGATCTTAATCCGCTGGATTATGATTTATGGTCAGTTTTAGAGAGTACGGCTTGCTCTAAACGCCATGATAATTTGGAGTCCCTAAAACAATCCATACGATTGGCAGTGAAGAATTTTCCCATGGAAGAGTGCGTGCTTCTATTGATAACTGGCCTCAACGTTTAAAGGACTGTATTGCAGCCAATGGAGACCACTTCGAATAAGCTTTTTATATTTTAAATTGTTTTATATTTATGTATTAAACTAATACACTGTAAAAGTAATAAATATTAATTGCAATAAAAAAAAAAAAATCTTAGTGACAATATTTATGGCAAGACCAGGTATAAAAGGAGAAGCTGACTGACTGACTGACTGATCTATCAACGCACAGCCTAACGGCTGGGGTTAGAAACTTGAAATTTTGACAGTAGGTTCTTTTTGTGACGTAAACATCCACTAAGAAGGGATTTCTCTAAATTCAACCCCTAAGGGGGTGAAATAGGGTTTTTAAGTTTGTATGTAAGTCCGTCATTTTTGAAGTAAGAAGCTTGAAATTAAATATTACTGTTTTTGGTTATAAATAAACGTACACATGTTTGAGCATTTTTGGAAATTCAACCCTTAAAGGGGTGAAATAAGTGTTGAAAGTTTGTATGAGAAATCTGGTATTTTTGAAGTGAGAAACATGGAATTTAATATTTAGGCTTTTGGAAAGAAATAAACGTACCTATAGGTGTTTGAGGGTTTTTGGAGATTCCACCCCTAAGAGGGTGAAATGGGGGGTGGAAGTTTGTATGTAAGTCCGTCGTTTTTGAAGTAAGAAAGATGAAATTAAATATTAAGGTTTCTGGTTAGGAATAAACATACATACATACATACATAAACTCACTGCCAAGTCATAGGTCTCGAGCTCGAACCCAAGTCACGCACCTCTGACTTTTCGGATTCATGTGCATATTGTATAATTATTACTTGCGTAAAAACGGTGAAGGAATACATCGGGAGGTAACGGGCATGCCTGAGAGATATTTCTAGACAGCATGTGAAGCCAAGTCTGAGTCCTATGGGCGGCATAAACTCTGACACCAGGTTATTCAATAACCACACGAAAAGAATAAATGTGAAAGTATCTCATTCTGTCTATTTATTACCTTATCACGACTAAACTGCTGAACCGATTTTGATGAAACTTGTTACAAATATAGTCTGGAACCTAGAGAAGGACATAGGCTACTTTTATTCCGACAGAGGCAGGGTACGCGATAAACGACATCCACGCGGGCGAAGCCGCGGGCGACCTCTTTAGTTAATCTTATAAGCATGGTAATCGCGTGTAACGGCCAATGTGCTTACTAAGCACCGCTTAGAGCCTTAGACCCGAGTAAACATACAAGTTATTTACTTCCTGACTCTGCAGACACGAATTCGGGTGAATACCAGTATTTTACACGGAGCGACTGCCATCATACCTCTACAACCCAGTTACAGGGCAATGCCGATATCCTAAGGTTACACCAATCGGTTCTGACTACCCATAACGACCGTGAATAGATATGGATTGTATCATATCGTAGTCATTTAAATATTAATTAGCCACAAGCACCTCCGTTCGATCACTAGGTTGAGTTCCTTTATAATACACTAGCTGTGTCCTCACAGCTCCGCCCTTAGCCTATATTACTCAGTGATAATGTAGCTTTCAAACGGCAAAAGATTTTTTGAAATCGGTCTAGTTGTTTTTAACTTTATTCGTTACATACAAAAATACAAATCTTTCCTCTTTATAATATTAGTATAGATAGCTGTGAAATTGCGCTCTGCCTAGCCTTTTCCAAACTATGTTGAGGTCAGTTTCCAGTCTAACCAGATGCGGTTGAATACCAGTATTTTACATTGCGCGATTGCTATCAGACCTCTGCAAGCCAGTTACAGGGCAATGCCGATATCCTAAGGTTAGACCAGTTGTCATACTTTCGGGCTTCTGACTAGTCATAGGTATTCGTATTACACCCGGGACCGAGTGTTTAACGTGCTCTCCGAGGCACGGAGGAGTCTCGATGTGTATTTTTTTATATCTATACTAATATTATAAAGCTGAAGAGCTTGTTTTGTTTGTTTGAACGCGCTAATCTCAGGAACTACTGATTAGAATTTAAAAAATATTTTTGTGTTGGATAGTCCATTTATCGAGGAAGGTTATAGGCTATATAACATCACGCTATGACCAATAGGAGCGGAGCATAAATTAAAAATGTTGCAAAAACGGGAATAATGTCCACTCATGCGAAGCCGGGACGGGCCGCTAGTAATATAATTATAATTGTTTCATTTCTATATTGTTTACGTGTCTAGAACTAATAATGTATAGAACTGTAATGGAATATTACCGAACTTAAACTACTACAAGCAATTATAATTTTATCGTCACATGGTAATGACTTATTTCTGTTGATCACGCATGGTAGTGGAAATTGGAACATATCACATTGATACAGGGTGCACTTTTAAACAAATGACTAATTCGTGTTAAATTACATCCTACAGCCTACTACTGCCTCGTTGGTCTAGTGGTGGAAAGCGCGACTACTGATCGTGAGGTCCTGGGTTCGATCCCCAGGTCGGGCAAAGTGTTATTGGGTTTTTCTGTGCAGAATTCCTCAATAGCAGCCCGGAGTTTTGGATTTGTGCTCGGTGGTTGGCAATAGGCTCGTCCTCTATTACATGAGACTTGAACATAATGGCGAAATGAGGGTGTTACTATATTCCTCTACCCAACCCTTCGGGGAATACAGGCGTGATGTTATGTTACTACACGGTAGTTTCAGCCAATTATTGATTAATAAAAAATGACGAAAAATATATTTTATTTCCAATACAATGAATTATGACGGAGCGGATGAGGTGTCATTTGATTTGAAGGATTGAATAAAAAAGGGCGTAGGTACTTAGTTTATAAGAAGTAGTTGCTTCAGTGGCTACAGATGCCTTCCACCGGACGATTATGTACGCAGATTCGTACTTTTTTGAAATTTGACGCACGTTGTTTTTTGTTTAATAATTCCATGTACAATACCGTTGATCCCTCAACATATACCTCGTTTAATAAGTCACCCTGTATAGTCACATAAAACATAGAATATTATAGTAACGCTACATTCAACAGAGAGAGAGAGAGAGTGAGTGAGAGTGTGAGTGTGAGCAGACTAAATTGTTAAACTATTTGTTTTGGCGTTTTTTTTGAGAGATAGCCAATGGAAAAAGTTTTTTATTCGCTTGTACGTATGGAACGTATTTAGTTTGGTCGTTAATTGGCAATCTGAAGAGTTACTAATTAAATAATTCGAATAAAACCGAGCTGTGTATAGGAATATTATTATATTCTTCGAGTAAGTTCCACAAAAGAAAAAGAAAAAATATATTATTTCTTAAGAAAATTATTCTAGGTAGAGTTTGAATGAAAAAAAACCGAGAAAAAAAAGAGGAAAGATTTGTATTTTTGTATGTAACGAATAAACTTAAAAACTACTGAAAGCTACATTATCACTGAGTAACATAGGCTATATTTATTACTGGAACGCGGGCGGAGCCGTGAGGACACAGCTAGTAAATAATAAAGATGTATACATATCATATCGATAATATTGTCCCAAATATACTTCAAAGAAAAACATTTAACATCCATGCAGAATTGAATAAAATTACAAGCAAAAAAATACCTAAGCCTTTATTTACTTTGGTCACAGGAGAGAGGCCCGGAAAAGTGACATTGTTGTGTTTGAGAACGGAAGTCCGATACTTCGGCATTCGGCCCCAACGGCTTCCCGCACAATCGTATTGTAGGCTACAAATTGACAATTTAAATATGATATCTCGTTCGACCTCTGCGCTCTCTCTGATTACTTTTTCTCCTTTTTGGAGAAATATACATTGTGATTTCTTTTTTTACAATTTGGAGATGACTTTAAGATAAATACGAGGGACCGATTCGAGAACCCGATAGGATACACTCAACGAAAAAGTATCTAATAATAATTATGAATGATTTTCCTTATTGATACTAGGTACGTATAGTCCGGCCATTTCAATTTTGTACAAACGGTACACAAACCTTTGATCGTGAAACATTAATTTTGCTTTGAGAATCCATTAAACATATACATTTTTAGACTACATATATACATACAATCACGCCTGTTTTCCATTGGAGTAGGCAGATATAGATTTCCACCTGCTACGATCCTGACACACACTTCGCTTCATCTGCATTCATTACATTCGCATTCACACACAATCACAATCAAATCACAATCGCATTTTACTTATTATTGATAGCTGTATTTGTGTTTTTTCTTTTGCATTCTCTCGCTACTTTCTGGTTAATTTAGCTTTATCAATGCCGTGAAACTCTATTATTGGCTTAAGTGATAATTGTCATCAACTCGCTATCACTGAACAGTGTATAGCTCAAATTCAAAGCATTTATTTTAATTGAAGTGTGCACAGGCGCTTTTGAATTGTCAAAATTAAATAGTCAGTTAGTTGCTGTAACTTCGACGCAACTGCATTGAGCTGTTCATGATGGTGGGGTGAACATTCATAACTCATGTAAATTAATTATATGCTGTTGAGTTTTCAAATAAATAAATTACCCCCTCAAGCATGCTTGTCGGTTTAGGGTGCTACTAACCTGGCCCTTTTTGAGAATGTTCGCGATTTGTTCTTAGTTCGTTCGCCGAGGCCGGCTCCTTCCAACTGTTCCATCCACATTCACCTTGTACACTTGTTTCGTTCATCTCCTTTCGTCTATCAAACATGACCAAACTATCTTAACATACCACATTTTTAGAATAGGTGCCGTGTATTTTTTAACGAATGAATGTGTCACGGGATCAAAGGTTTGTTTATTTATTTGGCTTTTCAACAATGTGTACACTATTACTTAACAATTAGTAAATTTTAAACTTAAGTCTAAGCGCCCATTACTTAAAGAAGAGCACTTCATGCACTATATTATGCGCAAATAATATTATATAACAAGAAGATAATACACAGAATTAATAGTTCTAATACGACTGTAAGCTAAATTAGTTTAGATAAACCTTATTTATAGTGGATTAAATTAAATTAGAAATTGAAATTAAATTGTTCTTTATTTGAGTGTATGTATATATTATATTTATATATACATATATATATATTTAAAATATGTATATATATTATATTATATTTATTTTATTTACTTACTTATTTATTAACTTATACTATTATTATAATATACTTAGTGATTTAGTTGATTGTCGATTTTTATTAGGTTATACGTTTGTATGCTGCAAACTGCCCTATATATTTTTCTTGACAATTCTTTCCATCCAAAGGTTGTCTGGAAGAAATTGCTTTAAGCGATAAGACCGCCATTTGTACTGTTCTTAATAATGTGTACTCCTTCTGTTTTATTTCTTTTAGTGTACAATAAAGTATATCTATCTATCTATCTATCTATTAGATTAAATTTTATATTTTACATTAGATAAGTTTTTAAGTGATTAGATTAGATAACATTGATTTATTTTATTTTAGTGAGACTCATCAAATGGCCAGCGCAGCTTTTTTTCGTTTTTTACCCTTTATACAAAATATTATGGTTGGAGTATAGGTTATTATTTTTCTTTTGGTGTCAATATTTTGCGCTGATACATGCTATCATTTAAGAGGTTCGTTCTGCCTAGCTTTTTCCCAACTATGTTGGGGTCAGCTTCCAGTTTAACCAGATGCGGCTGAATATCAGTATTTTACCAGTTCCTAAAGTTAGACCAGTTGTCAGACTTTCGGGCTTCTGCCTACCCGTAACGACTGTCATAGGTATTCGTATGACACTCGGGACCGACGGTTTAACGTGCTCTCCGAGGCATGGAGGGGACTCGATGTGTAATGAAAGGTCACCCATCCACGGACTGACCGCGGCAAGCGTTGCTTAACCTCGCAAATCGTATGAACCGCGCGGTCGCTAATAAGCCCCTCCTATCATTTAAAAGGTAAATATCTATTTATAAACGAAAAGAAAAACATATCGTATGTCCATAAATAACAAAATATCCGTCTCGCTTAAATACTCGGCGGATACCCGAAGGGCAGGCGAGGGTACGGTATGTACCAGTTGACCACCCTTCCTTAATACATTAGGTATGAGGCGTGCTTCTCGCCTTTATCGGATAAAACTACAATCTCGGGTTATAAATAAAGGATCCCACACATCAATAACAATAATTTGATTCATACGAAGTCATACATACATAGGGTTGCCAGACCCAAAAATAGAAAAGCCGGACACAGATTTATATTTAGCCGGACATTTACCCTGAAAGCCTAACCACTGGCTTTTAACAGAAAAAAATAATTGATACTTTTATTTGTTTATTTATTACTACCTGTGTCCTCACGGCTCCGCCCGTAGCCTATGTTACTCAGTGATAATGTAGCTTTCTAACGGCAAAAGAATTATTGAACTCGGTCCAGTAGTTTTTAAGTTTATTCATTACATACAAAAATCCAAAAGTACAAACATACAAATCTTTCCTCTTTATAATATTAGTACAGACTGTTATTCATTTGAGACTTAGCCCTCGTTCGCACGAGAGCTTTTTCAAAAGCGTCCAACGCGAGCAATAGATAAACTGCGTTAAAAAAGCGTTATACTGTGAACACATAAATATACGGCTTGCTATTTGTTGTATTAGAACGCTTTTTTAACGCGCGTTGAAAAAGCGTTCTTGCGAACGAGGGGTTACTCTACTCTTTATTATATGTTACTAGCGACCCGCCCCGGCTTCGCACGGGTGCAATGTAGATACTAATGTGGGGCATATAAACCTTCCTCTTGAATCACTCTATCTATTGCCAAAAACTGCATTAAAATCCGTTGTGTAGTTTAAAAGATCTAACCGTAGAGACAGCGGCAGCGACTGTTTTATACTATTTAAAGATTATGAATCATCGGCATCTTATGGCGGGGCGGAGTTGACCAAAAGCCTGAGAAAAGCCGGACAGGCCGGCCTTGTATATATTTAGCCGGACAATTGCAACCCTATTCATACACAAACTATCCGGCCTTTATCCCAGAACGTTCGGACCAGTTTTCGGCGGCCCGCCTGATAGTATAAGTGGTTACCGCCGATCACATACACCTACAATACCAAGAGAATACTTCATAATAATTACCTACATTACTCTTATGCAATACATACAATAAAAATAACAAATATACTATACCTATATACACAAACCAAATAATATACACCCAACTAAACACATCAAATAATTTATAATAATATTAAATTGCTACTTAGTTCTCTTCCTCTCTCCTAATTTTGCTGTCTGACAGGGTCTATACTGATCTTTTACTTGTTATACCATCTTGTTATGCCTTTACGCTCCGAGTAACTATCTCCGCGGCCGAAAGCATCGTCTACTAGCCGTGCCTACATGCCGCACAGTGGCTCGCGCGTCATCCCCTGTTCCTCGCGTTCTGTCTGCGCTCAATAGCCTGGTGGAAGCCAACCCGAAATGTGATCTATTTGCGGACGATTTTAAAACTGTAATGTGCATATGTCTGAGCTTCTGCGAAAGCAAGGCGATTTGACATTGTTTCAATTGTTTTATTATATAATATATATTATATTTTAATTATTTAGTGTGTTGATTTCCTGTTCTAGTCTTATGTTAATGTAATTGGCTTATTGAAGCCGCTAGCATAGATAAATAATAAATAAATGTAATACATACGGAATGCAATAAAGTATTGAGTATTGAGAATTGTTCATGCGTTGCCAACCTTGGAGACAAAGTTGGCATGTCTCGTGTGTCATTAATTTCACCAGCACTGATACCCTTCAAACTGTTTGATGGTTGAAATAGGTTACTACTCCGGACGAACTCATTCACAAGCAGTACTACTACTATTTGTAAAAGTTGGGAGCTAACGGTATGCTGGTATTTGGACACGAGCCCCTTCCCCTACCTTAAACTTATTGAAATGTGAAAAAAGATACATCTCTTAATTTAAATTTAAAAAAGACACGTCTCTTAATTTTAATTTAAAAACGACGTTTCTTTTGATTTTAATTTCCATAAAAATAATTTCTCGGTTGCCTCATTGATCTAGTGGTGGCAAGCGCGACTGCTGATCGGGAGGTCCTGGGTTTGATCCCCAGGTAGTGCAGTGTTATTGCGTTGTTCGGTGTGGAATTCCTCAGTAGCAGCCCGAAGTTTGAATTTGTGTCCGGTTGTTAGCAATAGGCTCGCCCCCTATTACATGGGACTTGAACATAACGGCGAAATGTGAGTGTTACTAGACACCTCTGCAAAATCCTTCGGGGAATACGGGCGTGATGTTATCTAAAAATAATTTCCTTTCCGTATAAATCTGTAACAGTTGACAGAGGACAAGTCAATCGTGTGCTTAACGTCAAAATGGGGGACAGCGTCACCTTGTCAAATTACGTCACAATCACTCTGCGTAAACGACGTTGTCGCGTCAAGTTATGGGCCGGCCTGGAACTGACGTTTGCTGTTTTCATTGCCGCGAGAATTTACCCGCTATTTGGGAAAAGGGTTGTGAAAATAAAAATTATGAAAAGTCAACAAAACTGTCAGTAAGTAGGTAGCTGGAATATTTTTTCAACAAAGGCCTAAACCCTTCATTCTAAGAGGAGACTTATGCCCAGCAGTGGGATAGTAATTGGTTGATCATCTATACTAATATTATAAAGCTGAAGAGTTTGTTTGTTTGAACGCGCTAATCTCAGGAACTACTGGTTGGAATTGACAAAATATTTTTGTGTCGTCATCGATTCTTGGTACGGGTTCCATGAGGTAGGTGGGTATTCGGGCAAACCAGTAAAACGTAGGTTGAATCACAAGTCACGTTTATTTGGTAAATTACAATGACACTAGCAAGGAGCAAAGGCTTGTACGGTGAACGTGACAGTTTCGATCGTATGATCCGAACTATAATGCGTCTGCCACAGCAACGAGACTCTCGATCGACCCTGTCCACGCGTATGGCGGGAGATTAAAGCTCCACTTCACGGCGTTCAGTTTACTAACCGATAAACCAATAAGAATTAAGTTAGTTTGAAACCGCTTGCGACGACATATACATAAACAATGTTTCATTAATGGATACTCGCAATAAATATCATCACCTCACGCTTCTACTAGAATCTGCGAACGTGCGCGTCAGTACACCATTTGGGGTCTAATAGATACAATCTATTATGGGCGCGGTAAATTACTAGTTACGTCACGCCGGTGTGACGTGTCGTCAGCGAGACGTTGACTAGCAGCCAACGCGCAAGGGCGTGTAGAGACTTACTTACTTGGTACTTACTCGATAACATAGGTGACATACACAAGGTAATACATTAACACCCATGTTCTAAGACGTTCCTCCAAAACTTACTCGACTCAGGACGGCCTCGAAAACACCTTCAAAATTGTATTCTTAGTCGCAATTTTGAGTGAACTTTGAGATTCCTCGACTAAGGGATCCTCAAATGGGTCGAGGTAGATTGAAGTCATTACGTCATAATTTAGTTTAGCTGCATCGCAAAAATAAAGCCGCGATAAATAGTTGTAAGGATTATCGTAAGCATATTGGATAAAGTCTTCAAAATTCATTTTTGTTACATACGAACTTTGACACTTCTTTCCCTAAGGTAGGTTCCCAGGTACCTTGAGTTTGACAGATGATTCCTGAAAAATCTCGAGTCGAAGACGTTTATGTCAAGTGATGGTAGTGAGAAAGGCTGAGTCGAGGTGGAGTCGAGTAAGTTTTGGAGGAACGTCTTAGAATATGGGTGTAACTCTATATCTATGGTAACTGCCTCGTTAGTCTAGTGGTGGCAGGCGCGACTGCTGATCGTGAGGTCCTGGGTTTAATCCATAGGTCGGGCAGTGTTATTGGATTTTTTCGTGTGGAATTCCTCAGTAGCAGCCCAGAGTTTGGTTTTGTGCTCGGTTGATGGCAATAGGCTCGCCTGTGGGGCTTAAACATAACGGCGAAATGAGGGTGTTACTCTGCATAACCCTTCGGGGAATACAGGCGTGATTTTATGTGTTCGTAATTATTTATTTTTTGTTTGTTTCAAATTTTGCGAGAAATTTTTCAACTACTTCTGCTTAACCGATTCTCTTGAAACTTCGCACACAAATTCAATTGCCATGATTGCTATTTCAACCTTCAATCTTCAATTCCTGATGCTGCAGGGGTACTGCCCGACAAAACCATTTAACTTAAAACAAAATGTAAGAGATTACAATACGTAGTATTCATTTGCGCTGGTCGGTAATTTTGTGACGTAAGTGCATAATAAGGTCACCCTCTTCAGAGCCTACTGTACAAACTTTTACACGTGCAGCCTGCAGGCTGGATATACTCAAAGATCGTACAACGCTCTCCGTGTTCAATATAATAAAGCGTTTAGGGTGCTGGTGGGGCTCCCCGCTTCTGTAGCGCATCGGGGATGTTTGCAGACGCAAACATAGATTGTTTTTATGCAACAATGCGTAAGAGGTGTGCGTCTCTGGTGAGCAGAGCCCGGGCCAGCTCCAACAGTATTCTGAGCCTGATCGCAAGCAGGCTGAACTGCGTGTATGAGTCGCTGTAGTGCTATCTCCCATGGGATGTTACGACAGTGACATATCACAAAATATACATATGTATATATATGATTACATTTTTAAATATTTTCATATAAAAATTGATTATTATTATAACAAAACTGTAGGAAAGTATCATAGGTAGGTGCTGGCCCACATATAAGATGATCTATAATTCAAGTTCATATTTACATCCTTCAGAATTCCCGTTTGTTACACTATGCACAAGGTGACAGTGTAGGTAGACAAGCCCTCCACCGGAAATTACATGCTGTAGACGGTAGACTGCGTGTGACGGTTTCCTTCTCCCCTCGCTATGTTCCTCGACATTGCATGTGTCACGGCTGTGTACATAAATAAGATCTGTAGTATAAGGCTGGGCTTATACTACAGAATCTTGCCCAGTTCACTTCTTCTTTTCGTGTGGTAAGTGACTAACTTGGTGTCAGAGTTTATGCCGCCCATGGGCCTCTGACTTGACTTCACGTGCCGTCGAGAAATATCTCTTAGGCATGCCGGTTTCTTCACGATGTTTTCCTTCACCGTTTTTAAGCAAGTGATAATTATACAGTACGCACATGATCCGAAAAGTCAGAGGTGCGTGCCTTGGGTTCGAACTCGAGACCTATGACTTGGTAGTCACACCACAAGGCTAACACTGCTATTCTCTGTTCACTTTCAACTTGTGAGCACATCTGCAGTTAGTCGACTTCTACAAACTTGACGAACTGAGCAAGCAATTTGAATTTGATTATCACTTGCGTTAATTGTGGTAGAAAAACATTGTGAGGAAAGCACACCCGAGAGGGCTCCATAAAGTTCTTGATGGTGTGTGTAGTCTGCCAACCTGCAGCAGGCCAGCGTGGTGGAGTAAGGTATAAACCTTTTTCATTCTGAGAAGAGGCCCGTGACCAGGAGTGGGACAGTAATGGGCTGATTATGTTATGTTTTATGTTATGTTAAGCTAGCAACGGACAACAACGGAGAAACTGACCGGATTGGTAAGTATATATAAGCGGCCTAACCTACGCTCAAATCATTTATTTCAATAAACAAGTACCTTTAAAAGTCAACAATTGTCACGTTCAAAATTGTAGTTTTTTTATGGTGTAAGACAGGCAGAAGAAACTTCATCATCATCCTCCTGCCCTGTTCCCAAGATAATTGTGGTCGGCGCGATATGTCCTTCTCTTCCATTCTGTCCTGTCAACCGTCATCCCATCATTTACTCCCTTTTCCTTCATATCCTCCCTCGCACAATCCATCCATCTTTGGTCTCCCTCTCCATCCATCAACATTCATATTCATTACTCTCTTAGTCTCACATTTCATCCATCCTCATCACATGCCCATACCAAGACAAATGATTTTTTGTCATGGTGCCACTTTCAAACTCCCTCTAATATACTTATTTCTTACTTTATCCATTCACGTCACTCCACATATCCATCTTAAAAAACTTCATGGTTAGTTTAAAAAGCTACTTTCAATGTTCGGAAAGACTATCTGCATTATGACCTCGCCAGACTTTAAGGATACTAAGTTTACTCAACTCGATGTAAAAGTACCAAACGCCAGTAGCCGAAAGTTTGTCGTCGGACTGGCGAGGCGTTGACTGTGAATGCACCCACTATTGTGGAGAACTCTCCCGTAGAAAATGAAATTAGCTTAGTCTTCTTTTTGTGTGGTTAGTGACTAACCTGGTGTTAGACTTTATGCCGCCCATGGGTCTTTGACTTGGCTTCACATGCCGTCGAGAAATATCTCTCAGGCATGATGGTTTCCTCCCGATGTTTTCCTACACAGTTTTTAAGCAAGTGATAATTATACAATACGCACATCAATTCGAAAAGTCATAGGTGCGTGACTTGGGTTCGAACTCGAGACCTATGACTTGGCAGTCTTACGGTCACACCACCAGGCCATTACTGCTGTTACACCATTAGCTTAGTTGGAAGGGTAAACGTTGGACGTTGTCAAAAAAGGCCAGGTTGGCAGCACTCTAAACCGACGAGCATGCATGAGAAGGTTAATGAATGTAGATGAAGCGAAGAAGGTGTGCCAGGATCGTAGCAGGTGGAAATCTATAGTATCTGCCTACCCCAATGAGAAACAGGCGTGATTGTATGTATGTACGTATGGAAAGGTAAACTGGAATAAACGTTACTATGAAATAAACTTGGCTCTTGGAATTCCCATGTGAAATGTGTAGGCCTATTCATAGAAGGAAAATTCTTTGACTGTACCGTACGCCGTCTCCTCTCGAAAGGGTTTCATGCTCCTTCCACTTGCACGCGTCTTTTCGTACTGGCGCGCCGGTTGTGAATACTACGCACCTGACCTTTTTAAAGGACGCCACTAATAAGGTCAGTGTACATAATAATATTTATATAACATACTAGCGACCCGCCCCGGCTTCGCACGGGTGCAATGTAGATGCAAATATGGGGCATATAAACCTTCTTTTTGAATCACTCTATCTATTGCTGAAAACTGCATCAAAATCCGTTGCATATACTGGCCTGCAAAAATAAGTATCACACTTTTAAAATTGCAATAACTTTTTAAGTACACAAGATATATTTTCGAAACAAAAAGGGCTCAAAAAAGAGTTTAACTTTGTTACTATAGTTTCAAAGAAAGCTGATAAAAATTGCTATAAAACGTTTTTTTATTTTAAATCTTCAAACTTCTGTAGTTTAGAAAAAATTGTAATTTTAAAAGTGTGATACTTATTTTTGCAGGCCAGTGTAGTTTAAAAGATCTAAGCGTAGAGACAGCGGGGGCGACTTTGTTTTATACTATGTAAAGATTATTGCTGATGTTCTTCATAAAGGACAGCTTCGTAATACTCTCAACAGGCGTGCGTGTATGACAAGATGTATCATCGTGGATGGAGCGAAAGGAGTATTTAAGGATCGTAGCATGTGGTGTTCTATAGTTTCTGCCTACTCCCCATAAGAATAAAGCTTGAGTTTCTGTATGTATGACTTATTATTATTTTGGCTTCTTGTTGGAAGAATGGTCGCAGGATCAATTACTCGTTACTCTTAAAGTGGGTTCGATTCCCAGGTAAGACAAAGTATTTTTATGTTGAATGGATAACTCATTTGCATTTGGACGTAGTTTAGCGAAAAGGATCCAACCCACACAGTTATGAGATAGTAAATTTTTAAGTTTAGACTGTATTTCTTCATTGGTTCTTTGATTAAAATTTCTTGGTTTTATTGTACTTAAGGGACAAATGTATAATATTTTACTTGTTAAAATGTTATTATGTGTAGCTTGGCTTAAGAAGTTTAAGGAGTATTTTGATATAATTAACTCATTTTCGATAATTTTGTGGGTTGGGTCCTTTTCGCTTAACTACTTCCATTTTTCGGGATGACCCGATTAATTGCGAGTCGACTCTCGACCTCGCCGCTGGCTCCGCGTGTTTCAAAATTTGTTCGACTTATGCGACCCGGTCAAAAGTTATTTGTAATATAATTTATCTAATCATTAACTCAAATATTTCCACCCCAGCTTCGTGCTCTTTGGATCCATTCCGGAAAGGTCACTTAATTGGTCGCATAACCGCCGGTTCACACAGCGGATCCGCTTTATCGGATCCGTTTTAACGAATCCGTCGGTACGGATGTGTTGTTCACATCTGTACCAACGGATCAGTCGCATCTGCCAGACAGGATACAATAAAAATAACGTATCCAGTATTTTTTACTGGATTCGGAATACTGTCGTGTATGTGAACTCGTACAAATACAGGCGCCATCACCAAAATAAAAACGGCTCCGCTAAAACCGATCTTGTAAACAGTTTGTGTGAACTAGCTGTAATTCGTACAAATTCGGAAACACGGAAATTCCCGAAGCGAATAACATTTCGTAGTTACACCTAACCCTTTGAGGATAATTTATGATTAATGAACAATTTAATTTAACATTCGTATTATTAATAAAACAAAAATGTGGAGTCATAACGAATTTAGTTGTTAAATAAGTGTGGTACATAACAATTAGTTAATCTTATGTTCGATCAACGTCGGCTACAGTGTACACGCGATACTACTGTTAACCAAGTACCTACATGTATTACTATACGCACAATAATTTGTGTTAGAGGATATTTTCAATTTAATTTAGATAACGAAGTTCATGTTTATTGTACTGAAAATCACTCATAAAGTTATAATTAACCTGTCAAAATCTTTACATAGTATAAAACAAAGTCGCTCTCGCTGTCTGCACGCTCAGATTTTTTAAACTACGCAACAGATTTTAATGCAGTTTTCAGCAATAGATAGTGATTCAAGAGGAAGGTTTATATGCCCCACTTTAGTATCCTACATTGCCCCAGTGCGAAGCCGGGGCGGGTCGCTAGTTACATAGTATAAAACAAAGTCGCTCCCGCTGTCTGTACGCTCAGATCTTTTAAACTACGCAACGGATTTTAATGCAGTTTTCAGCAATAGATAGAGTGATTCAAGAGAAAGGTTTATATGCCCCACATTAGTATGTACGTTGCACCCGTGCGAAGCCGGGGTGGGTCGTTAGTTGATTATAAAAAAGGTAAAACAACTTTTAATTTAAATGATTTTATCTACACACAGCGTGATAAGAGAACGTTGTGGAGTGAAAGAAGATGTAGTGAGAATGATTGAGAAAGGTATGTTAAGATGGTTTGGTCATGTAGAGAGGATGGATGGAAAGAGATTAACAAAACAAGTGTACAAGGCGAGTGTGGATGGAACAGTTGGAAGGGGCCGACCTCGGCGAACGTACCACGAACAAATTGCGGGCATTCTCAAAAAGGGCCAGGTTGGTAGCACCCTAAACCGACAGGCATGCATGAGAAGGTTAATGAATGTAGAGGAAGCGAAAGGGGTGTGTCAGGATTGTAGCAGGTGGAAATCTTTTGTCTCTGCCTACCCCAATGGGAAACAGGAGGGATTGTATGTGTGTATGTATGGTTATATCTACCCCTAGTAGTACCCTTGCGGTATCAGGATTTGAGGGTTGAAGGTTGTCATGGGAATTGAATTTGTGTGCGAAGTTTCACGACTCTCGGGCAACGACCGAACAAACAAACAATTATATGAAGTGAAAGCCAATTAAAACCGTTTAAAAATGGCATGTAAGTTTATTTTTATTATTCTGAGTTCGATCCCGGTCGTTAAGATGTGCCGTAAATACCCAAAACGTTTCGGCGATGAACCTTATTCAGTTTCAAACTTGGTCAGATGTCAATTAAGTGATTTATCCGGAATTGACCCAAAGCGGACGAAGCCGGGGTTATATAATATTATCAAGACACTAAGATTAAACGGGTTGCATAATTCGTACAAATTCGGAAACACGAAGATTGCCAAAGCGCATAACTTATGCCATTAGTACAGTCAGCATCAAAAGTAAGTGATGATGACTCAACGTTTCAAAATTGTTTGATGAATGAAAACTTACAAATTATTATTTTTGTCAACAACTAACGATAGAGGAGGAAATTGTTCAAAGAATCTTTTTTCTCCTTCTTCTTCCTGCCCTTATCCCACACTAGGTGGGGTCGGCACAACATGTATTTATGAAATCCATGTTGTTAGAGGTTTTGGCTTATTGTTTTATGACCGGCCGCCTGCCTGACATCAACCCTCCTTGGGAATACTCGTTGCGCCGTCGCGTGGGTGACCCAATGTGCTTGCTGATATTATATATTATGCACTGGGTCCCAAATGATATGCTTGTCAATCTTATTGCCGACAACTAAGCAAACTATGTTCTTCTTGGCGGAGTACACCTGAAGTTGCTCGACTCACTCATTCAGTTTTGGCAGGGACTTCGGCTCCGACACATCGTAAACCAATATAGCACCGTGAGCGTCTTTATAGAAACTTGATGTCAATGTTCTGTATCGCTCCTGACCCGCTGTACCCCACATACCAAGCTTGACTTTGAACACCGTTCACGTCCATGAGTTTACATTATTTTGTAGTCAACTCCGATTGTATCGATAAAATAATTCAAAATATCTCTATGTAAAAAAAAATAGCGAAAAATATTTTTTATAAAATATTAAATTGATATTATTTCGGTTGCCACGGCGACGTCATGATGGTGAATCAAATTGTTCAAAGAATAATATTGTGATAATGTAGACAAGCAATTAGTTTCTAAGTTAATTAATATCGAAATTCCAAAATATTCATCGACTTTTGCTGTTGACTGTACCTATCTACTGTACAAAGATTTTTTAAACGAATTTGTACCTATGAATTTTTCAAACCTCAAATACATTACTGGGATGCATAACATAACATCAAGCTTTGTATTCCCCGAAGGGTTCGGCAGAGGCATTTTAGCATACCCTCGTTTCGCCAGTTATGTTTAAGTCCCATGTAATAGTGGGCGAGCCTATTGCCATTAACCGGGCACAAATCCAGACTCCGGGGCTGCTACTGAGAAATTGCTGATGGAAAAACCTGATAACACTTTGCCGACATGGGGATCGAACTCAGGACCCCATGATCAGCAGTCGCGCTTGCAACCACTAGACCAACAAGGCAGTCAGAGATGAGTCATCATCAATTTGTCATTGTAATGGCTAAATACTCAAACGCTACTAAATTTTAAGTTACCGTTAATTTCGTGCTATCTCTGTTACTTCGCCTTAGAGTGACAGTGACAGCACGAGGCTTAACGACACCTTAAAATTGAGTAGCGTTTGAGTATCCTTATCCTTACTATACAAGGTTAGTCGGAAAGGGGGTACTAAGCCGAAAGGGTGTTAAAGTACCTATAATAAGGGATAACTTTTGTTCTACAACTTCCCCAAAACTCGATAGTTTAAGAGAAATAGCTTTTTAAAGATTTCGTAAAAAATATGCTAAAATCTATCTGTCCATTGCTATGATCAGCTGTTTTTACAATTTAGGTCATATTTGGGGTCACGGATTAGAAAATTAATTTTCTGAATTCATAACTAAAGCAGGAATGTTATTTTTTGAAAAAACTAAAATATAAATCTTTTTGCATGTAAATAAAAATTATCGAATTTTTAAATTTTAACACTTGCTTTAAAATAGTCATCAGTGTTACTTTAGGTGGCCCGCGGCTTAGCGGCCCCCTTTTCGACTAACCTTGTATATATATATTATATATAATATTATAAACGCGAAAGTTTGTATGCATGGATGTTTGTTACTCTTTCACGCAAAAACGGCTGAGCGGATTTGGATGAGATTTAGCACACAGATAGACTATGCCCTGGATTAACACATAGGATACTTTTTATCCGGGTACATCAAGTAGTTCCCCTAGGATGCGGGTGAAACCGCTGGTAATAGTCTAGTTTGGCCATATAACTCGTTAAATTGGACATTCATTTTTTTGATACAGGTGCTTCGTTCTTTAACCATTACTGCTTATCCATTAATATAGTAATCCGTGAACTTCCACTCCCACTTTGATCCTTCAATGCAGCAAGTTTGACCTCCATACCAACCGCCCGAACATTTTATATTCTCAAGCGATGTAAGGTGAAAAGGGAACGTTTTCTTTAAGATTCCCTCCAATTAGCGCGCGACTCTTTTAGCACAAACTTTTAATAGCCCGGGATTGGATTAGACATTGTTTGTGCTATTTTTGGAAGGCTTTTGGGTCATATTTAAGTTCAGTTTTCCATGAAATATGTATTTGTGGTGATGTTCTAAACGTTATACGGCTTTAGTCTGAAAATTGTTTTTTTATTCGACAATTTTTGTAGGTGTGCTTTAGATAATTATACATGGTGTAAAAATACCCTTATCGAAGCCGAAGTCTTTGCATATCTATTGTACATCAAACTAAGTAACATAGAGCAAAAATAATTGCTGGGAAATTACTTTTATTTTTACGTATTAAAAAACAGCTGTTAACTGTAGCGGGCAACGTAAGCGCGCTAGCAGCAGACTGTGCCTACATTTCAAAAATATTGGTAATGTTTGTATAGGAGAATGTTTGGTAATAACAATTAAACATAGATTTCGCGAAAAATTAAAAAAAAATTGAAACTTTGACCTTTAATATCTCCATAACCAGTCAGTTCCCAAATACAACATAATCGCCCCAATACAAAAAAGTCTTCGTAATGATGGGAAGAATACGTGGCTTTTGGCTTCGTTAAGGGTATTTTTACACCCGATATACTACGCCTAAAACATTTTAACTGCTTCGTTGGTCTAGTGGTGGCAAGCGCGACTGCTGATTGTGAGGTCCTGGGTTCGATCCCCAGGTCGGGCAGTGTTATTGGGTTTTTTCTCATGGAATTCCTCAGTAGCAGCCCGGAGTTTGGATTTGTGCCCGGTTAATGGCAATAGGCTCGCCCCCTATTACATGGGACTTAAACATAACGGCGAAATTAGGGTGTTACTATACACCTCTGCCTAACCCTTCGGAGAATACAGGCGTGATTTTATGTTATATAATTCAAATAGCAGTTTCATAACCCGATTTTGATGTTTTTACCGTGTAGCTAGCTGGGCATATTCTTAACCAAAATGACGCAGCGTACATAATTTGTATATAGGTATGTATAGGTAGCCTGTCGATATAACTTAGCGAATCCGAGGCGCGTCAGCAGAAGCTCGCGTGGTGGCGTGAGCTAAAGAAATCTATGGGCTTTTTTATCGCCTACCAATGATTAATGTTCATGGGAAATGTTTGAACAGCTTAGCTTGCGTTGTATTTTACGATGTTCGGCTATGTGTTGTAAATTTTATGCCTTATAGTACCTACACAATGGGTATTACTGCCGCATTTATGACGTATATTTGATAGATTGCAAAAAAAATGGTTCTTCCAAGATTTAGACCCAGCTAGAGACTTTAGTCGGCCGATAGTTTGATTGGTCAGACAAATCAGTTTCTTCTTCTTCTTCCTACCCTTAACTCACACTAGGTGGGGTCGGCACAACAATTGTGTTTCGTAAATTTGTATGTATTTCGTAAATCTATGTTGTTAGAGGTTTTGGCTTATTGTTTTATGACCGGCCGCCTGCCTGACATCAACCCGCCTTGGGAATACTCGTTGCGCTGTCGCGCGGGTGTCCCAATGTGCTTGCTGATATTATGCACTGGGTCCCAAAATGATATGCTTGTCAATATCATTGTCGATAACTAAACAGACTATGTTCTTCTTGGTGGAGTATACTTGAAGTTCCTCGACCCTTTCATTCAGTTTTGTTAGCGACTTTGGTTCTGACACATCGTAAACTAATATAGTACAGTGAGCGTCTCTGCAAAAACCTTGATGTGAATGTTTTGTATCGCTCCTGTCCCGCTCGTATTACGTAATCCGTATTTGACATCGCTTACAATAGAAATCATCAAAAAATCTGACAGATCAGTTGAGAGCAATATTTTTTTTATTCTAGACCTTGTTGCCTTTGGCCCTAGTCTCACCTGATGGTAAGCGCAGACGGTCTCAGATAGAGCACACGAATCCAGGGAACAGAGATATAGAGGGATTCCCTTATACCCCTCTGGCTCACACATACACACGACGGAACACAGTAAACTGCTTGACGCCGGACTTTAATGTGAGGGTGGTAGCTAGCCAGGCGGACCGTATAGATCCTACCACCAAGCGAACTGGGTTTTGTTGAATCTTACAACACGCATCAATTTACAGCGTGTGGTGAGGAAGTTATTATAGGAGTGCGCACATTTACGGATTAAAAATCGGGCGACTAGTCGACTAGTAATGGAGGTATTTCAAGTACATTTGCAACCTTCAAAACTAGTATTTTAAAAAAATGTTGTGAAAAAGTTGGAACTTTGACCTCCAAAATCTCCGTAACTAGAAGGTTCCCAGGCATAGTCCAGAACAAAAAAATGATCGCAATGACGTGGAGAATAAGTGCCTTTCGGCTTCGTTAAGGGTCTTTTTACACCGTGTATTTAATCTTTGGTTGAATACGAATTCACACTGTATTTATTTTATGTAATATCTCCCTTGATGGTGAGCTAACTTGGTAGCTGAATTAACACTAGCTAAATCAGTAGGCCTATCACGAATGTTGTGACGTCAGCAACGTAAACTTAACGTTAATGAGAGTGAATTTTGAATCATAAAAACTCGTTTCGCACATACTATTTAATTCAATTGAAAACTTTATTCATATCTATGTATGATACAAATTGTGCAAGTCGCAAAAAAAAACTGAAATTTTATAGGACAGTTGTATTTTCGATTTAAAATTCGTTTATATTAGCGATACGTTTTATTTTATTTTATTTATTATGGGACAATAAACAGCTACAATATAAAATGTTTACAAATAATAATAATATAGGCTCATAAGTAGGTAGTATTAACAATATTGCAGCCCACTACATTATCCGTATGTTAACAAAATTAGGATATGGTAAAAAGTGCCGCTAGAATAGCATTACTAAGTTTTACAAAAAAATAAATAAAAAAATGATTGATAATTAAAATACAATACAATTAATTAATTATTAAAAATAAATAAATAAAAATGTATACATTTTTGGATAAAATTAAAAATTTGGGATTGTTCCTTATTATCACCAAATATAAAGTTATAAAAACAAAAGGAATTGACAGTACAATACAGTTCATTAATAAAAATAATTAAAACGGTTGAAATTAATACGATACGACAGTTTACGATATTATACGTCTTATATTCGTGCTAGCCCTACAGTATCTAGAATATATTTATTAAAAGACTCTTGTGTATGTATAAAACCCTATGACTTTTCACTAAAACTATATAATTTTGAAATCTTTAAATAAAATCGCTAAATCACTTAACGCTCGGGCCATGGGGTCCGAGTACACATCTTTTGTTTAAAGAAATTGCCCAAAGGCTGGTCGACGCTTCGCGTGACCAGAGGGCTGGCTTATTCTTTGGCCAAAGAATAAGCGTTACCATCCAGCGTGGTAACGCTGCCAGTCTTCTAGGCACGCTTCCGGATGACGGTGATGAGGAGGAATATTTTGACGCCTAAGTGATATTTTTGAATAATTTGTATTTTAATAATTTTGTATATAGGTAGTTAGTTTTGTCTTTAGATTTGTATGTTTTTAGTTTAGTTTTATATTGTATATATTAGGTTTAAATGTAGGTAAATGATATTTGTGTATAGATAAATAATTTAATTGTATAATGTATGTAATAAATTTCACTTAAATATATACTTTACGGATCAAATAATGTTGGACATTTCACATATTTCAACTTCCAACCAATATAGTGTGAGCTGTCACATTACGGTCGGCAAACCGTCGTATGTTCAGGAATGCTAGTAATAACACCCGACTTTGATTGATGTGGATATTTTGTGCCGTGACGAACGATTTGTGTGGAGCTATTTGTAAAGAGAGATTCAGTTGGAATGTTTTGTGACTCGCCTAACAAATTGTTATGAGAATGTTGGCGTAACTTTAGTTGACACTTGCGGTTGCCATGACAACGGAATAGAAAAAAGCGAGCAAAGAAATAAGAACAGTCGATCTTAAGGTGGGGAGCTAGAACAAGAGCACAGAGCGTCGTTGTTTGTCGCTTTCTTAGTGTAAGCGATAATTCATTTATATCATTTACACCAAAATAATACCAACGAGCAAGAATGACAACAAACAAGAACTGGAATTCTTGCACATGCTCTAGATATGTTTTGAAAGCAGATTCAGGTGAGTATCACACACAGCCTGACTGACCAGGTCTTTATCGGTCAAGTCACTAGAACACAAGAACGCTTTGAAGAGATCGCTTCGAGGAGCGAGCATGTCCGAACACGAAAGAACGCTCTAAGCAACTGTTCGCACGCCCGTGCAGTGTTCACAAACTGAAACCAGGAAGCTATCGTAAATTATCGTACATGGATCAAAAATGCCCAAAATTATCGTACTATCAGGAAAAAGGTGTTGTCAACAGTGCTGCCAATAAAAATTTATCTTGATTCCCCGCGTCGGTAGTGTTTCAACCCCAAGCGACAGTTGGACGACCCTTTTTTTTTAGACGCTCCTCCCGTTCTTTCGATTTGCGATTTTTCCTGTTTCTTCGATGCACGCTTCTTTTTTGGACGAGCTTTTAGACGCTCCCCTCAATATGTGCATTTACAAACATGCGATAGTCGGCCGACCTTTTTTTTAGAAGATCCCTTATTATTTCTGTCATGTCTAGGACGCTATGACCACTATACAGTCAAAGAGTGATGGGAATGTTTAAAAAAAGGTCGTCTATCAGTGTATTAAAATTATCGTACTTTCTGCGTACGATAGTAGTGTACTATCGTACATAGCTATGAAATTATCGTACATGTACCATAATTATCGTACGGTTGGGAACACTGCGTTCGTGCGTTGCCCAGCATTCTTAGAACATTCCATAGAATATCCGCAAACAAGATAGAACAACGAAAGAATACTCTGTCTCTGTTTACACCAAAAGAATTTGATGGAGTGGGGATAGAATGAGCATTCGTTCGTTTGGTCTAAATCCACCTTTAGATGGGAAGATAGCTCGACAACCAACGACGTTGAAATAAATAGGCAATATGTGCCAAATACATTGACGCAATAAGGTTCAAACTACCGCTACACAGCTGTCAAGTTCTATGGCACTGCGGTTTCGGAACCACAACTTGTTGATACCATGTTGTTCTTCTAAATAGCGCATCTAGTACTTAAGTACATATTATATTAATGTCTACAACTGAAGATTCCACAAATGTTTCGTTTTGCCTATCATAAGCATAATCAGTCCATTACTGTCCCACTGCTGGGCACAGGCCTTTTCTCAGAATGAGAAGGGTTTAGACCTTAGTCCACTACGCTGGCCTGGTACGTCATTATCATTGAACAGTGTATATTTATGTGGACGGGTAATGATACATTCGTACGTAATCATCACCATCATCACCTAGCGATCAAGACCACGGAAGTACAGTCAACATAATAAGTAAGTGATGATAGCTCGAACAAAATTGGTTTACGAATTAAATAAGCATACAGTAGTAAATTCTTTAAACAATATCCATACTTAATAATACATTTATGACTGATTCCTATGATTTACCGAGCGTCATTGGTTAAAATTAAAACTCTTTTATCTATAACTAGCGACCCGTCCCGGCTTCACACGGGTGCAATGTAGATACTAATATGGGGCATATAAACCTTCCTCTTGAATTACTCTGTCTATTTAAAAAAACCGTATCAAAATCCGTTGAGTAGTTTTAAAGATCTAAGCATACATAGGTATGGACAGCGGGAGCGACTTTGTTTTATACTATGTAAAGATGGAGCAAAGAGGCCATAGCTTTGCATAGTACCTAGACCCTCTCATACATTAGTATCACAGGTATTTGCTTACGATTCTATTAGGCCCAGTTCATCGAAAAAAATGCTACCATTGGTAAGTAAAACGACTCGTTTTCGGCCATCGGAACCGGGGTAAGTAAAACGACTCGTTTTCGGCCATCGGAACCGGGCATTAGACAAAAGATTAATTTCCAAGAAAATTAATTTTGGGATAATTTATTTTTGTAACTTGTTGTCGTTTGACCCTTGATGGTGAACGCGGCAGGGTTTAAGATGAAGTACATGAATCCAAGGAACAGAGATATAGAGGGATTCACCTACACCTCTCTGGCTCTCACATACACACGATGGAACACAGTAAAGTGCTTGGCGCCGGACTGAGGATGTAGGGTGGTAGCTGGCCAGGTGGACCATATAGAACCTATCACCAAGCTAAAAATTCTTCGACTTTTGCTGATGGCCTGACAGTTAGGTGGTGAGGCAGTTACTTTCTGCTACTTATTGTATACTTTCTAACTGGCGTATCGATGCTGATAAACAGAGATAATAAGACAAATATAACATACATATATGCAGAGCAAAATTAATTTACTCAAATAATGCACCATTTATTCTATTTACGAATTATGTTTGTTGGCAAATATGTGGCCAGCTTCAATAAGGACGAATTGTTTCACTAGCTATTGTAGTTTAATGTTGAAATCCGATAGAGAACTTTGATTTTTACTATGGAAAGTCACGTTTTTTAATATCTAGCAGCTGGGCATCTATTATACATAACACATACATACATAACATCACGCCTGTATTCCCCGAAGGGAAAGGGAGAGGTGTATAGCAACACCCTCACCTCTTTTCTCCGTTATGTTTAAGTCCCATGTAAGTGGGCGAACCTATTGCCATCAACCGGGCACAAGTCCAAACTTCGGGCTGCTACTGAGGTATTCCAAATGGAAAAATCCCAATAAAACTTTGCCTGACCTGGCGATCGAATCTAGGACCTAGGAGTTTATTATACCTAACATTAGCCAGATAAGACGCATTTTTCAGACAACATGTGTGCTTCCAGCAGAGATTCAACACAGTATAATGTTTTTATGAACCTTAATGGACCAACAAGATGAGTTGAAATTCTACTTGAAGAAAGTGTTCCAAAAATATTCGTGCTTCGGTCGGCAATTTTGTCTAATGTTGTAATTATGGAATGGTTGATATTTATACAAGGTTAGTAGGAAAGGGGGTACTAAGCCGCGGGCCACCTAAAGTATCACTGATGACTATTTTAAAGCAAGTGTTAAAATTTAAAAATTCGAAACTTTATATTTGCATGCAACAAGATTTTTATTTTAGTTTTTCAAAATAAAATCATCCCTGCTTTAGTTATGAATTCAGAAAATTAATTTTCTAATCCATGACCTCAAATATGACCTAAATTGTAAACACAGCTGATCATAGCTATGGACAGATAGATTTTAGCATATTTTTTACGAAATCTTTGAAAAGCTATTTAATTTTCTCTTAAACTATCGAGTTTTGGGGAAAGTTGTAGAACAAAAGTTATCCTTTATTATGGATACTTTAACACCCTTCCGGCTTAGTACCCCCTTTCCGACTAACCTTGTATAGTTCACTACTTGTAGTGTGCTAACCACGTACCTATCTATCGAAATTTAACACAAGTTCAATATTTAAGAATTGGTACTTGCATTTTAGTTTTTTCCTTTTTTATGGTACAGCAGTATATTTTAAAGAATAAATTGCACAGTTTTGCTGCACTGCGGTAATGGCGCAGTATATCTGCAGTCAAATGGTGGGAATTTTATGAAATGCCCACTTCTATAAGTGCTTACACACGCATTTGAGGGCGAAATGTGAAGAACGCCCGGGTATAATGCTGCGTTGCACTCGTTTCGTAGGTATAAACAAGTTTGGAATGAATGGGCATAAAAGGTACTTGTGACTTCTGTTTTGTTACTATTTTGTTTGTGGTAAACAAATGTTTGGTTTGACTTTTTGTTTTTAAAAATGAAAATGTGAATAACATTTTAAACTCTCATGTTATCTGTCGCTGTTTCAGGGTGAATTCTAAATGGTTCCAGAAGGAAATGAGGCTTCAAGGTGGGTACTTGCAAGCCTTGAAACTAAGGATGCACCGTCCTTCACTTCATTTACGTTGTCTTTTCTGTAGCCTTATTAAAAGTTGCGATGCCACAGACTTGACATTTAATTAAAAGAGTAACGAGAAGGCTGGTCGCTCATTAACAACCATGTGGATCGTACGATCTGCGAGGTTAAGCTGCGCTTGCCGCGGTCTGTCCGTGGATTCGTTCCGAGACGGTTATAATATAAATACCTACCACCTTACCTAATAATCGCTGTGTCAAGTTATAACGCTGTTTAACATCAGTGTACCATACATTTTTTAATATACAAGGTTAGTCGGAAAGGGGATACTAAGCCGCGGGCCACTTAATATATCACTGATAACTGTTTTAAAGAAAGTGTTAAAATTTATAAATTCGATAATTATCGTTTTCATGGAAAATGATTTTTATTTTAGTTTTTTCAAAAATTCTTCATCCCTGCTTTAGTTATGAATTCAGAAAATGGAGCTTCTAATCCGTGACCCCAAATATAGGTATGACATAAAATGTAAACATAGCTGATCATAGCTGAGGATAGACAGAATTTAGCGTATCTTTATGCAATCTTTGAACAGAATTTCTTTGAAACTAATGAGTATTGGGGAAAGTTGTAGAACAAAAGTTATCCATTATTATGGGTACTCTAACACCCTTTCGGCTTAGTACCTTCTTTCCGACTAACCTTGTATAATAGTTTATTTGTGAAATCTTTTTAGTGGCCGTCAAATGTGTGTTTATAATGAACATTTAGTATGCTAGCTGTAATTTTTCGAATACAATAAAATAAATAAGTCCGGAAAAAAGTTTAACTAGGTACTTGTAAACAGGAAAGCATTTTATTTTGTTCGTAATTTAGTAACTACTGGCATAAAATGGATTACTATTTAGCTACGAATACGATAGTTCTGCCTAGCCTTTTCCCAACTATGTTGAGGTCAGCTTCCAGTCTAACCAGATGCGGCTGAATACCAGTGTTTTACACGGAGCGACTGCCATCAGACCTGCGCAACCCAGTTACTGGGCAATGCCGATATCCTAAGGTTAGACCGGTTGTCAGACTTTCAGGCTTCGGACTTCCCGTAACGACTGTGTGGAGGAACGAAGTATGGTGTTCGAAAAGGGAGGATCCTCCAACCGGGCAGGTCTTATGCCTGGCGGGCTACTGCCCCGAGCTACGAATACGAATCGTTTACAAATATAAAAAGAGAAACTGACTGACTGACAGACTGATCTATCAACGCACAGCCTAAACCGCTGGTGTCAGAAACTTGAAATTTTGACAGTAGGTACCTTTTATAACGTAGGCATCCACTAAGGAAGGATTATTCAAAACTCCTCCCCTAAGTGGGTGAAAAAAAATCACGCAAGCGAAACTGCAAGCAAAAGCTTTACTAAAATAATAATATAATCGCAAAATAAACCCTTCTTTTTTTCGTGTGGTTAGTGACTAACCTGGTGTCAGAGTTTATGCCGCCCATGGGCCTCTGACTTGGCTCCACATGCCGTCAAGAAATATCGCTAAGGCATGCCGGTTTCCTCACGATGTTTTCCTTCACCGTTTTTATCAAGCGATTATTATACAATACGCACATGAATCCGAAAAGTCAGAGGTGCATAATATTATTAATAAAAAGGGGAATATTATTAAAAATGTTTTATTTATTGTTAATTAATAATGCAACTTCCTGTAATTTAAATATTTCTACAAAAAAATATAAAAGAAAAACATTTAAAAATATAAAAAAATAGTAGCCCACCGCCATCGGGAACAGGGTCCAAGCTACCGGTGGTCAGGGCCTCAGAGAGAGGAACTTCCTGACAATACGTGCCGTGTCCAGAAGTACCGCTTTCTGTATCAGGCCCTTGATCCAGCTGCCCAACGAGAGCCTTATTAGATGTTGGTCGAGGCTCTTGGCTATAAAGCCATTGGCCGTAACGACTATCGGCACAACGACTGCCGAGTCAACTTCCCACATGTCGGCAACCTGACTATGTATGCTTTATTATATTGATTGTTGATACATATTGTAATACCTACCTACGTACTTATAATTATAATGACGAATTGTGTAGGCTCATTGGGCAGGTTTTTGAGCAACACACCATTAGTATTAAGATCTTTGGACCACCAAGAACCACATAAATAAATTATTTGATTTTGCGTGCCTCGGGTTCGAACTCGAGATCTATGACTTGGCAGTCCGACAGTCACACCAGTAGGTTATCACTGATGTTATAATAATATAAAAGACAGACAACAGAATCTTTATGGGGTGAATCTATCATTACAGTTATAGCTAATATCGGTATGTCAGGATTGGGAGCATGGTAAATAAAGTAAATTAAACCAACATAGACTTTCCACCACTGAGAGTACTTTTAATTGGGTTAGTGATTAGTTACAGAAGCTAGTTCACAATATAATAAATTAACACAAGATCAGAAAATGAGGACAAGCAAACCAGATATAAAGGGTCAGACTTCTTCGGCTGTTCGACATGGAATCCTCTGCTCCGTCGAATGACCAGTGTTTTTATAACTTCGGGTACGTTGATTAATCTTGACGATTACCCTCCTTTATCAACATTGTCCAGTGTTACCAGCTACCGATAACAATAATCTAATTAATTCCTTCCCATAATACTCGATGAATAATGATAACTACATGCAATCAACACGACAACCCGTTTCCGATAGCATTTCAAATTTCTAATGAATATTTAGCGCGGTGCCCGTTAACCTAGATAGTCACGCGACGCGCCATTGAGTTGCTGTTGTTTCGCTCCCACCACAAAAGAACGGTACAAAAGACCTTCTTATACCTCGCTGCAATAATGGTGTACAATTGTACACGATTTTCCAGCATGAGGGACACCGTATTTATCGTAGCTGTGCATTTTAATAAGGTTTTAGGAAAAGGAAACTTAAACATAACTGGTGAAATGAGGGTGTTACTATACACTTCTGCCGGACCCTTTGAGGAATACAGGCGTGATGTTATGTGATGTAATTGTTTAAAATGTACATTTTTAAATGATTGAATTTCTTCTTCTTCTTTCTTCTTTTATGAAAGAACATTGCCCCACACTAGGATTTCTCCTGTATCGTGAGTGCGTTTACAGACACAAATCTTCACACGCACAAACAACTATCTATGCCATACAAATATTTGTTCCGTGCGGGAATCGAACCCACAACCCATAGCGCAGAAGCCAATCGCTCAGCCACTGCACCAAACGTGTTGTCAAATTTATAGTATGCTATGCTAGCGATTGTATGCTAAATAATGTTATTATTTTGGGTTTTTGATGACGGACGACTGATGAGGACTGGAAATTAACAACACTGACTATTTTGAATCAGTTTTAATTAGCTTCGCATCATAGATTTGTTTGTTTGATTCAAATCTCGCGACAGATTTTTCAACTACTTCTGCTTAACCGATTCTACTGAAACTTCGCACACAAATTCAATACAACATTATAATAATTTTAACCTTCAATCCTCAAATCCTGGTACTGCAGGGGTACTGCAATATAAAACTGTTTAACTTAGAAGTTTTTTTAAGGGATTATTACATAATATACTAGCGACCCGCCCCGGCTTCGCACGTGTGCAATGTAGATACTAATGTGGGGCATATAAACCTTCCTCTTGAATAACTCTATCTATTGCTGAAAACTGCATTAAAATCTGTTGCGTAGTTTAAAAGATCTAAGCGTACAGACAGCGGGAGCGACTTTGTTTTATACTATGTAAAGATAATCACATGTATTGTTGAACTTGAACATGAAAAAAACAGTTAAATTGTAATTGTGAAATAACGAGTTCCTATTGATAACTGCAGCTTGTTAGTTTTAATAATGTTATGTAAGTCTTTAATTAAAATAGGTGACACAAATATGCGACGCTTTTAATTGAGCTCCAGGAAGTGATTAACAGTCCCGCGGCGATCTCAGAGTAGAATAAATAGAAACACATAGGGAACGTCGCGTTTGTAGGTATTCCCCGAAGGGTGTAAACAAAATCATGTAATTCCTTAAAACCTTGTGATGTACTGCTGACATAGATTAAGCCTATATGGGATACTTTTGGATTTAAAAAAAATATTACTAAAAAGTAAACGTGTTCTTAACGTGAGGTATTTTAACAGCCCTAGTTAATTGACCGCGCGCCTAGCGATAGCCGCGCAATTCACTATTTATTCGTGTTTTTTTTAAATTACTAACAATTGTCCTATTCCACATTTGTCAGTATTTTCAAACATTTTAGAAGAATTACTAAATATTTTTTTAATATTCATTGGTAACTGGATAGCTGATGAAATAAGGACGTCTTTCTAGTATTTTTTACACTTACTGTCATAATAAGTTTTTGAGATTGGTAATCATCATTGTTTAACGTGTACCTGGAAGCTTTCCTAATACATTTAATTAATCTTTAATCGTTACTTTCAACTGGTTGGTGTTCTTGAACATTAGAATACGTGAAAAGCTTTGTAAAAGTATCAGCTACAAGTTAATATGGAAATCAGGGCCATTCAATTTGATACTTCAAAGTTAAATAACATTTAATAGCATTTCTGTGAATTTTTCAAAAAACTATAAGAATTGAAATTTCTCGAAATCTACTGACTTTTGGCTAGGGTACATGGGATGCTAATTTGTTGCATATAGGACTCACTATCACGCCTTACAGGGCATACGTCGAATTCGAGTTCAAGGAAACGAAGGAACCACTTCAAGTAATAGGATGGGCTTGTACAACGTTACCCCGTATGGTGTATTGTTATTGATAACTAGATTAACTGTAACTAGATTATGATAGGACGCAACGGCAAGGTGAAGTAGCTTTTACGTTAAACTATTACATAGGTACTAGCTGTTGCTCGCGGTTTTATTCACATCATAAGGGAACTATTTCATGTACCCATATAAAAAGTATTCAATGTGCTGATCCAGAACATGCTCTATCTTTATACTAAAGAACAATAGCCATAATTGACCTGACCAAATTCGGATGAGACCCGCAACGAGTTATACGTCAAAAATAGTAAATTAAAGGAGCTTTAATTTACAACTATTCAATTATTTATTAAAAGCCGGAATAAAATAAATGATATTTTTAAAAAACCTTACTTTTTTACGACATTTCTATTAATTTTGAACGCACCTTATTACGTTTTATCATGTACTTGGTACACGTTTCGTTTTAGCACCAGCATTCAAGCGTTTACGATTTTTAGAATACCAGTTTTTTTTTAATGTTATAGATTATGTTGATTGTGCCGTTTTTATTCTTACAATATTGTTATTTGATGGTTAATAACAATTAGATCAATTACTGGACTAAATTATCAAATACATTTAATGCTTCCAATAGATGGAACGAAACGTATGACGTATTGACATCCGGGTAGCTGTCAAAGCTTCTCCCGCGCAATAAATTGAATAGGCATGGCCAAACACTAAGTCTGAAATAATTATTTCATCAAGAAAAACTGTCAATGTTTGTTATTTTGCACAGAAGTGAGACTGTGGGTGACACAGAACACGTAACTAACAATGATTAGCATGATTGTGGTTGTGGTTGTCGAGTTTCCGACTTGTTAAATTCTAACCTCCATATGAACAAATAAATGCAAAAAATCTATTTTCATCCGCTTCCGAAAACAATTTTTTCATTAAAGCATGGATTATTATAAGTAGGTGAACCAATTAAACCATATCCCATCAAAGGTCGCGATACTTTTTAGTCACGTCATAGCATGTATGGACCGTGGCCGACGTTCTTTCATTCAAATCTGTTTATCCGTGTATGAGTGACCGAACAACAAACATCGAAACAGCTTTACAAAATTTCACATTTATAATATTAGTAGAATAGATAGGAGGGGCTCGATCATACAATTTGCAAGGTTAAGCAACGCTTGCCGCGGTCAGTCCATGCACGGATAACCATTCGTTGAACATCGAAACCAATTCGTGCCTCGGAGAGCACGTTAAACCGTCGGTCCCGGATGTCATAAGAATACCTATGACAGTCGTTACGGGTATTCAGAAGCCCGAAAGTCTGACGACCGGTCTAACCTTAGAATATCGGAATTGAACAGTAACTGGGTTGGAGAGGTATGATGGCAGTGGTTCCGTGTCAAATACTGGTATTCAGCCGCATCTGGTTAGACTGGAAGCTGACTCCAACATAGTTGAGAAAAGGCTAGGCAGAACGAACATCGATATTATATGTAGTACAGTCTTCCCATATCGACGCGTAAAATAATAATGCGGGAATCTAAAAATGGATCAATAATCGGTATTGAATTCGTTATGGTCGACCTTCGTTGAAGCTGCAACAAAGGACTAGTAAATCGATGCCATAGCTTCTAGAGCGCCAACAAAAAAGAAAACGCTAGGTTAGATTGATGTTTCCACGCGGGTGGAGTGGCGGGCAGAGGCTATCTATAGGAGTTATAAATATGTCTGCCTGGATTTGCGGTTTTGAAATACTTTTTTCCCGTTTCTAAGCCAAACTAGGGAGGTTGGAGAGGTGGGTCTAGTTAGAGTTACCAAACCTCAATTATACTCAATCATACATGGAGATTTGGGTATTGGATATCCTTACTAATATTATAAACGCGAAAGTTTGTATGTATGGATGTTTGTTACTCTTTCACGCAAAAACGGCTGAACGGATTTGACTGAAATTTGGCACACAGATATACTATGCCCTGGATAAACACATAGAAAACTTTTTATCCGGGTACATCAAGTAGTTCTCCTAGGATGCGGGTGAAACCGCGGGTAATAGTCTAGTCTTCTATAATGTATTTCGATTAATTTGACGATAGCTTATAATTGTCGGCGAAAAGTTTTAAAATAACCGTATTTGAACAATTTTACAGGCAATCAATAAAATTGAATAATTTCTAATATTTATAAATATATTGAAATTACTTTTTCCGTGTTGTTTAATATACTAGGTTTAAATTTAAGTGTTAATTTTTAAGAAACATTATATTTTTAATTTTAAGGATCCGTATGCGTCCGCGTGGGCGGAAAATAAATACTTTTTCTTTCTTCTTTCTTTCTTTCTTCTTCTTTTTTATAAATACCTAACTAGCTGTGTCCTCACAGCTCCGCCCGCGTAAGAAGTTTTATTCCAGTAATAAATATAGCCTATCTTACTCAGTGATAATGTAGCTTTCTAATGACAAAATAATTTTTGAAATCGGTCCAGTAGTTTTTAAGTTTATTCGTTACATACAAAAATATAAAAATACAAATCTTTCCTCTTTAAAATTTTAGTATAGAAGTATAAATATCAAAATACTGTGAAGAAACATGATAATCATATTTTAATAGAATAAATTAAATACAGTTTCATTAACTGCATGTGGAATTGTATAATTAGAATTTAAACTTTTAATACTTTTGGCCGATGTTATTCCGTTGTGAATGACGTCATGGAGTAACTTTTAACCATGCTCTTGATCCTAGAAATATTGCTTGGTTCGCAATTGAGAAATATGGCTTTACGGGAACGTTTCGCTTCTTGTATAAAGTCCCATGTGATGACGAACTTGTCATTTTCCGCGCACAAGCTTGGTGTCAGCTTCGTCGCAACTTTTGACTTCCTCACCTTCCAACGGAGGAAAATTATATTCTTAATCCGTCTGTTAAGAATTGCAGGAAGTCATTATGGAATGTTTTAGTGGTTGTGTGGAGGCAAGAAGTCTGGTGTTCGTCTAACGAAAAGGGAGGATCCTTCAACCAGGCGAGTCTTATGCCTGGCGGCACAAAATAGATAGGTACAGAAGTCAATCTACATACAAGTGCGCTCGAGCAACGCACACATTGACACTGCTCACGGACACGATATCTCGGACCGTTTGGGATCAGAGAGCAAGTGAGTGCGAGCGCGAATACCATGCCCTTAAGAGAGATAGATATATAGATAGAGCGACCGCCGAGCGTAGGTATGAAAAGTGAAGTACATACATGTGATTGACTTCTGCACCTATCTGTTTTGTGCTGGCGGGCTATTGCCCTTTTGGTTGGAGGATCGCCATACTTCGTTTCTCCACATTGGTGACCCCGACGTGATTTGCAATTAATAGTCCACTGAAATTAAGGATTTCTTGGTGAAATTCACTTAACAGTAGTTTACCGGTGTCGATCTGAGGCCTGGCTGGCCGCAGATGGTACATGGTTGCTCCAGACACAGTTTATCACTATTTGTTTTTAGTTATAGCGAGTAATTAGTGTATGTACCGTCTTGATTGCTTGACTGACTGTCCTGTGGGTTGAAGTTAGTAAAGTGTTTCTAGAGGGACAAAACTGTCTCCAGACAATGTGTCCCGGATATTTAGTGACCGGTGTGCGATTCCAATTACCAGTCAGCACTTTCCATGACAGGCAAGTAATTGACGAATATTCTTTTCGTTTGTCTAACCTGATGTCAGAGTTTATGCCGCCATGGGCCTCTGACTTGGTTTCACATGTCGTCGACAAATATCTCTGAGGCATGCCGGTTTCCTCACGATGTTTTCCTTCACCGTATTTTAAGCAAGTGATAATCATATAATACACACATGAATCCGAAAAGTCAGAGGTTTGGAACTCGAGACCTATGACTTGGCAGTCTGACGGTCACACCACTAGGCTATTTCTGCTATAAAATTGACGAATGCAACTGATTGTTTAGTGCGGCTGCACGCTCAATCTCAAATGCACAAATTCTAATTTGCACAATTAAGCATGCCACCGCGCAGCGCCATTAGTACCGACAATACCGTTTGTGCAAACGTTTGCTCAAGCCGTTTGCGTATGCAAGCCGGTGCATGTAGTACCTTTGTTACTCCAGTATTTGCTACGTTCTCCGACACAATTTTCTAGAACTTTAAGGAACTGATCGATAATGTAAATTTCTTTTTGTGTCCATATTACATAAGATGGCAAGAAGGCAACCTAAAAGTAGGTTGGGTTGAAAAAAGGTTGTTTGGTATAGATGGACGTATTGCAATGAGAACATCTACTGTAGTTTTATTTTGTTTACATTCTGTAAATGTTCAAGTTTTTTGGTGTACAATTGTACATTAAAGTGGATTTATATATACAAAAAAATCTTCCGTTCGTCTTCGTTTTTTTTCTCTTTCAGTACCTCTTACACCACTCTGAGAACCTCTATCTTTAGCAATAACTAATCGTAGAATATACCTAAGCATAGTAGACTTATCCATAATAGGGTTCGGATATAACGTTGGCGTTTTTAAAAGAACAGATTCGCATTCCCAAATACTACCACTAGTAAGTAAAAAAATCAGCTTTGGATAAAATATCGGCAAGTTGTGACCCTGGTTTCAAAGCGATGCGATTAAGGGGCTCGCTGATGGCTCCAAAACGCTTCGAAAATATATACGCCTTCAATGTTTCACCTTAAATTGAGAGCGTTAAAGCCGGTATTAGACAGTGAAAGCCTTTCATGCCTCGCTACGATTACATTAAGTAATTAGAAATGGTTATTTAAAATCCCGTGAGAAGTCGATGTGGGTAGGTATAAGTAGCTAGCGTGTATTTAATAATTGTATTTCAATACTGAACCAGTACTTACAGTTAAATTATAAATCATTGGTCTTTCACGTTATTGTGGAAAATATGATAAAGTTAATTTACCTCTGTGAAGATTAATTACGTTGTATTCAAATTAATCGGGAAATAATAGCTACAATAACTCCCCCTCGCTTGACAGCAGAGGTCGCAATGTTAAATAAAAAAGCAACTAATATTGATTCCCAATGAAAGCTTATAAATTGACCTGTTCCGATTCACTGATTGATGGAGTTTGATCACAGCGATGAGTCAAATGAATTTCCAATGAGACAAATACTCACCTACGGATTGTTACGCAAGAAGGTATTCACATCACAAATCTATATAAGCGTTCTATATTATTTTTAAATTAACTTTATTTCAACCATAAAAAAAAGTATTTCAAAAAATGTACACACTGATTCTAAAAAATAATTCCAATTTCAAACATCACAGCACTCTAGCCAGTCATTGTGTCACTGGCACACGAAAAAATATATAAATTCGAAAAATAAATACTATTTTTATATGGCGGTCCCACTTATTTTTTATGGAAAAATTTGCGCGACTTTTTGTGATCAGTTGTTATTATTATGTGATTATTTGTGGTTTTCTGTTAATTATTTTTGTGTGAATGTTGGGTTTTCGGCGTTGTGTGCGGAGCGCGTGCATTCGGCCGCTCGGGCTGGGGCGGCGGTGTGGCGGCGTATCGACGGGGCGCGCCGGCGCGGACATTGCACCCCTACACGCAGGGAGGTACTTGAACACTGAGTTTATCCGATATTGAGTGACATACATCTAGAGGTTTTGGCTTGGCTTGTTTCATCGATAATAACTATTATATAAGATAAATACATACATCATCATGGATGTAAATGTTTCTGACCAACCATCTCTTCTTATGGAAATTAAAAAGGTGGTCGCGATTATGTCATTAAAAGGCCTATATAAACAAATTTGACTCTCATTTGAGACGTAGGCCAAATGCTACGGTTTCTAAAACTGCTACGTTTCACTTAAACCAAATACTACGTTTTCTCAGATCGCTACGTTTCACGTAAGCCAACTGCTACGTTTTCTCAAATCGCTACGTTTCACGTAAGCCAAATACTACGTTTTCTCAGATCGCTACGTTTCACGTAAGCCAACTGCTACGTTTTCTCAAATCGCTACGTTTCACGTAAGCCAACTGCTACGTTTTCTCAAATCGCTACGTTTCACGTAAGCCAAATACTACGTTTTCTCAGATCGCTACGTTTCACGTAAGCCAACTGCTACGTTTTCTCAAATCGCTACGTTTCACGTAAGCCAACTGCTACGTTTTCTCAAATCGCTACGTTTCACGTAAGCCAACTGCTACGTTTTCTCATATTGCTACGTTTCACGTGGCCAACTGCTACGTTTTCTCAAATCGCTACGTTTCACGTAAGCCAACTGCTACGTTTTCTCAAATTGCTACGTTTCACGTAGGCCAAATGCTATGTTTTCTCAAATTGCTACGTTTCACGTAGGCCAAATACTACGTTTTCTCAAATCGCTACGTTTCACGTAAGCCAACTGCTACGTTTTCTCAAATTGCTACGTTTCAGGTAGACCAAAGGCTACATTTTCTAATATTGTTACGTTTCACGTAGTCCAAATGGTACGTTTTCTCAAATTGCTACGTTTCACGTAGGCCAAATTCTACGTTTTTCGTAGGCCTTGTGGTTTACGGTAAAGAAAATAGATAAGCCCTCTTCGGTCGTGGTTATCGTACCTGGGTGAATTAGGGAATAGGTTCAACATTATGGGCATTATTACGTTCACCTGTGTGGTAAATAACAACATAATGCAATCAACACGAGTTACTGCGACTACAATGATTGTGCTTTTCTTAAATTATGAAACTAAGCGAAGAAAACGACTGAAAACTAATGTTTGAAGATATAAAACCACACATTTGTTAACTGATTTGCATGTAAAACATTAATTTAGTGTAATTACTGTCTTTTGCCTAGCCTTTTCCCAACTATGCTGGGGTCGGCTTCCAGTATAACCAGATGCGGCTGAATACCAGTATTTTACACGGAGCGACTGATATCAGACTTGCGCAACCCAGCTATTGGGCAAAGCCAGTATCCTAAGGTTAGACCGATTGTCGGACTTGAGGGCTTCTGACTACACGTAACGACCGTCATATATTTTCGTATGACAATCGGGATCGACCGGGTTCTTTATGTGTAAGTGTAACGAACGGCCACCCATCCAGAGACTGACTGCGGTAAGCGCAGCTTAACTTCGCAGATCATAAGATTTGCGAGGTTGTTATTTTGCAAAGACCTCCACAACACATGTCTCAGTAACAGTAAGCTATTTATTCAAGTCAAATAGGTACCTACCATTCCTATTTCAGTCAAGTTATGTAATAGCAAGTATTAAAATTAAATTATGTCCCCAAGTTGGACCCCTACCGTCTGAAAAACTACGGAGGTTCCACTCACAACGGAAACACACGATCGTTCCCGAGCTTTGCCGAAGTCCAACTTGTCTGAAGTTGTTACGGTGACCAGTATAAGTTCACCTCCTCCCCCGCCCTTAAAATCTCGTTTATAGGGTGCAAAGAACGTAATAATGTTTGACACAAGGGTTCCCCTTATTGTGGTTTAGTTTAACGGGGCATGCGCGTCGCACATCGATGGATCGGGCGAAGTCAGGTGTTTCCAGAATACTAGTCGTTTATTGTGTTATAAATATAATAATAATTGGATCAGATCCAATTTAAGATATTCTTACTTGGCAGGTCACATACAGAATCCGTGTGGAGACTGATTAAGAATATAATTCTTCTCCGTCGACGGGCAAGTAAGTTGTAAGAGGTGACAAACCAGGCACCATAATTGTGCCCGGAAAATGGCAATAGGCTCGCCACTTATTCCATGGGACTTATTAATACCAGCCGAGAAATATGGGGTACAGATTCTAAAACACCTCTGCTTACAGGCGTGAGTACCTATATAAGGTCCAACCAAAATACCTGGACAAACTTTTACACAGTGTTCAGTACGTTTAAATAAACATATTTATGCAAAAAAAACGAGATCTAAGTGATTTTTTTCTGACCAAAAAATAATTACGTTTTAAATTGCCTATACTGTCTAAGAATAAACTCATCCATTTTTTATGCATCATCTGTCGCCGGGGCGCGCGCTACTTACGCGCCGTGTTTTACTTAATAGGCGAAGTGAAAAATGTTAAAAAAATATAAATAAATTAAAATTATGATAAAAATCATTTTTTGGTTAGAAAAAAAACACTTGGATCTCGTTTTTTTTTTGCATAGATATGTTTAGTTAAACGTACTGAACACTGTGTAAAAGTTTGTCCAGGTATTTGGTTAGAACTTATACAAGGTTAGTCGGAAAGGGGGTACTAAGCCGAAAGGGTGTTAAAGTACCCATAATAAGGGATAACTTTTGTTCTACAACTTTCCCCAAAACTCGATAGTTTAAGAGAAATAGCTTTTCAAAGATTTCGTAAAAAATATGCTAAAATCTATCTGTCCATAGCTATGATCAGCTGTTTTTACAATTTAGGTCATATTTGGGGTCACGGATTAGAAAAATAATTTTCTGAATTCATAACTAAAGCAGGTATGATTTTTTTTTGAAAAAACTAAAATAAAAAATTTTTTTCATGCAAATAAAAATTATCGAATTTTGAAATTTTAACAAGTGCTTTGTAATAGTCATCAGTGATACTTTAGGTGGCCCGCGGCTTAGTACCCCCTTTCCGACTAACCTTGTATATGAATGTATGTAATCATCATCATCAGCCTATAATGTTCCCACTGCTGGGACACAGGCCTCCTCTCTGTGAGAGAGAATGGGCCGTAATCCACCACGCGAGCCCAGTGCGTGTTGGTAGATGTCACAGGTCTTCGAATTTTTGGTTCTAGTACATGCCGGTTTCCTCACGATGTTTTCCTTCACCGTTTTAAGAGCAGTGGTGATGAAATAAATCACACTAAGTAATGCGCCTGGCTGAGTTCGAACCCACGACATACAACTCGTAAGTCGGGGCCGGTACTACTGGGCCACCACTGCTCACATGTATGTCATTATTACATAATAAACTTGTGCAAGCAATATTTTATTGGTTTACTCATTATTGTTGTGGTTACATGAAAATTAATTATGACGCGTACCCTCATTTTGGAAAACGATTTATTTCTGCTTGACAAGGCTGCCACAAGTGTTGCAAGCGCCAACTCGTTCATTAGTTACGGATTAGTAACTATGTCAGTAATTAAAACATTTCTCAAGGAGGGTTGATGTCAGGCAGGCGGCCGGTCATAAAACAATAAGCCAAAACCTTTAACAACATGGATTTATGAAATACATGTTGTGCCGACCCCACCTAGTGTGGGATAAGGGCAGGAAGAAGTCAGTAATTAAAACATTATTTTAATAAAGTTGGCCTCAAACTGCCTCGTTGGTCTAGTGGTGGCAAGCGCGACAGCTGAATGTGAGGTCCGGGTAGATCCCCAGGTCGGGAAAACTGTTATTGGATATTTCCATGTGGAATTCCTCAGTAGCAGGGAGTTTGGATGGCAATAGGCTCGCCCTCGTACATGGGACTTAAACATAACGGCGAAACGAGGGTGTTACTATACACCTCTGCCCAACCCTTCGGGGAATACAGGCGTGATGTTATATTATGTGTTGGCCTGAAAAACTGCTTTGAAGTCGATTAAGGATTTTATTATTCGGAATAATAATATCAGTGCTAATTATAATATCTTATACTAGGTGCTAAACAGATTTAGGATTATGGAAATTTAAAAAAAAGCGGCTCTTTAATGTTTCCTATTTTCGTAATATAATAATCTGCATAATTTAGAATAACTATATTAATCATGATCTAATATTTTCGTATGTACAGTCACGTGTAATAATATGTATACACATTGCTAACTTAAAAAGCGAATTTGTTTTAGAGGATAAAGTGTAATTAAGAAATATTCGAAACAGTAATTCGTATGTAATTGTAAAAATGATATGTTAAATATTTCATAATTCTAACAGATATTTTAGAAGACAATCGCTTTTTAATTTCGCTATGTGTATACATATTATTACTCGTGACTGTACAAGTTATTAATATAAAACATAAAACTATTATGGGGCGTCCACACCACGCGAAGGCCGCCGAACGGTCGTCATATTTGTAGAATTTGACCAAACTTTGTACAGAACGAATCCGTTCGTTGGCTCGGTGTGTACATAGCATTAAATGAATCCTAAAACTCTGTCTCTTCTTCATTTGGCGGTTCTCTTGTAGGGGCTGGGTCTGAAATAAGCAATTTATTCGTATCAGTAGTTACGAGATAGGTTATATCCTGATTTTAAAGGTGTTCATGGCTAGGTGGGTGCTGGGTGCGGCCGGTCTTTTTGTTCATATTGTTCGTTCTGCCTAGCCTTTTCCCAACTTTGTTGGGGTCAGCTTCTAGTCTAACCAGATGCGGCTGAATACAGTATTTTACACGGAGCGACTGCCATCAGACCACCGTAACCCAGTTACTGGGCAATGCCGATATCCTAAGGTTAGACTGGTTGTCAGAATTTCGGGTTTCTGATTACACGTAACGACCGACTGTTTAACGTGCTCTCCGAGGCACGGAGGGGTCTCGAAGTGTAATTAACGGTCATATATCCACGGACAGATCGCGGCAAGCGCAGCTTAACTTCGCGAATCGTATGATCCGCGCGGTTGGTAATTAGCCACAAATCCCTGCCAGAGGTAAATGTGTCAGGGAAATAATTAAGAGGAAATGCGGTCGGCATTTAGTCCATACAAATGTATTCCTCAGTTTCCTCCTTGGATAATATCACTAGAGCAAATATTTTTACCATGTGATATATATCTAACACAACTATGTCCCTATGTTTTGTTTTTGTCAATAAATTAATTATTAAGAGAACTAGAAACGTTTAATTTGAATTTGTAAAAATCGACCGGTGCTACCACCGTTTTCAATTATTAATATTTTGCAGCCCACGTTTCCTCTTAAAGAAGATACAATGCAGCGATGCGTGACGTAAAGATACACCTTACACAAAGGTAAAGAGTCATTTGTTAATTTGACCCAACTTTGTATAAAACAAACCCGGTTTCATTTGGATGTAAGCGGTAACGAACCCCGTGTGTTGGCCTTCGTTGGCGTTCGACGGCTTGGTGTACCTCTGGGACTAACAGCATGTCTTCTCATAATATACAAGGTTAGTCGGAAAGAGGGGGTACTAAGCCGAAAGAGTGTTAAAGTACCCATAATAATGGATAACCTTTGTTCTACAACTTTTCCCAAAAGTCATTAGTTTAAGAGAAATAGCTGTTCAAAGATTTCATAATAAATGCGCTAAATTCTATCTATCCTCAGCTATGATTAGCTGCGTTTACATTTTAGGTCATATTTGGAGTCCATGCAGGCATGAAGAATTTTTGAAAAAACTAAAATAAAAATAATTTTGCATGCTTTTTTTAAACTAATTTTGAAATTTTAACACTTTCTTTAAAACAATCATCAGTGATACATTAAGTGGCCCGCGGTTTAGTACCTCCTTTCCGACTAATCTTATATAATTTCATTTGTGACCTCCTGCAATTACTGTACTGCACACTGTCTAACTTACTAGAACTATCATTAACAAAATTATAATGAATTACTTACTGTATTCTCCTTTCTTGTTACATTTCTTTAGCGCAAATATCATCAGTAGACTAGCACCAGCAACCGACGAAATCACTATTAGGATTATCTTATCTGTTTCATCATCTTTTAAAGCAAGACTATTTTGTCCCAATCCTTCGATGTCTTTTTTTCTATTAAAAGTTTGCCTTTTATACTTATCTTTACTAGGAATGTCATTCTGTATTTCTTTGTTTTCGACTACTTTTGTACTATTTTCATTTCTTGTAGTGTTGCATGCATTTAGTGAATCTGTTTTATCTGCACTACAATTGCTGTTTTTATTTACTCTGGTATTGACTTTGGTTAAATTTTGATTTTTATCGACCCTGTCAATGTCATATTTTTTCTGTACATCATCATTATTTGCATTAGACGTATTATTTAACTCTGTAGTATTTTCTGAATCTGTAATATTATTATAATCATCCAAATCAATAAATTCGCAATCTAAGACTGTTTTATTTTTAATAGTGTCACTACTTATATTACGATTAGGATGATCACATTGTAGTATTATTCTTTCTTTGATATACGTTTCTTTTGGACCATTGACTAATTTTAAATTAGAAATATCTAATGAACCATTTTTCACAATAATGGCTAATTCTGTCTGTTGATGGATTTTTGTATTGTTTGCGTTAGAAGATGTAATATTTATACAATTGGGGAAATTCAATTCCAAAAAGTCATTTTCTAGAAGCTTCTCTATATTGCTTTTTGACTCTATGTCGATAATCTTTCCTTCATCAATACTGAAAACAGAGTTTTGGCTACAATTATTTCCAGATTCTGTTATATGTATTGTGATAACATTTTCTTCATTCGTGCTAGGCGAATTATCTTTGTTTAGTCCAGTTTTTCTACTAGATATTTCTGTCTTGTTGGATTCAAAAACGTCCTTTGTGGATGTATTTTCGATGTTTCGCTCTCTATTGTCTACAACTACAGTGCTATTATTGTCTCCAGTTTTATTTTTATTACGTATATTTCTATTGCTAGAACAATTTTTAAAATACATTGAGTTATGATCATTGTGTTTATTAGGTAATGTATGATTCATTTCCATGATCTGACAGTTCCAAATTAATATGTTTTCCTTTTCCATTAAAACTGTTTCATTCCTTGTATTATTGTTAGGTTTAATTTTAATTTCATTAGCAAGTTTCGGAGTAAATAATATATGTTGGTTGTGGTTAGCAAATTCCTTAGCATCACATGTCAAATTTAGTGAATTATTTGTAGTACTGATGTCAGTTGTACAATTAAGATATTTAGTTCTAGTGTTATTTTGAATATAATTTGTTTTAAGATGTACATTGATTTGTTTCATTGTTTCGTTACTGACGTTTGTTTTGCAACTATAGTCTTCTAAAAATTTACACGTTAACGTCACAGTTTGCATTTCTTTAACAGAAGGATCTACTGTTTTCTTACTATTAAAATCGTTGTATGATTGAGGAAAATAACCAGTGAAAATCGGTTGTATCGTACTGTTTTGATCTCTCATTAGTGTTATTACGAGTGTTCTTACAGTTTCATTATGAAGAGTAGTAGTGTTAATTTCATTTTTAATATCATTTAAACCATCATTTTCTGGGTTTTTTTTCTTAATACAGACAGGTTCTGCATAATCACAGTATACGATATGGCTTTGATTTTTTGAGTACTCATGAATTAACTCTGAATTGTTTTGCACATCGTTTGCGTTGACATAAATTAGATTCACATCATACATAGACCTATCAGGTTCTTCATTAACAATGTGAATCGGTTTCTCAGTTTCACTTATATTTCTTTTTAGTTCTTTAGTGTTGTTTCTCATATGTTGCACTGTATTATTTCCAGGAATAAAGGAATGCGTTGCATAGTTTGTTGGTTTAATTTTATCTAAACATGATAAATCCGAACTCAAACAATCAAATTCTAGCATGCATTCTTTATATCCATGGATTTCATCGTACATGTCCGTTGTATTGTATGGATAGGTCAATTCGTTCCAATTTATATCACGCCTAAAAAAATATACAAATAAATATAACATCACGCCTGTATTCCCCAAAGAGTTGGGCAGAGGTGTATAGTAACACCCTCATTTCGCCGTTATTTTTAAGTCCCATGTAATAGGGGGTGAGCCTATTGTCATCAACGGGGCACTAATACAAAGACCTGGCTGCTACTGAGGAATGCCATAATTATGGAAAAACCCAATAACACTTATCCCGGCCTGGGGATTGAACCCAGAACCTCGTAATCAGCAGTCGCGTTTGCTACTACTGGACCAACGAAACAGTTATAAAAAAAACAATATATAATTAGTAAAAAGTATTACATACATAGAAAATAATTATATCGTCAGTGGAAAGGTAAAAAGACTAAAGCGCCAATATACTTTACAGTGGAGAGATTCAAAGTATTTTTTTAAGAAAATAGACATGGCTATTTTATTTAGAGTATAATATTAATTACATAATACATTTTAAATAGATAATTTAATTATCTAATTAATATGTATACTCTAAATAAAATAACTATGTTTATTTTCTTAAAAAAATACTTTGAATCTTTATTTTAAAGTAGGTATATTGGAGCTTTAGTCTTTTTACCTTTCCACTGACGATATATTATCCGTGTGGTTCCCGTCATTGAATAAGCCCCCTTCCCTACCTGTCGGTATCATTAAGGTGACTAAAGAGGATAGGCAGCAGTGTCCTCCTCTCTGCTCATTACAACAAACTACGATCACCAATCTGTTTACCAACCGTGGTGACTATGGCAACTACCTCGTTAGTCTAGTGGTGGCAAGCATGACTGCTGATCGTGAGGTCTTGGGTTCGATCCCGAGGTCGGGCAAAGCGTTATTGGGTTTTTCCGTGTGGAATTCCTCAGTAGCAGCCCGGAGTTTGAATTTGTGCCCAGTTGATGGCAATAGGCTCGCCAACACATGGGACTTAAACATAACGGTTAAATGAGGGTGTTACTATACACCTCTGCCCAACCCTTCGGGGAATACAGGCGTGATGTTATGTTACTTCTTTTACCATTTATTCGATAAGTAAGATAGTAAGAACTTACAACTTCATAGGTTTCAACAAATATATTTTGCCACATGAAACTTCTTGAAATACAATAACATACTCGCCGCATTTCGAGTTACAGATTTCAACGACGTAGATGACCTGAAATTAAATATGTACCTACATTAAGCGAGAGACAAACGGATCCCACGTATGCAACGTATGCGATGCATTATAAAATCTGGAAAACGACAATACAAACATTTTCTATCTTCTTCTTTTCGTGTGGTTAGTGACTAACCTGGTGTCAGAGTTTATGCCGCCAATGGGCCTCTGACTTGGCTTCACATGTCGTCGAGAAATATCTCTCAGGCATCCCGGTTTCCTCACGATGTTTTCCTTCACCTTTTTAAGCAAGTGATAATTATACAATACGCACATGAATCCGTAAAGTCAGAGGTGCGCGCCTTGGATTCGAAATCGAGACTAGGCTATCACTGCTAACATTTTCCATGAAAGTACATGATTTAGTAACACACTTATTACACACTACGTTGCGTATGACAAGTGTGTTTCTAATAATTTATTCTATTATTATAATCATTTACTTTCATAGAATTTTTATACAATGTCAGTTGTCTAAATGTCATAATGCATCGTATATACGTGGCATACGTGGGATCAGTTTGTCTCTGCCTTTATCTATACTAATATTATAAAGTTGAAGAGTTTGTTTATTTGTTTGTTTGAACGCGCTAATCTCAGGAACTACTAGTTGGAATTGAAAAAATATTTTTGTGTTGGATAGTCCATTTATCGAGGAAGGTTATAGGTTGTATAACATCACGCTACGACCAATAGGAGCGTAGCATAAATGAAAAATGTTGCAAAAACGTGAAAAATGTCCACCCGTGCGAAGCCGGGACGGGCCGCTAGTGCAGAATAAAGGTTTAGATACTACGGAACTTTTTAGACGAGAATTAAGCTTCAAAAAAGTACAGCATTGTACACACTTAGATAACAAACGGGGATCGATACCACTAGAACCGAATGAAATAGGTTAAATTCAACAAATGACGAAGTTCGTTGGCGTTCGTTGACCTTTGTAGGCTAGGTGTGTACACTGCCTTGTTGGTCTAGTGGTCGCAAGCGCGACTGCTGAGCATGGGATCCTGGGTTCGATCCCCAGGTCGGGCCAAGTGTTATTGGGTTTTTCCATTAGGAATTTCTCAGTAGCAGCCTGGAGTCTGGATTTGTGCCCGGTTAATGGCAATAGACTCGCCCCTTACCTACTACATGGGACTTATACATTACTGGCGAAACGAGGGTGTATTAAAAACATCTCTGCCGAACTCTTTGGGGAATATAAGGCGTGATGATGTTATATTATGTGTGTACACTGTACAAAATACATGCATACATAAACTCACGCCTTTTTCCCATGGGGGTAGGTAGTAACTATAGAACGCCACATGCTACGACCCTTACATGCCACTTTCGCTTCATCCACATTCATACATCTTGCTATACCTACACGCACGCCGGTTGAGAGTACACCTGACCTTTGTGAAGAACATCACCAATAACATCGATGTATGTCCTTCTAGGACGTTCTCTACCGGCGTTTCCATTGACATCCGCCTTATAAATTCCTTTTGTTAATCGCCGTTCACTCATTCTCTCAACATGACCAAACCACCTAGGCGTACTCCTTTCAATTCTTGTCACTATCTTTTAAAAGATGATGTACAAAATGAAAAGTAAAAAAGACCGATCTTTCCTCAATGAAATGATAAGTTTATACCTCCCACGAAGTCCCTAGCAAGGTTCAATAACTTTTTAATGTAAGCACTCGTAAAGACAATTAAAAATAACATGTATGAAATAGCTATAAAAACCACTACTTATAGATTTTATGACAAGTAGCATGTGTATTCTTTTCATTAGAATAAAACGTTTTTTTTAGTAATACCTAATGATACTCCCACACTGAGGTTATGAAATGTTATATAACAAAAATGTTATCGTCAGTGGAAAAGTAAAAAGACTAAAGTGCCAATATACCTACTTTACAGTAGAGAGATTCAAAGTATTTTTTTAAGAAAATAAACATAGATATTTATCTTAGAGTATACATATTAAATAAAAAATTAAATTATCTATTTAATATTTAGACTTATATATTAATAAATATGTTTATTTTCTTAAAAAAATACTTTGAATCTCTCTACTGTAAAGTCTTTTTACCTTTCCACTGACGATAGGTAATAAAAAATCTATAAAATAATAATAATAATTATATGTTTTTTGACATAAATGGTGTACAGCACTTAGAAACAACAATATAGGTAACCTAAACTAAATGTAAAAGTTTTATAACATCGGTGTGGGGGTGGAAGTACCATAAAATTGTATATACTGTGGTAGGAACATACACCTATATTCTAAGACGTTCCTCCAAAACTTACTCGACTCGACTCCACTTCGGCTCAGACTTTCTCACTACCATCGGTAGTTATAGTTGACATAAACGTCCTCGACTCGAGATTTTTCCTCAGTCGAGGAAGGAATCATCTGTCAAACTCAAGGTACCTCGGAAGACTTGAAGACTATCGAATATTCTTACGATAATCCTTACAACTATTTATCGCGGCTTTATTTGCGCGATGGTGATAAACAAAATTATGACGTAATGACTCCACTCTACTTCGACTTATTTGAGGACCCTTCAGTGGAGGACCTTCAAAGTTCACTCGAAATTGCGACTAAGAACACAATTTTGAAAGTGTTTTCGAGGTCGTACGAGTAGAGTACGTTTTGGAGGAACGTCTTAGAATATGGGTGATAATATCCTTGCCTCTGGCAGACAGATGAACGGTTATACTGCAGTTCGGGCCTCCACGAAGCAGGCCCGACCTAAGTGTGGAGTTCATAAGCAAAATGTTTCCTTTGTGTCTTAAAATGCACGTAAAATTAGTTATTAATGTAACTTTAAGAAATTGTAAAGCACTGTTTTTGGCAAATAAGCAGTTATAAAGATCGGTTGGAACTTTTCTGCTGGACCCTTTGGACACGGAACTTGGATAAAAAACAGCGCTACATTAACACCCATATTCAAAGACGTTCCTCCAAAACTTACTCGCCTCGACACCACCTCGAGTTGACATAAACGTCCTCGACTCGAGATTTTTCCTCAGTTGAGGTAAGGAATCATCTGTCAAACTCAAGGTACCTCGGAACCTACCTTAAGGAAAGAAGTGTCAAAGTTCGTATGTAACAAAAATGAATTTTGAAGACTTTATCGAATATGCTTACGATAATCCTTACAACTATTTATCGCGGCGTTATTTGCGCGATGCAGATAATTCAAATTATGACGCAATGACTTTTCGAGGAACCTCGAAGTTCACTCGAAATTGCGACTAAGAATGCAATTTTGAAGGTGGTTTCGAGGCCGTTCTGAGTCGAGTAAGTTTTGGAGGAACGTCTAAGAATATGGGAGTAAGAAACGAATAACTTACCATGAAATATAAAATAGCAAAAATTCCATACGCCTTCATGATTGACGTATACACTACAAATACCACAGAACACTGAATTAAATATAATTAATATATTATTACGGCTACATGTTCACTGTGATTCAATCAGTGACGTTTTGAGCAGAATGATACTAATATACATAAGCGGTTATTCATATTTATTAATAAATAAATCAGTTTAGTACAAGGTTTTCCTTGTGGACTAGATTTCCCCAATAATAATTTACATAGCACCTGTTGACTAGTATTAAAAGAAAACTTTAATGATTTTCATCAGTAAATAGGGCAGCTGTGGCTGTCATTAAATACAGTTGAAGCTTTTTTTAAAAACGTCGCGTTTACATGCGCAAACACCCAAACCCGGAACAACTATCTCTGTTACATACATAGGTACTGGGTGTAAAAATAGCCTTAACGAAGCCGAAGTCTACGCATACTGTATATCAAACTAAGTAACATACAGCAAAAATAATTGCTGGGAAACGACTTTTATTTTTTGGTATTAAAGAATAACTTTTAATTGTAGCGCGCAATGTAAGCGCGCGCGCAGCAGTCTGTGCCTACATTTCAAAAATGTTGATAATGTTTGTATAGAAGAATGTTTAGTAATAACATTTAAACTTAGTTTCCGTGAAAAACGTTTAAAAATATAGTGACTTTGACCTTCAATATCTCCATAATCAGTCGGTTCCCAGGTATGGCCCAATACCAAAAAATCTTCGTAATGATGGGAAGAATACGTGGCTTTCGGCTTCGTTAAGGGTATTTTTACACCCGCTATATTTGATCCGTGCGGAAACTCAGCCCGTTACTGGACACACCAAAACGTGGGACGATTAAAAAACATGCTGTCTCTTTCACTTCGCCTTAAAGTGACAGTGACGGCACGAGACTTAACGGCAACTTAAAATTAAGTAGCGTCTGAATATTTGGCCATAACTCTCTTTAACCTCATATAAACAGTAGGTATATATCTACATGTAAATATCGTCAGTGGAAATGTAAAAAGACTAAAGCGCCAATATACCTACTTTACCTACAGTAGAGAGATACAAAGTATTTTTTTAAGAAAATAAACATAGTTTTTTTTCATAGAGTATACATATTAAATAGATAGTTTAATTATCTATTTAATATGTATACTCTAAGAAAAAATACTATGTTTATTTTCTTACAAAAATACTTTGAATATTTGTACTGTAAAATATATATATATTGGCGCTTTAGTCTTTTTACCTTCCCACTGACGATATAATCACGCGTATAATTCCCGTAGGGTTAGGCAGAGGTGTTCTCTTTTGACAGCAGTCTGTACACCCACTTTTCGCCACTGGTATTGAGTCCCATGTAATAGGTGGTGAGCCTATTGCCATTCATCGGGTACAAACATTTACATCTAAAACTTATAATAGATATGATCATACACCTACACCATTCATAGTATTTCTATTTATATTATTCCATGATGTACGAGGATGGATATTCATTATTTATTGACAATACTAATTAGAATATTGTATAGTAGATAACAATGATATGTAATTGTTTCCTTTTATTATATTTTTTCCTTTTCCAATATTTAATTTTCGTAAATGTGAGAACTTTGTGGACCTGCATCTATATATTTGTAAATTACTATTATTCATATTGTTTTTTATTTATTTTATCTTTGTTTGTTAATTTTTGTACTCAAGTCTTTTAGTTCTGTGGGCAGGACTTCATTGTTCTCTCACTATCCTAAATCATTGTACTGTATCCACTGAAATTGTTAAAGGTATTATTTTTAAAAGAGTATCCATGGAGTTTCTTGCCGGCTCTTCTCGATAGGAAATGACTAATTGGAGCCGTGCATCTAAATTCGACTTTTCATAAGCGCCTGTATTGGTTTATGTGTTTTTTTTTTATTGACATTATTTTCGGTTCCGCAGAATGGGGTGACTTTGATTCCTGGGAGTTACTTTGATCAAAACTTTGTTTCGAAAGAAAACTCAAATTTTACGAATTCTTCCGATTATTTTTTTTACGGTTGGCAGCATTGGACGTCATTGTCAGCGTGTGATCAGTCGTAGTAGGTGGATCCTTGCCGGTTGATGAAAAAATATTAAAAATATGTCGGTAATAGTTTTGTGTAATTATTTATTCCTTATTGGCGTTACTTTCAAATTCCTTAGAAAAAAGGGAGGTACCAAAGTCATAGTTTAACATTTATCACGAACATTATTATTTAATTTCTCAAACAGTAATGTAATCGGTAGCTGGTAACACTGGACAATGTTGACATAGGAGGGTAACAGTCAAGATTAATCTACGTACCCGAAGTTATAAAAACAGTGGTCATTCCACGGAGCAGAAGATTTCATGTCGAACAGCCGAAGAAGTCTGACCTTTTATATCTGGTTTGCTTGTCCTCATTTTTTGATCTTTTGTTAATTATTATATTGTGATATATTGTGAACTAGCTTCTGTAACTAATCACTAAGCTAATTAAAAGTACTCTCAGTGGTGGAGAGTCTATGTTAGTTTCCTTTACTTTATTTACCATGCTCCCAATCCTGACATACCGATATTAGCTATAACTGTAATGATAGATGCACCCCTATAAGATTATGTTGTATGTCTCCTATAGTAATAAGAAAAAATATAATTGAATTCAAGTAATAGATAAAATAAACAAAATCGATATTTGCACTTTTATTTTATTTTTTGTACTCTCATATTTCAATAGAAAAATACATTTAAATTTTGAAATTGATCAAAATATCATTCCAATTCTATAATATGTCATAGTATCTGACTCTGATATGACTTAATTTCGGGTCACCCACTCCAGGGCCATGTACAGTAGGGAAATGAAAATGTTAAACACCTTAAGGTCTATTTTTGCTTGCACAGTGCGAGAAACAACCTATTTTACCGACTACGTATTGCCAACATTATAGAAATGAAAATACAGTATTTTTGACAGGATATTATGGAACCCAGGACCCTATGTCCTGGGTTCGATCCCCAGGTCTGACAAAGTGTTATTGGGTTTTTCCATTAGGAATTTCTCAGTAGCAGCTCGGAGTCTGAATTTGTGCCCGGTTAATGGCAATAGCCTCCCCACCTATTACATGGGACTTAAACATAACAGGCGATACGAGGGTATACTAAAAAACACCGCTGCCAAACCCTTTGCGGTATACAAGGCGTGATGTTATGTTATGGTATGTAGGTACTCATATCATAGACAAAATGTCCGGATTTTCCGTACTATTTTGCGACTTGGAATTCCAACGATCACGGAAATAAAAGGATAAACAACTTGATAACATAATTAAACTTAAATTAAATGGGTATTTCACTGGAATCTATACTAATATTATAAAGCTGAAGAGTTTGTTTGTTTGAACGCGCTAATCTCAGAAACCACTGGTTGGAATTGAAAAATTATTTTTGTGTTGGATAGTCCCTTTATCAAGGAAGGTTATAGGCTATATAACATCACGCTACGACCATAGGAGGGGAGCATACATGAAATATGTTGCAAAAACGGGAAAAATGTCCACCCGTGCGAAGCTGGGACGGGCTGCTAGTGTAGTATAAATATATATGTTTTATCAGTAACGTCCGTCACATTTCGCTGAGCGTGTCATTGATCCCGCAAAACGACGCTTTCTGTGAACTATGCACGTTTATAAAGCTAATGTGTGTCCTATTGTTTGTCATACTGATTTATATTATACAAGGTTAGTTGTAAAGGGGGTCCTAAGCCGCGGGCCACTTAATGTATCACTGATGATTGTCTTAACGAAAGGGTAAAAAGTTCAAAATTCGAAAAAAAAATATCCATGCAAAATGACTTTTAAAAAAATTCTTCGTCCCTGCTTTAGTTACGAATTCAGAAAATGAAGCTTCTAATCCGTGACCCCAAATATCACCTAAAATGTAAACACAGCTGATCATAGCTGAGGATAGAATTTAGCGTATTTTTTATGAAATCTTTGAACAGCTATTTCTCTTAAACTAATGACTTTTGGGGAAAGTTGTAGAACAAAAATTATCCATTATTATGGGTACTTTAACACCCTTTCGGCTTAGTATCCCCTTTCCGACTAACCTTGTATATTTCGGGACTAATTATATTAATTAGCATAAATTTGCAAAAATGTTTTTTTTATTCTTGACTTGGTAGCGTTTGGCCCTCGTCTCACCTGATGGTAGGCGCATACAGGGTCTAAGATGGAGCACACGAATCCAAGGAACAGAGATATAGAGGGATTCCCCTCTACCCCTCTGGCTCTCACATACACACGACGGAACACAGTAAACTGCTTGGCTGACTTTAATGTGAGGGTGGTAGCAAGTCAGTCGGACCGTATAGATCCTACCACCAAGTGTGCTGGGTTTTGTTGAATCTTACAATACGCGTCTATTCCTCGGGTGCGGTGAGGAAGTTTTATATTCTAACCTGTCCCCATATAGGGTATATGCTGGATGGTTTTTAGACACACTTAATCGAATTACTTGTGAAATCTTGTGCATTTAGATGCGAAAGAATAAACTCAAAAAACTCAAACTCAAACTATTTATTTGCAAACTAAGGTAAAATAATACAGGTCTTATTATAGAGAGTAGGTACAGCTTAGCAACCTTTTCCAGGTGTTGCAATATTTGAGGGCTCTAATTAGATAAAAGTATATTTATAAATTTACTTATGTGTCTACTTGGTACATAGTGCCTAATTCTTGACTATTGTTATTCTGAATACACAATATTTTTAATTAAGGATACTAGAACGAAAACAACATAGTATATCGAGTAAATAGGTATTGGTATAGGTGAATTATTGAATCGATGCGAATAGGTAAAAGCATGTGTATGCATGTTCATAAAAACACTCATTTTCTATGATTGAAATGAGAATTGTTACTAAAGTATTTTTAGAAGGGTCTGAGTTAGATATCGGCTCGCACTTCTGACTTTTTTTATGTGGGAGATCTGCACGTGAATTTGAAAATAATTCGATTATCACTCGCGTTAACGGTGAAGGAAATCATTGTGAGCAAGCCTGAGAGAGCTCTATAAAGTTCTCGATGGTGTGTGTAGTTCGCCAACCAGCACCAGGCCAGCTTGGTGGACTGAGGCGTGAACCCTTCTCAGTCTTAGAAGAGGATCGTGCCCAGCAGTGGGACAGTAATGAATATTTCAGTATGGTAGTAGAATATTCATAAAAACAAATGTTACATCTTTACATAGTATAAAACAAAGTCACTCTCGCTGTCTAGATCTTTTAAACTACGCAACGGATTTTAATGCAGTTTTCAGCAATAGATACTTAGAGTGATTCAAGAGGAAGGTTTATATGCTCCACATTTGTATCTATATTGCACCTGTGCGAAGCCGGGGCGGGTCGCTAGTATTAGACAATAATCTAAAGTTCTTTATACATATTTATTCAGTTAGGTGCAAAAGAAAATTACTAATGGGAAAATGTTAAGAGATCTTGACATCTGAGTTTGTTTCGGCTTTTTTTAGAGCTAGTCAGATAAGAAATGCCAGCGCCATCTAGTCTTAAAAAGAAACATTACATTGAAATGTTTCTTTATATGTTAAAGTCAAGCTTGGTATCTGGGATACAGCGGGACAGGAGCGATACACAACATTGACATCAACTTTTTACAGAGAAGTTCACGGTGCTATATTAGTTTACAACGTGTCAGATCCAACGTGCCTAGCAAAACTGAATGAGTGGGTCGAGGAACTTCGAATATACTCCACCAAGAAGAACATAGTCTGCTTAGTTGTCGGCAATAAGATCGACAAGCATACAATTTTGGTACCCAGTGCATAATATCAGCAAGCACATTGGATCACCCACGCGACGGCGCAACGAGTATTCCCAAGGATGGTTGATGTCAGGTAGGCGGAGGCGGCCGGTTATAAAACAATAAGCAAAAACCTCTAACAACATGGATTTATGAAATACATGTTGTGCCGACCCCACCTAGTGTGGGATAAGGGCAGGAAGAAGAAGATATTGACTAGTAAAAGTGCCTGTAACAGATTTATTAACAGAAATTAATTATAATTTATGGTTAATTTGTAAATTAGCTACCAACAATGTTAATTAACAGCTTGCGCTACCTTAATTTCTTCCAGCTCAAATCTATAAATAGACAAGAATAAAAGGATAAAGTATTGCATGCAAATCCGCAGGACGCACACTCATTGTCTCACCCTTTAGACAATTGGAGCTTTATGACTAAGAGATAGGGCACAAATTAGCAAATGACAAATTATGACATTAATAATTATAATGATAGGAGGACACGTCGCAGTGCGAGCGGTTTTTTATAAGTACCTAATTATTATTTAATGGTTTTAATAAGTTATATTGGAGCTAACGCGTGAGTCGCATTATTTTTTGTTGGTATTGCAGAAGTGATTAACTGATTGTTAATTAGATAGTTTAATGCCGACTTTGTTGATATTGGTAATGATTTGTGTTGATAATAGGCGTCGTAACAAATTAGAATTGATACGTCCTAGAACCAACTATGGCAAGTAAAGCATATTATATGAGGGCAAAATTATACAATAACTTATCCGAAGACATAATTAACAGTAAAAGTCAACTTGTGTTTAAAAAACGTTTAGAATTGTTTGTCAGAAAAAAACACTGAGCCCGTTACTTATAAACATTGTTGTATTAAATATTTATATTATCATATACCTATATATAGTCATTACCACTTTCATGTCAATAAAAAGAAATGTTAAACTTTAAGACTCACAGATTTGTATTGCATACTCAAATACTTATATTAATACTTTTCTCAATGTAAGTGAACTGTATCTATGTTCTTTTTTGAGAAAAATAAATGTCTTTAAACCGGAATGCGCTTTTCGTAGAGAATATTGTATAGCACTTAAAGTCATTATAAGTCGGTTTTCTTAATTAAATGTTTTGAGAAATCGCGGATTTCTTATACCTAAGAATGAACGTAAATTATAAGCCCACGCGAGGTAGCCTGGACATTTTGGGCTTCTTAACGCAGTAGGCTAGATGGCGAGGAAGGTCAGATGGTAGGATATGAATTCTTCACGTCAGCCTTAATACTCCAGGTCGGTAATTGGCTGCAGACGGTGTTAGAGCACTATCCCTGTGGTCTAGGTTGTTCAAAGTAGTGATTTATAAGAGATTATTAATTAAGCTTCATTAAATTAATTAATTATATATATTTGTTATATTTTAATTATTGCGTTATTTAGTATGTTTATTACTTGTTCTAGTCTGTTATGTTAATGTAATTGGCTTATTGAAGCTTTGTTAGCATAAATAATAAATTAATTAATTAAATTAGCTTTTTGAGAGATGCCAATTTAATTGGACTGAGATGAGGCTGGTTAGATTTAAGGCTATCTGTTCCCAACTTGTAACTTTAAACCATTTTTTTTTCTTCCGATAATGTCGTTGACCTACTTGGAACTAACGCTAATTAGTTTTGGTATCATTAGCATTTCTGTAAACTTAGCTATGAATAATAACAATTAAAAACTTTGACTTGAAGTTATCTTCAAATCGCTCGCAGTGGGACGTCGGCCTAGTTTACGAGCATTGTGAATAGTTAAGGAGATAGTATGCCCATCATTATATCGTAGTTGACTGACTGACACAGTGGTGTGATTTATACAATCGGGTCTAAAAAAAATACTCTTACTTTTTTAACAGATAAAAAAGTTTTTTAGTAAATATTTTTTTGGATAAAAATTAAAATTGGTTGTTTAGTAAAGATGTGTTTAAAAACAATAGTATTTTGTATATTAGTGGTTTTGTTAGTGGATTTTGTTTGTAATACGGAAGCTTTAGATGAGAACGGCGATGGAGTGTGTGTCGTGAAACTCAGGTAAAGTTGAGTCGTGACGTCACTACTTAGAATTACGCGCTGTTATTGTGACTGATATTGTGTATGTCAATGAGTATTAATTGATATTAAAATGTTCTATACGTAACATAACATCACGCCTTGTATTCCCAGAGAGATTCGGCAGAGGTGTTTTTAGTACAACCTCGTTTCGCCAGTTATGTTTAAGTCCCATATAATAGGGAGTGGAGGGTTTCTATACGTTTTGAAGTTTAAGAAGTCTTTATTGTCCAGATCATAGTACACTTTCATTCGTATAAACGGTGTAAAAAGACCCTTAACGAAGCCGAAAGGCACTTATTCTCCACGTCATTGCGATATTTTTTTTGTTCTGGACTATGCCTGGGAACCTTCTAGTTACGAAGATATTGGAGGTCAAAGTTCCAACTTTTTCGCGACTTTTTTTTAAATACTAGTTTTGAAGGTTGCAAATGTACTTGAAATACCTCCATTACCCGTTTACTACTCATTGCATCTATCAGCACAGTGTTTTGAGTGCATTACAATTAGCTTTACAGTAAAACAAAATTTTACACCCAAAAAAAAGGTCGTTTCCCAGCGACAATTTTTGCGTAGGGTTACTTAGTTTGGTGTACTGAATGCATGGTTGACGGCTTGGTGAAGGGTCTTTTTACACCTTGTATTTCGATACAATTATTTTCTTTAGTAGTCACTAGCACACTCCCAAATATATCTTTTTACACCTAAATTTTTTGATTTTAGTTATCTGTGCAAAACGCAACGTCTATGGCCGTTCGCTTAAATAATACTTAATCCGCCTCATTACCAAAGATAGTAAACTAAGGTAAACCCAGATTTATAATATAGCCATCATTTTCTAACGTCATAGGTACCTATAACAAAAAGAGACGGGGCTCTTTTAAAACCATTTTTTTGTAATAAGAAATATAATTAATATTATGCTTTTGCGCCTCAGAATAAAAACATCAGAGCAGTTATAAAATGTCGATGATGTGATACGGCCATAGCTTCAAAATAAATAATATGCAATACGAGAAACCGTGTGGTAGTCAGAAGCCCGACAGTCTGACAACTGGTCTAACCTTAGAATATCGGAATTGCCCAGTAACTGAATTGCGGAGGTCTGACGGCAGTCGCTCCGAGTAAATACTGGTATTCAGCCGCATCTGGTTAGACTGGAAGCTGACCCCAACACAGTTGGGTAAAAGCTAGAGGGAACAATAATAGGGGGCGAGCCTATTGCCATCAACCGGGCATGAATCCAAACACCGGGCTGCTACTGAGGAATTTCACACAAAAACGCAATAACACTTCGCCCGACCTGAAGGTCCTGGGTTCGAACCCCAGATCGAACCCAGGACTTTCCGATCAGTAGTCGCGCTTGCCACCACTAGACCAACCAGTTTTGTATACCTATGTACTTACTTTTTTTTTCTAGTTCTCGTCAACGAAGAAAAAGACCATACAATGTCGCCATCAACAAATGGTGTGGGCGAAGAAAGTGCGTCGTAAAGAAATATAGATTTGAGGTAATTTAGTATATTTGTCACGTTTGCTTATAATGATACTAGCGAACCCGCCCCGGCTTCGCACAGGTGCAATGTAGATACTAAAGTGGGGCATATAAACCTTCCTCTTGAATCACTCTATCTATTGCTGAAAACTGCATTAAAATCCGTTGCGTAGCTTAAAAGATCTAAGCGTACAGACAGCAGGAGCGACTTTGTTTTATACTATGTAAAGAAGTCAAAGCAAAGCGTCAAAGATTGTCTCCTTATCATGTCATTTTATTTATTTATACTTTCGCACAAAATTTGTACATAGGTGGACTTAATGCCTTAGGCATTTTCTACCAGTCGACCTTAGGGTGATGCAGAGAAAACATGATAGATGCGCTAAAAAGAGCTATGTCATGTGATACGATATTAAAAATAAACACAAAGATAACTAAACATTTTTGGCAATAATATTACCTACATACATATACATTTTCTATCTGTTAATGCCAATTTACACAAACGCATAAGTACAGTAGCAAGTTAAGTTGCCGATTTTGTGGACTTAATTGAGCAAGTATTGAACTTAATTAGTCAATGGTGCCGAATTGTTCACCAACTAAACCGGATGCACAGACTTATTAGGACTCGTGGCCACTTGGATAGTCTACGAGCTAAAAACGAGCCGCCAAAATTAAAAACAACCAAAAAGATGAAATTAATTTTACTGAAAAAATATCGTAGAATGGTCATTTAAAAACAAATATTCAGAGATCCTAAGCTGGCCAATAGGTATTGTTAAAATATTGCAGTATTTTCATATCTATACTAATACTAGCGGACCTGGCAGACGTCGTCCTGCCCTAAAAATTTGGGGACATACCGACAGCAGCGCCACCTACCGGGTCCAATTGTAAATCTAAACCATCCAGGGCGCCACCCAAACGCATACAAAAAAATTCATTCAAATCGGTCCAGCCGTTTAGAAGAGGTTCAGTAACACACACACGTACAGTCGAACTATATATATAAAGATTATAAAGCTGAAGAGTTTTTTTGTTTGTTTGAACGCGCTAATCTCAGGAACTACTGGTTGGAATTGAAAAAATATTTTTGTGTTGGATAGTCCATTTATCGAGGAAGGTTATAGGCTATATAATATCACGCTACGAGCAATAGGAGCGGAGCATAAATGAAAAATGTTGCAAAAACGGGAAAAATGTCCACCCGTGCGAAGACGGGACGGGCCTCTAGTAGGTAAACGCATAAAAGAGTAATTCGCTGGCGGGCACGTATACCTATATAGCCGAAGGGTCGCATGGGGCCCGCGGGCCGCGGTCAGTGCCTGAATTAAACTAAAATTAGAGAATTGCTATCTTTTACTAACAGACAGCGAGAGAAAAGGATGTAGATAGATAAGAATTACGTTAGAAATGTCAAACTAGATTACGCTTTGAACTTATAAAGTACTAGCTGTGTCCACACGGCTCCACCCGTAGCCTATGTTACTCAGTGATAATGTAGCTTTCTAACGGCAACAGAATTTTTGAAATCGGTCCAGTAGTTTTTAAATTTATTCGTTACATACAAAAATACAAATCTTTCCTCTTTATAATATTAGTATAGATGGAGTTCAACTAAATTTGACAGTTCTTATTTACGTCCGTCTCTTTCTTATTTTATTAGAGTGAAAAAGATGGCAGTAGCGTAAAATAAGTATAGTTTGTACACAACAGAATCGGCATTAATATATATCCAAATTAGGTTTTCTACAACAAGTGAACTTACTACTTATGTTTCTGTAAATCTGGATTTAGAGAACACGTTTATTGATATAATATAATATAGCAGCATAACATCACGCCTTGTATTCCTAGAAGGGTTCGGCAGAGGTGTAGACACTCTCGTTTCGCCAGTTATGGTTAAGTCCCTTGTAATAGGGGGCGACCCTATTGCCATCAACCGCGCAAAAATCCAGACTCAGGGCTGCTACTGAGATATTCCTAATGGAAAAATCCAATAACACTTTGCCCGACCTGGGTATCGAACCCAGGACCCCATGACCAACGAAGCAGAAGCAGAGAACACGTTTATTCATAATTATTGCAATTAAAACTCATTTTCAAACGGTTTGAGTGTTGTTCGTAAATCAGCAGATAAATCTTCTTTCCATTCTCATTCCAGACATATCTAACATGGACGAACCACACCGTTTGCTGCAACGGCTGGCAGCATGACAGCGAATTAGACGTCTGCGCACCCATCTGCAGTACTGGCTGCAACGGAGGCAAGTGTGTCTCCCCAGACCAGTGCCAGTGCTTGTCACCCGCGTACCTCGACCCTGAACGAACGAACACGTGCATCACGCCTATCTGCAACCCAACATGCGCCAACGCCGACTGCCACGCCAACAACACCTGCGTCTGCAAAGAAAACTTCACGCCCTACAACTCCACACATTGCTTCCATTGCGACCAAGGCTATACCGCAGACGAGAACCTCAACTGCGTTCCTATCTGCGAGCAACCTTGTGTCAACGCCACCTGTACTGGCCCCAACACTTGCACCTGTTTCGACGGCTTCAGATCCAAGAACAGTTCAGTTTGTGAACCGATTTGCGATTGTGTCAATGCCGATTGTGTTGCTCCTAACACTTGTTCCTGCTTCAAAGGCTATGTGCAAGTGAACAAGACTGCATGTGCCCCGAAGTGTAGCAGCTGTACCCATGGAGATTGTGTCGCCCCAAACAACTGTACCTGCCACAGTGGTTATGTTAAAATCAAAGGTGTTTGCAAGCCTAAGTGCTCCAAAGACTGTGTTAATGGTTTCTGCACTGCTCCCAACGTGTGTTCATGTAAGAATGGTTACGTGAAAAGTAACAGCAGTGCAAATGTCTGTGTGATACCCTGTGATGGTAGCTGTGAGGGTTATTGCGATGATGGTGAGTGCGTCAAGTGGAACTGCTCGTCGACGCCGATACGGTGAGTAGGAATTTGAACTTAAACTTTTTTTTTCTATTTCGCCTTTGACCCTAGTCTCACCTGATGGTCAGTGCAGACAGGGTCTAATATGGGGCGCACGAATCCAAGGAATAGAGATGTAGAGAGATTCCCATATACCAATCTGGCTCTCACATACACACGACGGATCACAGTAAACTACTTGGCGGACTTTAATGTGAGAGTGGTAGCTAGCCAGGTGGACCGTATAGATCCTGCCACCAAACAAAATTCTATTCTATTTTATTTGCTAACATAAAAAATCCTTGTTACATTTGTGGAGTTGATCATAGTGGTCAATTCCTTTCTTTATATCAGGTGGAACAGCAAGTGATATTTTTATACTGATAATAATTAACCTACATATTGCAAAAAAGTAATTTTCTTAACGTTCAAGATTTTGGTTTGATTTGTGTAAAATCAGAAGGTTGACACGTCATTCACCTTCAAAGCGTTCATCTTGACAATGACATGAGACAACGATGAAATAAAGAACATAAATTTATTTATTTTATTTTATTTTTATTGGTTTACCAACAATTGTTTACACTGGTTATGGGCACAAAAAACAAGCAAAAACAAATTAACAATAGTGTACAATCACTTATAGGTAAACTCAGCATGCAAAAAGAAAGTTGTACGTACAATAGAAAAAAAAAAGAAAACTACCTTGATTTATATCAACTACCAATATCTAAATTGTTACATGTTATTTAGATACTGACACAGAGAACAAAGAAAGAAAAAAAATTAATTAATTAAATTTTAAAATTAAAAATTAATTAATCCTTATCTAGGTTTTTCAAAGTCTTCGCTTTTAAACTGTATAGTGAGTCAAAGTGCAAGTCGATTAGATCGCTACATTCATTAATTATCTTGCTTAACCTCGCGACAGGGGAACTAGCGCCTAAGACCGTTCGTCGGAGCGGTGGACAAAGTGGCGTAATTGGCTTACGAGGAATCCTTGAAGGCACACGAAATTTAAAAGAATTTAGTATCTGTGGGCAGTCTATTTTATTGGCCATTACTTTGCACACAAACATTACGTCAATCAGGCGATGGCGCTTTTCCAGCGAAATCATTTTAAAGTATTTCAACCGCTTGGTATATGAATGCATTTTATTTGCTATTCCGCTGGTAAACGCCAGGTGCCACAGAAAGCGTTTTTGGATTCTCTCCAGACGCAACGAATGTGTAGCATAGTGCGGTCGCCAGATCATACTACAATACTCCAACAGGCTTCGAATTAGACTATTGTATAGCACAATTTTAGTTTTAGGACACCTAAACTGTTTGCAATGTCTTAGAACAAAACCAAGCATTCTAGAAGACTTTTTGATTAGGTAATCCACATGTGGGATAAAAGTTAATTTAGTATCAAAAGTAACACCGAGGTCTTTTGTTGTGTTTAATTCTGCTATTTTGGTTTCATTTATGTGATAATCTTCTCTCACTAAATTATGCTTTCTTGTAAATTTGACATGATAGCATTTACTGGGATTTAACAGCATTGAATTGCATTCGCACCACTTAACAAGCCTATTGAGATCACTCTGCAAAAGGATGACATCATGTTGGGACTTAATAATTTTAACAAATTTTAAGTCATCGGCATACATAAAGACCTTCGAATGTAAGAAACACCTTGGGATATCATTTATGAAGAAATTGAATAAAACTGGGCTCAAATGAGAACCTTGTGGAACTCCGGAGGAGATATATCGGTTGTCAGACTGAAATCCGTTTATCACTACATAAAAAGATCTGTCCAGAAGATATGAGCTTAACCAAGAATGCAATGATCCAGTTATACCATAAGCTAGCAGCTTACGAATCAGTATTCTATGTGAGACTTTGTCGAAAGCCTTACTAAAATCCGTATATATGACGTCGGCTTGGTGACCTGAATCAATTGCCTCTGACAATAGCTCGGTAAACAGAAAAAGATTTGTGTTTGTTGATCTAGCTTCCACAAAGCCATGCTGCTCGTCGCTTAGGTACAGCTTTAAGTGCCTCTGAATAAATGGACAGATCAGAGACTCAAAAATTTTTGCAAAACACGACAAAATTGATATCGGTCTATAGTTACAGACTAAACCGTCCTTGTCAGATTTATGAATAGGTACAACCTTTGCCACCTTCCATTTTGATGGAAAGACCCCAGAGGTTAAGGATTTATTGTAAATAAGAGACAACGGGGTAACCAACTCAGCTGCACACTCATAGATAAAGATTGGTGGTATCCCATCTGGCCCAGCCCCTTTATTGCAATCCAGACTTTTTAGCTTTTTGTATAGACTTTCACTGCTAACAATCATGTTTGATAAACATAAGCTATCAATTCCAATGTTACTTAAAAACTCTGTGTTGTTGCCGTTGTAATCGTCTTGAATAGGGCTATAGACAGAAAAAAGTAAGATGCGAAAAATTCACATATTGTCGTGGGGTCAGATGATGTACTAGTGCCATTTGTCATTGCAATAGGATAGGAGCTTGACCCACCTCTTTTAGTTTTAACGTAACTCCAGAAAAGCTTCGGATTATTTTTGAGTTCGTCTTCCAATCGCTTCATATAATTGTTGTAACAAAGTTTTGCAAGGTCATTACAGCGCTTAGTTATAATCTGCAATTCAATTTTGTCTAAAGGGTTTCTGTAAATATTGTGACGATTTCTGATCTTATTCTTGCAATTAAGTAATTTAATTAGATCCCGATTGAACCACGGTGGAAATTTACTTTTTTTTGGCACTCGCTTAGTTATATTTTTTTCTATACCTTTATGAATAACGTCGTAAAATACCTCCACCATCTCATTAACTCCCTGCTGTGCCTTAAATAACTCATCCCAGACAATTTCACTCAAATATTTCCGAATCGGTATGTAACTCGTTTTTCGGAAATTAGGTCTACCGCAGGTAGTGTTATATGGGAGTTTAGCTTCCTTATTCAGAAAAATTATAATATCGAGGGGTGGATGATGCTGGTCAATGTTAGCAATCGGATCCTCACTTCGACTCACTCTACACAATGAATGAATACACAGTATAAGATCTAAAATGCGGCCTGAAGCGTTACATACATCGTTAAATTGATTAAGCCTATTAACATACGTGAAATCTATCAAAGTTTGACTTATATTGGACAACTTAAGGCACTTATCAGAATTATTGACTATGCTCCAATCAATATCACCGATATTGAAATCACCTGCGATGCAAACATATGATAAGTTTAACTGTTCAAATACTGCATTACAATTGTCCAAAAAATGTTCCAAGTAAGAGATACGTACAGGTGGTGGCAGATATACAGAACAGAGAGCTGCCCGACGTACAGATCGAGCTGCAGGTAGATCTAAAATTACCCAAAGGTCTTCACAGTTACTTTCGAATTGTTCTGCTCGTTTGGAATTAATAGATTTATTTACGGCTATCAAAACACCCCCACCTTCTTTACTACTCTGTAGACAAGAACTTTCTCTGTCCCTTCTGTATACAATGTATCTGTCGTCGAACAGCTCGCTGCTCAGTACGGTATCATTAAGCCAAGTCTCTGTAAAAATGATAATGTCATAGTTATTACAACATACATTACGAAAGATGATATGCGTTTTTGTTCTCACGCCTCTACAATTCTGGTAATAAATTTGTAAACTATCGAATTTTGTATTATATTCAAGTTACAATTACATGTATTTTTAATTTAAATATAAAATATATTATTCAAATCAACTTATTTAGGGACTCTAGATTCTTAATGAGGATATGTTCGGACCCATCTGTTTTTCTGACGAAGATTCTACCATTTCTTACCCAGACGAAATGATATCCTCTTTCTTTTGCCTTAAGTCTAGTAGCAGCATGCAGCGCTTTGTTAGAAGGAGACAGATGTTCTTGCACATATATTGGCTTCTTTTCACCAGCCAGTCCTAGGTCCGCGGTATTTAGTTTTTCAATGTTATTCTTGCCTTTATTGTAGTTTATGACAGAAGCCAAGAGCAGGTCACGAGTTCTCGGGGAGGCCAGTTGGACTACAACAGAGCGCGGGCGGGTGCTAGAATTTTGTAGTTTGGCTACACGGGTACAATGATGGATATCAGTGTCGCTCAACTTGCATCCAACGACTGACCCCAGTTGCTTAACGACTGTATAGAGATTTTCTTGTTTATTTTCTGGCAAGCAATTAAGTTCAAGATTAGTCGAACGTGCCTGTTGCTCCAAATAATTGATTCGGAGGCCTATATCCACCACTGACTTCTTAAGGTTAGTATTTTCTGTCTCTAAGTCTTTTACCGAGACTTTCAAGGCCCTATGCTCAGACTGATATTCTTCAAACTCTTTTATGTGAAAACTCAATGACGCCGTCATCTCAGTAAGTTCTTTCTTAATCGGTTCAAGCTCTTTATTTACAACATTGAGTATTGTATTGTTTATTTGACGAAGCATAGAAGCGAACTCAGCCTGTATTACTTCCTGAACGATATCGCGCACATCATCACGAGTCACACAGGTTGCTTGAGGGGGCGAGTTCAAAGCAGGTCTCTTGTTCCCCCTAGAGATGGAGATATTACGGGTTGGAGTATTTTCCTTATTGGAGGAATTCGTGATGAGACCCGCGCAATTAGAACACCTCCATTTACAGTAGACATCAGAGTCTTCAGAAACTTCCGGAAGAGACAGGCACTCAAAATGATACAATTTATTGCATTTGAAACAATTAATTTCTTTTTTATCCTTGCCGTTTTCATTAGCACAGCATCCCCATAACAATGTTGACGAAGCCATTTCAATTAATAGTCAGTCTCAAAATAATTCCAATTCCGAAATAATTATTTAAAAAAAAAAAAAAGAAAAATGTATACTGTTCCAAAGTAGCACACTATTAAAGACCCCTTCAATTGTTGTTGGTAGAAGTGCACTTTAATAAAGGTCCTGCAGAATACAACGAGCGGACTCACTGCGAGCTCGCGAGAAGAACGTCGTATGCGCCGTGCAATCTGCGGCGCTTACGCGTTTTATTATGAGGCGCTGGTGAATTACTCCTGACGGTAGATTAATAACTATTTTGATACGTTTCGGTCTAGACTTGACCCACAAAGCACCAAGTCACTTATTAATTGTAGTCAGATTGTTGTTATTGATATTATTTACACGATCAGCACTTTTAACGACACTTTAGAGCACTTTTAACGCGTATTAACAATATTTTCTTAGGAGCAGTTCGAATAGGTAGTTACTCGTACAATGTTTGATTATGTTTGTGATAAACAATCATAAATGATTATAATTGCAGAAACAAATCAAACTCGAACAGTGCACGCATTAGGAAGTGTACTGACAGGTTCATTCATCAGTGCGTATCAGATTTATCGTCGGACAGGACGTCGTCTGATATTGTATGCACGGACACGTATGACGCGAGTCCGGTGACTGTGTACACTGGCGTTTACATGCGGCGGCGCATGCATTTTTATTCGATGCCAGTGGGAAGTTGTCTGTTTTGAATAATTCCATTCTGATTTCGCGGCTGTCGCTTTTGAGAGCGAACCATTTTGTTTTGAAAATCAGTATGGATAGATACAGTTTTTATTTGTGTACGTGATGTTCAGTCATCGTCATCTCCCTGCCCTTAACCCACACCAGGTGGGGTCGGCATAACATGTATTTCGTAAATACATGTTGTTAGAGGTTTTGGATTATTGTTTTATGACCGACCGTCTGTCTGACATCAACCCTCCTTGGGAATAGTCGTTACGCTGTCGCGTGGGTGACCCAATGTGCTTGCTGATATTATGCACTGGGTCCCAAAATGATATGCTTGTCAATCTTATTGCCGACAACTGAGCAGACTATGTTCTTCTTGGTGGAGTATACTTGAAGTTCTTCGACTCACTCATTCGGTTTTGCTAGGGAGTTTGGTTCTGACACATCGTAAACTAATATAGCACCGTGAGCGTCTCTGTGAAAAGTTGATGTCAATGTTCTGTATCGCTCCTGCCCTGCTCGACATCGTTTATAATAGAAATAGTAGGGACATGAAAAGGTTCGTCAGTTTTCAAATTCATTCCTTTCCCACATCGCGGGCACATGTTACCTTTTGTAACTGTTGAACGGAACAGACCAATGCATGGAAAATTATGTTTAATTATTTGGTAGCAAAGATCAAAATTGCCTTTTGCCTCCATATGACGTAGTAGAGCCATGTAATGTCTTTGATTGGATTTAAGGAGTTTTGTTGTAAAAACCATGACATCAATCAAATTAATTATTCAATAAATTGATTTTACTAGGTTTCTGTCACCATGTTATCCATGTTACCTTAGATAATTTAAAATTCTGTCAAAAAATACCTGTATTTTTAACCGACTTCCAAAAAGGAGGAGGTTCTCAATTCGACTGTATATTTTTTTTTGTATGTTTGTTCCGCGATATCTTTGCTAATTGTGAACCGATTTTAATTATTCTTTTTTGGTTTGAAAGAGTATTCTTTCGAAGTGGTCCCATTTAAATTTGGTGAAGATCTGATGAAGAACTTCGGAGATAGACCATTTGAAGTCGGTTTTATTTTTGTTAAAAAGTGATTATCACTTCTATAATTTTGGCAATACGTAGTCGGTAAAATAGTTTGTTCCCTGCACTGTGCAAGCAAAAATAGACCATAATGTGTGACCTTTTTATTCCACTACTACTCAAGTAAAAATGGTTTTGGTTTATTAAGAGCACAAATATTGATTGACTAGACTATTACTCGCGGTTCCACCCGCATTCTAGGGGAACTACTTGATGTACCCGGATAAAAAGTATCCTATGTGTTAATCCAGGGCATAGTCTATCTGTGTGCCAAATCTCATCCAAATCCGTTCAGCCGTTTTTGCGTGAAAGAGTAACAAACATACATACAAACTTTCGCATTTATAATATTATAGTAAAGATAGTATTTAAGGATTAAGGTTGATGGTTATCAGACGTGTTCAAAATATGATGATAGTAAATAATCGCTTAAAAAGCTTTTGACTTAAACGGTTTTATCTTGCAGTAGGTACCTACCTGCAGCATCAGGATTTGAGGATTAAAGGTTGAAATTATAAATTACTAGCTGTGTCCTCACGGCTCCGTCCGTAGTCTATGTTACTCAGTGATAATGTAGCTTTCGAATGGCAAAAGAATTTATGAAATCGGTCCAGTAGTTTTTAAGTTTATTCGTTACATACCTACAAAAATACAAATCTTTCCTCTCAATATTAATTAGAGTATAGATAATATAACATCACGCCTGTATTTCCCCTAGTATAGTAACATCCTCATTTCATCGTATGGTTAAGTCCCATGTAGGTAATAGTGAGTGAACCTATTGCCATCAACCGGGCACAAATCCAAACACCATGCTGCAACTGAGGAAATCCACACTGAAAAACTCAATTATACCTAGATAATATTATTTATCTTTGCGATTAATTAATTAATTATTTAATTAACTACTGCCCCAGTGTTATAATTATAGAAAATAATTATGTAGGTACATATTACGGAAATTGATTAATAATTTCCGTTAGATTACTAACTTAATAACATATGACTAACTTAATTAAATCAAAACAAATGCATAATAAAATTATAATTATGGTACTCTGTAGACAAGTGGCGGTACTACTGCGTCAACGGCTGACAGATTCGGGGCAGCCGTCTGTACAAGGCTTTACTTAATTCGAGGGTGCCAAACTAGATGGCGTTAGTAGTCGCAGCGATAAGATGAAACTGTATTATGTATTAATGTGTCAACCCACAAAAATATCGTAAGCGGAAAGCCTACTACATAAGATAATAGAATAAAATACGAAATCCCAACTAATCGACGCAGAAAAAAAAATCCAATCCAACGATATAATATCTACATACCTACCTAACTCATTTTAGCCAAAATGGCGCTTAGTAGTATTGGCTTTCCGTTGACGATATGAACTCTGCGTTAACGCCATCTAGTTATTGTGTTAGGTCTACCCAACACTTGAAAAAATGCAAACTGCATTACGATTTTTTTGATAGACGCTCTATTAAATTTACTACAGTCGTGGGCATTTTTTCAAGCGTTGAGTATAGACCTACCTAAGAACTAGATGATGTTAACACAAAATTCATATTTTTGTGGGTTGACACATTATTGCATAACACGGCCCACTATGTTTATGACGAAGTCTCAAAGAGCTGAGGTAAATTGTGTCTTTACAAGCTACTCTAGCACTGTGCCCGCGACTTCGTCCGCGTGAATTTTCATGTAAACTTCCATCCCCTATTTTACCCCCTTAGGGGTAGAATTTCCGAAAATCCTTTCTTAGTGGATACCTACGTCACAAAAGGAATCTACTGTCCAAATTTCATGTTTCCAGCTTCAGTGGTTTAGGCTCTGTGTCACAGATTACTTAATAGTTACTAGGTAATCTGCATTGATGAATCAGTCTGAAGTTTTCTATTTATAAATATACTAGCGACCCGCCTCGACTTCACACGGGTGCAATGTAGATAGGTACTAATGTGAGGCATATAAAACTTCCTCTTGAATCACTCTACCTATCTATTAAAAAAAACGCATCAAAATCCGTTGCGTAGTTTTAAAGATTTAAGCATACATAGGGACAGACAGACACCGGGAGCGACTTTGTTTTATACTATGTGAAGAAGATACAAGGTAAGTCAGAACGGGTGTTAAAGTGACCATAATAATGGATATCTTTTGTTCTACAAATTACTCCAAAAGTTAAAGTTTAAGAGAAATAGCTGTTCATAGAATTCATAAAAAATACGCTAAATTCTATTATCCTCAGCTATGATCAGCTGTGTTTACATTTTAGATCATATTTGGGGTCACGGATTAGAAGCTCCATTTTCTGAAGTCGTAACTAAAGCAGGGATGAAGAATTATTGAAAAAACTAAAACATAAATCTTTTTGCTTGGTATTTTTTTATCGAATTTCGTAATTTTAACACTTTCTTTAAAACCATCTCAAGTGATAGGTTATGTACGGTTGGCAACAAATGTTGCTTAACACTGTTATTTTTACATAACATCTAAACTGACCCAAAATTATTCGATACACTGCTTTTCAGCATTTCATGTAATAGTCAAGAGTTTGTTATTTTATTGTTACATGTGTTTCGATTAAATTTGAATATTAGGTATTGTGTTCAGTGATGATTTAAAAAACTGAAGTGTTAACATACTTTTGTTGCTGACACTCTGGCACTTTTAGTTTTATTAATATTAGGTCCTTACCTATGAAATTGGCGTTTTTTTCTCACAAATAGAGAACCTCGTCACTTCTATGATTTAAAATATTAATCAATTGCTTGATATTATATCGAATAATGACCATCATAGACAAGTACCAATAGTAAAAAAACCTTATTATTTATAGTTTTCTAAACATAAAAAATAACTTAAAAATGCCTCCTCTTTTTGTTAGCAGAAATGAACACTATTTTTGTTTTAACTTAGCTGTTAAAGTATGTAAAAGTATTAAAACGACTGCATAATACACTTCCGCTTCCTTTCCCATTCACCCAATATCCTTCTTACATTCAATCATCAACTCACTCTCTCTCATTCGTTCCAACAACCCAAAACGGCGGCCTTTTTACCGGCTCCGAACAAAAACTCTAAAAACATTGTGAAGTGATCTGTTTTAAGTGTAATCATACATTACGGGACGTCCCAGAACAATAGGTGCACCTACATCAAGTAAGAACGAGACCAGGAACCGTGAGTACCTTTCCATTGTCTTCCTGTCCGTTTTTCCGTATTGTGCATTTGATTTACTTTAGCAAGTTAACTTATGGTAACAGTCAACAATCGAAGGTTTTAATCATAATCAAAACTCATAACAACCACCAACATTTCTGGTCTTTCGAGCCGGATTCCTATACATGAACCTCTTAATTTGCTAACCTTAATTTACGTCTGGCGTCCATATTTATCATATTTAACTCTTAAAACACATCACAAGTATTATCATATTCGCTTATATTTATAAGTGTATCATCATTTCATCATAACAAGTGTGGTTTTCCAAGTTTTTCAAACTTCGAAGTCGAAATTTGAAACTTGAACCAGTTTTGACCAGTTCGGGTACCTATACATATATATACTTTTCGTTCGGCCGGTACCGGCGTCATCGCACTCGTGTTCCGATCGCAGGGTAGGTACTCTTAACATTTTAGTTTGAATGAGTGGTCATTTTCAAGCATTGTTTTAAGTGTAACATGCAGCACTAAGACAAATTATTAGCACAACATAATATCATAGTTAGTGTAAACGTAACATATAGCGTTTTCACATTTTATCAAACATTGTTATAACATTGTTAACGTAACATATAGCGTTGCAATAGTTGATCAAATAGTCTTTCGTGTTATCGTGTTATTATATTTAGTCGTAACATACACCGTTAAATAAACACTAGATTCATTACATAACATAAACATTTTATAATTACGTTGTAACATATAACAACATTATCAAACATCAAACACAAATTCATTTATTTCTTAGTACAACTTATTCATATTATTACCAAAACAATTACGGTCCTTCGAATTAATATCATATTGCAGAATTTGTCACGACATAGATACCTACCCGTAAATTGAAGCCACAAAACGTCAAAATCCGTCAAATTAACCTTCAATTTACGTCATTTATTGTCTGTGGTTTACGTCACTTCATTCATTCTATTTAGGGATAACAGCTCTAAAATAATACCACATTAGGAAAATTACTACTAGTTTGGTAGATTTACGTGTAATATTTGGGGACAATTTTCTACCATTACTAAATAATATAATAATATTTTTTACGTTCCCAAACGATATTTTAAACATTAACATTTGCTATTAATTAGTTTTTATCATAAATAAATCATCAAAGGCTGTAATAATCACGATTGTTACTTAACATTTATCAAAAACTAATTTTATCTCTTGTCGAGTATTTTATCGTAACCAGTAATCATGAGTGAAGCAATGGCAGCTCATTACGAATCAAAACGCAACATAGCTTATAAAAGATTATCGGATGCAGTTATCTGCGCTCGCAAATGTACAAAAGATCCAAGTGTTCTCCCGCGTTTCGAAACATGGTGTTCGCGGTTAGAAGCCCTTATGGAAGCATTCAATGATTCTCATATAAAACTTTTAAGCGAATATAAAACTCTTAAACTTGGTGAAGAATGCATTTTGAAAGAAACACATTACCAAGAGCAAGCAGATGATATGTATTTTGAAATCTTAGAAACAAAACGTAAACTCTTACCTGGACATAAAGCAGATGTGAAAGCTTCTACAGCGCCATCTGAAAATATAAAACGTACCAAACTACCACCGATGAAGTTGCCTAGTTTCTCAGGTCAATTTAAAGATTTTCCTGGTTATATTGATTTGTTCAACACATTAGTTCATGTTAGGACAGATTTATCAAACGTTGAGAAGTTCCAGTATCTTATTTCTTCCCTTTCTGGGGAACCAGTAAATCTTATTCGAGCTTTTCCTATTTCGGAAGCCAATTACATCAGCGCATATGAAGCACTTGTAGATAGATACAGCAACAAGAGGTTTCTTGCATTTTTGTGTTGGGAGCAAATCTGTAGTTTAAAACAAATGAACACAGGCTCAGTGCAAAACCTGCGCAACCTTTTAGACACCTTTTCAGAAAATCTTTCTATGTTAAATTCATTGGGTTTGCCCACATCAAATTGGGATTTTGTTTTATTTCATTCTCTTTTAACAAAGTTGGATAAAAAATCTCGCGAAGCTTTTGAACTTTCGTGTAATGGTTGTGATTTCCCACGGTTTGATCAACTAAAATCATTTTTATTGGAACGATGCAGTGCATTAGAGCGCTCATCTCTTACAACTATTCAACCTGTAGTTACTACTAATAACAGTAATTTAAATAAAAATAACAATACCAACAAAAGGGAAAATCCTTCATCTAATTATAATCACACGAAGTCATTAACAAATAAAACATCAACCATGCTTTTGGCTCAAACGCCTAACGCATCAAATTGTATCATCTGTAAAGAAAACCATTCTCTCTTTGCTTGTAACAATTTCCTGTCTAAATCACCTCAAGAGCGTTCTCAAATTGCAAGGCAACATAAACTTTGTTTAAATTGTTTGCGTTCTAATCATAACACAAATCAATGTCTCTCAACATATACATGCAAAACATGTAATCAGCGTCATAACAGTTTGTTACATTTCACTAGGAAAGCCTCATCAGATCAGATTAATAATAATCAAAATCAACAAAAACAATCAAAACCTCATGTTATTGCCAATTCATCATCAAATCAGGCTAGTGCGATTAGTACCGATAGTACTGAAGAGCCGGCTATCACACCAATAACAACATTATCAAATATATCTAGGGGTTCATCTCCTTCCTTTGTTCTTCTGGCCACGGTGCAAGTCGAAGTTAAGGATGGTCGAAATATTTACCAAAAGGTTCGTGCTTTGCTGGATCCAGGGAGTCAAAGTCATATCATTACCAATTCTTGTGCGCGTCGGCTTGGTCTGACTCGTGTCAAGTTTAACACACCAATGTCTGGAGTAGGCGAAGTTCCTGCACAGTCGTCTAGCAAAGTTTTCTTAGAAATTCGTCCTTTAGGTAAATCCGAAACATCATTCACAACAGAGGCAGTAACATTGGATAAAATTTGTGGCGACATGCCTTCACATGCAGTCAATATTAACGACTTTCAACATATAGCAAATCTCAAGCTTGCAGATCCAGATTTTCACAAGTCTCGTCCTATCGATATTTTAATCGGTGGAGAGATCTTTCCGCAAATTTTGTTACCAGGCAAAATTGATGGCGGTAGCCATGTAGCGACAGCAATCAACACGGTGTTTGGATATATTCTCATGGGTAGGACGAAAGCAGCCTCTCCCAGTGTTGAGTCTATTCCAGTATCAATCAATCATTTATCAATCGATGCTAATTTAGACATCGCGGTCCAAAAGTTTTGGGACACAGATAACATACCATCAAAATTAAATCAAGCAGCCTCTGCAGACGACGTTCGTTGCGAGGACATTTATCAATCAACACATCAACGTGATGCTGACGGTCGTTACATAGTGCAGCTGCCATTTCGTGAGTCATCAGCTCCAACATTCAAAGATTCTCATTCAATTGCGCTTCGGCGATTCAAGCAGCTTGAGAAACGTCTTCTTCAGAACCCTTCATTTGGGGAAGAGTACAAAACACATGTAATGGAATATTTATCAAGCGGCCAGATGGAACGCGTTCCATCTAACGAGTGTCAGTCTCCTACTGCGTATTATATACCACATCATGCGGTAATCAAGCCTAGCAGTGTCTCCACTCGATTGAGAGTTGTGTATGACGCCTCTGCGAAGGATAAGGATGGAAAATCACTCAATGACACTCTTTTAACAGGCACTAAGTTGCAAGCAGATATCAATAACATCCTTTTACGTTTTCGACTCCATGCAGTTGTATTAACGGCCGACGTACGTCAAATGTACCGGCAAATCATCATCACCAAGGAACATCGGGACTATCAGCGTATCTTGTTTAGATCGTCACCCGAAGAATCAATTCAAGAATATAGAATCAAATGCGTAACATTCGGAGTGTCGTCTGCGCCTTTTTTGGCCATCCGTACTATGCATCAATTAGCTCAAGACGAACAGGAGTCCTTTCCCGCTGCGGCTGCAGTGCTGCGCGAGGATCTATACGTAGATGACGTAGTTACCGGCTGTGAAGACATAGAACAAGCTATTAACATACAGCAGCAATTACATAATATCATGGCGGCCGGTGGTTTTGAGCTCAGGAAGTGGTCCAGCAATCATGCTGCTGTCCTACGAAATATACCTGAAGAGCACAGGATGGTACCGGATTTGACGTTCGACAGTGACACCAATTTTATCAAGGTTCTCGGGCTCGCCTGGAACGCCAATCAAGATGTTTTTAATTATCAAGTCAATCAGATTCAGCGCGATTGTACCAAACGGACAATGCTATCAGAGCTTGCCCGTATCTATGACCCCATTGGTCTACTTACACCATTAACATTTTTAGCAAAATTTCTTATTCAGCGTCTGTGGTTACTGGGAACGTCGTGGGATGAACCAGTGCCCGACGACATACATCAAATTTGGACGAAGTATACTCATCAATTATCTCATTTATCACAGCTTCGTATTCCGAGGCGTATCACACATGATCATGCTGCAAGCTATCAAATTCACGGCTTCTGCGATGCCAGCGAGGCTGGGTATGCGGCAGTTGTTTATCTTCGTTCTAACATCAATAAAAATCAAAAGCAAGTCTGTCTTGTAAGTGCAAGATCACGTGTTGCTCCTACCAAGCGCAGAACACTACCAAGACTGGAGCTATGCGGTGCATCATTGCTCGCAGATCTCATGAGCTATATCATTGACATATTTTCCAAAATCATTAACATTGACGGCGTGTTCGCATGGTCTGATTCCATGATAGTTCTTGCATGGATCAAGTCCAATTCAACCAATTTCAAAGCGTATGTGGGCAATCGTATCGCAAACATTCAACGAAAATTACCAACTGCTACCTGGAAACATGTTCCAGGCAAGCATAACCCAGCTGATTGCGCAAGTCGCGGCTTACTACCAGATGAGCTCATCAGTCATGCCCTCTGGTGGACAGGACCGGAGTGGTTATCTTTACATCAAGATTGTTGGCCCAACGAAAAAATACAAACAGAAACGCCATACGACACAGACGTAACATGCGAAAAGCGTAAAACAATTTTAAACATTAACGTAATCAACATTCATCCCATCGATAATCTTATCGACAAGTATTCATCACTTCGTAAAATTCAACGTATTTTAGCATATTGTAACAGATTCATCAATGCCTTGCGCCAAAATAAACAAACTGATCATTTTACAGAAATTGAACTTCACAATGCCCTTATGGTACTTGTTAAACACGTGCAACAATTAGAATTCAAGGATGAAATCAAACAATTATCAGCAGGAAACGTTTTGCCTAAATCATTTAGGAAACTTAACCCCTTTTTGGATCAGTCCGGTGTTTTGCGGGTGGGGGGAAGGCTCTCTCGCTCCGATCTCGATTTTGAAGTCAAGCATCCAGCGTTACTGCCTCGCAAACATCGTTTAACTCAGCTTATAATTCAATCAGTTCATAATGAAAACTTTCATCCAGGTTTACAAACCTTACAGTTTCTACTCCTTCAAAACTTTTGGATTTTGTCTCCCAGGCGAGCAATTCAGAATGTTTTATCAAATTGTTACCGTTGTTTCCGCGTTAAACCAACAACACTTGAGCCTAAAATGGCAGACCTACCAAAATCACGTATCACACAATTAAAAGCATTTCAATCAGTTGGCTGCGATTACGCAGGACCATTTAATATAACAGTGCATAGAAATCGCGGGGCACGTACTAACAAAGCATATTTATGTCTTTTTGTGTGCTTTGTCACAAAAGCACTGCATTTGGAGTTAGCTTCCGATATGTCATCCGAAGCATTTTTAGCTGCGTTGCGCAGATTCATTGCTCGTCGTGGCAGGTGCAATACCATCCACTCCGATTGTGGAACAAATTTCAAAGGTGCTCAGTCACAATTAGCAACCATCATGCGGTCAGCCTGTGAGACTGAGCGTATATCATTTAAATTCAATCCTCCTGGGGCCCCACATTTTGGCGGCCTCTGGGAAGCGGGCGTCAAGTCCGTCAAGACGCATCTTTATCGTGTCATTGGCACCCAAATCCTGACGTACGAGGAACTTAACACATTGCTCGTTCAGGTCGAATCACTTCTCAACTCGAGGCCATTGTGCTCACTAAGCACTGATCCAAACGACTTAGCGGTGCTCACACCTGGACATTTTTTAACATTAGCCCCATTAACATCATTACCAACACCAGATTATACCAGCATAAAAACTAACAAACTTACTCGTTGGCAACTCTTGCAACGCATGCATCAAGACTTTTGGTCTCGATGGCATAATGAATATCTCACCAGCTTATCACAGCGTTTGAAATGGACCAAGTCCGCGCGTGATGTTCGTATAGATCAATTAGTTATTATCAAGGACGAATTGTATTCACCATTGCGATGGCGTTTTGGTAGAATAATTAAATTATATCCAGGTCGCGACGGTATTCCTCGTTCAGCAACGGTCAAAACTGCTCAAGGAGTCATTGATCGACCTTTAGTAAAGTTGTGTCCCATCCCAGATGGACAGGACTAAATTTTCATCATTAACAACAATAACATTTAATTTTTATCATAAATATATTCTATTAGTCTTTGTATTTATTATACTACACATTAAACAATAAATTTTATAAATTAACCAATCACAACATAATCTGACACCACTATTGGTTTATATGGACAACAGATTTTATCATTCGGTACCTTTGAGTACTTCTGTCTCAATAAATTTCGCCATCGGGGGGGAAGAATGTTAAAGTATGTAAAAGTATTAAAACGACTGCATAATACACTTCCGCTTCCTTTCCCATTCACCCAATATCCTTCTTACATTCAATCATCAACTCACTCTCTCTCATTCGTTCCAACAACCCAAAACGGCGGCCTTTTTACCGGCTCCGAACAAAAACTCTAAAAACATTGTGAAGTGATCTGTTTTAAGTGTAATCATACATTACGGGACGTCCCAGAACAATAGGTGCACCTACATCAAGTAAGAACGAGACCAGGAACCGTGAGTACCTTTCCATTGTCTTCCTGTCCGTTTTTCCGTATTGTGCATTTGATTTACTTTAGCAAGTTAACTTATGGTAACAGTCAACAATCGAAGGTTTTAATCATAATCAAAACTCATAACAACCACCAACATTAGCCAAAACTGATTTTTGTCGCATAATCTAAGTGGCATACGTTATCTTAGTTTTTAAACATTGGTGCATAAAAGTTTTAAAACATCAGTGTTCATAGTTGTTAAATAAATTAAGAAAATGTTAGTATGAAAAATGCAACTTCTTTAAAATTCTCCATACAAAACGCTGATTTCATAGGTGGGGACCTAATATAATATGGATTAATTTAGGCCTTATATGAAAACCTACACAAAAATTGTATCTACTAGGTGTAATAGGTTGCATTAAAAGAGGTTCAACAAATTACCAGGGTGGTACCCCATTGATGCAGCGTCTGTACCTAAATTAATAAAATAATTACCATATTATAAAATTAACAGTTTTAGAAGTCGATGCTAATCCACGCTGAACCAAATTGAAGGCACCGACTTCTGAAACTGTTAATTTTATAATAAGGTAATTATTTTATTCTTTTCATCGTTTTTTTGAAGTCGGTTTTATTTTTGTTAAAATGTTTTTTTTATTTTTTTCGCTTTAGTGGCCCTAATTAAAATATGGTTGGACCTACTAAAGACGCTGCTCGTAACATAATCACATCATCACATTATGCGTACTGTTCGTCATTGAGGAGTTCTATTGTCTATCTCCGAAGTTTTTCATCAGATTTTCACCAAATTTAAATGGGACCAATCTGGAAGTATATCCTTTCAAATAAAAAATAAAATCTAAATCGGTTTATAAATGGCGGAGTCATGAGGTAACAAACATTAAAATAAAAAAAAAAACAAAAAAAACATACAGCCGAATTGAGAACCTCCTCCTTTATTGGAAGTCGGTTAAAAATGCCGTCTTATTTTAATTTTGGTTTCGGATTTTATATAGGTAACACGACCTATTTTGGTACTTCTAGCCTCACATTCCAAAACTAGGTAGGTACCGTTAGTTAGTAGTTTTATGCAAATCTGTTTCGCAGTACCGATTTGGTGATTCCATATTTAGCGTTGCCAAATCTATGTTTGATAAGCCAACTTAATAACAAATGAGTCACTTGCCTTTTAGGTTTCTTACTGATTTTAATTTACTTATTGCTAAGTTGTATGCTAAGTAAACAAAAACTTAAAGCACTTTATTTGTGTTTGGTTCTTTAGAACAAATTTCTCTTGCTCTAATAGTTAAGAAATCTATGAAGAGATATGAAATATACCTATATCAAGCAATAAACTTCTTGAAGCTGAAGAATATGAAGGGAGTCTTAGGACCGGCGCGCGGCGTAGATTAGGCTAATCACAGCACATACATAGACGACATCACGCCTTTATTCCCCATAGGTTTGAGCAGCGATGTATAGTAACACCCTCATTTCGCCGTTATGTTTAAGTTCCATGTAATAGAGGGCGAGCCTATTGCCATCAACCGGGCACAAATCTAAACTCCGGGCTGCTACTGAGGAATCCCACACGGAAAAAACCAATAACACTTCGCCCGACCTGGGGATCGAACCCAGGACCTCATGATCAGCAGTCGCGCTTGCCACCATTAGAACAACTACTAGACCCCGAGACTCCCGAGAGCATCGAAGCGACGAGAAGCGAAAGGTGATTTTGGATATTATTTAAATGTTAGCAAAGTCTATAATGGTTTGGCAATGAAAAATGCTCTGCGCTGCGCCTCGCCAAATCTACGCCTTTTCTTCAGATTCACGGTACTTCAATATGTGATGACGTCTCCCAGAGCTATACATTTGTATAAAACGTTTGTTCACGAAACGACACGTCACTCCAGCGTCGAGGGGGTCAACCCAACTATAGGATGCCATTTGTAGTTCTTCACGTGTCAGCACGAGCTAAAAAAATAGCTTAGCCAGTCAGCCAGATTGGTAGCAGGGCTGACTACCCAGGGTGCGTCGGACGTATAAAGTATCGTCACTCGTGAAGCCTCTCCAATTGTAATTGAATTTTGGGTTATTTGTTGCTTATAACTCAACTCAAACCTGCTATGGCTCTTTCCTAAAAAGGCCATTCCAGACGTTGCCCTACATTGTTACGCTCACATAGTGTTTATACCACAATGTCCGGACTTTAAAAGAGACCTTGATCTCTGAGTTTGTTTCGGCTTTTCTTCTCAGAGCTAGTCAGATAGGAAATGTCGGCGCCATCTAGTCTTAAAAAAAACGTTACATTGACTTGTAAAAGTGTCTGTAACAGATTTATTTACAGAAATAAAAATCATTTATCATTTATAACTGTTACCCCTTTTGGAAATCTTGAGACGAGCCCTCAGACCCCCCAAATTGATATCCTGGATCCACTCTAGTAATCGCGTAAAGTATGACTCACGTATGACCACATAATTGCAACATTATCTAGAAGTATCTCATTTCAAAGTTGTAGCTTACAATATAACTATATCCACGTTGGATGCTTTATAAATAACTTTCCTTGTTACGATAACTTCACTGGGGCCTTTATTCCTATGATAATAGAATGTTATCGCTTTTTACGCAACATAGTAATAGCAATTAAAACATATAAACATGTTAGTAATACATAAAAAAAAACATTTTATCTACATGACTAATCTGTTTCTAGCCAAGCTATGTTTATAAAAATGCATTTTACGTATATTCTATTTATTATCGTACTAGCGACCCGTCCCGGTTTCGCACGGATGGACATTTTCCCCGTTTTTGCAACATTTTTCATTTATGCTTCGCTCATATTGGTCGTAGCGTGATGTTATGTAGCCTATAACCATCCTCGATAAATGGACTATCCGACACAAAAATAATTTTTCAATTCCAACCAGTTGTTCCTGAGATTATCGCGTTCAAACAAACAAACTCTTCAGCTTTATAATATTATAGTATAGATTAGACAAATAATAGCTAGTTCACACAGAAACTGTTTACAGGACCCGTTTTTATTTTGGCTATGGCGCCTGTAGTTGTATGAGCGAATTCACAAACACGACAGAATTTCACATCCAGCAAAAAATACTGGATCCGTTATTTTTATCGTATTCTGCCTACCAGATGCAACGCAGCTGCCATTTGTTTAACTGATCCGTCGATACAGATGTGAACTACACATCCGGTACCGACGGCGATGGATCCGTTAAAACGGATGCGCTGTGTGAACGGGCTGTTAGACCCATTTGAACAAGGAAATGTATAGAAATAAATATCGTGTTTACTTCCAGCAGAGATTCAACACCTTATAATGCTATTATAAATCATAGCCATCAATCAAGATGAGCTGAAAGTTTGAAGAAATGGTTCAAAAGATTTTTGTGCCTTGGTGGGCCACTTTTGTTTTAACAGTATTGATAGCCTAGTGGTGTGAACGTCGGACTGCCATGTCTCGAGTTCTCTGCCTTTCCGGATTCATGTGCGTATTGTATAATTATCACTTGCTTAAAAACGGCGAAGGAAAACATCGTGAGGAAACTAGAACTATCTGAGAGATATTTCTCGACGGTATGTGTAGCCAAGTCAGAGGCCTACGGGTGGCATAAACTCTAATACCAGGTTAGTCACTAACCACACGAAAAGAAGAAGATTTTTGTCTAATGTTATATGAAATAGATTATATAGGATATATAATCATGCTCGTGGCTAAGTACCAACCGCGTAGATCATACGATTTGCGAGGTTAAGCTGCGCTTGCCGCGGTCAGTCTGTGGATGGATGAGCATTCTTTATACATCGGGACCCGTCCGTGCCTCGGAGAACACGTTAAACAGTCGGTCTTAGGTGTCATACGGATACCTATGACAGTTGTTACGGGAAGGCAGAAGCCCGAAAGTCTGACAACTGGGTTGCGGAGCTCTGATAGCAGTCGCTCCGTGTAAAGTACTGGTATTCAGCCGCATCTGGTTGGACTGGAAGCTGACCCCAACATAGTTGGTAAAAGGCTAGGCAGAACATGAGAGTAGTCGGACTATTGGTCTTTCTAATCGGCGTTACGAACGGGTTGCAACTTCCTATTAGGAAGCCAATAAAAGTGCAGGGGTAATAAAGCCGAGCTATTCGAGGACGGGTCTTCCTGTCACGTCCTACGTACAGTACATCCACTAACATAGTCCATGAAGAAAGTTCGATACCTAGATTTTGTGAGCCAAAAATTATATAGACGTGACGGCTATACTAGTTAATTTTAAGCGTGTTAGGCGTTCGGGCACAACGAAACACGCCAAACATTAAATAAGAAGACTGTATTTCCTTTAGCACAATGTATGTACTATTTTCTCAATAAAAAAATCTATGTATATCTATAGTAATTTATAAAGCTGAAGAGTTTGTTTGTTTGAACGCGCTAATCTCAGGAACTACTGGTTGGAATTGAAAAAATATTTTTGTGTTGGATAGTCCATTTATCGAGAAAGGTTATAGGCTATATATCATCACGCTACGACCAATAGGAGCGGAGCATTAATGAAAAATGTTGCAAAAACGGGAAAAATGACCACCCGTGCGAAGCCGGGACGGGCCGCTAGTAAATAAATAAAATTGAAGTATCCGTTTGTAATGTCAAAATAACAGTTTTTTACTAAATGCATATGAAAGTACATACGGTACACATAGGTAATAAAAATACATTTTTTTTTTAATTTTTGACTGTCTGTCTGTTTCGGCTAATCTATTGAAACCGCTGGACCGATTTTGACGGGACTTTCACTGGCAGATCGCTGATGTAATAAGAAGTAACTTAAGAATAATAGAAATAAGCGGAGGTGCTGATCCACGCTGAACCAAATTGAAGGCACCGACTTCTGAAACTGTTAATTTTATATGGTAATTATTTTATTCTTTTTTGAAGTCGGTTAAAATTTTTTGTAAAAAATGTTTTTATTTTTTTCATTTTAGTGGCCTTTATTAAAACATGGTTGGACCTACTAAAGACGCTGCTCGTAACATAATCACACCATCACATTATGCGTACTGTTCGTCATTGAGGAGCTCTATTTTCTATCTCCGAAGTTCTTCATCAGATCTTCACCAAATTTAAATGGGACCATTTCGAAAGAATACAGTTTGAAACAAAAAAAATCTTTTCAAATCGGTTCATAAATGAGGTTGTAGTGAGGTAACAAACATAAAAAAATAACATACAGCCAAATTGAGAATCTCCTTCTTTTTTTGGAAGTCGGTTAAAAAGAATTAGGGATCCGCGCAAATAAATTAAAGCCTCTCCGACTTCTACGCAGACGGAGTCGCGGGCACAGTTACTTTATAATAATAAAAGTGTGTCTGGGCGAATCGCACCACAACCTATATCGTAATGACCACACCATCGCTGTGGTCTACAGATAAAAAAAGTAAAAATAAAAATAGTTTATGTACGAGATTCGTACAAAGCGTATTTGGAGTTGTATATAAAACGTTTCATAGGCCGGGCTATTCCGAAAAAGGAACGTAGTACTTTCGGATCGGAACGAAACAACGACCTTATAAATATACGATAGGAGTGTTGTTGATAGATTAACGAACTACTAGACGTCAATTAATATTTGGGAATAAGATTAACAAAAGACATAGGGTCCGTCCACAAAACTGCGATGCGAATTCGCAACGCAGAAAACTACGACGCAAATTGCTGCGATGCGATTTCGTGCGGCAAGGCGTCTTCCTTCCAAGGTTCGGGTGACTAATCCCTCGATGATCGTCAACCGTATTGAACATATTTTATACTAGATAGAATAAATTTGCCTAAAAAGATTTTCGCACTGCTGTTACTAATAAGAAGATATAGGAAAAATCTATTACGCGAATTCATAAGTTCGACGTCGCATCGCAGTTTTGTGTACGGACCAGGGACCGTCCGGGTAGTCGTTGAAAGGGTTTTTGAAGGGGTTTTTTTAAGCGCTTAAATAAAAAACCCTATGGTACGTGTTACACCCTTGAACGGGTGCAATGTTACCGCTTCTGAACTGGTAACCCTTTCAAAACCCTGTAACACGGTAACAGGGTTTTAAACTGGTAACCCTTTCAAAACCCTGTAACACGGTAACAGGGTAACCCATTCCGACCCAAAACATTGTAATATAAACTCTTAGTAATCGACATTAGTTTGAAAATTGCATATCCACGACCGCACATGACATGCTCCTTCTCGGCGGTGCCATTGTTGCATGTACCGAGCTACTTGTAAACGTGGAATAATAATGGTTATTTTTATGTAAGTACAGTTCAATTTTAATTTTCGCACATACTAAACATTGAAATATTTCTTTTTTTCGTGTCATAACTTGTTTATTCTCATCATTCGTCATATAAGTCGGAACACGGAAGTGATAAAAGTATTTCAGAGGTGTTTTAAAAAATGTTTATGTTGTAGTACCTACCTATTATATAGCAAATATTTTAGTTATTCTTTCCATCTATGAAAATGCCACAGCCGAGGCGAGATGTTGTACACCGCTATTATGTACTAGCTTTTGCCCACAGCTTCGCTTGCGTGAAGTTTGAAATCCTCGTTAAGCCCATTTTAAAGTGACATTTTAAAATCCAAAAGTTCGTCTTTTATCACCCCCAGCGGTTTAGGCTGTGCGTTGCTAGATTAGTCAGCCAGTCGGTCAGTTTCTCCCCATGCTTCTTACTTCAAAAGTAATAGATTTCTCATACATTTTTTCAACACTTATTTCACCCCCTTAGAGGTTGAATTTCCAAATATGTGTACATTTATTCCTAACCAGAAACCTTAATATTTAATTTCATCTTTCTTACTTCAAAAACGAGGGACTTACAAACTTCAACCCCCCATTTCACCCTCTTAGGGGTGGAATCTCCAAAAACCCTCAAACACCTATACGTTTATTTCTTACCAAAAGCCTAAATATTTAATTCCATGTTTCTCACTTCAAAAATACCAGATTTCTCATACAAACTTTCAACACTTATTTTACCCCTTTAAGGGTTGAATTTCCAAAAATGCTCAAACAAGTGTACGTTTATTTCAAACCAAAAACCTTAATATTTAATTTCAAGCTTCTTACTTCAAAAATGACGGACTTACATACAAACTTAAAAACCCTATTTCACCCCCTTAGGGGTTGAATTTAGAGAAATCCCTTCTTAGTGGATGTTTACGTCACAAAAAGAACCTACTGTCAAAATTTCAAGTTTCTAACCCCAGCCGTTAGGCTGTGCGTTGATAGATCAGTCAGTCAGCTTCTCCTTTTATACCTGGTCTTGCCATAAATATTGTCACTAAGAAATTTTTTTTTTATTGCAATTAATATTTATTACTTTTACAGTGTATTAGTTTAATACATAAATATAAAACAATTTAAAATATAAAAAGCTTATTCGATGTGGTCTCCATTGGCTGTAATACAGTCCTTTAAACGTTGAGGCCAGTTATCAATAGAAGCACGCACTCTTTCCATGGGAAAATTCTTCACTGCCAATCGTATGGATTGTTTTAGGGACTCCAAATTATCATGGCGTTTAGAGCAAGCCGTACTCTCTAAAACTGACCATAAATCATAATCCAGCGGATTAAGATCGGGACTAGACGACGGCCAGTCTTCAGCTCTGATGAAGTCCGAAACGTTCACTTCCAACCAAGACTGCGTGGACCGAGCTTTATGACCCGGCGCCGAGTCTTGTTGGAAGGACCATACTTGGTTATTGAACATGGTGTTGTTAAGGGGCTTAACTACCTTCTCAAGAATGGTATCTTGATACACTTGTGCCGATGTTTTGATACCTTTTTCACAAAAATATGGCTCAGTCACTCCTTCATAGCTAACACCCCACCAAACCATCACTGAAGTCGGATAATGCCCACGTTGCACTCTGTCGACTAATTGGGTGGCTTCTTTAGAGCTTTGAGCATAAATACGGTCATTTTGTTTGTTAAAATGTTGCTCAATTGTAAAGATTTTCTCATCCGTAAACAAAAATTTTCTGTGACCTCCCTTTGCGTACCGCTTCAGTAGTTGTTTCGATTTTACCACCCTATTCTTTTTAAATTATCAGTTAAAAAATGACCAGTGCGTCTCTTATAGGCTGCAAGTCCTAAGTCATCTTTTAAAATACGCGACATGGTTCTGGGTGCTATCTTCATCTCCCGAGATAAAATCTTTTGCTTTCGGGCAGGATTTCTTCGAATTCTTTCCCTTACTGCTTTGACCACCTTTTTCGTACGAACACTACGTGGACGGCCAGATCTTTTTCTGTCACAAACAGAGGAAGTCTCATTGTACCTATTAATAGCCCGGTACACAAACATTTGACTAATACCAAGCGTATGGAGAGTTTTAAAAATTGCATTTGGCTCCATACCAACTTTGTGTAATGCAATCACAGCGATTCGGTTCTCTTTATCACCCCACTCCATTTTAATATCGCAAAATATTGTACAATGTATTGGCGCTAAAATTAGAAAACTCAATGAACAATCGTATAAAAATGACAGATTCCAAATTCAAATGTAATATCTTTCTTATTTTTAATTGTAACAGTATTTATGGCCAGACTGGGTATATAGGTATATGGATTATTATGATGCATCAAGTAATACAAGCAAATGTAGTTTACACACATCAAAAAAAGTTTGCGATCACTATGAAAAACCGACTTTTTTTGTTACGGTAGATTATATTATGGTTTCTTCTTCTTTTTAGATTCTTTATTTAAAAAAATAGATTTAGAATATAAAACAATAAAACAGTTCAATTGTTTTTCGATATAAAAAGGCTTTCAGTCCTAGCTTACGCTCATTCAGAAATCAGATTTTGTCAATTTTACCGGATTTAAAATAGATTTCGCGGAAAATTGTGATTGAAAAATGCCAAGAGGATTATCAGAAGTTTTACGAGCAAGAATAGTAACTTTGAGGGAAGAAGGATACACCACGAGAGAAATAGCACGCAGAGTTGCTATATCCCAATCCTGTGTCGTGACCAAGTTGCAGAGGTACCACGGGATGGGTAATTTAGATGACCGACCCCGCAGTGGTCGCCCAACTGTTTTGACTGCTGGCCAAAAGCGCTATATTAGATTGCTGGCAGCCCGTGACCCAACAATCAACGCCACTAAAATAAAAGCGGAAGTTCGGGCCGCCTCTGGGCTTGAAGTTAGCACTCAGACCATTCGGAATTGCTTGCACCAGGCTGGATTACGAGCACGGAGGTCTTGGCGAGCTCCTCTGAATTCCCGGCAACGTCAACGACGGAGATTAAAGTGGGCTAGGCTTCGGCAAAATGAAGAAGAAAACATTTGGCAAAACTGTCTCTTCGTTGACGAATCGCGAATCAGTACTCATCCAGATAACCGACGTGTCCGTGTCTGGAGAAGACCGTGAAAGGCAAAGAACTGCCACTGGAACAGATCAGCAAGGCGGGAAATCGGTGTCCTTTTGGGGTGGTATTATGATTGGAGCTAGAACGCCTTTGATCCCGTATCGAGGCTTCATGACTGCAGATGCAGATTCATTCATTCAGACAGACAGCATGTACAGAGCAGTTGCTATTGATGAAATTGTCAGACCATTCCGAGTAAACCATGGGCACCAATTTGTACTGGTCGATGATAATGCGCCCGCCCATCGAGCTCAACGAGTCAATGCTGCTCTTCGAGAATACGACATTACAAGGTTAGACTGGCCTGCTGGCTCGCCTGACTTAAACCCAAAAGAGCACGTGTGGGATGCTCTTAAGCGAGCTGTTTGGAACCGTCAGCCACGTCCCCAGACAGTGCCAGAGCTCAGGGAAGCCGCTATTCAAGAATGGGACAGGTTACCCCAAGAAATGCTGGATAACTTGATTCTCAGCATGTCAAGGAGGATTTTCGCATATGTTCGAGCCAGGGGAGGAGTTATATTATATTGAATATAAACCTTTTATTAATAAATTGTTGTTTAAGTTTGGTTAAACAGTATTTTTCTTTCTATCAAATTTCTGTTACAATTACATTATGATTAATTACTCAATTATTTTTATAAAAAATAAGGAATAGTTTTATTTTCTAATTTCAAACTGGGTATTTCTATTTAAAGAAAACACACAACAAAGATTTTTTTTCTTGATAAATTTCAATTTAAAAAATTATATCAGCTTATGCTAGTGATCGCAAACTTTTTTTGTTTTGATTTGTCGCACGCACACCGATACGCGGTCTTTACACGGCGCCGCGGCCCGCGAGCGTTTCATCGAGTGTCGCGCCATAATTACTGTGATTCCTCGTTTTTCTAATGTATTTTTTTTAAAGTTCGTATAAATATTGAGATTATTGAGTGAGATTTTTATTACGGATATTTTGATGTAGGTAATTATTGCTTAATTTGACAATTTATTACCTAAAATCTAATATCGAAAAGATACCAAATACTTACCTACGTTATAGTAGTAGCAGGCTTTGTTAAAAATCCGATATCTTTATCTATTTATCTTTTATCTATACTTATAAAAAGAGAAGCTGACTGACTGACTGACTGGGTGACTGATCTATCAACGCACAGCCTGAACGGCTGGGGTTAGAAACTTGAAATTTTGACAGTAGGTTCATTTTGTGACGTAAACATCCACTAAGAAGGGATTTCTCGAAATTCAACCCCTAAGGGGGTGAAAATAAAAACATGTAAGCGAAGCTGCGGGCAAAAGCTAGTACATAATATAAAAAGAGAAGCTGACTGACTAACCGACTGACTGATCTATTAACGCACAGCCTAAACCGCTAGGGTTAGAAACTTGAAATTTTGACAGTAGGTTTCTTTTGTGACGTAGACATCCACTAAGAAGGAATTTCTCGAAATTCAACCCTTAAGGGGGTGAAATAGGGGTTTTATGTTTTTATGTATGTCCGTCGTTTTTGAAGTAAGAAGCATGGAATTAAATATTAAGGTTTCTGGTTAGAAATAAATGTATACGTGTTTGAGCGTTTTTGAAAATTCAACCCCTAAGGGGGTGAAATAAGCGTTGAAAGTTTCTATGAGAAATCTGGTACTTTTAAAGTAAGAAACATGGAATTAAATATTTAGACTTTTAGTGAAAAATAAACAAACATGTATTTGAGGGTTTTTTGAAATTCTCTCCTAGCTCGCTAATCTGTCGTCAACTCTTTACTCGTTGCCGAATTTGTAATAACTAAGTAAAAATAATAAGAATGAGGCGCGGCTCGGGTGAAACTGCAAGTTTCAAGGTCACTCACATGCAGCTCAAGTTTATTGGGTAATTTTGGGTAACCCGAATAAAAGCTTTTCATAAAGATAACCCCTTCAAAGGCTTAAGTCATTGAACGGGTTAACCCCTTCAAGGGGTTATCACAATGAAGGTGTTAACCGTTTTGCTGGGTTCCGAGGATGAAACCCGAATAAAATGTAACACCGCGATATAAGTTACCGCATATACGGGTTACCCTGTCGAAAGGCTTAACTCTTAACCGGGGTTGTACGGTCCCTGGACTACGGACCCAAAATGTCAAATTGCGAAAATCGAATCGACCGGATCTGAAACACTTATGTAGTTGGAAACCGTGCGATCCGTTAGCCAAAACTTCGTGGTTCGGTTTTCAAAGCATTTTGATCGTAATTAAATTAAGAGTCATCTTCGACTGCCGCAGCCTAGCAATTTGACGGTCCCTACGTACTTATACTATCGAAACTACAAAATCTGTTTTTATTTTAACTGCTTAAAATGTGTGAAATTATGTTATCTTAAAGGTTATAACATAATACATTTTTATGGGACCAAATGGCAACTATTCTGCATCACACTAAAGAAGAATCACGTAAATCGGATCATAAATCTCAGCGTAATCGGTGTACATACATAATAAAATAAAAAACTGAGATTTTGTAGTTTCGATAGTATACGTAGGGACCGTCGAATTACAATAATTCTAGACTAACTTGAAGTCTGTCTGACGGAGTCTGTAACTCGCAGTTTCATACAATTTTGTTCCGAATTTTGTTATAAGTTATTATGCAATTCAGTTCCCGTTATTTTAATAATGTTTTATCAAAATGTCCCAAATGGCAAAGTGTTATTAGGGAGTACGAGTTGGACAGATGTTAAACATACCGGACGCGACGAGAATGCGCAGCTTCAAGCTACTATTTCTTCTAATACATGGTAATTTTATTTCTAGGTTTGCTTCTAATGTCTAATAAAGTGTAGACATTAGGATTTCGATAAAGACAGGTTCAGACGGGTCGAATCGCTTTCAACAAATGACTTGATCAACAAAAGTTATAACGTTTTTGTTGCTTCAATTTGATTGAAAGTCTGTTCAGACGATTCAAATCGCATGCGATTTAGCAGTTGATCAACTAGAATCGAATCGTGTGAACCTGGTATATCGTAGGTTTGTAGTTCGAGTTTATGTTCACATATCAGTGCTTATTATCTTTTCAGATTCTCGTTTAGTTACATATCGGAGACCGCACCGTGCTTCGGATAGCACGTTAAACAGTCAGTCCCGGGTGTCATACGAATGTCTAGGACAGTCGTTACGGGTAGTCAGAAGCCTGAAAGTCTGACAACCGGTCTAACCTTAGGTTATCGGCATTGCCCAGTAACTGGGTTGCGGAAGTCTGATGGCACTCGGTCCGTGTATAATACTGGTATTCAGCTGCATCTGGTTAGAGTGGACGCTGACCCCAAAACGTAGTTGGGAAAAAAGGTTAGGAGGAAAAGGGTAATTCAGTACCTAATGGTAAAGCATAGAACGTCAAAATATTGAATCTACGTCATTAAGAAAACCGCAATCAATATATGTAGGAATGTCAGATACGCTTCCTCTCTACTATTCCTAACTATTATTTTTCTTCCTGCTATGATGTCCTCGTTGTTACCCTACACCCTGCGGAAGGCGGAGGATTATGTCGGATTTCTTCTCCTTCTTCCTGCCCTTATCCCACACTAGGTGGGGTCGGCACAACATGTAATTCGTAAATCCATGTTGTTAAAGGTTTTGGCTTATTGTTTTATGACCGGCCGCCTGCCTGACATCAACCCTCCTTGGGAATACTCGTTGCGCTGTCGCGCGGGTGACTCAATGTGCTTGCTGATATTATGGGTTTCAAAATGATATGCTTGTCAATCTTATTGCCGACAACTAAGCAGACTATGTTCTTCTTGGTGGAGTATTACTTGAAGTTCCTCGACCCACTCATTCAGTTTTGCTAGGGTCTTTGGTTCTGACACATCGTAAACTAATATAGCACCGTGAGCGAGGATTATGTCGGACTATTACCGACTTAATAGCAGTGATAGCCTAGCGGTTGAACGCTTGCCTTTCGTGCAGGAGGCTCTGAGTTCGATCCCAGCCCGTACCTCTGACTTTTCGAATTCATGTACGGATCAGAATTTGATTATCACTTGCGTTAACGGTGAAGGATAAACATCGTGAGGAAGCACACCTGAGAGGGCTCCATAAAGTTCTCGATGGTGTGTGTAGTCTGACAACCCGCACCAGGCCAGCGTGGTGGACTAAGGCCATTCTGAGAAGAGGCCTGTGCCCAGCAGTGGGACAGTAATGGGCTAATTATGTGATGTTGCGTATTACCGACTTAAACTATCACCGTGGTCCTCCCAGGAGCTATGGCCGGGGTCATGAGGTTCGCTATTGCATTCACCACAACCCCGATAGGACTCGCTTTGTACCTATTCTTTCCTTACTTTTAGTAGAAAAGTTAATGAAGATTTAATTATAGAGGTTAACCGCTAATTACTTGTATAAGTAAACAATCATCTAATTCCTGTTTGCTTAGGCTTATAATGTTCAGTTTGTACAGTAGGCGACTGAAAATGTTATACAGGGCTATTTATGCTTGCACAGTGCAAGAAAAAATCTATTTTACCGAATACGTATTGCCAACATTTTAGAAATGAAAATACAGTATTTTTGTCAGGATATTACGGTGACATGTTGACAGACACAAGTAATGACAATTTTTTAATCATCGATTTCATTGATGTCATGGTTTTTACAACAAAACTCTTTAAATCAAATCAAAGACATTATATGGCATTACTACGTCATATGGAGGCAAAAGGCAGTTTTGATCTTTGCTACCAAATAATTAAACATCATTTTCCATGCATTGGTCTGTTCCATTCAACAGTTTGAAAAAGTAACATGTGCCCGCGATGTGGGAAAGGAATGAATTTGAAAACTGACATTCCCCGACTGTACAAGCAAACTAAATTACATTGCACATTAAATTGTCGCCTGCCTCGTCAGGTCCTGGGTTTGATCACCAGGTCGGGCAAAGTGTTTTTCCGTGTGGAATTCCTCGGTGGCATCCCGGAGTTTGGATTCATGTCCGGTTGATGGTAATAGGCTCGCCTCCTATTACATGGGACTTAAACATAACGGCGAAATGCCCTGCACAACCCTTCGGGGAATTTAGGCGTGATGTTATGTTATGTTATTAAATTGTCGTTAATTAGATGCATGCACGCGGGTTTGTCCTTCTGACGTAATACATATCGTCTGCGATTCTATTTACAGTACTAAATAGTGCAATAATAATGCAAAACTAGGAATTTTCCTATGGAACTGTGTTTCTGCAGTACATTTAGGTATTTTATCGATAGCGGCGCGGGCGGCGTGCCATCAGTCTGAAAACACGTGACAGGATGGACTGGCTCCCAACCTTTATGTTACAGTTATATTTGAATAACATAATATGTTGTTTTCCTCGGCACATACCGATATATTTGTTTCTCTGTTGTTTGAACTTAATATTATTTTTCCTTGTATTTCTAAAAGGAACCTTTTACGCATTAATTAAATAAATTAATATCATTAATGGTTTCTTATAAATAAATATTAATTTTAGATGAAATTTAATTTTATTAATTTATTTTTGGTTGATGACAACAGGCTCGCCCCTATTACATGGGACTTAAACAGAACAGCGATATGTGGGTGTTACTATACACCTCTGCGCAACCTGTCGGGGAATACAGGCGTAATGTTATTTCATGTTTGCGTGAATTTTAATGCAAGTTTGCTATACCGATTTTCAAAAGACAAGAACCAGTAGTTTAACCAGCGCAATTAATCCTAATATTATTAGGGTTTGAAGATAGCTGACTTCAATTAAGATTCATATTAGACCGAACTGTGAGAGACTCGCATAGCAACCGCATGTATGGGAACGTACTCATACTACGTTAGCCGTTTAGGGGGGGAGGATGGTCCTCAAAATACCACACTTGGTCACAGGTGCACTTGGTCATATACTACGGGTGGTCACCGAGGGGATGGAGGGAGGTAAAATTTTTAAAAAAATGGGTTACCTAGTATGGGTACTTTCCCTATCTATCGGTCATTGCGCTTGCCATGATCAATCCGTCGATAATTGACCATTCTGTACAAGACGAGATCATCGTCGCTATCCTTACGAATTCCTATAATAAATGACGATCGTTACCGGTGACGAGCTCGTCTTTAAATATCAACCACGCGAATCATACGATCTGAGAGGTTAAGCTGCGCTTGCCGCGATCTGTCCCTGGATGACCGTTCGTAACATATCGAGATACCTCCGTGCCTAGGAGAGCACTTAAACCGTCGGTCCATGTTGTCATACGAATACCTATGACAGTCGTTACGGGTAGTGAGAACCCCGAAAGTCTGACAATTGGGCTAATCTTAGGACATCGGCATTACCCAGTAACTGGATTGCGGAGGTCTGATGGCAGTAGCTCCGTGTAAAATACTGGTACTCAGCCGCATTTGGTTAGATTGAAAGCCGACCTCAACAAATTGAGAAAAATTGTAATTTCTTGTTTAAGCTAACAAGAGCTTATTTGTTTAATAAGCTATTGACCTTGCAACTTCCCCGTGTTGATAAGAAATTATGGTAGGCAGCTATAGTACCTTTAATTTGCAATAATTCCTTTGTATTCCTTTGTAATATTTCATTTTTCCGGTTCGGTAGTACCTATCAAATAAAAATTGGTACAATGGTTCATTAAAAAAAACGATCGTTTTATTTTTCATACACCTATCTTAAATTTAGGGATAAAGTGAAACTAGGTACTTCCATTGGTCTTTAATATTCTTGGAGTTAACCATATAATTTTTGGAATAACAAAACGTCAAACGTCCTCATCTATACGCTATACAACCTGCTAACTTACCTGCTGGTCAACGCGATTCAGTTGGTAAAAATTCATTGGTCGAGTCGGTAGTCGAGATTCGATTGATAATGTACGGAATCCACAGCTCCAGTTAAATTCGCACTTGATGGGGATTCAAAAATAAAGTGTTATATTATCCTTATGGCGACTTTGGATAAGGAAGTGATAAACATCGTTATTATACGCAGTCCTTTTTTAAAACTCAAACGAGTTAACTTCCAAAATTACAAAATTAACTAGACTGACTTATAAAAATAATTATTTGAATAAAACAATTTATATTTATACAATTAACTAAACTGACTTCTAAAAATATTTATTTAAATAAAACAATTCACATTTATACAATTAACACATCAATATATACATTAATAATTTAATTTTACATTTAAAACTGTGTGTGTTTGTGTAATTAATTAAATTTTATAAAGCTACTAGTCGAGACTGTGTTAAAAACCTATTTTAAATTCTACCAAACGAATCTTGGGACTATTTTGGTAGGTAGGTACTTGAGTGACTTTCTTTTGTGTGCTTAATCCGCGGATATAATTCTGAAGAAAGATGGTAAGATTGACGAAGATGTGGAAAGGTGAGCAAATGCGGGAAATAAAGTGAATAGTGCTATGCATGCGGTTGTGGCTAACCAGTCGATGTCCAAAAAGGCACGGCTGGCTGTCCATAATGGTGTGCTGGCACCTTATGTGTGGAAGTGAATGTTGGCCGTGGCAGAATTGGCATGAAAATAGAATAAATGCCGTGGAAATGTGTTCCTTAAGAAGTAAGTGCGGTTTAACTTTGAATGATAGATTGAGGAATGATGAGATAGACGAAGTTGCGGTTTAAAAGTTGTAGTGACAAAAATTTATAGGAGTATGCTTAGATGGTTTGGTCATGTTGAGAGAATGAGTGAACGGCGATTAACAAAAGGAATTTATAAGGCGGATGTCAGTGGAATCGCTGGTAGAGGACGTCCTAGAATGACATACATCGATGTTATTGATGATGTTCTTCACAAAGGACAGGTGCATAGTACCTACTCTCAACCGGCGGGCGTGTATGGCTAAATGTATGAATGTGGATGAAGCGAAAGGAGTAAGGATCGTAGCATGTGGCGTTCTGTGATATTATTGAATTAGTAATATTATAGAGTTAATAGTCGCTTAAAACGTACCCTGTGTTAGAACGCCGTTAGAGTTAAGTTAATTGTTAACTACAGATTTAACAATAGTTAGGTTTGAAGTAACAAAATAAGGATAATTGGGATGCTAATCCGTGGCGATACACAGTGGTCACTTAAAAATATTTTTTAAGCGCGGTGTAAGTAGGTCGCGCGACGTTCGTAGAATACAACATTATAATCAAAAAGAAAAAAATATCCCCGACTTTGTAATAACATAACATAACGCGTGTTTTCCCCGAAGGGTTAGGCAGTTGTGTATAGTAACACCCTCATTTCGCTGTTACGTTTAAGTCCCATGTAATAGGGGGCGAGCCGACCAATCGGGCGCAAATCCAAACGAATTCCACACTGAAAAATTACTTTGTAATGTGGCTGTCGATTCTTGTTAGTGATTATTAATGAGATGAAAAAGTGCTTTCCATAACTACTCATACGAGTTCTAACGCGATCGGTTTGCAATTAGCTATTATCGAGTGCTGAGCGCCACCCTGAGCCACCTTCCAAGTCCTTGTCGAAGTCTTGACTTGTCAAAATTTGTTTTGACTTGTCAAACAAATGATAAGGCAAAATCAATAGGTCTGTCTAATTATTAGCTATTTTGGAGTAGTGTTACCAAACTTCCGATCCAAACCCTCAATCACATCAGCTCAATGGTACCCTAATATTGTATTACTAGCGGCCCGGCTTTTGCAACATTTTTAATTTATGCTCCGCTCCTATTAGTCGTAGCGTGATGTTATATAGCCTATAACCTTCCTCGATAAATGGACCATCCAACACAAAAATATTTTTTAATTCCAACCAATAATTCCTGAGATTAGCGCGTTCAAACAAACAAACAAACTCTTCAGCTTTATAATATTAGTATAGATTACTAGGTTTGCATATACCTATGTTAGAAATTTCAAGTCAATCAGACGAGCGGAATTAAAATAACTATATGGCAGACATCTCAATATCGATTGCTAAAAGAGCTGATTACTGATCCAATTTTCATCAAACATAGCATATAACTATCTCGATTAAACTAGCTTTCAAAATATAAAAACTGCATTGAAATCGGTTCATCAGTTTGGGCACTACGACGCCACAGAGAGACGGACATAGGCTTCAAACGTATTAATATCCTTTTTTTTCGTTAGGGGTTAAAAGTACCTTTAAGTAAACCTGTACACGGTGTAAATATTACTTTGAAGAGAAACTGCCTCGGTGGTCTAGTCGTGGCAAGCGAGACTACTGATCGTGAGGTCTTGGGTTTGATCCCCAGGTCGGGCAGTGTTATTGGATTTTTCCGTATGGAATTCCTCAGTAGCAGCCTGGAGTTTGGAATTGTACCCGGTTGATGGCAACAGGCTCACCCCCTATTACATGGGACTTAAACATAACAGCGCAATGAGGGTGTTACTATAGACCTTTGCCCAGCCCTTCGGGAATTACAGTCGTGATGCTATGTTATGAAGAGAAACAGGAACTATATATAGAAGTGTCTATAAAGACTATTTTGGAGATAATAGTAATAGTCCGATAGTTAATAATCAATAATATGTACCACCAACAGCGTTCTTCACATTACTTTGATAGTAGCTAATTAACTCAATGTAGTCATACCTTATTATGGACTAGTTAACAGTTACGAGGAAGTCGTTAATATTATTAAATTGATACTGAAACATTATGGTACAGGTTGTTCTACATTTTTCTAATTATAATTTTAGGTCGTTGCGTTTTGAAGAATGATGCGGAGTTCATAGATGTTCTTATACAAGATTAGTCGGAAAGGGGCTAAGCCAAAAGGGTGTTAAAGTACCCATAATAATAGATAACTTTTGTTCTACAACTTTCCCCAAAAGTCATTAGTTTAAGAGAAATAGCTGTTCAAAGATTTCATAACAAATACGCTAAATTCTATCTATCTTTAGCTATGATCAGCTGTGTTTACATTTTAGGTCATATTTGGGGTCACGAATTTGAAGCTCTATTTTCTGAATTCGTAATTAAAGCAAGAATTTTTCAAAAAAATAAAATAAAAACCATTTTGTAAGGATTTTTTTATCGAATTTTGACATTTTAACACTTTCTTTAAAACAATCATTAGTGATGCATTAAGTGACCCGCGACTTAGTACCCCCTTTCCGATTAACCTTGTATAGAACGCTGTTAAAAATGCGTCAAATAATTATAAAGTACAATAACTCAGCAACGTTTACAAATTTATAGGTTTTGCAATTTGTTAATTATATACGCAATAAAGGGATTATAGCTTTGTTACAGATACAAACTTAATGTGTGTCATTTTTTAAATCACAAATAGTTCGCTCGTATGTTACTGTTACTGAAACAATTGCATTGGTTATAAACATTTGAATCACTGCAAATATAACTTGGATTGTACCTATAAATATACTTTATATAACCAAACCACTGATAAGAATATTAATTCAATTCGTCTGTTTAAAATCACAGTATCATTTGCCGTAGCCGCGAGCAAACGTGACTTCGTTCTCAACCTCACACAATAGTGTACTCAGTGCGTTTACATTTTACTAATATTGCGTTGTAATTTATAATTATGTATTCCTATCCCGAACGACGTCACGACGAAAATTTATTACAAAGCGCCGGACGTCTATAAAACTGTCTAACGTTATGCAAAATGGCATTGTTCGTCACTCGCAGTTCGCATTAAGATGTTTAACTAATCGACATCAACTCTTTACCGCATTACAGTCGTGAGCTTTCGTCGTGGACGCATCAAACGCACATTCAATCAATAAAACGCATCAACATTGTAACAAAAAGACAACAACCTGTACATATGATTTTAAACTTTAATTAGGAATTTGATTTTATGTTTTTGTTTTCACAGTTGTTCATTGATTCTTGTGTTCAACGTGTTGTTAAAATTAAGTTCATCAAATAACACTTTAGTAAATTTATATTCATTGAACGGACATTGTGGGAATAATTGCCGCGGGAAGTGATTACTTGTTATCGCTCATTACTCATTGTCCATTACAGTGTGGAGCTTTAATATGTTATAAAACAAGGGAAATAGGACATACAACGTGCATTTGTATGGAAACACTGGATGTAAAGGAACACCTATGTGAACAAAATGTTTCAACCGACAACCGCGCGTGCTGTTCTAACAGTGATAATTATAATTCAGTTGTTTGATTATTGTGAATCGTTGAAAAAAGGTGATGACGGTGTCTGTGAAACAACTGTCCCGTAAGATATTTTCTTTATTTTATTCTTTAATGATTCTGTTACAGAATAAACAGAATCTCTTGTAATGTTGTTGTAAAACTGTTTATTTTGCGAATGTGACAATGTCATTCTATTTTCATAAAGTAACATCGTATAACCTACATTACTTATTATACAAACTTATAAATAACATTATAATGTATCTATGTATCAACGAGTCACTGTTCCAAATATTACTTAACTAAAAATAGTTCTCGAATATTCTTGATGAACTAATGTAGGGCATAAAACGAATTCTTACACAACACATTATTTAGTATACTGACAATAATATCATGATACTAATACTAAAATCTATTGTTCTTATAGTCCATTAAAAGCGTGTCTAAATAAAGCAAAATGTGATAATATAAAACAACAAAAAATTAAAGATGACAACAGAAACAGGTAAGCAACACGAAACTACAGTATCCTTGTAATGTTGCAGCAATACAACATGTAACGTAATTAACGCATACCCTCAAACACCCCAATTAGAATATTATGTTATAATCGTAATACATACAAGAGTGTACATTAGTCATCTCAACATTACCAGATTGATTATTGCAAAATATATTGTTAAATAACACAATCTGTAATATAACCTAATCTTAGATTCGAGTCCATATATCTTGATGATGCAACTGTCAATGAAACTAAAACTAAGGCAGCTTAAAACTTATGTTTTAATCTATCAAATGACACTAATTTGAAACTTGTAACGGTTCATCAAATTGTGGGCCCAACGATGCATGGGAGATGGGCGGTGTCCTTTTAGTTTAACATGATTATATATGCATTGTTATTTACTAAATTAACGTTCTTGAAATAAGGTTAATTTTTGTTTATTTTGTATTGAATGACGGAATTTGTATGAATACAAACAAAAATGCACTTTTAAAAATCTTTTTGCCTTGATTTACGGTCCATTTCAGTTTGTTTTGACTGTACAGGGGTAATGTGACTAATTTCCGTAGTTTTAATTATTTTTGAGATAAAAAATGTTCTATATTAAAAATGATAGAAATCGATTCAGTAAACGATTCTGAACAAACTACTTTCAGGATGTGCGTTAATTATGTTGCATATTGTATATCCATAACCTTATTAAGTATACCCAGCGTTGGCCCTGGGGTAGAGTGAGAAGAGCCGTCGCTCTAGGCGCCAGGAGGCAAGAGGCGCCAAAAGTAAATATTTGAAAAAATTGATAATTTTTATTTATTAAACATAAACTGAAATATAATTTATGTGATGTGAAAGTGTCGACCAAATTGAGTCGAAAGACAATCTCGCTCTACCCTTACGAAGCTCAAGGGACGGCGCTGTAGTTAACCTACTTACTAACCAACATTCTTATTAAGCGCCAAATGCATTCACAAGTTTTTTTGCGCAAGGTATAGTAAAACTTGCAGAAGATGTTGAGGGTGTATTCTCAGTTTGAATGACGGTTGCAGAAGTCGACTTGCGCAAAAAAGCTTGTTAGTGAGTTTTACTTAAAGGTAAGTTTTGGCTATCTTACTGCAACAGATATAGTCGCCGGCATATAATTTGGCAAGAGTAGAGAAGATAATTCCTCTCCTTTCTTTCCTTCTTTCTTCTAAACAGACATGTTCAAAAATAAATTATGGCATAGGTACATACATATACCATAGAATAATGACAAGCAATAAAAGTGACCATTTTTTTGTTACACAAAGTGTAGGTACATGCGCAAACTTACTCCTTACTACCCCAAAACCTTGCCAAATTACGTGTTGGCGACTATACATAATATATCATTATCTACACTGTGCATATTTTCACTATTATGTTCATAATAGAAACATTTCATCACTATTCTTGTAACTTTAGGGTTATGAATTATATAGAGTGGCAAAAACGAACGCAACCTGCTCTATATAATACTAGCTGTGTCCTCACGGCTCCGCCCGCGTAAGAATTTTTATTCCAGTAATAAATATAGCCTATGTTACTCAGTGATAATGTAGCTTTCTAATGGCAAAAGAATTTTTGAAATCGGTCCACTAGTTTTTAAGTTTATTCGTTACATACAAAAATACAAATCTTTCCTCTTTATAATATTAGTACAGATAACACAAATAAGATCCATTTTAACAAGGAAATTTATGGAAATAAAACAAGCAGCATGTTTGCTTGCAGCAGAGATTCAACACAGTATATTATGCTTTTATGAACCTTAACGGTCAATCAAGATGAGCTGAAACGATTCTTGAAGACACGGTTTAAAATAATAATAATAAAAATAAAAAACAAGCCATCAAATTATTTTTTTAATGAAAAATATTGCATTTGTCCTTGAATGAGATGGAATTCGAACTGACATTTGTGGAAAAGCACCATCCTGTATTTAATGGTACCAATCGAAACTGTCAAATCTCTTCAATAAACTAAGCTCTAAAATCTATTGAAAAATATAATAAGTAAGTAGTCTGAGTACTTCCTGCCTTTAATGGTTGAGGTCTTCATGCAATCATATTGAATTTATATTATGTAAAGACAGTAAATGACTTATGACTTTAATTATGTCGGAACGAGGTAAGGAATTCCTCCAACGAAAAGGGAGAATCCTCCTACCAGGCGGGTCTGATGCCTGGCGGGCTACTGCCCAATGGTTGCTGTTAGGAAGTTGTATATAGGTATATGTATTGTATTATTCATGAATCCAAGTACGTCTAGTAGAAAAAAATAATTGTGTAGGTATTCATTAATCCCAAACTTTAACACCCATATTCTAAGACGTTCCTCCAAAACTTACTCGACTCGACTCCACCTCGACTCAGTCTTTCTCACTACCGTCGGTAGTTATAGTTGACATAAACGTCATCGACTCGAGATTTTTCCTCAGTCGAGGTAAGGAATCATCTGTCAAACTCAAGGTACCTCGGAACCTACCTTAAGGAAAGAAGTGTCAAAGTTCGTATGTAACAAAAATGAATTTTGAAGATTTTATCGAATTTGCTTACGATAATCCTTACAACTATTTATCGCGGCGTTATTTGCGCGATGCAGATAATTCAAATTATGACGTAATGACTCCACTTTACCTCGACTCATTTGAGGACCCCTCAGTTGAGGAACCTTCAAGTTCACTCGAAATTGCGACTAAGAAATTTTGAAGGTGTTTTCGAGGCCGTCCGGAGTCGAGTACGTTTTGGAGGAACATCTTAGAATATGGGTGTAAGTGCCAGGGGACTTTATAAGAGCCTCAAAACTTACCAAGGGGGTAATGCAGCTTTTAACTTAAAACTCAATAGTTGTATGAAAAGCCCCAATGAAGCAGTTGGATTAACTGAGCCAAAGCTAAAAACCATGTATGGGATTATCGCAATTTCGGCCAGCATTCAGTGGCATGACGTAGGGTTTGTGAGTCAACCAGACAGGAACCGCTTATCAGACCTTTTAGTTACTATGTTGATTGCTGGGAATTTCCAAATTGTCAATAGGTCAGATAGTAGTGATAGTCTAACGGTTGAACGCTTGCCTTCCATGCAGGAGGGTCTAAGTTCGATCCCAGCCCACACCTCTGACTTTTCGAATTCATGTGCGGATCAGAACTTGATTATCGGTTTTGTTAAAGGTGAAGGAAAATATTCGGAGGAAACTTGGACAATGAGAGCCAGGCATAATTTCTGCATTTAAGTTTTTTTTTAAGATAGCAAAACACTGTCCTGGCAGTGACGAGTTATTGGACTACTTTTTTATGGGATGGTACTTTTCTGCCGTTTCGTTAGTTCGATTCCCGGCTCAGATAAGAGACTTCGAATGTAGAATAATTTACTTTAAATAAATGAAGCCTCCTATAAGTTTTGCTATTTTTAATATTTAATGGATTCGCTGTCCGCGAATTAGACACAATAGTTAAACAATCGAGATGTTCACATATCATCACCGGAAAGCCAATACTACTTAAGCACAATTTTGGCCAAAATGAGTTAGGTATTTATTATATCGTTGGATTGGATTTTTTATTTCTGCGTCGATCAGTTGGGATTTCGTATTTTATTCTATTATATTACGAAATCCCAAGTAATTGACGCAGAAAAAAAAATCATATCCAACTATATAATATATATAACTCATTTTGGCCAAAATGGCGCTTATGTAATATTGGCTTTCCGGTGACGATATGATTCACTGGACAGGGAACCTGTTAAAGTAAGTACTTTGTCTCTATGACCATGAATGTGTTGGAACACCCGGTATTTTGTTCAAATCAGAACAATAACATTGTGAAATATATGTGAAACATTCCATTAGATATCTCAATGCCATGCCAACTGTTGATGATAAAAATTAGCACACAATATCTGCCCTTTGATTCCATGATATCCATCCGGAATTCTGTTAATAAATGCCTTTAAACCTATAAAAAATTGGTCTGTATCGACGCTCGGCAGGGATACCTCCTATATCAAATTTTCTTCAAAAGCGTTTTATTTGTTGTTTAGATTGATAAACTCGTCATACACGTATTAGTTCAACAAACTTTCAATTCAAATACTTCTAAGCTATCTATGACGTACGATGACAAACTTGTACCTATTAACATTTGAGCGGCAAATTTTTTTTCAGGAGACAGTTTTTTCTACTTCTTTTAAAAAATTGTATTTTACACATACGTGGTTTTCACTGCCGACCGTCGATATAAGATCTTTCGTCATAGTCCATGATATTTTGCATAGCGCCTTAGTGAATACTGAAGATAATATAGGTATCACTAAAAATGAAATCAATTGTATTTTTTTGTCATATTTTTTTTATTAAACTTTCTTTTTTAATAATTGCCCTACACTATGATTCCTCATGTATCGTGGGTGCGGTTTTTGAGGTTTATAGGTAGTATAATTTGTTTTATATGTATGTAATCTTTACGTAGTATAAAACTGAGTCGCTCCCGCTGTCTGTATGCTTAGATGTTTTAAACTACGCAACGCATTTTAATGCAGTTTTCAGTAATAGATAGAGTGATTCAAGAGGAAGGTTTATTTATTTAAACTTTATGCAACAAAAAAAGTACAAAGGCGGACTTAATGCCTTAGGCATTCTCTACCAGTCAACTAAAGGTGGTGAAGCGATAACATGGCAGGTGCAAATTATTGTTCAAGAATAAAATAAGAAAAAATTCAGGTAAAAAGAAATAAAAGAACTCAAGGCGTAAATAAAACTTTAAATGTACACATGCCATGCATGTATATGCCCCACATTAGTATATACATTGAACCCGTGCGAAGCCGGGGCGGGTCGCTAGTTTTTTATATCATGGTATTTTTAAGTTATTTATTTGAGGTACCTACCTATGAGGCTTCCATAGTCACGCAAAGTGAAATAATGCCTCTAAAAAGATTGAATAAAAAATAAAAATATTCATTCACCTTACATTCTTATAAAACAGTTGTTTTACCAGGTAATTAATGTTGGAAAACGCCAGCCTTACTACAACGACTTAAAAAGCCACATATTATACAAGGTTAGTCGGAAAGGGGGTACTAAGCCGAAAGAGTGTTAAAGTACCCATAATAATGGATAACTTTTGTTCTACAACTTTCCCCAAAAGTCAAAAGTTCAAGAGAAATAGCTGTTCAAAGATTTCATAAAAAATACGCTAAATTCTGTCTATCCTCAGCTATGATCAGACGTGTTTACATTTGACATCATATTTGGGGTCACGGATTAGAAACTCCATTTTCTGAATTCATAACTAAAGCAGGGATAAAGAATTTTTGAAAAAACTATAATAAAAATAATTTTTCATGGAAAAATAATTATTCGATTTTTTTTAAATTTATCACTTTCTTTAAAACTATCATCAGTGATACATTAAGTGGTCCGCTGCTTAGTACCCCCTTTCCGACTAACCTTGTATTGTGACCATTTATTTTCTGAAGCTACTGAGAGACCACTTCTCCGAGTCCTATGGAAAAATTCTACTTTCTGTTAGTAGAATTTTCCATTGTACACACACGTTGATCAATCGTAATCCCAACCAAACTGAACTGTTTGACAGTTTTCATTTACAAAGCTGTCAAATTGTCAACAATATAACATCACGCCTGTATTCCCCGAAGGGTTGGGCAGACGTGTATAGTAACACCCTCATTTCGCCGTTATGTTTAATTCCCATGTAATAGGGGGCGAGCCTATTGCCATCAACCGGGCACAAATCCAAACTCCGGGCTTCTACTGAGGAATCCAAACGGAAAAACCCAATAACACTTCGCCTGACCTGGGGATCGAACCAAAGACCTCACAATAAGCAGTTGCGCTTGCCACCACTAGACCAACGAGGCAGAATTTTTTTTATGTTTTGCCAACAAAAACATTTTGACAGTTTTCGTCTGACGGTTGTGATTCGTTTGCGATTTGGCAACAATTTTGTTAGTAGTCAAGGAGATATTGAATGTCTTTGTTAGTACCTAGTATTTGTCGCCTGGTCACACAGTCTATTCCAATGACAAGAAATTTCACTAACACCAAGACATTAATGTCTAATGCATTGTTTTTTTTTTCTTTACAGGCTCAAATGGAAGACGAAAACGGTACGTGCGCAGTTAATCTATTAAAAGTCTGTCGCTTAACACTACCATCCTAATAGTACTTATATTTTATATACAGGGTGGTTTGAGATGGAGCAGTAAGGGATGTATCATTAACCGTTGTGGATTCAGGGTAAAATCCTTAGAAGACTGCCCGTTGGAGATATATCAAGCTGCAAATTTAAGAATAAATTATAATGAAGGAAGATATTATTTAAAAGATGTACTTTAAAGTTATAAATAATTTGGAACTAAATGCGCTTTGGCGGCTATATAACACTATTGCATAGTTACTTGGATAAATAGGCTATTTGGCTCTTATTTTTAATTTGTCCCATACTGCCTGATCTCGCCACCCTGTATAATACGCTGCGCTAACTCTTTACAAATGCTGTAGCTGCACGAATGCTATTGTGATATCACCCTTAAGCTGCGGTCCCACGGCCTGGGTTTTTAACAGGCCAGGCCATGGGAACGTCGCGTCCGATGAAGCCTGCGGTGGCCTGTCGTCGCCCGTCCGATCAGTCGGGAGTCGGTAGGTTCAAAGTTGCTCGACACGGGCCTCGACAGGTTAGGCAACGTCCAGCGCGGCCTGTCAGTTTACGGGCCGTGGGGCTGCAGCTTTCCTGTTTATTTCTTTTCTCTATAACATAATAATAACACTAAAAAAACAAATTAAACTCAAAAATAAATCTAAGTAAGCAGCGCGCTTTACAGTATAGCTGCTATAGAGAATCAAGACGTTTAACTCACTTTCTTTAACTGAATTCCAGAAAAAGTATTTGCTAATGAAATATCGACATACTTTTAATCGAATATTATTTCGCAGACAACGTTTTTTCACAGACATACAATTCACATAACTTTGTTGTATAAAGGACAATGCCCGAAATTCTATAGAGCTTTGCCCCACCCGTCAAAGTCGGTTTACAAGCATGCCAAATGTAGAATTTTATTGAGAATTTATTACTGATTACTAAAAATATATCTAACTGCCTTTAGGACTTGCGGTTTATGTTTAAATCAAAGGAAACTTATTATATTTAGGTTAGGTATCTTAAGTTTTTAAAAAGCTTTAGGTTAGGTGCAGTTTCAGTTGTGAAAATAATAAATAAATAATAATAAAAAATCTATTTTGTTAGTCCAACAAATCGTCGTTTATTAATACCCAACTTACTCTATTACCATAATATATTTTAACTAGAATAACATTTCACTATGGTTTGTTTCGCAGACATTACAACTAATCAAAAGACATAAACAACTAACAGATTATTCAAGATCAAAAGAAAACCAAGGTCAAGCTGGTCAAGACAGTTTTATTGACTGAGCCCCAACGGAACCCCGTCGAGGGTAGGGGGCTCTTATCCATTCGAAGGAGATGACGGGGGCTTAGTTCCCTTGCTTTGCTCACTCACCAGACCCTGTCAATCTCCTTTGAACTTAAACCAACTGAGTCGAGGTGCTCCAAATAGCGAGCTTGCTTCGTTTGCTCATTAATTCTAAATTCGAATTTCGAATTAATGGGTCGACCAAGTTAGTTTCGACCACTAGAGATTCTGTCGTTTGATAGGTTAACCACATGAGTAATCGAACAAACTAATTTTTTCTAGTTAAAATGAATACCAAACGTATAAATAAAAGTATTTCAATTAAAATGTCTGTAAAACGTTGTTTGGAATGATATACTATTAAAAGTTTGTCAAAAAACAACAGGTTTCCCAGAAGAAGACGCTTATTTGCTGCAACAACTACGAGTACGACATTGAGTCGGACCAGTGCGTGCCGATATGTCATGCAGGCTGCATCGGCGGTACCTGTGCCCGCGTGGATACTTGCGTATGCGCGGCCCCGCTGATCCTCGTCAACAATGCATGCGTTCCTCCCACGTGCACCGAGTGTGAACACGGGACATGTGTGGGGCCAAACAATTGCCAATGCCATCCAGGCTACTGGAAACCAAATGGCGTTTGCGAACCGAAATGCGATTACTTGTGCGTGAACGGAGAGTGTGTCGAGCCAAATAAATGCAAATGCAAAAACGGCTACAGAGATGACCCTAACAATACATTTTATTGTAGCCCGATTTGCGAACCTGAGTGTATTCATGGATCCTGTGTTTCTCATAACACATGCGTTTGTCATTTAGGATATGAAAAAACAGAAAAAAGTTCTGCTTGTAAGCCTAAATGCGATGGTTGCGAACATGGACAATGTATCGCTCCGTTTAACTGCACCTGCTCCGAAGGATATGAGCGTATAAACTCGACGTGTAAGCCCAAGTGTAGTTCTTGCAAAAATGGGGACTGCGTGTTGCCCGGCGAGTGTCGGTGTCACGAAGGGTACAACATGACGAAGGAAGGATGCATGCCAACATGTACACCCCCCTGCAACAATGGAATCTGTTTGGCACCTAACGAATGCTCCTGTAATGTCGGGTACAACCTGACGACGGATGGTTGCATGCCAATATGTAACACACCCCGTTGTAACAATGGACGCTGTTTGTCACCTAACCGATGCTCCTGTAATGAAGGTTATCATCTAACGACAGAAGGTTGTATGCCAACATGTACACCCCCCTGCAATAATGGAAACTGTTGGGCACCTAACGAATGCTCCTGTAATGACGGGTATAACTTGACGACGGATGGTTGCATGCCAATATGTAACACACCCCATTGTAACAATGGACGCTGTTTGGCACCTAACCGATGTTCCTGTAATGAAGGTTATAACCTGACAGAAGTAGGCTGCCAGCCTGTGTGTACCATACCTTGTACTAACGGGAACTGCTCAGCACCTAATCACTGCACTTGTATTGAAGGTTACATAAAGAACGACATAGACCACAGCCTCTGTTACAAGCCTTGCAGCCCACCATGTTTAAATGGTACTTGCGATTTGCATGGAAATTGCTCTTGTTTTGCCGACTTCCAATTTGACGAAGACACAATGACATGTATAGCTATTAAACCGTAAGTAGTCAATAACATAGATGCCTTGAATATCCACTGCAGTATGCACAATAGATTAAATTGGTGTGTCTTTCTTCCAGTATCGAGTGTACCGAGTGCAATGGTGGCTGCCCCGCAGATAACAAAGAATGCCGGTGTGCCAACGGCAGTCTTTGCTACTTACAACCTCCGGAATTTCCCCCAGAGGTTGCACCAAGTACCAAGTAAGACTTTTTATACCGCAATTAATAATGGTTTAATAAACCCAGCCGCACATTATCAGAAATTTCTTTTCAGATTTCTGACGCGTGCGCCAAGGCCCTCTGCGCTTAAATTTTGTACTAGACTCGCAGACTGTCGGATCTGGATGTTTTTTTACAATTAATGTATGCGAAGAGTGGCTTCCGGCTTGCGTCAGTTTTCTGATCAGATTAAACGATCAGCTTAATTTTCTGACAGAATTTTATTTTAATGTGGGATCGGCCCTAAAGCTTTAATTTATTGAAAGCTTTTCTAAGCAAACGTTGCAAGTAAATTTTAAGCCAGTTCCTTTTATCCGAACAAGCTGAAAGTATACATTCACACGTAGTTCTACAACACACACACACATGTACAAGTTCACATGTAGTTGTATGTACTTTTAATACGATTGTAAGCGAGGGATAAGGAAAACAGTCACGATTCAATGAATTGTAGAAAAATAGGCGAGCGAATGTGCGCGCAATTCATGATAGTGAAAAAAAGCGACTACATGAAAGTGACAACAATGCCGCGTGGTGGCGCCACCGTCGCCTTAATACCAGGTTCACACGATTCGATTCTAGTTGATAAACTGACTTGATCAACAAAATTTGAAACGTTTTTGTTGCTTCAATTTGATTGAAAGTCTGTTCAGACGGTTCAAATCGCTTGCGATTTAGCAGTTGATCAACTAGAATTGTATCGTGTGAACCTGGTGTCAGCGACCTCCCTGGTTGTCCATCGTCACACATTACTTCCGATCGCCTGGTCCTAATTTATTATAGATAAATACACAACAAACAATGCACAATACAATGTTTCTTTTTATACTATTATAATAAAGAAAATATAACATCTAGGTAGGTATAGTCGCCGGCACGTAACTTGGTAAGAGTAGAGAAGAGAATTCCTCTCCTTCCTTTCTTCTAAATAGACCATGTTTAAAAATATATAATGAAACCATAGAATAATGACAAGTAATAAAAGTGTCCATTTTTTTGTTGCGCTAAGTGTACATGCGCAAACTTACTCCCACTACGCCAAAACCTTGCCAAGTGATGTGCGTCTAAACTAAAAATTATTTGAAACATTTGGTACGGTGCGTGTCAAATAACTAGATCCAAGATGGCGTCGACTACCAAACTTGAGGGGTTTAGTAGTAGCCGGTGAAGAGATCCACTATCTACCTCCTAGCTCCATCATCAGACCCTGAACACCAAGTGCAATCTACTCATCAAAACGAATCATTTGACACGAACCTCACTTACACCCATATTCTAAGACATTCTTCCAAAACTTACTCGACTCGATTCTACCTCGACTCTGTCATTCTCACTACTATCGGTAGCTATAGTTGACATAAACGTCCTCGACTCGAGATTTTTCCTCAGTCAAGGTAAGGAATCATCTGTCAAACTCAAGGTACCTCAGAACCTACCCTAAGTAAGGAAGTGTCAAAGTTGGTATGTAACAAAAATGAATTTTGAAAACTTTATCGAATATGCTTACAATAATCCTTACAGCTATTTATCGCGGCGCTATTTGCGCGATGCAGATAATTCAAAATATGACGTAATGACCCCACTCTACCTCGACTCATTTGAGGACCCCTCAGTCGAGGAACTTCAAAGTTCACTCGAAATTGCGACTAAGAATACAATTTTGAAGGTGTTTTTAGGCCATCCTAAGTCGAGTATGAGTCGAGTAAGTTTTGGAGGAACGTCTTAGAATATGGAGGGGCTCGTGGCTAAATGACAACCGCGCCGATCGTACGATTTGCAAGGTTAAGCTGCGCTTGCCGCGGTCAGTCCGTGGATGGGTGACCATTTGTTACACATCGAGACCCTTCCGTGCCTCGGAGAGCACGTTAAGCCTTCGGTCCCGGGTGTCATACGAATACCTTTGACAGTCGTTACGGGTAGTCAGAAGCCCGAAAGTCTGACAAACGGTTTAACCTTAGGATACCGGCATTGCCCAGTTACTGGGTTGCGGAGGTCTGATGGCAGTCGCTCCGTGTAAAATACTGGTATTCAGCCGCATCTGGTTAGACTGGAAGCTGACCCCAAGATAATTGGGAAAAGGCTAAGAGAGGTCTTAGAATATGGGTGTAAAAGCTTTGGGGGCGGCCAATTGATCAGAATAACAGTGCAACAGTGATAAATCATAATATGACCTTGCCCAAACCTTTTACTTTCGAATTTATGCTCAATAATAGCATTTTTATTTCTTTTTTTTTGCCTCCTTAGCCGACTTCCATGCGGACGCCAATGCTCGACATGCGTGATTAGCAACATTTTTAGTACTGCCTAAATAATTCAAACCAAACGTTATCATGTTTGCAACTGTTTATCACACGATTGCATCATTTAGCGAAATTCTTTCAATTTCTTCTATTCTGAAAGTGAAACACTTTTACAGAATCGTCGGATAACTCTTTTCTGAAAAATAAATATACCAGATTTTCTGTAGACAAGTTGCCATAACACTATTATTTATCTCTCAGTGAAACAGGCCCTAGGAGGTGTACACAACATAATATAACATTACATCACGCCTGTATTCCCCGAAGGGTTGTGCAGAGGTATATAGTAACACCCTCATTTCACCGTTAAGTTTAAGTCCCATGTAATAGGGGGCGAGCCTATTGCCATCAACAGGGCACAAATCCAAACTATAGGCTGGTACTAAGGAATTACACACAGAAAAACCCAATAACATTTTGCCCGAACTGGGGATCGAACCCAGGACCTCACGATCAGCAATCTCGCTTGCCACAACTAGTCCGACGTAGTTAGCTAAAACGTTTATTTATTGTTATTTCCAGGATGGCTGGTTTGGATCTCACTCTGATATCGATTGGCGGTGCCTGTCTTCTGCTTCTTATCCTGGTCGTCGTCGTCATGCAGCAAATCTGGCACAAGAGGAAGGATGGCAACAAGCCTACTAATGAGGGTGAGTGGTGAACCACAATCCACTACTGGACTCATCCTTTTCCCAAGTTGAGGTGGATTTAACCTCCAGCTAATATTAGGTCCTTACCTATGAAATTGGCGTTTTTTTCTCACAAATAAAGAACCTCGTCACTTCTATGATTTAAAATATATATCAATTGCTTGATATTATATCGAATAATGACCATCATAGACAACTACCAATAGTAAAAAAACCTTATTACTTATAATTTTCTACCCAAAAAATATACCTTAAAAATGACTCCTCTTTTTGTTAGCAGAAATGACCACTATTTTTGTTTTAACTTAGCCAAAACTTATTTTGGTCGCATAATCTAAGTGGCATACGTTATCTTAGTTTTTAAACATTAGTGCATAAAAGTTTTAAAACATTAGTGTTCATAGTTGTTAAATAAATTTAAAAAAATGTTAGTATGAAAAATGCAACTTCTTTAAAATTCTCCACACAAAACGCTGATTTCATAGGTGGGGACCTAATAGTTATTATTGTTCTGCTACTATAATGTAGCAGTGATAGCCTAGTGGTGTGACCGTCGGAATGCCAAGTCATGGGTCTCGAGTTCGAACCCACGGCACGCACCTCTGACTCTTCGGATTTATGTGCGTATTGTATAATTATCATTTGCTTAAAAACGGTACAGGAAAACATCGTGAGGAAATCGGCATGCCTGAGAGATATTTCTCGACGGCATGTGAAGCCAAGTCAGAGGCGAGGGCGTCATAAACTCTGACACCAGGTTAGTCAAATTAACTAAAATAGGCAGACCAATGCCCGACTCCGTAGTCGGGCATTGGTCTGCCTATTTTGGGTAATTGTTCTGTGGACATGGGTGGCGAGTTGATTGAATCTTGACCATTACCTATTCTTTCCTGTACCAGGGTGGGTCAAGCGCCCCATCGGCCTACCCTGAATACGCCTATGTAGGGCACACAAATACTTGTTCCCTGTGTGAATCAAAACGACGATATGTAGCAGCCGAGTGCTCAACCACTGCGTCAACGGTGTTACCGCTTTAACTACAACAATTACGTTGTTACTTCCAGATCGCGGATTGGGTAGTGTTGTACATTACTCCGTCCCACACACGCTGATTCGGCCGAAAATGAGTGAGGAGTTTGAATACCAAGAAGGTTCCTGTGAAGAGGAGCCTACTAATGAAACTTTAATACGAAGAGAAGCTCAGCTACCTTAGTCCGTACCTGCCATCGTCGATGTGATCGATGCCTTAGTTCGTTAACGAGAAACGTTTAGGTTTTAAGGAGATAAAAACATTATTATATAAACTGTTTTTTATTTTTAATTAGCCTTTGCTGTTTCTTGTGTATACAAGGTTAGTCGGAAAGGGGGTACTAAGCCAATAGGGTGTTAAAGTACCCATAATAATGGATAACTTTTGTTCTACAACTTTCCCCAAAAGTCATAAGTTTAAGAGAAATAGCTGTACAAAGATTTCATAAAAAATACGCTAAATTCTATCTATCCTCAGCTTATGATCAGCTGTGTTTACAATTTAGGTCATATTTGGGTTCACGGATTAGAAGCTCCATTTTCTGAATTCGTAACTAAAGCAGGAATGTAGAATTTACGAAAAAACTAAAATTTTGCCTGGATTTTTTATATCGAATTTTGAAATTTTAACACTTTCTTTAAAACAATCAGTGATACATCAAGTGGCCCGCGGCTTAGTACCCCCTTTCTGACTAACCTTGTATACAATAGGTGATCCTCTTGCCACCTATCTATGAGTTTCGTAAAGGCGACTAAAAGGGCCTGCGCCAACTGGCAGCACGGCACGGCAAGTTAAAATTGAAATTTCAATTTTATTGTACAGCACGGCACGGCAAGTTAAAATTGAAATTTCAATTTTATTGTCATACTAAGGCTCGATTTTACCAACGTCGGATAGCGTTTATCCAAGGAATAAGACAGACGTTTTGACAGAATTTCTATGCAAAAGCTGTCAAAACGTCAAATTTATTCCTCGATTAAAGTTATCCGACGTTGGTGAAATCGAGCCTTAAGTTACATTCCTATTCGTCGCATAAAAATATCTTGCCGTACTGTACCGCCAGTGGGCCTAGGCCCTTAGGGATTCGTCAATAAATTACTATTAATATTTGCCTCATTGGTCTAGTGGTGGCAAGCGCGACTGCTGATCGTAAGGTCCTGAGTTCGATCCCCAGGTCGGGCAAAGTGTTATTGGGTTTTTCCGTGTGAAATTTTTCAGTAGCAGCCCGGAGTTTGGATTTGTGCCCAGTTGATGGGCTCGCCCCCTATTACATGGGACTTAAACATAAAGGCGAAATGAGGGTGTTACTATACACCACTGCCCAACCCTTCGGGGAATACAGGCGTGATGTTATGTTATGGGGATTTTTTTTATGTGTCCACTTACTGTGAAGGATTTTCAGTCAGGCTGCATTGTGATCGCGCCTTCCTTTAGGGTGTGGGTTATAGTGTAGACAAAGCGAAATTAATTGTTTATTTTTACTTTGGTTTAAATATTTGTATTTTAAAAATACATAATAGGATATTACGGACACTGTGTGTTACACTCAAGATCGTCGTCGGTACAGTGACAAAAAAATAGGAATGTTTCAGGCGATGCGATGATTGTGTACAAAGGTTGCTCTCCCACCGCCACACGCCTAGCTATTGTACCGGTGACCACTAGATGGCGCTAGTCGTTAACACTAACACCCATATTCTAATACGTTCCTCCAAAACTTACTCGACTCGACTCCACCTCGACTTGACATAAACGTCCTCGACTCGAGATTTTTCCTCAGTCGAGGTAAGGAATCATCTGTCAAATTCAAGGTACCTCGGAACCTACCTTAGGGAAGAAAGTGTCAAAGTTCGTAATAAAAAAAAAAATTGAAGACTTTATCGAATATCCTTACGATAATCCTTACAACTATTTATCGCGGCGTTATTTGCGCGATGCAGATAATTTCGAGGAACCTCAAAGTTCACTCAAAATTGCGACTAAGAATTCAATTTTGAAGATGGTTTCGAGGCCGTTCTGAGGTAGAGTAAGTTTTGGAGGAACGTCTTAGAATATGGGTGTAAGCCACTGGACGGTAAGTGAAGATGCGGTCGACAATAGATGCTTACCTAGAAGTAACCTATTCACTCGTGCGTATGGGTGGAATGTTCACTATAAAGGGGTGGAGCATCGCTGTGCTGATCATCCAGTAATGGAACGGGTTTTTGAAGTAAATATTGTAATTCTTACGTATAAAACTGCTGAATATGAAACTCCGACTGACTGCTACAATGAACTGAGATGGGATATTACCATAGTGACAACGGTTGGTAGACGAATTGACGAAACGATTGGCGCAGTGGCGAATGATGAGCGATTGGCTGCTGCGCAACGAGTCGCGGGTTCGATTCTCGCACGGAACATGTATTTTTGTGGCCTACAGATAATTGTTTCGGGTTGGGTGTTTGTGCATGTGAAGATATGTGTCAAAGGGAGTGAAAATAGGCTCACGTCATTTAAATTCAATAACCCCGATGGTTTATAAGTTATTGCCATTGCCATAAGAAGCTCATGCACAAAGATAAACAAAAAAATACTTAAAAATAAAAAATAACGACAAATCGCCATGATCCGTTCTAGTTGAAAGGAATAAAAATGCATAGTAAATAACATGATTTACTCAAAAATGCTTGTGGGTCATATTCAAAATTATTGTACTTTTTAACGTCCAACATTTCAACATCATTTTTATAACAAGGCATAACTACGCTAATAAACAGATTATATACTTTTTTAAATAAAATAAAAAACAACAAAATTCTCCATAAATCTTAATAAATTAATAATTTCAAATAAAATCTACCTAAGGGTAGATTTTGTTTCATAGAAGCAACCTGTGTCCACAGTCTTGTCGGTTACTTTTAAAAATATTTTATAATTCAATATTAGTGTTACAATTCATAAGCATTTTATATCTTAACAGAGCATGGTTCCAGCCCAATTAATTCGATAAATATATAATGGACTACAAAGCGTGTAAATTATAATTAATTAATTAATGCGTGTCTTGATTTCACTAATTTCTGTTATTCCTTTCTGTTATGTTATATTTTTATTCTCCTAAGGGTAGTTATCAAAATTATTTTACTAGCAATGTTAGTCACTGAACTGTCATACTAAATGACGAATCAAAAACGTTCGGCCGTTTTGTTGACCATACGGTGTCGAGATTTTTGTGGTGCAGTGATCATTCGACAATTGAGAGTTACCTTTTACTGTGAGAGTTTTAAAGCATCGGTAAGTACTTTTATTGTTTTATAACTCAGCAAAGAATAAATGGGTATTGGTACAATTGCTATAAAATAAAAGATTCGTAAGAGAGTAAGAATGGGTATTGTGAAAGAGATTTTTTTAGGTTGGACACACGCATTTAAATCATATATGTTATTATATCGGTTACTTTTTTTTGTGACGTACAGATATGAACGGTTAAGTTTTGTTCACATTGTACACAAATAAAAATACATTTTAATAATACCTACTTTTTTCTTATTTTTATGTTGATAATTATGTAAAGGTAATCTTCACGAAAAGACAAGATTTACATTTAATCGAAATCTATCCCCAGACAATAGGTATAAAACGAGTCCAGCGCATGCGCTGCATACTTCCACCGGGAGCGGGGACCCTGTCAGAGGCCGGTGGACCTCGAGGTCCCGATCTGGCCAGGCGGTCGGCCTCTTCCTCGCCGTCGTGGTGGTGGTGGTGTAGTCGGCGGCGAGAAGTATTCGTCGCTCGAGCTCGACACAACTGCAGCGACCGGTGTGACATCACTCACGATTGAGGAGTCCGGCGGCTGCGAGACGGAGCTGAGCGACAAGGCCGAAGGCCATTAAAATACTGCGTATTTCTTTTTTTTTTTTTCATTTTTTAAATTTGTATTATTAAGTCTTGAAATGTTTATAAATGAATATTTTCAAAAATATTTTATTCAAAATGTTTCTTTGACGTTGTGTCAACCAGGCGTACCACAGATTATGATTATTATTACCACATATTTTATTATAAGTACTTCTAATTTTGTTTAAAAAGTATGCGATTATAAACTGGCCCTAATGATTCCTGTCTGTTACTTTTCTGTTACAACGAAATCATTTTCCTATCTGTTTCATATCTGTAACTTACATTTATTTTGAATATGACCCTTGTAATGTGGTCATTATATAAACAACCTTCTTTGAGCAAAGTCGACGTTTCCACGTTACTTGAATAGGCGCCAGCAAAGTTGTATAGAATTGCATTGCTGGTGAGTTTTAGCCACCAGCAATTTCCTTTGAAAATCCATTATTGTCGAGTGTTGTTTCAAAAATAGTCTGGTGCAAAAAGTTTTTATTCATAATTTGGCTGTATAGGTACAGGCAGCACAATCATTAAAGACTTATTCAAAAAAAAGCTAAAGCCCGGGGAAGACACAAATCGTTACTTTAAATAAATTCTTACTATACCTACAGCTGGTTTTATTTCAATTACTCGCATTGTTTGAGTAAAGCACTATACAAGCCTTGGTCCGCAATGACTGCGCTGCTGGCCACGCTATGATGGCCTCGAGCTTAGGTTAGCCACGCTCTCGGCCTTCAAGCTTGGTCATCATTGCAGCCCTTACTGTCCGCGCTATTCCAGCTTGTCCATCAAGAGCTGCAATGCTGACCGCGCTGTGATGGCCTGGAGCTGCGCTACACTGCGTTTTCGGCCATCATCAATGCTGCCAGCAACGCAGTCATTACAGACCGCGGCAGTAATGTACTATTATTAACAAAAATTGTAATTCAATTATGAAAATAACACAATTTTAAACGTAATATTTTTGACTGCCTTGTTGGTCTAGTGGTCGCAAGCGCGACTGGTAAGCATGAGGACCTGAGTTCGATCTCCAGGTCGGGCAAAGTGTTATTGGGTTTTTCCATTAGGAATGTCTCAGTAGCAGCCTGGAGTCTGGATTTGTGCCCGGTTAATGGCAATGGCTCGCCCCCTATTTCATGGGACTTAAAACATAACTGGCGAAACGAGGGTGTTCTAAAAACACCTCTGCCAAACCCTTCGTGGAATATAAGGCGTGATGTTATGTTATGTTTTTTTTGTGGTGCGACGCCCATTGACTTTAGCCTATGCTTAACCCCTTACATGCCGACATAGTTAGTATAATTATTTCTTCGAGCCGCCACCGCACGTGCGTTATGTACCTACTCTTGTCGAAATAAAATCATAGATGTCGAAAATTAAAACACAAGAAATTAAAGATATAAAACGAAATAATAGTTATATTAAAAACAGGTGCTATGTACAAAATGTGACTAATAATTTCAATATGATGGGTATATCACGTTCTGCCAATTAGTGCTTCGCCAGACTGCAAACGCGGTCGCGGGGCGAACTCAAACAGAAGAACTTCATTTGAGTGTCCATAGTGGGCACGCGGGCGCGGGAAACGGCACGGGCTACTTGGCGCGGAGAGCGCGCGGGTAGCTCACGCCATAGCTCGTTCATACAAGTGGCCGCAGTGAGTGCGCGGGCGGCAAGCGACAACCCGCGCGCGAGCGGGGGATTTCAAACTAGTTCGAGCTGACCACGCGCGTTGTTGTGATGGCGTCTTCAAAATTAAATGTTGAAGAATTAGTAAGTGCTATTCAAGCACGATGTCCACTGTGGATGTCGAAACATCGTTTTTAGTAAGAATTTTCCAGTAAAAATAAGTCTTCTTCATCCATATTATATTTTGACAAACACTGGACACGACAACGCTCAGAACGAAGCCGCGCTCGACTGCGGACAGGTAAATCGCGCGCGTTCCCGCACCCGCGCCGCTCCCCGCACCGCGCTGCCAGTCTGGCCAAACACTTAGGGTTATTTATGTAGTATTCTTTTGTTCTCCGGTGGACTGTGGGATGGGAGGTAGCAGACTGTAGTTCTTTCCTAGACAGATAAGTTGCTGATGTACGCTAGTAGTATCGTTCTGTTCCCGTGTAGCCTGTGGGAGAGGGGCTACTAGACGCTAGTTCTTTCTTATACCCATAAGGTACTGATGTATGGTCGAAGGATGGGTCTTCTAGACGGTAGTTCTTTCCTATACCCATAAGTTGCTGATGTATGGTCGAAGGATGGGTCTTTTATTATCTGTAGTCTGTGGGAGAGGGGCTACTAGACGGTAGTTCTTTCCTATACCCATAAGGAGCTGGTGTATGGTCGAAGGATGGGTCTTTTACTATCCCGTAGTCTGTGAGAGAGGGCCTATTAGACGGTAGTGCTTTCCTAGACAGATAAAATGGTAATGTACGCCCGTAGTGTCGGTATGTTCCCGTACCGGCTGTAACAAGCTGTGGTTCTTTCCTAGACTGATAAGTTGGTGATGTACGCCCGTAGTATCGGTCTGGTCTCGTGTAGGCTTCGGGAGTGTTGATAGTAACCGTTACTTTATTATCTCTGTGTTTGTAATTGAAGTCATGACAATAAGATTCTTCAATCTTCTCATAGCTGGCGACACATGTACAGTTATTATGTGCCGAGCAGTACTCATTAATACACGTAATTGAACACTGCAGGTAATATCCTTCATTACAGGAGCATCGGTTTGGTGCCCAACAGTGTCCATTGCTGCAGGGTGGTGAACATATTGGCATGCAGCCTTCCTCTGTCACGCTATACCCTTCGTGACACCGACACTCGCCAGGCAACACGCAATCCCCATTTTTGCAAGAACTACACTTCGGCTTACACGTCGAGTTTATACGCTCATATCCTTCGGAGCAGGTATCACACCCATCGCATGAAGAGTTACAATCTGAACTATTTCCTGTGCTCTCATATCGTTCCTTGCAAAGGCTCTTGTTACGAGAATCACAGGATCTAGTATCAATATCGGTGTTAGAAATCGGAATACAAGAAAATTTATATGCGGGGTGTTCTTGGTAACCAGGATTACATGCGCATTTGTTTGGCTCGATACACTTTCCATTCACGCAGGAGTAATCGCATATCGGTTCGCAAATCCCATTTGATTTCTTGTAGCCTTTATCGCAGCTGATCTCAACTGCTACGTCACAGCCTCCTCGACCGCAGCGAGCACTTGTTGGTAAAACACATGTGTCGTTAACGATCGTGAGTGGGGGCGCACATATGCACGTATACTCGTCGACACAAGTGCCGTTGACGCAGCCTATCTTGCACATCGGCCTGCACTGGTCCATCTCAGGGATGTACTCGTACATGTCGCAGCAGACTAACCTTTCCTGAAATTCAGATATTGAAAGTTAGGTAAATAACTTGTCCCTCTACAAATCCTGAGGCTTGAATTTTTTTCGTTTATGGACAATTGTTTATTACTGACAGATGAGTACGTAAAATAAGTATTTTGGCTTTGAAGTCTCCTTGCAGGTAAGACAGGGAAAAGGTAGGGCACTGAAAACGCACTGGAAGAGCTATTGGTCGATCAAACTAACATAAGTTTTCGGATTTAGCACCTATACTGGTACGCTAAAACACTAAAAAATATGCTTTTGTTCGTGTACCAAAAGTAAAAAAATATTGAAGACCTCTAAAATACAGGGTAATTAAAAAAAGACATGAAACCTTTTAGTACTGACTTCGTAACATGATCCTAAGCAACGTTTGTTCTACGAATTTGACCAAAATTAAACGGGATAGTTAAAAAATTATGTTTTCCTTTATTTGAAGTGTGTAAAATTTGCGTATACCTGTGCAAATTTTGGCGCTTGCCCCATTTATACTAGCTGCGTTGCCCCGTTGACCCGACCCGGTCTCTCATAGGCCGTCTCAGTTAGAATATGCAAACTACAGAGAATTCTCATTATTTTGTATGAAAAAATTAGTTTCGTATTATGAAAAGTTTATGCTAGTTTATTAATACGAAGTTTGTGATAAGAGGTTTCGGGTGTTTTTTCAATTACCCTGTATAACATTTGATCTGCTCTTCTTCATCAGAATTACCTACATATATGTATAGTATGTTAACTAACAAAAGGCGTTCCCGTTAACCCACAACAGAATAGCGTCCATGCATGCTAAAATAAATATTACCATTTTAAAACAAAATGTATATTTTTTTAAATAATACAATATTTACAATAATACATTATGATACAAGTATGCTATGTTGTTCATTACACTCGAAGCGGCAATATGTGCGGGAGCCGCAAGCAACCGCGATAAGGGAGCCGAGAGTGTAATGACCAATGCACATGCGTTTCATACGACGTTTTTCAACACACTTGCGAGGAAAAACCTGATTTTAGGTATCTAATGATCAAAGTTTTTATTTTTCTGTAAATAAATCTGTTACAGACCCTTTTACAAGCCAATGTAATGTAATACAATAATACCAACAAGCTAAGTTGGTTCTTTTGATAAGTATTTGTGAAAAATAGCGCGAGGATTTATTTTTTCGCGTATCGTGCCTGTGGCCCGTTTAGCTATGCGCGTGCAGGTGAAAACCGAAGAGTAAAAGGCCATATAAATTTAAAAAAAATGTTAATTTGTTGACAAAATAAATAATTTAATGAAATGAAATGTTTATTTAGGATATTTTAATTAACACAGTTTATTTATTCTATTTTTATAATAAAAAAGTTTACTATTTTCTAGGCGTAAAAACGCTTTGATAAAATAAAAATAACAAATGTAAAGTGAAATTCGTAGACATCTATCATTAATCTGTGGTACATTTTACCGGACTAGTCCGTAATAAGCTACATTAAGAACCTAAAAGTGGTGCAATAAGAGCCACTTTACGAGCAAGTGTGTTGAAAACTATTAAATTGATACGTAAAAGAAACACTGTACACGCGCACTTATCTTCAACGCGGAAGTACGGCAATGCCGCAATTAATTAATCAATTTTTTATAAATAATTTAAAGAAAAATAATAAACTATTAATGATATAGATTAACGACTTTAAGGGGACGCCCTCTGTTATTTAATATACTGTATATTTGTAAAATTCGCGACTTTCAAGATTTGTTTACAAACTTAACTAGTTATAACCTACAAACGAAGCTAATAAAAGCGGGTTAAAACGAACCTTATAAACATGCGTATTATGTGTTCCCACTATCCCCATGCTCACGTGTGACAAATACCATTTAATAAATAAATAAATATATACCATTTGAGTTAAGTACCCGGACTCTATACCGCTGTAAGGAAAATAAATACTGAATTAGATGATGTTCTTGGCTAATAAAAATGGTTTGTTCATAATGATACATCTATATTTAACACGTTCACTGCAAAAGTCAACAACAGGTTGCGAGCTTAAGCTGCGCTTGCCGCAGTCAGTTCAGGGATAGGTGACCGTTCGTTCCACATCGAGACCCCTCCGTGCCTCGGAGAGCACGTTAAACCTTTGGTTCCGGATGTCGTACGGATACCTATGGCAGTCGTTACGGGTAGTCAGAAACCCTCAGGTTCCTGACTACCCCTAACGACTTTCTGTGTTTCAGGTCTGATAACCGGTCTAGTCTTAGGATATCGGCATTACCCAGTAACTGAGTTGCGGCGATATGATGGCAGTCGCTCCGTGTAAAATACTGGTATTCAGCAGCATCTGGTTAGACTGGAAGCTGAGTTGGGAAAAGGCTAGGCAGAACAAGAACGCTCCGTAAATTATAGGTGTCGGCCATAAAAGATAAAATAAAGAAAAAATCTTACACGTAAAGTTGTACACAAACACCTCTTTGACGTTCTTGCAAAGATTCACATAAATCTAACATCTGAATTATTAATATTACTGAGAGCACTAGCCTCACCGCTGTCGGTGCCAACATTTTGTTCACAATCAAGTTTCTATACAAATGCACGTTCTATTTCTATTATTCGTGTTTTATAGTTTTGTACCTTAACAACAACGATACGATAACAAAATATTATCATTTCCCACAGGAAAAAACATTTATAACAATATCCGTTCAGCGAATATAATTGCCCAACACATGTATGTACGTAGTAGGAGAATTCAGTTTCCCCAATTAATTATTTTCTTCTATCTTGATGTCGTTGTAAACATGCCAGTACCTGCATCGCCCGCCAGGATCACAAGTTGTCTATAAACTAAAAAGTTTTTAAACTGTACTCCATCCATCCAAAATTTAAGTGCTGTCCACTTGTTGGTTTAGCAATCTCCATCATTCTCTGTCCAAAGCAAAAACACATGACGACACGTTTGGTGCAGTGGCTGAGCGATTGGCTTCTGCGCTACGGGTCGTAGGTTCGATTCCCGCACTGATTATATATTTGTATGGCCTACAAATAGTTGTTCCGGGACTGGGCGTTTGTGCATGTGAAGATTTGTGTCTGTAAACGTACCCACGATACAGGACAAATCCTAGTGTGGGGCAACGTTTTTTCAAAAAACAAACAAACATAGCTAATTCCTTCACTCCTCTGTATGTTATAACTTCTGTCTTTTCCTTCATTTGGTCTGTGTACTTTCTCCTTGTTCTACCGCGCTTTCTCTTTGCCTCCAATTTACCCTCTATGATGTTAGTAATAAAGCTATCGTGTCGCAGTCAGTAATCAATCATTTTCCCCGCTTCTTCTGTCTACCTAATCTTGCAATAATTGTTGTTACAAGGAAAATATCGTTTATTTTTTCTACTACAACATTTATTACTTCAATGTGCGTTAGTTTATATATTAATGGAATAGCATTTAAAAAAATATGAAGTTCATTCAAAATTATCTGCATTGGCCTTAATACAATCCTTTAAACGTTGTGGTCAGTTATCGATTGAAACACGTAGGTACTTTATGGGAAAATTCGTCACTGCCAATCTTGTGGATTGTTTTAGTTAAAGGTAATAACTAAAACCAAGTTATAACACTTATTTTCCCAATGTGACCGTACGGATGAACACTGTTAATTATAACCTCGAAATCCGAAAATATTTTGGATACTAAACAATTCTTAAAGGTGTCCGTTACTTTAATTTAACTTCAGCCGAATGTAGTCATCATTTAGAACACAGAATAGTAAATTATAATACAAGTATGCTATATTGGTAACTACACCCAAGGCGGTATTATGCGTGCAAGCCGCAGGCGAGCGCGGTAAGGGAGCCGAGAGTGTAATGATCAATGCACACGCGTTTCATACGACGTTATTCAACACACTTGCCAGGGAAAAATCAAACTTTAGGTATCTAATGCAATAATAGTACATTATGATACTAACAAGCTAACTTGGTTATTTTGATAAGTATTTAGTTAGATATGCGCGCGCAGGTGAAAGACCAAAGGGCAAACAGCCTAATATTTAAAAAAAACTGAATATTTTTGTGTTTATACCTAACTAATTAATGTTAATTTGTTGACAAAAATAATAAATTCAATGAAATGAAATGTTTATTTATCATATTTTTATTAACACTGTTTAATTGTTCAAAATCAAGTTTACAGACATAAAAACGCTATGCTAAGATTTAAAAAAAAGGTGAAGTAAAATGCACGCTTGTTTAATAAGCTGCATTATGAATCTAAAAGCGGTGCAATAAGAGCTACTTTACGAGCAAGTGTGTTGTAAAGGAATTTTACGTGGCTGTTGGTTCTTAAGAGATCAATGTATGGCCACTTAGCAATCTCCTTTCTTTACTTTAAAGCGCAATATGTTGTAAATTATTATTAATTTAGTAATAGTAGTAGTTTATAGCTAACTATAGACAATACTTATGACAAGAATTAGGAAATTTATACCTTTACAAAATTGATCAGATTTATATTTGCCGTAAAACTCATAGTTGAGGAGTTATTTAATTAAGACTCATTTTAGAGTCTATAATCCATGATGGCGGAGGTCACTAAAGGTCGAAAATTAGAAATTTTCGTATGAACACCTGAATATAACACATATCCAAAAATTTGAACTGACAGACCTTATGCAAGGTAAAACTCCCTAGCGACTAGTCTATATCGGGAAATAGACTCCGGGAGGGAGGGAGGAGGGAGTTCCACTCTTTAGGCTCAGCCCACACCGAGAGCAGAGCAGAGCAGTGCAGAGCATTTTTTGAGACCATTGAAAAAATTACCATAAGGCTATATTCGGCGGCGCTCGAGCCGCAACCGCGCGCCGCCGCCCGCGCCGCCCGCGCTCAGATTCAGTATTGCCGCAGCGAAAAATTCATGTTCCTCTTCGTCTGCCAAAAGGGCGATAATTACTAAGTCCTAGAGCAACCTAGAGCATTTTCAACGGAGCTTGTTTACAGAGGAGCGTGCATGCTGTCGAGCAGTCAAAATTTTGCTCGATCATGCGAGAACATTTTGCAGTTTGGTGTGCGCTGGCCCTTAGCTGTACGCACAATGAAGGTGTTGCCAAAACGTAGGTATTGTGCGTATGGGTGGGATTGTTCCGTGATGGTGCGGGTTTTTGAAGTAAATATTGTAATTCCTACGTATAAAACCTCGAATCATAGAAACAAGGGAGATTTGGTGAGGGGGCGTGGAGAGTGCGAACGCATCTGGCACAAAATAGGCTTGATCTCAATTGCTGTCTTTCGTCGAATGTCGTCACCCTACGACAACTTCACTTTTAAAGGAACAGAAATCATTGCTTACTTAGTACAAATCAGTTAATGAATCGTCTGGTCTAACGACGCAATGGATATGAGTTTTAGCGATTCTCTCACTACCGCGATATGTTCGCAGTGCGTTCCCTGTCGGCATGTGTGAACTACAGGCGTGTGTGTTGATGCGCCGGCGCCGCCCTCTTGTTGCATGTGTGCTATTAGGTTAGTTCATTCATTGGTGTTATTGAAAGTTTCTTAGCGCTCGTGAGAAATATAAGTACTTGTCGGTACTTATTGTATTCGATTCATTGAAATAAGTGGGAGGAGCGCGGAGATATTTGAACACGAACAATTAATGTACTAATGACAAATCTCCCTTGTTTCTATGATCTGAGTATAAAACCTTCACTCCTTAAATGTCTACTGCTGAATATGTAACTCCCATTGACTGCTACAATGAACTGAGATGGGATATTACCATAGTGACAACGGTTGGCAGACGAATAGACGAAACGATTGGCGAACTGGCGAATGATGAGCTATTGGTTGCTACGCAACGAGTCGTGGAAGCTTTTTTTGTGGCCTACAGATAATTATTTCGAATTTGGTTGTTTGTGCGTGTGAAGATATGTGTCAAAGGGAATAAAAATAGGTTCACATAATTTAAATTCAATAACCCCGATGGTTTATAAGTTATTGCCATTTATTTACATAAAGAGCTCATGCACAAAGATAAACAAAAAATGAAACCAAATTAGAACAAACATTTTTTCTTCATTACGATAAATCGTCATGATCCGTTGTGGTTAAAAGGAATAAAAATGCATACTTGGTAAATAACATCATTTATTAATACAAATCTGTAATTCAAATATCAAAAAAGCATATAATAATATATTGTAATTTTACACATTGTTTTTTGTGGTGCGGGCCCCTATTCTGTCTCCTATTGTAGCCTATGCTTAACCCATTCCATGCCAACAACGCACCCGTGAGCATTTTGATAGTACCTATATTTCTTCGAGCCGCCATCGCACGTGCGTTATGTACTCTTGTCGAAATAATTATAATTTATTCGGGATCGTTGATACTCGTAGTACTAACCATAGATGTCGGCATGTGGCTTGAGGCAAATAGTTTTAATATGATGGTTATGCTATGTACCACCAAGGTCGTTCTGTGACCGTGTAGGGTGTGGGAGAGGGGCTACTAGACCGTAGTTCTTTCCTATAGTCATAAGTTGTTGTACGGTCGTAGTATGGATATATTGTTGTCCCGTAGGTTGTGGAAGAGGGGCTACTAGACGATAGTTCTTTCCTATAGTCATAAGTTGTTGATGTACGGTCGTAGTATGGATCTGTTGTTCTCCTGTAGGTTGTGGAAGAGGGGCTACTAGACGATAGTTCTTTCCTATAGTCATAAGTTGTTGATGTACGGTCGTAGTATGGATCTGTTGTTCTCCTGTAGGTTGTGGAAGAGGGGCTACTAGACGATAGTTGTTTCCTATAGTCATAAGTTGTTGATGTACGGTCGTAGTATGGATCTGTTGTTCTCCTGTAGGTTGTGGAAGAGGGGCTACTAGACGATAGTTGTTTCCTATAGTCATAAGTTGTTGATGTACGGTCGTAGTATGGATCTGTTGTTCTCCTGTAGGTTGTGGAAGAGGGGCTACTAGACGATAGTTCTTTCCTATAGTCATAAGTTGTTGATGTACGGTCGTAGTATGGATCTGTTGTTCTCCTGTAGGTTGTGGAAGAGGGGCTACTAGACGATAGTTCTTTCCTATAGTCATAAGTTGTTGATGTACGGTCGTAGTATGGATCTGTTGTTCTCCTGTAGGTTGTGGGAGAGGGGCTACTAGACGATAGTTCTTTTCTATTGTCATAAGTTGTTGATGTACGGTCATAGTATGGAACTGTTGTTCTCCAGTAGGTTGTGGGAGAGGCACTACTAGACGGTAGTACTGTCCTGTACCCATAGCTTGCGACACATGTGCAGTTATTATGTGCCGAGCAGTACTCATTAATACACGTAATTGAACACTGCAGGTAATATCCTTCATTACAGGAGCATCGGTTTGGTGCCCAACAATATCCATTGCTGCAGGGTGGTGAACATATTGGCATGCAGCCTTCCTCTGTCACGCCATACCCTTCGTGACACCGACACTCGCCAGGCAACACGCAATCTCCATTTTTGCAAGAACTACACTTCGGCTTACACGTCGAGTTTATACGCTCATATCCTTCAGAGCAGATACAGTTAGTTATATCTGCACCATCACAGCCTCCTTGACCGCAGCGAGCACTTGTTGGTAAAACACATGTGTCGTTAACGAGCGTGAGTGGGGGCGCACATATGCACGTATACTCGTCGACACAAGTGCCGTTGACGCAGCCTAAACTGCATATCGGCCTGCACTCGTCCATCTCAGGGATGTACTCGTACTTATTGCAGCAGACTAACCTTTCCTGAAATTCAGATATTGAAAGTTAGGTAAACAACTTGTCACTATACAAACCCCGAGGCTTGTTTTTTTTTTGTTAATGGAGAATTGTTTATTATTTACATATGACTACCTACATAAAATAAGTATTTTGGCCCTGAAGTCTCCTTCCAGGCAAGACTTCGGAGCTTTTGGTCGATCAAACTAACGTAAATCTTCATATTGAAAAATTAAAACTGGCCATGTGCGACAGGACCAAGGGTTCGGTACAAATATTATTTTGTAATGTTACTACAAATTTTCCTTTTTCGGATTTTTCTCTTTTGTTGTACTATAAGAATTTGCTTCTTGCCAAATTTCATGATGCTAGGTCAATGGGAAGTACCCTATAGGTTTTGATTCCCTTGCGAGTGTTAAAATATGCGGCATAAACGGTCGTATTTTGATTGCGTTGACTTAGTAGTTTGATTTTTTCTTAGTTCCTAGAGGTTGCAGATCTGAGTATTTGATATTAATTTCAACTTCATACCTCACGCGTTCATGAGGAAAAGGATTTTTACAGATAGACAGACGGACAACGAAGTGATCCTATAAGGCTTCTTTTTTTCCTTTTGAGGTATGGAACCCTAAAAATACGTTTTTTTTATGTACTAAAAGTAAGAAAATACTGATTGCCTCTAAAATAAAGAGCAATTAAAAAAACACACGATACATCTTAGTACTAACTTTGTATCATGATCCTAAGCAACGTTTGTTCTACGACGTTCTACGACCAAAACTAAACAGGTTAGCCAAAAAATCATTTATTTTCCTCTATTTGAAATGTGTAAAATTGTTGTATACTTGCACAAATTTTGCCGCTTACGCCATTTATTCTAGTTGCGTTACTTCGCCGTCGCGGCGATGCTAACCCGGCCTCCCATAGGCCGTTTTGGTTAGAATATGCAAACTACAGACAATTCTCATAATTTTGTACTGGAAAAATAATTGTATTATGAAAAGTCGTTGAAATCGTTGAAACAAACGTTGTTTGTTTATAATACAAAGTTTTTCTCTAAGAGTTTTAGGGTGTTTTTTTCAATTAGACTGTATAAAATTAGATCTACTCATCTCCAGAATTACTTACATATACAGTATGTTAACTAACGAAAAACGTTCCCGTTAACCCACAATAGCATAGGGTCCAAACATGCAAAAAAAATACCATTGAAAAACAAAATGTTTTTATTTTTTTAAATAATATAATATTGACAAATAAAATGTTTATTGATGATATTTTAACTAACACAGTTTGTTTATTCTATTTTTATTAAAAAAAAGTTTACTATTATATAAACGTAAAACCGCCTAGCTAAAAAAAAAAGAAAAGTAAAGTGAAATTCGTAGACATATACATCATTATCATTAATCTGTGTACATTTTACCGGACTAATTCGTAATAAGCTACATTAAGAACCTAAAAGTGGTGCAATAAGAGCCACTTTACGAGCAAGTGTGTTGAAAACTATTAAATTGATACGTAAAAGAAACACTGTACACGCGCACTTATTTTCAACGTGGAAGTAGGTACGGCAATGTCGCAATTAATTAATTAATTTTTAATCAATAATAATAATTATACTATTTTTATATTTTTAAATGTTTTTTTTGTATTTGTTATAGAAATATTTAAAAATATAATTTATATGTATATTCAATGAATAGAGGAAAAAATATTTTTTTTACCTATTTTTTATGTTGATATTTTTATTTTAATCTATTAATGATATAGATTAACGAGTTTAAGGGAACGCCTCTGTTATTTAACAACCTGTATATTTTAAAAAAAAAACACGACTTACGAGATGTTTACAAACTTAGTTAATTGTTACATATGAAACTAATAAAAGCATGTGAAAATGAACCTCATAAACATGCGTATTATGTGTTCCCACTATCCCCATGCTCACGTGTGACAGATACCATTTAATAAATAAATAAATACATACCATTGCAGTTAAGTATCCGGACTCTATACCGCTGTAAGGAAAATAAATGCTGAATTAGACACATGATGTTCTTGGTTATGATGATACATCTATATTTAACACGTTCACTGCAAAAGTCAACAACAGGTTGCGAGGTTAAGCTGCGCTTGCCGCGGTCAGTCCATAGATAGGTGACCGTTTGTTACACATCGAGACCCTTCGTGTCTCGGAGAGCACGTTAAACCGTTGGTTCCGGGTGTCATACGAATACCTATGACAGTCGTTACGGGTTGTCAAAAACCCGAAAGTCTGATAACCGGTTTAGCCTTAGGATGTCGGCATTGCCCAGTAACTGGGTTGGGAAGGTCTGATCATAGTCGCCCCGTGTAAAATATTGGTATTCAGCCGCATCTGGTTAGAGTGGAAGCTGACCCCAACATAGTTGGGAAAAGGTTAGGCAGAACAAGAAAGCTCCGTAAATTATAGGAATCGGCCATACAAGATAAAAACAAAGAAAAAGGTCTTACGCAAAATATTCTACACAAACACCTTTTTCACCTTCTTGCAATGATTCACATAAATCCAACATCTGAATCATTAATATTACTGAGAGCACTACCCGCACAGCTGCCGGTGCCGACATTTTGTTCACAATCAAGTTCTTATACAAATGCACGCTCTATTTCTGTTATTCGTGTTTTATACCTTGCGGAGTTTTGTACCTTAACAATAACGATACGATAACAAAATATTATCACTTCCCACAGGAAAAAACGTTTATAACAATATCCGTTCAGCGAATATAATTGCCCAACATATGCACGTAGTAGGAAATAGTTATTTATGCAACAAGAGAGCAAAGTCGTTTTTTGCTGCGAGTGCTGATTTTGAATCCTGAGAGTGGCGAAGGATTCAAAGGCACGAGATGCAAAAAACTTTGCTCTCGTGTAACACACATAACTTTTCACTTCAGCAGCGAGAACACTTTAGGAGATAAAATAATAAACAGGAATATATTGAAATAACTATTTATTGTGAATCAAAATAATGTAAAAATTTAAAATGTAATTTAAATTAATATATTCATTTTTTTTAAAATTTTAATAGTTTTGCGTATGTTTCAATATGCACGTTATATTTTGTTTTTAAAGTAGCTTTCAACATTGAGTAAATACTCCATATTGTAGATGATCGCCTCGTCTGTGATAAATCAAAAAAATAAGTTAGCAACACCGTCTCCGAAAAACTGCTCGCGCCCTTTGTAAGTCTCCATCCATTGAAGACATGGTATGCTTTCAGATATTTCTCGCGAGACTTCTCAGGTAGGAAACTTAATTCTGCATTAATAACTTGTTGTTTTAACTCTTCTGGTGTTAAAATACTGTTCTCTTTGCTAGTTTCACTCATATTTTACGATTATTTTAATATTTTTTAACTTATTGAACTCTTTACGCCAGCCACGAAATTTTATTCCCGCTCTTTAATTTATATTAAGGCGTGTTCGGAAATAGCACCCATGATATTTTATTATTCAAAATATATTACGTAACATTATTGAAACTAGAAATAAATATTTACAGGTTAAATATCAGTTTTATTTGCAGTAAATACTTATTTTCGTTTAAATACAACAATAAGTTAAAAATTCAATAAATTACATTAAAAGACATAATTATCTTTTTGCAAAATTTCTTTAGTTAGTACGAAATTCAGAACGTGTTTGTCTTTGAGGTCGAATTCAAAATCGGAACTTCGAAAGGGCTGGTCTTTGTCTTTCTCTCTTTCTAATGGCGGGAAAGAGATAGAGTGTGAATGTTCCGAATTGTATGATTAACCGAAGGCTGAATATAAGATATACGCGGCTTTCTGGGAAAAATAATTAAAAAGTTAGGTACTTTGTCTCACTCAGTGAGCAAAATCGCATTTTGCTCACTGATTTCAGGCAGCAAAACCTACATGTTTGAGCTACTGAAGTGAAAATTCAGTTTCCCCAATTATATTTTTTTCATCTATCTTGATGTCGTTGTAAATATGCCAGTTACCTGCATCGTCCGCCAGGATTGCTACTTGTCTATTAACTATAAGGCTTTTAAACTGTAAGTACCTACTCCATCCATCCAAAATTTAAGTGCTGTGACTTCATGTCGGTGTAGCAATCTCCATCTTTCTCTGACCAAAGCAAAAACACGTTGTTCCGGGTCTAGGCGTTTGTACGTGTGAAGATTTGTGTCTGTAAACGCACCCACGATACAGGAGAAATTCTAGTGTGGGGTAAGGTTTTTTCAAAAAAGAAACAAAACAAATCGAATTCCTTCACTCCTCTGTATGTTATAACTTCTGTCATTTCCTTCAATTGGTTTAAAAGATGACGTAGTGACAAACATTGATAGGAGTATGCTTAGGTGGTTTGGTCATGTTGAGAGAGTGAGTGAGCGGCGATTAACAAAAGGAATTTATAAGGCGGATGTCAGTGGAAACGCCGGTAGAGGACGCCCTAGAAGTACATACATCGATGTTATTGATGATGTTCTTCACAATAGACAGGTACTTAGTAATCTCAACCGGCATGCGTGTATGACAAGATGATCAAGCGAAAGGAGTATATAAGGATCGTAGCATGTGGCGTTCTATAGTTTCTGCCTACCCCCATGGGAAAAAGGCGTGTCTTTATGTATGTATGTATATATGGTCTGTGTACTTTTTTCTTGTTCTGTCTCGCTTTCTCTTTGCCTCTAATTTATCTTCTACGATATCTATAACTATACTAATATTATAAAGAGGAAAGATTTGTATTATTGTATGTAACGAATAAACTTAAAAACTACTGGACCGATTTCAAAAATTCTTTTGCCGTTATAAAGCTGCATTATCACTGAGTAACATAGGCTATATTTATTACTGGAATAAAACTTCTAACGCGGGCGGAGCCGTGAGGACACAGCTAGTTAGTAATAAAGCTGTCGTGTCGGAGTCAGTGACCAATCATTTTCCCTCTTCTTCTGACTACAATGTTCTCGGTGGTAGAGGTAATCCACCTTACCGTCGTTGTCGAGGTGGTTTGCATCCAATCCTAATAAACATAAACATAACATAACATCAGCCTGTATTCGCCGAAGGCTTGGGCAAAGGTGTAACACCCTCATTTCGCCGTTATGTATATGTCCTATGTAACAGAGGGCAAGCCTATTGCCATCGACCGGGCACAAATCCAGTCTTGCGACACGGAAAAAACCCAATAACACTTTGCGCAACATAGGGATGGAAAGCAGGACCTCACGATCAGCAGCCGCGCTTTCGCGTTTCAATCCTAATTCTAAAAATATATTACTATACAAGGTTAGTCGGAAAGGGGGTACGAAACCCCGGCCACCTAAAGTATCACTGATGACTGTTTTAAAGCAAGTGTTAAAATTTCTTAATTCGATAATTTTTATTTTCATGCAAAAAGATTTTTATTTTAGATTTTTCAAAAACTCTTCATCCCTGCTTTAGTTACGAATTCAGAAAATAGAGCTTCTAATCCGTGACCCCAAATATGACCTAAAATGTAAACACAGCTGATCATAGCTGAGGATTGATTGAATTTAGCGTATTTTTTATGCAATTTTTGAACAGCTATTTCTTTTAAACTAATGACTTTTGGGGAAAGTTGTGAAACTAAAGTTATCCATACTTATGGGTACTTTAACACCCTTTCGGCTTAGCACCCCCTTTCCGACTAACCTTGTATTAACTTTTAAATTTTCACGTTGCATTATAATAGTTATTACCTGCTAAACGGTAATTAGCGCGAACTTACCTTTATTCGTTTCAACACGACGTGACGTTTCAGAGCCAATCAGGGTAAAGGCTCCAGTAGTCAGCCCTGCACAAATGCTCGGCTTTTTATTCGGTTTGTGGGCCAGGAATAGCGTTATTATTTAAATTTTCTAATAATATTAGCCATCTTAAATTATCTAACTTTCAATTGATCTATTTATGTGGTCCATGTGTGTGTAAGAGGTCCAGACGGAGAGAAATTTGAGTTTTTATTAGCGCTGTCAACCGATGGGACTGCGCGTGCGATGATCGTCATCTTTTTCTTACCGGACAGTGCTTTCAAAACAGGTGAGATTTTTAAGGAATTTTCATTGTATTGCTCATAATTTTAATGTTATAAGTGTGATGTTTAGTTTTAGAATAATAATTATTGAAAACGAATGTTTTTTTTTTTGTTAATTTAAATCCGGTTACAAGATGGCCGACTACTGGTTTTTCATTTTTCACGTGTAAGCCAGAACTCAGCCATCCCCGGCTGACTATTGGTTTTGATGGTTATTATTTATTATGTTTAAGCGATATTGGTATCATTTGTAAGGCCTACTCAAGCACTATAAATGTTGTTAGACAAGTGTCGTTGAATTTCGACGTAAAACCAGTAGTCGGCCGCCCCGTTAGAAAATGTGCTATGGGTGGCTGAGGATCGGGTTCGATAGATTCAATACTCAGCCATATGACTTTCAAATATTGTTTTTTTTTTGTTTAATACATCATTTCTATCATAATTAACAATAAGTTATTTGAAATAAGTAGATTTTTTTTTAGATTTTACTCATGTCAGTTTCGTGGCCCATTCTACAATATCCGGAAGAAAAACTTGTGCAAGCTATGGATGCCATAAGAAATGGGATGAAAATTAGATAGGCTAGCCGATTTTGTGGTGTTCCTCGTGGAACTTTGCAAGACCGACTTCTTTTACGTGTACCAGAAGGTCCTCGTAAAATGCGACCTGATTCAGTGTTATCGAAACCCGAAGAAACTGTTTTTTTTTTAATCTTTATTTATTTACAGGGTTTTTCTATAAAGAGTATGTTACCCCGATGATTGCATACAAAAATATTATTTAAACTGGCCTACCCGTAACCTTATACCCATAATAATAACATGATAAAGTGTTCTAGCCTCATCCGATAATGGTGAGGCTAGAATGCTATTATAGAAGCCGACATTAGAGCTATTGACAAAAGCTTGACGACTTTGGACTCCAACACTTACACACTCCGACAGGATGTGACGCACGTCTTCTATAACTCCACAGACAACGCAATTGGGTGAATCAACTTTGCGCATCATGAATCCGAAACTATTGAGCGGTATGTGTCCAGATCGGAGCCTAAAAGCCGTCACCACTTCCTATCTAGTCATCCCTCCCTCGCTGAACCAAAGAGTCCGTGGAAGAATTGGTTGAATCGTCCTGTACCAAATACCTTTCGTTAACGATTTTTTATCAAAATATTCTGACCAAGATTGAATACATCTGTCTCGAAACTGAAATTGTTAACTGGAGTATCGCTTTTGCAAAGTGTGGATTTCAACTTAAGCCTGATAATCTCTTGGATACGGTTCAAAATATAATGATTAAAAATGGCAGGAGTAACCCATTCGTAAACGAAAGATCAGGAAAAAATGGTTAAGTACAGTCTTTTTTCAGAAGAAATCGCAATATCTCCTTGAGCGACTAATGATAAATGATAAATGATTTCTGTAAATAAATCTGTTACAGACACTTTTACAAGTTAATGTAATGCTTTTTTTAAGACTAGATGGCGCCGGCATTTCCTGTCTGACTAGCTCTGAGAAGAAAAGCCGAAACAAACTCAGAGGTCAAAGTTGCTTTTAAAGTCCAGACATTGTAGTATACAAACTATGCGAGTGAAACGATGTAGGGCAACGTCTGGAATGGCCTTTTTAGGAAAGCGCCATAGCAGGCTCGAGTTGACCTGTCCTAACTGACGGCACATCTACATCAGTCATCGCGGAGCTCAAACCTATTTTAGGGAGCTCAACAACCCGACCGCTGCACGACGCTATCAATCAGCTGGACATTTGTGTGGGTCACAAAAAAAGATACTCAAGAACCGCCAGACGTTTACAAAATTCGTGTATAAAGCCACCCTACATGGTACTCAGATTCACAATGTATTAAAAAAGTAAAATAAAAAGTAAAGCGATGATAAAATAATAATAAACATTGAAAAAATAATTCAATTGTAAAATGTCAAAAGGATAAAAAATAATAATATCAAGTTGTAAAATAATTTCAATAATTACAATGACAATTCTGTGACAACAGCGAGCGGCTCAATTCCAAGCTTTTTTATCGTCCATATAATCTTTAACTTTGTAGAAACCCTTTTCGCATAGTTTCTGCTTTATAGGACTTGAATTTATTAAGACTTAAGTCTTGAATATTGCTTGGAATTTTGTTATAAAAGCGTATACTTTGGCACCTAAATGAGTTGCTAAATTTTTTGGAGCCTAGTCATTGGTAGGATAAGTTTATTTTTATTTCTAGTATTGACGTTATGGATGTCGCTGTTCTTAGAGAACAAACTGATATTTTTCTTTATATAAATCAAATTTTCATAAATATATATAAATATAAATTTAAAGAAATTAGTATAATGACGGTCGCATCTCAATATGCGACCGTCATTATACTAATTTCTTTAAATTTATCCCTCAGTGAATGCCTAAAACTAAGGTTATAAATTGCTCGAATAGCTCTCTTCTGCAAAACAAAGATAGTTTGAATGTCGGCAGCATTTCCCCGCAACAAAATGCCGTACCACATAACACTATGAAAGTAACTAAAATATACCAATCTGGCTGTCTCTACATCAGTTAGCTGGCGTATCTTATAGACCGCGTAAACTGCAGAACTGAGTCTTTTCGACAATTTATCTATATGTGGGCCTCACTGCAGTTTCAAATCTAAAGTTATACCCAAGAACATAGTGGTGTCCACAAGATCCAACTCGTCTCCATTTATTACTACACTGGTTTTCACCTGCTTAACATTAGGTGTCAAAAATCTGATACGTTTAGTCTTTTTCTCGTTCAAAAGTAAGTTATTAACATTAAACCAGTACACTACTTTTGAGAGAGCGTTATTTACATCGTCCATAACTGGCTGCTGCCGTTTAAGTTTAAATAACAATAATGTATCATCTGCAAATATCACAATCTCCTGATTATCTTTCATGAGATAAGGTAGGTCATTAATATAAACGAGAAATAGGAACGGGCCGAGAATTGAGCCCTGCGGAACTCCCATTGTCACTACAGACCCCGGAGATCTCTTCCCATTCACGTCTACTCTGTGGATCCTATTACCCAGATAGGAAATAAAAAGATCCAGAGCAGTATTCCTAACTCCTCTTGACTCTTGAAGATATTTCTAAAGGAAGAGTAGTCATAACTAAAGGAATCCGAAAATCGTTTATAAGTCTTCATGAATACGTGATGAAGTTTTCTAAAGAACTAATAACAGTTTTTTTAATAGGAGTACACTTTAACTGTCTTGTATGCTTCCATAACGTCGCTGCGCTTGCAAAATACGCTATGATTTTTTTTGAAAATCGGTTGTTGATGCTATTTTATAATACTTCTCAAGCCTCGTACCCCTATGAAATCCGTTTTCTCATTAATTTATTTGGTTAAGGAGATAGCAAAATCAGCTATGTAATTTTAACCAAAAACGACTTGAAAAGTCCTCTGTGTGTGCAAAGAGACACAACGTATTTTTATTTCAATGCGCTCTTAGAATTGCGCTTTAATTTGACACATAGCGGGTTTATAACGTTATTGTAGTGCATCGGCTATGTTCACCGATGCGCGCACCGACGGATTCAACGCCGTCTGGCCTTAGAAGTCCGCCTCTCTGATTCGCAGGCTGCGCGGCAGCCCTAACACTATCCTGCGCATGATAGCCGCCCGGGCTGATAGCCCGCTTGTGTGGGCGCTGGTCAACCGGACCAAGTCTTTACTAGTTATTAAGTACTAACATAGAATAAGTTACTTTGTTACTAACACACTAGACCCAAATGTTGTCTATACTATCTATACTAATATTATAAAGAGGAAAGATATGCATTTTTGGATTTTTGTATTTTTGTATGTAACGAATAAACTTAAAAACTACTGGACCGATTTCAAAAATTCTTTTGCCGTTAGAAAGCTACACTATCACTGAATAACATAGGCTACGGGCGGAGTCGTGAGGACACAGCTAGTCTGTAATATAAAGATAATAAATAAATATTATTTTAAAATAGTGTGGAAAATCCGCTAATTCTTCTAGGAAGACTAACAATAAAAATTATCTAGTAGAACCATAAATCCGTCATGTGGCGAAAATGGATATAGCGGTATCACGACACCTAAAAAACCCAGTATGTGCCCTAATTCGCTTAAAAAATATCTTAGCACCTATGTAGGTAGTAGAAAAAAGCAAAAAAAGAATATTTATTAATGTCCCGGATAAAGCCTAATTTTCTGCATACTAAGTTTTAAAATGTTGTTATCAGTTTGAGAAAAAAACAGTCTTTTGGTTTTCCTGTAAAGTTGGGTTTTTCCCATAGCAGATTTTGCAAGCGCAACGTCGATAATTTCCTGCGAAAACTTCATCAGATTTATCTGATGACACTTTGTCAACTACACCTAAGTGAAGTTATACTTCAGCTACAATATTTTTGTATTTTTGACAGATTTTTTATTTCATAGATACCTATGTAAATTGTGATCTCATAATATACAAGGTTAGTCGGAAAGGGGGTACTAAGCCACGGGCCACGTAAAGTATCACTGATGACTATTTTAAAGCAAGTGTTAAAATCTCATAATTCGAGAATTTTTATTTGCATGCAAAAAGATTTTTATTTTAGTTTTTTCAAAAAACAAAAAAATATCATCCCTGCTTTAGTTATGAATTCAGAAAATTTATTTTCTAATCCTGGACCCCAAATATGACCTAAATTGTAAAAACAGCTGATCATAGCTATGGACAGTTAGATTTCAGCATATTTTTTACGAAATCTTTAAAAAGCTATTTCTCTTAAACTATCGAGTTTTGGGGAAAGTTGTAGAACAAAAGTTATCCTTTATTATGGGTACTTTAACACCGTTTCGACTTAGTACCCCCTTTCGGTCTAACCTTGTATACGTGTAGCCAAGGCTGACAACCGGTGACAAGATGGCCGATTTGAGGATTTTGGAGGCTGATCATTGGAGAAAAGTGTTATATTTAAGTTTATGTAGATTTATTTATTCAAAACATATTATTTATAGTATTATTTTTGTTTTGTTGCAAAGTTTAATAAATGATTGAATCACTAATTGAATTACTTTTTTTGAACAATTTTGTATTTCATTATACAGGCTGTAAACGAAATCATGTAATTCCTTAAAACCTCGTGATGTACTGCTGACATAGATTAAACCTAAAAGGGAGTTATTTGGATTAAATAAAAAAAATATTACAAAAAGTAAACATGTGTTATTAAAGTGGGGCTTTTTAGCGCTCCGAGGGAATTACGCGGCTATCGCTCGCACGCGGGGCTTTAAAATGCTTCACGTTAAGATCACATGTTCACTTTTTGTAAAAAAAATTTAATGGTTCCAAATAATATATCCTGTTTAGAGTTAAACTATGTAATCTAAATCTAATCTCATAGGTCTCGAGTTCGAACCCAAGGCACGCACCTCTAACTTTTCGGATTCATGTGCGTATTGTATAATTATCACTTGCTTAAAAACGGTGAAGGAAAACATCGTGAGGAAACCGGCATACCTGAGAGATATTTCTCGACAGCATGTGAACCACACGAAAAAAAGAAGACCTGTGATAGCTATTAGCATGTGGGAGAGTCTACTATACAAGGCTATGTGATCTTAGACATAATTGAAATATATGCAAGAGTATTCATTTTACCAATAACGCCTTTCAGACAGCTTGTTTTACATAATGAGGGTTTCCGATACTTTTTCTGCCACCAGACGGCGCTTCGTATGCGTCAGCTGTCATAGCACAGATTCTTACCGAACGTATAATTTTTTAGTGAAATTCTACGTATTTGGAAGTGTTATTGATTTTATTATGGATTACGGCCAGAGAAAGGTAGCCGAACTGAAGATTGAGCTCAAAAAGAGAGGCGCAAAAGTCACCCTCCCGTTTTATTTGCACACATAGGCACTGCACAACACCGTGGCATTTTAGAAAACAATATTCCTTTTGTAACGTTTTTAATAATAAATAAATCAAAAAAAATGATCGAAAAATACTAATCGTGTATGTGTTTTGACAGGTGGTTGGACCTGACGCTACAGTGCTGCCATCTCACGTAGAACATTTTTTAGAAAACCCTCAGTTAAACGATCTACCCGCGGGTGACATCATTGACAGCTCTACGAGTTTTAAATTTTTATTAGGAACTATACACAGAGGTTTTCCAGTACAATTTGCGTACGGAGCGTAAACGGTGACCCTCCTATCCGTCAGTGGCGTGAGCCAGTAAAACTAACTGTATTTTTTTTATAAGGAACTATTTTTCCTTGCTTTCCGTAGAAAAAAATATGCAGTGTAGGCAAAACGCCACGTTTATTGCCCACTAGCTGTGTCCTCACGGCTCCGCCCGCGTAAGAAGTTTTATTCCAGTAATAAATATACTTAGCCTATGTTACTCAGGGATAATGTAGCTTTCTAACGGCAAAAGAATTTCTGAAATCGGCCCAGTAGTTTTTATGTTTATTCGTTACATACAAAAATACAAATCTTTCCTCTTTATTTTACAAGCTTTTACTTAACTTGCAATGTTTGTATGTATGTATGTATGTTCGGTTCAAATCTTGCAACTGAATTTTGAACCACTTCCTCTTATTTTACGGGGTTGAATTTTTACATGTTGGTTCTGTTCCGATGACAATACATTTTTATGGTAAGCGTGACCTGAATCGACATTCAGAATTAGCTCCAGATAAAGGAACTCTTCAACAGTCAACAGCACAGACTTTGTGTACGCATTTTGTTATGATAGCCGGTTTTTAGTTTTACCGTGACATGGTTGCTGCACTCAGGGTTGGGTCCTGACTAGGAAACTCCTCAATGGTTAGCAGCAAAGACATGAAATGTTGTATACGCATTCAATTGTGAAAGTCCGTCCTAAGTTTCACCTTGACATACTAAAAAATAAAAATAAATTAAGAGTAAAAAATCATTTTTAAAAAAAGGCTTGTCGCGAGATTCTAAATAAACAAGAATACAATACGTAACTTGATCTTGACACAAGTAATTCTAAGAAAAAAAATATGTATCACATAAAATAGTAAACCTCGCGACAAGCTTTTATATCATATAAAATATAAATTAATTGTATAATGTAATAAATTGATGGGTTTGATTTAATTTTAAGTTTATTTTCTTCTTTTTATTTTTTAGAGCACTTAAATAAAAGCTTGTTATAAAAATGTTTTTTTTACTATTAATTTATTTTATAATATTAGTATAGATAGGTACCGGCCATTTATAGTTAGTATTTATCAATGGTATGTACCATGACATCATTATTGACAACGCGTTGACTAATAAAAGTATCCCATATTCGTAATTAATATTTTGTTGAGACATTAATTAGTAAATAATTACGTCAGGGCGTTGCAATTTGAATTCACGCCACAATTTTTCCTTGAATTATCTATTATTATAGGAAAATGACCCTGTACCTATTTCAGTTGGTGCTCTAAATATATGTGTGAAATAATATTAACAAAGAGTTAATTCACTGGAAAAGCCTAGGTTAGTTATCTTGGGTTTTTATATAAATAAATTAATATATCCGGAACTTTATATAAATAATGTTTTACTGGAAAATACAACTGATGGTTTTATATAATATGTTTTATCCTTTATCAGATCGCATTGTGTATATCTATATACAAGGTTAGTCGGAAAGGGGGTACTAAGCCGCGGGCCACTTAATGTATCACTGATGATTGTTTTAAAGAAAGTGTTAAAATTTCAAAATTCGATAAAAGAAAACTGGGTGCAAAATTATTTTTATTTTAGTTTTTTCAAAAACTCTTCATCCCTGCTTTAGTTACGAATTCAGAAAATGAAGTTATCCTTTATTATGGGTACTTTAACACCCTTTCGGCTTATACCCCCTTTCCGACTAACCTTGTATAAATAATAAAATCGTAACGATGCTAGAACTATACATTAAATATTTTTAGAAAAAAGTAAGTGCAACGCATCCTAGGAATGATAACATAAACATAACTAGCCCATTACTATCCCACTGCTGGGCACGGGCCTCTTCTCAGAATGAAAAGGGTTTAGGCTTTAGTCCACAACGCTGGCCTGATGCGGGTTGGCAGACTACACACGCCATCGAGAACTTTATGGCGCCCTCTCAGGTGTGCAGGTTTTCTCACGATGTTTTTCCTTCACCGTTAACGCAAGTGATAATCAAATTCTGATCCGCACATGAATTCGCCGGAATTGAAGTCAGACCCTCCTGCATGGAAGGCAAGCGTTCAACCGCTAGGGTATCACTGCTTTCTTAGGAATGATACTGATACTAAAAATATAGTATTCAGAATTTTTGTCTGTTGTATGTTTGAGCTTCACGCCAGTGCTACTGGACAGATACAGTTGTTTGGCAGCCAAATCCGTTAAAGAGCGGGTCAGATTATAGGGTGCAAATTATCACGCTATTGAGTGTGGGTGATAAGCAGTTACCTTACGTTTCCGTAGGCAAAGCCGCGGGTGAGAGGTCCGCCACGCGCCACGCGTACCGGGACCTGCCGGGGTTGCGGTGCATGCTTTTGCGAATCCCGCGACCCCGGCCGAATGGTCAGGAGGAGGAACACCGTTGGTATTTAGCCGGTAAGAGTCCGGCAGACCCCCTCGCCTTCCCCGGGCGAGGGACATCCAAGAGGTGCGCCACGCGCCACGCATACCGGGACCTGCCGGGGTTGCGGTGCATGCTTTTGCGAATCCCGCGACCCCGGCCGAATGGTCAGGAGGAGAAACACCGTTGGTATTTAGCCGGTAAGAGTCCGGCAGACCCCCTCGCCTTCCCCGGGCGAGGGACATCCAAGAACACCGCCACGCGAACCGGGTCCTGCCGGGGTTGCGGTGCATGCTTTTGCGAATCCCGCGACCCCGGCCGAACGGTCAGGAGGAGGAACACCGTTGGTATTTAGCCGGTAAGAGTCCGGCAGACCCCCTCGCCTTCCATGGGCGAGGGACATCCAAGAACACCGCCACGCGTACCGGGTCCTGCTGGGGTTGCGGTGCATGCTTTTGCGAATCCCGCGACCCCGGCCGAACGGTCAGGAGGAGGAACAGCGTTGGTATTTAGCCGGTAAGAGTCCGGCAGACCCCCTCGCCATCCCCGGGCGAGGGACAACTAGAGGATATTCCAAAGCTAAAAAATTAAAAAAAAAAACAATTATGCGAAGCCACGGATATAACTAGCCCTGAATATAATAAATAAGTTAACCAGTGTTTATGAATGCAAAAAGGTCATTGAGCGTTTTTTTTTTACAGAAGGCGTTGTTGTCTCTTCTTTCTTCTTTTCGTGTGGTTAGTGACTAACGTGGTGTCAGAGTTTATGCCGCCCATGGGCCTCTGACTTAGCTTCACATGCCGTCGAGAAATATCTCTCAGGCATGCCGGTTTCTTCACAATGTTTTCCTTCACAGATTTTAATGAATCCGAAACGTCAGAGGAGATGGGTTCGAACTCGAGACCTAAGACTTGGCAGTCCGGCTATCACTGTTTGTTGTACTCTCTTAAGATCATCTACAACACATTTCGCCCCTTCGCATGAAAAGTGTATAATCTCGAAAAGGAGCGATTTATGAATAGAATAGAATATAATAATAATTTATTTGCATAGAAAGTAGGTACAAAAAATGCAGATGTTTTATAAAATAGAGATCCTTATACATTCTGCCTTAAATTAGGCATTCAAACATTTAGTACAAGTGCTTATTAGACTAAAATACTGTCAATATGAAAAATTCTTACAATATATTCAATTAAATAAAATAAAGAATTAAAGATGTCAGGATTATTTAAGTAACTATAAAGTTTTATCATTTAGAAATTCACAAATGGAGTAATATAGTAAGTAGTAAGTAAGTAGTATGTTCATGGCTTTATATACAATGGCTTGCAAAAATAAGTATCACACTTTTAAAATTGCAATAACTTTTTAAGTACACAAGGTATATTTTCGAAACAAAAAGGACTCAAAAAGAGTTTAACTTTGTTACTATAGTTTCAAAGAAAGCTGATAAAAATTGCTATAAAACGTTTTTTATTTTAAATCTATAACTTGTATAGTTTACAAAAAAATTGTAAAAGTGTGATACTTATTTTTGCAGGCCAGTGTATTTGGAATTAGCCACAACGCGTTCTGGTTGTTTTTGCAAGTGCCATAATACGAAATTCACATTTTCTATCTTCTTCTTTTCATATGGTGTGACTAACGTGGTGTCAGAGTTTATGCCGCCCATGGGCCTCTGACTTAGCTTCATATGCCGTCGAGAAATATCTCTCAGGCATGCCGGTTTCCTCTCGATGTTTTTCTTCACCGTTTTTAACGTTTTTTTTGTCAATGATCTTATGAGACCACTAAGCTTTCTGGTCTATCTTTTCGGTATCTTTTGAGCCTAAACAGATATAAAATTGTTCATGTACCTATTTGTTATTTCTGGTAACCCTTTCGGTTTTTAACAGACTTCCAAAAAGGAGGAGGTTACTATGTTCGTCTGTATGTTTTTTTTTTTTGTGTATGTTCATCGATATTTTCGCCAATTGTGAACCGATTTTAGTGATTCTTTTTTTAATGGATAGGGTATACTTCGAAGTTGGTTCCATTTAAATTTGGTGAAGATCTGATGAAGAACTTCGGAGATAGACAATAGAACTCCTCAATGACGAACAGTACGGATATTGTGATGATGTGATTATGTTACGAGCAGCGTCTTTAGTAGGTCCAACCAAGTTTTAATTAAGGCCACTAAAACGAAAAAAATAAAAACTTTTTTACAAAAAATTTAAACCGACTTCAAAAAAGAATAAAATAATTACCATATAAAGTTAACAGTTTCAGAAGTCGGTGCCTTCGATTTGGTTCAGCGTGGATCAGCACCGACTTCTGAAACTGTTAACTTTATATGGTAATTATTTTATTCTTTTTTGAAGTCGGTTTAAATTTTTTGTAAAAAAGTTTTTATTTATTTACAAATCAGATTTGCTTGTAAACTTCGAGTTTATTTTGGACAGAAATCTACTAAAACCTGTTTCAACTCAATCACGGCTGTTATTTTTTCTATTCGACTGCTTGTAGATGGTCTTGCGGTCTGTTTCTACGCAGGCAAGCGTCGAAACGGTTTGCAAGATTTGACTTGGCTAGTTTTCACATACAAGTTATCTTATATTTGGCTAAGCAACTTATCTTCTTTATGTTATAAGTAAGTAACTGTTTTAATATTGTAAGGACGACGTAAAATAAATTATCTTACTCTAATAATTTGGTTTGCTGGTAAAAACTAGCCAAGTCAAACTTGAATAAATAAATTTCAGGATTATCTACAGAACTTGGCGCCCATTTAGATCTCAATTCTTTTGTCGGCGAAGTCGATAACCACGCATATTCTTATTATTGAACTTGGCTCTCATTTTCACATTTATGTTTTTGATGAGTAATATTTTTCTTTAACAAGTAAAGTTTTTTATAAATACTTTGGGGTTTTTGTTCTCATTAACGCAGGAAATAACGGTCGTTATTAAACTTTTATAATTAACAGTAACTATTGTGTAAGTATGGACGTATTGATAACGGTAGCCTGAACAATTTTCCTGTGCAAACATACTAGTATATACACCCGGGTTCTGTTTGATTTTATGCCGTTTTACCTGTTTATATTTCGGTTAAAAGTTAATTACTGGTAATTTTTTAAATTTCTGTGTACTTCTAGACTTATCATTTAAATATCTCTGGTTCTAGCAGTACCTATGTGAATTTTAATGATACTATTAGTAGGTACTTGCCAAAGCGCTTGTTGTAACACAAATCTTCTGGTTAAAACATGTCACTAGAAAAATTAAATAAATAGTTAAATAATGAAATACCTTGCGTACTCCAAAAGCCAGGACTGCTGCTACAAAAATCTAACAAAACCAGTTTAACGAACAATCGGTCCAATCACAACACACTAAAGAGTTAGGTCACGCCCAAATTTTGTTAGAAAAACATGTATGGAGGGGGGGTCGGGGGGTAAAAACATGTATTTCTAATAAAAATATGATGACAGCAGACTCGATTTAGTAGATCTGTAAAATAAAGCGTTGATCCTCGTAATAGGCCTTCCTCCCGAAAAGGGAGGTAAGGTTCCATCAAACCTGCATTGATAGGAAGAAAAAGTGATTCGACGGTGAACATGACGTAGACGAAGAGTTCAAGTAGAAAGATACATTTAAAAAAAACCCTCATTTTGTGACAAAATCGGAATACACAACATTTACAGAACCCTAAAGAATTATTTTAACACCAAAATGAATACATTGTAGTAAGTTCGTTAACAATTGCAAATAAGAATGATAGTATCAAATCAGGAAAACGGAAGTTTTTGATTATTGGGTAAATTTATACAAAGTTTATAAGTACTTATGTACACTCAGACATCGCATTGTATTATATTGTATTAGCGGTCACTAAGTACCATACTTAGGACAATTTTGTTTCATTTTATATAACATTACGGGTCCGAGTGGTTGTATTAGTGATCCTTCAAAATGTATTATTTTAGTTTTTTATTATTTTCTTTTTTGGTGAGTGTTTTTTTTATTATTTATTCTTTTTTTATTTTCAAACAATTTAACCAAATATTTTCTGGAGTTTCACCAGGTATTTACTGGTTCCACCTCGTGTCTTTCTGTGGATGTTGTAAGGGGTGATCATGATTAAGGGCCGCTTGCTTCACGACTATATTACTAACGGGTATCAGTTAAAAATGGCGTTAACGACGGTTAAATAAAAATAAGTGTTGTTTCACGCTTTGTCGTTCTTGACATACGTCAAGACATACAACGGTCTGCGTTTGACGGACGTTAAACATACTACGTAATAGTTAATATTTGACTAACGTAACATACTTTTACTGATTGTTCGAAACAACCGGCTCTAAGTGAATATACCAGTGGCGTGAAAGCAAATTGTGGGGCTCTTGGTAATTTTTGAAATCGGGGCCCATTGAATGTACCTAACCGTAGTTAGTATCCGTGCCAAAATAAAGTGAATATTATAACTTTTTATTAATTTAGTAAATTGTTTAAAATTTTATATCCACATTGACAAAATCGAGGGAAAACCTGCACACCTTGAGACGGCTCCATAAAGTTTCCGATGGTGTGTGTAGTCCATCAACCCGTACCAGGCCAACGTGGTGGATTTAGGCCATAACCCTTCTCATTCTGAGAAGAGGTACGTGCCCAGTAGTGGGCCAGTAATGGGCTGATTATATACGGTATATTACATTGATATCAACGAATTATAATATCTAATCCTTTAAATTGTTTCTTGAGGCAGTCTTATAAAATAACATAGCCCGTTACTGTACAACTGCTGGGCACCGGCCTCTTCTCAAAATCAGAAGGGTTAAGGCCTTAGTTCACTACGCTGGCCTGGTGCGGGTTGGCGGAATACACACACTATCGAAACCTTTTATTTTTTGAAGTCCTCTCAGATGTACTGTTATCCTTACTTTTTTTTAGCAAGTACTGAATGGCAAACCAGGAACAACAAATATTATGTGATTATGTATGTATCTATAGTATAAACTTAAAAAGGCCCCACAACGCCATTTGACGGTGGGAACAATGAATCTCACGCCGGCCGGCGTACACTGGTTTCAAACTGAAAAAAAAAATGTTCAAAGGCGGCTACAGCCTACATTTGTTCACCGATTTTCAATTTTTTTTTACATTCTCTAGAGATATCTTTTAGATTTCGTTTACACCCCGTATAAAATTCGACACTCGGGTATTCTCGGCAATACTGATACAATTCTTTATTCAGTGACATTAAAAAAGTATGCGAAGATTTTTCCGCTTGGTGGAAACTGACTAAGACAGCACAGGACTGAAATGCTACTCTTTGCTATTTGATGTTCTTCTTTTCGTGTCGTTAGTGACTAACCTGGTGTCAGAGTTTATGCCACCCATGGTCCTCTGACTTGTCTTCACATCCTATCGAGAAATATCTCTCAGGCATGCCGGTTCCCTCACGATGTTTTCCTTCACCGTTTTTAAGCATTTCTTTTTTTGCTGTTTGATCTTAAAAGTTAAGGATGTTTAGCACCTCTGTCTCGGCGAGAGTGTACAGTCGGCATCATGATTAGAATAAAGTAGGTACATACTTAAATTAATGTGCAGTCTTCTTCTCTCGTGTCGGGATGAGGTAATCTCATGTAGCTGGTGGTAAAAAGATTAGCTAGTCAGCAAGGCTGGCCACGGGGCTGACTGCCCAAGGTACGCTGGGCGTACTTTAATGTGCCACCTCGATGTGCAGTTCTTCTTCTTCTTCTCCCTGCCCTTATCCCATACTAGGTGGCGTCGGCACAACATGTATTTCATAAATCCATGTTGTTAAAGGTTTTGGCTTATTATTTTATGACCGGCCGCCTGCCCAACATCAACCTGCCTTGGGAATACTCGTTGCGCCGTCGCACAGGTGACTCAATGTGCTTGCTGATATTATGCACTGGGTCCCAAAATGATATACTTGTCAATCTTATTGCCGACAACTAAGCAGACTATGTTCTTCTTGGTGGAATATACTTGAAGTTCTTCGACCCACTCATTCAGTTTTGCTAGGGACTTTGGTTCTGACACATCGTAAACTAATGTGCGGTTATAAGCTCTTAATAAAAAATACTTAGGTACTTAATTATTTTTAGTTGTGGTAGATTAACTGAAGGATCAGGAAGCACTGAAATCATTGCAAATACTTTTTTTAAGTCTTTTCAGACTAATTTAGTGCTTGAGGACTCTAATGTTCGTGCTGTCACTGTCACTTTGCTTTAAAGAGACAGAGATAGCACGAGACTTACGGCAACTTAAAATTGAGTAGCATTTGTGTATTTGGCCATACAATGGTAATTCACCTTAAGAGGAAATACAAACGTATTCCTCAGTTTCCTCCTTGGATATTGTCACTAGAGCAAATATTTTTAATCATATGATATATTATACCTACCACCACTATGTCCCTATGTTTTGTTTTTGTCAATAAATTAATTATTAAAAAAAGAACCAGAAACGTTTAAATTTTACAAAAATCTACCGTTTTTACCACCGTTTTCAAACATCTGGCAAACAAATTTGACGAATATATAAAATAAAAGAAAAACATACAGACATAACCAAAGTATTTCTTAAATTATCCAGATTTGAAGAAGAAAACAGGGAAATACGAAAGTACGATTTCTCTAATATTGCACAGGAGAAATCAGTCCGAGATGTGGGTGTCTCTTTCGCGCTCAATTGGGAAGGTTTGCGGGAGGGGTGGGAGGGAAATAGATCGCAAAAACCTATTCAAATTATTAATATTTTGCAGCCCGCGTTATCTCTTAACGCTTTATGGTAAAGGAGAATGCCCAATTTTCTATTAGCGTTTGGTCACTCTTGCGTGTTAAGAAAATTAAGAAATGTGCTCTGAATTACATTAAAACAATAACCAGTAAAATATTATCGGTTGGTTTTGTGTAAAATTATGTTTAGCAATCATTATTTTAAAAGATGGTGTAGGGACAAAAATTGAAAGGAGTATACTTAGGTGGTTTGGTTATGTTGAGAGAATGAGTGTACGGCGATTAACAAAAGGAATTTATAAGGCGTCCTAAAAGGACATACATCGATGTTATTGGTGATGTTCTTCACAAAGGACAGGTGCGTGGTACTCTCAACCAGCGTGCGTGTATGAATGTGGATGAAGCGGAAGGAGTATGTAAGGGTCGTAGCATGTGGCGTTCTATAATTTCTGTCTACCCCCATCGGAAAAAGGCGTGAGTTTATCTATGTATGTATTTTATAGTTATCATTTCTTCGTTGAATAGAACTTTGTAATTAAAACTCATTTATTATTATTAACCAGACTGGCATATAATCATCTTATAATAAAAAAGGTAAAAAAATAAAAAGTCTGAGTTATTTGTTATCTATAAAAAATATCGATTTTTAAACTTCTTCGTTGATCTAGTGGTGGCAAGCGCGACTGCTAATCGTGAGGTCCTGGGTTCGATCCCCAGGTCGGACAAAGTGTTATTGGGTTTCTCCGTGTGGAATTCCTCAGTAGCAAGCAGCCCGGAGTTTAGATTTGTGTCTGGTTGATGGCAATAGGCTCGCCCCCTATTACATGGGACTTAAATATAATGGCGAAATGAGGGAGTGTGAATTACTAGCAGTGATAGCCTAGTGGTGTGACCGTCGGACTGCCCAGTCATAGGTCTCGAGTTCGAACCCACGGCACGCACCTCTGACTTTTAGGATTCATGTGCGTATTGTATAATTATCACTTGCTTAAAAACGGCGAAGGAAAACATCGTGAGGAAACCAGCATGCCTGAGGGATATTTCTCGACGGCATGTGAAGCTAAGTCAGAGGCCCATGGGCGGCATAAACTCTGACACCATGTTTCTCACTAACCACACGAAAAGAAGAAGAATGGTGTTACTATACACCTCTGCTCAACCCTTCGGGGAATACAGGCGTGATGTTTATTTAAAACGTTGACGTAAATAAATTGATATACGAATTGCCAGCAAAACAATAATCTTTAACCATATTTTGATGAATAATTACCTACTTAATATCATTAATTACTAATATTTTTTCCTGTTTTGCATTTGTTAAGCGAAATTATTTATTTATGACTAGCTGTGTCTTCACGGCTCCGTCCTTAGCCTATGTTACTCAGTGATAATGTAGCTTTCTAACAGCAAAATAATTTTTGAAATCGGTCCAGTTGTTTTTAAGTTTATTCGTTACATACAAAAATAAAAATCTTTCCTCTTTATAACATTAGTATAGATTTGGTCAATGGTATGCAAGAATCTTATTTCTGTTGGGGTTTCCTTTCTATGTTCCCCATCATTACTTTAATATTTTTCCTCCAAAAAAGTTATTCGTTATATTCTGGTATCATTTAGGATCGTGGCTAACAACCGCGCGGATCATTTAATTTGCAAGGTTAAGCTGTACTTGCCGCGGTCAGTTCGTGGATGGGTGACCATTCGTTACACATCGAGACCCTTCCGTGCCTCGGAGAGCAAATTTAAGGTCTATCAACTCATATAAGAGCCGTGTCAGAGCCGGGACCGGGCCAGAGATCAATATCGCATACATTTTGTACCGAAGCAAGAGCTCCGTCGCTTCCGGGCTGGTCATGACGCTAAACAACCAGCACTGAGCGACTGAGGTCTTGATATGTGTGGATAGAGCTTAAACCGTCGGTCCCGGGTGTCATACGAATAACTATGACAGTCGTTACAGGTAGTCAGACGCCCGAAAGTCTGACAACCGGTGTAACCATAGGATATCGGCATTGCCCAGTTACTGGGTTGCGGAGGTCTGATGGCAGTCGCTCCGTGTAAAATACTGGTATTCAGCTACATCTAGTTAGACTGGAAGCTGACCCATTTGACCCAGCTGAATTTAGTTGGGAAAAAGTCTAGGCAGAATAGATTTGGTGAGTACCAGGGCCAAAAGGGCTGGAATAGATAACCGTAAAAATATGCCATACAAAATGGTGGTGCCGTACTTTTCTAAACAATAATTATAACAGTTCTTTTTACATTACTTTTATTCCACGGTAGCTGTAGACTTAAATAAATATATCGTTAGTGGAAAGGTAAAAAGACTAAAGCGCCAATATACCCAAGTACTTTACACTAGAGAGATTCAAATTATTTTTTTAATAAAATGCACATATTTTTCTTAGAGTATACATATTAAATAGATAATTTAATAATCTATTTATTAGATAAACTCTAAGAAAAATAACTATGTTTATTTTCTTAAAAAAATACTTTGAATCTCTCTACTGTAAAGTAGGTATATTGGCGCTTTAGTCTTTTTACCTTTCCACTGACGATATATGGAATAAATAAATAAATATATAATGAAAAAAAAATTGATGCAATGCTGACGCAGATATGGCCTGGGTTTGAGCATTTTCCTTTAAATTTATGTGGTTTCAAAATTATGTCATCGATATTTGCATTAATTTCAACTTCTATATCAGAAGGTCACCCATTGTGAATAGGGAAAATAATAAAGTTACACATGTCATATATACATTTAAAAATACCGCAAATAAAAACAATAAGATAACATTAACATTAGAGTCAAATACAGACGCGCCCCCCGCGAACGCAATATGGCAAGAAAAACATAAATTACGAAGGTGTTCAACTTTATAACAACCTACCGGCAGACGCAGACATCAGGAGTACATCTTCTTTCAACCTATTTAAGGCTAAACTTAAACAGTACGTCATAAACAACATAAAACTATTAAATTAACAATATAAACCAGTCTCTCTACTCCAATAAACGTCAACCTACCTACATTAAGAAAACAAAACTGTTAACTACTGGACTACACTTTACTTTAGTTACCCATGTATTTATTCGATAAGTGAACAATGTATGTTCTTTTAGAATAAATAAAGAATCTTTAAACCCAAACCCAGTCTGGCCAACGAAATATGGCCACGAGAAACGGCGACAATTAAAAAAAAATCATGTATTTATTCGATAAGTGAACAATGTATATTCTTTTAGAATAAATAAAGAATCTTTAAACCCAAACCCAGTCTGGCCAACGAAATATGGCCACGAGAAACGGCGACAATTAAAAAAAAATCTCGACAACCATTTACTTATACAAGGTTAGTCGGAAAGGGGGTACTAAGCTGTGGGCCACCTAAAGTATCACTGGTGACTATTTTTAGGGATGTTTCTCATTAGAGCGGGCCGTGCCCGGGGCGGGCCGTGTACGTGGCCCAGACGGGGAACGGATTTGAAACGTTACATACATTTTGTATGAAGCAATTCATATTACACAGTGCATGTTCCGAGTCCCGTCCAGGTCCGCTCGACGCCACGGTTGTTGCACGGTCCCGCCCCGCCCCCTCCACGTCCCGTCGTAATGTGAACACTTGCTTCTGCTTCCTCTTCATCAATAGCTATCGCAATAGCAGCCATCTCCAGTAAAGAAAACTCCATTATAGGTAACTGCAATAATTGGGAATTATTCCCAGCACTACGCGACCGTGTTGACTTCATATCCGTTTAACACTCGGTGTAATAAATCGTGCAGCACGGACGGGCTCCGGCCCGTCCCCGCCCCGGCCTCGGCCCGCCCCGGGCACGGCCCGCTCTAATGAGAATCATCCCTAAAGCAAGTGTTTAAATTCCAAAATTCGATAATTTTTATTTGCATGCAAAAAGATTTTTATTTTAGTTTTTTCAAAATAAATCATACCTGCTTTAGTTATGAATTCAGAAAAGTAACATTCTAATCCGTGACTCCAAATATGACCTAAATTGTAAAAACAACTGATCATAGCTATGGACAGATAGATTTTAGCATATATTTTACGAAATCCTTGAAAAGCTATTTCTCTTAAACTATCAAGTTTTGGGGAAAGTTGTAGAACAAAAGTTATCCCTTATCATGGGTACTTTAACACCCTTTCGGCTTAGTACCCCCTTTCCGACTAACCTTGTATGTTAGTACTAACCTGTTTCTACATATGAATCTACACTAATGTATGTACCTAACAAAAATCAAGTTCTCTGGAAAATAAAACCGTTAATTTAGTGTATCGTCAGTGTTGATAGCTGAAGATTTTTTTAAATTGCCGCCTTTTGTCGTCGACATCGTTGGCCGGTATCTTTTTTGCATGAGTGCAGATGCAATAATATATTTTTTTTCTTTTTTTTTCAGGTAGTTAATGTCATAGCAAAGGATCTTAAGGTCGACGACAAGGATTGGAATAATGTGTAAGTTTTTTTTTGTGTTTCGTACCTCCCTAGTTAGTGGTCTGGGGGTGGCGAGTTATGGGACCCGTCGCTCGACCAGTAACAGGCCCGGGAGGATGGCGCGCCGTGTTCCGCGCGCGCCTCTCAGTAGGAAGTGGGGCAAGGGAGAAATTGCCCCACCATTGGAGAGGTCCACCAGAAGAAGCTGGTGGACCAAGACCTGCCGGGGTTGCGGTGCATGCAATGGCGAATCCCGTGACCCCGGCCTTAGTTTAGAAGGAGGGACACCGTTGGTTTTTAGCCGGTAAGAGACCGGACATCCATGAGGATATTCCAACGAGAAAAAAATAAAAAAATTGTTCCGTACCTAAAGGGTGGCAAACAGGTCCTATTACTAAGCTTACGCCCTCTGTCCGTCACAGGGGTGTATCTTTTTAATCGTAATATGTAGCATGTTAAAATTTTCACATAATATGTATTATTATGGCTTCTATCATGGCAAATATAAAAAACAATAAAAAGTCTAAACCTAATGGTGGTCTCTATACAAGAAACCTCGAAAAGAATGAGTTTTTTTCAACTTTTTTTTCCTGCTCTATCTTAAAAACGGTAATACCTACAAGCGTGAAACTTGGTAAGATTGTAGTGAATAATCTATAGTTAAAGAAAAAATAATAAAAACAGCTATTTCACAGACATGTGTGATAATACAGAACCCTTAGTGAACGATTCCGACTAATATTTGGTGGTTTTTATAATTACTAGAGTTCGTTTTTGTTACAACATGTAATCTTCTGTTTTTTAATTAAAACATACATAACATAATCACGCCTGTATTCTCCAAAGGGTTGGGCAGAGGTGTATAGTAACACCTTCCGTTCCTCGTTATGTTAAAGTCCCATATAATAGAGGGCGAGCCTATTGCCATTGCCATCAACTGGGCACAAATCCAAACTCCAGGCTGCTACTGAGGAATTCTATACGGAAAAACTCAATAACACTTTGCCCGACCTGGGGATCGAACCCAAGACCTCACGTTCAGCAGTCGCGTTAGCCACCAACGAGCCAGTTGTTTTAATTTTTTTAAATCTAATATTCTTGCAAACACTTCTAAGCTAAGCATGGTTATAAATGGTCGATCATTATTTTACGTAAATAGAATAACAGAATGCCAATTCTATTTGTGGAGGAACGAGGTATCGTGTTCCTCCAACGAAAAGGGAGGATCCTCCTACCAGGCGGAGTCTTGTGCCTGGCGGGCTAATGCCCAACGGTTAATGTTGGGAACTTGTATATATACTATCTGCGTGTCAAACTTTGATACCGCGATGCAGGATAGTTCGCATGTGGCGCGATAGATGCCGCCACATATTAACAAAATTTTTGCCAAACCGCAACCAAACCACAACCTACAAAAGTTAGGTTTAGTTTTCGTTATCAAACAATTTAAACGTTTTTGGCAACGAACACAGAAATCTAAATAATAATAATCTATAATAATATTATAAAGAGGAAAGTTTTGTATTTTTGTATGTAACGAATAAACTTAATAACTACTGCACCGATTTCACAAATTCTTTTACCATTAGAAATCTACATTATCACTGAGTAACATAGGCTATATTTATGACTGGAATAAAACTACTTACGCGGGCGGAGCCGTGAGGACACAGCTAGTTATTTATAAAATAATCCATCTGAATGAACACTTCGGATTCGATTCAGCTGCCGTTTCTGTTAGTAGAATTGGCCCTTAGATGGGTTAAAACTATCGCAATATGAATTCAACAGAATTTATTTTAAAAATACTTTTTTCTCTAATAATATATTTTTCTTTTGCAGTATGACACCGGCGGAAAAGTTATGCGCATGTTCTAAGTAAGTAAACGGTTTATTTTCCTTTTTATACGTTTCGAGATCTAGCATTATCTGCCCATTGATTTCATAAAAATAATTTGCACAAGATTTTATTACAATATGCAATTTGTACGCCAATTTAGACTGTTTGGGTTGGGATCAATTTAAACTGAGCTCTTTGAACTACACGATGTAGTGCACCGGTGGCTACACACTCAATCTTATTTGCACAAATTCTAATTTGCACAAGTAAGCAGACGGAAATACGGTATACCGTGTAATACCATTAATACTGACAGTACCGTTTGTGCAAATGTTTGCACAGACCGTTTCCACAAGACATGCATGATTGAGCGTGTAGCCGTTGTAATGTAATGTAGACATTTAGTGGACTGCGTTTATATTATTATACATTTTAGGCCCCAACTTTATTGGCACATAAAACATTTAGGTTGTAAAAAATGATATTATTAACATAATTATAATTTTTTACTTTCAGAAATAAATTAAAGCCGGCAGACACGGTAAGTGTACGATATCTGCTTACACCTTTTCGTATGTAAATACGTTACTCACTCGGGTTGGCTTTAGACGACCAATTCTACTAACAAAAACGTTGGTCAATCGCAACCGAACCGTTCATTCGCAGTCTTCAATCACAAAAACTGTCATAATGTTTGACATAGTATTTTTTTTATTTTGACATTGTATACTTATATTTAACATCCTTATTATCCCTTAATCCATAATAATTAATTGAATAAAGTTTTGATAATTTAATTATTATTGTAATTTTCACTAAATATCATTGCTAAATTTGCATGCTGAATTAAGTGGGCGAAATATGAAGAACTTTAAAATTATTTAATATCTGTTTATAATACCATATTTCAGGTAAATAAAGAATTCTATTATATTCAAAAACAATAAACAATAAAAACTGACTAACGGTTTTTGTTCGTTTACGATTCGGCAACAATTTTGTTAGCAGAAATAGCCAGGTGTTAATTCCATTGTGGAGGAACGAAGTATGGTGTTACTCCAACGAAAAGGGAGGATCCTCCTACCAGGCGGGTCTTATGCCTGGCGGGCTACTGCCCAACGGATGATGTTGGGAAGTTGTATATAGACTAACTGCGTGTCAAATCTTGATATCGCGATGCAGGATTTGTGACTCTCATTTGACAGCTGTCATTGTTGTCGGTGTAGTCTGCTAGACAATCGTCGTGCTGCTTAGTTCTCATGTGGCGTGATAGATGGCGCCACACCATCATTTAGCCCGACCAACGTCATAAGGACATAAGTAGGATAGTACATTGGATGTCGAATTGCAGATCCAGTTTCGATTTTGTTTTTTTTCTCAATCCGATATGTATTGCATTCTGCCTAAACTGGAGGCGTTTTATAAAAATAATTATAAGCCATCATGTTTATTGTAAAATAAAGTTGATTGAGTACGAATTAATTGCACGTAAATAGGTTTTATGCAAACAAGTTTATGCATTGTTATGGTTTCCTCTTGGTGATAACACGAATATTAATGACGCTATTATTATCAATTTGATCACATTTTTTATAATTGGGTTGCACGTTTAACTGGGAAACTTAATACGGTCAGGTCCCTCTTCGCTCCATCTTCATGCTGATGACTTTGGTCATTATCGATGTCTACCAAAAAGTTCTGAACGCCCTAGCTTCACCAGGTTATTTTTTAGGGTACTGTACCCAAAACGTGCCAGTGGGACCCTATTACTAAGCTTCCGTCCGTCTGTCTGTCACAGGGCTGCATCTTTTTTTTACGACAATTACGGAGAGAATACCTACAGATAAATATGTACGTGCCGCGTCTGGGTGTTTGTCGCCCGGCATTTCTTCCTCGCCGACGAGGTCCATCGCGACATCCCACCGCCGCCGTCCCTGATCCACCGTGCTCACCCGCCGCAGCCGCGGAGCCGGTCGTCCCTTCTGACTCCACAGTCACACCGTTAATTCAGCCCTCATCAAGCTGTCTCCCTCTCAGTCCTCTCGCAAGCAACGCCCTAAGTCAAGGTTCGAGTCCCCCCTAGGGAACGCCCTTAGTGGTGTTGTTGCTATCTAGTCATGATGTTAGTACTAGACGTAGTAATAGTAGTTAGCTTAGGTTAAGTATTTTACTCTCATCGGGACTGGTTGGAGACCCATCAGGTCTCACCAATAACTGCCCGGATACGTAGAAACGGTCCGCAAGACCATCTACAAGCAGACAAATAGGAAAAAAAAAACTGGGTGTTTGTGGATCCCGTACGTTCACCCTCTAAGAAAGTAAAATTGTGCATTTCTCATTTGAGAACTACAAGCATAAGATTTTTCATAAATCATTTTTGTTTTGTTTTCCAGAGCATCAAATGCCCTAATAAGACCAGTTCAGATACTTGGGGGTTATTGTGAGTATTACTTTACATTATTTTCGTAGATAAAATGCTTAATACTGTTCACAATGTTAGTCTTTTAAGCCCTAACATAGGTTGTAACTTACGCAAATGTAAGCAAGTTTATGAACTCCGTCCTAAACTCATATGGTTCCGATTTCACCCTCGCCTTCTGACAATTGAGATTACATTATAAAAATCTAAGATACAGGGGATAACACAATTCATACTAAGATACTATTATTTATTTCAGATCGGAACATGTTGATAAAGTTTGCGAAAGCATAAAGTAAGTCCCTTTTTTATGTTCCTAAATACTTCAAATGTGAAACAAGGAAGGTTTTAATGTATAATCAACATTACTTTTTTCCAGACATATTAATGATAAGTTCGATGTACCTACGGCTACTGCCCCATCAACAGTGGGTGCAACCACTCCAACCACTCCAACCACTGTAGGTACAACTGGTAAAACAGACAAAGTAACGAACGGTACTGGTGTTACAGTGAACCAACTATCGCCAAAACCAACACCAGCTCCAACCACTGTAGGTACAACTGGTAAAACAGACAAAGTAACGAACGGCACTGGTGTTACAGTGAACCAATTATCGCCAAAACCAACACCAGCTCCAACCACTGCAGGTAAAACAGACAAAGCAACGGACAAAACTGGTGGTCCAGTGACCCAACCACCGCCAAAACCAACACCAGCTCCAACCACTGTAGGTACAACTGGTAAAACAGACAAAGTAACGAACGGCACTGGTGTTACAGTGAACCAACTATCGCCAAAACCAACACCAGCTCCAACCACTGCAGGTAAAACAGACAAAGCAACGGACAAAACTGGTGGTCCAGTGACCCAACCACCGCCAAAACCAACACCAGCTCCAACCACTGTAGGTACAACTGGTAAAACAGACAAAGTAACGAACGGCACTGGTGTTACAGTGAACCAACTATCGCCAAAACCAACACCAGCTCCAACCACTGCAGGTAAAACAGACAAAGCAACGGACAAAACTGGTGTTCCAGAGACCCAACCACCACCAAAACCAACACCAGCTCCAACCCCTGCAGGTACAACTGGTGGTAAAACTACAGAAGCAACGTTAAAAAAAACAACTCCTACAACATCACCTACGTAAGTTTAACCATAAAATTCAAAACAAGTAATTTAGCTAAATCCTAGTCGACATTACGACAGTGAAGTGCCAATACCACCTAACTGACATTTTCGAGAAATTCACTTTTTTATCGTTTTGAATTTAAACGCGATATTCACATGTTTTAATGAAATCTCCGAAGTGTAATTTTTGTTACAACAGCTTGAATTAAAATATGGAAATATCTCCCAACTAAACCAACGTGTCTATTTTATGGCATTATCTTCTGTCTAAATGAATACCTACTACACTATCATAAAATATACGAATTCAGCATAATGTATAAAGCATTTATTAATATTCTAAATTAATCAATATATTATCAAAAAATTAAACGTTTTTTCAGTTTGTGTAAATGTTTGCCTTTGTCGGTTAGGAGGTATTGGCATCTCACCGTCGATTAGTAGTGTAGCACTAGTCCAATACACTTTTACGTGTCTGGCAGAGTAATGTAAGAATGAGAATGATTTATTTGCAAGAATACAAGTTCAATAAATTGACAAAGCTAATATTAATAAATTCCGTCATACTGTACCAGGTGATTGGTGTGCAAATATTATGATTGATGATCTACTTATAAATAAGTACAATGGTTATTCATGGCTAGCATACATGTGACAATATCCACATGTCCACTCTACCAACAGAAAATTTATATCGGTAATCGCCATCACTAAGAATTGAGACGGTGATGTTCAGCGAATATAAAACTACCTATTGCCTTGAGAAATTAAATTTATACCAAGTCGCAGTAAATGTGGTAAAATTTTATTCTGAAAAATATTTGTTGTAACGTCGTTACCTTCACGGCTAAATTAATAATTTGCAATTGTGTATGATAAATGACGACAACTAATGGCCGAAACCTACCTACCGGCGGTTCTCCTTACTAGAAGATATAAAATTGACATAAGTACCATAAGTAATGTCAGATTTCTATCTCTACAAGATTAATCGGAAAAGGGGTACTAAGCCGAGAGGGTGTTAAAGTACGCGTAATAATGGACAACATTTGTTTTACAACTTTCCCCAAAAGTCGTTAGTTTAAGAGAAATAGCTGTTCAAAGACTTCATAAAAAATACGCTAAATTCTATTTATGCTCAGCTATGATCAGCTGTGTTTACATTTGAGGTCATATTTGGGGTCACGGATTAGAAGCTTAATTTTTTGAATTTGTAACTATAGCAGGGATGAAGAATTTTTGAAAAAACTAAAATACAAATCATTTTGCATGGAAAAAAAACGAATTTTGAAATTTTATCACTTTCTTTAACACACAGTGACATATTAAGTGGCCCGCGGCTTAGTACCCCCTTTCCGACTAACCTTGTAGTGTGGCAAATCATCGATAGGTAAGTTATTGGTTTCGGCCGATTTTTCAGATATCTATCACTACAAGGTTAGTCGGAAAGGGGTTACTAAGCCGCGGGCCACTTAATGTATCACTGATGACTGTTTTAAAGAAAGTGTTAAAAATTAAAAATTCGATAATAATTTTTTTCATGCAAGATTTTTATTTTAGTTTTTTCAAAAATTCTTCATCGCTGCTTTCGTTACAATTTCAGAAAATGGAGCTTCTAATACGTGACCCCAAATATGACCTAAAATGTAAACATAGCTGATCATAGCTAAGGACTTATAGAATTTAGCGTATTTCTTATGCAATCTTTGAACAGCTATTTCTTTTAAACTAATGACTTTTGGGGAAAGTTGTAGAACAAAAGTTATCCATTATTATAGGTACTCTAACACCCTTTTGGCTTAGTTTCCCCTTTCCGACTAACCTTGTATATTGGGGTCAGCTTCCAGTCTAACCAAATGCGGCTGTATACCAGTATTTTACACGGAGTGACTGCCATCAGACCTGCGCAACCCAGGTACTGGGAAAATGCCGATATCCTAAGGTTAGACCGGTTGTCAGACTTTCGGGCTTCTGATTTCCCGTAACGACTGTCATAGGTATTCGTATGACACTCGGGACTAACTATTTAACGTGCTTTGAGGAGGGGTCTCGATGTGTAACGAACGGTCACCCATCCACAGACTAACCGCGGCAAGCACAGCTTAACCTCGAAAATCATAAGATCCACGCGGTTGTTAATTATTCCCTTTCTCTTCCCTCATTTGATTTCGGCCGTAAGTAACTAACTAAAACTAATCGTTGATTTCTAATTATTTTTCAGAGTCGCAGGTGGATTAGTGCGCCAGGAAACTAAAATGTATCCGTTGAGCACACTGCTGATTATTTTGTTCTGCTCATTTGGTTCTGGCATGCTTATTGCCATTGTAAGCAAAATGTTATTCGACCGATACAGGAAACGATCTTACGGTATGTTAATAAATTATTATTATTACATATAAATAATACTATGAAACCTAACGGAACGTTTCTAATAGAGTCGATTTTCAGTGGATTAACATAGTGTTGTACTAATCACACTTGATTATATGAAAGTGGTCCGTGATTCATAAGCTGAATTATGTCTAACCCAAATTTTTCAATACATCTTACTAAAGTTCAAAATCTTATCTTAGGGGGTGCACGCAACCGGGTCTAATGGGAAAATACATCATGAATACACATCTGCAAGAAGTAAGGGTCCTGCCATCACAGGTGGTGCTAGACTAAGGCTCTGTCAAAATTTTCATGATCATTTTCAAAGTCTTCATGTAGGGGATACAATCCCGAATGCATTGGAATCATTTAAAGTTACAGTTGACGTGAGCAAAGATCTTGGTAGTCGCATTCTGTGAAAGATTAGTACTACAAGCAAGAAGAATGAAAATATTTCAAAATTCCACGATACGACTAGTTTCTTAATAGTGTTTGCAGCATGTTATAACATCTCACCTTTCTACCTTGGACGTAGGAACTACAGAGCGCCACGGTGCTACGATTCTCAAATAAATACATCTTTTGCCTTCATCGCCTTGTGTCCAAATTAACTGTTTTTCTTTATTTTGATTTTACATTAGGTTTTCATAGATATTTTCGTGCGCATAAATCATGGTAGAAAGCAAGAGTTACTAATTACTTTTCCCGGGATTTCCCCTAACATTCGTTCTATTATCGCCTCTCATTAATCATCTCCGCACAATTTTGAGATAATTATAAAATAATATTTTCTTTTGTTTCAGTTATTCCACCAGAGCAGGGTATGCAACTGTGAATTGACTCCGTAGTTTGTCAATAAACAAACGGGTCAAACCAAGATTCCATCATTTTGAAATAGTCTTTATTAGCTAATTGTTGTAAATGTTAAGATATGTAATTAAATAATTTTATAAATGAACAGTGTTGTTTTTATTATGTTACAGTGTTGTTTTATTCATTTTTATTAAGGACAATGTGTAAAAATATTGAGACGGTGTAGTAAATAAATAAAAAAAATACCTACAAATATAAAAATGGTGTCAATGTGTTCGAAATAACTTTTTTTTTATCGAGGGTGAGTCCTCTTGAGTTTTTCTCGCCCGGGGAAGGCGAGGGTGTCTGCCGTACTCTTACCGGCTAAAAACCAACTGCTTTCCTCCTCCTGACCGTCGCCTAGGGTCGTGGGATTCGCCAACTGTTATAGCCAATTTCAGTTCCAAAAGCGCCGGGGTTTTTGAACTATGTATGTCAAAAAAAGTAACAAGTATTTATCATAAATGGATGATAAAAAACCTGTCAAGTGCGTGGCGAATCACTCTTAAAGTATAGTGATGTAGTTACGTATATTAAGTTATATTATAGGTAGCGATTCGTTCTTACATTTAACACTGAGATATTGTTTCCTTTTGTCCAGTTTTCCGAGGTTAATTTGGGCTATGAAATTTTTGGCCGTAATATTTTTTTTCTAAGTAAAAAGAGCTTTCGATTGAGATATATCTTAACTCTGTAGGAACATGTTAATAATTTAGGACGCAATTCTTTTTTCTATTCTACTGCTTGTATAAGATGGTCTTGCGGACCCTTTCTACGTAACCGGGCAGTTATTGGCGAAACGTGAAGGGTCTCCAAGCAATGGGATTTAGGGCACTATTACGCATTATCTTTTTATATTAAGTTATAATTTCGAAAACCGTTGAGTTTGTTGCTTTGGTGAAATCATGTGTTTCAAAAACTAGTTGTATTGTGAAAAATTATATTAATTTATTTTCACCAATCCGAACTCGCACTACGTTCGATTGTCAGTTGAGCACCGTCGTCGTAACAGTTCGCCTGCAAATCGGACACGGTGCTCTACGAAAGCACCAGCTAAATAGTCAAACTGATTTCTTATTACATTTATTTTAGAACTATTCATTCAAGAAAATTTTAAACTTTCCTCGTGAACAGAACATTTATCAGAATGCTCTGTTCCAATTGATTCGACTTAAATCAAGGTCAATCCACAAACTATTGAGATAATGACGTTTCTTAGTATCAGTGGTGGTCTGAGGGAGGTCGTAGGGGTCATGACCCCCCCAAAATCGTACACCACAAATTGACAAAGCTCCCAAAAAAGGGTAATTTACAAAAAAAATGTGTGGCGACATATATCACGCCACATGCAAACTAAGCAGCACAACAAATGTCTAGCGGACTACAGCGACAATAATAACAACTCTCAAAAATTACGTCACAAATCCTGCATCGCGATATCAACATTTGACACGTAGATAGTATGTATACAACTTCCCAACACCAAACGTTGAGCGGTAGCCCGCCAGGCATAAGACGCGCCTAGTTGGAGGATCTTACCTTTTCGTTTGAGGAACCTCTTACCTGTACATGCTTAACGTATTTCACTGATAACATAAGCCCCCCCCCCCCCCCCCCAAAGCCTGTAGCTGCGACCGCGCCTGTTAGTATTGGATAGTAGAAAATAGAATTCAAAGCTTTTTGGGATCTGACCAAAGCGTTTGATACTATTTCTCTTAGAAGCTCGAAAGCTTGAAATGATTTGAATTGTTGCAAACGCCTTAGATTAAGCCGAGCCGTAAGCTCCTTCGAGCTTCTCTCCATATTGTCGGGTGCTTGTGGTCTTTTAGGTGTTGGGGCCTTAAATCACAGAACAGGTCTTGAGACCGCCAGCAGAGCTGCATCGGTAGGAGCATAAGACATAACAAAAAATCACGCCTATATTCCCCGAAGCGTTGGGCAGAGGTATATAGTAACACCCTCTTTTTGCCGTTACGTTTTAAGTTCCGTGTAATAAGGGGCGAGCTTATTGCCATCAACCGTGCACAAATCTAAACTCCGGGCTGCTATTGAGGAATTCCACACGGAAAAACCTAATAACACTTTGCCCGACCTAGGGATCGAACAGAGGACCTCAAGATTAGCGGTTGCGTTTGCCATCGCTAGACCAAAGAGGCAGTTAAGACTGCAAGGAGCATAAGACTGCGACTCAATGCTGAGCTGCAATTTTAGTGTATTAGAATCCGGATCAGGGGATTGGTAAAAGAAAGGACATCTGCTGCAGCAGTGTGTTATCTCTCCAGAACTGGAAGTGTATCTGGAGAGCATTGTGCGATCACATCACTGCTAAAGAGTATCCTAGACGTTCCTCTAACATCACCTTCACTAGACTTAGATTCTACACGTTGATAACACTACTCTACAAACAAAAAAAAATCTTTGTTCTAAAATTTATTTTATGGTTTTTCTATTCATAGAGTAAGCCACTCAAATAAAATATAACTCTTGGTGAGGAGTCGATTTGTGTTGGTAGTTTTGAGTCAAAATCCAAGGTTTACTAGGTGGGCACCTAACCTAATGCTATTTAAAACTTAAGGTAACCTAAATATAAGAAATTTCCTTTGATTTAAACAGAAACCGCAGATCCTAAAGGCAGTTACACATATCTTTAGTTACCAGTAATAAATCCCCTATAAAATGCTACATTTAGCATGCTTGTAAACCGACATCCATTAGGTGGGTCAAAGCTCTATAGAATTTCTGGCATTGTCCTTTAGAAATGTTACAACATTTTTTTTTTCTTTTTATTCAATATAAAGTATAGAAACAAGAAATACACAAAACATATAGACAATATTGCAGCCCACAACGCTGTTCACAGATTAACGGTAGGATACAATACACTGAAAATAATCGCTAGGGTTAAAAATACATTTCTTTTTTTAAACATATGTTTGCTAAATTCTAGGGGGCTCGTGGCTAAATAACAACCGCGCCGATCGTACGATTTGCGAGGTTAAGCTGCGCTTGCCGCGGTCAGTCCGTGGATGGGTGACCATTTGTTACACATCGAGACCCCTCCGTGCCTCGGAGAGCACGTTAAGCCGTCGGTCCCGGGTGTCATACGAATACCTATGACAGTCGTTACGGGTAGTCAGAAGCCCGAAAGTCTGACAAACGGTTTAACCTTAGGATATCGGCATTGCCCAGTTACTGGGTTGCGGAGGTCTGATGGCAGTCGCTCCGTGTAAAATACTGGTATTCAGCCGCATCTGGTTAGACTGGAAGCTGACCCCAAGATAATTGGGAAAAGGCTAAGAGGAAGAGATGTTTCCTAAATTCTTTTGTGCACGTTGAATTCTATAAGGAGGTGAGTATGTGTTTGCAAGTACGTTGCGAATTCTCACGGGTGGCAAGACGGACCCACTAAATGTTGTGCAACAGAAAGTTAATCAAGGTTTGTTAAAACCTTCATTAACATTTTGAACGCTACGCTATCGACGAACAAGCCCTTCCCTCCACGTTTAGGATTGCCAGGTGTCCGGTTTTAGCCGGACATGTCCGGCTTTTTACAGTCTTGTCCGGCCAAATGTATACAAGTCGGGCCTGTCCAGCTTTTGTTAGGCTTTTGGTCAACCCCGCCCCGCCAAAAGATGCCGAACGAAAGCGAGCGAGCGAATTTTTCTTTCTTTTAAAAACCAATTTGTCATGCTCACCCGGTAAAATGTCCGACTAAATATGAATCTGTGCCGACTTTTCTATTTTTGGGCCTGGCAACCCTATCCACGCCACGCTAAAAATTAATTGTGCGGCCCGAGCACATTTTCGTTTCACGTCTATAACCGTTGTTGGCGTTCAAAAGGTTCAAAGTAATATTAGTATAGCTCCTTGTGAAAGAGCTCGTTCGGGAACCACCACCATACCTGATTCTGCCGCCAAGCAGCATTGCTGTGCTCCAGTTTAAAGGGTATGGGTGCCGGTGAAATTAGAGGCACATGAGATTTTCCGATTTCGTCTCTAAAGTTGGCAACGCATCAGCAAACCTCTTGGTTTTGTAGGTGGCGGTAATCACTTTCCAACATTTGGGCCGTCGGCTTGTTTAAATTAATAAAAAAGTAAATTTAAAAAACCATAACACCCAACTGCGTAAAAAGTGAAGTTTAAATAAATAATCTAAAACCAAACCGTAAAAATGAAATTAAAATAAAAAAACTGAAAAGAAAAAAACAAACTTCGATAATAGCGACTGTCGGGACCCATTAAAAAACTACACCGGCTCAAATTTTCCCAATAATGGGTCCTGACTGTTAAAGTCGCTCTCGCTATTATCGAACTTTGTTTTTTTAACCGACTTCCAAAAAAAGGAGGAGATTCTCAATTCGTCTGTATGTTTTTTTTCTTCTTTTTTTAATGTTTGCTACCGCAGTACACCCTCATTTATGAACCGATTTGAAAAAGTATTCTTTTGTTTGAAAGAGTATTCTTTCGAAATGGTCCCACTCAAATTTGGTGAAGATCTGATAAAGAACCTCGGAGATAAACAATGGAACTCCTCAATGACGAACAGTACGCATAATGTGATGATGTGATTATGTGTACGAGCAGCGTCTTTAGCAGGTCCAACCATGTTTTAATTAAGGCCACTAAAATGAATGAAATAAAAAACATTTTAACAAAAATAAAACCGACTTCAACAAAACGAAATAGTAATAAAATAATTACCATATTATAAAAGTAACAGATTCAGAAGTCGGTGCCTTTAATTTGGTTCAGCGTGGATTAGCACCGGCTTCTGAATCTGTTACTTTTATAATATGGTAATTATTTTATTACTTTTTCGTTTTGTTGAAGTCGGTTTTATTTTTGTTATTCTTTTCAGTTTTTTTAAAGTTCAGTTTTAACGCAGTTTAGTTTTAGATTTATTAATTAAATTTCGCTTTTTATGTAGTCGGGTTTTTGTATTTTTAAATTTACTTTTTTTATTTTACACTTTTTTGGAAATTATATTATGATAATTATTTTTCACGTTAATAAGACCTATTATGCCATTATATAAGAACTTTATCACAGCATATAAGTATTTTAAATTTAAGTGAGAATTGTTGCTAACCTACTTTAAATCGTTATAGATCCTAAATGGTCTTTGAAATGAAAAATGATAAGAGAAACCTAATGATGATTTTCAAATAGCTATTTTAAGTCGACGAACTATATTGAGTGGGATACCCCACTCACTAGTCCGTCGTCTTTTTTGTTTCTTTTTCACATTTATGGCGTCTGGTTATCGCCATATTGAATTTGGATTACGGCCACGGCTTTAGTGACACTCGCAAGATTAAGATAAATTGATTGACGTAAGAATCATCAATATCGGCCCATGCATTTGTTGTCTAGAGCACCACAAAGGAACAAACATACATACATACATAGGCTGATGAACACATCACACTCCTTGGCGTCGCGCAGTCGGTTAAAAATGAGAATAGTTAAACAGAAAGCGACCAATCCTGATTTTTGCGAAAATGAGTTAGAATGCCCATAAAATAAGATTTACTTTGCTTTACCAAGGACACGTTTTTTTTTTCTAACCATATCTAAACTCATGATATTAATTTGTCAAATGAGACCACGTTGACCCATTTCTTGAGTTTAAAGCGTCAATTTTTGACATGATCTTACAAAAATATCCCAGATTGTGTAATTAGTGGTAAGCAGAATCCGACCATCGAAGTTGGCTGGCTTCTGCAAATTTTGTTTATAATATTATAGTTTTTAGCTTTCCATATTTTTAATGTTTCGTCCATACCTCAATAAGCTGAACGAGACCATTCCGGTAGAAGCGTTCTGCATTTTTTTAAAATAAATGGCTACAATCTTAATTAGATAATGCAATAGGAAAATAAACTATTTTAGTACCTTCAAATAGATTATTTTGTAGCTTTTGTTATATATTTTTACATAAATATTACTTTTTAACTAAGTATTTGATTATTGTTTTAAAAATAGCAGCGAAAATACTTTAAAACGGCCATATCTCAAAACGTGTTTTACGTCGATGGGCATTTTCTGCTTAACTACGCTCATAGTAATGGTTCTTGGCCCGATAAGGTATTAAGGAAAACGAGAATGGAATTTGATAAAAACCGGTCAAGTGCGAGTTTGTTTAGCTCTCTGGGTCTTTTCCCAGTTTAGGATATTAGATGCGACATAATAGGCACACGACCGGAATGAACGGTAAATTTCCACCGTGCTCACCCGCCGCCGCCATGGAGAAGGTCGTTTTTTCTGACTCCCCAGTGACACCGTTAATTCAGCCCTCATCAAGCTGTCTTCCTCCCAGTCCTCCCGCCAACAACGCCTTAAGCCGAGGTCCGAGTCCCATTAGGAGTCGCCCTTATTGCTGTTGTTGCTAGTAGTCATGATGTTAGTAGTAGTAGTAGTAGTAAGCTCAGGCTAAGTATTTTACTCGTCCCATTGGTTGGAGACCAGGTCTCGCCAATAACTGCCCGGTTACGAAGAAACTGTCCGTAAGACAATCTGATCAACAATCATCAATCTCAGTCGCACTTGCCACCACTAGATCATTTATTTATTTTATATTTTACTAGCGACCCGCCCCGGCTTGGCACTGGTGCAATGTAGATACTAATGTGGGGCATATAAACCTTCCTCTTGAATCACTCTATCTATTGCTAAAAACTGCATTAAAATCCGTTGCGTGGTTTAAAAGGTCTAAGCGTACAGACAGCGGGAGCGACTTTGTTTTATCTAAATCTAAACTAATATTACATAGAGGAAAGATTTGTGGTTTTGGATTTTTGTATTTTTGTAACGAATAAATTTAAAAACTACTGGACCGATTTCAAAAATTCTTTTGCCGTTAGAAAGCTAAATTATCACTGAGTAACATAGGCTACGGGTGGAGCCGTGAGGAGACAGCTAGTACTACTATGTAAAGATTTTATTTTTGTTTTATTAAAAAAACGGTACCCCAAAATTTTTACGTAAAAATAACTATAGGCATGCCTATAGTAAATATACTAGGATAAAATTAGGTATGTTAGCCTGTGCAAAAATGTTATCAATATCGGAAACAGGAAAACTGGCGGTTTTTCGTTATTCCCCACATTTAATATTATCAAGGAACAAACTAAGTTTATAATTAGTTAGCGTATAAGTTAGCGATTACAAAGTCAAACAACTGACTGCATTCGCTTCATTTTGTTTTATTTAAGTACAACTTGCACAAGTCGTTGTTCAATATTTATTCAAAATGCTTTTGCTTCGTGTTTTGTTGTTTTCATTGTTGGTAAGTGACTTTATTTTTATTTCTTTTTTTATGCTTTTAATTATCTATTCAATTATTTTTTATCGTATTCAAGCCAATAAGAACTTGCTATTATACAGGGTGTAAACGAAATCATGTAATTCCTTCAAACCTCATGATGTACTGCTGACATAGATTAACCCTGCAATAGGTACTGTTGGATTAAATTTAAAAAAAAATACAAAAAGTAAACAAGTGTTCTTAACGTGAAAAATGACTCAAGTTAAGAACACACATCGTCATTGAAAAGGTAAAAAGACTGAAGCGCCAATATACTTACTTTACAGTAGAGTGATTCAAAGTATTTTATTAAGAAAATAAATAAATATAGTTATTTTCTCAGAGTATACAGGTAGGTATATAGGCGCTTTGTCTTTTTACCTTTCCACTGACGACATGTTTACCACTTCAAACATTTTTTTTTATTGAATCCAAAAGTATTCCTTTCAGGGTTACTCTATGTCAGCGGTACCTACATCACGAGTTCACGAGGTTTGAAGGAAGTACATGATTTCGTTTACACCCTGTATTTATAATATCCATTCTTTATTGGCGGTGGTTGTCGGTTCATATGGCTGACTTTAATACTATATTTTATTTTTTTCAGTTATATTATAATATAGAAGCCAAGATCATTGGACATACAAAGGAATCGGAAGTGTATGTATATTATATTTTTTATACACCTACGAAGGACCAATTTCACAAACATCAGATAACTTTTATCTTAGGAAGTTATCTTTAAATTTGTCGATTTTGACAGCTTTCGGATAGAAATCTGCCAAAACATCTGTCATATGGCCCATTCTTATAATTTACGGGGCGTTATTGGTTAAAATTGAGACTTTTATCGTTACCAATAATGAAGCAAAGACCTCATGGCTTTGCATAGCAGAACCTCCCATATGGAAGTAGCCATCACAGATAAAATTAGCTTACGAGTCTATTTATAGGTATCCCAAGTTTGGCAATAAAAAATGCTACCATTGGTAAGCAAAACGATTAGTTGTTTGTTTATAGCAACCGGGCTTTATTCCTCAGATAGAAGTTGTTTGATGTTGGTAAAATTTTAACTAATTGAATTATACTTTGTTTCACGTAGATAGGTTTTTCCTATAGAATATTAGAAACGACAAACTGTCAATAATCATATACTGGGTGTAAAAATAGCCTTAACGAAGCCGAAGTCTACTCATACTATACATAAAACTAAGTAACATACAAAAATAATTGCTGGGAAACGACTTTTATTTTTGGTATTAAAAAACAGCTTTTAATTGTAGCGCGCAATGTAAGCGCGCGCGCAGCAGACTGTGCGTACATTTAAAAAAAATTTGATAATGTTTGTATAGAAGAATGTTTAGTACCTAATAACATTTAGACTTAGTTTTCGTGAAAAACATACAAAAATATTTATTTATTTATTTTATTTTTAACAAAAAATCTTCATAATGATGGGAAGAATACTTGGCTTCGGCTTCGTTAAGGGTATTTTTACACCCGATATAATAAATTTAAAAAATCGAAAATCCCGATTGCTTTAAAAGTGAACTTATACTGATAAACACATAACTCACCTTTGCGTCGCGCAGTCGGGTACAAATAATTTCTGGAAGTAATGGGAAAGTTCTTGATTAAGTTCAGTAGGGCTCCATAAAGTTCTCGATAGTTTGTGTAGTCTGCCAAGCCGCAAAAGGCCAACGTGGTGGACTAAGACCTAAACCCTTCTCATTCTGAGAAGAGGCCTGTGTCCAGCAGTGTGACAGTAATAGGCTAATTATGTTAATGTTTTAGTAATAGAGAAAGAAAGAGTACTACTAACATACTTATATCTATTGTCAAGCAGCATTGCTGTTTCAGTTTGAAGGGCATGTTTGTCTCTGAGGTTCAACGCATCAGTAATCCTCTTGGTGTTGTTAATCACTTTCCATCAGGTGGGGGGAGGCTATTTGCCAATCAATCACATGAAAGAAAAATCCCTAAAACATTTTTTTTTATTTCGCAGATTTGATTTAGCTGGCTGCCAGTGTTATAAGTAAGTAAGTCCTTTTTAAACTAAATATTATATTTATGTTGATACCAACGACATCAGTGTACAGTCAGATACTTGGTTGTGGATTGGTATTCTTGAACATTTAGGCTCAGTTGCACCAACTAACTATAACCACAAAACAGATAGGTACAGAAGTCAATCTACATACAAGTACGCTCGAGCAACGCACACAGACACTGCTCACGGATACGATATCTCGGACTGTTTGGGACCAGAGTGCGAGTGAGTGCGAGCGCGAGTGCCATGCGCTTGAGAGAGATAGATATAAAGATAGAGCGACCGCCGAGCGTAGGTATGAAAAGTGAGTACATACATGTGATTGACTTCTGTACCTATCTGTTTTGTGCTATAATCGTCTTCTTCTTTTCGTGTGGTTAATGACTAACCTGGTGTCAGAGCTTTTGCCGCCCATGGGCCTCTGACTTGGCTTAACTTGCCGTCGAGAAATACCTCTCAGGCATGCCGATTTCCTCACGAAGTTTTCCTTCACCGATTTTAAGGAAGTGATAATTATACAATGCGCACATGAATCCGAAAAGTCAGAGGTGCGTGCCTTGGGTTCGCACTGGAGACCTATGACTTCGCAGTCCGACGGTCACACCACTAGGCTATCAGTGCTATAAAATTAAATTAAATTTGTATTGGATTTACAAAAAATTTGGTCTAGTTATGGTTATAGTTGGTTCAACTGAGCCTTAAATACGTGAAAAGCTTCGTCAAAGTATCAGCTACAAGCGCGGCCACACGATGCGTTGACGGTGCGGTGCGGCGCCGGAGATGTGCCGCTACGTCATCCTACATACAAATCACTATACCATGTCACACGATGCGTTGGGCCGCCGCGTGGTGCGGCGTCGCACAGCAAGCGCGCCGCACTTGTGACCTGCGAGACGAGGCGGGGAGGGGCGTTGCGCTGCGGTGCCGGAGTGACAACGTGCCGCCACTGCAGTGTGTATCGAACGTGTTTATTAAACACTACACACTGAGTCATTGACGTTGCGGCGCCGCGCCGCACCGCGGTAAACAGCGTTGTACTGCGGTGCCGCATCGCCCGTGTGGCACCCTACAGCTCGAATTAATTGCGTTAACGTATCGTGTGGCCTCGCTCTTAATATGGCAATCAAAGCCATTCAATTTGATGCTTCCAAATGAAATAACATTTAATAATGAATTCTGGGTATTTTTCAAAAAACTATAAGAATTGTAATTTCACGAAATCTACTGACTTTTGGCTAGGGTACATGGGGGTTAATTTGTTGCATATAGGACACACTATCACGCCCTAAAGGGAATACGTCGAATACGAGTTCACCCCGTATGTACGAGTAGATAGCGATGGTTTGTACATTATGTTTAAAAAAAAAGGATTTCCAATCCGAATAGAATAGAGTATGTGAATGATCCGTTGTGTTTGGATGATAAGGTCGAGATTGGTTTCTTGGTGTTTCCGAAATTAAAAAACGTGTGGTTTGTGAAATTCTCTCTTGGACACTGAGTATATGTTACTATACTCTTTGACACTGAGTATGAACGTAGTAATGAGCATTAAAGATACAGACATAATATTAGCTATAGATATATCGCACCCTTAGTAATGTAAGGACACAACTCGAAAATATCAACTTTTGGGAAAACGTGTTTAAAGATTCAGGGAACCCGATGTTTTCACGGTATTTTGTACAGTATAATTACAGTATATGCTTTAATATGGTCTTTTTTCTCTTTCTGTGAAAGCCAAGTGGTAGAACAGTTGATTTTGAGACCATCTAACACAGAAACTCAAAATCTCGATATTTCGAGTTGTGCCCTTACATTACTAAGGGTACAATATACTTAACCAAACACGTTGCGTTGTATGAAAATAAGAATTTTCTTAAAAATCTTTTATTTTTATATTGTTATTTTTATTCAACTATTATTTTGATTGTATCACATCATCATACTAATATGAGCGTTTTTAATTTTCAGATATCCTGTCGACGGCTCGGTAAGTGTATAAAAACCAGAAAGACAGAAAAAAACAATTCAGAGTAATAATGAGCTGAATTCAACGGTTCTATGCTATAAAATTAAGAGCAGTTACATAACCATGTTTCTACATTTAAAATTAAAACGACACTTGCATGAATTAGTGGTAAAAATGCAATTAGAGTTTATTATAAAAACAATATAATTCATAAAACAATTATGTTATTGATGAAAAAAATATAGCCGGACTATGATAACTTTCTGGTGAATAAATGACAATATACGTTACATAAGGAATATAATTACTACGGTCAATAAACTCATATACAAGGTTAGTCGGAAAGGGGGTATTAAGCCGAAAAGGTGATAAAGTGCTCATAATAATGGATAGCTTTTGTTCTACAACTTTCCCCAAAAGTCATTAGTTTAAGAGAAATAGCTGTTCAAAGATTTCATAAAAAATACGCTAAATTCTATCTATCCTCAGCTATGATAAGCTGTGTTTACATTTTAGGTCATATTTGGGGTCACGGATTAGAAGATCCATTTTCTGAATTCGTAACTAAAGTAGAGATGAAGAATTTATGAAAAAAACTAAAACAAGAATAATTTTGCATGGTTTTTTTTATAGAATTATGAAATTGTAACTTTTTCTTTTAAACATACATCAGTGATACATTAAGTGGCGCACGGCTAGGTACCCCCTTTCCGACTTACCTTGTATATTGTTATGTGTACTATCGGACTACAAAATTTAAAAATGAATGGTGGACGGAATTACGTCTACGGAATTACAATAGATACTTACTTTTGTGTTATTTTTACAGTTGGGACCATGTAAGTCTTGGGATGAAACGAAATATCCCAAAGGAACGTGAGTATAACATTCCATTATTATCCCCGTGGGGTTCCGGGTAAGAAGAATTGAACTACCCCATCTCTTCTTGTATGTGTCGTAAGAGCCGACTAAGGGAGTAAATCCTGGGATCGTAAAACATCCTTTTGTGCGATGGAACAGCTCATCCCCAAGCTAAGGTTGTCTTACCCAAAGCTGCCTGACTAGGAGCGAGCCGAGTCACAAGCGTGCCTGTTGTCTGGAGTTGGGCGGCTCCAGACGCGTAAGTAGCCTTACCACTACACGCGGGGCTCTGTAGAGGTGGATACTTCTCTAGCTATACGCGTGAACAAAAAAGATTAAATTTGAAAAAAAGCGCTGTCGGCGGTGATGCTCGCCACACACCACGTAAAATGGTATCACGGGGCGAATAGCGAAGTGCTGAACGTCGTTTCACTACGTTGAATGTTCAAAAAGGTATAAAAGAAAAGATAGATGAAGTATGTTAGCTAGTAAATGAAAAAAGAATTGAATATGCACTTTATTTGAATGAGACGAATTGAATTTATCTAAACTTATCGTGTGTGGACTTATCCAAACACGGTTACCTAACCGCAATCTGGTCTGGTGTCCCAGAGACATATTGGACTTGTCAGGATATGGTGGCCTTTCAGAACGGATGATGAAATGTGTGAAAGATTATGCGTGTGTAAGTCCCAGAATTCTATGGATCAGAAACAAGGTGGGTTTGAACCATATTTTCATGATTATGCTTCTATGCAAGGGAAGAATAATAGGAGAATGAATGATTGTTGAATAGATGATGAAGTTAAAGAGGTAGTACGGAAGAAGAAAGAAGTTTGGCTAAATTTATTAGCCTTTAAAGCCAGAATAAGGATGAATCGGGCAACGAATGTGAATGACGATTTCGAAAGAGTGAAGAAAAGATACACCGAAATAAAGGTGGAACTAAAATTGATACTAAAGATGAAGAAAAAAGAAATGGAAGATAAGTATAATATAAATATAATATAATAGAATAATAGGAAGTCCTCCGACAACTTCAGGGTCAATGTTAAGCTGTTCTGGAAACAAGTAGGTAAGATTGGCTCGTAGAGTTTCAGGGACATCAAGTATGAATACAGTAAGAGGAGGAGATGAATGCTTGTTAAGTGAAGAATGCAATGTTTTGGAACGCTGGAAGATATATTTTGAAAGTTTATTTAGTTGGCAGAACAGTGTGCAAAGACTGGGTAACTGGGCAGAAGCGAGTGAGGCAGACGTTGACTTCTAAGCCCATCCATGAAGATGATGAAAAACAGATTGACATGGATGAAATCGTAAAATCACTGAAGTGTATGAACGTTTGAAAAGCGGCTCGGTACGCAGAGTGTCTGTCTTAATGCTTAAGGGCGGTGACGGGTTGATAGCAAGCCTACTGAAGGATTTTTAATATGTGTTGGAGATACGGCCAAGTGCCGGGCGACTGGTGCAAAGCTGTAATCTTACCACTATATGAAGGTTCACAGCAGGAGTGTACAAACTACTGCGGCATTAGTCTTTCAAGTGTGGTCGGAAAACTATAGGTATGCGAAAGTTTTAATTAATAGAGTGATAAGAATAACAGACAAAACAGTATGGAATGTTCAGGCAGAGTTTAAAGAGGGAATGGGCTGTATGGATCAGATCTTCTCCTTAAGGTGCATAGCCGAAAAGCATCTGCAAAGCACAACAAAGTGTACTGCGCTTTCATTGATTTGGACAAGGCCTATGATAGTGTGCGGAGGGAAGAATTGTGGTCGACACTATGACACTATCTACGTACGGGGTGGACTGGCGCTTGGTGAGGCACTAAAATTGCTGTACAAGGACTCCAGTGTTTGAGTTAGGTTAAATGGGATTTTCACGGATTGGTTTGGCAAGTCCAGGGGTTAGACAGGGTTGTGTAGCGTCACTATGGCTGTTCAACCTATACATGGATAGTTGTTTGACAGATTTAAAAGGGAGTGAGTATGGATTGAAAATGAATGAGTTGCCTGACAAATTTCTTTTCTACGCAGATGATCAAGTTTTGTTTGCATCGTCGGTGGAAGAGTTGCAGGACATGGTAACAGTAATGAACGGAGCATATAAGATAAAAGGAATAAAAATTAATGTAATCAAGACGAAAGTAATGGTTTTTGAAAGAGGTGCAGATGTCTGGGTGTAAAGTAAAGATAGGAGATGAAAGTATTGAACAGGTGAATGAAATATCGATCTGCACGGGTTTGGTTTTGTATGTTTGGGATATTTATCTCTTAATTATGAAACAACTTTTAACACGGTACAATAACAAAATAACATAACATTGCCATTAATCGGGCACAAGTCCAGACTTCGGGCTACTACTGAGAAATTTCTAATGGAAAACCCAATAACACTGCCCGACCTGGGGATCGAACCCGGTACCTCATGCTCAGCAGTCACACTTGCAACCACTAGACCAACAAGGCAGTCATAACAAAATAAAAATAGAATATCACTATGTTGGTGAGAACACTTCAATGACAGCGTCTATTTCCAATTTTTTTGAAAATCTACATAATCTCATGAATTTGGTCAAAGCTCAAAATGGTCTAAGTTGATAAATAATTATAATAATCTGTCAGTTTCCTTTTAACACACAAAAAGTATTTGCTCATGTAGGAAACCATATCAATTTAGTCGCTTTTAATAAAATAATCAATAAGAACTGTTCAATGAAAAATAAAATTTTCGTTACAGATTATCACTGTATCAAGATATTTGCGGAGCTATGACTTGGGAGTAAGTACTATTTATTAACAATGTTATATTTTGATTTGCAATAAAAATAATGTGATATTAATCTTTATTTTTTGCAGTTATGTAAAAAAAAATAGAAAGCCAAAATACTTGAATACGACACCAAAAGATAAGCTAGAAAATTCAACTACCACTAGTAGACCTGAAGTTACTCTAAATGTGACAATATCTGCAACACCTTCAAGCACCATGGCTAATGCAACAGTTACAACACCACTTATTCCTGACGCATCAAATGCAACTACTACGGAAGAACCTAGAGTTACTCCAAATGTGACAATATCTGCAACACCTTCAAGCACCACGGCTAATGCAACAGTTATAACACCACTTATTCCTGACGCATCAAATGCAACTACTACAGAAGAACCTAGAGTTACTCCAAATGTGACAATATCTTCAACACCTTCAAGCACCACGGCTAATGTAACAGTTACAACACCACTTATTCCTGCCGCATCAAATGCAACTACTACGGAAGAACCCAGAGTTACTCCAAATGTGACAATATCTTCAACACCTCCAAGCACCACGGCTAACGCAACAGTTACAACATCACTTATTCCTGCTGCATCAAATGCAACTACTACGGAAGAACCCAGAGTTACTCTAAATGTGACAATATCTGCAACACCTTCAAGCACCATGGCTAATGCAACAGTTACAACACCACTTATTCCTGACGCATCAAATGCAACTACTACGGAAGAACCTAGAGTTACTCTAAATGTGACAATATCTGCAACACCTTCAAGCACCACGGCTAACGCAACAGTTACAACACCACTTATTCCTGCTGCATCAAATGCAACTACTACGGAAGAACCTAGAGTTACTCCAAATGTGACAATATCTTCAACACCTTCAAGCACCATGGCTAATGCAACAGTTACAACACCACTTATTCCTGACGCATCAAATGCAACTACTACGGAAGAACCCAGAGTTACTCTAAATGTGACAATATCTGCAACACCTTCAAGCACCGTGGCTAATGCAACAGTTATAACACCACTTATTCCTGACGCATCAAATGCAACTACTACGGAAGAACCTAGAGTTACTCTAAATGTGACAATATCTGCAACACCTTCAAGCACCGTGGCTAATGCAACAGTTACAACACCACTTATTCCTGACGCATCAAATGCAACTACTACGGAAGAACCTAGAGTTACTTCAAATGTGACAATATCCGCAACACCTTCAAGCACCATGGCTAATGCAACAGTTACAACACCACGTATTCCTGCCGCATCAAATGCAACTACTACGGAAGAACCTAGAGTTACTCCAAATGTGACAATATCTGCAACACCTTCAAGCACCGTGGCTAATGCAACAGTTATAACACCACTTATTCCTGACGCATCAAATGCAACTACTACGGAAGAACCTAGAGTTACTCTAAATGTGACAATATCTGCAACACCTTCAAGCACCGTGGCTAATGCAACAGTTACAACACCACTTATTCCTGACGCATCAAATGCAACTACTACGGAAGAACCTAGAGTTACTTCAAATGTGACAATATCTGCAACACCTTCAAGCACCACGGCTAATGCAACAGTTTCAACACCACTTATACCTACCACATCAAATGCAACTACTACGGAAGAACCTAGAGTTACTCCAAATGTGACAATATCTTCAACACCTTCAAGTACCATGGATAATGCAACAGTTATAACACCAGTTACTACAGACGCATCAAATACCACGAATGCAAAACAATTGGTTAGTATATAATTATGTAATTAATTTTTGCGATCTAGCGGTCCCTGATTGAGGTCATACTTTAGGGGCCTTCGCATTAGTCTCAACCGCGGTTTCTGAATGGCTGATCAATTTAATCTGTTGCCAAATTTAATGTCAACGAATGTGATTGGTCGACCAAAATACTAACAACCAATCACAGCACTTGTTATAAAAAGTGACAGCTGATTAGTAATTTTTGCGTTTTATTTTTATTTTATTTTTTGTCGTGTCGTGTCGCTTTACTCCATTTTACGTGATTAAATAGAACCTTTGTGGCATGGCCACCCGCCGCCATTTTTTTGATGTTGCGTCGCACGATGAAGCTGGTATATATAGGTAGAGGACACTTATTAATCAAATAAAAAATATCAGCAATAAGGTGCCCTAAAGTGTCACGTTGCCGAGATATTTGGAGGCAAAGATCGCCATTGAGAACAACCACAACAACAAAACAAACAACTCAACAAAAATAAAACCGACTTCAAAAAAACGAATAATATAATTACCATATTATAAAACTAACAGTTTCAGAAGTCGGTGCTAATTCACGCTGAACCAAATTAAAGGCACCAACCGAAACTGTTAATTTTATAACATGGTTATTATTTTATTCTTTTTTTTTTGAAGTCGGTTTTATTTTTTAACCGACTAAAAATGCGGAGGAAGTTCTCAATACGACTGTATGTTTTTTTATTATAGTGTTTTTTCTTTTTAGTGGCCTTAATTAAAACAAGGTTGTACCTACTAAAGACTGCTGCTCGTAACCCAATCACATTATCTGTACTGTTCGTCATTAAGGAGTTCCATTGTCTATCTCCGAAGGTCTTCATCAGATCTTCACCAAATTTAAATGGGACCACCTCGAAAGAATACTCTTTCTAACAAAAAAATAATAATTAAAATCGGTTCTTAATTAGCAAAGACATCGCGGAAAAAACATACAGTCGAATTGTGAACCTCCTCTTTTTTTTGAGTCGATTAAAAATGAACTAACTACGTATTTATATGCATTAAATTGCATACAAATAATAGTTCCCAGATTGATTTAACTATTTATCATCATCATGTCTCATGTTAACCAGATATTTGGAACTAAAGATCGGTTTAGTGGGTAAGTAATTGATTAAAGTTCCCTGTTTGAATGCAATCTAGCGCTTATAAACACGTAATTAATTAACTTTAACTGACTACGTTCTGGTCATGTTGATGGTCTCGGCCCACTTTATAGACCCGGCTGTAAGGCTGTAAGGCATACTTCTAATGTATAAATAAATTCATATTTGACGACTCATAAATAATATTGAACAAACATTTTATTTCAGCTTCTTGATAAAAAAGCCGGGATAAAGTGTTTCAGCGAAACGGATTTGGAAGGAGTGTAAGTACAAACTATTTTTATTTCATGACATCACATCACAGAGGTCGGTGGCTGTACATAGGCCTCCACAAAACCCATTACAATGAGCACCTGTTAAACAACTCTGTCGTTCAGGAGGATCCTTCTGCCCACCTTCCTGACACAATCCTCCTTTTATGGCTACCACAGGAAAAGAGATAATATACGAGCCTGTAACTATCCCAACTCACGGCAAAGATCCCTTCTCATACAGAGAAGCAGAGGATTGATCACCACGCTTGCTCACTGCGAGTTGGAGATTTCAGACCATTAAGTCCAGGTTACCTTATGATATTTTCCTTCACCGTATGTCAGCGATGTCTTTTACCAAGAAAGTCCATTAAGCTGCGTCTGATTAATGTGCTTTATCTTTGATGCAGACAGTACATAGCTACCCCTCACTTGATTTAAGAAAGAGAAATCAAGATTAAAGTTCTGGCATGATAATGCTTCCATATGCATCCCATGTGTACCACCTGCTGAAAATCTCCCACCTGGACATTAGTTGTCTCGGCAAACCTAAAAGCCTTTAAAGAGACTCCGGAACCAGGTTGGTCGAAGCAAGGAAAACCTGCTCAGGTTGAGTTTCATAGACGATTCAAGCCTGGAGTTAATGCGGTGCTGTTCCACTAACGATGGGTCACCTGACGTCATGCCCTGCGTGCCCTGATACCTGCACGTTACAGGAACTAATGGACGCTACTGATAACGCTAAACTCGTAGCTAAGATCTGGGCCGACTCAATTTAGATTGCCATCGACACGCTAAGAAGACGACTAGGAATACAAGAAGTAGAATAGTTCTTGATGATTTTTTTAACTATATCTCTTTTTTCTTTTGCAGCATAAAATTGGTGAAAGTAATATGCGCATGTTCTAAGTAAGTTTTATTTAGTATTTTTGAAATACTTATTTAGTATGTAGGACCATTGTTGGTATCTTAATGCCCGGTTCCTATAAAAAACGAATCGTTTTGCTTACCAATGGTAGAATTTTTAATTACCAAACTGGGCATATAAATATTCTCGTTAGCTAATTTTACCTGTGATAGTTACTTCCATATGGGAGGGTCTACTAGGCAAAGCTATGAGGTCTATTGCTTTATTATTGGTAAAGATACAAAAGTCCCAATTTTAAACAATAACGCTACGTAAATTATAGGAATCGGCCATAAGGCTGTCATACATAGTCTAACAGTTTTATGTCTGACCTATACCTATAATATAATACTTTTAGCTAATAGATCATCCACTGAGGATCTAAGGCTAGTACGTTAAGATCATATCTGTAATACCTATAAATATTTTCCATTTTTTGCAATTCCTCCGAATAAGTAAAAATGTTTAATTTATTTAATAATAAATAATATTCTAAATCGACCAAGTAGCTTAGAAGGAGAAGTCAGTTATTATTTATTTTTATTGTTTGATATGATTGTATTCAACCATTATTCATTTATATTTTTACTTTTCAGCAAAAACATAATCGACAATGGCGAGGTAAGTCTTTTTTTTCCTCTTTTAAATTTTTTTCGAGCTATTAGTTCACTTTGCGTGACTATTGAAGCTTCATAGTACCACATAGAAACGAGATCAAAAATAATAACTAAGAACAACCATAACCTTTCTCCACAACCACAAGAACAATAGTATGAAAATATGCTTTTAGAACCGATTTCATCAACGTTGTATAACTTTCATACGAGGAATAAATTTGACGTTTTGACAGCTTATGTATAGATATTATCTTCCTCTTAGCCTTTTCCCAATTATCTTGGGGTCAGCTTCCAGTCTAACCAGATGCGGCTGAATACCAGTATTTTACACGGAGCGACTGCCATCAGACCTCCGCAACCCAGTAACTGGGCAATGCCGATATCCTAAGGTTAAACCGTTTGTCAGACTTTCGGGCTTCTGACTACCCGTAACGACTATCATAGGTATTCGTATGACACCCGGGACCGACGGCTTAACGTGCTCTCCGAGGCACGGAGGGGTCTCGATGTGTAACAAATGGTCACCCATCCACGGACTGACCGCGGCAAGCGCAGCTTAACCTCACAAATCGTACGATCGGCGCGGTTGTTATTTAGCCACGAGCCCCCTTATGTACCTATAGATATTATGTCAAAACTAATTCCTCAGATAAAAGCTATCCGATGCTGGTAAAATTAAATAAACTTAGGGCGGATTCGACCAAACCCGAATTTATACACGAGTAACTGTACCAGGAATAATTTATTCCACGATTTTATTCTCGAATAAATCAACAGTCATTTTTCCATGCAATCTAACGTATAACTCTACTTGGAATAGTTACTCGCGAATAGCGGAGTGAATGTGAACATGTGGTGAACGAATGTAATACCCGGCAAAGAACGTTGTTCTACAAACGGGAGAGTGCAGAAGCTTAACGCATGTCAACTCTCATTTGTCGTATTATAGAGTAGAAAAGTTGCGGTCAACGTCAATAGTCTCAGTATAATTTGAAATGTTTGAAGTTTTGCTTATCGGTTCGGTTTGGTGCACGTGGTATTTATTATCGCGTTTTGCAAGTTTAGATAATCATATTTATAAAATGAGTGACGTTGTGCGTAAACGTAGTCCTCATAATCATAATACCGTCAAACCTGGCAACTTTGCCCTTGAGGTATGACTTTGCCCAGCTGTGCATTTTTTTAAAAATTTGATGCATAGCAAATTTGTCTATAGTTAGGAGTATTCTTTTGCCTGTGGTAGAAAATTGATTATTTTTCTGACAATACCAAGTGACGTAATGTCACCTATGTTACTTCCGTTGGCTGTCAGGAACCTTTAAAAGTTGGTATTGTTTTTAGCGGGCAAAAACCAATCAAAAAAATTTATCAAAAAGTGATAGTTGCAGATACAGTAGGTAATTAATTTTTTTGCCACCGTTAATATGTATGAAATGAATAATATAGACTGGTATTTCACACAAAACATCTCATAAAATTGTGAAATATATTGATGGGCAAAGTCACATGCATGTTTTTTGAGCATGGTTGACAACATTGCCCACCAATTTTTTTTCCGTAGGGTTGTCACCTGTAATTTTTAAATTTATTATAATTTTAAGAGGTACCTATGCACAAACTAATAGAACGCTAAAAGAGAAAAACTTGTAAATGTTTTGGTGGCTTCTGATGAATAAGATTGTCCAATGACCAAGTTGGACTAGAAAACGCTAGTTTTTAGCAAATTGGAAGAAAAGAAACCTGATGTTACATATTTAATGAAACAATTCCCAGCAATACATGTGTAGAACTATTTATAAATAGGCATTCATCGAATTTGTTAGTTCGAACAGTATCTGCAACTGGTGACTGTCTTCCGACATATTGTGTAGATGTTTAGTCACATATTTTGTCTTTTGGCTACCTTAAAGTTAGTAATATATCGTAGCAATATAACTTAACTGGCAATATACCGTATATCTTCATTTTGTATCCATTACATACTTATTGAATTTATGATTATCTCAATAGAAATATTCCACATCAAAAACTTTATCATTAAGTATTTAAATGTAGCATTTATTCAATGATGACAGCCCTTAGACATTGACCATTATAGTAAGAAAAATGTACTAGGAGGCTTTTTGACTTTGCCCACTCAATTTTGAAGGACAACGAATATGTTCATTCATCTCATAATTTGATACTATACTTTATGGCCCTGTATTTATATTCAGCCATTTTTAAAATAATGATACGGTTTATAGTATCTGAAATATTACAAGTTGGCAAAGTTGCCAAAAACCTGTGATTCTTTGCCCAACAATTATAATTGTGTTTTTTACACACACAAATTCATTTTTCTGGAAATTTTCAATAATAAATATCGAGATATGAACATATAGTATTGTGTGGTACAAAAATAATATGAAATACATTAACGTTTTCGGAAATAACTCAACTAATGCAAAAATACTCTGATTTTTTGGGCAAAGTTGCCAGGTTTTACTTCAATTAAATCTATTCTCTCTTTTATCCACCTTGGACGTTTAATAACTTCCTCATCACTATCACTATCTTCAATCAAATTATTTAAACGTTGCATTATATGTTTTTGGAACAATACCTTGTGTTGAGTTTAAATTACAGCTTAAAACAATAGGACGCCATTTTGTTATTCTTGGAATAAGCTCCCTAATCCATGCCTGACGGCAGTATAGTGACTATTCCCGAATAGACTCGTTATTCCTCGAATTGTAGTTGGTTAAACGTGAAATTGAGTTATTCTCGAGTAAGTCACGATTTACTCCGAGAGTAAAATTTATTCCTGGTTGGTCGTATTCGCCCTTAAACTAACAAATAGTAATTTTATTGCATAATTGGACGTAGTTAAGCAGAAAGGTCTCAATCCACACAGTCACTTTTGAGTTATTGAAGTTTTAAGTTCAGAGTGGTTTCCTTCAGTGATGCTGTATTTGTATTTATTTACATAATTACACATCCTTGGTAACATTGGTGGTTGATGGTTATATTGTGTATTTCTGGACTTCTTTAGGAAAATATAGGGTTGGGTGATTTAAGCAGGTTGGGTCTTTATCTATACTAATATTATAAAGAGGAAAGATTTGTATTTTTGTATGTAACGAATAAACTTAAAAACTACTGGACCGATTTCAAAAATTCTTTTGCCGTTAGAAAGCTACATAATCACTGAGTAACATAGGCTACGGGCGAAGCCGTGAGGACACAGTTAGTAGGTGATAAAACGAAAATACCTGCCTAATATGTGGTTTGGTTCCTTGTCACAAAAACGTATTTCCATTGTTTATTTCTTGGATCTTTTTTGCTGAATGAAAGGCCTTATAGACCATTTTGGTACCAATATCTCATTTTTGACCATTTTGTGGATTGAGTCCTTTCTGCTAAACTACGTCCAATTTATTGTACAAAATTTACACCAGTCCAATTGAAATAATAATAGATACACTAAAGAAAAAAAAACAAGTTTTGTATTGTGATTCTATCAATTTTGCTTTTATTCTTATCTACATTAGGTGCCAAACGTTTTAACCGCTCTGAAGTCGGCGAATGGTTGCACAGTACTCAGCTATTTGCCACTGCCCTGGAATTCAGACTACAGAACGGTTAAAAAGTTTAGCGCGTACTATAACTACATACAACGAAACACACGGCCTTCGTGCTAGACAGTTGATTCAAAGACTCGTCTTCAATGTTGTATCTCTGCGTATAAACTTACTTTTACGTTATTCTTCCAGGCACCGTGTGATGTTCCGAACGGACTAGACGGTTTGAGTTCAGAAATGTAAGTTGTTACTTTTCATGTTTTATTGTCTGATGTCGTAACGCGTTGTCTGTTTGTAAGAGGCTTATTGCAATCGCCCGAAACCACACATAGCGAAGAACATAAAACATACGAAACAGGCATAAGAATGTTAAACGCATATTAAGCCCAAGTCACACAGGTAGGGGCTTCACTTGGTGCCACGCTTGGTGCCAAGCTTGGTAAGTAGCGTGGCCCGAAGCGCGCAGTGTGGATTGCTGAACTAGGTGTTCGGTGCTATCAGTCTAGGTCAATACAGTCCTCCGTCTTGTTGACACACCGATGCGTCCGATCGTACATTGGTTCGCTTGGGTATGTTCACCTAGCACACAGCGTGACTCTAAGCATCAAGCGAAGCACCTGCCTGTGTGGCTTGGCCATAGTTTATTTTAAACACTTTGACAATGCGTTGAATAACGCACCGAGGCTTACGCTAAAGACCATTTTTTTTTCTAAATGTATGTTTTGCTTGAAAAACATGATTGACAAGCTAATTGATAACATAATACATTATCCATTAATTACCTTATATTTTAAATTTAAGTCGGAAAGTACTAATCCGCATCCGCGGGAACAGTATTAAAGCAATTGTTAAAATTTATAAACTCTACTATTTTTATTTGCATATTTTTTTTCTTTTGTTATCTAAAAATAATCGACATCCTTGACAAGCATATTTTTATGAAATCTTTGAACAGTGACCTTTTGGGGAATGTTGTATAACAAACATGATTCATTATTATGAGTATATAAGGTCCAACCAAAATACCTGGACAAACTTTTACACACTGTTCAGTACGTCTAACTAAACATATCTATGCAAAAAAACGAGACCTAAGTGAATTTTTTTCTGACCAAAAAAGAATAACGTTTTAAATTGCCTGTACTGTCTTAAGAATAAACTCATCCATTTTTAATGCATCGACTGTCGCCGGGGCGCGCGCTATTTCCGCGCCGTGTTTTACCTAACAGGCGAAGTGAAAAATGAAAAAAAATATAATTAAATTAAAATGAATGATGAAAAACATTTTTTGGTTAGAAAAAAATAATCACTTGGATCTCGTTTTTTTTTGCATAAATATGTTTTGTTAAACATACTTAACACTGTGTAAAAGTTTGTCCAGGTATTTTAGTTAGACCTTATATACTTTAACAACCTTTCGGATTAGTATCCGCTTTCCGATTAACCTTGTAGGTATACTACACTTTGTGTTGGCAATATTTGGTACCATAAGCATTTCAGTGTGTATAAGACTATAAAAATAACAAATAAATAACAATTTGTTACAGGTTGGCTAAAGTAGATAAATTATGCGAATCCATTGGGTGAGTAGTTAATTTTGTTACAAATATTTTGCATTTTAAATAAAATCTTGTATTATTATATAATTAATGGGAAAATTATTTTACAGAAAAATCAGTGAAATAGAATATTCAACCACTACAGAAATCACTTCCACCGAAGCAACTGTTGTAAGTGACACAGAGCCCACAGATAGTTCAACAGAAACTGACAGCGAAACACCTTTTGTTAACGTAACAACACCTAAAAACACTCATCTGAACGAGACAGAAAATAACATGACAACACAAAATCCAAATGCAGGCACACGCACTATGATGAATACACCTGGAGAAGATCTGCATGTAACAGATAACCACATGTCACAAGAAAATTCCTCATCGGACGAGAATTCTAATGAAAACCATTCAGATGCTTCAAGCACACCTGTTACTAATCTGACTGAGGGAGAAGTAACTAATCTAAGTAAAACAGAAACTACTTATTCTCCAATAACTGCGACAACACTGGACAATAATACTCAAGCAAACCATACAGATTCACCAGGCACATCTAGTACTTATCCAGGCACACCTGTATATAATCTGAATATAACTGAGGGAACTACTTATTCTCCAATAACTGCGACAACACCGGACAATAATACTCAAGCAAACCATACAGATTCACCAGGCACATCTAGTACTTATCCAGGCACACCTGTATATAATCTGAATATAACTGAGGGAACTACTTATTCTCCAACAACAGCGACATCACCGGACACGTCTAAAACTACCAAATCAGAAATGTAAGCTTTAGAATTAAAGGAAAAACTATTTTGATATACAACGTGTAATGGGAATAACGCAAACACTCAAAAACTCCAGTAAAATTTCAGTGTATGTATTGTGATTCACAATACATACACTGAAATTGTACTGTGATGCGCTTAGTGGCCAAATACTCTAGTCTAAGACTAAGTCTCGTGCTATCACTGTCACTATAAGCCAAAGTGACAGTGACAGCATATTTCTTTGGCCATATTTCTTTAAGAAAATGGTCTTACTTTTTATTGTTAACTGCATTTAAAATTCAGTCTTATAGCCTTGAGATAAGGCTCAAATTTTTTTAACTCAATGAAAATAATGACTTTTATGAAGCGGGTTTAAAAAAAAGACATTAAAAAAACTGCTTTCATCGTTTGCGTTAAGGTACACGTTGTATATCATATCAGCCCCGAAACGCCTGTTAATTGTTATATAAAAATTCCTAATTATTTCAGCCTCCCTATATTGGGGCCTGAAGGGGGTCAAACGAATGCTAAAGAGTATTCAACGCCAACTATTGTAGCTCTCGGCATTTGTGGGTTTGCTTCCGGCGTACTCCTATCCATTGCCACCAAAATGGCATATAATCGGTACAAGAGAAGAACTTATGGTATGTTTATTATTTTTGAATACCATAAAATATAGGTATACAGGATGTAAAAATAGCCTTAACGAAGCCGAAGTCTACGAATACTGTACATAAAACGAAGTAACATACAGCAAAAATAAATGCTGGGAAACGACTTTTGTGTTTTTGGTATTAAAAAACAGCTTTTAATTGTAGCGCGCAATGGAAGCGGGCGCGCAGCAGACGGTACATACATTTCAAAAATTTTGATAATGTTTTTATAGTTGAATGTTTAGTAATAACATTTAAACTTCGTTTTCGTGAAAAACGTACATAAATATAGTGACTTTGACCTTCAATATCTCCATAACCAGTCGGTTCCCAGATATGGCCTAATAACAAAAAATCTTCGTTATGATGGCAAGAATTCGTGGCTCTCTGATTAGTTAAGGGTATTTTTACACCTGATATAACAGCGCTATGTAATGCCGAGTTCGCATCTGTCCACTCTACGTGCATCCTCAGAAAATAGTGTGGGTGTGTACGCGAAGTTTTTATGTATCCCGTGTTCGCTGCGCTTTATATGCGTGGTCCGTGCTCATGAGCTGCACTGGCGCATGTGTGGATACGACTTGTTGTTCCAAACCTGATCTATAATTTATGTTTTGGGAGAGACATACTTGGTTATATAACTCGATGCTATAATTCAAAATATATTAAACTGATTTTTTTCAACACATTTCAGTACTTAATTACCACCGGGCATAGTGGATGGACACATTACGAAGATTCATTAGCCAGATTCGGATCCTGCTAGCATTGAAAGTGGTTCTATCAGAAAATTAATTTCTTCATGAGCCAATTCATGTTCTTCAAGTAGCAGAACTACTACCTTGAATGCATAGCAACCACTCGAAGCCATATCTAGTAACAGCGTAGAAGATCACTCGTCTAAGGACTAACCCACATCTGATGGAAGATACGTCGCCGATCTTCCTCCGGTAAACATAATTCCATACAAACATCTCATACCGTACATATTTGACCGAAGATGCGTTACTAAGATTCCTCGGCGACGTATCTTCCGTCAGATGTGGCTTGGCCCTGAGAATCTTGAACTATAGTTGTAAAAGGTTTCAACATTTTAAGGTTCACACGCATTTGTATTTGCGTTGCTCTGCGACATATTATTCTTATATACAGTAATTCACACTGTGTTGTGTATCTGTTACTCTGTCTATTAAGAGAGTTGTGTTGTGCAGCGCTTCGCTAGTGCAGTTAGACTTTCAAAAGTTGTAATACATCAAGATGCCTCGTGAAATCGGATCTTAGAGCTCTGCCTCATTAGTGCATTGCGTTGCGTCGTCGCACGCGATGTTTCAACGGCGGACGAGAGACGAAGCGGGGGGAGGGTGATTCGCTGCGTTGTCGGAGCTCCGGTGCGACGACGGACAGTGTTCCACTGCTAGAGGAGCAAATGATGCGTCGTCCTCTTGCGCTGCGATGACGTGCGTCGTCGCAACGCAGGTGTGGCATACAATGAGTTGATCCGTTGCGACGACGCAACGCAACACACTAATGAGGCATCGCCTTTATCAGTACCGGTCATAAAAATCGGATAATGTGCAATCGTCGTTGCATTATCCGATTTTTAGGATCAGATAGGAAGGCGCGTGTAGCTTGCTTTAATATCACCTCAAAATCAAACATAAAATCATATAGAATAATTCGACCTCATTTTTGAACAGACCATTTTTTCGAAAACGATATCAATGTTCCAGTTGCTATATCAGTATCGATTTTGTTTTATATTCTGTGAAACGGCTGAAAAGGTCTAAGAAAATGTTAAGAAGTCAGCTCTGTGATCCTGGCTTGTAGTTATACCTATACATATAGATAAGATTTGTAAATTAGTAGTTTTAATAAGCTACGGACTGCCTTGTTGGTCTAGTGTTCGCAACCGCGTCTGCTGAGCATGAGGTCCTGGGTTCGATCCCCGAGTCGAGCAGTGTCATTTGGTTTTTCTACAAGGAATTTCTCAGTAGCAGGCCGGAGTCTGGATTTGTGTGAGATTAATGGCAATAGGCTCGCCCCCTATTTCATGGGACTTAAACATAACTGGCGAAACGAGGGTGTACTAAAACACCTCTGCCGAACCCTTTGGGGAATACAAGGTGTGATGTTATGTTTTTAATAAGCTAAGGATATCGATATAAGAAAATGATGATGGATAATTTAATACGCGTGTTAAAATTTTTAAAGATTCAATAAAAACTTGGTAGCTCTTTTGAGATGGTACTCGTATATTATTTTTCCATTATTCTTTTTAAATGTTAAGAAATATAATAAATTTAATATATGAAAATAACGCCTTTAAATAACGTTTTTTTGGAACCTTTCCCCCAACAATCCCTCTATATCTCTGTTACTTGGATTCGTGTGCTCCATCTTAGACCCTGTCTGCGCTTACCCTCCTCAGGTGAGACTAGGGCCAAACGCGACCACGACAAAGAATAAAAGAAAAACAATTTAAAGTGTCAATATTGATTTGTCATATATTTAAATAACGATGAAGGCAAACTATGAGTCAGATTTAGGCATTCTGCTTGTAATGGACGGCTGTTGACACGTCGTTGTCTGAAACTGAAAAAAGATGCACATCAGGGCAAAGGAGATCGGATATTTTTGTATGGGCCTTGGTCCAAGTGGCGTCGGAAGATGATACGTTATCAAGTATTCAGTACCGCAAACCGGGGTTAGTTTGATCAATTTCAAAATTGAAGTGTATTTTTCTCTTGAAATATGAGTTTTTTTTTTAAAATAAAAATACAAATATCGATTTTGTTTATGATAACTACTTCTTGAATAAAATTATAATTATTCTTATTACTTTTTGAGAAAAAGATAAAAATGTTTGTAATAAATGTTAAACTATGATTTGATGAAGATACTTTGATACCTCTCTTTTTTTGTAAGGAATTCGAAAGTAACCCCAATAAGGAATAAATAATTACATAAAACTATTACTGACATATTTTTAATAATTTTTCATCAACCGGAGGAGGAAGACGCAAGGATCCACCCACTGCGACTAATCACATGCTAACAGTGACGTTTAATGCTGCGAATCGTAAAAAAATAATAGTAATAATGCGTTCTGAATTCGTACAATTTGAGTTTTATTACGAAACGATTTTTTTATCAAAGTTACCCCAGGATTCAAAGTAACCCCCGGTTTACTGATACTTAATTATAATGTTATTTGTTAAAGCCCATGAAATTCCCTACGTCTTACTTTTATGGAGGAACGAGGTATTGTGTTCCTCCAACCCGGCGGAGTCTTATGCCTGGCGGGCCACTGCCCAACGGTTAATGTTGGGAACTTGTATATATAGGTACTATCTGCGTGTCAAACTTCGATACCGCGATGCAGGATAGTTCGCATGTCGCGCGATAGGTGCCGCCACACTTTCAACTAAAATTTAGTTTTAGCCTAAGCCGAACCAGTTTGTACAAAACCTAGTTAGTATTGACAACGGCGGGTCTTAGTCTGGCGGGCTACTGTGCAACGGATGTCTTTAGATGACTGCCTTTAGATGCTCCTTGCGGACCGTTTCTACATAACCGGGTAGTTATTGTGTTGGGAAGTTATACTATATGCGTGTCACAAAAACAAGCAGTACCAGCAAACAAAAACAAGAGACTGAAGACGACGCACATAACCAGTGTGAACTTGGTTTCTTCAGAAGAAGCGAAGTTCGCGCCGGTTATGCGCGTGAAATGTGCGCCCCTCCCTCAGGCCCCTCGGTCCCCTTTAGTGCCTTGCTTTTATCGTGGTGCGTCTAGAGTGTCTCGCTATCTCATTTTCACGTATTTATTAAAGAAATACCACGTGTTTGAACTGTTCTGAGTCAGATGCGTGCAAATGAACAATATAATAATATAAGAAGTGGGTTGATGTTAGGGTTGCCACCCGTACTATAATATATAGTATCGTACTATATTTCAGTAAATTGTACTATACCTATATATACTGGCCTGCAAAAATAAGTATCACACTTTTAAAATTGCAATAACTTTTTAGGTACACAAGATATATTTTCGAAACAAAAAGGACTCAAAAAAGAGTTTAACTTTGTTACTATAGTTTCAAAGAAAGTTGATAAAAATTGCTATAAAACGTTTTTTATTTTAAATCTCTAACTTCTATAGTTTAGAAAAAATTGAAATTTTAAAAGTGTGATACTTATTTTTGCAGGCCAGTGTATTATAGAAAAATAATATAAAACGAAAAATACTATATTTTATCCCTAAATCAACTGTCGCGCTTCTTTGTGATAACTGTAAAAAAGGAAAGAAGAAAGAAATAGAGCATCTATTAATTTAATTAAAAATGTATTGTTAATTTATTTTAATATGAATTTAAATTGCTCAGATTCCTATAATTATTTTAAAGGTAATAATAGATCATTGATGGCCAAAGCAAAGAGCTATAACTAATATACATGGAAAAATAAATAATGATAAAAAATAAATGTATACTTTTTCTTTTCCTGAATTTCACAAAAGTACCTACTATATTTTTGCATCTTTTTGGGAAAAATACTATACTTGTTCAAAAAAAGGTGGCAACCCTAGTTGATGTAGGTATATACATATATTTGAATATTCATATTTGAATATTTTATTATTTCGGTTTAGCCAATAACTTTTTCTCCCGCGATAGATTTTTAGCACCAAGCAGAGCCTGGCACACCCCCCCGTCTTCCCCAGACGGGGGATAGTCCATGAGGATTTCCCCACGTGAGAAAAAAAAAAAAAAAAAAAAAGGCCGCACACCCTAAGGGGTCACAGAAATGTTGGTCAAGGCTGGCTCTACTATAGAATGAATGGAGCGGCCGCCACAGGCGCAGGATTGGCCCAAATGGGGTTAGATGCGTCAAGAAAAGAACAAATAAATTGTTCTGCCTAGCCATTTCCCAACTATGTTGAAGTCAGCTTCCAGTCTAACCAGATGCGGCTGAATACCAGTATTTGACACGGAACGACTGCCATCAGACCTCCGCAACCCAGTAATTATTGGGCAATGCCGATATCCTAAGGTTATACCGGTTGTCAGACTTTCGAGCTTCTGACTTCCCGTAACGATTGTCATAGGTATTCGTATGACACCCGGGACCGACTGTTTAACGTGTTCTTCGAGACACGGAGGGGTCCCGATGTGTAACAAACGGTCACCCATCCACGGACTGACTCGCGCATGTGCAGCTTAACCTCGCAAATCATATGACCGGTGCGGTTGTTAATTAGCCACGAAAAGAGTAAATTAATAATAGCAAATTTTTTATTTTAAAACAAGCTTTTTTTAAATGCTCTAAAAAGAAGAAAATAAACTTTAAATTAAATCAAACCCATCAATTTATTGCATTATACAATTTATATGATATAAAAGCTTGTAGCGAGATTTATCTGTGTAAATATATTTTATGAAATACATTTTTTAAATTAAGTACTTGTGTCAAGATCCATTTAATGTATTCTTGTTTTTACACAGGTAGGTAAATCGCGACAAGCTTTTATATCATACTAGCTGCCCGGACAGACTTCGTTCTGTCAAAAGTTATTGGCCTGTAGTGGGAAAAGAACAGTGTTGTTTTTACTATTTTCCACGCAATTTTTATGTTTTTTCTCTCCATAAGAACCTTCCTTGTACCTTAAGGAATATAATTTTAAAAAAAATTGCCGAATTGGTCGAGCCGTTCTCAAGTTTTGCGCTTAGCAACACATATGTGTGCCGAGAGTGTAATGATCAATGCACACGCGTTTCATAAGACGTTTATCAACACACTTGCGAGGAAAATAAGAGACTTTAAGTCTTTAATACAAAATTATTTATGAAAAATGGCGCGTGGATTTCTTTAACATATATAATTAATCTGTGGTGCCCGTGACCGAGTTAGCTATGCACGTGCAGGTGAAAAACCACAGGGCAAACAGCTTAATATTTAAAAAAAAAAAATATTTTTGTGTTTATAACACAAATTAATTGTAAGCGAGGGATAAGGAAAACAGCAGGATGCAAATAGGCGAGCGAAAGAAAAGATGCGTGCAAAAAAAATACTGATAAAATATAACAGTACCAAATGTGACAACAAAGGCGCGGGGTGGCGCGACGGTCGGCCATCTTTTTATACGACGCCTACATTAATTCAGGTTAATTTGCTGACAAAAATAAATAATTTAATGAAATGAAATGTTTATTTATATTTTAATTAACACAGCTTGTTTATTTTATTTATATAATAAAAAAGTTTACAATTTTTTAGACGTATAAACGCATTGCTAAAATTTAAAAAAAATGTAAAGTGAAATTCGTAGACATATTATATCATTAATCTGTGGTACATTTTACTGGACTAGTCCGTAATAAGCTACATTATGAACCTAAAAGCGGTGCAATAAGAGCCACTTTATGAGCAACTGTGTTGAAAATTATATTTACCTATAGTTTTAATTTTAGGGACATACCCGGACACATTGAATAATTATATGATAATCCTACGTAGACAGCCGTCCTGTTTAAATAAAAATACAGGATGTATCGTGAATGATAATAAGGTGTAACTGATAATAATTAAACTTCCATAATTTAACTGCAGAGCGCCATTATCACGAGATAAGTTCGCGAGAATGTGTCGGTTCGCATTATTTTTAATAGTTTTTATACAATTGTTCAATTTATATTATATGGAAAGTGGTATTTGCACTAAAGAGGACTAGTAAGTGCTTCTATTATTGTATTCTTAACTAGCTGCCCGGACAGACTTCGTTCTGTCAAAAGTTATTGGCCTGTAGTGGGAAAAGAAAAGTGTTGTTTTTACTATTTTCCACGCAATTTTTGTTTTTTCTTTCCATAAGAACCTTCCTTACCTTAAGGAATATATAAAAAAATGAATAGCCGAATTGGTCGAGCCGTTCTCAAGTTTTGCGCTTAGCAACACATTTGGCGATTCATTTTTATTTATATTTTTATTTAATATCAAGCTTATATTTTTTATTCATGTCTCTGTTATTCTTCAATGTAAAATTCAGTTCAGCAAACGTCGATTAATGGCATTTACAGCCGACAGCCGTGCCTTAAGCCTGTGCCTTGTGCTGTGTGTTGCTTGGATTGTTTTGCGAAAACATAAAACAAACTGTGTCTGCTTACACCCGCTTCTTATGGCCGAAAATTAATTGTTTTGTTTACCAATGGTAGCATTTTTATTGTTCTACTAGGATAGAGTTGGAATCAAATTGTATCTGTGATAGCTAACGTACCTATAGCTACTACGCAAAGTGTCATTTAAAAGTTTTACACAAGGTTAGTCGGAAAGGGGGTACTAAGCCGCGGGCCACTTAAAGTATCAGTGATGACCATTTTAAAGCAAGTGTTAAAATTTCAAAATTCGATCATTTTTATTTGCATGCAAAAAGATTATTATTTTAGTTTTTTCAAAAACATACATACCTGCTTTAGTTATAAATTCAGAAAATTAAGTCTCTAATCCGTGACCCCAAATATGACCTAAATAGTAAACACAGCTGATCATAGCTAAGGACAGATAGATTTTAGCATATTTTTTACGAAATCTTTGAAAAGCTATTTCTCTTAAACTATCGAGTTTTGGGGAAAGTTGTAGAACAAAAGTTATCCATTATTATGGATACCTTAACACCCTTTCGGCTTAGTACCCCCTTTCTGACTAACCTTGTATATTCGTTGCCATTAATTATATTGGTAAAGATACATACAAAGGCAAAACTTACTATGAGGTCCTTTTCGCTGCTACTCCATAAATAAATATCGATAAGGACTTTCAACTTGTCACTGATAAATTATAGAGTTTACCCAAATTCCACGACAAGGGTCACAACATACAGGTTTTATTTTTCGGTATTAGGTTGCTAAATGGGCCTGTAAACACACAGCCCACCTGACAGGGAGCTGTTACAGACACCTATATACACCTGCAACCCCAAGTGGATTGCTGATGCGTTGCCAACCGTTTAGACAAAGTTGAAAAGTATCATAATTGTGATCAATTTCACCGCCATCCATAACTTTAAGCCGGAACATAGCAATATTATTATAAACGGTGTAAATAGACCCTTAACGAAGCCGAAAGGCACTTATTCTCCACGTCATTGCGATATTTTTTTTGTTCTGGACTATGCCTGGGAACCTTCTAGTTGCGGAGATATTGGAGGTCAAAGTTCACAACTTTTTTTTAAATACTACCTATAGTTTTGAAGGTTGCAAATGTATTTGAAATACCTCCATTACCCGTTTACTACTCATTGCATCTATCAGCGTGCAGTGTTTTGAGTGCGTTACTTTGAGCTTTACAGTAAAACGAAATTTTTCACCCAAAAAAAAATGTCGTTTCCCAGCGAAATTTTTTGCGTGGGGTTACTTAGTTTGATGTACTGAATGCATGGTTGACGGCTTCGTAAAGGGTCTTTTTACACCTTGTATAAATATGTACATAAAGAGCAGAACGTAACAACCGTTTTTACAGTGTTCATTTTTTTTAATTTCCTCCAGTTATTATCGCACTGGGTCTGAATATTATTGGGCCACATACGCGACATATGAGAAGGAACGAGGCTGTTGGTTTTTCTGCGACAAAATAAGAGTGGTTCACAGTTATAGAGCTTCCAGAACTGTTAATGTGAGTTTTACTGTGTATATCTTTGAAGCATACAGTTACATGCAGGAAGCATATAGATTTCTTTAAAAGTACAGTTTTCGTTTACAAAAATTATCAAACAGTTTGTTTTTGTTGTCAAACAATTTGACAGTACTATTTAAGAAAGCTGCACGCTTCCCGTACTTTTCATTCTTCAAAAAAATACCTTAATCAGCCAACTGATCCAATTTTAAAAACTTTTATTTAGCTTTCTTTATTATCTGTCTGTCTGAATGCTACGAATCTTGTAAGTCAATTTACAATTTACATACAGTTTTTAGTTCAGAAGACAATAATATTAACAGTTTTTTTTTACAAACAAGTAAAGTGACAAAAAAGTAAAAAATAAATTTGTATAAAAAAATAAATAAAAAAAAATAAATGAAAAAAATTTGACCAAAAAACAAATTTATTAAAAAAGAGCGTAAAATACACAAAAAGTAAAACAAAAAATGTTTGTGTTTTGTATTAAAAAAAAGCTTTATTTTTCAAATATTGATTTATTTAATTGACCTATATGTATCAATTAGATACATTTCTAACGCGGAAACGCTAGAAAATGACCCACTCGATAACGGTTGACCAACTCAGATTAAGCCCCGGTGGACGTACCTTTTCGAATGTGACTCGAACTAGTTGACGGTCAAATAAAATCGATCAACAATCACGCTATAGTTTTTTTTTAATGTATGCGCAAATAATTAAATTTTGTGCTGACCGATCTAACCTGCCAGTGACATAAAAAAAACTGAGAACCTCCTTTTTGAAGTCGGTTAATCATCATCATCTTCCTGCCCTGGTCCCAAGTTACATGGGGTTGGCGCAATATGTTTTTCTCTTCCACTCTTCCCTGTCAGCCGTCTCATTATCATTTACTCCCTTATCTTTCATACCTTCTGAAGTCAGATAATATATCAAAAAAATAAATTTTGTTATCTATTTCAGAAAAAAATAACCTATTTAAACACAAAATGCTGCAGCGGTTACGATAAAGATTGGAATTTTTCAATGTAAGTACTTAACTGATTAAACTAAAACCCAAAATATTTAATTACGAACTACGTTTTACTAGACCACCTAATAATTTTCTAAATAGTGCTTACTTGACTTTTCAGACGTTGCAAAGAGCCTTAAAATCATTTTATTAATGAATTAACTTAAAGTAAGACAAACAATTTTATTATTATAAACAAAAAAAAAAAACTTTTTTTATTCATTACTAGCTGCCCGGACAGACTTCGTTCTGTCAAAAGTTATTGGCCTGTAGTGGGAAAAGAAAAGTGTTGTTTTTACTATTTTCCACGCGATTTTTATGTTTTTTCTCTCAATAAGAACCTTCCTTGTGCCTTAAGGAATTTATAAAAAAAATAGCCGAATTGGTCGATCCGTTCTCAAGTTTTGCGCTTAGCAACACATTTGGCGATTCATTTTTATATATATAGATAATACCGTATTAATAGTTTTAGTAAGTATTATTGTACGTAGAGAAGAAAGCATTATAATTAATACAAGGTTAGTCGGAAAGGGGGTACTAAGCCGCGGGCCACCTAAAGTATCACTGATGACTATTTTAAAGCAAGTGTTAAAATTTCAAAATTTGTTAATTTTTATTTGCATGCAAAAATATTTTTATTTTAGTTTTTTTTCAAAAAAAACATACCTGCTTTAGTTATGAATTCAGAAAATTATTTTTCTAATCCGTGACACCAAATATGACCTAAATTGTAAAAGCAGCTGATCATAGCTATTATGGACAGATAGATTTTAGCATATTTTTTACGAAATCTTTGAATAGCTATTTCTCTTAAACTATCGAGTTTTGGGGAAAGTTGTAGAACAAAAGTTATCCCCTATTATGGGACTTTAACACCCTTTCGGCTTAGTACCCCCTTTCCGACTAACCTTGTAGTATAACACTGATTACTTGGAGAGAACACTTAAAAGTTCATAAATAAATTGTAACGTTCGGCGGAGCTTACTCATCAATGAATGATATCAAATTCTATAAAAACCTATGACATCATAATCATTTTTGCTCCTCCCGATCTTATCTCAGCGTAACAGACCAGTTTAATAATAATAAAATATTTTAGATTTTCAATTACACTGTTCCTACGATTATGGGTAGGTAGGTATAAGATATTGGTTGCGGTGCATGCTTTTGCAAATCCCGCGACCCCGGCCGAACGGTTAGGAGGAGGGACACCGTTGGTTTTTAGCCGGTAAGGGGTCATTCAAGTATTACCTACGTAAGCAGAACCATCCCACCCCTCCCCCTTGTCTGCAAAAGTAAGCAAAGCTTTTACCCCCCCCCCCCCCCCCCCCCCCCCTCCTATGATTACGTAAACATTGGTTTTTTTTTAAACTGATCATGTTTCTTTATTGTTATTCATGAGCAGCAGTTTATAAGTCTAGAAAAATAAGTAAATAAATAAAAATTGTTGACGCAATCATCATCTAGACACCGTCCCCCATGTCATCAAAAATAAGCTAAGCAAAGACCCCCTCACCCCCCTTTCGTGCTTACGTGATATTTGAATAGCCCCTAAGAGACAGGATTTTCCAACGATAAAAAATTATAAAAAAAGGTTTAACATTTCGTATACTGTACGTCTTTACAGTGTGCACAGTATACGCCACTATGAACTGTCATGTTATATTGGGCACCCTGTAGATTTATCACATTCAACACACGAAACAAGAGACCAACACCACAAAACTGATAGGTACAGAAGTCAATCACATGTATGTACTTCACTTTTCATACCTACTCTCGGCGGTCGCTCTATCTATACAGGGTGTAAGGGAAACATATCTATCTCTCTCAAGTGCATGGCACTCGCGCTCGCACTCACTCGCACTCTGGTCTCAAACGGTCCGAGATGTCGTGTCCATGAGCAGTGTCTATGTGTGCGTTGCTCGAGCGCACTTGTATGTAGATTGACTTCTGTACCTATCTGTTTTGTGCCAACACGTTTTGACGACACGTTTAGTGCAGTGGCTGAGCGATCGGCTTCTGCGCTACGGGTCGTGGGTTCGATTCCCGCACGGAACAAATATTTGTATGACCTACAGATAGTTCTTACGGGTCTGGATGTTTGTGCGTGTGAAGGTTTGTGTTTGTAAACGCACCCACGATACAGAAAATCTGGTCCGGCTGCGATTCGACTGCGATTATAAATGTTAATGAAATGGTCCTCAAGGAGCCAATTGTTGTTTGTAAGAGCGAAGACTTTATGGCGTTAGAATGTGTCTGGTTATACTAATAATTAACCATTTATAAATTTTTCAGACTGCGCTGTAAACCGAGATGCTCATTAACTTGTAAAAATGGCTTTTGTCGAAGCCCAGAGGATTGCGGTTGCAACAGCGGTTATATAAGAGACTTAAATGATGGATATAACTGTCTGCCTCGTTGCTCTAAATCATGCGGCAAAGGTACTTGCATCGCCCCAGAAACATGTCAGTGTGAAAAGGGATATAAATTTGAAAATAAAACTTGCATACCAGTCTGTAGCAAACCCTGCATGAATGGCACATGCATCGCCCCAGAGACTTGTCAATGTCTGCCAGGATACAAAAAATCGGAGAAGAATATTTGTAAGCCTCACTGTTCCACAGGATGTCCCAATGGAAGTTGTGTTGGACCTGAGACTTGTGTCTGTAATTCAGGCTGGAAGATGGTGCAAACCAATAGCACTATGAATAAAACTTGCCAACCAATTTGTACAAAACCTTGTATAAACGGTACGTGTGTGGCGCCAGAAACGTGCCAGTGTCTAAAGGGGTATGTTAAATCAGAACAGTATACTTGTAAACCTAACTGTTCCAATGGGTGCCTTCATGGTACTTGTATACGTCCTGAAACTTGTATCTGTAACCCAGGGTGGCAAATGATTCAAACACTTATTACTCTAAATAAAACTTGTCAACCAATATGTACCAAACCCTGTGTAAATAGCACTTGCGTAGCCCCGGAGACTTGTCAATGTCTGCCAGGATACAAAAAATCGGAGAAGAATATTTGCAAGCCTCACTGTTCTACAGGTTGTCCTAATGGAAGTTGTGTTGGACCTGAGAGTTGTGTCTGTAATTCGGGCTGGAAGATGGTGCAAACCAATAGCACTATGAATAAAACTTGCCAACCAATTTGTACAAAGCCTTGTATAAACGGTACGTGTGTGGCGCCAGAAGCGTGCCAGTGTCTGAAGGGGTATGTTAAGTCAGAACAGTATACTTGTAAACCTAACTGTTCCAATGGGTGCCTTGATGGTACTTGTATACGTCCAGAAACGTGTGTCTGTAACCCAGGATGGCGAATGATTCAAACAAATACCACTGTAAATAAAACTTGTCTACCAATATGTACCAAACCCTGTGTAAATAGCACTTGCGTAGCCCCGGAGACTTGCCAATGTCTGCCAGGATACAAAAAATCGGAGAAGAATATTTGCAAGCCTCACTGTTCCACAGGTTGTCCTTATGGACGTTGTGTTGGACCTGAGACTTGTGTCTGTAATTCGGGATGGAAGATGGTGCAAACCAATAGCACTATGAATAAAACTTGCCAACCAATTTGTACAAAGCCTTGTATAAACGGTACGTGTGTGGCGCCAGAAGCGTGCCAGTGTCTAAAGGGGTATGTTAAGTCAGAACAGTATACTTGTAAACCTAACTGTTCCAATGGGTGCCTTCATGGTACTTGTATACGTCCTGAAACTTGTATCTGTTACCCAGGGTGGCAAATGATTCAAACACATACTACTCTAAATAAAACTTGTCAACCAATATGTACCAAACCCTGCATGAATGGCACATGCATTGCCCCAGAGACTTGTCAATGTCTGCCAGGATACAAAAAATCGGAGAAGAATATTTGCAAGCCTCACTGTTCTACAGGTTGTCCTAATGGAAGTTGTGTTGGACCTGAGAGTTGTGTCTGTAATTCGGGCTGGAAGATGGTGCAAACCAATAGCACTATGAATAAAACTTGCCAACCAATTTGTACAAAGCCTTGTATAAACGGTACGTGTGTGGCGCCGGAAGCGTGCCAGTGTCTGAAGGGGTATGTTAAGTCAGAACAGTATACTTGTAAACCTAACTGTTCCAATGGGTGCCTTGATGGTACTTGTATACGTCCAGAAACGTGTGTCTGTAACCCAGGATGGCGAATGATTCAAACAAATACCACTGTAAATAAAACTTGTCAACCAATATGTACCAAACCCTGTGTAAATAGCACTTGCGTAGCCCCGGAGACTTGCCAATGTCTGCCAGGATACAAAAAATCGGAGAAGAATATTTGCAAGCCTCACTGTTCCACAGGTTGTCCTTATGGAAGTTGTGTTGAACCTGAGAGTTGTGTCTGTAATTCGGGCTGGAAGATGGTTCAAGCGAATAGCACTATGAATAAAACTTGCCAACCAATTTGTACAAAACCTTGTATAAACGGTACGTGTGTAGCGCAAGAAACGTGCCAGTGTCTAAAGGGGTATGTTAAGTCAGAGCAGTATACTTGCAAACCTAATTGTTCCAATGGGTGTCTTCATGGTACTTGTATACGTCCCGAAAATTGTATTTGTAACCCAGGATGGCGAATGATTCAAAAAAATACCACTGTAAACAAAACTTGTCAACCAATATGTACCAAACCCTGCATGAATGGCACATGCATCGCCCCAGAGACCTGTCAATGTCTGCCAGGATATAAAAAATCGGAGAAGAATATTTGCAAGCCTCACTGTTCCACAGGTTGTCCTAATGGACGTTGTGTTGGACCTGAGACTTGTGTCTGTAACTCAGGATGGACAATGATTCAAACAAATATTACTCTAAATAAAACTTGTCAACCAATATGTACCAAACCCTGCATGAATGGCACGTGCATCGCCCCAGAGACGTGTCAATGTCTGCCAGGATATAAAATATCTGAAAAGGTTATTTGCGAGCCTCACTGTTCCAATGGATGCGGCGCTCATAGCACTTGTATACGTCCAGAAACGTGTGTCTGTATCTCAGGATGGAGAATGATTCAAACAAATACCACTCTGAATAAAACTTGTCAACCAATATGTACAAATGCCTGCACAAATGGCACATGCATCGCCCCAGAGACTTGTCAATGTCTGCCAGGATATAAAAAATCGGAGAAGAATATTTGCAAGCCTCAGTGTTCCACAGGATGTCCTAATGGAAGTTGTGTTGGACCTGAGACTTGTGTCTGTAATTCAGGCTGGAAGATGGTGCAAACCAATAGCACTATGAATAAAACGTGTCAACCAACATGCAGCAAGCCCTGTGTGAATGCCACTTGCATAGAACCGGAGACATGCCAATGTTTGCCAGGACATAAAAAAACTGAGACGAATATTTGCCAGCCTTACGGTTCAAGTAGTATCTGTAACTCAGGATGGCAAATGGTTAAAACAAATAACACTAAAAAGTGTGAACCTAAATGTACCAATCCCTGTGTGAATAGCACATGTGTAGCCCCAGAGACTTGCAAATGTCTTGCCGGCTATATTAAATCAGACAAGAATATTTGTAAGCCTGGCTGCTCGGGCGGGTGTTTGCATGGAATATGCGTGAGTCCTGGCACTTGCATTTGTAATCCTGGGTGGTCAAAAAACAAAAGCGATCCGGGTGACGTGTGTGTGGCAAACACTGAAACTGGATCCGATAAAATCACGACAAGCTCCAGACATTGGTAAGTAACATTATTAGAAGTTACTTAAAACAGCGTTGGAAGCGAATTTAAGCTTGACACGCTATTTTTTATTAAGACCTTGGGGCCTAGACAAAATCCCTTTTCTGTAAGCGTTAACGCCAACGGAAAAATCAAATTGTATGGACTTGACGTTTGCTTACCAGATGTCACGTGACTGCTGCTAAATTCGTAGACAAGTCATTATTCCTCATGCGGAAAGGAACGTCGAAGCGAGCGTGACAGATAAACGACAAAAATGTTCATCTAAATGGTAGACAAATGCCACTTCTGACAAACGCTAATGATATTTTGACGTTACCGCAACACGCTTTATTAGCGGGAGATCGGACCCTCACGCTAACACTTACAAAAGTAAACAGTGAACAATTTTTGTGTATTGAATTCAAATTAATTAGTGGAAATGCATACTTTGAGATTATTATGGGCAGCTAATAATGAAACAGCATTGCAAAGACGTCAAATGAGAATAAATCGTCGTAACATGGAGCAAATTGTGGAGATGTCGGAATCTGAATTTGTTCATCGTTTTAGGTTAGATAAACAAAGTTTTCGGCATCTTTGCGATGATCTTAGGCGTTTAACGTTTAGTTTGTTTACATTATGCATTCCATAATCTCAAGTAGACCCAATACTAGTTAAAAATGGGAGAGGAATTTGAAATAAATGAAAAAATATGGTAAAAAACCTGTCTTTCCATAAATTCTATCAGCAAACTAAATTGCTCGGGACTCGCACGAAGTCTAGATTCCATCTAAAATTTAAAAAAGAAAATATTGATTACTCGTCGCAATAAAAACATTTTTTTCTATAAACAATATTAATATTCAATTTTTTTAAAGATACTAACTAGATCACATACACTTGAAATATTATTTAAAGCCGTTCACTTACTTTCAACACACAACACTTTTGAATATTATTGTTAGCGCGCGATTGCGTTTGACAGTGACAGAGAGAATATTAAACGAAATAGTGTCACTGTGACACTTGCTACACACTATTCCATAGACTAATTATAGAGTGTTTCGGGAAACGCTGCGGAATGGGCGTTCTGCGTTTCATGTGTAACTTGTCTACCATTTTCATCACGCTAACGTCAAGTCCTTAGCGTGAGCGGAAAACGCGTGTACGGAAAACGCTTGGATTTTGTCTAGGCCCCCTTATACTTGGTGGTGTCAGAGCTTATGCCGCCCATGGGCCTCTAACTTGGCTTCACATGCCGTCGAGAAATATCTCCCAGGCATACCGAAGGGTTGGGCGGGGTGTAACTCTGCCCTACCCTTCGGGGAATAAAGGCGTGATGTTATATTATGTATGTAGTAGTTAAAATCATGTACCTAATTTTATTTACGTTTTCAGGGCGCAGTCTTATTGGATATATATTTTGGCCGCTGCAATCATCATTATGATAGCTGCTCTTTTTATTATTATTCGTATCAGATTATCCAAAAAGAAAAAATCTTTTGAGGAAGGTAAGTTCTATTCTTCTGTAATTAAACTTGAACTATTGATTATGCATTGACTTTGTAACACTCAAAAATTAGTCATGTCGCTCGAATGCACCCGGATAGATGGGCAAATATCGCCAGTCAATGGACGCCTGAAGGAAGACATAGTCGTCGAGGTAGGCCGCGGCGTAGGTGGCGTGACGATCTAGACGAGTTTCTGGGGCATACATGGTTAGAAACGGCATAAAAAAGAGAGGTTTGGAAGGCAAAAGGGGAGGTCTTTGCTCAGCAGGGATTGTTCCCTGCTGAGCACAAGATTAATGACAAGATTAATGCTTTTTTTTGTAGCCTTTGGATTGTTCCAAAGGCTACAAAAAAAAGCATTAATCTTGTAACACTTTAGGGTAGCTTTAAGAGACAACCCTCAACTAGCATGTGCACATAAAATTTAGCAGGCGTGTACTTACGGGAAGATAAAGAATAACACTTGTAACCGTACACTGTATATATTTTAATCAGAATTACAAAGAGATCAACACGGCGTGGTTCGTAGCAATTTCAGGAGTCCAGGGTCTTTTTGAGCAGGTGTGGCACTTAACCGGGCAACTGCAGCGCCGCGAGAGGGCTGATCTTTTTTCTTCCTATTCGACTGCTTGTAGATGGTCTTGCGGACCGTTTCTACGTAACCGGGCAGTTATTGGTGAGACCTGAAGGGTCTGCAACCAGTCCCGACAAGAGTAAAATACTTAACCTAAGCTAACTACTATTACTACGTCTAGTACTAACATCATGACTAGATAGTAACAACACCACTAAGGGCCACTCGAACCTTGGCTTAGGGCGTTGCTTGCGAGAGGACTGGGAGGGAGACAGCTTGATGAGGGCTGAATTAACGGTGTGACTGCGGAGTCAGAAAGGACGACCGGTTCCGCGGCTGCGGCGGGTGAGCACAGTGGATCAAGGAGAGAGGGCTGATCTGAAGTGTGCCCGACCTTTTATAGGCCCGGGCCCCCGCCATTTAGCCACCACCCGTCACAATCTAAGCCAATGAGAGTAGAAGCGTCGCCAGTGTAAGGACATGTTAGCTTTTGAACACAAAACTGCTAAATGGATATACGTCAGTCCATGTTGTTGTTTGTATTAGCCCGTAACCACCTTCGGCCTTAACAGTCCTGCAGTCAGTGTGATTCTCTAACCCAGACGTCCCCAAACTTTTTTGTTTCCTAGACCACTTGCCATGTTTTTTGGTTTTGGGTAGACACACTCCCCCTTAGCACATATTGCATTTTTGCAAATTCATCGACTTCAAATGTGTTTTTGACTGATTTCTAACTGTAGTAAGTGTAGAGCGAAAAACAATAAGAAAAACACACAAATTAAAATGAAACAAAATAATATTTAGTATGTACCTGTTACATAAAGGTAAAAAATAAGCAACAAATTATCTGTGTATATGGGTTATTTTATTAATGGAAAGTCAAAATTAAAGTCACAACCTGCTTAAATGAGATCCACTATCGTGGACCCCTGTTTACGTCTCACAGACCCCTAATTATTTTTTTCGCTCACATGGATCCTTTGTAGGTCATCGTCAACCCCTGGGGGTCGATATAGACCACTTTGGGTATCACTGCTCTAAACACTTCGCTGCGACATCGCTGCGGCGCGACTTACACCCATATTCTAAGACGTTTCTCCAAAACTTACTCGACTCGACTCCACCTCGACTCAGCCTATAGTTGACATAATCGTCCTTGATTCGAGATTGTTCCTCAGTCGAGGTAAGGAATCATCTGTCAAACTCAAGGTACCTCGGAACCTACCTTAAGGAAGGAAGTGTCAAAGTTCGTATGTAACAAAAATGAATTTTGAAGACTTTATCGAATATGCTTACGATAATCCTTACAAGAATTTATCGCGGCGTTATTTTCGCGATGCAGATAATTCAAATTATGACGTAATGACTCCGTCGAGGAACCTCAAAGTTCACTCGAAATTGCGACTAAGAATACAATTTTGAAGGTATTTTCGAGGCCGTCCTGAGTCGAGTATGAGTGTAGTAAGTTTTGGAGGAACGTCTTAGAATATGGGTGTTAGTCTACGAACGCAACGCTGACGCAGCAACGCGTTTCTACTAGACAATCTCATAGCTACTCTAAATGACCTTTTAAATTTAAACTATTTGTTTCGCAGACAATTCCGTGATGGTTCCGGCTCAAGAACTCGCTCCAAAAGTATTTAATAATACAAATCATGAGTACAATGTAACACAACAACTGTAAATTTGTCTAGTTGTCCTTCTCATTATAATTATAATGTAACCCTGATTACGTTGTTAAAACTTTGAGATGCGCATTTTTTTACTTAGAATATTAAAAGTACTATTCGTGCCAATTAAGAATAGGATTGCGCTTGTTACAACTTCACACGATAGCTGTCAAATTGGTACTGCCAGCAAAAAAATACTATGAAAAAAAAAAAATTATATTTTTTTATTCATAGATTTCATTATTATTTACATTCATTTTTATAAAATGTTATTTATTGAATTCCATAAATAGATAATTTTGGATAATTTAATAATATTTGAAAACAGTATTCATTAAAGAAATGAACCAATACCTATATATAGTTAACTTCACGAAATGCTACTGGTCACCCTAATATGTCGCCATAATAATAATATAATTACTGTTTAATTAATTTGGCGTAAAATTGATAAGAAATACCAAAAAAGTGAACAAAAATACTGAATATAATTTATTTATTTACTTTTTTGCACACCTTACACTTTGGTAATGAAGTTCACGAGTATTGCGGAACAAAATGGCGTCTTGACAGTACTATTCTTATTTGGCACGCATAGGTTATTTGTATTTAGATATTAAGCTAGTTTTATTTTATGTTTAACATTAATATTATGATGTCGAATTAGTATGTACATAAAAAATTAGTTAGGCGATAGCCACACTGGTGTCAATTCTGTAGCACATTTTGACAGTACTAAAATAGACTAAACGCAACTGTCACTTTCTTTTTCTGTTGAAACAGAAAGAGACAAACGCCCATTTAGTTAAGTCCTGTCAAAGCGTGCAACAGAATTGACGCCACTGTCGCATTAGGTTTAAACCTATTATGATAGTGGTTAAGGATTTAATTAAATAAATTAATTAATTAAGGTGTATATAGATAATTCGATATTATACCTAGTTAACGTAGTATAGTCTGGCCCAGACTAATTTTGAAAAAAGGTAAACAATATAACGGCGAAATGAGGGTGTTACTATACACCTCTGCCCAACCCTTCAGGGAATACAGGCGTGATGTTATGTTTATGTTTTTATGTAACCACTATATTGGAGATTTATTTAAAAAAAGTGGGTACCTATTTCGGTACTTAAAATTAGTCGTATTTAACAAAATAATACAGAAGTAAATAACAATCTATATAAATAAAAATGAATCGCCAAATGTGTTGCTAAGCGTAAAACTTGAGAACGGCTCGACCAATTCGGCCTACTACCTACATTACAGCGGGTGACAGCCGCCATTTTGTATTTTTTGACAGTCCAAAATATAATATTATCGAATGTCACTCTCGGGATTAAGATGAATCTAATGACACCTCACTTATTAAAAACCATCCAGTCATTGGGAGATGCTACGAGGGTACAAAGAATCCCACATACATACAACGTGTAACAAAATTCCGAAATAATACTTTATGGGCTCATTGTATAGGTCAACCAGAATCTCATGGCATTAAAAATGTATAACAAATAGTGGTTTTCATATGGCAATGTCAACATGTCACTTGTCAAACCGAGTATGACTGTAGTTGATACATTTTCCAGTTCTGATTAATGTTTTCTTGTTCAAACATTTTTAATAAACATACTTATTTTAACAAGGTTTCCTTTTCCATTACAATAAAATTGCAAAAAACCATATAACAGCATATCATTTTGGGACCCAGTGCATAATATCAGCAAGCTTATTGGGTCATATAAAACAATAAGCCAAAACCTCAAACAACATGGATTTATGAAATACATGTTGTGCCGACCCCATCTAGTGTGGGATAAGGGCAGGAAGAAGATCGAGAAGAAATTAAAGAAAAAAAATTACAACTATCAAGACTTTTTATTCAAATTACCCTTGTGTTACCCACAAAAACATTTAATTTCCCTATTTGCCATCAGATTCTGGTAGACCTATACTCATCATTATGAACAACTTTTACTAGGGAACAAACCAAGAAATCCCGAAAATATAAACCGCTGCTCCATACATTTATGTTCGCACAACTCGACAAAATGTAGGCAACAGCTGATTTTTACTCCGTGATTTCAGTGTTGGTCCTTAGTAAAAATTATTCATAATGATGAGTACAATAAAGCCCTTAATGTATTATTTCGGACTTCAGTTACACGCTGTATACATATATGCGCGAAAAACATAACCCTGCCTTTGTTGTCGCACAGTCGGGTAAAAACAGGTTCCACTAGGAAAACACTTAAAGCCTGGCTCTAGATTCAGTTACTGTGTAGTGAGTAGGTAATAACCAGTGTTTTATAAAATAATAACATAGATTATGAAAAACAAAACAAAAGCGTTTTAGTCAACCAGGCTCACGTACTGAATCCTAAAACAATACGTGACCTTTTCAGGTACAGTCAGCATATAGTCTAAGATCCCACTATAGAACGACCTTCACCGAGTTGGTTAATGGATGAAAAGTATTTTATATCAAATTAAATTTGTCAATAAATATATTTCAAATGGGTTGACTAAAAAAATTCAGTCTATATGTTTTTTTTTTAATGTTTTCAAGAAACAACTCTTGGGTAGGCAAGTATAAATGTTGTGTTTATATCTGCCTACCCAAGAGTTGTGACGGGAAAAAAATAGTCAACCTAACGTTTGCATATTCTATAGGCTTCATACTTTCGATTGGTATGGAATTTGTATATTAACCAAACAAGTGAAATCTTTAAAAAAAATAAAAGTTATTAGTCATATTCTGGACTGTTTTTTAGTCAACCCATTTGCAATATATTTATTGACATATTTAATATGATATAAAATACCTACTTTTCATCCTAATAACCAGCTCGGTGAAGGTCGTTCTATAGTGGGATCCTATATTAATATTACAATACATACTTACCTTCAATTTAACTTCAATTTCTTATTTGAGTTAATTTCATACACAAATCGACACTCCCTGAGTCTATCCCAAAAAAATAGCAAAATAGCAATTTTACAAGAGAGCACATTCTATGAAATTTAATTGTCTCAGTACTGCGTTGCGAGGAGATTACCCAACGCAGTTTTGCATTTATGAGGATAAACGTAGAGAGTGTCGAAGTACATGGTAACTTAAAAATTACTTTAGTAAGAGTCATATCAGGCCGTGAACGTCCACTCTTGAACATGGGCCTCCAAATGGCCGCCACAATAAGAAAATTTCTATCATCAATGTTGGCAGGGGAATTGTTGATAGCAGTTGTTGTTAGCAAACAAGGGACGCTGCTGTCCGCCGAAAGACGTCATGCTTTAGTAAAACTGTGCTCCTATAATTACAGATTCACGCACTGCTTACGTAATATCCAATTACTTAAATAATTAAGGTATTGTTTAAATCAAATTAATTTCCTATTGTGTTCTACGCTTGTAATATTGTTGTTAAAACATGTCACCATCTTTAGAGTCTGGCAAACGATAGTAGAGAATGAAAAAGTGCGGCAAATTAAAAAAAAATATTAGCGTAGCAACCCCAAAATAAAGGAATAACCTAATTTGACACACCAGATTTTTTTTAACGGACTTCCAAAAATGTAGGACGTTCTCAATTCAACTGTATGTTTTTTTTTTATTGTATGTTTGTTCCGCGATATCTTTGCTAATTGAGAGGCGATTTTAATGATTATTTTTTGTTTGAAAGAGTATTCTTTCGAAGTGGTCCCATTTAAATTTGGTGATGATCTGATGAAGAACTTCGGAGATTGTCAATTTGAAGTCGGTTTTATTTTTGTTAAAAAGTTTTATTGATGAAAAATAGTTGCCATATAAAAAGTTTGCAAATAATTCTAGTGTCTACTTTCGTTTGCCAGACTCTAATAACTTTTATTTTTAAATAAAACACCAAATTATTGTTTACCTTTTTATCAAATTGGTTTGGGCCATAGATATATTGGTGTCGATTCTGTGGCACATATTGACAGTACTAAACTAGACTAAACGCAACTGTCACTTTCTTTTTCTATTGAAACAGAAAGAGACAAACACCGTTAGTTTAGTTTAGTCCTGCATGTCAAAGTGCCTAACAGAATCGACACCATTATTTTTTTAAGATAATCTGTCTGTGATGAAATATTTGCCCAAGGCTCTTGGACTAGGTGATATGTAAAATTTTTTCACCAACGAGATTAGTAATGTTGATAAATAATAATATTCTCAGTAACTGGTCAAAAATGTAACTGAAATATGACAGTCGAATTTAGTGCCTTTATCACCTGCGCAAAAACGCTAGACGGCTTGCTTCTTCTTCCTGCCCTTATCCCACACTAGGTGGGGTCGGCACAACATGTATTTCATAAATCCATGTTGTTAGAAGTTTTGGCTTATATTTTTATGACCGGCCGCCTGCCTGACATCAACCCTCGTTGGGAATACTCGCTGCGCTGTCGTGCGGGTGACCCAATGTGCTTGCTGTTATTATGCACTGGGTCCTAAATTAATGATATGCTTGTCAATATTATTGCTGACAACTAAGCAGACTATGTTCTTCTTGGTGGAGTATACTAAATTTAAACGCTAGACGGCTTGCAATTTCAAAAAATCGTAAAAACTATGTTTAATTTTTTAAAAATGGTCCCCAGTTTTCCTTACCCTTCTAACTCATCATATTGATTGGACATCTTTTTTGGCACAAACAAGTACTTTTCAATACAATTTCAAATTAATTCTTAACTGTCTCATGTTTCTGTTGACTGTATCTAAAAACATTTTTATTTTATTTATAGAGTTAGCTTGTTTTTCTTTATAATTTTGTTTTATTTTTAAAGTTGTAAGGATTTTCATAAGTTTTCCGCTCTTGCAACCTGCAGACGAGAAGTTTTTGTAATATCATCAATTCAACATACTTTATCTAAAAGTAATTATTTTTATAATTTTTGCTTCTTCTTGAATGGTACCTAATTTTTAAATTCGAAAATGGTAATAAAAGTTATTCTTAGATGTATAATTTGGTATTGTATCATTATTTTTCAATGTACAGAAGTATTTAGTCAAGTATGTGTGGAAACGAAAATGTAAGTACCTACTAATCTTATTTTTTCATGAACGTTTTATAGAACGTACACTGTCGCTCCTCAAATCGATGGTTCCTACGTACCTATACTATCGAAACTACAAAATCTCAGTTTTTATTTCTTTTGCTTAAAATGTGTGAAATTATGTTATCTTAAAGGTTATGCAATAAAAACGTTAAAATATCATATTATTTGGTATTTTTATACCATAACGACTATCATAGGTAATCGTAAGACACCCGGGACCAACGTGTTTTCCGAGACACGGAGGGGTTTCGATGTGTAACGAATAGTCACCCATTCACGGACCGACCGCGGCCAGCGCAGCTTAATCTTGCAAGTTATATGATCCACGTGGTTGTTAATTAGCCACGAGCCCTCTTAAACTAAATAAAACTTCTTTTGTGGTATTCATAAGTTAGCTAAACCTCACTCAGATTTTAATTACCACCTATAGACAGCTAAGATAACTTTAAAAAGCATTCACAATACTATACTGGGTGTAAAAATAGCGTTAACGAAGCCGAGGTCTACGCATATCTTCTTCTTTATATCTATACTTATAAAAGGAGAAGCTGACTGACTGACTGATCTATCAACGCACAGCCTAAACGGCTGGGGTTAGAAACTTGAAATTTTGACAGTAGGTTAATTTTGTGACGTAAACATCCACTAAGAAGGGATTTCTCGAAATTCAACCCCTAAGGGGGTGAAATAGGGTTTTTAAGTTTGTATGTAAGTCCGTCATTTTTGAAGTAAGAAGCTTGAAATTAGATATTAGGGTTTTAGGTTAGAAATAAAGGTACACATGCTTGAGCATTTTTGGAAATGCAATCCTTAAAGGGGTGAAATAAGTGTTGAAAGTTTGTATGAGAAATCTAATTTTTTTGAAGTGAGAAACATGGAATTTAATATTTAGACTTTTGGTAAAAAATAAACGTATACGTGTTTGAGGGTTTTTGGAGATTCCACCCCTAAGAGGGTGAAATGGGGGTTGAAGTTTGTATGTAAGTCCGTCGTTTTTGAAGTAAGAAAGATGAATTTCTGGTTAGAAATAAATGTACACATATTTGGAAATTCAACCTCTAAGGGGGTGAAATAAGTGTTGAAAGTTTGTATGAGAAATCTGGTACTTTTGAAGTAAGAAGCATGGGGAGAAACTGACCGACTGGCTGACCAATCTAGCAACGCACAGCCTAAACCGCTGGGGGTGATAAAAGACGGACGTTTTGGATTTTAAAATGTCACTTTAAAGTGGGCTTAACGAGGATTTCAAACTTCACGCAAGCGAAGCTGCGGGCAAAAGCTAGTTGTACATAAATCTAAGTAACATACAGCAAAAATAATTGCTGGGAAACGACTTTAATTTTTTGGTATTAAAAAACAGCTTTTATTTGTAGCGCGCAATGTAAGCGCGCGCGCATCAGACTGTGCCTGCATTTCAAAAATGTTGATAATGTTTGTATAGAAGATATATATTGTGTAAATCTGTGTTCCTTTTATCGCTTACCGGTGTACTTATTATGTACAATAAAGTGTATATAAATAAATAAATAAATAGAAGAATGTTTAGTAATAACATTTAAACTTAGTTTTGGTGAAAAACGTACAAAAATACGGTGACTTTGACCTTCCATATCTCCATAACCAGTCGGTTCCCAGGTATGGCCCAATACCAAAAAATCTTCGTGATGATAGGAAGAATAGGTGGCTCTCAGCTTCGTTAAGGGTATTTTTAAACCCAAATCGTTATTTTCTCATTTTAATTGGTATTGATATCTTTATTCAGGGACTACCGCGATGTTAATGAAACCTACTTGTATACATATATGGAAACTTACCAAAAGTCAATTTGTCTGATTTGGTGTACGGGCACAAGAGTGGCCACTGCGATAGGGACCAGGACAGTTCAGGTAAGTTGGACTGGACTTTTATACAGGGTGTAAAAGAAATCATGTAATGTAATGTTCCTTCAAACCTTGTGATGTACTTACTGCTGACATAGATTAATCCTGCACGGGATACTTTTGAATTCAATAAAAAAAAATACATGGCGTAAACATGTGTTCCTAACGAGAGGCATTTTAGCGTCTAAGGAATTACACGATTTTGTTTACACACTGTTTAAAAGGTCAACAATTGTCGAAACGAAAATACAAATAATTATGACACTGCCACAAATTGTGAGGCATTCTATTTAGCGCACCAATTTGAAGAGCACCATTTCGAAACACACCAGTAGTATTCCTATTAGTTCTTGCAATTCACGAAGTCGAGCGGGCTTTACTTATGGTAAACACGTACCTGTCAACGTGTAAACGTGTCAGTGTGCGCGAGGCCAAAAGCGGGTATAGAAGAATAGAATTGAATATATCTTTATTTCGGACACAAGTATCCATATAGTGTTAGTAACATACAAAAATAACTTATTGTCTAGTGTTAGTAAAAATCAACCTCCGCACAAACTGCTGTACAATCGGAGAGCCGCGGCTCTCGGCTACAGTTTTCAGGATGCTGTTTTGACTGCCCCTCACTCTTGTCAGTAGTGACGCAGTTTTTTTGCATATTATTGCATGAAAGCCGTCAGTGCGGGTTTGCGCAAACATTTCCGACGCGCTACAGTAACGAGGCAGCCTCAACAACATCCTAAAAGCATTGTTATATTGTATGGGTATGGTTAACATAAAAAAATGAAGAGAAATGTTCAATCGATGATCGCTCCGTCAGACACGCACACTATCACAATGTGCATGTACATGTTCAACCACGAGTATAGTCCGCTCGACTTCTTGAATTGAAAGAACTTGTACTATTGGTGCGATTCGAATTGGTGCTCTTCAAATTGGTGCGCTAAATAAAATGCCTCCAAATAGCTGTTGATGTGAAAATATCTCGGAATATAAATTAATTCTTTTTTAAATGAATGTTTGTGTTATTATGATCAAAAAATTTTGATGTCTTTTAAAATGGTAAAGGCTTTTATTAGATATAGGCATCGAATTTTTACACAAAAATGTTTACAGAAGTTAATAGCAGAACAAACAAACGTCTGTTGCGAAGGTTATCTAAAAGATGAGCATATCAGCGGTAACAGGTATGTAATACAGTGGTACTGCAAATTAACTGGCGAAACTTCACTGGGTTACTAGGTATCATTAATAGAACATAATCCAAATAAGTAAATACCTAAACTTCAGTTAATTAGATAACTAGACACTAGTTAGGGGTTTAGGCAATGATAAAATAACCTTGTATACAAGGTTAGTCGGAAAGGGGGTACTAAGCCGAAAGGGTGTTAAAGTACGCATAATAATGGATAACTTATGTTCTACAACTTTCACCAAAAGTCAGATTAGGAGAAATAGCTATTCAAATATTTCATAAAAATACGCTAAATTCTATCTCTCCTCAGCTATGATCAGCTGTGTTTACATTTTAGGTCATATTTGGGGTCACGGATTAGAAGCTTTATTTTCTGAATTTGTAACTAAAGCAGGGATGAAGAATTTTTGAAAAAATGTAATTATATGGTATGGCTTTTTCTTATCGAATTTTGAAATTTTAACACTTTCTTTAAAACAATCATCAGTGATACATTAAGAGGCCCGAGGCTTAGTACCCCCTTTCTGACTAACCTTGTATAAACGTATATTAGTGAAATTGCCAACATAGGAAATTCAACACAACAGAATTTAACCAGATTAAACAGAAATCTAATAAGAACGAGTGCGGGCACGAGGAGCATGCGCCTATCATGGGTGTGAGCAGTTGACTGGTTAGGGGATCGGGTGCTGGCGGTCGCGTAGCCAAGTGTGCGGCCGACGACGATGTATTTTAGAGGTCTGCGGAGTTGCGGCAACGATCAGCATGGGGTTCCATACTAGAATACCTAACCAATACAGTAGTAAAGAGCGCGCACTATTAATGATATCTTTTTTTTATCGTGTGATAATCCTCATGGATGTCCCTCGTCTGGGGAAGGCGCGGGGGTCTGCCGGACTCTTACCGGCTAAAAACCAACGGTGTCCCTCCTTCTAACCTAAGTCCTGGGTCACGGGATTCGCTATTGCAGGCACCGCAACCCAGGCAGGTCTTGGTCCACCAGCTTCTTCTGGTGGACCTCTCCAGTGGTGGGGCAAATTCTCCCCTAAATCCTCCCGGGCCTGTTACTGGTAGGGCGACTGGTCCCCTAACCCGCCACCCGCAGGCCACTCACTAGGGTACTATTAATGATACCTAAATAGTAACCTTGTCAGGTTTCACCAGCTAATTTGAAGCTAACCTATATTTCTCAATTTGTATCCAACACCTTATCGTACTACCTAAAATTCTTCAATTTCAGTATTCATTGCAATCCAATTTGTTCACCTCCCTGCAAGAATAGTTACTGCAAATCTCCTGGAGTCTGTGTTTGTAACCCCGGCTTCATACCAGAATTGTTTGACAACCAAAACTGTTCACCTTTGTGCATTCAGGGATGCGACCATGGGACCTGTACTGCACCAAACACTTGCCAGTGTGATTTGGGATATAATTTAGTAAATGGAGCATGTGAGCCAATTTGCTCTGAGCCATGTCTTAATGGCTCTTGTGTGGCTCCTGATACATGTCAGTGCCTCCTCGGTTATAAAAAATCAGAGACCGACACGTGCGAACCTTATTGCTCTAGTTATACAGCCAGTGGCGAGTGCATTAACACCATTACTTGTGAGCCTGGATGGATGAAGGTCGTTAAGGGTCCAGTTGAAACATGCGAGCCTGAGTGCACAGAACCTTGTGTCAATGGCACTTGTGTAGCACCACAGACGTGTGAATGCTTAAATGGATACAAAAAGTCAGTCAACGACATCTGCGAGCCTCACTGTTCTTTAGAATGTTTTCATGGCAGCTGTATTAGTCCAGAAACATGCGTCTGCGACCCAGGGTGGTACAAAAAGGAGTCTAGTGGTACATGTCGAGCTCACTGCGACTCTAAGTGTGGTAATGGCACATGTGTCGCTCCCAATGTCTGTGACTGCTTCCCTGGCTACGAACTTGACAAATTAAAGTTTTTGAAAGACGAGGATACAGCTTTATGCGTTCCAATTTGTGATAGCTGTGAGGGTTCTTGCATTGCCCCTGGAAAATGTTTGTGTGAGTCACCTCAAGAAATGAAGCTTGTTAACGCTGATGGCGGCCCTTGTGACTGTATAGACAACTGCTCCGATGCTGCAAGTAAATGTGAAAGAACAATATGTTTGATAACCACTACTACAGCCAGCGTAACTAAATATGATATAGATGAGACTGTTAAAGAAATAACAGTACCTACAATTATACTAAGTACAACTGATAATATGGAGTATGATAATAACGAAGATAGTAATAACAGTGATAGTGATGAACTGAAAATTGAGAAAGCATCATGGTAAGTGAAAATATGATAACGAGTTCAGTTACGTTAAAATAATCTTGTATTACGACAGTGGAACTTGAGGATAACTCTGTATCTAGTATCAGTGTTTACAGTTTTAGTAATTTTGGCAATAACACAAGTCTAAGTATCATAACATACCATTGATAGCTTAGTGGCTGAACGCTGACCTTCCATGCAGCAGGGTATGAGATGGATTCCAGCCTCAGACTTTTCCAATTCATGTGCGGATCAAAATTTGATTATCACATAAATCGGTGAAGGAAAACATCGAGAGGAAAGCGACACATCTGAGAGGGCTCTATAAAGTTCTCGATGGTGTGTGTAGTCTGCCACCAACCCGCACCAAACCAACGGGGTGGACTGAAGCCTAAGCCTTTCCCGTTCTGAGAAGAGGCCCGTGCCCAGCAGTGGGATAATAGGCTGATTATGTTATGCTACGTGACATAAAACTTAGTAATACAATCATTTCTAGTACCCATTTGTTTTTTCGACAGGTTTAACTCCAACTGGTTCTACGCGGTAGGATCTATTCTCATTATGATAATAATATTGATGACAGTCGTAATCTTGAAGAGAAAACATTCTAAAGCAAACAGAAGCATATTTAATGCACATTGTAAGTATATAATATACAGGTTGTAAAAATAACCTTAACGAAGCCGAAGTCTACGCATACTGTACATCAAACTAATACATACAACAAAAATAATTGCTGGGAAACGACTTTTATTTTTTGGTATTAAAAAACAGCTTTTAATTGTAGCGCGCAATGGAAGCTCGTGCGCTGCAGACCATGCCTACATTTTAAATATGTTGATAATTTTTGTATAGAAGAATGTTTAGTAATAACATTTAAACTTAGTTTTCGTGAAAAGCGTTCAAAACTATGATGACTTTGACCTTCCAATATCTCCGTAACCAGTTGGTTCCCAGCTATGGCCCGATAACAAAAAATCTTCGTAATGATGGGAAGAATACGTGGCTCTCCGCTTCGTTAAGGGTATTTTTACACCCGATATTTAATTTAATCTCATAGCCTGAGCGTGCCGAAGACAAATTTTGGGCATTACCCAATGCCCATCGAATAGACCAACCCCTCTCTTCCTGTGGGCTAACGGGAACGTCAGACTAAGGACCACGTCAAGAGGATGTGCGGCAGGGTCCTTTTGTCTGCTGATAGTAGATTTTAACACTAGTAGAGCTCCTTGTGTCTGTGTGGGTCTACCACCATACCTATTTCTACCGCCAAGCAACATTGCTATGATCCGGTTTGAAGGGTACGGGTAGAGTTTCCAACCCTCCCGGATTGTCCGGGAGACTCCTGTAATAATGGTTGACCTCCCGACCTCCCAGAGTACAATAAATTCTCTGGTTTTTCAATAATTATGCGCATCCGTAGCCGCTTGCAAGTCGCTACTCGCTCGCCATGCCACACGCGCACTAAACCACCAGCTAGCAGCACCCCCCCTAACTTTCTTAAATTCTCCCGGGTTGGTCCTTCCGAGAGTTGGTCCTTCCGAGAGTTGGTATCCCTAGGTACGGCTGTCGGCCAACCGCACATAGACCACTGGCCACAGCTACAATCACTTTAAACAGTGCATACCTAACTGCATGCCGCAGCTTCCAAAATCTAAATTGGCTCTGATGTGCATTTTTTTTCAGTTTCAGACAACGACGTGTCAACAGCCGTCCATTACAAGCAGAATGCCTAAATCTGACTTATAGTTTCCCTTCATCGTTATTTAAATATATGACAAAATAAGATTGACACTTTAAATTGTTTTTTTAATTCTTTGTCTTGTCGCGTTTGGCCCTAGTCTCACCTGAGGGTAAGCGCAGACAGGGTATAAGATGGAGCACACGAATCCAAGTAACAGGGATATAGAGGGATGGTTGGGGGAAAGGTTCCAAAAAAACGTTATTTAAAGGCGTTATTTTCATATATTAAATTATTATATTTCTTAACATTTAGAAGAACAATGGAAAAATAATATATGCGTACGGTCTCAAAAGAGCTACTAAGTTTTTACTGAATCTTTAAAAAAATTAACACGCATATTAAATTAGCCATCGTCATTTTCTTATATCGATATCCTTAGCTTATTAAAAACATAACATAACATCACGCCTTATATTCCCCGAAGGGCTCGACAGAGGTGTTTTAGTACACCCTCGTTTCGCCAGTTATGTTTAAGTCCCATGCAAGGGCGAGCTTATTGCCATTAATCGGGCCCAAATCCAGACTCCGAGCGGCTACTGAGAAATTCCTAATGGAAAAACCGAATAACACTTTGCCCGACCCGGGGATCGAACCCAGGATCCCATGCTCAGCAGACGCGCTTGCGACCACTAGACCAACAAGGCAGTTCGTAGCTTATTAAAACTCCTAATTTATAAATCTTATTTATATAACTACTAGCCAGGAGTACAGAGCTGACTTTTAACATTTTCTTAGAGATTTTCAGCCGTTTCACAGAATATAAAATAAAATCAATACCGATATAGCAACTGGAACATTGGAATATTTTTCGAAAAAAAGGGGTCTGTTCAAAAATGAAGTCGAATTATTCTATATCAGGTGTAATTATTATGTTTGATTTTGGCGTGATATTAAAGCAAGCTCACACCTTCCTATCTGATCCTAAAAAATGGACAATGAAACGACGACTGCACTATACATTTTGCGGAGTGACAGCACGAGACTTCACGGCAACTTAAAATTAAGTAGTGTTTGAATATTTGGCCAATAAGCGCGTAAGGGGCCATTCAAGTATTACGTAAGCAGAATTTTAGTAATTTTTGACCCACCCCTCCCTTTTGTCAGCAAAAGTAAGCAAAGCTTTTACCCCCCTCCTATGCTTACCAAAACATTGGTATACATTTTGTTAAATCTTTTTTTTTCGTGTGATTAGCGACTAACCTGGTGTCAGAGTTTATGCCGCCCATGGGCCTCTGACTTGGCTTCACATGCCGTCGAAAAATATCCCTCAGGCATGCCGGTTTCCTCACGATGTTTTCCTTCACCGTTTTTAAGCAAGTGATAATAATACAATACGAACATGAATCCGAAAAGTCAGAGGTGCATGCCTTGAGTTCGAACTCGAGACCTATGACTTGGCAGTCCAACGGTCACACCACTAGGCTATCACAGCTATAATATATTCATAGTATATTTTTTAAACTGATCATGTTTCTTTATTGTTATTCATGAGCAGCAGTTTTTAAGTCTGGAAAAATAAATGTCATGCCCGTGCCCCATGCCATCAAAAATAAGCTAAGCAAAGACCCCTTCACCCCCCTTTCATGCTTACGTAATACTTGAATGGTCCCTAACCAATAACCGCATAAAAGTAACATTTCATCGTATGTATTGTGATTATAACTGAATATTCTAATAACCACCCGTTCACACAGCGGATCCGTCGGTACTGGATCAGTTTAACAAATAGCAGCTGCGTCGCATTTGGCAGACAGGATACGATAAAAATAACGGGTCCAGTATTTTTACTGGATTCAGAATACTGTCGTGTATGTGAACTCGCTCATGTTGCACAGGCGCCATCACCAAAATAAAAACGGACCCGCTAAAACGGATCCTGTAAACAGTTTCTGTGTGAACTGGCTGTAAGGCACATATTACACTATCATATATTCATCATATAAATATGATGTCATATCTGTCAAATTCTATGATCATAATTATATAATGCTGTTCTTCATATCTACATATTACACTTATGGTCATATAAACGTCATATTTAATCAAGGTAAGTAAAGATTTAACAGTGTTTTCCGTTCCTATGGGTGCAATTTTATTAATTGCATTAAAAAAGAAGACAAAAACGGTTAAAAAAAAACAAAAAATAAAAGACGTACATATTTGGGTTAGATCTTGGGTAGCAAGGCGATCAAAGAGAGGGGTCCATAACACCTTACTCGAAGAACTTAGATTGGAAGATAAAACGTAATAATAATAATATTAATTAATATTTTTGTTATTTCGATATTCCAGTCGAAATTCTTGCATTTTGACGCCATTTTTGAGATTCGACGGATATATGATCATATTTGTACGCTTGCTGTCAAATAGGATCCCATAACTATGATATAGATATATGAATCATGTGTAGTTATTACACTGTCATAGGTTCTTCATATAAAAATGACTCATACATCTATGATCATATTTCTATGATAGTGTAGTATGGGCCTTATGGTGTTTGAGTGTTTGCGTAATTCCTGTTACATGTTTTATATCAAAATTGTTTTTCCCTTAGTTCTAAAGTTTACATTTCTGGTTTGGTAGTTTCAGTCGTGTTCGGTAATATCGCAGTTATTAGAGAAAAAATATTTTTTGTTTCATTTGGATTAGTTATTTGTCCCTCAGTAGTATTCAGATTAGATACAGGTGTGCCTGAAGTAGTACTAGATGTGCCTAGTGAGTCTGTATGGTTTGCTATAGCCTTCTTGTCCGATGAAGTCGCAGTTATTGGAGAATAAGTAGTTCCTGTTTTGCTTAGATTAGTTACTTCTCCCTCAGTCTTATTCAGATTCGATACAAGTGTGCCTGAAGTAGTACTAGATGTGCCTAGTGAATCTGTATGGTTTGCTATAGCATTCTTATCCGATGAAGTCGCAGTTATTGGAGAATAAGTAGTTCCTGTTTTGCTTAGATTAGTTACTTCTCCTTCAGTCTTATTCAGACTCGATACAGGTGTGCCTGAAGTAGTACTAGATGTGCCTGGTGGATCTGTATGGTTTGCTATAGCCTTCTTGTCCGATGAAGTCGCAGTTATTGGAGAATAAGTAGTTCCTGTTTTGCTTAGATTAGTTACTTCTCCCTCAGTCTTATTCAGATTCGATACAAGTGTGCCTGAAGTAGTACTAGATGTGCCTAGTGAATCTGTATGGTTTGCTATAGCATTCTTATCCGATGAAGTCGCAGTTATTGGAGAATAAGTAGTTCCTGTTTTGCTTAGATTAGTTACTTCTCCTTCAGTCTTATTCAGACTCGATACAGGTGTGCCTGAAGTAGTACTAGATGTGCCTAGTGAATCTGTATGGTTTGCTATAACATTCTTGTCCGATGAAGTCGCAGTTATTGGAGAATAAGTAGTTCCTGTTTTGCTTAGATTAGGTACTTCTCCCTCAGTCAGATTAGTAACAGGTGTACCTGGGGTAGTTATAGAGGTGCTTGAAGCATCTGAATGGTTTTCATTAGAATTCTCGTCTGGTGATGAATTTTCTTGTGACATGGGGTTATCTGATACATGAAGATCTTCTCCAGACATATTCATCGTAGTGCGTGTGCCTGCATATGGATTTTGTGTTGTCATGTTATTTTCTGTCTCGTGCAGATGAGTGTTCTTGGATGTTGTTACGGTAACAAAAGGTGTTTGGATACCAGTTACTGCTGAACTACCTGTGGGCTCTGTGTCATTTACAACAGATTCTTCGGTGGCAGTGATTTCTGTAGTTGTTGAATATTCTATTTCACTGATTTTTCTGGAAAATAAATTTGCCATTAATTATATAATAATATAAGATTTAATTTAAAATGCAAAATGTTAGTAACTAAATTAAAAGTACTCACCCAATGGATTCGCAAAATTGATCTACTTTAGCCAACCTGTAACAAATTGTTATTTATTTGTTATTTTTATAGTCTTATACACACTGAAATGCTTATGGTACCAAATATTGCCAACACAAAGTGTAGTACCTATACCTACAAAGTTAATCGGAATGCGGATAGTAATCCGAAAGGTTGTTATAGTATGTACTCATAATAATGAATCATTTTTGTTATACAACATTCCCCAAAAGGTAACTGTTCAAAGATTTCATAAAAATATACTTGTCAAGGATTTCGATTATTTTTAGATAACAAAAGAAAAATTGTATGCAAATAAAAATAGTCGAATTATGAAATTTTAACAATTGCTTTAATACTGTGATACTTAAAAGTGGTCCGCGGATGCGGATTAATACTTTCTTCTCTTTCCGACTTAAAGTTAAAATAAAAGATAGTTAATGGATAATGTATTTGGTTATTAATTAGCTTGCCAATCACGTTTTAGAAGCAAAACATAAATTTAGAAAAAAATGGTCTTTAGGGCAAGCCTCGGTGCGTTATTCAACGCATTGTCAAAGTGTTTAAAATAAACTAAGGCCAAGCCACACAGGCAGGTGCTTCGCTTGATGCTTAGAGCCACGCTGTGTGCTAGGTGAACATACCCTAACGGACCAACGTACGATTTACTATCGAGATGGCCACACTGACGCTTGGAGCCGCGCTGCCTGACTATTAGCCACATAGTAAGTGTCCGAGTAAACGGACGCACCGGTGTGTCAACAAGACGGAGGACTGTATAGATAAGCGTAGCACTGAACACCTAGTTCAGCTAGCCACACTGCGCGCTTCGGGCCACGCTACTTACCAAGCTTGGCACCAAGCGTGGCACCAAGTGAAGCCCCTACCTGTGTGACTTGGGCTTAATATGCGTTTAACATTCTTATGCCTGTTTCGTATGTTTTATGTTCTTCGCTATGTGTGGTTTCGGGCGATTGCAATAAGCCTCTTACAAACAGACAACGCGTTACGACCACAGACAATAAAACATAAAAAGTAACGACTTACATTTCTGAACTCAAACCGTCTAGTCCATTCGGAACATCACATGGTGCCTGAAAGAATAACGCAAAAGTAAGTTTATACGCAGAGATACAACATTGAAGACGAGTCTTTGAATCAACTGTCTAGCACGAAGGCCGTGTGTTTCGTTGCATGCAATTACAGTACGCGCTAAACTTTTTAACCGCTCTGAAGTCAGTCGAATTCCAGGGCAGTGGCAAATAGCTGAGTACTCTGCAACCATTCACCTAACTTCAGAGCGGCTCAAAATTTTGGATAATATTAACAATAAAAACGGCAAAAAAACACGTTTGTTGTATGGGAGCCCCCCTTAAATATTTGTTTTATTCTGTGTTTATATTTGTTGTTATAGCGGCAACCGTAATACATCATCTGTGAAAATATCAAATGTCTAACTATCACGGTTCATGAGATACAGCCTGATGACAGACGGACGGACGGACGGACGGACGGACAGCGGAGTCTTAGTAATAAGGTCCCGTTTTACCCTTTGGGCACGGAACCCTAAAAAAAGGAAAAAAAAACTTACCTCGCCATTGTCGATTGTGTTTTTGCTGAAAATTAAAAATATAAATGAATAATGGTTGAATACAATCATAATATCAAACAATAGAAAGAAAGAATAACTGACTTGTCCTAGTAAGCTACTTGGTCGATTTAGAATATTCTTTATGATTAAATAAATTAAATATTTTTACTTTTATTTGGCTTTCAGAGGAATTACAAAAAATTGAAAATATTTAATGTGTATTACCGACATTCGTGATCTCGAAATTTTATGTGTATTATAGATATAATCTCAAAGTAGTGGCTTTAGATCATCAGTAGAAGATCTATTAGCAAAATTAATTATATTATATAGGTCGCACCTTGAACTATTACACTATGATGGACAGCATTTTTTGTTTTTTTTTTTATCGTTGGAAAATCCTCATGGATGTCACTCGCCCGGGGAAGGTGGGGGGCCTGCCGGATTCTTGCCGGCTAAAAACCAACGGTGTCCCTCCTCCTGATCGTTCGGCCGGGGTCGCGGGATTCGCAAAAGCATGAACCGCAACCTCGGCAGGTCTCGGTCCGCCAGCCTCTGGCGGACCTCTCCTCTGTGGGACCTTGCCCCACATCCTCCTGAGAAGCGCGCACGGAATACTGCGCGCCGCCTTCTCGGGCCTGTTACTGGTCGGGCGGCGGATCCCCTAACCCGCCGCCCGCAGGCCACACACTAGGGTGGCTGGAGGTCGCCGCGTACGCGCGCTCTCCGGCGCCCGGTGCGTCTGGCGCGGGAAGGGAGAAGAGCAGACAGCTCCCTCTCCCTCTCCGCTCCCTCTTTGGTCACCATCACCTCCTCGCAAAAGAAGGCGATGGCTTCCCATAGACAGAACCACGGCCGGAAGCGAGAGGTCACCACCTGCAGCGTGTGCAGCGCCGTGTCTTCGGGGCAATCGCAGTGATGACATCCGGGCGTCTGTTCCCGGCCTATGCGACACAGGTACTTCCCGAAACAACCGTGTCCCGAGAGTACCTGCGTCAGCCGGAAGCTGAGGGCGCCATGCCGCTTCTCCAGCCACTCCTCCATCACGGGCCTTACTGCCGCTATTGCGGCGTGCCCTAACAATGTAGGTCCTGAACTTAACTTACTTCGAACATGCGCATATTTCTTTCACCGATTTTATGCTGAAAAAGAAAACAGAAATTTAGTTAAAAAAATCATCAAGAACTATTCTACTTCTTGTATTCCTAGTCGTCTTCTTAGCGTGTCGATGGCAATCTAAATTGAGTCGGCCCAGATCTTAGCTACGAGTTTAGCGTTATCAGTAGCGTCCATTAGTTCCTGTAACGTGCAGGTATCAGGGCACACAGAGCATGATGTCAGGTGTCCAATCGTTAGTGGAATAGCACCACATTTCCACTCCAGGCTGGAATCGTCTATGAATCTCCACCTGAGCAGGTTTTCCTTGCTTAGACTAACCTGGGTCCGGAGTCTCTTCAAAGACTTCTAGGTTAGCCAAGCCATACAACTAATGTCCAGGTGGGAGATTTCCAGCAGTGGGACAAATGGGATGCATATGGAAGCACTATCATGCCACAACTTTTATCTTCATTCCTAATCTTAATTTCTCTTTTTTAAATCAAGTGAAGGGTAGCTCTTGAATACAGTATTATCTATGTATTGTCTGCATTAAGGCTAAAACACATTAATCAGACGCAGCTTAATGGACATTCTTGGGTAATCTAAGACATCACTAACATACGGTGATGGAAAATATCATAAGGTAACCTGGACTTAATGGTCTGAAATCGCCAACTCGCAGTGAGCAAGCGTGGTGATCAATCCTCTGCCTTTCTGTATGAGAAGAGATCTTTGCCGTGAGTTGGGATAGTTACAGGCTCGTATATTATCTCTTTTCCTGTGGTAGCCATAAAAGGAGGATTGTGTCAGGAAGGTGGGCAGAAGGATCCTCCTGAATGACAGAGTTGTTTAACAGGTGCTCATTGTACTGGGTTTTGTGGAGGCCTATGTACAGCCGCCGACCTCTGTGATGTGATGTCATGAAATAAAAATAGATTGTACTTACACTCCTTCCAAATCCGTTTTGCTGAAACACTTTATCCCGGCTTTTTTATCAAGAAGCTGAAATAAAATTTTTGTTCAAAATTATTTATGAGTCGTCAAATATGAATTTCTTTGTACATTAGAAGTATGCCTTACAGCCTTACGGCCGGGCCTATAAAGTGGGCCGAGACCATCAAAATGACCAGAAAGACTCCACCAGATCTTTATGTCTGGGACCACATTAAATACAGTCTACTCCACACTGGTGCAGGAGGCTTCAGTAGAAGTGTTGAGGAAGATAATAAAAGAGTTACGAAAGTATCGGGTAGGCTAGAATCGGGCGTAGAGGTTCAAAGTAACAATACAATCTCGAACAGAAAAGAGTAATTACGTAAACAGGTATTTATTAAAAACATCCTGAAATAAGGATATTTTTCTGTAGGTATGTTTTTTTTTGCATGTGTGTTCCACGATGTATATAATGATTGCTCTCAATGCGATCTTTGCCTCCATATATCTTGGCAGCGTGCCAATTTAGGGCACCATATTGCTGATATTTTTGATTTGTCTAAGTTTCCTCTACATATAATACCAGTACTAGCGGACCAGCAGACGTCGTCCTGCCCGGAAAAGCAGTGCCACCTACCGGGTCCAATTGTGAATCTAAACCATCCAGGGCGCCACCCAAACGCATACAAAAAAATTAATTGAAATCGGTCCAGCCGTTTAGGAGTTCAGTGACATACACACGTACAGTCGAATTATATACATATAATTATGTATAAAGATTAACAAGCGAAGCAACAATAAAAAAAATGGCGGCGGGTGGCCGTACCACGAAGGTTCTATCCTCTTCGTCACGTAAAGTGCACTAAAGCCCAAAAAATAGAATAAAAACAAAACGCAAAAATTACTAATCAGCTGTCACATTTTATAACAAGTGCTGTGATTGGTTGTTTTGGTCGACCAATCACTTTCGTTGACATGAGATTAGTCAACAGATTAAATTGATCAGCCTTTCAGAAACCAGGGTTGAGACTAATGCGAAGGGCCCCTAAAGTATGACCTCAATCAGGGACCGCTAGATCAACGTAATCCTAGCACATTCACAGTCTTCTTCTTTTCGTGTGGTTAGTGACTAACCTGGTGTCAGAGTTTATGCCGCCCATGGGCCTCTGACTTGGTTTCACATGCCGTCGAGAAACATCTCTAAGGCATTCTCAGGCTCTCAGTTTCCTCGCGATGTTTACCTTCACCGTTTTTAAGCAAGTGATAATTATACAATACGCACATGAATCCGAAAAGTCAGAGGTGCATGTCTTGGGTTCGAACTCGAGACCAATGACTTGGCAGTCCGACGGTCACACCACTACGCTATCACTGCTGCACATTCACCGTATAACGCTATCATTGTACTGGTGGACATTACCACCGACTTACCTGATTGTAATCACAATTTGATACATAATAATTTATACTAACCATTTGTGTTTCATTCGTGATATTTGATACTCCGGTATTAAGTGGTTCTGTGAGTACTGAATTATTTGTAATGTTTGGAGCTGTCGAATATACAGTTCCTTTATGTGTAGCAGCAGTAGTTGTATTTGATGCGTTAGTATTAGTAATAAGTGATGTTGTAACTGTTGCATTATCCATGATGCTTGGAGCTGTTAAAGATTCTGTCACATTTGGAAGAACTGCAGGTTTAACAGTAGCAGTTGAATTTTCTGCAAATGTTTCATTGTTTTTAGCATTTCCGCATTCCCCTGGACTTCGACAAAAGCCATTTTTACAAGTTTGTGAGCATATCGGTTTACAGCGAAGCCTGAAAAAATTATAAATGGTTATTTATTTGTATAACCAGATGCATCCTAACGTCATAAAGCCGTCGCTCTTACAAACAACTCGCGCGGGCCCCGATTTCGAAGCACACCGTTTACCCTGGAGGTTTGGCTCAGGGATTGGTTGTTGAGGACAATTTTAGTAACAAAATTTGTTTAAAATCGCTGTCGTACCGCAGTTCAACCAGATTTTTGACCTTGATACATGGGCGTAGGTACCCAGGATTTGGTCCAGGGTGGGGCAAAATCAATCAGACAGTAAATATTTGTCTTTTCAATAAATCTGGAAGTGCAGGATGGTATTATGGAGCAATTTTACTCCATAACCTTTTTTTTTGAGGTCCAAATCAGTTTAGACGGTGTCAGGCATTGGTTTGCCTATTCTGAGTAATTGTTCTGTGGACACGGCTGGCTAGTTGACAGAATCTAGACCATTTAGAGTGCGCGCAAGATAACTCTGCGCGCGACAGGGGGCGTGCTAAATGTTGCCATTATTGTAAAAATACATAGTCCTACTTTTTAAGGAAACGTAATATATTCGTGAGCATTAAAATTGGGCAGCCCTCTTGCGGTTTATTATATTTTAATTGAGCTAAGTTATGTTCGTTTAAATTTACTACCTATCAATTAAATTAATTAGTATTTTTACGTAATTTGCAAAGGAAAAGAACTAAGCTGACAAATGTAGCGTGAGTGAATAAGAATGCATTATGATTATTATCGTCTGATGAGGTAATCTTTATTATTATATTTTCTTTTATTCCTAAAATCAGGTACATCTAGTGACAAAGTTAATGAAACGGCAACACTATGGCAGACCATGATTAGTTCCGATTTTGGCCGCGCGCAGAGTTATTTTGCGCGCACTCTACCTATTCTTTCCTGCGGTAGGGTGGGGCTCGCCCATCTGCCCCACCTTGAATAGCGTAGGCCTTGATAAAAAATAAAGCTGAGTTGCGATTCGATTGCGATTTTAATAATTTTGTTAGTAGAATTGTCCCCTTGTTTCGTGTGCCGAATGCGATAAATCTACAGGGTGCCCAGTATAACATGACAGTTTATAGTGGCGCGGCGCTGTTTGCTAAGGCAAATGAGTTTAGTTCCCTATTTCGCCGTCTGCCAAGATAAAATATACTGTGCACACTGTAAAGACTTACACCGTCTTATTCCAAAACGCGATCTAAATTTAGTACTGGGATTATTATTACAGTGTTCGAAGAATATAATATATTATAATACCTACCCATAAGGGAACGTACCCATACTACGTGACCTATTTTTTTCTATTTTTTACCCCCTCCCCCCTCTCAGTGACCTCCCGTAGTATATGCCGCTACCCCCCCCTCCCCCTCTAGTTTTCACGTAGTAATATATAAATATGGTTTTAAATCAATTTTTTGCAAAGGGAAAATAAAAAAAAATGACTCATATGTGCGACAGTGTTGCCACCTGTTCGAAAAGCGCTAAACGCTAAATATTGACTTCGTGACGAAAACCTAAGACCCCCCCCCCCCCGCCCCGCCCCTGTAACCAAGCGTGGTATTTTTTGAAGACCCCCCTCCCCCTTGAATGGGTCACGTAGTATGGGTACGTTTCCTAATCGTAGGAGCAGTGTTATTGAAAAAGTGAAATATTTTTCTATTATCTTAAACTGTAGTCTGTAATATCTGCATTACAGACTACAGTTTAGAGTTTACAGATTACAGTAAGATACGGAGGAGCAAAAATTATGATGATGTCATAGCTTTTTATAAAATTTGATACCGTTATTTGGCGAGTACCTAAGCTCCATTGATCGTTACAACTTATTTATGAACTTTTAAGTATTAAATCCATGTAATCAGTATTATAATATAAATTTTATAATGCTTTCTTCTCTACAAAAATAAAATAGTACCTACTATCCAAAACTATTAATAGGGCGAGCCATTTTTAAATAATAAATTTGTTTGTCTAACGTTAAATTAATTCGTTCATAAAATTTTTAAGGCTCTTTGCAACGTCTTTCAGAGTCAACTGAGCACTATTTAGACAATTATTAGGCAGCCTAGCAAAACGTAGTTCGTAATTAAAGATTTTTGAGTTTTAGTTTAATTAGATATAAGTACTTACATTGAAGAATTCCCATCTCTATAGTAACCGCTGCAGCATTCTGTGTATAAATAGGTTATTCGTTTCTGAAATAGATAACAAAATTAAAATTCTTGATATGTTAACCGACTTCAAAAAGGAGGTTCTCAGGTTTTTTATTGTCACCACATTGCTTAAACATGACAGATTAGGTCGGTCAGCATAAATTTTATTATAGGTAGTTACATTAAAAAAAAACTATAGCGTGATTGTTGATCGATTTTATTTGACCGTCAACCGAAAAGGTACGTCCACCGGGGCTTAATCTGAGTTGGTTAACAGTTATCGAGTGGGGCATTTTCTAGCGCTTCCGCGTTAGAAATTATGTGTAAATATATAGGTCTATTAAAAAAACAATATTTAAAAAATAATATTTATATTTTGAAAACAGAGATAAAAAAGAATGCTTTAATTTTTGTGTATTTACACTATTTTTTAGTACGTTTTTAAAAATAAAAGCCTTTTTCGCTTATTATTTTTATTAAATTTTATTTCGATACCTCCCACGCAAAAAGTCGTAACACTTTTTTTGGTAAAATGAGATTTTAGTACTACAGTTCATTATTATAGAAATACTACACATCCTTGAAAACAATATTTTCATATTTACATTAAATACCAAGATTCTTACCCGGTAATAGTCTTATCATGTTTAAATTCCCGCGCATATGGTCGTGCCAACAGTTGCGACGATTTACGTTGAACTATTGGACCGCGCACCGGCTAATCACGGCACAGTACCGACGTCGTAAGATGTAAACAGTACAAAATATTACTTTGGAGTTTGAAAATAAAAAAAAGCAAGAAACTGTTTGTTTTGTACTTTACTGTTTTGTTTTTATTAGATACTAGTACTATGAGTAATGTACGGTCATCAAAGATTTAAAATTAGCTTTAAATAACCAAAATGATTCGAACGTGAAAATAACGGCTAATGAACGTTGACAAAATGGTAAGTTTATTTCTTACTTTAATTTACTATCATGATTTGCATGTTTATCCTAATCGTGCTAGTAAATTGTTTTTAAGTATATAATGCTTTTCACCACTATTTTCGTAAGTTAATAATTTGAAATACGTCCGACGCAAAACGTCGAAACATGAAAGTTGCGATTTTATGCACGGTCGATATATACAGATTTTTTAAATACTATCGTATTTAAAACGCAGCATAAAGTCTTGTCTGACATACGACCTTATTCGTGCTGTATTCGTTGTGCTTTTTAAAAGTATAAGGTCGTAACAAATATATACGACTTTGCGACAGCAAGAATAAGGTCGTAAGTTTTTATTTTTGCCTATTTTTACGAAAATATGTGTTTTTAATTCAATCAAAAAGCCTCATTATCCCCTTTAACCTTCAATCATTGCTATATTCAAAAATTACTCCCACACTATCGTTTGCGGCTGATCAAGACAAAGATGAAGTTAAGAATCTCTCTCCTGAAAAATCACAAATTTGGACATACGATCTAATGCGCGGGAGGTGTCGATTTTTTAATTTTTTGTACCCAGTCAATCGAATTAAACAGAAAAAAATAAGTAAATATTATTGTATTCTGAGCTAAAAACTGTATATAAAATTTCAGCCTTTTCGGGTAATATGAATTGGCAAAAAATTGACTTACAAGATTCGTAGCAATCAGACAGATAGATAATAAAGAAAGCTAAATAAAAGTTTTTAAAATTGGATCAGTGGGCTAATACAGGTATTTTTTTGAAGAATGAAAAGTACGGGAAGCGTGCAGCTTTCTTAAATAGTACTGTCAAATTGTTTGACAACAAAAACAAACTGTTTGATAATTTTTGTACACGAAAACTGTACTTTTAAAGAAATCTATAGGCTTCCTGCATGTAACTGTATGCTTCAAAGATATACACAGTAAAACTCACATTAACAGTTCTGGAAGCTCTATAACTATGAACCATTCTTATTTTGTTGCAGAAAAACCAACAGCCTCGTTCCTTTTCATATGTCGCGTATGTGGCCCAATAATATTCAGACCCAGTGCGATAATAACTGGAGGAAATTAAAAAAAATGAACACTGTAAAAACGGTTGTTACGTTCTGCTCTTTATGTACATATTTATACAAGGTGTAAAAAGACCCTTCACGAAGCCGTCAACCATGCATTCAGTACATCAAACTAAGTAACCCCACGCGAAAAATTTCACTGGGAAACGACATTTTTTTTGGGTGAAAAATTTCGTTTTACTGTAAAGCTCAAAGTAACGCACTCAAAACACTGCACGCTGATAGATGCAATGAGTAGTAAACGGGTAATGGAGGTATTTCAAGTACATTTGCAACCTTCAAAACTATAGGTAGTATTTAAAAAAAAGTTGTGAAAATGTTGGAACTTTGACCTCCAATATCTCCGTAACGAGAAGGTTCCCAGGCATAGTCCAGAACAAAAAAATTATCGCAATGACGTGGAGAATAAGTACCTTTCGGCTTCGTTAAGGGTCTATTTACACCGTTTATAATAATATTGCTATGTTCCGCCTTAAAGTTATGGATGGCGGTGAAATTGATCACAATTATGATACTTTTCAACTTTGTCTAAATGGTTGGCAACGCATGGGGTTGCAGGTGTATATAGGTGTCTGTAACAGCTTCCTGTCAGGTGGGCTGTGTGTTTACAGGCTTAGCCAACTATTACAAAAAAAAAACTTTATGTTGTGACCCTTGTCGTGGAATTTGGGTAAACTATATAATTATCAGAGAAAAGTAGAAAGTCGCTATCGGCATTTATTTATGGAGTAGTGGCGAAAAGGACCTCATAGTATGTTTTACCTTTGTATGTATCTTTACCAATATGAATGGCAAAGAATTTATGAAACTTTTAAATGACGGTTTGCGTGGTAGCTATACGTTATTTATCACAGATAAAATTTGTTTACATCTGAATCCTAGTTTGGCAATAATAATGCTACTATTGGTAAGTAAAACAATTAGTTTTTGGCCATAAGAATCGGGTGTGAGCAGACATAGTTTGTTTTATGATTTCGCAAAACAATCTGCGCAGCATCATTAGATAAGGCACAACTTTCGGCTGTAAATGTTATTAATCGACATTTGCTGAACTGAATTTTACATTGGCGAATAAAAGAGACATGAATACAATTCTGCACTTGATATTGAATTAAGAATAAAATAATAGAAGCACTTACTAGTCCATTTTTGTGCAAATACCACTTTCCATATAATATAAATTGAACAATTGTATAAAAACTATTAAAAATAATCCGAACCGACACATTCTCGCGAACTTATCTCGTGATAATGGCGCTTTGGAGTTAAATTATGGAATTTTAATTTTATTATCAGTTACATCTTATTATCATTCACGATACATCCTGTATTTTTATTTAAACAGGAAGACTGACTTCGTGGGATTTTCACATTGTGTCCGGGTGTGTACCTCGTACTAAAACTATAGGTATTTATAATTTAATAAAGTTAATAATAAAAAAGAAACCTCTTTTTTTTATTCATTTAGCCCCATTTAGGCCACTCCTGCGCCTGTAGCGGCCGCTCCATTCATCTTATGGTAAAGGCAACTTTGACCAAGATTTATATGACCCCTTAGTGTAGTGTGGGACTCGCCTTACCTGTTAGAATGTATTTAGGTATAAGCTTAGTGTAAGATTGAATAGTATATTATAGTCGTTGCAACACACAACACGTCTATTTATTTGATACTACCTCGCCCCACATTGCATTAGGGTGTGCGCCCTGTGCGGCCGCACTGCTGGCACCGCCCTATTTATAACACTGACCCTGAACTGCTGCCCCAGACTTCCCTGATATGAGGTTTATCTTTTTAAACTAGGTAACACTTGGAATGTGAGGATTAACATTTAATTTTTTCAAAAGATTACAAGCCCCCTTTTTTTAAGAGAACACGGTAAACTTAATACTAAGTAGGTACTAAATATGAGAATGCGGGCGCTACACATCTTATTCTTTTTATTTTGCCTTGCTGTTAATTTTATAGGTAAGTACCTAATCTTTCTACGTCGAGTACATTTTATTATTATTAAAAAAAGAAGACGATGGTACGCACGGAGTCAACTAAGGTTCACACGAACTTTTGCATAATTTGTCAGGTGACCGTCACCACCAATTTATGTCCTATAACGAATTAGAAATACTACGATAACAGGATCACGACAGTCGGCTACTTTCCTTCGTTTTCCAAGATGATTTCTTTAATAATAAAAAAAAGGAAGAAGAATTTGCATTGCCTTGGCTATATTGTACATAGGTACCTATATACACGTATAAATCGCTCAGTGACTAAATATGATATAAGATCGATATTTTTGCTTTTGCGAACAGCCATCTGTAATAAACTACCTAGATATACTGGGCTCACTGTAGCCATTCGAATGACCCACGTCAAGGATACAGGACAACAAAATATTCAATCATACAATACGAATTGAGAATGAACAGGGTCATACCAAAGAGTAACTATTTGTATATTGGAGGGTCCTCAGATATTAGTCATTATTCTGAGATCTGTCTATATTATTAATCTGTGGACTCCGTCATTCATTGTCATTTAACCCATAGTTTGTGATTGTCACTGACAATCAAGTGTCAATGTCAAGCGTAGGTAAATCAGTGTACGTGAAAGCCGAAAAGTAGAAAATAATAAAATTAGCACCCGCTTTTAAAATTAAGAATATTTAAAAAAATAACTGTAGTAAACGTTCAACTCTAGTAAATAACCCACAGAGAAACTAGAGAAACGATGCTTAATGTAAAGTAAATAATTTCGTGTTTGAAGTGCGCTAACAAAACAATGCTTTGTTTCATTCTGTTTATTAAAAGTTCATTTATTACTTAAAACTGGCCGATTTGTTATTTCTCACCCATCATGGAAGAGTTTATAGATATGGTTCGGCAATTGCCTTGTTTGTGGGATACGGAATGCAGGGAATACCGCGACATGAGGAGAAAGGATGCTGCATGGAAAAGAATAGTTAATGAACTAAAATGCAAAGATATACCTGATAGTAAGTTATAAATAATAATAACTACAAAGTCTCAAAGCTGTTGATGTATTGTAAAGTAAATAGATTTGAGCCAACTTTATAAATTACTAGCTGTGTCTTCACGGCTCCGCCCGTAGCCTATGTTAATCAGTGATAATGTAGCTTTCTAACGGCAAAAGAATTTTTGAAATCGGTCCAGTACCTAGTTTTTAAGTTTATTTGTTACATACAAAAGTCCAAAAATACAAATCTTTCTTCTTTATAATATTAGTATAGATAGTATAGATTAATAGTTATATCACATTATATCTCATATTATCGTGTGTTTTTTTATATGATTTCTGAGTTTGTTTCGACTTTTCTTCTCAGAGCTAGTCAGATAGGAAATGCCGGCGCCATCTAGTCTTAAAAAAACATCACATGTTTTTTTAAGACTAGATAAATATACAGAAATAAAAATCATTTATCATTTATTTATAATACATAACATGATGCCTGTATTTCCCGAAGGGTTGGACAGAGGTGTATAGTAACATGCTTATTTTATTGTCATGTTTAAGTCCCATGTAAAAGGGGGCGAGCCTATTGCCATCAACAAATCCAAATCCAAATACAAATCCAAATACCGGGCTGCTACTGATGAATTCCACATGAAAAAACCCAATAAAACTGCCTTATTAATTTAGTGGTCGCAAGCGCAACTGCTGAGCACGGGGTCCTGGGTTCGATCCCCAGGTTGGGAAAGTGTTATTGGGTTTTTCCACTAGGAATTTCTCAGTAGCAGCCTGAATTCTGGATTTGTGCCCGGTTAATGGCCATAGGCTCGCCCCCTATTACATGGGACTTTAAACATAACTGGCAAAATGTGGGTTTACTAATAACACCTCTGCCCACCCCTTCGGGGATACAAGGCGTGATGTTGTTTATGTTTATGTAAAACCCAATAACACTGCTCCAGCAGTCGCGCTTGCCACCACTAAACCAACAAGGCAGTTGTAATATAGCTTTATTTGTATTATTTCTAGTTAAATCAGCAAAGGCTGAGTGGAAGAAACTGCGGGACAGTCACAGAGATTCTTTAAAAAGGGCCAGAGCAGGTGCCAATGGGCAAGATACGGTCATCAACAATAAGTGGAAGTACGCTGAAATAATGGAATTCCTTCTACCATACATGAAAACAAGAAAAAGAAAACGAAATCTAACAACTTCAAGTGATGAAAACAAAGAGTCATCACCATCCCCATCAGACTCATTCTTAGTAGTTCAACCTTCTACCTCAAATACGGACACCCTGAACTTCACAGCTGAATCTCACACAGAGAAAATGGAAACACCCCTGCAAAGTGAGCACAAGTTCAGAAAAAGAAAAATTGATAATGAACTAGGAGAAATAATGATTGATATGGATGACCGAAACAGTTGTCGGTACGGAGAAAGGACCAAACATCCTTTGGATTCGTTCTTTGAAAGTATGTGTGAGACCACGAAACAGTTTCCTACTTGGCTGCAGTACACGGTGAAAAGAAAAATATTTAACGTCATTTCAGAGGCAGAGGACACGTTCGAAACCTACAAATCTCGTGAATCAATTTTTTGATCTTACAAAAGTATTATTGACATAATATACTTATTATTAGAAAATGCTCTTTATTTATTTAACACTAGCTGTGTCCACACGGCTCCGCCCGCGTAATAAGTTTTATTCCAGTAATAAATATAGCCTATGTTACTCAGTAATAATGTAGCTTTCCAACGGCAAAAGAATTTTGGAAATCGGTCCAGTACTTTTTAAATTTATTTGTTACATACAAAAATACAAATCTTTCCTCTTTATAATATTAGTATAGATGCTCTCTCTAACACGGAGAGGTATTGGTGTGTAAAGAATGCTCGGTCTTCTTCTTTTCATGTGGTAAGTGACTAACCTGGTGTCAGAGTTTATGCCGTCCATGGGCCTCTGACTTGGCTTCACATGCTATGGAGAAATATCTCTCAGCCATGCCAGATTCCTCACAATGTTTTCCTTCAACGTTTTTAAGCAAGTGATAATTATACTATACAGACATAAATCCGAAAAGTCAGAGATGCGTGCCTTAGGTTTCGAACTTGAGACCTATGACTTGGCAGTCCGACGGTCACACAACTAAGCTATCACTTGGTTAGCGCCACTTAACCTCGCAGATTCATAGATACGCGCCTGCTTCTATTACTAAACCAACGAGTTGTTAGAAGATGTATTGCTATAATTCTTAAGCTAGGCGCACAGATAGTTGATTGCAGTGTGATAATAGCGTTGATGGGGAATTGGGGATACTACTAGCGCTGTTGGCTGTTGCCCATCAATTTAACACAAGCCTTAGTCGTCTTTCATGATAGGTAAGGGCATGGGCGTAACCAGCTTACTGGGTAGGAACCCTCTTATCCAGAATGTGGTAGAATAAGGTGTGATCTTCTGACCGTTACTAAAAGCTTTTGAACACTACGCTATCAACGTACAAGCCCTTTCCCACATAATAGTACGCTATCGTCGGAATTCACATATTCTTCACCTTCTTTAAATCTTGTACAATCCTTCTACTCCCTCCTACCTTAAAGAACGTTTCGAGTTCCTCCATGACACACACTCGAGATCATTAAGGTCATCAGAGAATCTGACGTTAAAAATGCCAATGCATTCTACCAACTTCTTTGGTAAATCATTCACAGTTCAGGCTGTTCGGCTTTGGAATGCTTTGCCAGTTACAGTTAGACGTGCGCAATCCTTGGTCACTTTCAAAAGACTCGTCAAGGATCACTACCTATCAATATAGTTAATTTTGCATCTTTATGTATAGTTATTTATTGTCTGTTTAAATTTTGTATTACATACACATTACACTATATATATTTATATATATATATTTATTTCATATTTATTGTATAATTATAATATTTATTTATTTGTGTTTTTAGGTTTATTTAACGTACATAATTTAATGTCTCCTAATTAATTGTTACACTGTGAACTACCTCTCTTTTTTTCTTGCACTTCATGTCCATCCAAAGGTTGTCTGGAAGAAATCGCCTAGTGCGATAAGACCGCCCATTGTACATCTCTATTTTTATAGTAATGTTTCTTGTTTGTTTTGTGTACAATAAAGAGTATTGTATTGTATTGTATTGTATAATAGAGTAATAGTCTATAGGTATACTTCCCTCCATACCACGCTACAAATTCATCATCCTTTTTTGACGCCTATTGACGTCGTTGGCAGCCTGATCACATTTTCGTTTGACATCTACAGCTGTCGAAGGCGGTGAAAAGGATACACCTTCATGTCAAGCAAGTCTAGCGGGGGAGGTATATGCCCCTGCTCCCCCTACGGTGAAATTAAATCTTCGGTCCCGGTTGTCATAAAATTACCTATGACAGTCGTTACAATCAAGACAAATATCCTATAAATAAATTGTTTTCAACACTTATACAAGTTCACACCGATAATTCAGCCCTCATCAAGCTCCCTCCCTCCCAGCCCTCCCGCCAACAACAGCTAGCATAGTGATTTGTATAAGGTTTTTTTGCTATTCGACTGCTTGTAGATGGTCTTGAAGACCGTTTCTACATAACCGGGCAGTTATTGGTAAGACCTAAAGGGTCTCCAACCAATGGGGACGAGTAAAATACTTAACCTAAGCTAACTACTACTACTAACATCATGACCTCTAGCAACAGCAGCTTTAAGGGCGACCCCTAATGGGACTCGGAACTCGGCTTAGGGCGTTGCTTGCGGGAGGACTGAGAGGGAGAGAGCTTGATGAGGGCTGAATTATCGGTGTGACTGTGAAGTCAGATAAGAGGACCAGCTCCGCGGCGGGTGAGCACAGTGGATCAGGCACGGTGGCGGTGGGACGTCGCGCATGCCTGTGACGGCGCTTGAACTAATGAGTGAGGGTCTATAATCGGCCGCTGCGGCCATTAGAGGGTTCCGGTGCCTCCGGGCAGTATCGAAATAACGCTTGGAAATGCGTTTGAGTACCTATTGCCAGATGGTCGGCATTTTCAGATCGAAATGGAGCTGTTCGTTGCGCATGTACCATGGGGCGGCCGCGGCCCTGCGCAGGACACGATTCTTGAAGGTTTGGAATGAACCACACCTTCTGGGCTCACTCTTATATTGTATTATTATTGCACAAGAGTTACCGTTATTACACAAGTGTTGCAACAGTCAAGTAGGGCGATATGTCCTCTCTCTACCTCTTAAGCGCAGGCCACACCGCGAGCTGGCGCGGCGGGCGGGCGGGCGAGGCTTTTCATACTTCGGTTCATATCGTTTGAGTCGCTGAAGTAGCTAGGCTCGGTGAGACGTTGCTCGCTCGCCCACCCGCCAGCTCGCGGTGTGGCCTGCGCTTAAGAGGAAACGCGGGCTGCATAATATTAATAATTTGAATAGGTTTTTGCGATCTATTTCGGTCCCACCCCTCCCGCAAATCTTCCCAATTGAGCCCGAAAGAGACACCTGCATCTCGGACTAATTTCTCCTGTGCAATATTAGCGAAATCGTACTTTCGTATTTCCCTGTTTCCTTCTTCAAATCTGGACCGTTTTTTTTTTCTGTAATAATTTAAGAAAGACTTTGATTATGTCTGTATGTTTTTCTTTTATTTGTGTTTTGTTTTACTAACATTAGTTATAAGGTGTTTTTTCACTAACAAGATGGATTATAATTGTTGTCCGAAATTAAATAAATAAAAAATAAATAAATAGCTCAGTAACTGGGTTGCGGAGGTCTGATGGCAGTCGTTTGTGTAAAAGACTCAAACCTGAGTTAAGCTGGCTCAAACATAGTTGGGAAAAGGCTAGGCACAATATGAGTACGATGTGGGGTTATGTCTGACATTTTGGGCATAGCAGGTAGGGAAAAAGAAGGGCATAGTATGAGTTTATGTAAAGTGAGCCGAACTGACACACTGCGTCGCATTTTGTCCTTCGTTCATGTCTTTGTCATGGCTGACCGAGCCTTATCACTTATAATATTAGCATTTTATGGATATCACAACGGATGTGTGATTTGTCATTGTGGTGTGTACATTGTATATAATAAATTCGTATTATGTGTTATATTGTTCGCAGTTACGGTGACTAACATTCAGATTCTAATTAACAGGACATTGGTGCCGATCCTGTTGTGCACAAAAGAAACTTAATTTAGAGTATTACCATCTTTTTCACTCTAATAAAATAAGAAAGAGACAGACATAAATAAGACTGTCTTTAGTTGAACTAAAATTACCATACAAATTTAGACAACACGTCGGAACACGTCGGAACGTGTCCACTAAGAACATGGTGAAGTTCAAGGTAACTAGGTATAAGTACACCCATATTCTAAGACGTTCCTCCAAAACTTACTCGACTCGACTCCACCTCGACTCAGACTTTCGGTAGTTATAGTGGACATAAACGTCCTCGACTAGAAATTTTTCCTCAGACGAGGTAAGGAATCATCTGTCAAACTCAAGGTACCTTAAGGAAGGAAGTGTCAAAGTTCGTGTGTAACAAAAATGAATTTTGAAGACTTTATCGAATATGCTTACGATATAACTATTTATCGCGGCGTTATTTGCGCGATGCAGATAATTCAAATTATGACGTAATGACTCTGTTGAGGAACCTCAAAGTTCACTCGAAATTGCGACTAAGAATACAATCTTGAAGGTATTTTCGAGGCCGTCCTGAGTCGAGTAAGTTTTGGAGGAACGTCTTAGAATATGGGTGTTAATCTCTAACTTAGTTCTTGTCTATCACCGTCCTTTTCTAGCACCGTCTATTAGTAAAGGATAGCAATTCTTTAATTTTAGTTTAGTTGGTAAATAAGAGAATCGGCGGCATTGGGCGCAGCCAGGATTTTGTCCAGAGTGTGGCAGACAGTAAATATGTGTCTTTTCAATAAATCTGGAAGTGCAAAATAAGATTATGATAAACACATAACATCACGCCTGTATTCCCCGAAGGGTTGGGCAGAGGTGTATAGTAACACCCTCATTTCGTTATGCTTAAGTCCCACGTAATAGGGAGCGAGCCTATTGCCATCAGCCGGGCACAAATCCAAACTCCGCGCTGCTACTGAGAAATTCCACACGGAAAAACCGAATAACATCATTTTGCCCCATAAGCTTATTTTTGTACTTTTAAGGTCCAAATAAGTATAGACAGAGTCGGGCATTGGTCTGCCTATTTTGCGTAATTGTTCTGTGGACATGGGTGGCGAGTTGATTCGATCTAGACCATTTACCTATTCTTTCCTGTGCCAGGGTGGAGCAAGCGCCCCATCTGCCCCACACTGAATAAGCCTATAGACATAGACACCATCGGTTCATGGCAAATGGTTTACTGAGTTTTGTCAGTAGAATAGTAGTGTGGCGGCATCTATCACGCCACATGCGAACTACGCAACACGACGATTGTCTAGCAGACTACAGTGACAACAATGACAGCTGAGTGACAATAATGACAGCTGAGTGACAACAATGACAGATGTCAGATGAAACGTCACAAATCCTGCATCGCGGTATCAAGATTTGACACGGAGTTAGTATCTATATCTATACTAATATATAAAGCTGAAGAGTTTGTTTGTTTATTTGTTTGTTTGAACGCGCTAATCTCAGGAACTACTAGCTGAAATAGAAAAAATATTTTTGTATTGGATAGTCCATTTATCGAGGAAGGCTTTAGGGTATATAACATCACGCTACGACCAATAGGAGCGGAGCATAAATGAACAATGTTGCAAAAACGGGAAAAACGCAGACGAAGTTGCGCGAGTTAGCTAGTATATTATACAACTCCCCAACATCAATCGTTGGGCAGTAGCCCGCCATACGTAAGACCCGCCTGGTAGGAGGATCTTCCCTTTTCGTTAGAGGAACACCATACCTCGTTCCACTACAGTAGGATGGGCAACTGTGCCTTCCTTTTCGTTTTCCTATAAAAAAATTCAGGGGCAGAAAGCTTTTTTTTTCGTTTTTATTTGTTTCTTTATTCTTCGTACCTACCTGCTAGTTCTATTATATTATTAAATTAACATTTCTGTGTTTTTTTGTCTGCCGTCTGGTGAAACTACCGTGCCAGGAGGCACTTAGTATTATTGATCATAATCGTATAATATTTCCATCGATTCCATACAGAACATGGTATTTGCATAGATAGCCTCGCTTCAATAATACTTACGCTAAATGAAATTATAAAATAAATATAACCTAAATAACTGAGTTTATTTGCCAGGGAATCTCGAAACAAACAACCTAGTAAATAAAACTATGCGCTTGTTTATAAGAAAACAGTATCCTTATATTTTAAAGGTATCTTAACCTCTTTCAGTCCCTGGCTTATAAATGTATAGGTACTTACATAAAATATATAAATGTATACATAGTGTATATATCGTTGGATAATCGGAAAAATCGGATATTTGCGATAATCCTAGGATGATTGCAAAGGACCGGATATTTGGAATCTAAAGGTCAAAGCACACATATGAAATCGGAAAGGGATCGTCACCGTATCAACTCGAGCCGTTCAGTATTCTTTGTATGAAACTCCCTACTGCAACGCACATTAATCGGAATCGTAACGTAATCGCCCCGCCTCGGGACAAGCTCACGAACCGCGGTGCGGTGAGGCGATACGGTTACGATCCCTTTCCGAGTTGATATGTGTGCTTTGACCATAAGATAGATTTTCGTAATCATCCGAGCTATTTTCAGGGTCATTGCAAAGATCCGGCTTATCTTAGGTAAGTCACAAAATTATACCGCTCACGTTATGAGCGCTGATTGGCTTATAAATGATCGTTATCAATTTTATATGTCAATAGATCTTTGTGAAGAGCCACGTTGTAACCAACCAGAATAAAGATTATATTAATCGACTCTTAGATTAGCCAATCAGCGTTCATGGTTCCAATCCACCTAAACAAACTGGGATTTTCGCAATGATTCTGACAATAGCGCGAATGATTGCAAAAATCTATCTAAAGGCTCATTTACACGGTGCAAGTTTCTTGAAGCAAGTCTCATGCTATCTCTGTTTTTGTCAGAGAGAAAGACAAAGATAGCATGAGACTTGCTTCAAGATACTAGCACCGTGTAAATGAGCCTTTAGATTCCAAATATCCTGTTCTTTTGCAATAGTCCTAGGATTATCGCAAAGATTCGATTTTTCCTATTATCCTACGACATATAAATATACGTAAGTATATACAGTAACTATACAGATTGTGGTCACACTACATTCGCAACCCACATCTCCTCGTTGAAATATAATTATGTCCAGTTATAAATAAGTCATCATCCCCGCAGTGACTGTAACAATTTGTTTATACTTACCTACATTAAAAATGATCATAAAATATCCTGTTATTTACGTCTGTGCTATTGTTGTTTTATTAGTAGGAGTGGATTCTCAAATTTGCGAGAGACTTGAATCGTAAGTTATTGTTATTTTAAAATTTTAAGCATTTCTTTTAAAGGTGATCCACATCCACATTCTAAGTACGTTCCTCCAAAACTTACTCGACTCGACTCCACCTCGACTCAGCCTTTTTCACTACCATCGGTAGTTATAGTTGACATAAACGTCTTCGACTCGGGATTTTTACTCAGTCGAGGTAAGGAATCATCTGTCAAACTCGAGGTACCTCGAAACCTACCTTAAGGAAGGAAGTGTCAAAGTTCGTATGTAACCAAAATGAATTTTGAAGACTTTATCGAATATGCTTACGATAATCCTTCAAATTATTTATCGCGGCGTTATTTGCGCGATACAGATAAACAAAATTATGACGTAATGACTCCATTCTACCTCGACTCATTTGAGGACCCCTCAGTCGAGGAACCTCTAAGTTCACTCGAAATTGCGAGTAAAAATACAATTTTGAAGGTGTTTTTGAGGCCGCCCTGAGTCGAGTAAGTTTTGGAGGAACGTCTTAGAATATGGGTGATAGACTAGAGACTAGAGCATTTACTTGTAAAAAAACATCGAGCCGCTCTATTGTGTCACCGTTTCACGAACAGAAAATAAGTACGAAGCTCGACAGATTGTTACAAGTAAATGCTCAAGTCTATACTCACCTTTACGTGCAACAAAAATCTTAAAGATGGCGGATTGGCGCAATAGCGCATGCGCACCCATATTTTTTCTGTTCGACTGCTTGTATGTGGTCTTGCGGACCGTTTCTACGTAACCGGGCAGATATTCGCGAGACCTGAAGGGTCTCCAACCAATGGGGATGAGAGTAAAATACCTAACATCATGACTACTAGCAACAACAGCACCGAGGGCGACCTCTAATGGGATTCGGACCTCGGCTTAGGGCGTTGCTGGCGGGAGGACTGGGAGGGTGACAGCTTGATGAGGGCTGAATTAACGATGTGACGCATGCGTACTATGGCTTTCTGCGGTTAAAAATAACGGGTTCAATCCCCGTATAGTGCCCACGTCAGCCGTAGGTGACTTAAAAAGCAACAATGAGATTAGGTATCAAGAGAATTGCCAGCAGAGTCCTGTCTGTCTTATATGAACTTCGATCGTCAATCGGTCTGCAAATCATGGCGATAATGTCCTATTCTCTTTTAACCGTTCATTTTAGTTGTCGTTGGAGGTCTACGGGGAGACATGGGGTTGCTAACTATAGTCCGCGCGGAACTATAATTGGACCGTTAATTCGATGCAGTAACTTGACAGTTAGAGGCATAGAAATATGAAAGGGAATAAATGTAGCACGAACAGTAAATGATCCATTATAACGACATAATATAACCTTACATATTTTTCATTTTTCAGATTTACGCGTATGCAACAAATAACCTACCTTACCTCCTATAGAGTGACCTATCACGGTCAGTGTTACTATGCCTGTATTAAAACACGATTATCTAATTCTGTGCAACGGAGATTGCAACCGGTTAGTAATATTTGTTAATAATAGGTATTGCATAACGAGTATTCCCAAAGAGGGTTAATGTCAGGCAGGCGGCCGGTCATAAAACAATAAGGGGCAGAATTTTAGTAATTTTTGACCCACCCATCCCCCTTGTCAGCAAAAGTAAGCAAAGCTTTAACCCCCTCCTCCTATGCTTACGTAAACATTGGTATATATTTTTATAAACTGATCAGGCTTCTGTATTGTTATTCATTAGCAGCAGTTTTTAAGTCTAGAAAAATAAGTAAATAAATAAAAATTACTGACGTAATCATCATCTAGACACCCACGTCCCCCATGTCACCATAAATAAGCTAAGCAAAGACCCCTCTCACCCCCCTTTCGTGCTTACGTAATACTTGAATGGCCCCTAAGCCAAAACCTTTAACAACATGGATTTATGAATTACATGTTGTGCCGACCCCACCTAGTGTGGGATAAGGACAGGGAGAAGAAGAAGAGGTAATATTTCATAGCATAGATTGCTTGTTTTCACTTGCTACGCGATGGCTGATGCATGCGTGCCGTCAGTTTGTCAACTCAAACCTGCTATGGCACTTTCCTCAAAAGGCCATTTCAGACGTTGCCCTACATTGTTACACTCGCATAGTTTTTATACCACAATGTCTGGACTTTAAAAGAGACCTAGATCTCTGAGTTTGTTTCGGCTTTTTTTCTCAGAGCTAGTCAGATAGACAATGCCGGCGCCATCTAGTCTTAAAAAATACATTACATTGACTTGTAAAAGTGTCTGTAACAGATTTATTTACAGAAATAAACATAATTTATCATTTAATAAAGACAGCCCACATAAACGCGCGCTCTTCGTCCCTTCCTAGTTGCTTCATAGCAACATATTTCGGGCTGTCGCATATTGCGTGAATTTATACAATACTAGCGACCCGCTCCGGCTTCGCACGGGTGGAATGTAGATATTAATGTGGGGCATATAAATCTTCCTCTTGAATCACTCTATCTATTGCTGAAAACTGCATTAAAATCCGTTGCGTAGTTTAAAAGATCTAAGAGGACAGACAGCGGGACCGACGTAGTTTTATAGGTACCTACTATGTATAGATAAAGAAGATACAGGATGTAAACGAAATCATGAAATTCCTTCAAACCTCTTGATGTACTGCTGACATAGATTAAACCTGAACGGGACATATTGGGATTCAATAAAATAAAACAAGAAGTAAACATGCGTTCTTAATGTAAGGCATTTTAGCGCCCCGAGTTAAATGACCGCGCAGCGAGCGATATCCGCGCAATTCGTCTGGGGCGCTAAAATGCCTCTTGTTAAGAACACATGTTTACTTCTTGTAATTTTGTTGTTATTGAACATGGCCGACGCTAAGTTGATATTAATAAAAAAATAATTAAACGCCATTTTGTTTCTAAAAATGTATTTCGCAACCAACACAACTACCTCTACATAGTTCAGGGCACCAGAGACATTTCGTTCTTAGATACAGCCATGTTATGATGATGAACGCTTTTTGATTTTTCAGAAGAGAGAGTGGAAGAGTATTTTTTACTGCTGCAGCGGGTACATGAGAACAGACAACTCAACCAGTAACAGGTATGATATTGCTTGAGATGGATAAAAATTTACTTACAGACCTATGTCGTACATAAACATAACACTCACATACAACTCAGTAGCAGCCCAGAGTTTGGATTTGTGTCCGTTAGATGGCAATAGACTCGCCTCCTATATCATGGGACTTAAACATAACGGCGACATGAGGGTGTTACTATACACCTCTGCCCGACCCTTCAGGGAATACAGGCGTGATGTTGTTTATGTAAATCAGATATAAACCCTTAAAACAACTTTAAGTTGAACGGTTTTATCTTGCAGCTCCCTTGCAGCATCAGTCTTGTTGCATCATCAAAGTTGTATTGTCATGGGAATTGGATTTGTGTGCGAAGTCCTAGATTATTATATTTTTAGTTAGACTTTCCATCGGCCGATAGTTTTGTCAGTTCCTAATCAGTATGAAGATGTACGCAAGTGCGCACATCATAACGATTCGGTTACCCTTCATCATCATCCTCCTGCCCTTATCTCAACTTATTTGGGGTCGGCGCAGTATGTCTTCTCCTTCCATACATCTCTATTAGCCGTCATTTTAGTAGTCACTCCCTTTCTAGCCATATCGTCTTTCACACTATCCATCCATCGCTTCTTTGGTCTTCCTCTACTCTTATAACCATCCACATTGATACTCAATACTTTCCTCACGACATGTTCCTCGTTCCATGTTAGATTCGGTTACCCTTATAAAAAGATAATCGGCCAACTATCGGGCGATAGTTTAGTCTGCAGTCTGTGGGGGCTACCTACTTATAATCGTAACAATGTCTGACAAGTAATTATGAAGTTTCAGCGATATTGAATGCGAACCAATATGCATGCCAGCTTGTAAGAATGGGCAGTGCGAATCTCCTGGAAAGTGTGCTTGCGATAGAGGGTACATACCTGATGCCGAAGTTAATCACAACTGCCTACCTGTGTGTGAAAAAAACTGCGTTCACGGAGTTTGTGTTGGACCAAACATATGTAAATGTGACTTCGGATATTCACTTGTGAACGAAACCTGTCAGCCTGTGTGCACTGAACCATGCCACAATGGCACCTGCGTAGCTCCAGAAACGTGTGAATGCCTCTCAGGCTACAGAAAATCTGAATCGAATGTTTGTGCGCCTTATTGTTCAAACGGTTGCGACAGTGGATTCTGCGCTGCACCCGAAACTTGCCACTGCAATCCCGGATGGAATCTAACAGAAAGTAAAGGTCATCGAAACAAAATTTGCAAACCTTTCTGTTCAAAACCTTGCGATAACGGCGATTGTGTCACACCAGACACTTGCAGATGTTGGCCTTCATATAAAAAAACTGAAAACGGCACTTGTGGGCCAGACTGTCCCCCTGGGTGGAAGGCGGAAGACAACAAATGCGTTGCTCTATGCAAAAATCCTTGCGGCAATGGAACGTGCGCTCTCCCAGATTATTGTATTTGCTTCCCGGGATACCATGTCGATTATATGATTAGCAGGGATATCAACGAGGAAGTATGCATCCCACGCTGTGTTGGTTGCCTTGAAAAGAATGGAACTTGCGTTGCTCCTAACCAATGTGTGACTGAAGAGGTTTCTACGACGAGCATGGAAAATTTGTGCGAGGAGTTCCAAAACTGTAGTACGGATACGACAAACCAAGATTCGACCTCCGTGACTTTCTCGTCTGAAACGACAGTGGCCTACGAAGATTATAATGAAAGTGATTATTCAATGGGTTCTTCATTTCCTGAACGAGATTTTGTGAGCACTAATGTCTCGGGTAAAGTTGCTGATGCACCTTCTGGTGACACAAAAGCGGAATCAATGAAAAATTCATGGTAAGCCTTAGTTCCAAGAAAAGAAAATGCAATTTTACCTTTCACAAGCCCATATCATAAGAAACGACTAAGAGCCCGTTCACACAGCGGATCCGTTTTAACGGATCCGTTGGTACTGGATGTGTTGTTCACATCTGTACCGACGGATCAGTTAAACAAATGGCAGCTGCGTCGCATTTGGCAGGCAGGATACGATAAAAATAACGGATCCAGTATTTTTTACTGGATTCGGAGTACTGTCGTAAATGTGAACTCGCTCATTCAACTACAGGCGCCATCATAAAAATAAAAACGGATTCTGTAAAAAGTTTATGTGTGAACTAGCTGTTACGTTTCTCATTATATTGTCATACTAGCTGTGTCCTCACGGCTCCGTCCGTAGCCTATGTTACTCAGTGATAATGTAGCTATCTAACGGAAAAAAATTTTTGAAATCGGTCCAGTAGTTTTAAAGTTTATTCGTTACATACAAAAATACAAATCTTTCCTCTTTATAATATTAGTATAGATGAACATACTGAAATCGCCGCTGGCAATAATGTCGCCGTACACACTTTGGAGTGTGTACTGGACTAGTGGTTGCAGGCACAACTCCCAACCACAAGGCCCAGGGTGTGTTTACCAAATCAGAAAATGTGTTTGTTCTACCTAGTTTATTCCCAATTGTGTTGGGGTTAGCTTTCAGTCTAACCGAATGCGGCTGAATACCAGTATTTTACACAAAGCGACTGCCATCAGATCTCTGCAACCCAGTTACTGGGCAATGCCGATATCCTAAGTTAGACCAGTTATCAGAATTTCGGGCTTCTGACTACCGATTTTCGGAACTCGCTCATACAACTACAGGCGCCATCACCAAAATAAAAACGGATCCGCTAAAACGGGTCCTGTAAACAGTCTCTGTGTGAACTACCTATAGGGTTGCCACCCGTACTTTTTAATAAAGTATTGTACGTTATTTCAGGTAACTGTACTCTATACTTTATGAGAACAATAAAGTACACGAAAATACTTTATTTCGCATGATTTGATTTCTTTGGGATTTTGAAAAGTTTAGTCATAAGTATTTTTTCGTTAAACGAAATTTATCGATTGGTGCTAAATCGATGTCGCCATTCGCCAGCGCCACATCACTACTAATTTGATACAAACTGCAAAAAGCAATAATAAATATGTTTTTAAACATAATAATAAAGAAAAATTAATTGTACTTTAATTTGATACTATGTACTTTTTTTTCTTACCTATAATAACCAATGTATTTTAACTGGAAAAAAAGGTGGCAACCTTAATAGCGGTAATGTATTTCCAAAAAATGCCTAGGTAAGAGTAGGCAAATATCTTGACTCCCATCCTGATCTAAGAAAATCATTTAAAAGCCTATACAGTAATAGAGTGTATTTTATAACATGGTGTCTTTATTTTCAGGATTCAGCAGAATTGGGTGGCCATTTTCATACCATTATTGATCATAGTAACTGCTGGTATTATAATGTTACTCGTTTGGCGTTGGATACCTATTATTGTTTTCTTCAAAGGCAGGAGTTATGTTGTTCAAGGTATGTTTTTCTATACAGGGTGTAAACGAAATCATGTAATTCATTCAAACCTCGTGATGTACTGCTGACATAGATTAATCCTGCAGGGGATACTTCTGGATTCAATAAAAAAAAATACGAGAAGTAAACATGTGTTCTTAACGTGAGGCATTTTAGCGCCCCGAGGAGCTCGCCGCCCGGTCATTTAACTCGGGGCGCTAAAATGCCTCACGTTAAGAACACATGTTTACTTCTCGTATTTTTTTTTGTTGAATACAGAAGTCTCCCGCGCACATCACGAGGTTTGAACGAGTTACAAGATTTCGTTTCCACCCTGTATACAAGGTTAGTCGGAAAGGGGTACTAAGCCAAAAGGGTGTTAAAGTACCTATAATAAGGGATAACTTTTGTTCTACAACTTTCCCCAAAACTCGATAGTTTAAGAGAAATAGCTTTTCAAAGATTTCGTAAAAATATGCTAAAATCTATTTGTCCATAGCTATGATCAGCTGTGTTTACTATTTAGGTCATATTTGGGGTCACGGATTAGAAAACTAATTTCTGAATTCATAATTAAAGCAGGTATGTTTTTTTTTAAAAACTAAAATAAAAATCTTTGTGCATGCAAATAAAAATTATCGAATTTTGAAATTTTAACACTTGCTTTAAAATAGTCATCAGTGTTACTTTAGGTGGCCTGCGGCTTAGTACCCCCTTTCCGACTAACCTTGTATATTTATTTTGTAGTATTGCACACGTGCCGTGGTCCTTACTGCCAGGGACTAAATAACCAGAAAAGTATGATACCTTTAAAATATGGTATGATATCATACCTCTAAATTCTGGTTACCTAAATATTACGATACTTAAATATATATAATATTTATACTATTATACTATTTGGTTTAGATGATCTTAATCGCCATTTCTCCACTGTCCCTACTCTAGATCGTCTAACCAAATACCAAACTCTCAGTTATATAGCTGGTCTAACGCGTCCTAATATTGATACCTTCAACTTCATTCCAGTAGATCCGGGAGACATCAAAAAGATTATCCTGTCTATTAAATCGAAGGCGGTAGGCTGTGATAATATTACCCGCCGTATGATTGTAACAGTTCTGGACCATCTCCTTCCAGCTATCACCCACATTATCAACTTCTCCCTTTACGCTGGAGTCTTCCCTTCCTTATGGCGTAAAGCCTATGTTCGTCCCCTCCCTAAGGTTCCTGACCCTTCTCTTCTCAGCCACTTTCGTCCGATTTCCATTCTTCCTTTCTTATCCAAAGTACTTGAGGGCTGCGTTCACAAACAATTCTCCCATTTTATCCACCATAACTCCCTCATTAGTCCTCTCCAATCCGGGTTCCGGCCTGGTCATAGTACCGTTTCTGCCCTCCTTAAAGTGACTGGCGATATTAGGGCTGGTATGGAAGACACCAAAGTTACGGTCCTAGTGTTGGTTGATTTTTCAAATGCTTTTAATACCGTCAGTCACGAAATCCTGTTATCCATTCTTTCCTATCTCATGGTCTCTCCGGAGGCACTGGAATGGTTTTCTTCTTATCTTCAGGAACGCCAGCAGTCAGTTCATGTGGGTGAGTCTGAATCAAGTTGGTGTGACTTAGAGACTGGGGTTCCTCAAGGCGGTATTCTTTCTCCTCTTTTGTTTTCAATTTTTATCAATCTCATTACCCCCGAGCTTCAGTGTGCGTATCATCTTTATGCCGATGACTTACAGTTATATTGCCAAGCAAGTGTTGACGGTGTATCTGATGCGATCAACAAAATAAACCGGGACTTGGTGGCTATCAAGAACTGGTCTGATAGGTTCGGTGTGACGGTAAACCCGACTAAGTGTCAGGCGATTCTTATAGGGAGCCCCCGAAATGTGAGCAAAGTGGACAGTGTATCCTTAACATCGGTTATGTTTAATGGAACTGTTATTCCTCTAAGCCCTGATGTTAAGGATCTTGGTTTGCACATTGACACTACGCTCCACTGGCAAGCCCAAGTCACTAATGTCAGCAGGAAAGTCACCGGAACGTTGCGATCTCTCTACGGATTGCGAAACTTATTGCCATCAAACACGAAAGCAATGCTTGTGCAGACCTTAATATTTCCCATGATTGACTATGGGGATGTGTGTTACTATGACCTGAATGCAGATCTTCTCAACAAACTTGATCGCCTTCTTAATAACTGCATTCGATTCGTCTTCAATCTTCGTAAATATGATCATGTCTCTGCGTATCGGTTGCTACTTAAATGGTTGCCCATTCGCCAACGTAGAGTCCAAAGGGCATTGACTACCTTGTTCTCGTTTCTCTACTCTCCCACTTCCCCTACTTATCTAACTTCTCACTTTCAGTACATATGCTCCAATCATGACAGGAATCTTCGCTCTTCACACAACCGTCTCCTTCAATGTCCCTCTCACCGTTCTAACTTTATACACTCTTCCTTCTTTGTTCAGTCCATTCTTCTGTGGAATGCGCTCCCCTTGGAAATCAGGATGGCTACCAGTCGCTACTCCTTTAAAATTAAAGTGCGTGAGTATCTTCATAAGGAACTGGCAGAATCTCAGCACTGATTTATCTTTGTATATATTATATTAATTAATATATATGAATGTATGCATATGTATATAATATCTATTATTTATAAGTTTATATGTATATATAAATATATATATATATATGTAAATATGTAATATGTATGTAGGTAATATTATTGTTAATGTTCACTTATCTTTGTGTTTATTTTTAATATTGTATCACATGACACAGCTCTTTTTAGCGCATCTACCATGTTTTCTCTGCATCACCCTAAGGTCGACTGGTAGAAAATGCCTAAGGCATTAAGTCCGCCTCTGTATAAATTTTTTTTTTGTGCGAAAGTATAAATAAATAAATAAATAAATACTAATAAAAGATTTTATTAGTATAAATCGCCGTTTATTTCTATTGTAAACGATGTCGAATACGGAGTACGAACAATTTCAAGTTTTTACAGCGACGCTCACGGTGCTATATTAGTTTACGATGTGTCAGAACCAAAGTCCCTAGCAAAGCTGAATGATTGGGTCTAGGAACTTCAAGTATACCCCACCGAGAAGAACACTGTCTACTTAGTTGTTGGCAATAAGACTGACAAGCATATCATTTTGGGACCCAGTGCATAATATCAGCAAGCACATTGGGTCACCCGCGCGAACGCGCAACGAGTATTCCCAAGGAGGGTTGATGTCAGGCAAGCCGCCGGTTAGAAAACAATAAGCCAAAACCTCTAACAACATGGATTTATGAAATACATGTTGTGCCGACCGCACTTAGTGTGGGATAAGGGCAGGAAGAAGAAGATTTCGGTACTGAAAAGTAGAGTCTAAAATTGCGAAACGGTATATTTCGTTATTGGTACCTTAAACCTTTATGAATAAGGGTTTTCTTTGATGACTCATCTCGCCACCCTGTCCTTTTTATGAGGTCCCAGATAGCATCTATGTTTCAGTAGTAAGATTGATCATCATTAGATGTTTTTCGGTACCGTAATAGTAAAAAGGTTAAATAGAGGCCTAACCTTTATAAGAAAACGGTATCCTTAAATTTAAAAGGTATCGTAACCTCGTACCCTTTTTTATTATAGAAAATCCTCATGGATGTCCCTCGCATGGGGAAGGTGAAGGGGTCTGCCGGACTCTTACGGGCTTAAAACCAACGGTGTTCCTCCTCCTGACCGTTCCACCGGGGTCGCGGGATTCGCAAAAGCATGTACTGCAACCTTGACAGGTCCCGGTCCGTCAAACCTCGGCGGACCTCTCCTCTGTGGGGCCTCGCCCCACATCCTCCTGAGAAGCGCGCACGGAACACTGCGCGCCGCCTTCTCGGGCCTGTTACTGGTCGGGCGGCGGGTCTAACCCCGTACCCTAACCGCTTTCAGTCCCTGCTTACTGCTCTATGATAACTGAAAATATCCCAACCATAAGCCAGTGACGTCACCAGTCCATGGAGGTTGGGTCGGTCAGCTAATCAGCCTCAGTTTAAATCAAACAGATTACAGGGCCAGTATTTTTATTCAAAATTACGTGCACGGATCTGAAGTAACGACGTTCGGTAATTAATCTTAAAATGGTTCAAAAAATAGTCAGAAAAGAAAATTGTTTATGGGTTCAACCAGACCTTTAAACCGAACATTTTAAAATTAACGTAGGCACTAACTGAAATTAATAGTTCTTTTTCCTAATTTTCAGGTGATCCCTTGGATAATAATGGATCGTACCCATTCGAAGATATACAGATTTCATCATCAAACGTCAAGGAAACAAAGGAAGCAAAAAAATAAAGAAATTATATTTTTTTTTTAAATTAAATTTTGTATAGATTCGCCTATTGTGATTTTCATGAGCAATCCTCTAGGTGTTGTAGATGTACATTGACAGAGGTAACCTCTTTCCAACGACGGCTTGTTGGCCAATATATCGGGTGTAAAAATACCCTTAACAAAGCCGAGAGCCACGTATTCTTCCCATCATTACGAAGATTTTTTGGTATTGGGCCATACCTGGGAACCGACTGGTTACGGAGATATTGAAGGTCAAAGTCACCATATTTTTGAACGTTTTTCAAGAAAACTAAGTTTAAGTGTTATTACTAAACATTCTTCTATACAAACATTATTAACATTTTTGAAATGTAAGCCCAGTATGCTGCGCGCGCGCTTATATTGCGCGCTACAATTAAAAGCTCTTTTTTAATACCAAAAGATAAAAGTCGTTTCCCAGAAATTATTTTTGCTGTATGTTACTTAGTTTGATGTACAGTATGCGTAGACTTGGGCTTCGTTACACCCAGTATTACATTTTTTTTAAATGGGGAGTACCTATAACCATGCTACTTACCAGCTGTATCAGTCTCAAACTCCGGCCTAGTGCTGAACGTTTAAAAAATAGTACACATTTTCTGATCCAGAAAATCGGTAGTCAGAAGCCCGAAAATCTGATAGAATTGAATAGATAAATATTTATTCAAGTGATCAGGTCCAGGATTCAAAGGTTAGGGATGCTTAAAAACTATGTTAGTAAGGGATAATTATACATTGGCCTGCGGGCGGCGGGTTAGGGGACCCGTCGCCTGACCAGTAACAGGCCCGGGAGGATGGGGCGCCGTATTCCGCGCGCGCCTTTCAAAAGGAAGTGGGGCAGGGAAAAAATGGCCCCACCACAGGAGAGGTCTACCAGAAGAAGCTGGTGGACCGACTCCTGCCGGGGTTGTGGTGCATGCAATAGCGAATCCCGTGACCCCAGCCTTAGGGCAGAAGGAGAGACACCGTTGGTTTTTAGCCGGTAAGAGTCCGGCAGACCGCCTCGCCTTCCCCGGGCGAGGGACATCTATGAGGACATGATCATGACTCACCGCTGCCTCTTCCCACGAGAGATGGCACAGCAGAGACCTACGTATACGCAATCTAATTTGCTAGCGATCATGTTTAGGATACTGTTAGAGCTGGCCCGTACCCAGTTCACCAAGGAAGCGCACCTCTTACGCATCGTTGCGTAGAAGCAATCCACATGTGCGTTTTCGAACAACTGGTGATAACTGGTCTAACTTTAGGATATCGGCATTGCCCAGTAACTGGGTTGCAGTGGTCTGATGGCAGTCGCTCCGTGTAAAATACTGGTATTCAGCCGCATCTAGTTAGAGTGGAAGCTGACCCCAACGCAACTGGGAAAAGCTAGGCAGATCGAACACATTTTCTGATCTGGTAACACACGCTGGACCTCATGGTCGGTAGTTGGCCCTGCAACCGCTAGTCCAGTACACACTCCAGTGTGTACGGCGACATTATTGCCAGCGGCGATTTCAGTATGTTCATATTACAATACAGGATGTAAACGAAATCGTGTAATTCCTTCAAACCTCGTGATGTATTGCTGACATAGCTTAACCCTGCACGGGATACTTTTGGATTCAATAAAAAAAAATTACAAACGGGAAACATGTGTTATTAACGTGAGGCATTTTAGCGCCCCGAGCGAATCGCGCAGCTATCTCTAATGGGTTGATTACACCTAACGAGTACATTGGCAAGTCAGTGTCCTCGGCCGAGTGCTCGGTTGGTATAAACACTTTAACGAGTGCTCGGCCGTGTGCTAGGTCGAGCAGAGAGGCGAGAGAGTCACTAGAATCCCAATCTGTTTACTAGGCCGAGTACCCACCTCCCCGCTTCTTCTGCCCCCGCAATGACTCGTTATCCCGCTCGGTACGCATGAACATGCACTCGCTTGTCACTCGGCCACTTGCCACTCGTTCGTTCGCCACCAAGCAGTGTGCGTGTTTATGTTTTTGTTTTCAAATTATCCTAATCTCACACACACTCGCCACTATAGTAAATTCGTGTGACCACCCACTCGGTTCGGCGACTCTCTCGGCCGAGAGCTCATTTACTGACTCGCCAATGTACTCGTTAGGTGTAATCAACCCATAACCGCGCGGTCATTTAAATCGGCGCGCTATAATGCCGCACGTTAAGAACACATGTTTATTTTTTTTAATTATTTATTTATTGAATCCATAAGTAGGTATCCCGTGCAGGGTTAATCTATGTTAGCAGTACATCACGAGGTTTGAAGGAATTACATGATTTCGTTTAGGTACACCTGTATAATGAGAAATGTAATAATATTTGTTTTTAATTATTTAATTAGGGTTTATTATGTGAATCTAATACTGTAATTGCGGAAAAATTACGAATCCTGCGCGGACGCATTATTATCTTTATCCAGTACAGCAAAGGACAATGATTTCGCTGGCAGGAAACGATAAGCCAAACGACCACAGACCATTATCCTCAAAAAACTAAGTTTTTAATGAGCGCATCCATTAGGTTCCTACTTTAGTTTGGTCGGCTGCGCGTGCGACGCGTGACGTATGCTTCAACGAATCATTGTACGTCTATTATTGTTTTGATCTATCCCATCTGTTACCGCAATAAGGGAAAACGGTATCCAAAACAAACTGTTTTTTTCTACTATAAATATCATTTCAAAATCATTACATTTGCATAGTGCACATAGCAAAGTTTAACAAACCGCAGTTATTTGACTAAATACGAAAATGTCTTCATCTATCGCAAACCTTGGAGTAATAACATCTCAGCCTCTAGTGGAATATTCAAAAAACCCACCAGATGGAGCCACGATGCCACCAGATAAAACAGACTCGAATGATTGCTCCAACCAATTGAACGCTGCTGACACCGGGACTGTGCGTGCGCCGATTAATTCGCAAGAAAACGAAGACAAGACGTGTTGCTGTGACTGTGTAGTTGGACACTGTTTTAACTGCTGCGACGGTTCTATATTTTGTCATTCCTTCTTAACTTGTTTAAGTTTGTGTATCTTAAGTATTTTGTGACCTTGGTAACAGGGGCGTAATAGTACGGTGGTAAAATGGCCAAAAATTGGCTCCCGGCTCAAGGGGGCCCTCTTTCTTTCGTGTGGTTAGTGACTGACCTGGTGTCAGAGTTTATGCCGCCCATGGGCCTCTGACTCGGCTTCACATGCCGTCGAGAAATATCTCTCTGGCATGGTTTTCTCACGTGGTGGTGGTAGGGACACGTGGTCCCTACCCATATTTAGGTTAATGTGTGTAATGCAAATAAAATATACATACATACTTAGTAATTTTATTATGTGTATACTATGCGGAAGGAAGTATAGGAGTTGATAATAATATCTAAATAATAATGTCTATCAATTCCCATTGCCTTATTATGTACCTACTGTAACCACATAATTATAATTATGCAATATCCCTAATATGCAAGTTTGTACAATGATCACTCACTTACGGTGTCGACTGTACTTGTATCTCACATGGTCATGACACAGATGAACAAAGCGTAGATACTTAACCATGATTGTGCAGCACGTAGGCACAGTAAATAATATACTGTGACGTAGGTCTATAGTCCATTTATTATAAGGGAACGTACCCATACTACGTGACCCATTTTTTACTATTTTTTACCCCCCTCCCCCCCTCGGTGACCATTCTTAGTATATGCCAATACCCCCCCCCCCTCCCCCTCTAGTTTTCAAGTAGTAATTCAAAAAATATGGTTTTAAATCATATTTTGCAAACAAAAAGTTTAAAAAAAAAACTGACTCATGTGCGACAGTGTTGCCACCTGTGAGTTCAAACAGCGCTAAACTTTGCGCGCCATATTTGAATATAGCTCGAAAAAACTCGAGATTTCCCTAGAGGATATTGACTACGTGACGAAAACCTTAGACCCCCCCCGCCCCTGTGACCAAGCGTGGTATTTTGAAGACCCCCCTCCCCCCCTGAATGGGTCACGTAGTATGGGTACGTTCCATAACATTAGAAAAAGAGGCTCGCAGAAGCAGGACTACGAAACCTTTTATTTTCAAGTTAAGTTCAAACAATTTTAATAAATAATGTAGGTATGTGCTTTTTTTGTAAGTAACAATGTATGGCATACAATAAAGCATATTCTATCTATCTACTCGTCACGATGCTTGGATAAGTACATGAAATAAAACAATGTTTACTAACTATCAGTTTATAAAAAACAAACCGACAAAATAAAAAAAACACGTGCTGCCACAACTTATGAATGGATTAAGTAACATTTTAGATTTGGTAGAGTTATAGTGACATGAAAAACGTTCCAGGTACTGTCCGCCCCTGCTTCTTTTAGATTTTAAACATTGACACGACAATATTTTATGTAAAATCTAAATAATATTAAATGAAAGCCTTGTAATTTCAGAAGGTAGATAGGTTAAATAAGTACAATTAAGTGTGACAGCTGTTATTTAAATTGATTATATTTAACTCCACATCAATCTTGACTGTAACATTGTTTGTTGTACTTTTATTACAAAGCGTGCCCCTAAAAGAGCCTTTTTTGACTTCTGTCTAATGCTATAGTAAATGGAATATAATAATATATAGGTGGGTATGTATATGAACCGCCACTTTAAGGTTGCATTTCCACCAGAGATGTGCGAGGTAGGTAAGCGGTGAGCGATGATAAAGCTAAGCTATGAAACTATGTGTCTATTTCCACCAAAGCTAAGTGGTGTAGCGAAGGGAGAGGGAGCGGTTTGCTCTTCTCCCTTCCCGCGATGACCTCCAGCCACCCTAGTGTGTGGCCTGCGGGCGGCGGGTTAGGGGACCGGCACACTTATCCGCGCCGAATCGTCCGATTCGGCCGATTCGGATAATTCTAAAATTCGTTTCTTTGGGCTCTTTCGCTTCCTTCGGCTCTGATAAGTGTGCGTCCACCTTTATTGAGCGTGCATACATTTAGCTGCACGCTGTAAACGCTTTTACGTAGATACTTCAATACTAGTTTGTATTAACGCTTGAGAAAACGCGCCGCTGCACGCCACGCCGCTCCAAATTTTCGCCCGAGCGGTGCAGATCTAGCGAAACACAGCGCAGATCAATATTCACTGCCAAACCATTATCGACTTTGCTACCGTTTAAATAATATCGAAAATCGATTAACGCAACTGTTAAGGATGATTTCCATCAAACGGCTTGCATCACATCGGATCGGCACGGATTTTATAATTTGTAAACGATATTAAATCGTGTACACAGTATTTAAAGTCTATATTACCAAGCCGCGCACAGCAGCTTGACCGCAGGCGTCTTTCGCGACACGCGATCGTAGCCGAAAGTATACTGCGACGCGCGATCAGCTCCGTTCGCATGTCGTCGTATCCAATCGGATCCTTTCAAAAATTAGAACACGTCAACACGGTTGGAATGAAACTATTTGACTAGGCGCAGAAACGGATACGTTCGCAAGCGACTGTACGGAGCCGATCGTATGCGTCGACATCCTGACGGACGCGTTCCGCTGTCGCCGCATCCGTTCGTATCCTTTCCGATCTGATGCGATGCGAGCCGTTTGGTGGAAATCATCTCTTAGTCCCCGAGAGCATCGAAGCGACTAGAGGTGAAAGGTCATTTCGATATTATTTAAATGGTAGCATAGTCGATAATGGTATAAGAGGGGCTCGCGGCTAAATAACAACCGCGCCGATCGTAAGATATGCGAGGTTAAGCTGCGCTTGCCGCGGTCAGTCCGTGGATGGGTGACCATTTGTTACACATCGAGACCCCTCCGTGCCTCGGAGAGCACGTTAAGCCGTCGGTCCCGGGTGTCATACGAATACCTATGACAGTCGTTACGGGTAGTCAGAAGCCCGAAAGTCTGACAAACGGTTTAACCTTAGGATATCGGCATTGCCCAGTTACTGGGTTGCGGAGGTCTGATGGCAGTCGCTCCGTGTAAAATACTGGTATTCAGCCGCATCTGGTTAGACTGGAAGCTGACCCCAAGATAATTGGGAAAAGGCTAAGAGGAAGTCGATAATGGTATAACCGGTTCTAACGCAGTAAATTAAGAAACAAATAAATTTCCAAGTAATCTTTATTTAACTTTAAGTTAATAATCATCAGGTATTTCAAAAACGAGCAGGTCAGCTACATTGACGGGCGCAGCTGTTTCGTCTACAGACCGCCTTATACGCCGCACGCATGATGACCTGCCTTTGACGCTGAAGTCCTTGGAGTAACCAGGGTGGCAGACACACACGTAGGGAGACACGCAGGTACCGTTCGAACAGCCGGTACAATGTGGCTCACACCTAGATATTAAAAAGAAAAATTAGAATTAGGTATACCCTTTTAAATAACGTAAGATGATGTAGTGACAAAAATTGAAAGGAGTATGCTTAGGTGGTTTAGTCATGTTGAGAGAATGAGTGAACGGCAGGGCCAGACTGGGACCTGAAATCGGGCCGGGCATTTGAGAGACGGTCGGCCAGTGCTGGCAAAAAAAAATAATTCCCAAGCGATTACACGGACGACGTGTTTTTTTTTAGACGCTCTCCTCTCTCTTTATTTATTTATTTATTTATTTCCAAGAACATGGTACATCGAGGTCTTAGAGTACTTAATTATAATTGTCACACATATTCTACCGACAATCGGTGTGGAAATATTTATTTATAACTATACCCCTATCCATTTTAAACTAATGACACGTCATGCATGGTGAGACTCTTAACTTGAAACATAATAAAAGTGTGATACTATAAAAGTTATTAATGGAAACATAATTGATTTTCTCAGAATCTATAATCTATGAATTCATCCAAAGAATAAAAACATTTGTCCAAGAGCCAATTAAACATTTCACGCTTAAATTAATTTAATGTTAATGATCTAACTTTGAGTGGTAGCTTATTATATATTTTTATTGCCATGCAGTAAGCATTTCTACCATATAAATACAGCCTTTGGCCTTGGACCAACAGTTTGAGTGGGTCTCTGCTATTTACTGCTTTCTCCTGTATCTTGGGTGCATTATTTACAAACACAAACAATTTGCTTCTTTTTAAAGCGATAGGCGATAGTTGGACGACCTTTTTTTTTTGACGTTCCCCTCACTCTTTCTCCTGTATCTTGGGTGCTTTATTTACAAACACAAACAATTTGCTTCTTTTTCAAGCGATAGGCGATAGTTGGACGACCTTTTTTTTTTGACGTTCCCCTCACTCTTTCGATTTCTCCAACTGTGTGACCGGCCCATCAAGCCACACCGGCTCATCGGACATTTGCTCGATTTGCCCGCATGGCAGGCCGGGCCTAGTGAACGGCGATTAACAAAAGGAATTTATAAGGCGGATGTCAATGGAAACGCCGGTAGAGGACGTCCTAGAAGGACATACATCGATGTTAGATAGATAGATATACTTTATTGTACACTAAAATAAATAAAACAGAAGGAGTACACATTATTAAGAACAGTACAAATGGCGGTCTTATCGCTTAAAGCAATTTCTTCCAGACAACCTCTGGATGGAAAGAATTGTCAAGAAAAATATATAGGACAGTTTGCAGCATACAAACGTATAACCTAATAAAAATCGACAATCAACTAAATCACTAAGTATATTATAATAATAATATAAGTTATTATTGGAGGGTTCAGGGTTAGGCTACCGGTTGAGAAGAGGTGGTCAGGTAATATCCCACCTCCTTTACATGGACGATCTGAAACTCTTTGCCCCCAACAATTTGCAACTGGTGAAGTTACTGAAAGTAACTGAAACTTTCAGTAATTCCATCAGGATGGAATTTGGTGTGGACAAATGTGCAGTCATGCATGTAAAGCGAGGAGGGATTATGGAATCCGTGGGAACACAACTCTCGGATTCCATACACCTCAGATCCCTCTCCTCAACCGAAACCTACAAATACTTGGGCATGTCGGAGGCGTTAGGCATCAATGAGACCGACATGAAGCAATCGTTACGGGAGCGCTTCTATGGCCGCCTGAAAAAAGTACTTAAAAGTCTTTTGTCAGGCGGAAATAAGGTGCGCGCCTTTAACGGTTGGGTCATGCCGGTTTTGATGTACTCCTTCGGCATACTCAAGTGGACTCAGACTGAACTTGACGCCCTGGATAGGAGGGTCCGTACGCTGCTGACTGCATGCCGAATGCATCACCCACGTTCATCGGTGATGAGGCTGTACATTCCGAGGAAGTGTGGGGTTCGAGGCTTTTTAAATGCTAAGACCCTCCACAACCGCGAGGTGTGCAGCCTCAGGGAGTACTTCCTCCATGCCGACGTGGGGATGCATCGAGATGTAGTCGCAGTGGACAAAGGGTTCACCCCGCTCTCCTTGGCTAAAGAGAACTGGCGCAAGCCTGTAGTACTGGATACTAATGGTCGCAGGGAGGTATGGCAGAGCAAGGAGCTTCACGGACGCTTTTACCGGGCCCTTCATGGGCCCGATGTAGATTTCCTAGCGTCCGTAGCCTGGCTACGTTTCGGTGACCTATTTGGGGAAACCGAAGGTTTTGTCTGTGCGATTATGGACGAAGTTATCTTGACGAACAACTACCGGAAATATATTGTGAAGGACGGCACGGTTGACATCTGTCGGGCATGCCACTGTCCCGGCGAATCCATTCGACATATTATTTCTGGTTGTTCTCGTCTTGCTAACGGCGAGTATTTACACAGACACAACCTAGTGGCTAGGATTATCCACCAGCAACTTGCTCTGAAATACAACCTTGTGGACGCAGAAGTACCATACTACAAGTATGTGCCCGACCCAGTTCTCGAGAATGGTCATATCACATTGTACTGGGATCGATCTATCACCACCGACAGGACTATTGTTGCCAATAAGCCTGACATAGTGGTGATAGATCGATCAGAGCGTCTCACAATGATTGTTGATATCACTGTCCCACATGACGAGAAACTTGTGAAAGCCGAAAAAGATAAAGAAATTAAGTATCAAGATTTGGCACACGAGGTTGTCGACATGTGGGAGGTTGACTCAGCAGTCATTGTGCCGATAGTCGTTACGGCCAATGGCTTAATAGCCAAGAGCCTCGACCAACACCTGATGAGGCTCTCGTTGGGCAGCTGGGTCAAGGGCCTGATACAGAAAGCGGTACTTCTGGACACGGCACGTATTGTCAGGAGGTTCCTCTGTCTGAGGCCCTGACCATCGGTAGCTTGGACCCTGTTCCCGATGCCGGTGGGCTACTATTTTTTATATTTTTAAATGTTTTTATTATAATTTTTATAGACATATTTAAAAATGTAATTAGTATGTAAGTTAATGAATAAAGGAAATATAAGTTAATAAATAAGTAAGTAAATAAAATAAATATAATATATATACATATTTTAAATATATATATATGTGTATATAAATATAATATACATACACTCAAATAAAGAACATACATATGATGATGTTATTGGTGATGTTCTTCACAAAGGTCAGGTGCGTAGTACTCTCAACCGGCGTGCGTGTATGACAAGATGTATGAATGTGGTTGAAGCGAAAGGGGTATGTAAGGGTCGTAGCATGTGGCGTTCTATAGTTTCTGCCTACCTCCATGGGAAAAAGGCGTGAGTTTATGTATGTAGTCCCTTTTAACTAACTGCCTCGTTGGTCTAGTGGTGGCAAGCGCAACTGCCGATCGTGAGGGTCTGGGTTCGATCCCCAGGTCGAGCAAACTGTTATTGGGTTTTTCCGTGTGCAATTCCTCAGTAGCAGCTCGAAGTTTGGATTTGTATCCGGTCGATGGCAATAGTCTCGCCCTCTATTATATGGGACTTAAACATAACGGCGAAATGAGGATATTACTATACACCTCTGCTAAACCCTTCGGGGAATACAAGCGTGATGATGTTATGTGTTATGTATTCCCTTTTCTATTAAGCTCAATTCACACCGAAGTGGCAGCGGCTGACAGTGCAGCGGCTATCAGTTTTACTGTCAAAGCATTTTCGACTTTGTATCTATCACTAAAGTGCATAGTATCGGTTGAAAGTATGGGGTAAGTCGTGCGCCCATAACGGCTGTCATAGGTATTTGTATGACACCCGGGACCGACTGTTTAACGTGCTCTCCGAGGCACAGAGGGGTCTCGATGTGTTACGAATCGGTCACCCATCCGTCGACTGACCGCGGCAAGCGCTGCTTAACCGTGCAAATCTTATGCCCACGGTTGGTTAAAAGCCACGAGCCTCTCTATTTCTAAAATACACTCATATTCTAAGACGTTCCTCCAAAACTTACTCGACTCATACTCGACTCAGAACGGCCTCGAAAACACCTTCAAAATTGTATTCTTAGTCGCAATTTCGAGTGAACTTTGAGGTTCCTCGACGGAGTCATTACGTCATAATTTGAATTATCTGCATCGCGCCAATAACGCCGCGATAAATAATTGTGCGGATTATCGTAAGCATATTCGATAAAGTCTTCAAAATTCAGTTTTATTACATACGTACTTTGACACTTGCTTCCTTAAGATAGGTTCCGAGGTACCTTGAGTTTGACAGATGATTCCTTACCTCGACTGAGGAAAAATGTCGAGTCGAGGACGTTTATGTTAACTATAACTACCGATGGTAGTGAGAAAGACTGCATTGAGGTCGAGTCGAGTCGAGTAAGTTTTGGAAGAAGGTCTTAGAATATGGGTGATAAAATCAAAGTAAAATATTAAATACATCACCTGCTTGTATCCGAAGCGATGGGTACGTATCCAGTGTTACATGCGCATACGTCTCTTCCAACACAAGTTCCGTTGATGCAGGGTTGCGAGCATAACATTTCTACTGCAGCATACTGGTTGTCCGTGAAAACCTGCTGATATTCAGACCCTTGGCTATGCGACGCGTAGTTAGAACCGGAGTAATGAGTCTGATGATAGTTGCTTTGGTCATAAGGATAGTTGTGTTGGTTACTCGGATAGTATTGGCTATTGGGATAGTAAGGTTCAGCATTGTTTTGGGACTGATTAGGTTGTTGGTTGTTAGGATGGTTGGGGTTGGGACGTTGCTGGTCTGGGTAGTGTTGACTGCCGGGGTAATATTGACTGTTCGGATAATAAACTCCGTTGTTGGGTAATGGCTGACTTGAATTGGGGGATTGGTTATTAGGGTTGGGGTGTTGATCAGGGGAGAGATGTTGACTGTCTGGGTATGGAGATGGCTGGTTGCTAGGAATGTGGGTGTAAATAGGTTGGCCATCAGGGTAATTTGAAGGTCTTTGACCGGGATAGTTGGGAGGTTGGTTGCCGGATTGATTAGGTTGATTTCCCGGGTAGTTAGATGGCGAGTAACCAGGCCGGTTATTTTGTGGATTGCCAGTGTCGTTAGATGGTTGATTTCCGGGGTAATACTGTTGACTACCTGGGTAATTAGGTTGATGACCGCCGGGGTAGTTATTCTGCGGTTGGCCAGGATAGTATGGTTGTCGATTTCCAGGGTAATTAGATTGTGGATTGCCGGGGTAGCTAGACTGTTGATTTCCAGGGTAGCTGGATTGAGGATAACCGGGGTAATAAGATTGTTGACTGCCGGGATAATTGGGCTGTTGATTGCCAGGGTAGTTGGGTTGTTGATTACCAGTATAGTTAGGTTGTTGACTACCGGGATAGTTAGATTGTTGACTGCCGGGGAGGTTAGGGTACTGGGGTTGTTGTCCATAAGGAACCCTTGTTGGGTTATGTGTGTTGGGATTATGAGTTCCTAGTTGGTCGTAGGGGGAGAGCGTTGTGGTTGATGAAGGGTTTGAAGGGTTGTCGCACACATTCGGAGCGATGCAGCGGCTTGGTGGCGTGCAAGGGCTGAAAAAAAATAGTTATTTAATTTGTTGTATAAATATACTATTTTTGTTCACCAGAATAGGATCGCATAAAATAATTGTTTGAATCGGCTTTCAAATGGGCCTGTAGTCTCACACTCCTATCGCAAACAAGCTGTGGGAGCACGATAGTCGTCATAAGCCTCATCCTTTTTCCAAATATGTTAGCTTATATTCCAGGCAGCAGCGTCGCCACTTACCAGAAAGCTAGCTCGGTGGTCATCTCCTGCGTGGTAGGTACCTACCTCGTTTTAAGAAAATGCTTTTTTGATAGAGGCATCTCTCCCGCAGTGCACCAAAATATGCTGATGATGATAAAGGTCTCGTTGGTCTAGTGGTGGCAAGCGCGACTGCTGATCGTGAGGTCCTGGGTTCGATCCCCAGGTCGGGCAAAGGGTTATTGGGGTTTTCCGTGTAGAATTCCTCAGCAGCAGCCCAGAGTTTGGAATTGAGCCCGGTTGATGGCAATAGACTCGCCCCCTATTACATTGGACTTAAACATAGACATAATGAGGGTGTTACTATATACCTTTGCTCAACCCTTCGGGAATACAGGCGTGATATTGTGTGATGATAAAGGCATGATGACTCACCTTGAGCATTGTGGCTTGCAGTCTCCATACTGGTTCTTTACGTAGCCTGATTTACAGCGGCAGTCATTAGGGGCGACACATTCGCCATCCTTGCACCGATCGCAGGCTGGTTGACACGAACCGTCTGGTGTGGCTCTGTATCCAACCCTGCAATCGCAAGTGTTTGGGGCGGTGCAGTTACCTGGAAGTTGGAAGACCAAGAATATATTTTTACTCAAAAATACATGTAATGTGGTCACTATTTTGACAACCTTCTTAGAGCAAAGTCGACGTTTCCGCGCTACTTGAATAGGCGTCAGCGAAGTTGTATGGAATTTCAATGCTGGTGAGTTTTAGCCACCAGCAATTTCCTTTGAAAAACCATTATTGTCGAGTTTTGTTTCAAAAATAGTCAGGTGCAAAAAGATTTTATTCAGAATTTGGCTGTATAGGTACGGTTTAATTTTATTTTTTTAATTATTACTGTAGGTACTAAGCTGGTTTTATTTAAATTACAAACATTTTTGGTCCGCAATGACTGCGTTGCTGGCCATGCTATGATAGCCTCGAGCTTAGCTTAGCTATGCTCTCGGCCTTTAAGCTTGGTCATCATTGCAGCCCTTGCTGTCCGCGCTATAAAGGCCTTGACCTTCGGTCTTGGCCTTTATTCCAGCTTGTCCATCAAGGGCTGCAATGCTAACCGCGCTGTGCTGGCCTGGAGCTGCTCTATGCTGCTCTTTCGGCCATCATCAGCGCTGCCAGCAACGCAGTCATTACAGACCGCGGCAGTAATGTACTATTACTTTGCCGTGGTGAAGATTAAAATAAGTGACTTCGATTACTTCGTACAGTAATTGTGTTACAGTCTTACAATTCGAATCCGAAGTTAAGGTTTTATCCAGACGTTTATCCAGTTTTTTTATCCAGCAAGTTAATATGCAGCGCGACATAATTTTGCCGTCGCATTATCTCGAACTGAAACGAGATAATGTACGCCTTATCTTGTCTTGGCATTGTAATCCTGGCAGGTTTTCCAGATTGCTAACAAGGAAGTATGTTTTAGACATTGGGTTTATACATGTGGCCGAAATGGAAGTCGCGTGTATCTCAACTCGTTTATTAGAAACTATATAAGAATTTAAATGGCTGTCAGTTCAGAATCTTCACATGCTCTGTACAGCTAGTTCAGAGAGAAACTGTGTACAGGACCCGTTTTGGCGGATCCGTTTTTATTTTGGTTGTAAAAGCGAGTTCACATACACGACATTATTCTCAATCCAGTAAAAAATACTGGATCCATTATTTTTATCGTATCCTACCTGCCAGATGACCATCGTCGTCAGGTCTAAGAGCCCGTTCACACAGCGGATCCGTGGTCATTCAGTTACCTTCTATTCTTCATAGATGTCGCTACATGTATCAGATATTTAATAAAAATAATACAAAAAGAACGCATAAGTACCTCCACCACACGACTCTCGACAATACGGAATACAGAACTTGCTATCAGGGTCCAGCCTGTATCCATCCTTGCAAATACACTCGCCTCCTGCGCACTGCCCGTTTTGGCATCCTATCGGGCAGGTGGCGACACAAAAGCCACCTATGTTCTTGACGTGGTCGGGGAAACAGGTGCAGGTTTCGGGTGCAGTGCAGAGTCCGTTGACGCACTCCTTACTACAGACAGGGTCGCAGATTCTGTAGTTGTGTATGTTCCTTATGTAACCGCTGCAGCAACTCCGGATGCGGCTCAGGTCTGGACGGGACTGGAAAATGTCAATACTCACTGAGTTTTGGATATCTTTTCATATCATGTGTTTATTCTATAGGTATACAATAGCAGGATCGAATGTCGCTGCTGTTATGTAGACCAATCAATTAAGAATACTCAATCAAAATGTCAATGTCTAATACAATAGCCAGTAATTTATGATAATATTTTGTAAAGCTAATTATTATTACTCGTACGTATGTTCATTCAACGACTCCTGTTGCTGACTGAACGAAACAAAGTTTTAACAGGTCTACATTCACAGTGGCGCCAACTGGTGTTGGTTTTAGAACTACTCAAAAAATATTGCCATTGGCAAAATCTAATTATTTGGTAAATAAACAAAAAGAGATAGTCTTATGAGTAGGTACTGCGATTGTTTTAATTAGTTTTTTTTTTGTAATAAACTTGTGCATCGGTTTGATATATACTTACTCCGTTGCCAGCCGGAACATGAGCGGGATCCCTCACTAGAGTGGCTGTTCTGTAAAATGATAAGGATTTAAAAAATAGAATGCTACATCCTTCTTCTTCTTCTTCCTGCCCTTACCCCATACTAGGTGGGATCGGCACAACATGTATTTCATAAATCCATGTTGTTAGAAGTTTTGGCTTATTGTTTTATACTCGGCCGCCTGCCTGACATCAACCCTCCTTGGGAATACTCGTTGCGCCGTCGCGCGGGTGACCCAGGTGCTTGCTGATATTATACATTGGGTCCCAAAATGATATGCTTGTCAACCGACAGCTAACTATTTACCAAGGTATCACATAAACAATAAACTTAGTACCTATAGAACACGATGATTTTGATACTCACGGCACTTCTATATAGCAGACTCCCTTTTCATAGTTCACGGACTCCGTCAGGTTGGTCCTCATAGATCCACCGTAGCCATAATGGGTGTTACTGTAATTACTGTGAACATGGAAGATAAGGATCATTAGAAGACTGTTCCAGAACATTATCTGCACGAGCTATACGAGAATAGTTCTTGCCATGGTGAAAAGGTTACCCAGTCAGCAAGGTTGGTAGGGGGGCTGACTGCCCAGGGTGCGCTTGACGTACTTAAGCATCTTCATTGGTGAAGGCTTTTTTAATGCACTCCAACTAGTGTTAGAAAACTACATAAAGGACAGAATTTTACAGGTAGGCCATCATAAAGTAAGTCTCTGAACCCCCTCATCGGATAGGAGGATCTGCAGGCTATAGTCTCCGCACAAGTGCTATAGTCACCACCTGAGTCATGAGAGCGGCAGGAAATAATAGACGCACTCTGTTAGTTTGCTGTCTTGTCTATCGCGCGCACCCCCCTCCTGCCGCTCCCATACCTCACCCACAACCCCGGCGGAACGGTCAGGAGGAGGAACACTGTTGGTTTTTAGCTGGTAAGAGTCCGGCAGACCCCCTCGCCTTCCTCGGCCAAGGGACACCCAAGAGGATTAACCAACGAAAAAAAACGGTAGCACGGCTGACTTGCTAGGGTGCGCCTGACGTACTTAAGTATCGTCATTGGTGAAGGCTTTTTTAATGCACTCCAACTAGTTTTAGAAAACTACATAAAGGACAGAATTTTAGAGGTAAGCCATTATAAAGCAAGTCTTTGAACCCCCTCATCGGATGCGAGGATCTGCAGGCTATAGTCGGCGCGCAAGTGCTATTGTCACCGCCTGAGTTATGACAGCGGCAGGAGGGGGGTGTGAAGCAATAGACGAGCTCTGTCAGTTTGCTTTGTCTTGTCTACCACGGGCACCCCCCTCCTACCGCTCACATACGTCAAGAGGTGACTAGTGGTTGCGGTGCATGCTTTTACGAATCCCGCGACCCCAGCCGAATGGCCAGGAGGAGGAACACCTTTGGTTTTTAGCTGGTAAGAGTCCGACAGATACCCGCGCCTTTCCCGAGCGAGAGACACCCATGAAGATTTTCCAAAGATAAAAAATAAAAAAGGAGATGACTAGTACTTGCTTCCGGACTATAATAATGCCATATTTGGTGAATCATACTTCGTTTATTAGTAACTGCAAAACTGCACATCCATTCGGTAGTTGTCAAGCAGTTGCACTGACTGCATCTTAGCTGACTTCAAACTGCATTTGGATACAGTTGCAGTTGCCGTCGAAATGCAGTCCGTCTGTCTAGGTCCTTTTAAATCCATTTCTGATATGAACCAAATATGATTCACCAAACGTGACATTACCACCAATTTTTTTTTCATCTTGTGTTTTGACCTTTCTGATGATATCAAGTGGCTTCTGAGAAAAATAGGTATGACGTTGTACGCGAAGGAGTTTAAATAAGTATGACTATGGCTGTGAGTGACCACTAACAATATATTTGCATGAGCTTACGTCACACGTACTCTGTTGATTTGGTATTTACTTAAACTTAAATTCGAAGAAATAAAAAATCATATGTGGGGTTTTCCCGTGTGGAGACGGTTTAGAATATAATATTTCCTCACCACGTGCTCAGAATAGACGCGTGTTGTAAGATTCAAACCCAGCACTCTTATTCGTAGGATATCCTTCGACTAGCTAGCTACCAAAGATTAAATTCCGGCGCCACGTAGTTTACTGTGTTCCGTCGTGTGTATGTGAGAACCAGAGGGTAATAGGGAAGTCCTTCTATATCTTTGCTACTTGTATTCACGTGCTCCACCCTTCGACCAGGGTCAATCACGACGAAGTTAGTCAAAAGTATTTCGATCTTCAGCTATGTTTCACAACTGACCTTACAAGATTTTCCCCGCCATGGTACTGGTACCCTCGACCACTGTATCCACCTTTCACACCCGCTGTCTTCACGTACTGAGGAGATGCGTTTGCACATATAACTAGGAGTCCTAGTATAACCAGACGCATTTTGATCTGAAACAAAGGGGACTCTTAGTTTATGTCGATAAAGATGACGTAGGTACCGTAGTTATTAAAAAAACAGCAGTGATAGCTTAGTAGTGTGACCGTCGGACTGCCAAGTCATAGGTCTCGAGTTCGAATCCAAGGCACGCACCTCTGACTTTTCGGATTCATGTGCGTATTGTATAATTATCACTTGCTTAAAAATGGTGAAGGAAAACATCGTGAAGAAACTGGCATGACTGAGAGATATTTCTCGACGGCATGTGAAGCCAAGTCAGACCCATGGGCGGCATAAACTCTGACACCAGGTTAGTCACTAACTATAAACACTAAAAAGAAGAAGATTCACTAAAACTAGGTGTCAATTCTTTTTAAGAAGAACTATTGCACCTTACGTTCCATAGAAAAAGACACGCGTCGTAAGCAAAACGCCACGTTTTTTGCCCATTTGAACCGGGAATAAATAAATGTTTCACGATTAACGTTTTGTTTATCTTTTACTAGCGACCCGCCCCGGCTTCGCACGGGTGCAATGTAGATACTAATGTGGGACATATAAACCTTCCTCTTGAATCACTCTATCTATTTAAAAAAACCGCATCAAAATCCGTTGCGTAGTTTTAAAGATCAAAGCATACGTGGGGACATACAGACAGCGGAAGCGACTTTGTTTTATACTATGTAAAGAAGATACAAAATTTTAATGGCTGGCCGATAGATATGTGCGGAAGAAAAATAAATGCTGCGACGACCTCAAATTAAATGATATTACGCCAGGAAGATGCATAATGTAAAATTAATTGGTATAAAGGCAGGAAGATGCATAATGTATAATAAGATAAGGTTTGAGCTACACAATGGCTGATATGCAAGCGTGCCGTCAGTTAGGTCAAGTCAACTCAAGCCTCCTAGTGAGTGGCCTGCGGGCGGCGGCCGACCAGTAACAGGCCCGGGAGGATAGCGCGCCGTGTTCCGCGCGCGCCTCTCTGAAGGAAGTGGGGCGGGGGTAAAATTGCCCCACCACTGGAGAGGTCCACCAGAAGAAGCTGGTGGACCAAGACCTGCCGGAATTGCGGTGCATTCAATAGCGAATCCCGTGACCCCGGCCTTAGGTTAGAAGGAGGAACACCGTTGGTTTTTAGCCGGCAAGAGTCCGGCAGACCCCCTCGCCTTCCTCGGGCGAGGGACGTCCATGAGGATTTTCCAACGATAAAAAAAAGGTCATCTCAAGCCTACTATGGCATTTACCTCAAAAGGCCATGCCAGACGTTGCCCTACATTGTTACACTCGCATAGTTTTTATACCACAACGTCTGGACGTTAAAAGAGACCTCGATCTCTGAGTTTGTTTCGGTATTTCTTCACAGAGCTAGTCAGATCAGAAAAAAATTGCATTGACTTGTAAAAGTGTCTGTAACAGATTTATTTACAGAAATCAAAATCATTTATCATTTTAATGATTATTAAGTACTTATTGCACAAATCTGTGTCTTGCATAAAGCCTGAAAAAGGCTTAATTGAAATAATAGTATTAATTTTAATAACTTTTATAATTCTGTGGTCTTGAATGAAACAGCAATTTTTATTAAACATTGTCCTTTACTAGGATTTCTCCTGTATCGTGGGTGCGTTTGCAGACACTAATTTTTACATGCACAAATGCCTAGACCCGGATCAACTATTTGTAGGCCATACAAATATTTGATCCGTGCGGGAATCGAACCGACGACCCGTAGCGCAGAAGCCAATCTCTCAGCCACTGCACTAAACGTGTCGTCAGTAATTAACAAAGAACTTTTATATTTTTTCACTAGACACACAGAATGTATCACTCAAATAAAGTTATTTAACACTCAAAAATGCTTGCAAAATAAGACCCGATTTAGCATGGAAATATACAAGGTTAGTCGGAAAGGGGGTACTAAGCCGGAAGGGTGTCAAAGTACCTATAATAAGAGATAACTTTTGTTCTACAAATTTTCCCAAAACTCGATAGTTTAAGAGAAATAGCTTTACAAAAATTTCGTAAAAAATATACTAAAATCTAGGTATCTGTCCATAGTTATGATCAGCTGTTTTTACAATTTAGGTCATATTTGGGGTCACGGATTAGAAAAAAAAAATCTGAATTCATAACTAAAACAGGCATGTTTTTTTTTTTGAAAAAACTAAAATAAAAATATCTTTACATGCAAATAAAAATTATCAAAATTTTAAATTTTAACACTTGCTTTAAAATATTCATCAGTGATACTTTAAGTGGCCCGCGGCTTAGTACCCCCTTTCCGACTAACCTTGCATAGAAATAAACAAAGTGTTTGCTTCCAACAGAGATTCGACACGGTATTATATTCTTATGAACCTTAACGATCATTCAAGATGAGCTGAAACTATTTAAAGAAATGTTTTAAATGATATTCGTGTCTTGGTTGGCAACTTGTCTAATATTATATGAACTAGCGGCACGTCCCGGCTTCGCACGGGTGGACATTTTCCCCGTTTTTGCAACATTTTTCATGTATGCTCCGCTCCTATTGGTCGTAGCGTGATGTTATATAGCCTATAACCTTCCTCGATAAATGGACTATCCAACACAAAAATAACTTTTCAATTCCAATCAGTAGTTCCTGAGATTAGCGCGATCAAACAAACAAACTCTTCAGCTTTATAATATTAGTATAGATGTGCAATAGGTATACTTTTACACAAGCGATCATTAATTTAAGTCAAGATATAAGACGCTATCTCTCTGTTTAATAATGTAATATGTTTATAATAAGTATGACATAACGAACTTGACTTACCGACGTATCTTACTTGTTTGTTCCACTGGTATTCATGTCCAACTGACGCTATTATTAGCGTTCATAGTTTTACTAGGATAAATAAGCGTGACTGTTTATTAATCATTGGGTTCTGTATAAAAAATATACTTCACCAAGAAGAACATAGTCTGTTTAGTTGTCGGCAATAAGATTGACAAGCATATAATTTTGGGACCGTGTGCATAATATCAGCAAGCACATTGGGTCACCCGTGCGACGGCGCAACGAGTATTCCCAAGGAGGGTTGATGTCAGGCAGGCGGCCGGTCATAAAACAATAAGCCAAAACCTCTAACAACATGGATTTATGAAATACATGTTGTGCCGACCCCACCTAATGTGGGATAAGGGCAGGAAGAAGAAGGGTTCTGTAAAATAGTATCGTAAACGTATCGATAATGTATGTGAATTTTGAATAGGTAGTTCTATAACATTTTTGTTTATTTTCTTGCGACATGCACAATTTATATTATACACTAGCGGCCCGTCCCGGCTTCGCACGGGTGGACATTTTTCCCGTTTTTGCAACATTTTTAATTTATGCTCCGCTCCTATTGGTCGTAGCGTGATGTTATATAGCCTATAACCTTCCTCGATAAATGGACTATCCAACACAATAATATTTTTTCAATTCCAACCAGTAGTTCCTGAGATTAGCGCGTTTAAACAATCAAACAAACTCTTCAGCTTTATAATATTAGCAAAGATAGATAATCGGCCTCTTCTCAGAATGAGAAGGGTTAAGGTTTTAGTCCACCACGCTGGCCTGGTGCGGGTTGGCGGACTACACAGACTATCGAGAACTGTATGGAGCCCTCTCAGGTGTGCAGGTTTCCTCACGATGTTTTCCTTCACCGTGATAATTAAATTATCATACATAGATATTAGGTAGGTATGAATAAAGTTTTCAATTTAATTTAATAGTATGTGCGAAACGAGTATAACCTACCGATTCAAAATTCACTTACAGTAACGTTACCTTTACGTTAGTAACCTGTTAGGAGCTCGTGGCTAATTACCAACCGCGCGGATCATATGATTTGCGAGGTTAAGCTGCGCTTGTCACGGTCAGTCTGTGGATGGATGACCGTTCGTTACACATCGAGACCCCTCCGTGCCTCGGAGAGCACGTGAAACAGTCGGTCCCGGGTGTCATACGTATACCTATGACAGTCGTTACGGGAAGTCAGAAGCCCGAAAGTCTGACAACCGGTCTAACCTTAGGATATCGGCATTTGCCCAGTAACTGGGTTGTGGAGGTCTGATGGCAGTCGCTCCGTGTAAAATACTGATATTCAGCCACATCTGGTTAGACTGGAAGTTGACCCCAACATATTTGGGAAAAGCTATGCAGAACGAACGTTAGTAGGTAACTTGACAGCATTCGTGAAGCTTCTGCCTGCTGAAGTTAAGAATAGCCGAAGTATAGCTAGGACGTGTTATGCAATAATGTGTCAACCCACAAAAATATGAATTTTGTGTTAATGTCGTCTAATTCTTGTGGTAGGTCTACTCAACGCATGAAAAAAGATCCCAGAACTGTGGTAAATTTATTAGAGCTCCGTCTACCAAAAAATCTTAATGCAGTTTGCATTTTTTCAAGCGGTGAGCAGACCTACAACAAGAACTAGATGGCGTTAACACATAAGTCATATTATTGTCGGTTGACACATTATTGCATAACACAGATCAGCTATCATTCTAATTGTAGTGATTCAGTTATAGTCTGACGTCATTTACCGGCTAATATCGGGCTATAGCTAAGAATATTCGAACAGAAAACACCATCATCTGCCTCGTTGGTCTAGCAGTGGCAAGCGCGACTGCTGATCGTGAGGTCCTGGGTACAATCCCCAGGTCGGGCAATTTTTATTGGGTTTTTTCGTGTGAAATTCCGCAATAGCAACCCGGTGTTTGGATTTGTGCCTGGTTGATGGCAATAGGGTCGTCCCCTATTACATGGGACTTAAACATATCGGCGAAATGAGGGTGTTACTATACACATCTGCTTAACCCCTCGGGAAATACAGGCGTGATGTTATGTTATGTTAAAACACCATGAATCTTAGGGACTGTTCAGATTACGACGGCAAGGGCTTGTAACGTTGTAACGTGAACAGTCCTTTATTAGTATGACCACACCTAGTATATCGAAGGCTAATATTATTTGCATTTTAACAGACTTGTGCGTGTGCTGAGTGACTGATTGGCCAAGTGTCTGTCATCGCTTCTCTTGGAGTGTTTTGTGCATAAAAAGTGATTGCCCACACAATATCAATTAAAGGTTGTCTGCGTAGTGCACAGATGTTCGTTATTCGCCGGTATACCATTTATTTTTTCACGTGGGGAAATCCTCATGGATATCCTCTACCCCAGGGAAAGTAGGGGGTTATTTATTTTGATAAAGAAGCGCCCATTCACACAGCAGATCCGTTTTAACTGATGGTACTTGATGTGTTGTTCACATCTGTATCGACGCAAATGGTAGCTGCGTCGCATCTGGCAGACGGGATACGATAAAAATAACGGATCCAGTATTTTTTACTGGATTCGGAATACTCCCGTGAATGTGAACTCGCTCATTCAACTACAGGCGGCATCACCAAAATAAAAACGGGTCCGCTAAAACGGATCTTGTAAACAGTTTCTGTGTGAACTAGCTGTTAGGACCATATACATACATACATACATACATAAACTCACGCCTTTTTCCCATGGGGGTAGGCAGAAACTATAGAACGCCACATGCTACGACTCTTACATACCCCTTTCGCTTCATCCACATTCATACATCTTGTCATACACGCACGCCGGTTGAGAGTACTACGCACCTGACCTTTGTGAAGAACATCACCAATAACATCGATGTATGTCCTTCTAGGACGTCCTCTACCGGCGTTCCCATTAACATCCGCCTTATAAATTTAGGACCATATAAAAATACTATAATAAAATACAATAGCTGTATAGTAAGCTATTATAATATTAGCTTTCGCGCGGACTATAGTGCATTCACTGCATCGCCTGTACACCTAACTTTTTCAAATTTACACTAGTCAGCCCATAGTAAACAGATCCTGTTTCAGTGGCGGTCCGAGGTCTTGACCCAAAAATTGTACATTTCAAATTGACAAGCGACGAAAAATATATAATTTACAAGAAAAATCATTGTGCTATAAATTCTAATGATCTCAACTTATTGTACCGGTGACTGAGAAGTTGTGTGGAAACCGGTTGTCATTGTATGGGCATGTGATGCGGAGGAACGAGTAACATATCGTAAGGAAAGTTTTGAGTATGAATGAGGATGGTTATAAGAGTAGAGGAAGATCAAACAAACGATAGATGGATAGTGTGAAAGATGATATGGCTAGAAAAGGGATGACTACTGAGGTGACGGCTAATAGAGATGTATGGAAGAAGAAGACATATTGCGCCGACCACAAATAAGTTGGGATAAGGGCAGGAGGAGGATGATGAATATGACCCCCTCAAACCCCCAGACCCCCCCCCCCCCCCCCCAAAGCCCTTGGCTGCGACCGCGCCTGTCCTGTTTGCAACTATTAAACTTTACCACAATGGTTTCAATATTTCACCATTGACCCCTACATCTGTTGATATCATCAGTTGTCGGAAACGATGAGATACTGCGAACTGTATGTTTTGCAATATTTTGATGAATTTAAAACAAAATATTGTGTGGACTGTCAAGCTTGATGATTCTGCGAAGCTCTCATGGCCGTTCGCTGTATCGTGTCTTTGGTTCAGCCAAAGTGCAGTAGTGGAAGCTTTTGGAGTTGATTCATAGCTCCTTCTTCTTCTTCTTCTTCCTGCCCTTATCCCACACTAGGTGGGGTCGGCACAACATGTATTTCAAAAATCCATGTTTTTAGAGGTTTTGGCTTATTGTTTTATGACCGGCCGCCTGTCTGACATCAACTGATCATCATCAGGAGTTGATTCATAGCAAAATCTAAATTCCAAATTAAAATTAAGTTTATTTAAATTAAACTAGAAATCAATTAGTGCTTTTAGAACGTTAAACTATAAGAGGGGCTCGTGACTAATTATCAACCGCGTGGATCATAAGATTTACAAGGTTAAGCTGCGCTTGCTGCTGTCAGTCTGAGGATGGGTGACCGTTTCATTACACATCGAGACTTCTCCGTGCCTCGGAGAGTACGTTAAAAAGTCGGTCCCGGTGGTCATACGAATACTTATGACAATCGTTACGGGTAGACAGAAGCCCGAAATCTGACAACTGGTCTAACGCTAGGATATCGGCATTACCCAGTAACTGGGATGTGGAGGTCTGATGGCAGTCGCTCCGCGTAAAATACTGGTATTCAGCCACATCTTGTTAGACTGGAAGCTGACCCCAACATAGTTGGGAAAAGGCTAGGCAGAACAGAACGTTTTTTTTTCGTGTGGTTAGTGACTAACCTGCTGTCAGAGTTTATGCCACCCATGGGCCTCTGACTTGGCTTCAAATGCCGTCGAGAAATATCTCTCAGACATGCCGGTTTCCTCACGATTTTTTTCTTCATCGTTTTTAAGCAACTGATAATTATACAATACGCACATGAATCTGAAAAGTCAGAGGTGCGTGCTTTGGGTTCGAATTCGAGACCTATGACTTGGCAGTCCGACGGTCACACCATTGGCCTATCACTGCATAACAGAACGTTAAATAATAAAAGACAGCTCCCAAAGGGCGGTTTTAGGGGTTTTATTAATCGCACTTTCTGCATTTGCATATATTTCTGGGCGTGGAGGGTGGTGCTGCATACTGCATTCAAGCTTGATCAACTGTTTGGTGGAATTAACACTAAATATTGTTATTGTATATTTGTATCTCATGGAATGGTCTAACAAGTACCTAACTACCTACGTAATATTTTATTTTTTTATAAAAATGTTGCTCCACACTAGGATTTCTCCTGTATCGTGCGTGCATTTACAGACACAAATCTTCATATGCACAAACGCGCAGACCCGGAACAACTATCTGTAGGCCATACAAATATTTGTTCCGTGTGGGAATCGAACCCACGACCCGTAGCGCAGAAGCCAATCACCACAACACCACCAAACGTGTATTATAATTCCAATTTGCCCCTTAGATTTCAAATAGCCCCGTTTCTCCGGTATCTACTTACTCTGTTGGCTCAGCGACCCAAAATGTATCTTAGCTCCGAAATTAACGAACGACACTCAACTGGATCTTAGCCACCTGTTTTGTTCTACCTAGCCTTTTCCCAACTATGTTGGTGTCAGCTTCTAATTCCCAGCTCCAATCGGAGTTGACTACAAATGTGAACTTATGGACGTGAACGGTGTTCAAAGTCAAGATATACAGAACATTGACATCAAGTTTTTACAGAGACGCTCACGGTGCTATATTAGTTTACGATGTGTCAGAACCAAAGTCCCTAGGAAAACTAAACTAAATAAGTAGGTCGAGCAACTTCAAGTATACTCCACCAAGAAGAACATAGTTTGCTTAGTGGTTGGTAATAAGATTGACAAGCATATAATTTTGGGACCCAGTGCATAATATCAGCAAACACATTGGGTAAACCCGCGCGACAGCGCAACGAGTATTCCCAAGGAGGGTTATGTCAGGCAGGCGGCCGGTCATAAAACAATAAGCCAAAACCTCTCAACAACATGGATTTCATAAATACATTTTGTGCCAACCCCACCTAGTGTGGGATAAGGGCAGGCAGAAGAAGTTGGTGTCAGCTTCTAGTCTAACCAGATGCGGCTGAATACCAGTATTTTACAAGGAGCGACTGCCATCACACCTCCGCAACCCAGTTACTATGCAATACCGATATCGTCGGTCGGCAGTGAAAACCACGTATGTGTAAAATACAAATTTTTAAAAGAGATAGAAATAATGGCCCATCGAGACACCTTGCACTCCCAAGTAAGACTACAGCCGAAGGACGACGTCCTAAAAAACGTTTACTCTAGGTACCGGAACTTCTGCATCGACATCCTGCGCAAACGCAAGGCAGAATATGAAAGAAAGGAATTGGAAAATAACGCCAAGCAACCCAAGAAACTTTGGAGGATTCTAAAGGAGATATGTCAAATTCCTAAACAAGTTAACGATAACTGCGAACTGTTACATTCTAAAGAAAATCGTACTATGTCCATTGATTACTGCAACAATCACTTTGTATCTGTGGGTCAGAATCTGGCAACTAACATTTTAAACAAACTGGGGATGTGCCAGGAAAATCTCTCCAGAGGTGCCAGGTATGATAACCTTACTCAAAATTCCATATTTCTTCACTCAACAGACAATCAGGAAATTAGCAGCATCATTACTGATTTCAAAGACGACAGTGCGCCGGGCTCCGATGGGTTTCAGCCCTTCCTACTTAAACATATCAAGAACTATATACTGGAACCCTTGAAGCACATTTGTAATCTAAGTATGGAAAGGGGAGCTTTCCCTAACAGCTGGAAGATGGCTGTCGTTACGCCAATATATAAAAATGGTCCTAAAAATAGTCCTGATAACTACAGGCCAATTTATCTACTCAGTGTACCATCTAAGATCTTGGAAAAACTAGTGAACAACCGCCTTGTTAGTTATATAGAAAAGTATCGCTTACTTTCAGAGCGACAATTTGGTTTTAGGCGAGGAAAGTCCACTGAACAAGCGGTTGGGCTACTAACTGACATTGTTTCCTCTAATGTTGACAAGGGTCTCCGGTCTACTGCTGTCTTTCTCGACCTAGCCAAGGCATTCGACACAGTTTCGATTCCAATACTGCTTAAAAAACTGGAATGCTTTGGTGTAAGAGGTATTGCGTTGGACTGGTTTAGCAGTTACTTGTCCAACAGATATCAACTAGTTAAAATCGGGGACAGTGTCAGCGGAAGCCTTCCGATTGATTTCGGTGTGCCGCAGGGCAGCATTTTGGGCCCGACGTTGTTTACCATGTACATGAACGATATACTGGAATTAAGGATCCCCCAGTCAGACCTCATATGTTACGCAGACGATACCGCTGTTATTTTCCACGGAGCCACGTGGACTGAGACCATTGATGCAGCAGAAGCAGGCATGCGAACTATCTCTGAATGGCTTGACAAAAATCTTCTCACTCTAAATGTCAAGAAAACTAATTTCCTAACGTTCGACATTTCCAACTCAAGTCTCCCTAGCATAGACAAAATAAAAATACATCGTAACTACTGCCTTGGCTCAAAAACAACATCATCCTCCATTAAAGACTGCAACTGTGACGCTGTGAGCAGAGTTAAATCCACTAAATACCTTGGTGTCATAATAGACCAGAATCTGTCATTTAGGGAACACATCTCAACCCTCTCTAAAAGAACACGCAAGTTCATATTTGTTATGAAACATCTGCGCGCTAGTGCTTCTATAGACATATGCACACAAGTCTACATCTCCCTTTGCCAATCTCTTCTACAGTACTGTGTAAGTGTCTGGGGTAGCGCTGCTAAGACTTACATGCTGGAGCTGGAACGAGCCCAGCGGGCTGTTCTTAAAGTCTTTCTAGGCAAACCGCGACGCTATCCCACAGATGACCTCTACAGGGAAGCTGGTGTCTTGCGTGTTCGTCAACTTTACGTCTTGGGATCACCTGCTGACTTTGTCAAGAAATATGGAAATAAGTTTAGCAGAAAGCAAAGAAATAGAAAAGGAGCTGATAGAATCCAACTCCCAAAAGTAAGAACCGCTTTCGCTACTCGTTTCTCATGGTTTATGCCCATACGCGTATTTAATACGATTAGTAAAATTATAAACATTCCTGGTAATCAGTTTGAGGCCAAGAGAGTCCTCAAGAAATGGCTTCAAGGACTAACATACGATGAGACTGAAGGACTCCTTTGCTCCATAGAGTAACACCCGTTAATTCACTCTCATGCATACGAAAGCATGCACAGACTCGCACGCACACACACACACGCACACACACACACAGGATCACGCGCATCACACTCGCACACGCGTACACGCTTATTTTAGATCCAAACTGATACAAATTATCATAAGTATTGTTTAAATCATAACTTCTTGAGTGTTTAATGTGCTGCGCTGGCAGATCGCAACAATTAATTTGCTTATATTCTGCAATGATTGGGCCACCAAGATACAGGCTGTGCCTAGTTTGGGGCCCATCGCTACTTCCAAAATTGTTTTCTGTATATTTCTTGATGTGATCTCTTTTTGTGATTTATGCTAGACTGTGATTTTTAAACGAATAAATAAAATAAAAAAATAAAAAATAAAATAACTGTCTCCTACAAATAAAATGGTCGAACAATGTTAATACAAGTTTGTCATCGTACGTCATAGATAGCTTAGAAGTATTTGAATTGAAAGTTTGTTGGACTAGTACGTGTATGACGAGTTTATCAATCTAAAAAACAAATAAAACGCTTTAAAAGAAAATTTTATTTACGAGGTTTTCACTGCCGCGCGTCAATATAGTGTTGTAAGACTTTCGGGATTCCGACTATCCGTGACGACTGGACTTAGCGCCCTTTTTTTTGTGTGGTGTACCTCCTGGATATCCCTCGCCCGGAGAAGGCGAGGGTGTCCGCCGTCCCACGGTGTTCCTCCTCCTGACCGAGGGGTCGCGGGATTCGCATAAGCATGCACTGCAATCCCTGCAGGGACTTAGCCCCTTATGAAGTACCTACTGATGTCTAATTATGATTCCTATAAGTACCTACACGTGTATTTATTTATTACGAAATTGATGTTATTATTATAATTAATGTTACATCCAATTATTAATACGAAATGAAAGAAAAACATAGCTATCTTGGTCTTATCAGTGACGAGTTGTAAGAGTGAGTTCAGGGTTAGTGCAGTTGACGACATTAAATCATTTTTATAATGTTGCCGACGAGCCAACAGCTTAACACTGACTGACAACAGTGACAACCAACCCGTCAAATGACTGATTCCTATAATTTACCAAGCGTTATTGGTTAAAGTCTTATTCTTGTATACCAATAATGAAGCGAAGACCTTTTAGCTTTGCATACGTGAGCGAGAAATGAATCTTTTTACTTAAGAATTGTAGTATTTTTTATTGTAAAGCTGGGCATATAAATTGACTTGTAAGCTAGCTATCACAGGTAAAATTAGATTACGAGTAAATTTAAACGCCCATAATATAACATCACGCCTGTATTCCCCGAAGGGAAGGGCAGAGGTGTATGGTAACACCCTCATTTCGCTGTTATGTTTAAGTCCCATGTAATAGAGGCGAGCCTATTGCCATCATCTGGGCACAAATCTAAACTCCGGGCTCCTACTGAGGAATTCCACACGGAAAAACCCAATGACACTTTGCCCGACCTGGGGATCGAACCCAGGACCTCACGATCAGCAGTCGCGCTCGCCACCACTAGAACAACGAGGCCGTCCTACATAGGAATCTAGTTATTAGTAAGATAATGGAAATATTTAATTATTATTGGTGCTGAAATCCACATATTATTATAGGATGTTATTTGATAGCAGTAATACCCACGCACTTTAACCCCGATAAGGTTTATCTCGGTTTCCACGAAACTTGCAGACGGCAAATTACATTAATTTCATAAACAATTATTATTTTCCCTTTATAATTAACTAGAGGTCGCCCGCAGCTTCTTCGCGTGGATGTCGTTTATCACGTGTTTCACGTTTTACCCTACGTCCTTAGTCCTTACCCACGTAAAATTACCCTACGTCCTTCTCCGCGTTCCAGACTATCTCTGTATCAAGTTTCATCGAAATCGCTTCAGTAGTTTAGTCGTAAAGAAGTAACAGAGAGAATTACTTTCGCGTTTATAATACTATGGATTAATACTAGAAAAAAATTATAGTTTGTTTTTAACTTTATTTATGTACGGTTCTAATACAATAATTATTAGATAATTTCAATAATTCACACAAAACAATAATCTTTGGTTGTTTACACATGAAAACTTGCATACAACGCCATCTATTACAATAGCATGGAACTACCGGCTAAACAAACACTCGTGACCTAAACATCGCGGTCATAATTCGGTTACTGCCTCCCCATTCAAGTTCATGATTTCAATGGCATGTTCTGACGGTGGCCTCCAGCAAGGAATCTCTGCATAAAGTGGTTCTGACGTTGAATTATCTATAACGTCCAGTTTGGCTTCGCACTTCAACGCTTCTATCGCAGATTCAGTTACGCTAGCTCGAAGTTGACGTAGTTCGTTGCATTCGTTCATAGATGGCGCTATTGAGGAACGACTTTGTATTGTTCCGAAATCATGGCTCCTCCTCGGCAAATGATCGTAATGACATTCTAGAATACCTGAAATCATTCAATTTAAATTATTTTACGTTATTTTTAATTAAAACTGTATAGGTAACAAAAAATTATACTTTTTTACCTCTGAAATTTTCCAGCATTATAGGAGAAATGGTTTGTACAACGACTGGCCTCATAAATTGTTTTAAATTCCGATCTAATGTCGATATTGGTTGATAGTGACATTTATCCGAAGTGGGTGGATCTAAAAATCAAAAAACATATTAAAAATAATTCAAAAAGATAATGTGGCCCATGAGGGGATCGAACCCGCGACCTTCGCGTTATTAGCACGACGCTCTAACCAACTGAGCTAATGGGCCGATGTAGGATATGGCGAAATTGTGATTTGTATTCCCCCACTCGATAGAAGTCTGCACATCTTGAAGTACCTATGATGTTTTACGATGATTTCAGTTCTATATTATTTTAGTGCATTTCCCCAACTTTGCCTAGCTATTATCATTATTGTTTATAAAATGGATCGTCAATGTTAAGGTGGTCTTTTTTAACAGACTGCGCGACACCGAACGCAGTGTTTTGTTTTAATTTATGTAATAGGTACACGATGCAACGGAATAGCTGATTCTGATATACATAATTAATAGAAGCCGACCTCAACACTGAGAAACGGTCGCCGTTACATATCTGCCAAGGGCTTTACAATAATAATAATTATTAGTGTTCCAATGTAATAGATAATTACGTTCGTTACCTACGTTAAAACTTACCGGGTAACGGGGTATGAAAGATGCTTCGTACATATGGCGGCGGAACATCATTGTTATCAATCATTACTTGCATTCTAATATCATTTATCTTCCTCACGTCCTCATATCTCGGCTTCTTACAACGCTCTATCATCACAATGATCACTGCTACGGTGATGACTGCCATCATCACGCCTCCTGCTATACTTATCACTGATATCAAGTCAACTGATGACCTTTCAGTTCCTTTGTCCCCCATAACTGCTGTTATATGTTCGGGCTCTGTCAAAATATGAAATTCTTCATCATCTGTCGGGTCATCTGTTGTGACTTTATTTATAATTTTAGTAACATTAGCCTTTTTAAATTCTTTTTCAATTATCTTTGGTGGATTAGTCGTTTTATACTTTTTTGTTACTGGTGCAACGATCACTTTTTTAGGTGTTACATGTTTTATTAAGTGTTTTGTTGTATGCTCCGTTGAAGATTGTGTTGCACTCGAAGTTTTAAAAGATTTAGTTGAAGGATTCGTAAATAAATCATTCTGTTTCAGTGTAGTTCTTATTGCATTAGAAGAAGTAGCTGTTATAGAAGTAGGAACATTCTTGTTAATATCAGTCATCATGCTGTTAGTTCTATTAATATGAGATATAGTTCTAGTAACTTCCAAAGGTTTTGTTACTAAAGTAGTCAATGTAGTTGCAGTTGTTTTTGGAGTAACAGAAGTGCTTGACACAAGTGTCATATTTGTAAAATATGATGTAGCCAATAAGTCTTTTCTTGACAATGGACTCAGTTTAACGGGTTGTGTCGATGTTTCAGTCATCATTGGCTTCGTAAATTCATGTTCTGTTTTATTGTATGACTGAACATTCGTGCTATTCTTTGATGATATGTATGACGAAGTTAAAGCAATCTTTTTGTATGTTGAGTAGGACACGGAAGTTGGTATTATAGACACAATTATCGTCTTTGGTGTGGTAATAACTGGTGTCAATTCTTTGTTATTAGCACTTCTGTACCTTGGAAATTCATGAGTAGTTTTAATCTTTGTCTCAACTATTGGGGATTCACCTTTTTGGGTTGGTCTTATCCAGATTTCTTTAGGTTTGAATTTAACTGTGGTTGGAAGCACTCTTATTGTGGTTTCTTTTTTTGTAGTCTCTGTTTTTATTGTTGTTTCCATAGGAGTGGTTGAAGGTGTCGTTGTTTTTGGCATCTCAGTTGTAGTTAGAACTTCAACAGGTTTCTGTTGTACGTTGACAGTTGGTACAGTCCTCATTACTACAGCTGGTTCAGTAGCGTTTGTTGTTTCTATAATATCAGTTTTATTGTAAATTAGATTAATGTTGATTTTCCGTGTTACTTCTTCAGTAGAAGAACTATAAGCTTTCGAAGTACTTGTAGTCACAAATGTTGTATTATCATACATTGTATTTATTTTAGGTATTTCTGTAGAAGTAAGAATAGGTATCATGTCTTCAATTTTCTGTCGACTTTCTGTAGTTGGGATTTGTGAAGTGCTCGACATAGTTGTAGAAGTAAAAGTATTGCTAGTTGACGGAATAGCAACAGCTTCAGTCGTGACTTTAATAAGAGTCGTGGGGGCTACTGTAGTCGTAGGAGTTGTGACAATAGTAGGTGCAGTTGTGATTATTGTCCCAAGAGTTGAAATTGTGGTTCTAGGCGTTGTTACTGTGGTGCTAGGAGTCGTTGCTGTAGTACTAGGGATTGTTACTGTAGTACTAGAAGTTGTTACTTTAGGTGTAGTAGTAAGACTTGTAGTTTTAATAGTCAGTGTTGTTAGTAGTTCTTCTAACGAGGGTGTTGCTGTCGTAGGGGGCATGCTTGCATCGCAACTGTAAAGAAAATGGGATAATGTTTATATACAGTTTAATAAAAAGATAGTAATGGTTTGCCTCGTTTCTTTTTGTTTTTTATCATTATGCTCTCAGCTTATTACTGCTTTTACAATGTTGAGTGGGATAAAGATTTTTCCTGATAAAACAGAAGTGGTATAATAATATGAGTAGGCCAATGTTCAGCCGCTAACGGGTTGTTTGATAAATTAATTCGATCGACAAAGTAGGCACTAATCTAGTTATAATAAAGTGGCAACCCACCTCTCACCTTGCCATCCGTCCAAGCACTCGCATTCACCCGTGATGGGTGAGCAGAATCCGTTCTTACATCGGTTACATTCGTGGATACAGTTCGGACCCCATTTGTTGTCCGGACAATCTGAAAGTACGGATCATTTGATTGTTTATGAGTATGGATTTAGATTTTCTTATCGGAATGATCAAGAGTTGCTATAGTTATTGGTTCTTTGTTCTTTTTATGTTTTGCAAGGCAAATTGTAATGATGCACGATGGCGATTATCGTCAAGCTTCAACGTCTAGATCAATGTCATCACGTGCAAAATTAATGGAGCCTTTCCAAACAAATGGAACAATGTACAAAATTTGTTCTTTTTTAATTCGCCTGTCTTGTCCTTTTATCGTTCCTTTTTTATTTCCGATGGGATTAGCATAGCTACTTTCAACGTTACCTTCCGAGCATCCACGCCCCGTCTTCCCATTGGGACATATGGGGACGCAGGAGACGTCCCTCATCTTATACCCTGGACAGCATACTGCCACCTCCGCTGTTCTTTCTTCTGTCTGTAACATAGGTATCATCACGATTATGTCAGTTCGATTCCCTGAATAAAACAGACCACCCTAGTACTCTTCCTGTGAGTTTTATGAGAGCCGTCTGGAGAGTAAGTGATAGCATTATCATGTAGGCCTTTAGTAGCATACTGCGGTAAAAAATCTGTTGCAAAACATAACATAACATCACGCCTGTATTCCCCGAAGGGTTGGGCAGAGGTGTATAGTAACTCCCTAATATCGCCGTTATGTTCAAGTCCCATGTAATAGGGGGCGAGCCTATTGCCATCAACCAGGTACAAATCCAAACCCCGGACTGCTACTGAGGAATTCCACATGGAAAATCGACAATAACACTTTGCCCGACCTGGGGATCAAACCCAGGACCTCACGATCAGCAGTCGCGCTTGCCACCACTAGACTAACGAAGCAGTCTGTTGCAAAAGTGTGGCAATTTTGCTATTATACAAGGTTAGTCAAAAAGGGGGTACTAATCCGCGGGCCTCATAAAGTATCACTGATGACTTTTTAATTTAGTGTAATAATTTCAAAATTTCAAAACTCAATAATTTTTATTTACATGTAAAATGATTTTTATTTTAGTTTTACAAAAATTCTTCATCTTTGCTTTGGTTACGAATTCAGAAAATGGAGTTTTTAATCCGTGACACCAAATATCATCAGTGGCATGCCTACAGGGCAATCCCGATATTTTTTTGGTACCTAATTTGATATTTATAATTCGTCTGATAACAAATAGTTGGAGATCTTAAGATCGAATTATGGTTTACTAATCGTCTGTCCCTATTAACAAGGTCGGATATGCAATTTTCTTGATTTTGGTTTTATTGAACTATTGACCTAATAAAAGCACTGTCTTGCAGTAGCTTTAACAATAAGTTATTTTTTCTCATAGTTTTTGAAATAGTCATGTTTACAAAGTCGTATATATTTAAAAAAATTAAGCCATTTAAACTTTGACGCGCTCTCCTGTAAAATCACTGTTTTGCAGAACCTACATTGTTAATAAGGACAGGCGTAATGATATGCAAAATATATTGTCATAATTTACCTTGCACATCAAAATAAGTACCAAAAAAATATCGGGCTTGCTCTGTAGATTACGATGCACGCCACTGCTGATCATAGCTGAGGATAGATAGTTTTTGGCGTATTTTTTATGAAATTTTGAACATTTTCTCTTGAACTTGACTTTTGGGGAAAGTTGTAGAACATAAGTTATTTATTATTATAGGTACTTTGCCACCTTTTCGGGCTAGTACCTCCTTTCCGACTAACCTTGTATACTGTGATATGAGAATATACCCCTCAAATCTAGATAACCATGTCATAGCAGTTTGATGTTTCTCTTTATTATATACTAGCTATGTCCTCACGGCTCCGCCCGTAGCCTATGTTACTCAGTGATAATGTAGCTTTCTAACGGCACAATAATTTTAGAAATCGGTCCAGTAGTTTTTAAGTTTATTCGTTACATACAAAAATACAAAAATCCAAATCTTTCCTCTTTATAATATTGGTATAGATATAGATATCAGGATCTCTTTAAGCTCAGACTGATTACTCCAAGAAGTGCATACAATGCAGACTCCCACTAAGCAGACCAATTGACATGCGCACCTTCAACCTACTATTATGCAAGCAGCTCTTTTCGCCTTGTAGATAAACGAACGCGCAAATAAGATGTATAAACAGAACGTGAACTTGAAGCAACTTTAAGAAAGGGATCTCATTAGAATAGCTGTAGCATGATCCACGATCGTGTAAATATAATGATTGCTACGTAAAACTAGCAATATACGCTACGGTTGGTCAAATACATCATGAGACAGATCGCAGGATACAATCCGGCAATTACTGAAGTTTTTATTATCAAAGCTTCAGTTAAGAATGTGTATAAGTTACGGCTTCAAACTGAAATACATGATTAACTTAGTTCTTGTCAATAAAAAGTAACAGCTATTTTACACAGAAACTGTTTACAGGATCCGTTTTAGCGGATCCGTTTTTATTTTGGTCATTGCGCATGTAGTTGTATGAGCGAGTTCACATACAAGAGAGTATTCCAAATCTTCTTCTTCTTCTTCCTGCCCTTATCCCACACTAGGTGGGGTCGGCACAACATGTATTTCATAAATCCATGTTGTTAGAGGTTTTGGCTTATTGTTTTATGACTTGCCGCCTGCCTGACATCAACCCTCCTTGGGAATACTCGTTGCGCCCATCGCGCGGTTGACCCAATGTGCTTGCTGATATTATGCACTGGGTCCAACAATGGTGTCTTCTTGGTGGAGTATACTTGTAGTTCCCCGACCCACTCATTCAGTTTTGCTAGGGACTTCGGTTCTGACACATCGTAAATCATAGCACCGTTAGCTTCTCGTTCTCGCCCATGACTTTACATTTGTAGTCAACTCCGATTGTAACTAGGAATGATGGATTGTAGTCTTCCGTTGTGAACGCTAGGATTATGCCGGATTTACCCACACCACACTCGCCAATAAAATAATTAACAATTAACAAGAGAGTATTCCAAATACAGTAGAAAATACTGGTTCTGTTATTTTCATGGTATCCTGTCTGTCAGATGCAAACCAGTTACCATTTGTTTAACTAATCCGTCGATACAGATGTGAACAACTCATCCAGTAACGACGGATCCGTTAAAACGGGTCCTGTAAACAGTTTCTGTGTGAACTAGCTGTTAGTTCTTATAAATAAAAAGTAAAGTGTAGACCTTTATCAATACATTGTAATGGATAAAATTTAGATTTTTAGTGAATTATCAGAATCGGCAGATTGATCTGAAGATACAGCGCGTGGTCTGTGGTGTTATTAAGAATTCTCTGTTATAATTATGGCTAGTAACAGTCACTTCACAATCGGTCTAGTTTTTCTCAAGGATAATCGTAGGTAATAAGTTGTTGACATCTAAACTGTATATTTCCCTCATTAAGTCATAAGAATATTTACATTTAATTGAGTGACCTGCATTGTACACCTTGTTACTCGTTAACTTGGTAATTGAATATCATGTACATATTTCATTAGCTTGTCTATGTTTTTCTAGAAAGTGACATTGACTAGGTCCTCTGCAACGTCAACATAGCGCAATTGGACCGTTAGTTGCAAAGACCCAGAGAAGTAGAGAGTGCTACTAATAATGGGTCACATATTTGAGCAAAATACCTATATACTAGGCTAGCTATAAGATTTTTGGACTTCTAGCTGTCCGTGATGAGCGAGACTAACACCTATATTCTATGACGTTCCTCCAAATCTTACTCAACTCGACTCCACCTCGACTCAGCCTTTTTCACTACCATCGATAGTTATAGTTGACATAAACGTCCTCAACTCGAGATTTTTCTCAGTCGAGGTAAGGAATCATCTGTCTAACTCAAGGTACCTCAGAACCTACCTTAAGGAAGGAAGTGTCAAAGTTCGTATGTAACGAAAATGAATTTTGAAGACTTTATCGAATATGTTTACGATAATCCTTACAACTATTTATCGCGCTGTTATTTGCGCCATGCAGATAAACAAAATTATGACGTAATGACTCCACTCTACCTCGACTCATTTGAGGACCCCTCGGTCGAGGAATCTCAAAGTTCACTCGTAATTGCGAGTAAGAATACAATTTTGAAAGTGTTTTCGAGGCCTTCAACGAGCCTTTAATGGGTGAGCTGAGCCTCATAGATGCAGTAACACTGCATTTGCTTACTGATCATTATTTTAATTTTTTAACGAGTCTCGCAACTTTTTTGGAATTGTTTATGCCAGAACCCTTAGAGCAATCTGTGAGTTACGACTTCTCGACCCATAGAGACGCCTTTAGGAGGAGAACGAAGTAGAATTATAATTGAGTACAAACCTCCAGCCTCGTTAAGTCCCTCATCTCGGTGTTCCACTTGGAGCACCTCGGCGGCATGGAGAAACACCACTCGTAGGTCCTCACCGACATTGGAGCCCGATACTTCACCCTCTTCGTGATATTGTACCTGTGGACCACAAATACTGCTTTTATACCGTTACTCTCATAATCAGAGATCGGATAATCGGATGCATATTTACCTAAAGTTAATTTTTCGCTACAAAAGTATGGAAACGGCTTCTGAAAATAATTTATTAGAAAAAAAGAACCGGTATCACGGGATTACATAACTAATCAATGTATATACTCGTAATTGCTTAAAAGTTAATTTTTAACCCCCAATTCAAATATATGTGTATGTAGGGTGTAAGAAAGTGAGGGGTGCATGTATGTATTAGTTTAAAAAGGTACAACTTTAGGTATGTAAATAAATAAATATGCATCCAATTCTAGGTAAATATGATTCCATTCTACAGAATACTAAGTTTGACGATCCCGGAATTGCGGGATTTTTTCGACACAAAAGTGCATTCCATATTAGCCAACACCTGAACTTTAGGCAAATATGCATCCGATTATCCGATCTCTGCTCATAATGTACGCGTTGTTCTGCCTTCTATTTTTATTGTTGGAAAATCCTCGTGGATGTCCCTCGCCTGGGGTAGGCGAGGGGGTCTGCCGGACTCTTACCGGCTAAAAAACCCACGGTGTTCGTCCTTCTGACCGTCGGCCAGGGCCGCGGGATTCACCTAAGGGTCAATTTATATTAGAGCAGAGACGAAGCGCATCGAAGCGTCAATCTGAAACTTAACATAGCATATTCACCCTTATCTCCATAACATAGGTAATACACATATTTCTTCTAAGATAAAAAAAAGACGCGCGAATTCTGTGGAATGCGCGTGATCTTTTTTTTATCTTAGAAGAAATATGTGTATTATGTTGTGGAGATAAGGGTGAATATGCTATGTTAAGTTTCAGATTGACGCTTCGATGCGCTTCGACTCTGCTCTGGTATAAATTGACCCTAAGCATGAACCGCAACCACGCGTTGTTCTGCCTAGCCCTTTTCCCAACTATATTGGGGTCACCTTCCAGTGTAACCAGATGCGGCTGAATACCAGTACGTTACACGGAGCGACTGCCATCAGACCTCCGCAACACAGTTATAAGGCAATGCCGATATACTAAGGTTAGACCTGTTGTCAGACTTTCGGGCTTCTGACTTCCCGTAATGGCTCTCATAGGTAGTATAGTAGAAGTACTCTTTTAATGCACCCTCTAGTATTGCGATAGTATGGGAGACTTGATTTTTTTTATCGTTGGAAGATCCTCATGGTTGTCCCTGGCCCGGGAAGGCGAGGGGGTCTGCCGGCTAAAAACCAACGGTGTTCCTTATCCTGACCGTTCGGCCGGGGTCGCGGGATACGCAAAAGCATGCAGCGCAACATAGAAGACTCAACAACGTCATAATAACAAACTTTACCATTATTAAGACCAAGTCACATCTGACGAAAGATACGTCGCCGGTCTTCCACCGGTACACATAATTCCATATAAACATCTCACACCGTACACATTTGACCGAAGATGCGTTACTAAAATTCCTCGAGTAAATTACGCAACGGAAGATCGGCGACGTATCTTCTGTCAGATGTGGCTTGGCCTTTATTATTGTTTTTTTAAAGTATACAATTAATGTTAAAATTGTAATCTTTTCCTATTTCGTGTTAAAGAGAAAATAGGCTATTATAAAAAACCAGTTGGAGGCAAAAATACTACAATTTAAAATACCTTTTAACTATACAGGGTTTTAACGAAATAATGATTACACAGACACAGAACAACTTCTAGAAATTTTGGCATGATGATATTTAATCTCCTCGTAAGTGTTTACTTTTTTATAATTACATAGGCTTAGTTTTAGGTATTAATGTACCATTGAGCTTTTTCTCGTAGTTATAGTTTAACTTTAAATTTTACTGTCCCAAATTAATTGCAGTATAAAGTGATGGCCTGAAACACAGGTTTAAATTAACCTAGATTGGGCTGGTCGCTATCTAACGTTGCAATTCCGAACCACCATTACTTCCACCTATAATAATAATATCTTAGTTTTAGTTTATTTTTAGGCACTATAATTGTATGGAAAATCTTTTACTGTTGGCTAAATGTACACTTTTATGAACGTTTTTATTTGAATAAATTATTATTAAATTAAATGTAATTCATTCAAACCTCGTGATGTACTGCTGACATAGATTAACCCTGCACGGGATACTTTTGAATAAAATAAAATAAAAATTGCAAGAAGCATTTTAGCGCCCCGAGTTAAATGACCGGGCTGCGAGCCATAGCAGCGCTATTCGCTCGGGGCGCTAAAATGTCTCACATTAAGAACACATCGCTCGAGTTAAGTATACAGAAACGATCAGTATCTGATAATGGTCATTTATGTATACTTAACTCGATTTTGCAAAATTTTCGAAATTGCTTATACACTTTTCATGCTGAGGAGCGATATGTTTATAACAAGTAATTATTTTTTATTCCATCCAAATGTATCCCGTGCATGGTTAATCTATGTCAGCAGTACATCACGAGGCTTGAAGGTATTACATGATTTCGTTCACACCCTGTAGTAATCTGGCTCCAATTAATTTTATTTATAAATCATCTACCCAAAGCTCCCTAGAAACGGCCCACGTAGAAAGTGATATTAATTAAAGCTATCAGGATTAGTAACGCCCTTGTGGAATAGGGTTCTCAGATACCCGAACTGCGAGTCATGTTGGTTTAGGACCGTTCAATTGTTTGTTTATAATTTACTATCTATTGCCGCTGACTCAGAATCCAAGTAGGCAATGTCAATAAAATTATGGAACGTCGTATTTTGGGACGAAAAGAATTTTATCTATGAACTAGCGGCCCGTCCCGTCTTCGCACGGGTGGACATTTTTCCCGTTTTTGCAACATTTTTCATTTATGATCCGCTCCTATTGGTCACAGCGTGATGTTATAACCTTCTATAGCCTATAACCTTCCTCGATAAATGAACTGTCGAACACAAACATAATTTTTCAATTCCAACCAGTAGTTTCTGAGATTAGCGCGTTCAAACAAACAAACGAACTCTTCAGCTTTATAATATTAGTTAGTATAGATAAAATTTGTCGCCCCACTACATTCTGACATTTCTTGTCAAATAATTGTCTGGTTAACTGCTGTCTATCATTATACAAATTGCACACCCAGATTTCACAGGTATGATGTTAAAAATACTTACGTTCATCAGTGCCTCTTGGTTGCGACAATGAGAAACTGATCTAAATACTAATACTGATTGTAAAGATTTTGGGTCGGATACAAGAAAGGCTATCGGCTAAAGGCTATAAGGCTTTTTTGATTGATCTAAATACTGATAATAAAGTTTGGGTCAGATTCGAGAAAGGCTATGGGATAAAGGCTATAAGGCCTTTTTGATTAATCTAAATACCTACTGATTGTAAAGAGTTTGGGTCAGATACGAGAAAGGATAGCCTTTCTAGCCTTTTAGCCCATAGGGGCTAAAGGCTATAAAAGCCCATTTTCGAATCTGACCCAAAATCTTTACTTTTGTAAAATTTTAGCATCCCTAACATAATTATTATATTCGGTTTCTGAAAAGTGAATGCCGACTGCTGAGTGTTGAGTGATACAATGTTCAACCATCAGATAAAGCAGCCATATTGTAGCAGTACCGTAATCTATGATGAAGCCTGAGGCCAAACTGCCTCAAGAGTGAAAGGACCAACAGGATTGAGAACATTTTGTAATAAGCTTGTGTGTATGACCATTGCCTTCCATGATATGGTTTGTGGTTGAACCAAGAAGAACAAAGTCGCTTAATTGTCGGCAATAAGATTGACAAGCATATCATTTTGGGACCCAGTGCATAATATTAGCAAGCACATTGGGTCACCCGCGCGGTGGAGCAACGAGTATTCCCAAGGAGGTTTGATGTCAGGCAGGCGGCCGGTCATAAAACAATAAGCCAAAACCTCTAACAACATGGATTTATGAAATACATGTTGTGCTGACCCCACCTAGTGTGAGATAAGGGTAGTAAGAATAAGAAGAAGATATAGGTTTGTGGTTAAACGAGGAGTGACTGCCTCTTGACTTCTGCATCCTGCAATATTTAGTAACAGTCCTCTTAGAGAAAATTTAGGATGATATCATAAATAGATTCCAGTGGGCGTTGCTATCAATATACCTTAGCAACCATTCACGATAACATCGGCTACACATGGCGCGGCCTACTCTCTTTTTATCGTACCTAGTCTTATCGATTCCTGTCTCTGTTACTATGTGTCTACTGAGGAAACAATCATCCCCATTTCGAGTGTGCGAGTGGGCGACTTACTTTCAATATTACATCTGACCACACTACACCAAAAATAGGTAGCCTTTTCCTTACTATAATAATCAGGCCCACTTACGTAACATTGAAAATATTGACATATTGTTTAGTAAGCTCGGTAAGTGAAATTTCTTTGGGCGTTGACAGGGATTTATTTATTACCCTTCTTTTTACCGTTTTATAGTCCTCACGATTACCTTTCACACCGGGAAGGCAAAGAGTTTTGCCGGGTTCTTACCGGCTAAAACCTACGGTGTTCCTACTCCTGACCGTTGAACGGGGTTACAAATGCTTACACCACAACTCCGGCAAGTCTCGATCCGCCATAAGCTGGCGGATCTCTCTGTCTGTGGGGCCTTGCCCCACGTCCTCCTGAGATACGCGCGCGGAACACGGCGCTGCCTCTTCGGGCCTGTTACTGGTTGGACGACGGGTCGTTTTGTTAGCCCTGGGATAACCAACCTAACCAAATGCGGCTGAATCCTGAATCCATGGACTACCGATTTCTTAAGGTTAATCAGTTTATCAGATGAGGCTTTTGATCCAGTATCAAATTAATATAATAGGTATCTGACCACCCAGACCAATGTTGCCTTAATATATTCTTTAAGGCATAGAAAGAGTGTAAATATTATTCCACTTACTTTTGTTTCACCATGCAGACGTTGTCTCCATTGAGAGCTGCTGCTTCCATCACCATCACCACCACACACACAATCACCGCGCACCATACTTTAGTCTTTATAGTTCTGAGCATATTGTCTATCGTCACCAACATTTTAGCACTATCCTCGATCCATGGTCTTAATGTCGCAGCGTCATCTTGGAGTGGTATGGGTTCCTGTGGGTTATTATTTTTATTAGGATTATAGTTTTTAATTTTAAATTTTCAGAAAAGAAAACTCTGTGTTCTTTTCCATACATCAATTTCTTTCTTTGCCAAAATTCACCATAGATTTGTTGGTACGGAGCAAATAGAAAAACTCATTTTTGCAGTTATAATATTGGTGTACTAACTTTGAACCCCCATTACATCGCTTTCGGGGTGGAATTTAGAAAAATAATTTCTTAGTTCACCTTTGTGTCCTCTAGAAACAAACTTCCCATGTTTTTGTCTTCAGCGGTTTAGGCTGCGCATTTTCTGTCAGTCAACCAGTCTGTCACAGAACTGTTTTATATGTAAGTATAAATGATCGAGAAAGTAAACTGCGGCAGATGAATGAAGTCGAGTATTTACAAAGTATTACATTTTATCATTCAACTTTATACTACTATTCTGTTCTGCCTAGCCTTTTCCCAACTATGCTGGGGTCAGCTTCCAGTCTAACCAGATGCGGTTGAATACCAGTATTTTACACGGAGCAACTGCCATCAGACCTCCGCAACCTAGTTACTGAGCAATGCCGATATCCTAAGGTTAGACCAGTTGCCAGACTTTCGGGCTTCTGACTACTCGTAACGACTGCCATAGGTATTCGTGTGACACCCGGGATCGACTGTTTAACGTGCTCTACGAAGCACGGAGGGGCTCGATTCAAAGAGCATTCTATATTAGTAATTTTATTATTTTACTCATCGATTACCTAACGTACACGATCCCTAACTCCTAACACGCAAATACTCGAACAAAAGCCTGAATATAAAGATCTCTCCTACACAATTCAGATAACAAAAAAAGGAATTCCTTTCTACTTGATCAACATCCTCGCTTTCTATTAACAATACAATAATTTGTCTAACGCGTGACAGGGCTGCGAGGTCAACTAACTGACAGGAGGAATAGGGCAGCTGAATTAATTGTAGCAATAACTGTGTGATACTGGCGTTTCGTAATGCGGGAAGTTGAATAGTTATGGTAAGGATATTAGACGTCATGTGGACGTAATACCGTAAAATAATTGTCAGTTAGCAGTGATAGCCTAGTGGTCTTCTTCTTTTTTTCGTATCGACGGTACTTCATTATGTATAAATTATAATGCTTGCCCCCAATAGGTGGCCACATTAATTGCAGCTTCGATGGCGCTCTTCAGATCAACGAAGGTGCAGGTTGACGGACATTTGGGACACTCCAGCAAGTGGGACATAGTCTGGATAAGATATACCGCAGTGGCACTGGGTATTGAATTGATCAATGATCCCCTACTTCGCCAAATTATGTTTGCAGCGGCCTATTTGGATACGCAATCGATTGAGTGCTTTCCATACAGGCCACTGTAGTTCACGTCCGGGAGGCAAATAGTCCTGGGGTTTCACGAAGTCAGGGGTGGCTGATGCTTCTCTTGCCCAGTGGTGTGACCGTCGGACTGCCAAGTCGAACCCAAGGCACGCACCTCTGACTTTTCGGATTCATCTGCGTATTGTATAATTATCACTTGCTTAAAAACGGTGAAGGAAAACATCGTGAGAAAACCGGCATGCCTGAGAGATATTTCTCGACGGCATGTGAAGCCAAGTCAGAGGCCCATCGGCGGCATAAACTCTGACACCAGGTTAATCGCTAACCACACGAAAAGAAGAAGACTGTGAATGTACGATTCACAATTTGTTTTATTTTTATTTTTTATTTGTCTCCTATGATTTTTTTTGTCTGTGTGTCTGACTGCTTTCGTGCCAAATAAATTTCTTTCTTTCTTTCAATTTATCGATAAGTCAGTTGTTTACCGATTCGATTTGTTGTTTCGTTTTGTCTATGGTTCTTGTAATGACATAACAAACTGAATCGTTCTGTTATGACCCTTATTACAACGTAATAAAGTTGATATCAGCATTCCTATTGTTTACGTTGATCGGTAATATGTAATTCAGCACTTTATTAAACTCATTGTTATAACAATTAATAAAAGACAGTTAGATTCTGGATACCATCGCGTGCAGTACCTAATTTGGGAAGTTATTTTTATTGTAACAAAATATAATTTCGGTGTGTGGGTATGTAATATGTAGCTTATCTTTACATAGTATAAAACTAAGCCGCCCCCGCTGTCTGTATGCTTAGATCTTTTAAATTACGCAAAGGATTTTATTGCAGTTTTCAGCAATAGATAAAATGATTCAAGAGGAAGGTTTATATGGCCCATATTAGTATCTACATTGCACCCGTGCGAACCTGGGGCGGGTCGCTAGTGTTTAAATATACAGCTTATTTGGTTAAGTAGTTTTTTTTAAAGACAACCGGGTTCGGCCCTCTTACGGTTCGACAACTTAATTATCGAAAACTTCTGAATCACGGCAGGTTCACTTCATTATTATGTACTTAACAACGCTTTGGTTTCCACGGTGGTGTTCCAAAGTGTCTCCTAAACAGTAACAGTTTAGAGAAATTGGTAATACGCACCCTAGGACCACATAAAATAAATTATGTCTGGGTCTTTATACAGGGTGTCCCGAAATCCAACGGCAAGCCGGGAACAAATGGTAGATGAGTTTATGACTGTTCAGAAAAAAATTAAGTTGTAAGTATACTTAAAAAAAAAACACATTCAATAGTTAGATTTATGACGTAAAATTTTATACATAGTAACTTTGAAACCCGAAAACGTTTGTTCTTAAAAAAAAATAAGTTGTAAGTATACTTAAAAAAAACACATTTTAATAGTTAGATTTATGACGTAAAATTTTATACATAGTAACTTTGAATCCCGAAAACGTTTTAAAGATTTTTTTTAATTGGTTTTGAACAGACGTAAACTACCCTACCATTTGTTACCGGCGTGACGTTGAATATCGAGAACCCTGTATACGTCGTTTTATGAAGAACATCTTTTATGTTTTGTTTTTCTTGTTAATTAGTTAGGCATTTGACAAAAAGCGGTCAATGTTACCTTGTAGCGTAATTTTAGGTAAAACTATATTCTACTACAAATTCCAGAAAGGTCAAAGTTCAATGTCCACTAATACTTTCATTCATGGAGGAATTTAGGCAACCGCTGGCCACAGTTCAATTTCCAATGCTGCGTACGTAGGTAACAAGTTGTCAAAGCAGTTTGCATTCCAGCAATGAATGTTGAACAGTGCCGTTGTGTGCATAAGTTATTAGGAATAAAAAAACAAAACGCTCGTTTGTAAAAACGCAACCGTTACAAAATACAATAATTTGATTTTCAAACAGTAGAAATATTGAACTTGCAATACTTTCAACTCACACTACCCACCACACTACCACACTAATTGATTGCACACGTGTGACTGGATTGAATGCATGAGGATGTGCGCGTGAGCATTTCTATATTTTTTCTACCATTTTTATTTGTGAATCCCTAACAGTGTGTGCTGCTATCGGGCTGATATTTCGAATATTATCCATTTATATATTTATATCCATTTATATATTATTCCAACGTTCTAACATTCTGTTTAGGAGTCAACATAACACATAACATCACGCCTTGTATTCCCCGAAGTGTTCGGCAGAGGTGTTTTTTTTTAGTACACTTTCGTTTCGCCAGTTATGTTTAAGTCCCATGTAATAGGGGGCGAGCCTATGTCATTAACCGGGCACAAATCCGGACTCCGGGCTGCTACTGAGAAATTCCTGATGGAAAATTCAACAACACTTTGCCCGACCTAGGGATCGAACCCCCATGCTCAGCACTCGCGATTTCGACCACTAGACCAACAAAGCAGTTTAGGAGTCGTTCAGTAAAATAATTTACTTAATTCACCACACTGCTGATGTGGGATACTGCGCACTTACTTATAAGACTATGACTATAGATCTTTCTATTCTATTATTTTCTATGGCTGGAAGTGAAAAACCGAAGATAAAGAAGAAGGAAAAAACTGACAAAAAGTTTTAATGTTTTACTTTCCCTTTCACCAATTATCATCATAATCAAAAGGTTCAGTTAGCTGGCTGTAGACTGCAATGGTCACCACCATTGCAATGGTCGCCTTTCTCAAAAATGATAATATATCCCGTGCTAACGATACTTTGTAAGCAAATTGGTAACCAGGGAAAAGATTTAATCTTTTTGAACCAGTTGACATAATTTGAATGGCTACTTCTCTGTCAGAGCCTTATCAGATAACGACAAAGAGCTTAGAGCACTGCGTGCAGGCGAAGATGGCCGGGGTCGCGATGAATGTAATAGCGAATCTTGCGATCCCGGCCATAGATCCTCAGAGGAACACCAAGGCGGTTTTAAAAGTCGGTAAGAGTCCGACATAATCCTTAGCGTTTCCCCAGGACGGAAGGTACATTGCCGGGGTTGCGGTGCATGCTTTTGCGAATCCCGCGACCCCGGCCGAGCGGTCAGGAAAAGGAACACCGTTGGTTTTTAGCCGGTAAGAGTCCGGCGGACCCCCTCACCTTCTCTAGGCGAGGGACATCCATGAAGATTTTCCAATGATAAAAAAAAGACGGAAGATACATCACGTAAAAAAAGGTGAAGATGAAGTCTGAGAATGCTAGATTTTAATGGAATTAGATGCACCAGTCTAGCAATCAGCTATTGGTGTTGATTCTGTAGCACATTTTGACAATACTAAACTAGACTAAACGCAACTGTCACTTTCTTTTTCTATAGAAACAGAAAGAGACAAACACCCTTAATTTAGTAGTCCTGTCAAAGTGCGCAACAGAGTCGACACCATTGGCGCCGATTCTCTTATTCACCAACTAAACTAAAATGAAAGAGTTGCTATCCTTTACTAATAGACGGTGCTAGAAAAGGACGGTGATAGACAAGAACTAAGTTAGAAATGTCAAACTAGTTTACGCTTGAACTTCACCGTGTTCACTAAAATTTGACAGATCTTATTTATGTCTGTCTCTTTTTTATTTTATGAGAATGAAAAAGATGGCTATAGTCTAAATTAAGTTTAGTTTGTGCAAAACAGAATCATCACCAACGTCTATCTATTGTCTTCAAACATGTCTCATTTATATGTGTGTGTGCACACGCAGCCGCGTCGTTTCGCATGCGTGTGCGCAATTGGGCAGGATGCGTCGATTGGCGCGTCACAACTGCTTTATCAATCGTGCCGTCGACCTCTTTCTGAATTGTGAATGAAAGCCAGCTACTCAGCTTAACTTGACTTGTTAAATTGATAGAGATGACACCAAGTGTCGAGTGGTATTTTACGATCTTTATCAGTATCTTAGTAAGTAGTTTAGTCTGAATAGTTTTTATTATACTGAATGGGTTCTAGGGCATGAATGATATCGTTTAATTGATGGATGATATAAACAGTACGTTCATTAGTCATCGCGATTATGTTATGTGTAAATAACACACCTCAAAAAACAATAAAAATAGGTAAACCATTCAATCGGAAAACGTAATAGTATCTCTAATTTTGAACTGCATGATAATTTGGTGGCTATTGTAAACAATAAATTCAACAGTACTTATAATTATATACTATACTATTACAATTATAGCACTTATAGCTATCGAGTCATAGGTCTCGAGTTCCAACACAAGGCACGCACGCACCTCCGAGTTTTCGGATTCATATGCTTATTGTATAATTATCAATTGCATAAAAAAGTGAAGGAAAACATCGTGAGGAAACCGGCATGCCTAAGAGATATTTCTAGACGACATGTGAAGCCAAGTCAGAGGCCTATGGGCAGTAAAAACTGACACCAGGTTAGTCACTAAACACACGAAAAGAAGAAGAAGTACTTACAAAGTAGTAAGTGCTTGTAACAAAAAAGCAGTGGTAACCTATTGTGGTTGAATGCTTGCCTTTCATGCAGGATGGTCTAAGTTTGACCTGGGCCCGCATCTCGTGACATTTTGAATTCATGTGCTGATTAATAATCACTTTTTAACAAAAATAAAACCGACTTCAAATGGTCTATCTCCGAAGTTCTTCATCAGATCTTCACCAAATTTAAATGGGACCACTTCGAAAGAATACTCTTTCAAACAAAAAAAGCATGATTAAAATCGGTTCACAATTAGCAAAGATATCGCGGAACAAACAACAACAAAAAAACATTCAATCTAATTGAGAACCTCCTCCTTTTTGGAAGTCGGTTAAAAACATCGCGAGGGTCTGCAGTTTTGACATAGATAAGAATCGTTAAGTCATAACGATAAACTTTTAAGAAACTTTTAAGATACAATAATTCGAACTTATATTTTGTTTACATAGAGTTTACTTGCTATCATATTACATGATTGTTCTTCATAATTAAATAATGTAGTACCACTATAAAAGTTAATCGTTATGGCTTAATGACTGTAATCGGTCGAAAAGTGATTACTATCTATGTCAAGACTGCAGAGCCGTTCTTGATGGTGTGTGTAGTCTGTCAACCCACATCAGGCCAGCGTGGAGGACTAATACCTACACAGTTCTCATTCTGAGAACAGGGCTGTACTCAGCAGTGAGACAGTAATGGCCTGCTTGTGGTTATGTTATAACAAAGTTTGGAAATTATTCATGTATCTCTGTCTATAGGATTTTCAATCCTTAATGTCAAGCAAATAATTTGACATCATAATACATGACAAGGTATTCATCTTTATTTCTAGTGTGGTACATACATACCGACGCCCGGCAGTGAAAACCTCGTAAATAAAATTTTCTTCAAAAGCGTTTGATTTGTTCTTTACATTGATAAACTCGTCATACACGTACTAGTTCAACAAACTTTCAATTTAAATACTTCTAAGCTATCTATGACGTACGATGACAAACTTGTATTAACATTTGATCGGCCATTTTTTTTGCTGGAGTGAGTTATTTATATCTCTTTTAAAAATTGTATTTTACACGTATGTGGTTTTCACTGTCGACTGACAATACATACATAAACTCACGTCTTTTTCCCATGGGGAGTAGCCAGAAACTACGCAACACATGTTACGATCTTTGCATACTCCTTTCTCTACATCCACATTCATACATCTTGTCATACGCACGCCGGTTGAAAGACCCGCACCTGTCCCTTGTGCAGAACATCACCAATAACATCGATGTCTTTCCTTTGTGTGACAGAATGAAATATTACATTATCCTAGTCTATTAGGTTCACAGTCCATGCTTTTTCAACGAGATTAACTGGGAGCAAAGGGGTACCCATTTATTTTATAACCATCGCGTTTGACTACCGGATGTAGATTGTTTGGACCGAGGGGTCCATTAAATAGTTACTGTAAGTGTTCCCTGACAAAATATTATAGATATTTATTGTTAACAACTGATTGATAGAACATAAAATTTTATGTGTTCTAGCGACCCGCCCCGGCTTCGCACGGGTGCAATGTAGATACTAATGTGGAGCATATAAACCTTCCTCTTGAATCACTCTATCAATTGCTGAAAACTGCATTAAAATCCGTTGCGTAGTTTAAAAGATCTAAGCGTACAGACAGCGGGAGCGACTTTGTTTTATACTATGTAAAGATAAAGATTGCTGTGGTACATTGAAAACAATGTGTTATTTTTTCTTCCGTAGCTAAGTAGGAAAAACAAATTTTATAAATATAGGTACTCGTTAAAAGAGGGGCTCGTGGCTCATTACCAACCGCGCAGATCATATGCTGCGCTTGCCACGGTCAGTCTGTGGATGGGTGACCGTTTGTTACATATCATGACCCCTCCGTGCCTCGGAGAGCACGTTAAACAGTCCGTTCCGGGTGTCATACCTATGACAATTGTTACGGGAAGTCAGTCGCCCGAAAGTCTGATAACCGGTCTAGCCTTAGGATATCGGCATTGCCCAGTAACTGGGTTGCGGAGGTCTGATGGCAGTCGCTCCGTGTAAAATACTGGTATTCAGCCGCATCTGGTTAGACTGGAAGCTAACCCCAACATAGTTGGGAAAAGGCATTTTTTCCTTTCGTTATAAGTAATAAACTAGCGACCCGCCCCGGCTTCGCACGGGTGCAATGTAGACACTAAGTAATGTGGGGCATTTATACCTTCTATTGCTGAAAACTGCATTAAAATCCGTTGCGTATTTTAAAAGATCTAAGCGTACAGACAGTGGGAGCGACTTTGTTTTATACCTACTATGTAAAGAAGATACTTTAAAAAAGTACGAAAATGTTCATCTAACTGTCTTTCTTAGGCTCGCTTTGCATTATCGAATCTGATAGTATTCTATTTGTATGCTTGCATAATCTCTTTACTTTTTCCATCATATTCCCTAGACAGATGTTGAACAGAATCATTAGTTCATTGCATACAAATAGGGGTATTCCTATCGGAAAGGAAGTGGACTATTTAGATAGGTGATGTGTAAGTTGCGCAGTTAGTTACGCGCAGTTCATAATTTGTTCAATGTTTTATGAGCTTCCGTGGAGTGTTTTCCGTATTGTTAATAACATAATGTCTTATTATAAAAGCGATAATTTCCAGAGGATAGTGATTATAGGCTGCAGCATTCTATTTTTCATTTTATACTGCTATCATCTTTTGCGGGATAAAGGCAGGAGCATGATAATGAATGCTTTACTATTTAGTAGGCTTACAGTTTTTTTTATGAACAAAACTATGTGGTCTTTTGGGACGTTACTGGTCCTTGGGGTCCTAAGTTGGATTATTCTGAGAGCTGTCCTCTGTACATATGCATAGGTTAATCCACTGACTCACTCCCTATCAGGGGTGAACAAATGTGAAAAACCATGGTCGGAGAGCTGTCCTCTGGATGATCTGAAACGTACGACACGTTTCAGATCTTCCAGAGTACGTTGTATATACGGGCATCATTTCCAGTGTAGTTCTGGTCCTTTTTAGGGCCGGTGGAGATCTGGCGAGGCGCAGTGTAGAACATTTTTCACTGCCAAATCATTATCGACTTGCTAGCGTTAAAATAATATCGAAAACACCTTTCACCTCTAGTCGCTTCGATGCTCTCGGGGACTCGTAGTTGTGTTAATTGATTTTCGACTTTATTTAGACGCTAGCAAGGTCGATAATGGTTTGGCTGTGAAAAATGCTCTGCCCCGCGCCTCCCCAGATCTGCGTCGGCTCCCAGAAACCCTTTTGGAAGAGTTACGTTATATCGCGTGTCAATGCACCAAATCAACCCTCATTATTAACTCTTCAATAAGTATGATTGATTACTTCACAAGGGAATATAATTAAAGGGGTGAATATTAACTACTATACCTATATTTACTGAGATTCTTGCTGTAGTTTCTTTGAAGTAGAGAATATTATACAACCTCAGTGCTCGTTCACACAGCGGATCCGTCGGTACTGGATGTGTTGTTCACATCGGTCCCGACGGATCTGGCAGACAGGATACGATAAAAATAACAGATCCAGTATTTTTTACTGGATTCGGAATACTATCGTGTATGTGAACTCGCTCATACAAATACAGGCACCATCACCAAAATAAAAACGGATCCGGTAAACGGGTGCTGTATTCAGTTTCTGTGTGAACTAGCTGTTATCTGAAAAGCCGGGACTGGAAACAGAGTTCAAGAATTTTATATTTTTGAGGTCAGCTTATAAAACAATCCACCTAACTTAATCAGCCCATTACTGTCCCACTGCTGGGCCTCTTTTCAGAAGGGGAATGGTTTAGGTCTAGTCCACTTAGTTTGGTGCAGGTTAGCGGACTACACGCATCAAGAACTTTTTGGAGCCTGCTCATGTGTGGATCTTTCTTCACCATGTTTTCCTCGCAAGCGATAATCAAATTCTGATTGGCACATGAATTGGAAAGTTAGAGATGCTGGTTGGGTTCGAAGTCAGCCCCTGCTACATGGAAGGCAAGCGTTCAACACCTTGTTTTTTAATATTGGGAACATCCTCATGGATTTTCCTCGCCCGGGGAAGGTGAGGGGGTCTGCCGGAGTCTTACCAGCTAAAAACTCACGGTATTCCTCCTTCTGATCGTCGCTCGGCCAGGGTCGCGGGATTCGCATAAGCATACACCGCAACCACGGCAGAAGCGTTCAACATTTGCTTGGCTTTGACTGCCTAAAAGCTCATTTACACGGTGCAAGTTTCTTGAAGCAAGTCTCATGCTATCCTTGTCTTTCTCTCCGACAAACACAGAGATAGCATGAGACTTGCTTCAAGAAACTTGAACCGTGTAAATGAGCCTTAAATCTAGCGATCCTAAAATAGTATGACACATGTCTCATCATCTCCATTAATAAGTAGCTCAGCTTTTTGGTATTATTCAATTCTCCAAAAAATAACCGCAGCGTTTTTAATATGAAAAGGTTTTCATTTAATACACAAAGCAGATGCTATTTGGGTCACCAGCGTACTGAACTGAAGATTAATTGGCTTAATGACTATAACATACACTTGTCCACTCTGTGTGGTTATAAAAATTATCGTTATTATCCATTTGAGTAACTGGGGAAGAATATTAACTTACTTTGTTATTTAAGTATAATGTCTTTTGTTTTTATTGGAGGGGAGGATACTTGAATGCAAGTTTAATTAGATGTTGCTTATATTTTGAATGGGAATAAAATGTTGATCGTTGATTTTATTTATTTTACATACATTGCATATTGTTCATGGTTTATTATAGTGAAAGTTCAGGCATGAATTCATTATAAGCTGTGAGTATATGGTTATTTTAGTATATCTAAGACTAGCTGTGTTCTCACGGCTCCGCCCGTAGCCTATGTTACTCAATGATAATGTAGCTTTCTAACGGTAAAAGAATTTTTGAAATCGGTACTGTAGTTTTTAAGTTTATTCGTTACATACAAAAATCCAAAAATACAAATCTTTCCTCTTTATAATATTAGTATAGATAGTATAGACAGGGGTAGAAGCGTGGAATTATACTATGAACATAATGTTGCTAATAGATAAATAAACAGGACAGCTCTTATTCTACGGATAAGTAATTATCACAATACTATTAAAAACTTGAAACCCAATTTTTATTATGTAGATTTCGCTTTTAAGTTATAACCAAACTATCAGTTAGAGGGCTAAATGTACTTAAATAAAACTTAACCAACAGTTAATACTTAGTTAAGTACAAATTAACTTTTTTTCCATTAACAAAAAAACATACTATAAACCAACATAATAATATACCGAACGTTAATTTTGTTTTTACTCACAGGAGACGACAGCCCAAACCCACATGAAACACACACAAGTTCACAAAAGTACTAGGCAATCAGAAATGCAACGGAGCGCAGAGCACATGTGACGCGCGATACAGTTAGGACGCGACTGGGATACGGGACAGATGGGACTTGTATAGATAAAAATATCGATAAGTAAGGGTTGTTTACTTCAAACGGGATTCTAGGCTGTTTTTAGAACATTTTGGCCGATTTTACAGTTGGTAATTATAGATGCAAGGGTTGCTCTATACATGGGTGAATAAAAATTACACATAGGTAGGTAGGATGTTCAAATTTTTGGAGAATTTTTGTGAGAAATGCTTTCATCATGTTGATAATAGCAGGTCGATGGTTTCCTATGTAAGATTTATGTCAAAATTTATCAATAGTATCAAAGTACACATCCACTTCTCAGCATAGAGATTCTCGTAGACCGCTTCAATTAACACTCATTAGCAATTATTATTTTAATGGTAATGGCATTTTAATAATGGCTAATTATTATTAAATTGCTATCACCATCTAGCTTTAAAAACAGATTGGTGGACAAAGTATAAAAGGTATTAGTCATGATTAGGTAAATGATTGCATTTATTTGTATTTTTAATTAAATGTATCTATACTAATATTATAAAGCTGAAGAGTTTGTTTGTTTGTTTGTCTGAACGCGCTAATCTCAGGAACAACTGGTTGGAATTGAAACATTATTTTTGTGTTGGATAGTCCATTTATCGAGGAAGGTTATATGCTATATAACATCACGCTACGACCAATAAGAGCGGAGAATAAATGAAACATGTTGCAAAAACGGGAAAAATGTCCACCCGTGAGAAGCCGGGTCGGGCCGCTAGTAAAAAATATACATTGTCTGGGAACAGGGTCCAAGCTACCGGTGGTCAGGGCTCTAAAGATACGATGATACAATACGTGCCGTCTCAAGGATTACCGCTTTCTATATCAAGTTCTTGATCCAGCCGCCTAATAAGAGCCTCTTCAGATGTTGGTCGAGCCTCTTGGCTATTGGATCATTGGCCGTAACGATTATCGGCACATAACTGCTGAATCAACATCCCACATGTCGACAACCTCGAGCTACCGTACGATTTTTAAAAGAGCGTTATGTGAGTAAACTAAATTTTGAGTAGGTAATAGAAGACATACAGGTGTTTTTGTTATACCAAATTATTGGGCTACTTTTTAGCTTAAATAGTATAATTTTTAATGAGTTACTAGACTACTATTGTTTTTAAAATGTCGGGTTTTGTGTGAGTTAACCGTATTTCAGGACTGTATAATTCCAAAAATTATGTAGTTAGCCGTGTAAGTAGTCCCTAGATTTCGTAACTGAAAAGGGATAGAAAAATATGAATCAGATCGATAGATAGGGAAAAGTTGCGTTTTCACGTAGTATATAAACTCAAATTTGACAAAGTGTCACTTAAAACGGAATACAGACGGCAGCGGCAGCGTGTGCCAAGTTAATATAATATTTAATTTCTTTATCCATCTCGGCTTTCACGAGATTGACGTCATGCGGGAGACTGATAGATCTTCTTCTTCTTTTCGTGTGGTTAGTGACTAACCTGGTGTCAGAGTTTATGCCGCCGATGGGGCTCTGACGTGGCTTCTTATGCCGATGTCGTCGAGAAATATCTCTCAGGCATGCCGGTGTCCTCACGATGTTTTCCTTCACCGTTTTTAAGCAAGTGATAATTATACAATATGCACATGAATACGAAAAGTCGGAGGCACGCGCCTTGGGTTCGAACTCGAGACCTATGACTTGGCAATCCGACGGTCACACCACTAGGCTATCACTGCTTGTACTTGCTTGACTGATAGATAATATTCATAATTTATTGTGTAATACCTATTATTGTAATACTATTATGATGATGTTGACTTACTTTACTTGAATAAAATCAATTAGTACAAGCACTGACGCTAATTAAAACTAAAAAAAAACATACCAAATTATTAAGGTGGTCAATTTACCAAATGTTTGTCTTTTCCATCTATGTTTCTGTAATTCGTTAGAAAATGTCATTTTGCCTCAAGTTTTTAGGGAAAAATAAACACAATTTCCTCGCAAATAACACAGTGAGGTACCAAGACTACATAACACCTAAACGTGTTTGGCTTCCAGATTCAATAAGACCGAGCGAGCGGGCAGCATCTGTTTAGAAGGGAGCGGAAGCCAATATTGCATCGGCAAGTAGGTAAACTTTTGTAAAGAAATAAATGTATTATCTATTTAAATTTTAATGGGACGATGTTTGACTCCTGGTTAAGAACATGCCAAAAACTAATTCCCCTTCAAGGCACAAATATATTATCTGACTTTTTTCTGCCTAGCCTTTTCCCAACTATGTTGGGGTCAGCTTCCAGTCTAACCAGATGCGGCTGAATACCAGTATTTTACACGGAGCGACTGCCATTAGACCTCCGCAACCCAGTTACTGGGCAATGCCGATATTCTAAGGTTAGACCGGTTGTCAGACTTTCGGGCTTGACTTCCCGTAACGACTGTCATATGTATTCGTATGACACCCGGGACCGACCTACCGAACGGTCACCCATCCACAGACTGACCGCGGCAAAAGCAGCTTAACCTTGCAAATCGTATGATCCGCGGTTTGTACTTAGCCACGAGCCCCTCCAAATATGTCTGACTAATCTGAAGAAATATGAGGCTAAGCACGCACTTAGTTCTACTTCAGTATTATCCCCTGTGCTTCTGTATATTAGATACTAGCGACCCGCCCCGTATTCGCACGGGTGCAATGTAGATACTAATGTGGGGCATATAAACCTTTCTCTTGAATCAAACTATCTATTAAAAAAAACCGCATGAAAATCCGTTGTATAGTTTTAAAGATCTAAGCATACATAGGGACAGACTTTGTTTTATACTATGTAAAGAAGAAGATACCTAAGGACTTTGCCCTTATCTTGATCGCATTACAATAACCAAAATTAGCTAATGATTACTAGGTACCTAGATAGGTATACATCTTTCTTTCTTTTGCCCGCAAAACAAGAACGGTGGCGGCGTCATATCGGCGGGTTACGAAGCTTGTTTACTAAAACTACAGAATATTGCTCTCGCGAGATTGGATCCAGCATCCAGTCAAGTTTTTATTGGGAAAACATAAATGGGTAGAGAAATTCTTATATTAAGTTGGGGCAGTTTCGATATTATTTTAATGTTCCTTGAGATTGAAGAAAAGATGTTTCAATTTTAATTTTGCGCCACTTACAAAATATTATTTTCTTTTCTTTTATGGGCCAATTCTAAAGTTACGTTAAATACTACTTAAAACTAAATAACAATGAGTCAAGTTTTTGTGATGTGACTTATTACATCAGCAATCAGCTGATGAATTTTAAAAGAACAAAACAGCTGATTTAATCCTATCGTACGCGACTACGCGTCCCTTTCATTGCCTAAGCAGCATATTTAACTACAAAAATGTACTAGGCTCTCATGAAACGCAAGAGACGGGGCTCTGAACGTAGGTACAGTCGGCGTCACAGCGTCGTCGGCGTCACCCACCCCTATCTTCAAGTGTTTACTGGCAGTCTAATGTTATCAGCGGGAGACTGTTCACTGGGGGATGCGATGTTTATTTGTTAAAGAACCATTAAATGCGCGTTTGAGATAACCATTGTGTGTTTCGCTTGCTTTTGGAAATGAAAGAAAACAATGTTTGTCTGCAATCTCGCATAATTTCATTAGAGTTATATTTTATTATACGCGTATAATATAATCTCATAATGCAGCAGTAAAAAATGAAAGACTTCAATTTCTTTTTTCTTTATACAGTTACATACTTATTTCGATTTCTTCGGTAGCTACCATAGACCCCATAGTGCTTACAGTAGCATTTTTTACATACTTTGTATACATAATTATAATTTCTTTAAGTTGCCCTTTCCAGAGTTCCTAGTTTGTGCATTTATTATCTATCTATACCTACTTAACTATTTTCTAGCGGCACACTATAAAACTATTCATATGGCATCAAAAGTACCAGGCACACAAGACCCGTAGGAAATATAAATAGTGTAAAGTTACGTCACTAAAATACAATATCGAAACAATTTCTGAAGTACTAGGCGACCAAGAGTTGTAGGAGGTATTTCTATTGTACAACACTCCAAGCGCCACTATGTCGGAGGATGCGTGCCTGGCCCCGGGCCCCATAGCTAATAGAAATTAATAGAATCAGCAGGGTACTGTAGATAGGGTGCATAGTTTACTTTGCATGCCTTTGTGGGACCCTTTTATTGATAATAGTTTTATTTTAATGGAGTTCCCTCCCGCTCGAGCGCTCTGTGTAACTTTGTTGCTAGGATGGGGACACATAGTCAAATTACTACAATAAAATTATTTTCCTTTAACAAAATCAAGTGGAAACTGGGAAATAAAAATCTATCTGGCGATACGATCTACACTATTTATAAAAAAAATATGTGAATGTTTACCGAAACAGAGACGGAACAGGGCGTTAGTTCGATTAATTGGTATCAAAACTACCAGGGTATAAGTAATCACAAGACTAAGACTTGTGTCTTCTGTGTACCTGGCTGGGTGGGCTAGTGGCCCAACCAGCTGTTACAAACGTAATTTAGTCAATGAACTAGATCGTACTTTGAAAAAGTATGAATAATTACTCATTTGTAATTTGTATGGAATGATGAATTTTGGTGTCTTGTTTCCAAAAGTTAGGTAAAACACAAACTGTTATAACGAGTTCTATTGCACATGGAGTAAAACTATTTTGATTCTAAAAAAGCAACGTAAAAACCGGCAACCCATTCTAATACTATTGGGTTCTTTTATGTTATTTGAAGACCATGGGAATTTACGCAAATAATGGATGCAGTAAATAAAGAAAGTTTATTGGCCCTAGAGTCGAGTTACGACTGAAATGTGTCTACGATGTGTAATTTAATCCATATTACACCAGAATTCGTTCAATACTAATAGGATCACAAGTACTAGGCTATCAGAAATCGTAAGAGCAAAACGTGGGCGCCTGACTGTCGGCGAACGTGGCTGCCGCGCGTTGCTTGCAGGGATCGCTGACGCAATAACTTTATCAATTCGGTGGTTGTGAGTTTTTAATGCCTTTCCCCGTGGATTATAATTTATAATAATAAATCCATTAGACCCTTTGAAGATAGGGCCGAGAATTTGGAGTCAAACAAGTGCAACGAACTGTTTTTCATTGAAATCTTTGTTTACAAAATTGAAAGACAACCAAAGTTCGTCTTAAATTGTTTTCTGTCTCTATCATGCATGGATAGAAATCCCAAAAAAATATGAGATCTATTATCCAACCACAGATAATATAAAAAAACCTTGGCTCAAGAATTTTCTACAGAATCTATTCAATTGAAATTCAATCAGAGGTACTAGGCGATAAGAAATCCTAAGAGACTGCGTCGACTTCACTTTCATAGAAAAAGCGGGGCGTGCGCCCACGTGTTCAAAGTACAAAGTGACACGCTTAATCAAGTTGAGTAGCTTCTGAGGGGTGTTCCTTTTAAATAATTAGGGTTATAAGATGCAAATTATTATTTTATTGGTTATACAAGGTTAGTCGAAAAAGGGGATACTAACCCGCGGGCCACTTAAAGTAACACTGATGACTGTTTTAAAGCAAGTGTTTAAATTAAAAAATTCGATCATTTTTATGTCCATGCATAATGATTTTTACTTTAATTTTTTTCAAAAATTCTACATCCCTAGTTACGAATTCAGAAAGTGGAGCTTCTAATACGTGAAATCAAATATGATCTAAAATGTAAACACAGCTGATCATAGCTGAGGAGAGATAGATTTTAGCGTACTTTTTATTAAATCTTTGAACAGCTATTTCTCTTAAATTATTGAATTTTGGAGAAAGTTGTAGAACAAAAGTTATTCATTATTATGGGTACTTTAACATCCTTTCGGGTTAGTACCCCCTTTCTGAATAACCTTGTATAACGCAGGATTCTACATTTCGTTCATCCTGGACTTCCATTGCATTTTTTTAAAGTAATCCTTCAAAATCTTCTATCTAATCTACCGTAATTTGCCCAGAAGATAAAATATAACTAATTACATCCTAGTTTGCTAGTCATTTACTGGCCCAACTCTGCTTGTTCGAAGGTCAAGTCTGATGCGGTTTATTTTGGCAAACAGCGTGATGTAGCGATGTTTTTAAAAACACACGTAGTACGCGTAAATAAACATAATTAAAATCTCAAAGGTTTGAACATAATACCTAGGTGTTTACTAAATGTTAATTTAAAAGCCCTGCACTCTCTGGATCTCAGGTTTCTGAAAACAAACATTTTTAAATACCTTTGATTGATATACCTAACCTACCGCAAGGCTTAGTCACAGTCATGCCATTCCATACAATCGTCTATCACGAGGACTACATCTACTGAGCTGCATTCAAAGCTGTCAATGTCAAACTCTCGATGAATCACTGCAAGGTACGGTACTTTTCTAGCGTGATTTAAATTTTATGTAGAACTAGCACTTTGCCCGAGACTTTTTCCACGGGAATTTTCACACAAACTTCCATCTCTTTTTTTACCCCCTTTGGGGTCGATTTTGCAAAAATCCTTTCTTAATGGATGCCTACGTGACAAAAGGAACAGTCCAAATTTCTAGTTTGTAGCCCCAGCGATGACGAATCAGTCAATCAAGTATGTAGTAAGTAGGATGAGGACTCAGGACAAGTAGGTATTTATATCGTCAGTGGAAAGGTAAAAAGACTAAAGCGCCAATATACCTACTTTACAGTAGAGAGATTCAAAGTATTTTTTAAGAAAATAAACATAGTTATTTTTCTTAGAGTATACATATTAAATAGTTAATTAAACTATCTATATATTTTTTTACCTTTCCACTGACGATGTAATATGTACATATAGATCATTTTCGCAACCTTTTTCTCTAGTTCAAACATCGACCAATGATCATGCGAAGAAATGAGGGGATCTAATTTCTTATTCTTTAAACAAGATCACGAATAAAAAGGCGAAAGGAGCTAGACAAAACCTAGGTAAGGAATGGTGAAGTCTAACTCTAGACCAGATCTAGTAAACTGGAACTTCTGGCGGTCTTCCTAAAGCAGTGGGTAGATTAACAGTATTATAATAATAAAATCTGATAGGCAAGTTAAGATATTATCCAATGACTTGATCTCAATTGTAACCCATAACGTAAGTCATTAAATCATAGTGGTCAGACAAATTGGTCGATCGGTGTCTATTCAATTATAACTGATATTTATAACATAATCTTTTGTGTTGAGCCCGCATGCAGTGGTTATTGTATATTGATGGTTATCTTTTTTTCTTTTATAATGTGTAGCTCATATATCGGATATAAAAATAACCTTAACGAAGCCGAGAGATACGTATTATAGAATAGAATAGAATATACTTTATTGTACACCAAAATTGTAACACAGCTCTTATACAATAACAAACATTAAAGGGTACAATGGCGGTCTTATCGCTGATAGCGATATCTACCAGACAACCTTTGGATGAACAGGAAGTCAATGAATAAGATAGAGGGGGTAGTCCATGGTGTACTGCTGCAAAATATATACTACACACCATACATAGACATAATACTTACATATAGGTATATATATATACATTATTATTCCCATCTTTACGAAGATTTTTTGGTATTGAGCCATCCATACCTGGGAACTGACTGGTTACAGAGATATTGAAGGTCAAAGGCCATATTTTTGAACGTTTTTCAGGAAAACTAAGTTTAAATGTTATTACTAAACATTCTTCTATATAAACATTATTAACATTTTCGAAATGTAGGCAGTCTGCTGCGCGCGCGCTTATATTGCGCGCTACAATTAAAAGCTGTTTATTAATACCAAAAAATAAAAGTCGTTTCCCAGTTATTATTTTTGCTGTATGTTACTTAGTTTGGTGTACAGTATGCGTAGACTTCGGCTTCATTAAGGCTATTTTTACACCCAGTATACAGGGTGATAATATGGGCTCTACGTGATGATATGAAATGGAAAAAAAAACTAAATCATTGTCTTTTTCTTTTATTTTTATATCACAATAACACGAAAAAATCTCAAGTTAGTTTAATGCTATTTACAAAAATGTATAAATTCCTTAAAAACTAGACTCTCTAAAAAACTATGTATTATTATTTATTATAATGAACCCTGAGAGAGACAGATTTTATTATAATTAACGTTAATTTAAAACATTAGACACAACAAACTTATTTCATTATAAAAAAAAGTGTAAAAACTTCACTATACATTTCACTTTTAAATAGAAAAGAGACAAAAAACAAAGAGATTGAGACGAAGAATTAGAATTCAAATAAAAAATAAGAAAAATATTTCCTTTACAAAAAATACTAAGAATCTTACATAATGTAACACCATGTATAAATTATACTTAAATGACAATTTACTATACAATGATGTATTTACGATGCCATAAAACTACGAGTTCCTATATCTTTACCGCCAACGCATAGCAAAGACGGTGGTGAGTATAGATGCTAGTAGAATGGTGACGAAACTGGTGACGTCATAGTGCCGATGAGCTGCGTTGTAGAAGCCTCCGTACACTTGTAAGCCTGCCGTTTCGATACTGAAACAGAAGGAAGTTTGGTTGAAGTAGGTAATAGAATTTTGATACGCACATGAATTTGAAAAGAAAGGCAGAGGGCACTTTCGAACTTAGACCCTCGGCCACGGAGGGGCTCGTGGCTAATAACAACCGTGCGGATCATATGATTTGCAGGGTTAAGCTACGCTTGCCGCGGTTAGTCCTCGGATGAGTGACCATTATTTACACATCGAGACCCCTCCGTGCCTCGGAGAGCACGTTAAACCGTCGGTCCCGGGTGTCATACGAATACCTATGACAGTCGTTATGGGTAGTCAGAAGCGCGAAAGTCTGACTACCGGTTTAACCTTAGGATATCGGCATTTCCCAGTAATTGGGTTGCGGAGGTCTGATGGCAGTCGCTCCGTGTAAAATACTGGTATTCAGCCGCATCTGGTTAGACTGGAAGCTGACCCCAACATAGTTGGGAAAAAGCTAGGCAGAACGAACCCTCGGCCACGGAAGGCAATCCTTCAACCGCTAGACTATCACTGCTCTGAAAATATACTGAAGTAACCTTCCCAGGTTATAACTAAAGCTAATAGAGCGAGCTGACTGCCTCGTTAGTCTAGTGGTGGCAAACGCGAATGCTTATCTTGAAGCCCTGGGATCGATTCCAGGTCGGGCAAAGTGTTATTGGGGCTTCCCGTGTGGAATTCCTCAGTAGCAGCCCGGAGTTTGGATTAGTGCCTGGTTGATGGCAATAAGCTCGCCCCCTATTACATGGGACTTAAACGTAACGGCGAAAAGAGGGTGTACTAAAACACCTCTGCTGAACCCTTCGGGGAATATAGGCGTGATGTTATGTTATGGTAATAGAAAGAACGTTATTGTTCAGTAATGGAAGTTTACGGCACGATGGCTGACGCATGCGTGCCGTCAGTTAGGACAGGTCAACTGAAACCTGCTATGGCACTTTCCTGAGAAGGCCATTCCAGACGTTGCCCTACATTGTTACACTCGCATAGTTTTTATACCACAATATCTGGACTTTAAAAGAGACCTTGATCTGTGAGTTTTTTTCAGCTTTTCTTTTCAGAGCTAGTCAGATAGGAAAAGCCGGCGCTATCTAGTTTAAAAAAAAAGATTACATTGACTTATAAAAGTGTCTGTAACAGATTTATTTACGGAAATAAAAATCATTTACCAATTAGAGGACATTCAAGTATTACGTAAGCAGAATTTCAGTAATTTTTGACCCATCCCTCCCCCTTGTCAGCAAAAGTAAGCAAAGCTTTTACCCCCCGTCCTATGTTTACGTAAACATTGGTATATATTTTTTTCCAACTGATCAGGTTTCTTTATTGTTATTCATGAGCAGCAGTTTTTAAGTGTAGAAAAATAAGTAAATAAGTAAAAATTGCTGACGTTATCATCATCTAGACACCCCCGTCCCCCATGTCATTAAAAATAAGGTAAGCAAAGACACGCCTCACCCCTTTCATGCTTACGTAATACTTGAATGGCCCCTTAGCCGTGCATATGATAATGACAGAGAATAAACTAACCTGAACTTGCAGTAATCTCCATCATAACTCCAGCCTAGATATTCTCCGGTTCTCAAGTTTTCACTCCTCAGCCAGTCTTCTAAGGGTCTGAAGTAGTCCCTGAGAGCTTCTCCGTTCAGTCTGCCCTCACCGATCGTCTCTTGAAGGATTTGGCTCCAAGGTGCCGAGGATCCTCGCTCCATGATGCGCCTGGAATCAACGGTGTTTTGATTAGAATTCATGGAAAACAGTGTTTAGTTATGTTGTCTATGACTAGAAGTGGTGGTAGTAACTATTTCTACTAACTCTCACAAGAAACTCTATAACTGAAAACTTGCGTAAGCGAGATGATAAGGGTATTCGACTATTATTTTTTTATTAAAAATCTCGGAACTATTACAAAATGTTAAGCAACAGTGAAAAAATCAATTAAATACTTAATAAAATGCCGAAGTAATAAACGATTTAAAATAGTTCATTAGACAGAGACAATACTGCTACCACAATGACGTCATACCTAAAAAACTTCATAGTAACTTGACATCACTCCCTACAATATCCATTTCGCGCGACAAGGACAGAAAATGCCTCTTCCACAAACTTTAAAAGCCTGTAGCTCCTATATTTTTTCATGGTTTTTTTTACGTAATAATATCATGTTCTTTCTATATTTTCTTTGAATATATACATACATAAACTCACACCTTTTTCCCATGGGGGTAGGCAGACACTATAGAACGCCACATGCTACGATCCATACATACTCCTTTCGCTTCATTCACATTCATACATCTTGTCATAAACGTACGCCGGTTGAGAGTAGTACCACATGAATAGTAGTACTACGCACCTGTCCTTTGTGTAGAGGACTTTCTTTAAAACAACATCACGCCTCACGTTCCCCGGAGGGTTCGGCAGAGGTGTTTTAGTACACCCTCGTTTCGCCAAATAAGTTTAAGTCCCATGTAATAGGGGGCGAGCCTATTGCCTTTAACTGGGCACAAATCCAGGCTCCAGGCTGCTACTAAGAAATTCCTAATGGAAAAACCCAATAACACTTTACCCGACCTGGAGATAGAACCCAGGACCCCATGCTCAGCAGTCGCGCTTGCGACTACTAGACCAAAAAGTAGTCAAAACTAATATTTAATTATTGTACATTTTTAATCTTTAGTCAAATACTTCTTTATGTAATCGGGTTGTACACGAAGTTAGATGGGGGTTTAGTTAATACTAACACAACAATAATGTCGATTCTGGGAGAATATTCGAAAAATATTAACAGAAATTGAGAACGTCTTTAGCATCATCCCAAAGTTAAGAATGCAGATGTTTAATACTATAATTATGATAATGAAAACTCAAACTATACCGCTGCCGTCAAGCAATAAGACAATAATAAAAACAATCTGACAATACAAAATAATGTTAAAAAATTTCGTATATTCACCCTTCTACTACACATTTTGACAGTACTAAACTAGACTAAACGCAACTGTCACTTTCTTTTTCTATTGAAACAGAAAGAGACGAACACCCTTAGTTTAGTTCTGTTCTATCAAAGTGCGCCTTAGAATCCACACCATTATCTAGTGAAATCAAAACCATACGCCGCCTCCGTAACCTACAATATCACCTTACCAGCCTTAAGTCACATAACGACCTTAATTCAGGTAGGGTGCCAATTGTAGGTAACACGATACTAGGAACCTGAAATTATATAACCAAGTATCGTAAGACAATACCGAACTAGGGCTACCAAACCAAGTTGTGTAAGAAGTAAAGGCTTCCTACATTCAGATTATGTATGCACTGGACCGTTCCGGCATTTGTGGGTATGTGGATTAATGAGGACTTTCCTAGTTATTTTGATGTAGATTTCGTCATAAGAATGCCTTTATACAGCTTTTATACAGCGACTACATGAAATGGAGGTCGTATAAGGAAGTTGTTAAGACTCTTATTCAGATAGGCTCGTGGCTAATTACCAACCTCGCGGATCATACGATTTGCGAGGTTAAGCTGCGCTTGCCGTGGTCAGTTTGTGGATGGGTGACCATTCCTTACACGAGAAGACCCATCTGTGCCTCGGAGAGCACGTTAAATCGTCGGTTCCGGATGTCATACGAATATATTTTTGAAGCTTGAAAGTCTGACAACCGGTCTAATCATAAGGTACCGGCATTGCCTAGTTACTGGGTTGCAGAGGTCTGATGGCAGTCGCTCCGGATAAAATACAGGTATTCAGCTGCATCTGGTTAGACTGGAAGCTGACCCTAACATAGTTGGGAAAAGGCGGGGCAGAACGAACGTTCGTCGTTGTTTTGTTTCGATTCGAAAATTCGAAGTGCGTTTTTCGGAGGCCCCCAGGTTACAGCATGGATGGTTGCGGTACATGGTTAGGCGAATCCCGCGATCCCGGCCGACGGTCAGAAGGAGGAACACCGTGGGTTTTTAGCCGGTAAGAGTCTGGCAGACCCCCTCGCCTACCCCGGGCGAGGGACATCCATTAAGATTTTGCCACGTGAAAAAACAATGTTACAGCATGGATAATAGAAGCTCGTACGCACGGCTAATCGACAGCATAACCAATTGCGCGTAGTTTTGTTAACTATACTGTGTCTCATAGGTGCCAAGTTGGCATTCGAGGAAGAGGTCTGTAGATATAAAACTACCTCACCGCACGCTGGGAATAGACATATGTTGTAAGATTCATTAAAACCCAGCATGCTTGGTGGTAAGATCTATACAGTCCGCTTAGCTACCACCCTCCCAATAAAGTCACCAAGCAGTTTACTGCGTTCCGTCGTGTGTATGTGAGAGCCAGAGGGGTATAGGGGAATACCTCTATATCTCTGTTCTTTGGATTCGTGTGCTTCAGCTTAGACTCTGTCTGCGCTTACCATCAGGTGAGACTAGGGCCAAACGCGACCAAGTCAAGAATAAAAAAAAGCAGAGTATTTTTCACAGAATCGCATCACTGTAATTATCTAAGCTTACAGTTATACAAGTAGCCGCTAGCTTTGATCCATATTTGGTTGCAGCCTAAATACTTATTTCAAGATCTCGCAACACACTCAGTTATCTTTTTATGTCAGTTTTATTGCTATAAAGCCTCCTAATATAGCCGTTTTGAGAATGAAATACGACATTAATACATAATTATTTGCATAATTATATTATTACATAAATATACCGTTGTAAGCGAGATGAACACGTGTAACGCATTGCGTAGTTGAGATTCTGTAAGAATAACGTTATTTTCTTGTAATAAAGGCCTATCCGCATACATCATTGCCGACGCGAAGTGGCGGTCTGAGGGAGGGGGGAGGTCTTAACCCCCCAAAATCGTACACGTCAAATTGACAAATCGCCCAAAAATGGATAATTTACAAAAAAACGTTTTTTTTCTTACTCGACTGCTTGTGGATGGTCTTGCGGACCGTTTCTACGTAACCGGGCAGTTATTGGCGAGACCTGAAGGGTCTCCAACCTATAGGGACGAGAGTAAAATACTTAACCTAAGTTAACCACTACTACTAACATCATGACTAGCTAGCAACAACAGCACTAAGGGCGACCCTTATAGGACTCGGACCTCGGCTTAGGACGTTGCTTGCGAGAGGACTGGGAGGGAGATAGCGTAGAATTAACGGTGTGACTGCGGAGTCAGGAAAGACGACCGGCTCCGCGGCTGCGGTAGGTGAGCATGGTGGATCATGAACTAAAAAAAAACTAATGTGCTCAACTTATTTTACTGTTAGGTAATATGACTCCCCTCAAAGTCTTTGGCTGCAACCGCGCCTGCAGACGTGACGGTCAGTGCCGTACCGTTCAGTACCGTGACGTGCTATTCGCACTCGTCAATGCAACACCGACGCATTGTCATTGCTAGTTTATTTTAACACTTCTAGTATCAATTTCTCGTCATCCATCCATCCATAAAGACTTGGAGTTATGACTGCTGAATCTATAAAAGCTTGTAAAAAGTTATCACAACAGCTTCTTATTTTCTTTTTTAAATAAGACGTTGCCTCACACTAGGATTTCTTCTGTATCGTGGGTGCGTTTACAGACACAAATCTTTACATGCACAAACGCCCAGACCCGGAACAACTATTTGTACAAAAATATTTGTTCCGTGAGGGAATCGAACCCACGAGCCGTAGCGCAGAAGGCAATTGCTGAAACGAGCACCCATCAAATTCAAAACGTCAGTGAAAGTAGCTTAACCAAAATTACTTAATTTTAAAGCCAGGTTTAGTATGATTCAATAAGATTCTCACAGCGCAATACCAACGGCTACTATAAAACTGATTTGAATCTGCATCGATTACATAATAGTGTCCAGTCTATGGGATAAAATGTAGACTATGCGGTATGAGGGCTAAAATGGCGCTTGGTAAGACAACAATTTTTGTTAGAAAGAGATGAAAGGAATCTATGTGTTCTATTTTATATGACAGGCTATTTTTGTTTTTATAACGAGAATGTTAAGGGCCAAGTCACATCTGACGGAAGATACCTCGCCGATCTTCCATGAGGTAATTTACTCGAGGAATTTTAGTAACGCATCTCCGGTCAAATGTGTACGGTGTGAGTAGTTTATATATGGAATTAAGAGTATCTTCCGTCAGACGTGGCTTGACCGTTATTCTTAAAAGTTTCCTTAACAGGCCTAACAATATAATTAGGACGACTAAAGACCAGTGGCGTGCCTATAGGGCAAGCCCGACATTTTTTGGTACTTATTTTGATGTGCAAGGTAAATTATGACAATATATTTTATGCTTATCATTAGTAAACCATAATTCGATCTTAAGATCTCCAAGTACAAAAAAAATCGGGCTTGCCCTAAAGGCACGCCACTGCTAAAGACGACGTGATATAATTTTGTCGTCGCATTACCTCGTGCCGAGATTAGATTAGTCATACAATATCTCGTCTTAGCTCTACATAATGGGACGACAAAATTATGTCGCGCTGCCTTTGTTAGGCCTGCTGGTACTACAAATGTACAGTGTATTATTATTAATCATATCTTTGAAAACGAAAGTGCTGCGTTGTTTTTTAAATTTTATGACCGAGCAGCACATGTTCATGATAAACTGTGTACATTTATTTGAAAAATACACATTTTTCCCTGAATCGCAAGGACATTACCAGCTACCGAGTATTACGATTTTAAATATTCAAACTGTAGACACATCTGCTATCTTCTCTTGTATACTAAAAAAATGGCAAAAAAATACATAATATCCTGTATATGTTTGCATTATGATTTTATACGGGAATAGGAGGGTACCACTATTAATCTAACTGACATGCTCCCTTATAAGCCGGAAAGACAACGTCCATAGGAAACCAAAGGGAATTGTGGAAAAGCGAAAATGAGGATGTATATCGCACGTTGTATTAAGGATGATTTCCACCAAACGGCTCGCATCGCATCGGATCGGAACGGATTTTATAATCTTTAAACGATATTAAATTGTGTACACAGTATTTAAAGTCTATTATCAAGCCGCGTACAGCAGTTTGACGGCGGGCGTCATTCGTGACTCGCGATCGTAGCCGAAAGTATGCTGCGACGCGGGATCGGCTCCGTTCGCCTGTCATAGTATCCAATCGGATCCTTACGGCTGTCGTCAAAAATTAGAACACGTCAACACGGTAGGAATGAAACTATTAGACTAGGCGCAGAAACGGATACGTTCGCAAGCGACGGTACGAAGCCGATCGTATGCGTCGACATCCTGCCGGACGCGATCGGCTGTCGCCGCATCCGTTTGTATCCTTTCCAATCCGATGCGATGCGAGCCGTTTGGTGGAAATCATCCTTTAATCGCACGTTTTTTTTTTTTTTTTTTCTTTTTGGGTAAAGAATTCATTGGAAAGGTTTTATTCGTTTAGAAAATAAATGCACATTTTAGGCGTCCAATACTTAGGTCCAGCGTGGTTTTCGCAACCGCTCCGACCCATATGCCCAGGCTTCCTATACCTCTGTACAATGGTAATTAGGGCAGCGGTGAAGTCACGATTTTGGATTACAATTGTGTTTCACATCTGCGTTTATTGTACGCTGCTGTTATATTTTGTTTAATGTACGGAACATTCGCATTCTATGGTCTGGATCTGGGTCGTAGATCATTATTTTTGATGAAGAAGAGATTTTTTTTAATGAGTAACTTTATGTAAAATCACGCCTGTATTCCCCAAAGGGTTGGGCAGAGGTGTACAGTAACACCCTCATTTCGCCCTTATGTTTAAGTCCCATGTAATAGGGGGAGAGCCTCAACCATCAACCGGGCACAAATCCAAACTCCGGGCTGCTACTGAGGAATTCCACACGGAAAAACCTAATAACACTTTGCCCGACCCGGGGGATCGAACCCAGGACCTCACGATCAGCAGTCGCGCTTGCCATCACTACACCAACGAGGCGAATGAGTATACAGTGTGTGGAGGAACGAGATATGGTGTTCTTCTAACGAAAAGGGAGGATCCTGCAAGCAGGCGGGTCTACTGCCCAACGTTTGATGTTGGGAAGTTGTATGTATACTATCTGCGTGTCAAATCTTCATATCGCGATGCAGGATTTGTGACATTTGACAGCTGTCATTGTTGTCGCTGTAGTCTGCTAGACAATCGTCGTGCTGCGTAGTTTTCATGTGGCGTGATAGATGTCGTCATAAGTGCATAAAGCGTTGGGTGCCGTCCCAGTATCTACTAAGGACAATCTGGTGAATTCCCGCGGATTGCGGATTGGATGCAAGAGGATGAAACTCATTTAAGTATACATAACAGTCGCTTTTTCACTGTTTTGTGACGGATTAAACATAGATGATGCTCTACATAATTGGTTTTAACTGTGATGTTTTGACTGTTATTTAGTGCCTGTTTTGCCTAGCCTTTCTCCCAACTATGTTGAGGTCAACTTCCAATCTAACCAGATGCATCTGAATATCAGTATTTTACACGGAGCGACTGTCATCAGACCTCCGCAACCCAGTTACTGGGCAATGCCGTTATCCTAAGGTCAGACCAGTTGTCAGACTTTTGAGCTTCTGATTTCCCGTAACGACTGTCATAGGTATTTGTATGACACCCGGGACCGACAGTTTAACGTGTTATCCGAGACACGGAGGGGTCTCGATGCGTAACGAATGGACATCCATCCTTAGACTGATTTTATATATCGCCAAATTGGCCAAGCTACAAGCTTAATTGATGTAGCGATAACGAATCCAGCTCTAAATACAACACACTGGGATTTTGCCAAAATGTAGTAGGGTAGTTTTGGGTTCTAACTATCTATTTCATCGTTAGATAAGATCACAAGTAGGCCCAGCACGAACGTTTGACGTATACAAGGTTAGTCGGAAAGGGGGTACTAAGCCGAAAGGGTGTTAAAGTACCTATAATAATGGATAACTTTTGTACTACAACTTTCGCCAAAAGTCATTAATTTTAAAGAAATAGCTGTTCAAAGATTTCATAAAAAATACGCTAAATTCTATCTATCCTCAGCTATGATCAGCTGTGTTTACATTTTAGGTAGTGTTTGAGGTCACGGATTAGAATCTCCATTTTCTGAATTCGTAACTAAAGCAGGGATGAAGAATGTTTGAAAAAACTAAAATAAAAATAATTTTGCATGTTTGTTTATTATCGAATTTTGAAATTTTAACACTTTCTTTATAACAATCATTAGTGATACATTAAGTGGCCCGCGGCTTAGTACCCCCTTTCCGACTAACCTTGTAGTATCCTGAACGACGAAAATGCAAGCAAATTTTGAATCGAAAATACAACTATCCTATAAACATTTTGGTTTATTTTTCGCGACACGCACAATTTGTATCATACATAGATATGAATAAAGTTTTCAATTTAATTAAATAGTATGTGCGAAACGAGTATTTCCGATTCAAAATTCACTAACACTAACGCAACTCTTAACTCGACAGCATTCGTGCTAGCTCTACAGATTGACTATTTTAAGGACGTTCTTCTTCTTTTCGTGTGGTTAGTGACTAACCTGGTGTCAGAGTTTATGCCGCCCATGGGCCTCTGATTTGGCTTCACATGCCGTCGAGAAATATCTATCACGCATGCCGGTTTCCTCACGATGTTTTCCTTCACTGTTTTTAAGCAAGTGATATACAATACGTACATGAATCCGAAAAGTCAGAGGTGCGTGCTTTGGTTTCGAACTCAAGACTTACGATTTGGCAGTCCGACGGTCACACCAATAGGTTATCATTGCTAATGGTCATAGGACGTTATAGTATAGTAATAGGATGTTAACGACAGTGTTTCGTTTTTAATAATAAACAGCTGATCCACATTGCACATTATTATTTATGTAATTAAGTAATAACCGCTTACATTTTAAACGAGTATACGACGTTTTTCTCGCGTTCACAAACGCAAATACGAAAGGTAGCGTTTAAGTGAATATTATGTAAGTTCAATATCGATGGACCGCACTATTTACTTGTGAACACGTTTCGCTCGCTGTAACTAGAGCTGCTAAATGTACCAGGACATCATAAAGTAGTAAGAAACAATGTTTCGCAATTCGTCGCTTTTGGTGTCTAGATGAACTTTACATCCATTAGAGTTCTGAAGTTCAGTAATGAAGAATACTAAGTATATTAATATAATATAACATCACGCCTTGTATTCCCTGAAGGGTTCAGCAGAGGTGTTTTTAGTACACTCTCGTTTCGCCAGTTATGTTTAAGTCCCATGTAATAGAGGGCGAGCCTGTTGCCATTAACCGAGCGCAGATCCAGACTCATGGGTGCTACTGAGAAATTCCTAATGGAAAAACAAAATAACACTTTGCCTGACCTGGGGATCGAACCCAGGACCTCACGATCAGCAGTCGCGCTTGCGACCACTAGACCAACAAGGCATTCAGTATATTAATATGGGGTGCATTAAAAGAGACTTCACGAATAGAAAGGAGAAAGAAAGAAAGGAAAGTTGTTGTTGTTTTATTCGCGCCAACATGACGCACAAAAATATTTATTATTTATTTATTTATTAACTCATCATCACTATCATTACAGGAATTTCCTAATTCAATAGTGTGGCCATAATAACAGTTTTATTATTTACCATAACATATTCTGTACATCGTGGTTTTGGTGAACTCACTCAGAGAACGAGTAAAAAGATCAACGCTGTCTGCTACGTCATTAAGTACAAGTAAGATGCGCGTTATAGGGGCTTTACTCAGTAGATTGGTCCTACTACTGGGCACCGCCATTATAATAAAAGTATAAAACAAAACCAAGAAAAACTATTGGGAAACAAATGCGTCAAATCCGCGCAAAACGGCCATCGCTCAGATCTCACGTGCGAAACTGAGTAGGTACGTCAGGCACACCTTGAGCAGTCAGTTCTATTACCAACTTTGCTGGCTGGATAATCTTTATACTATGGCATAAGCTATACTCGTAAAGCACGTGTCGACATGAGAGGAAAAGGATACAATAAAGTTCTATATCTTCATTTTATCAAACACCATAAATGGGCTTTCGTCCTCCTCATCTTTACATAGTATAAAACAAAGGCGCTACCGCTGTCTGTACGCTTAGATCTTTTAAATTACGCAACGGATTTTAATGCAATTTTCAGCAATAGATAGAGTGACAAAAATTGAAAGGAGTATGCTTAGGTGGTTTGGTCATGTTGAGAGAATGAGTGAACGGCGATTAACAAAAGGAATTTATAAAGCGGATGTCAATGGGAACGCCGGTAGAGGACGTCCTAGAAGGACATACATCGATGTTATTGGTGATGTTCTTCTCAAAGGTCAGGTGCGTAGTATTCTCAACCGACGTGCGCGATGAAGCGAAAAGGGTATGTAAGGGTCGTAGCATGTGGCGTGCTATAGTTTCTGCCTACCCCCATGGGAAAAAGGCGTGAGTTTATGTATGTATGTAGATAGAGTGAATAAAGTGGAAGGTTTATATGCCCCACATTAATATCTACATTGTATCCATGCGAAGCCGGGGCGGGTCGCCAGTTGAACATAAATTATACCAGTATATTGTAACTGCCTCACTGGTTACTGGTGGGAAGCGCGACTGCTTATCGTAAGGTCCTATGTTCGACCCCCAGATAGGGCAATGTTATTGGGTTTTTCCGTGTGGAATTTCTCTGTAGCAGCTCGGAGTTTGGATCTGTGCCCGGTTGATCGCAATAGCTTCGCCCTCTACATGGGACTTAAATATAACGGCGAAATGAGGGTGTTACTATACACCCTGCCCTACCCTTCGGGGAATACAGACGTGATGATATGTTATGTTGTCAAGAGAGAATATGTGGTAACTTCTACTGTGTGACGCATTTTTATGTTGGCTTTGGTTTTGTATTTTGAGGAAGTGGTTAATGCAATAATATAATTTTATGTATGATTTATTATGATTGTATGCGTGGTTTATGCGGTAATTGAAAATCTCAAAAGTATTGATTGGCAAGACAAGTTGTCAGGCTGTGATAGTGTGGATTCAATGCTGTCGAAATTCTATGAAACACTCGCTGTTCTCATTGATCAATTTGTGCCTAAACAAACCACTAAAAAATCATAATGTCAATCAAATTGATATGGGAAAAGGAAAAAAATATGAAAGAAGTTTAAAATTTTTACAATCCTAGCGATGAAATAGAATACCACTTGCTACGCTCAGCATGTCATGCACTATACAAAATCAGTGCTCCTATTTTCTGCAGAAAGTTCCCCGCACCAATCCCCGAGGTAAAATTAAAAATCTATTTTTTATTTTACACACCAGCTGTAAAAACAAATCTGGGACTACAAGCACCCCTCCGCAGAATCATAGATGAATACCACACCCTTGTGACACAATTACCCGATTTGGACGTGTTCCATGACAAACTACGTATATTCAAAAATAAAATTAGAGTTGAGGTTTTCAGTGAATTATCCATCCATCATTAGTTGATCCAAGTAATGTTTTGTTTATTTTTTTGTTTTCTTTTTTGTTGTTTTACATTTTAGTCGCAGTAGTTTAATAACCTAGCTGTTATCCTTATTACTTTTATCTTTGATGATTAGTTCAGTTCTTGACCCATTGTTGGTTTCCACACTGCTGCTCCCCAGATAGAGGTGAACGACTGCCAGCCGTGAAAAACTGTCAGTCTTTCGTGACTGACGGTTGTTTGGTTAAGATGGTGGAGTGGTACTAGGATTGTTATTATTGTGATTATGGGCTCTTTATGTTACACCCAGTATATTTTAATTGTTTTCTTTTTTTAAATCACATAGCCATTTAATTGAGACGGGAGACTACAATCCATCATTAGCAACAATCGGAGTTGACTACAAATGTAAAGTCATGGACGTGAACGGTGTTAAAGTCAAGCTTGGTATTTGGGATACAGCGGGACAGGAGCGATACAGAACATTAACATCAAGTTTTTACAGAGAAGCTAACGTTGCTATGATTTACGATGTGTCGGAACCGAAGTCCCAAAACTGAATGAGTGGGTCAAGGAACTGCAAGTATACTCCACCAAGAAGAACATAGTCTATTTAGTTGTTGGCAATAAGATTGACATATCATTTTGGGACCCAGTGCATAATATCAGCAAGCACTCGTAGCGCCCGTCGCGCGGTTGTCCCAATAACCGCGCGACGGGCGCAACGAGTATTCCCAAGGAGGGTTGATTTCAGGCAGACGGCCGGTCATAAAACAATAAGACAAAACCTCTAACAACATGGATTTATGAAATACATGTTGTGCCGACCCCACCTAGTGTGGGATAAGGGCAGGAAGATAGCCATTTTGTGGAGCAGGGGAGCAACTGCCCCACCACAGGAGAGGTCCACCAGAAGAAGCTGGTGGACCGAGACCTGCCGGGGTCGCGGTGCATGCAACAGCGAATCCCGTGACCCCGGCCTTAGGTCAGAAGGAGGGACACCGTGGTGGTTTTAGCCAGTAAGAGTCTGGCACACCCCCCCGTCTTGAGGATGAGGATTTACCCAAGCTAAAAAAAAAAAGAAAAAAAAAAGGAAGATAGCCATTTAATTGCAAGTGCTATGTACGCCGTTATTGTCATTTACATCAGGCAAAATGATTCTTATCAAATTGTTTTTACTGTGTTAAATGTACGTGATGTGGCAGTACTTTAATAAATAAATAAATAAATGCAAAGGTAGCCAGTCACTGCGACTTATATGGATCTATTCCAACAATTATATTGTGACATTTGTTAAGTTTTGTAACTCCTCCAGTAACTCTCAGAGTTAAACTATGCAATATCTCATTTTACTTCGCCATGTCGACGACGAAAGCGTCGTCTAGCATCATGACATCGACTAGCAAATTATCATTAAAAATTGATTTGGTGATCAATCGAAATCTAGTTTCAAAATCCGTCACTTATAACATATAACATCACGCCTGTAATCTCCGAAAGGTTGGGCAGAGGTGTATAGTAACACCCTCATTTCACCGTTATGTTTAAGTCTCATGTAATAGGGGGCGAACCTATTGACATCAACCGAACGCACATCCAGACTCATGACTGCTACTGAGAAATTCCTAATGGAAAAATCCAATAACACTTTGCCCGACCTGGGGATCAAACCCAGGACCTCACAATCAAGGCAGTGCAGTTGATACTTCATCCACACTACATTATCATATTGCGTGAAGTAGATGTTGCAACTTGCAACAAAAAAGTGTAAAACTCGTCACATTACTATGACGAATTTTAAACAAATGTGGTAACTATAGAATGTTGTAATCCACACCAGTAAATTGTGTGTAGCGGCCTTAATTGGTCAGTAGGTAAATGTATCCTTCTGTTCTGTCTACAGAATAGTAGAATGAAATATAAGGTGATGGCAATAGGCTCGCCCCCGTTACATGGGACTTAAACTTAACGGCGAAATGAGGGTGTTACTAATACCTCTGCCCAACCCAAGCGTGATGTTATGTAAATATAGGGGTGCTTCCCAGGTCATGTTCTTTTTCTCTAGATGACGGTGTTCTCTATAGTTAAAAAACTGCCACGTTGGTCTAGTGGTGGCAAGAGCGACTGCTGATCGTGGGGTCTACAGTTCGATCCCCAGGTCGGGCAGTGTTATTGGGTTCTTCCGTGTAGAATTCATCAGTAGCTGCCCGGAGTTTGGATTTGTGCCTGGTAGATGGTTGAGGCTCGCTCGCTATTACATGGGACTTCAATGGCGAAATGAGGGTATAATGTACACCTCTGCTTAATCCTTCGGGGAATACAGGCGTGATGTTATGTTATGTAAAAAACTATATTAAATAGTAGTTTGTGGCTAGTATTAACCAAATTGATAGTAATATCCCGTCATCACCAATCACCAACGCTTGCTAAGTGATAATTAAACTCTTAAGGGAAAACGCGGGCTGCAAAATATGAATACATAACTTGAATAGGTTTTTGCGATCTATTTTCGTCCCATCCCTCCCGCAAACCTTCCCAATAGAGCTCGAAAGAGACACCTGCATCTCGGACTGATTTCTCCTGTGCAATATTAGCGAAATCGTACGTTCTATTTCGTATAAGGCAAAGGGAATAATATTTCTCACCATATTTTTTTGAAGATGTCACGAAAGCAAACTAATAACAACACGAATGAAAACAAAAATATAACAAGTATATCGTATTTTTGTTTTTAAACCTGCCAACTTTTATTTTTTACTATTTTAATTCATATAATAGATATCTACATAAAAATACTGGTTGAAGACCCATCAGGTCTCGCCAATAAATGCCCGGTTACGTAGAAACGGTCCGCAAGTACAACTAAATAGAAAAGCTAAATAACTAAAGCAGTCGAAGAAAAAAAAAACAATAAATTTTTTTTTTTTACAAAATTATCACATTATTTTCTATATATTTTACTTTTCTTAAAACCTTATGTCCTATTAAGGGTTAACGGAAACTCCATGGTTACTCTTTAATACCTTAACTATTGCTAAATTATAAGTCATGAATAGAAGCTCTAAATATTTATAGCTAAAGTTTATTACTAGCATCAGAACAAAATTCAATGTAACAATATTAACGAATAAAATTTAATAATGCGGGCCGCATCCATAGCGTCAAGTGGTCACATCCGTGCGGAGACGCGCAATTGTCTGCACCATGCTTTATTTTTATACCACACTGCTAAACGAATTTCAACCTTAACTTTATAACTTAGAGTTAAAATTACACTAAACATTTTGTCTATTTTTGGACGTTTACACCCGAATGAAATTCAACTCTCCGTGAAAGAGGTACAGTAGGAATTAGATTGGATCAATGCTCTATTTATAAAAATGTTACTGCAATGTATTTTGGACTGTATTACAAAGATGTAAGAGAGATATTTCATTGGTAGGATTGTGTATAATTAGTGATGTGAATAAATTACATTATATTGAAATTAAAATGCATTTTGTGTCACACATTTTTGGATGTTGCAACTTGTTACCAAGGGCACTCAATGTTAATGCTAGTGACAAGTAATCTACTTCTAATTATGTGTTTGTATTTATGTAATCAAATTCTAGCTTGAAGATTCCTAATTAAATCGGGAGTTTTTCTTTGACTGCCTTGTTGGTCTAGTGGTCGCAAGCGCGACTGCTGATCGTGAGGTCCTGGGTTAGATCCCCAGGTCGGGCAGTGTTATTGGGTTTTTCCATTAGGAATTTCTCAGTAGCACCTCGGAGTCTGGATTTGTGCCCGACAAAATTAAATGGCAATAGGGTCGCCCCATGTATACGGGACTTAAACATAACTGGCGAAACGAGGGTGTACTAAAACACCTGTGCTGAACCCCTCGGGAAATACAAGGCGTGGTGTTATTTTTTATTTTATTTTGTACACCGTAAAAGATTTCTTCCTTCCTTTTGAATACCGTAAACCGGGGTTACTTTGTTCAATTTCAAAATTGATATGTATTTTTCTCTTATGATAACTACTTCTTGAATAAAATTATAATATTTCTTATTATAGAGAAAATAAAATGTTGGTAATAAATGTTAAACTATGGTTACTTCGATACCTCCCTTTTTTCTAAGGAATTCGAAAGTAACCCCAATAAGGAATAAATAATTATTAATTACACAAACACATAATGACATATTTTTAATATTTTTTCATCAACCGGCAAGAATCCACCCACTGCGACTAATCACACGCTGTGTGTCAACACAACAAGAGTGACGTTTAACGCTGCCAATAGTAAAAAAAAAATAGGAAGAATGCGTTCAGAATTCGTACAATTTGTGTTTTATTACGAAACGACTTTTTTATCAAAGTTACCCCAGGATTCAAAGTACCGGTTTACCGGTGCTAGTAAAAAAACTTTGCTAAATCCGTTCGTTATAAACCAATCAATAATAATAATTGTATACTTAGATAATAACCGGGCTTTTTGTGCTGTATACAAGGTTACTAGAATCTAAATAGCAATTTCCTATAAGTAACAGCAAAAGAAAAAATATATAATCTGAATTAAAATGATTGGATCAGTATTATACAATTTTTGAAGAAGTGTGTCTGTACGTTGAAAATATTGTTTAAGTAACTTTTTGATTTTAGTAACACGCACGTGTCCACGCAGCGTTTCACCTCCAGTGTGGAACACAAGAAAATCGAACTTTTTTTCTTTTTTTTCGTGTGGTTAGTGACTAACCTGGTGTCAGAGTTTATGCCGCCCATGGACGTCTGACCTTCACATCCCGTCGAGAAATACTTCTCAGGCATGCCGGTTTCCTCACGATGTTTTTCTTCACCGTTTTTAAGCAAGTGATAATTATATGTGCAATACGCACATGAATCCGAAAAGTCAGAGGTGCGTGCCTTGCGTTCGAACTCGAGACCTATGACTTGGCAGTTCGACGGTCACAGCACGAGGCTATCACTGCTGTTTAAAACCGAACTAAATGTTGCCGAATCGAAATATAATAAAATCCGTAACACCAATCATGGCACTTGACTAGTCTTACCACAGTAAATCAAAACATGCATAATTTAAATATTACCGTTACGGTCAAGGCCACTCGACTTCACGCTCCAAGATTTATTATCTTCGCTTTATGTTAAATTGAATTGATAACTATCGCTTTTTATCGAGTGACGCAGTATCTGTTTGTATCAGAGTTTGTACTTAGATAAGTGGAGGTTTCGACTTAAAATACATAATAAACCCATTACTCTCCCACTGCAAGGCACGGGCCTCTTTTCAGAATAAGAAGGGTTTAGGCCTTAGTCCACCACGGGTGCGGGTTGGCAGACTACACCATCGAGAACTTTATGGAGCCCTCTCTGGTGTGCAGGTTTCCTCACGATGATATTTCTCGACGGCATGTGAAGCCAACTCAGAGGCCCATGGGCGACATAAACTCTGACACCAGGTTAGTCACTAACCACACGAAAAGAAGAAGAAGTCCGATGTAAAACCAAAACAGGCACTCACGTCAAAATCCTTCCAGCTTCAGGGTTCCTGTAGATGTCACATTTGTGTAGTGGTCGTGATGGGTCACCAGGTATGAACTGACCAGTCCTTTCGCAGACTGCCCGGTAAATCTGGAATTGTAGTACTGTGCTCACGAAGTATCTGTGAACAATGGAAAAAGGTTTTATTAGATTCGTTGATCATAAGATTGGCGAGGTTAAGCTGCGCTTGCTCTCTCCTTGGATGGGTGACCGTTCGTTGCACATCGAGACCTCTCCCTGTTTAATTAAACAGTCAGTCTCGGGTCTCATAACAATACCTATGACATCGGCATTGCCCAGTAACTGGGTTGCGGAGGTCTGATGGCAGTCGCTCCGTGTAAAAATACTGGTATTCAGCCGCATCTGGTTAGACTGGAAGCTGACCCAAACATAGTTGGTGCAAAATTGAAAACTTTATTCATATCTATGTATGATACAAATTGTGCATGTCGCAAAAAAAAATACCAAAATATTATAGCGACAGTTGTATTTTCGAATGAAAATTCGCTTACTATAGCGTTACGTTTACGATACTATACGTCAAACTAGTGTTGCCGATCGGTAGGCGAATATCGATAGCAGTACAGCCAGTCTATCGATCGTTCAACGATTGTATGACTATCGATTATATTACCGGTAGTATTGAAATTCAGAAAAGCAATACTATCGATATTATGGATACTATCGATAGTATCAAAGTTCAGAAAAGCAATACTATCAATATTATCGATACTATCGAAATACAAGCCACTATCGATTCTGTATAACTGTCGATAGTATCAATACTATTCAAGCTTCCAAATAACTACTATCGATAGTATCAATACGATTGATAGTATTATCTTTAGGAGCTTCGATAGTATCGATATTATCGATACTATTCATGGATGTCAATAGTATTAATGTGAACCATGCTATCGATAGTATCGATACTATCGATAGTGTCGATACTATCGATAGTCCTATCGATGGGGTAGCTGATTTTCAATTTAAACTATCGATAGTGAAACTATCGATAGTGAAACTATCGATAGTGAAACTATCGATGGTAAAACTATCGATTGTTCGGCTGTTGCCGAACAATCGAGTCGGCCTAGCAGGAACGTTTGACATAGTGTTCTATGTCAAACGTTCCTGCTAGGCCCACTGGATTTATGTAAACGTCAATTATGTCAATATAGCTGACACACATTTTGATTCCGTGAACGCTATGACAGATAATAGTATTCAAATATCTAATATTCTCACGGGAATCGAGCACTGACATTACGTAAGTCATGCTAATTTACGTTGATATAACACTGGTACAGTGAATTAATACCTAAATGACAAGTTAGAAAACGATTAGAGGTAGGTACCTACATAATTAACGGTTTGAAGCTTAGATTAAAATACCTCTAGATATAGCCATGATTACAGTAGGAAGTGTGGAACTGAAAAGCATATAGGTACAGGGTATAAACGAAATCATGTAATTCCTTCAAACCTCGTGATGTATTGCTGACATATATTAACCCTGAAAGGGAAACTTTTGGATTCAATAAAAAAAAATACAAGAAGTAAACTTAAAATGCCTCAAGTTTAACACATGTTTACTTCTTGTATTTTTTTTACATACATACATAAACTCACGCCTTTTTCCCATAGGGGTAGGCAGAAACTATAGAACGCCACATGCTACGACTCTTACATACCCCTTTCGCTTCATCCACATTCATACATCTTGTCATACACGCACGCCGGTTGAGAGTACTACGCACCTGACCTTTGTGAAGAACTTCACCAATAACATCGATGTATGTCCTTCTAGGACGTCCTCTACCGGCGTTCCCATTAACATTCGCCTTATAAATTCCTTTTGTTAATCGCCGTTCACTCATTCTCTCAACATGACCAAACCACCTAAGCATACTCCTTTCAATTTTTGTCACTACATCATCTTTTAAACCGCAACTTTGTCTAATCTCTTCATTTCTCAATCTATCATTCAAAGTTACACCGCACATACTTCGCAAGGAACGCATTTCCACGGCATTTATTCTACTTTCATGCCTCTTCTGCCACGACCAACATTCATTCAGTATTTTTTTTATTGAATCCAAAAGTATCCCTTTCAGGGTTAATCTATATCAGCAGTATCAGTGTCTAGGTTTGAAGGAATTACATTATTTCGTTTACACCCTGTATACAAAATTATTAAGAAAACTGAAACAAAGCATCATAATTATCTTTTATTTCATATGACGTATCGTTTTTTAGCTTGGCGAACGTTTAACGTTTGCATATTCTATAGGCTTCATACTTTCGATTGGTATGGAATTTGTCTATTAACCAAATCAGAGAAATGTTTAATTTTTTTTTTAATTAATCATATACTGGACTGACATTTTTTAGTCAACCCATTTGCAATATATTTATTGGCATATTTAATTTCAAATACTTTTCATCCATTAACCAGCTCGGTGAAGGTCGTTCTATAGTGGGATCCTATACTATCTTGTTTGTGTGGCATGCGTAAAATATTATAGGTCGGTTTGGTCAGTTAGGTCACCTGCACACGGGCCACTAGCCACAGTCAATAGTGGCCGGCCACATGCTGTTTCCATACATTTCTAGTGGTCGCCACCAGCCACACGCAGCGAGTCTTGTCTTCTTTATCTTTTCGTGTGGTTAGTGACTAATCTGGTGTTAGAGTTTATGCCGGCAATGGGCCTATGACTTGGCTTCACATGCCGTCGAGAAATATCTCTTAGGCATGGTATCCTCACGATGTTTTCCTTCACAGTTTTTAAGCAAGTGATAAGCCTTGGGTTCGAACTCGAGAACTATGGCTTGGCAGTTCGACGGTCACACCACTGGGCTAGCACTGCTAGCGAGTTTTGTGAAATGTATGGAAAAGTTAATGCCCAGCTTGTGGCTGTGGCAAGTGTAACATTCTGTAAAGAGCTATTAGTAGAGACTGCTACTTCCATTTATCTGCCCGTAAATGTCCACTACTAAACAATGGCTTCAAAATAATTATAACGATAGATAGACGGTCATGACAATTGGAATGTTGATCATAGACATATGTTAAAATCTATTCATATTGTTCAAAAAAACAAAAGACATTCAAAAAATATTTTAAGAAATACCACCGGCAATGAGACAATGCTCGAAGGTAGCACTGGTCAGGACTTGAGAGAGAAGAACCTCCTAACAATACGCGCCGTGTCCAGGAGTACCGCCTTCCAATTCCTCGACCTTCTTCTTCTTCCTGCCCTTATCCCACACTAGATGGGGTCGGCACAACATGTATTTCATAAATCCATGTTGTTAGAGGTTTTGGCTTATTGTTTTATGACCGGCCGCCTGCCTGACTTCAACCCTCCTTGGGATTACTCGTTGCGCCGTCGCGCGGGTGACCCAATGTGCTTGCTAATATTATGCACTGGGACCAAGACATTTTTTTCAAATTCCTCGATCCAGTGGCTTATTGAGAGCCTCTCTTTTTGCACAAAAAGATGCTAGTTTAAGTACCCCATAAACCTATGATTATTCTAGTCTATGACGGAGCATTCTTCGAAAAATATTAACAAAAATTGAGAACGTCATTAGCATCATCCCAAAGTTAAGAATGCAGATGTTTAATACTATAATTATGATAATGAAAACTGAAACTATACCGCTGCCGTCAAGCAACAAGACAAGAATAAAAACAATCTGAAAATACTATAACATTGACAAACCGGGAGAAGAATGATTTGTTAAAATAATGTTAAAAAATTTCGAATATTCACCCTGACGTAGTCTCGGTAAGATAGATGGCTTATAATTTGACGATAATATGACTTATTTATTAAAATTCTATTAAGATTAATTTTGTTGTAACCGCCTAATTTATGATAATATGTTATTTATTATGCACGCTTATTATGACAGATTACTAAACTTTGCCTTCGAACACTCATAATCTTAATTGACTCTAATGAGAAACAGCATGACAAGCATTTGAAATATTAATTAAATTTTCTTTTATACAGAGCATACTGCATAGTTAGGGCCCGATTCCACTGGCATCTGCCGGGCATGCGCGTTCCTCTAACGTTTGACCAGCGCCGATATTGCGCGCACGCGGTACTCGCGTCGCGTTTCTCCTAAACAACGCCGCCGTCGCGTCGCGGTGACGCGGCTTGAACACCCGACAGACGCCAGAGAGATCGGGGCCTTAGCATACAGTTGGTACAAACCCTAAGCAATGTCGTTGGTTAGAATGTGTTTGACATTACTAATAATGTCACTTTAAATCGTTCTGCTGTGGTTCTGCCATCTGCTTTCGTTTTACGTTATATTCCTAATGGAGTAGCACACTGGGGAACTAATGGCGCCACCATCGACTGTACCAACGCAATTTCATTGGTTAAACTTTGTTTGATATTATTCCTAATGTTAATTTAACCCGTTCTGATTGGTTGTAATTGGTACAGACAGAACTGCTGCCTTCTGCTTTCGTTTTGCGTGTGCCTCCCCATTGCAAGACAACAGCGACTGTCAAAATAACAGCTGAAGAGGTGACAGTGCTAATGTTTTGCAGTTACGATATTGAGGGCATGCTAGAATCTATACTGCATTTTGCAGTCAATATGCAGATAAAACGAAGTTAGTTTTACACTGCGGGACTGTGATAGGCGTTCCACTCAAGATCTTGGAATCCTTCTTTTGTGCTGAGGATGACCACCGGATGGTTTTAGTCCGTAAGAGACCGACAAAGCTCTAGAAGGACAATCGATGTTATTGATGATGTTCTTCACAAAGGACAGGTGCATAGTACTCTCAACCAGCGTGCGTGTATGACGAGATGTATGAATGTAGATGAAGCGAAAGGAGTATGTAAGGATCGTAGCATATGGTTTCCTATAGTTTCTGCCGACCCCCATAGGAAAAAGGCGTGAGTTTATGTATGTGGCCGACATACCCCTTACCCCAGATGGAGGGTATCTATGATAAAAACCACTCGAAAAAAAGCAGTATGCATATTAATTGACTGATTGGAATGTAGTCTGCATACACGGAAATTTAGTGCAACAATAATTAGAAGGTACTTGTAATAAACCTGTTGGATTAAATTCTAGTATCGACAGGTTGCTAAAAACTCACCTACATTTTAAAATAGGGTGTCAATCATCGAAATTACATAAACCTGCCATCCGAGTCGGTTCACTAAAACTAATAGCTATTAGGCTGAGCATCCACCAGAGCTGTGCTAAACTGCGTAGCGAGGAATGTGTTTTGTAAGCTCCAATAGAATCGCTCCATTTACCTAGCTTCGCTCTGCGCAGCTCTGGTGGATATGGGTCTAGCAGTGCGAGGTTTTTGTTCATACAAAAGAAGCGATAAATGTGTTGCGAGGAATGTGTTGCGAGGAATGTGTTGCGAGGAATGTGTGGCGAGGAATGTGTTGCTAGGAATGTGTTGCTAGGAATGTGTTGTGCGGAATGTGTTGCGAGGAATGTGTTACGAGGAATGTTTACCGCTCCCGCCACACCACCCTATTCGAAAAGAGTCCGCTACCTATCCTCGCACGGCTCATTTGTACACACTTTACCCATTCCTCGCACAGCTCTGGTGGAAAGGGTCACACCGTTTCACATCCTCGCTACACATTTTCGCAGCGCACATTTTCCTCGCACAGCTCTGGTGGATGTCCAGCCTTACACTTAATTATCGTAGTCATTTCTCTGGTTCAACAAGTGCGTGCGACTAGTATGTTAAGAAATTGGCCCAGTTTGCATGTTAGAATTGTTTCGAAACGTCATGGCTATATCGCGTGTTTTTGTAATGGTAGCATCGGTGGTAAGTAAAATGATGCATGAAGTGGATCGTTATAATAATATTATTATCTCGCTCATTTTGATGTGATACGATTTAGATATGGAATCATAATGACGTCACGCCTCATCTTGGTGTATGTTGTATTGGAATTGTCCAATTTATCGTTGGTCTCAAGTTAGCGTCCCCATCAACGATTCCAGAAAAAATTGTGTCTAAATATTGACCAAAACGAAATAATTAGTCACCAAATAATTTTAGAGTTATGAGCAGCTGTTAGTGGGGACGCTAGCTTGACGTCAATTTTTTTTTTAATTACCCGTTGATGTCTTTAGGAATTCATAGAACAGTAGGTATATGCTATGACTTGCCAAAGAAGGATACGTATACAACACCATTCTAAGTATGGCTAATTAAAATAATTTACAATGAAAAAAAAAACATTAAACTCGAAAATCATGATGAAATGATTACAAAGACGAAAAAGTAAATTATAAGAGAAACAAAGTTTCCACCTTCTCATTTTCAAGTTTAAGACTAAGATTATTTTTCATAGTAAAGTTAATAAATAATGTCAGTCGCCATGTATCCTTTGTCCACATTGCAATCTTGATAAGTACAGGTTTTTGTTGCTACATAAAAATCTTTTTAGTCGGTTTTATTTTTATTAAAAAGTTTTTTTATTTTTTTTTCATTTTAGTGGCCTAAATTGTAATTAGGTTGGACCTACTAAAGACGCTGCTCGTAACATAATCACATCATCACATTATGCGTAGGTACTGTTCGTCATTGAAGAGTCCATTTCTATCTCCAAAGTTCTTCATCAGATCTTCACCAAATTTAAATGGGACCACTTCGAAAGAATACTCTTTCAAACAAGAAATAATCATTAAAATTGATCTACTCTGTAAAAATGAATGCGTGGTCTAACATAAAAAAAATAGGTACGTGTCGATTGCGAACCTCCTCCGTTTTTTTCGTCGGTTAAAAAAAAACAACTTCCATTGTGTTTAACAATAAAAATTAATACAACATTCAATATAACATTCTTATTTCCTAATTTAATACTAAAACAAAGGCGTAATTACACTAATTACAAATAATGTAACAACCTACTTTATTGCGTTGTCATAAAAATAAAAAATAAAAATATCTTGCAGCAACATTTTAGAGGCGCCAAGGTGAAGAATAATGACGAATAATTATAAAGATCCAGTTAAAATAAAACCAGTGGTTTTACTTTGAAGATAATAACTCTAATTTATTGGATGTCCGTTCTTAAAGTTTAACCAATGTGAAATAAGGGTAATGTATGACCGCAAATAGAGTTATTAATCATCAATTGGTTAATTTTTACATAATTGATCTATTGGTTATAGTACAAATGCCTCGTTGGTGTAGTGGTGGCAAGCGCGACTGCTGATCGTGAGGTCCTGAGTTCGATTTCCAGGTCTAGCAAAGTGTATTGGGTTTTTCCGTGTGGAATTCCTCAGTAGCAGCCCGGAGTATGGATTTGTGCCCGGTTGATGGCAAAAGGCTCGCCCCCTATTACAAGGGACTTAAACATAACGGTGAAATGAGGGTATACTGAAAGCACCTCTGCTGGACCCTACGGGGAATATAAGGCGTGATATTGATCGAACCCAGGATCTCACGATCAGCAGTCGCGCTTGCCACCACCAGACCAACGAGGTAATTAAATTAAATAACTATTTTTATTTACGATTTCCGTTTACGGTTTCCACGAATTCTGTATCCGTTACTTCATGAAGGAAACACAACATAGGAATTTTGTAACACCTGTTACTGCATAGTGCTAATAATGCACCATCAATCAGTAGAAATGATTTAACTCCTTTGTAATGATAGCAAGAGTTATTGATAGTGTGTAATAAGCTTTATGATGTAATTTGGGGTGTGGTCCTAGTTACAGCGATTTTTTAGAAGTGCTTCGGTATAAGTTGATTTTCGGAATGTATTTACAATATAGCCTCATGTAGTCTAGTGCTATATATTACACCTATTCCAAACGTAATAATTTTAGCCTCCGTTCTGTTCGCGGTAGACTCTCGTTGATTCCCCCGGGCTTCGGTATATAGGAAAAAGTGAGTTGTCTTCCTTAAAAAATGCAAGTCGACAACTGCTAACGAAGAGAAACTCCTAGTGAAATGTAGTTACCAAATTAGGTCTAAATATGAGAATTCTATTCATTTCATCGTCGCTTTTGATGAAAGCAGATTAATGTACCTGTCATTTCAGTTTTCACTGATTCAGAAAGCGGTCTTCTTGTATTGTGTCGGCACCAGCTACTTATATGAGATAAGCTCATGGCATAGAAAACTTAGTCAGTCTGCAATGTTGGTTGACTACCCAGGGTACGCCGGATGTACTTATAATGCATCCAAAGAAAGCAGTAACAGTTCTTTCACTTACTTGAAACTTGTAGCAAATTTAAAACTAATAAACTGTATTTGACTGCCTTGTTGGTCTAGTGGTCGCAAGCGCGACTCCTGAGCATGGAGTCCTGGGTTCGATCCTCAGGTCGGGCAAAGTGTTATTGGGTTTTTCCATTAGGAATTTCTCAGTAGCAGCCTGGGGTCTGAATTTGTGTCTGGTTAATGGCTTGTCCCGTATAACGTGGGACTTAAACATTACCGGCGAATAGATGGTGTACTTAAAACACCTCTGCCGAAACCGTTGGGGAATATAAGGCGTGATGTTATGTAAACTCTACCTATTTTTTGTTCTACAAGGTTAGTCGGAAAGGTGGTACTAAGCCGCAGGCCACTTAAAGTATCACTGATGACTATTTTAAAGCAAGTGGTAAAATTTCAAAATTCGATAGTTAATTTATTTGCATCTAAAAAGATTTTTATTTTAGTTTTTTCAAAAACAAAACATACTTGCTTTAGTTATGAATTCAGAAAATTAAGTTTCTAATCCGTGACCCCAAATATGATCTAAATAGTAAACACAGCTGATCATAGCTATGGACAGAAGATTTTAGCATATTTTTTACGAAATCTTTGAAAAGCTATTTCTCTTAAACTATCGAGTTTTGGGGAAAGTTGTAGAACAAAAGTTATCTCTTATTATGGGTACTTTAACACCCTTTCGGGTTAGTACCCCCTTTCCGACTAACCTTGTATAAGCATCGCTTACACTCGGACCGAACCTCAAACGTCCGAGTCACATTAATTTAGTCTGCTGAAGCGCACTATATTAGTAAATTGTATAGCAAGTACTGTAACGGAACAAGTATACCACACTTCAATTTGATGAACATGTATTCACGCTTCAACACGTTACTGGGTGAGCAGACTTCCAGCTGTCATCAAAGTTAATGTCTATAAGTTGTCATAATTATGTGCAATGTTGATTACGAAGTTATAAGGAACATATATTTTGAACTACTTAAGCAATTTTGTAATTCATTACAGTCTTGTTTGCTAATTAGTATGATGATATAATTTGCTAGTTGCTGTATGTTGTTAACGGTTTTAGATCTGCCTAGACCAGGGGTCGGCAACGTGCGGCTCGCGAGCCGCATGCGGCTCTTTCGATGTAAAGTTGCGGCTCTCCAGTTCAATACGCAAAAAATAATTATTTTACTATCAAAACCCTTAAAATCGTGCATTCGATCCATAAAATGAGTATTATAATTTAGTATGACTGAGATATAGGTACTGACTATGACTCAGACATAGATATACCTAGTAGCTATATCTATCTCTATACATATATTGGATTAACTAGTATTTTATTATTCTAGCTAAAATATGTTTTGTGCTAAAAATATTTGTGTTTTTATATGAATAAATATGATTACGTATTCGTTTATTTTAAATAAAAAATCAAACATATATGTATAAGCAAATACTATAATATTAGAACAAATTCTTTTTGTGGCTCTTTAAAAACTGTGAAATTTCGTAAATTGCAACTTTTGGCTCTTCCGTCTCAAAAGATTGCCGACCCCTGGCCTAGACTATTTAACTCTAAGCCTAGGCGTATACGGGGGCGCAAGCAACAGTTGGGCAACGGCTTTGATGTCGGGCGATGTCACCGCAAGTGTAGGCATTGCCCAACTGTACGCATTGAAAAACTGTGACCGAACTATGTTGTATGCGCGGCTTGCGCCTCCGTATACGCCTAGGCTAAAGATTGCTTTATTATGGTTTAATTATTTCAATGAAAATTTGCCATGCCGGGCTGTAATATACTGGCCTGCAAAAATAAGTACTACACTTTTAATGATATTTACTTTTAAAGTGCGATACTTATTTTTGCAGGCCAGTGTAGATTGACCTGCCGTGGTTGCGGTGCATGCTTAGGCGAATCCCGCGACCCCGGCCGACGGTCAAAAGGAGGAACACCGTGGGTTTTTAGCCGGTAAGAGTCCGGCAGACCTCCTCACCTATCCTGGGCGAGGGTCATTAATGGGGACGACTATACCACGATTAAAAAAAAAACAAAAATACAGGGCTGTTATAGATTAAATTTCTAAAGGTCGTTTCTTTGATTCAATATGTCACTATCCATTATTGACAAGCTTTTAAATTATTTAACAAAATCAACTGCCTCGTTGGTCTAGTGGTGGCAAGCGCGAATGCTAATCGTGAAGTCCTGGGTTCGATCCCCAGGTCAGGCAGCTTTATTAGGTATTTCCGTGTAAAATTCCTCGGTAGCAAGCCGGAGTTTGTATTTGTGCCCGGTTGATGCCCCCTATTACATGGGACTTAAACATAACGGCGAAATGAGGGTGTTACTATACACCTCTGCCCAACCCTTCGGGGAAGACAGGCGTGATGTTATGTTTGAATCAACAAGCAATGAATATTCTGCTTTCTATAAATTCCCTGTTAGTTATATCACTACGAACACTTCCTAATTGCCATTCTACTAATTAAAATGATAGTTTGTTTCTGTATTGATCTAAGAATAAAGAGCCAAGTAAGCTGTTCTACCTAGCCTTTTCCCAACTATGTTGGGGTCACCTCCCAGTCTAACCAGATGCGGCTGAATACCAGTATTTTACACGGAGCGACTGCCATCAGACCTCCGCAACCCAGTTACTGGGCAATGCCGATATCCTAAAGTTAGAGCCAGTTGTCAGACTTTCGGACTTCTGACTTCCCGTAACGACTGCCATAGGTATTCGTATGACAACCGGGACCGACTGTTTAACGTGCTCTTCGAAGTACAGAGGGGCCTCCGTGTCACCCATCCACGGCTTGACCGCAACAAGTGCAGCTTAACCTCGAAAATCGTATGATCCACGTGGTTGGTAATTAGCCACGAGCCCCCTCTAGCCAAGTAAGTTACAGTTTAATTTTCTTCACGCAGTGAAAAACGTAAGCAAGAAAGATCGGTAACACGTAACATCGTAAATCATGGTCATCACCTGTTGATATTGTCATTGTAGTAAAAAAGCACTGATAACCAAGTGGTGTGACCATCGGACTGCCAAGTCATAGGTCTCGTTCGAACCCAAGGCACGCACCTCTAACTTTTCAGATTCATGTGCGTATTGTATAATTATCACTTGCTTAAAAACGGTGAAGGAAAACATCGTGAGGAAACCGGCATGCCTGAGTGAGATTTCTCGACGGCATGTGAAGCCGAGTCAGAGGCCCATGGACTCTGACACCAGGTTAGTCACTAACCACACGATGAGAAGAAGATCATAGTGTGTGTTAATCCTGTTCCAAATACCAGTCACAACAGTAAGAAAATATTTGGTTATTTTATTGTAAAACCAATTTTGATGCAGTCTTAACTACCTGAGTACCTACACCTGTACCTATCTTACTACTTTATCCAAAATGGAAATTACTTCCCGATAACCAAACAGGGCCGCGTGCAAAAACTATAGCAATACAAAACAGACCCAATTAACTGTTACGTCCACTTGATTTGTTGGGACGTCAGCAGAAAATGTGGTCGCACAGGATCCCAGTACAAACATTACATTATACTGAAGAATATAGATACAGAAGATTTGCGTCAAGGTCCGGGTACATGTCTATCTTATTTGCACAAATTCTAATTTGCACAAGAATTACATGCTTACTTTTAGTATTCGTGCACATTCATCGTTAAGACGGCAAAACGGTATGCCGCGCCGTTTGTGCAAACTTTTGCACAAGCTATAAATGATAAATGATTTTTGACGACACGTTTGGTGCAGTGGCTAAGCGATTGGCTTCTGCACTGCGGGTCGTGGGTTCGATTTTCGCACGGAACAAATATTTGTATGACCTACAGATAGTTGTCCCGGGTCTGGATGTTTGTGTATGTGAAGATTTGTGTCTGTAAACGCACCCACGATACAGGAGAAATCCTAGTGTGGGGTAGATGTTTTAATAAAAAAAAAGAAGAATTCTGTAAATAAATCTGTTACAGACACTAAAAGTCAATGTAATGTTTTTTTAAGACTAGATGGCGCCGGCATTTTCTATCTGACTAGCTCTGAGAAGAAAAGCCGAAACAAAATCAGAGATTAAGGTGTCTCTTAAAGTCCAGACTTTGTGGTATAAAAACTATGCGAATGTAACAATGTAGGGCAACGTCTGGAATGGCCTTTTGAGGAAAATGCCATAGCAGGTTTGAGTTGACCTGTCCTAACTGATGGTACGCATGCATCAGCTGTTTGCGCATGCAAGTCTTTAGAAAGGAAAGAGAACCCCTCCTTCCTTGAGCAGGAGCAGTTTTTATGAAAGTGAGATCAATGAGGTCACCTTTTCTTTGAAACTTGACGTGAGTGCGCCTTCTGTATCTAAATTATATTCTATTTTATATTGCACACACACATATACACAGTCTGTAAACACCCACTGCCGAGCACGTTGGTCGCAGCATTATTACCTAATAGGGAAACGTTTAAACGCAAACTTGGGCTAAACTATGGGAGAAACGTACGAATTAGACAGGTTGACAAGTGGACATTTTTAGAATAGTTCTCATCTTTCTTTTTATTTTAGTTCTTCGACAGGGCAGGCAGAGTCTCAGGTGGTGCACACGAATCAAAGTAACAGATATATAGAAGGGTTCCCCTATACCCCTCTGGCTCTCACATACAAACGATGGAACGCAGTAAACTGCTTAGCGCTGGACTTTAATGTGAGGGTGGTAGCTAGCCAGGCGGACCGTATAGATCCTACCACCAAGCGTGCGGGGTTTTGTTGAATCTTACAACACGCGTCTATATCCAGCGAGCGGTAATAAAGTGTTGTGTAGGTACTAGCCCGTCTTTCCACGGGATACTCTATAGTTTTATTTGAACCTGTCGTAGTTACCTTTTCAACAGAATATTTTATTGTTTTTTTTTTAGAACTTAATAGAGGCTTATGTTAATGGACACGTTTTTGATGGCGTTGGCATTGATACCCGGACAGCACATTGACGTAGTTTTACGGCTGCAATTTCTACACTAAAAACAAATATTTGTAGCCTAGTTTATTTCTTCCAAGTCACTTTTTGTTGCTCAATTAAGAATGACAACCAAATCGAGGATGCAATTTTCATCTACTTGCGTTATTTTGCTTACATCATACATGCATAATCTGCTCATTACTGTCCCACTGCAGCGCGCGGACCTCTTCTCAGAATGAGAAGGGACCTTAGTTCACCACGCTGGCCTAGTGAGGGTTGGTGGACTACACACACCATCGAGAACTTTACGGAGCCCTCAGATGCGAAGGATTCCTCACGATGTTTTCCTTCATCGTTAACGCAAGTTATAGGTAATCAAATCCTGATCCGCACATGAATTCGAAAAGTCAGTTCAACTATTAGACTATCACATTTTTTCTTTTTCGAAAAACCTAAAACCCCTTGAAATCTACGCATAAAAATATTGCTCTACGGATTCAAAACTTACGTAAAACCATCGTAACTGCATATAAACAAGATTAATCATGTGTCTAGGTCAATAGCAAGTATGCTCATTGATAGATTGTGTCGATACTTAATGAGTTGAGATGAGTCATTACGAAATGAGTTGAGTAAACATCGTGCAATCTATTAGTAAACAGGCTATTTGCATTTTATTGATGGTGTGCAATTATTTTTCGTGATTGATAGGCTAACAAACCGACGCGGACGGCCCACTTGGTGGTATCCAAGTGGTTACCACCGCCTATGTTCTGTTCTGCCTAGCCTTTTTAACCGACTTCCAAAAAGGAGGAGGTTATTAACCGACTTCCAAAAAGGAGGAGGTTACTATGTTCGTCTGTATGTTTTTTTTTTTGTGTATGTTCATCGATATTTTCACCAATTGTGAACCGATTTTAGTGATTCTTTTTAATGGATAGGGTATACTTCAAAGTTGGTCCCATTTAAATTTGGTGAAGATCTGATGAAGAACTTCGGAGATAGACAATGGAACTCCTCAATGACGAACAGTACGCATATTGTGATGATGTGATTATGTTACGAGCAGCGTCTTTAGTAGGTCCAACCAAGTTTTAATTAAGGCCACTAAAATAAAAATAAAAAACATTTTGTACAAAAAATTTAAACCGACTTCAAAAAAGAATAAAATAATTACAATATAAAATTAACAGTTTCAGAAGTCGGTGCCTTCAATTTGGTTCAGCGTGGATCAGCACCGACTTCTGAAACTGTTAATTTTATATGGTAATTATTTTATTCTTTTTTGAAGTCGGTTTAATTTTTTTGTAAAAAATGTTTTTTTTTTTCAAATATATTGCCGTCAGCTTCCAGTATTACCAGATGCGGCTCAGTATTTTACACGGAGTGCCTACCATCAGACCTCCGCAACCCAGTTACTGGGCAATGCCGATATCCTAAGCCTAAGTTACCACCGCCTATACAAGGATAGTCGGAAAGGGGGTACTAAACCACGGGCCACTTAATGTATCACTGATGATTGTTTTAAAGAAAGTGTAAAATTTAAAAAAAAAGCTACGCAATATGATTTTTATTTTAGTTTTTTCAAAAATTCTTCACCCCTGCTTTAGTTACGAATTCAGAAAATGGACCTTCTAATCCGTGACCCCAAATATGACCTAAAATGTAAACACAGTTGATCATAGCTGAGGATTGATAGATTTAGCATATTTTTTATGAAATCTTTGAACAGCTATTCCTCTTAAACTATTGACTTTTGGGGAAAGTTGTAGAACAAAAGTTATCCATTATTATGGGTACTTTAACACTCTTGTGCCTTATTTATTTATTTATATACTCTTTATTGTACACCAGGTTAACACAACACGAAAAACTATTTAAATACAAAAATGCACAATGGGCGGTCTTATCGCGCAAGGCGATCTCTTCCAGACAACCTTTGGATGGACTGGAAGAATGGAAAGTGAAAAACGAGCAATCTAGGTGTACCTACAAGTACACTACGTACCTACATAATATTACTTTAATTTATTGCCTTAGTACCCTCTTTCCGACTAACCTTGTATACACCCACAATACCAAGGGTATTTTTAATGCATTGCTAACCTTAGAGACAAAGTTGAAAAGTCTCATGTGCCTGTAATTTCACCAGCACCCATACCCTCCAAACCAGAACACAGCAATGCTTCTTTACGGCAGAAATAAATACGGTACTAGTACGCTTGGTGGTAGGATCTATACAGTCCACCTGACTAGCTACCACCCTCAAATTGAAGTCCGGCACCAAACAGTTTATTGTGTTCCGTCGTGTGTTTGTGAGAGCCAGAGGGGTATAGGGGACTCCTTCTATATCTCTGTTCCTTGGATTCGTGTACTACATCTTAGACCCTGTCTACACTTACTATCAGATGAGACTAGGGCCAAACGCGATCAAGTCCAGAATAAAAAAATAAACTTCCCCACGAACAAGGAGCTCTTCGACTATTAAAAAGTTTTTACCGTTTTGTACAAATTAGAATAGAATAGAATATACTTTATTGTACACCAAAATTGTAACACAGCTCTTATACAATAACAAACATTAAAGGGTACAATTGCGGTCTTATCGCTGATAGCGATATCTCCCAGGCAACCTTTGGATGAACAGGAAGTCAATGAATAAGATAGAGGGGGTAGTCCATGGTGTACTGCTGCAAAATATATATTACACACCATACATAGACATAATACTTACATATAGGTATATATATATACATTTATAAATATTGAATTATATTAGAAACTAACGCAAACAAACAAAAAATGTATTTGTATCTACATTTCCTCGCAACACTTCTAAGAACCAATAGATTTACATGTAACATGCAAATTCTCTGGGAGCAAAAAGCAGGCTTCACAAAAATGCTGTTTACCAGCACCACGTACCAGCAACTGATAGTAGCTACTGGTTTTTACTAATGAAGTACTAGAGGAAATATAGGGAAAGGTATTTAAATGAACTGTTTTGCTGTTTAACGTCTTAATTAATATTTATGTTTGTTCATTATGTAATAGCTCATAGATTTCTTGTTTATTTATGAATTAATTAGCACTTTGCCGGTGACTTCTACTGCGTAAATTTTACCCCCTTATGGGTAGAATTTCCAAATATCCTTTCTTTGGATGCTTACGTTACAAAAAGGAATCTACTGTCCAAATTTCATGTTTCCAGCTTCAGTGGTTTAGGCTCTGCGTTGATGAATCAGTCAGTCAGTCAGGACAAGTAATTATAATAATGTAGATAGATGTAAGCGAGATGTTCCCAAGGAGGGTTGATGTCAGGCAGGCGGCCGGTCATAAAACAATAAGCCAAAACATCTAACAACATGGATTTATGAAATACATGTTGTGCCGACCCCACCTAGTGTGGGATGAGGGCAGGAAGATGAGATAGATGTAAGCGAATTTTGAATCGAAAATACAACCTGTCCTATAACATTTTGTTTTATTTTTTTGCGCGATGCACAAATTGTATCATACATAGATATGAATAAAGTTTTCAATTTAATTAAATAGTATGTGCGATACAAGTATTTTCAATTCCAAATTCATTTACATTAAACGTTACGTTTACGTTTAGTAACTCGACAGCATTCGTGGTAGCGACTGACTACTAACTTCAAGTCTTTGGAGTTAGTTCTGCCTAGCCTTTTGCCAACTATGTTGGGGTCAGCTTCCAGTCTAACCAGATGCGGCTGAATACCAGTATTTACACGGAGCGAATGTCATCAGACCTCAACAAGCCTTTAGGAAAAAGTCATAAATTACACAAATTATTAAAATAAACATATTTAATCTTGCGGTTTGCAAAAATCAATAAAATTATATCTATAAACAAGTAAGTACCTACCTAGTAACGTAAGATCGACTACCAGTTGCCAACTTTAAATTGGGGCAATCAAATCATCTTTCTTACATTATCTATGTACCTACATAATTATTTATGTACCTACATACATAATAACATTTCACTTGGCGAAATCAAAAGTTGGTTGTATGACCTCGAATTAAAAGTAGATCTCATAAAATTGACTAACGCACAATTTGAGATGTTACTACATGATTACGTGATGATTTTGCGAAATTTATGAATACCCTGTAATTATTTTGTAGATATCTAGAGGGTATGTATGTATGATGTTATGTAGTTTGCAAATTCTTCCTTTTAAGCGCGTGGCTAAATATCAATTGCCGTGCCCTTAGCGCGCGACTACGAATCGATAAAATAATACCTACAATAAATATATTAAGCTTTTTCAATACTTAGAGCTATGAAACTATTTTAAACCAAAACCTCTAACAACATGGATTTATGAAATACATGTTGTGCCGACCCCACCTAGTGTGGGATAAGGGCAGGAAGAAGAAGAAGAAGAGCTATGAAACAATTTTAAGTAATTGTTGTAAATCATATCTCTATTGAATAATCGTTTTAGTTGTACCACGCAGTTCATAGGACGAAAATAGAACAAAAAAAACCATGCATGTTCTCTGTCGCAGAAATACGACACGCGCGGTAGGGGCACGGAAATATTTGTCGCAGAAATGCGACTCAAGCGGTTAAAAGGTTAATAGATCTATTCAGCCCACATTCAGGATAAATGACGGCTTCGGGATGGCTTCGGGTGTCCCTCTCGTGTGTATCTTGTGTGGGCTGTTTCCCACGCCCACATTTTCCATCTAGACCTCAATATTTCGTCAAAATTGATCTTTTTCGCTTTACATCAGTCAATGGAAGTATGAATAAGACTTGAAAGGCTTTTCATGCAACACTTACGTGCCCATGCACTAACTTATAGTTACGCGTGTGTATTGGGGCAAAAATAGGTTATTATCTCTCTTCTCGCGGGTGTCACAAGGCGACTTATGAGCAGCAGCATCGTCAGTATCAGCATAATTAAATCACCAATCCGTTAAGGAAGCGTGGTGATTATTGTAGGCCGTATTAGGAGGTTGTTGTTCGGCATGTTTACGTGCTAATAATAGTGTATGTATGTGACTTTTTAGGCATAGTACGACACAACTTAAAGTGTACGTGCACCTGTCCGCACCGTACGCGCTGCAGTCGCCACATGCAACAAAAGCGATGAATGCGGCGACTGTGGCGCGTACGGTGCAGACAGGTGCGCGTTACCCTTAAGAAGTCGCATCGTAAATCTTCGTAAAACCCATCACTTCCGAACTGAATGCGATTTTAACAACACTAATGTTTATTAGTACAGCAGTCAAAATGATCTTTAAGCTGACGCAATAAGGTGTGAGTGGAGCGAAAATGAGCGACTATAGTCCGCGCGCAAGTGCTAGTCACCTCCTGGGGTATGGCGGTAGATAAGACAAAGCAAACTAACAGAGCGCGTCTATTGTTTTGAACCCTCCTCCTGCCGCTCTCATACCTCATACAGTGACTAGCATTTGCGCGCAGACTTCTTCTTCTTCTTGCCCTTATCCCACACTAGGTGGGGTTGGCACAACATGTATTTCATAAATCCATGTTGTTAGATGTTTTGGCTTATTGTTTTATGACCGGCCGCCTGCCTGACATCAACTCTCCTTGGGAATACTCGTTGAGCGTGGGTGACCCAATGTGTTGGCTGATATTATGCACTAAGTCCCAAAATTATTAATTTGAGCGCAGACTATAATATATATATATATATATATATAGAGTTCTTCGTTCAAGTTTCCTGATGCGACTTCTTAGTTTTGTCGTCTTCTTTGTCGTGTGGTTAGTGAGTAACCTGGTGTCAGAGTTAATGCCACCCATGGGCCTCTGACGTGGCTTCACATGCCGTCGAGATATATCGGCATGCCGGTTTCCTCACGATCTTTTGTGATAATTATACAATACGCACATGAATATGAAAAGTCAGAGGTGCGTGCCTTGGGTTCGAACTTGAGACCTATGACTTGGTAGTCCGACGGTCACACCACTAGGCTACGGTACTATAGAAGTTATTGGGATGACGTGATATCGGGATAGCGTATAATCCCTCGTTTACACCTAGGTATAAAACATGTTTTCTACAAGTACTTTCAGATACTTTTTCGAAAAAAATATTACAAATATACATACTTTAAGTAGCAAACAAGTATGTAGATCTTTAAAACACTTGTTTGAAATATGTTACACATGATCATTAAGTGTTAAGACTAAGTAATTCCTTCTAAAAAGACCTTTACACAATTTATTTTTACAACTTGTTTTTAGGTGTAAACCGGGGGTAAGAGTGTTCTTGCCTTTTGTAACATTTTATTCCATCACGGACTGCATGGTGCTAATGTGACACATCATAATTCATAGCCCTCTTTACGCAGCTTCTTCCGTAATGAATCTTCGAATGTCATTCAACCCTACTTGCTACACAACTGGGTAAGCAGTAAAAAACATTGCGTAACAAATGTCGGTAAACTCATGTTGCGTAATTATCGCGAGATGGCGCGTAATACTTGCTGGTTCGTGTTGTTTGTTACTTGAAGCTATTAGACGCGTATCCTGCTGTCTATCGCAGGATATAAGCCAAAGAATGTACTGTCCGCTGTCACCAAGAGAGATGGGATGGTGACTGTAAAGGTAACCGTTACGCACACATCTATACTAATATTATAAAGTTGAAGAGTTTGTTTGTTTGTTTGAACGCGCTAATCTCAGGAACTACTGGTTGGAATTGAAAAATTATTTTTGTGTTGGATAGTCCATTTATTGAGGAAGGTTTTAGGCTATATAACATCACGCTACGACCAATAGGAGCGGAGCATAAATTAAAAATGTTGCAAAAACGGGAAAAATGTCCACCCGTGCGAAGCCGGGATGGGCCGCTAGTATAATTATATGTAGATACTAGCGGACCTAGCAGACGTCGTCCTGCCCTAAAAATCTGGTGACATACCGACAGCAGAGACACCTACCGGGTCCAATTGTGAATCTAAATCACCCAGGGCGCCACCCAAACGCGTACAAAAAAAATCATTCAAATCGGTCTAGCCGTTTAGGAGGAGTTCAGTGACATACACACGTAGGTACAGTCGAATTATATATATGTATAAAGATATACATTTCCTTGCTAAAATGGGTCTGTCTATTGTTATATTAAATAGAGTTCACACAACGACATGTCAAGATATAATTTTCCAGTTTATGCTGACCTCGCATTGTAGGGAATTTCCAAAAAAAAAAACTATTTTCTATACTTTTGTCGAGTTATGTGAACATAAATGTATGGAACGATTGATTTTATTTTCGCGATTTCAGGGATGGTAATTTGAATAAAAAGTCTTGATACTTGTAATTTTTTTCTTTAATTTCTTCTTCATCTTCTTCCTGCCCTTATCCCACAGTAGATGGGATCAGCACAACATGTAATTTCATAAATCCATGTTGTTAGAGGTTTTGGCTTATTGTTTAATGTGACCCAATGTGCTTGCTGATATTATGCACTGGGTCCCAAAATGATATGCTGATATATGGTTTTTTTGCAATTTTATTGTAATGGAAAAGGAAACCTTGTTAAAATAAGTATGTTTATTAAAAATGTTTGAACAATAAAACATTAATCAGAACTGGAAAATGTATCAACTACAGTCATACTCGTTTTGACAAGTGACATGTTGACATTGCCATATGAAAACCACAATTTGTTATTAATTTTTAATGCCATGAGATTCTGGTTGACCTATAGTATATTTTTTTCATCTACGTATTTGGTTGGTAATGCGGCCGTATTATTTGCGTGTTACATTTAGCTGTGTCATAGACCCTGTAATGTTTTTTTTTGACATTAAGCATAGCGTTGTTCGAGACTAATATTTAATGTTAATAAAAATATAAGTAAGAAAATGCGAAACATATTTTTGTTGATAAATTACTTTATTAACACAAAAGTATCACACATTTAAAATTCATGTCAAATAAGTCAGGGCATTTTGTTTGTATAATGTGCGGAATTAAATCTTGAAATATGAAAAACAGCAAGGTCGGCAAGTAAATAAATGTAATATACAATATATTAAATGCACAAGTATATAGTATAATGGCAATAAATCATCGTCTGGGTAGGTTAGATTATTTTTTTTCACGTTCGTCAAATTAGTTTGCCAGATGTTTGAAAACGGTGGTAAAACAGTTCGAATATAATTAATTTATTGACAAAAACAAAACATAGGGACATAGTGGTGGTAGATATATATAATATGGTAAAAAATAGTTCCTCTAGTGATATTATCCAAGGAGGAAACTGAGGAATACGTATGTATGGAATAAATGCCGACCGCATTTCCTCTTTAGGCATCCACTAAGGAAGGATTTTTAAAGATTCCTCCCCTAAGAGGGTGAAAAAAATCACGCAAGCAAAGCTGCGTGCTGAAGCTAGTAATAATATATATTAGGTTTTTCGAGAACAGTCCAAATATAAATATATACAGTGATGAAATAAAATGGTGTGAAGTTGGTATTAAATAATTAATTAGGTAGTTATAAGATTTATACGACCAAATTAACAGTTAATTTGGATGTTTGTGCGTGTGAAGATTTGTGTTTGTAAATGCACCCACGATACAGAAGAAATCCTAGTGTGGGACAAAGTTTAAAAAAAAAAACCTTATAAGTGTCGGCTGTCGTAATCTACGTTCATTAAAATTTTGACAGTTGATATTAGAAATTACAGATTTTCATGGTATATTGACCTAGCTTGGTAGCTTCATAAGTACGTTTTTTTTCGTGTGGTTAGTGACAAACTTAGTGTCAGAGTTTATGCCGCCCATGGGCCTCTGACTTGGCTTCACAAGCCGTCGAGACATATCTCTCAGGCATCGGGTTTCCTCACGAAGTTTTCCTTCACCGTTTTTAAGCAAGTGATAATTACACAATACGCACATGAATCCGAAAAGTCAGAGGTGCGTGCCTTCGGTTCGAACTCGAGACCTACAGCTTGATAGTCTGACGGTCACACCACTAGGCTATCACGGCTAAGTATGTTTGTAAACAAGAACTACATGAGTATAATCAGTCCATTACTATCTCACTGCTGGGCATGGGCCTCTTAGAATGAGATGGGTTTAGGCTACCCCGCTGGCCTGGCGCGTGCTAGCGGACCACACAACATAAAGAACTTTTTGAAACGAATGCACAGCAGAACGGGAGCCCTCTCGCCTAAAACTTGAAGATCTATTTCACATGCGCAGTGCATATTTGACGACACGTTTGGTGCAGTGGCTGAGCGATCGGCTGCTGCGCTACGAGTGGTGGGTTCGATTCCCGCACGGAACAAATATTTGTATGACCTACAGATAGTTGTTCCGGGTCTGGATGTTTGTGCATGTGAAGATTTGTGTCTGTAAACGCACCCACGATACAGGAGAAATCCTAGCGTGGGGCAATGTTTTTATTAAAAAAAAAAAAAAAAAAAATATTATCTTTGTTTTTTTTTCAGATATATTTCGAGGCATATCGGTTTACCGCGACAATGCAAGCCTCATTATGTACGTCCTATTTTATTAGGTACTTAAGAATAACATTAAATATAAAGAAAAACATACATAAAAAAGAATTTAAAAAATTTCGACATCAGGGGACCGCTACACAATTGCACCGGCACGGATTCTCACAACAGAGGAATCAGTGATACTCCCAATCAATCCCCTCTAAACAAAGCAACAGCTGCTAACAAACCCACTGATTATGCGTGTCAAAGAAGGGCCGATCTTCTCAAAACGCACACCACACAAACCCATAAACAGCTACCGCCTCCCTCGAAAGAGGTCGACTAAGAACAACACCAATTCCCCCATTATAAAAATCGGCGCCAATGAAACGATACAACAATACCCAAATATCGAGATATGAGGTGCATTCGACCAATAGGTGAAATAAATCTTCCGAGACATTTGAGGCATTAGTTCGGAAGAGGTTGACTATAAACTTGACCTCATCACATTTGACCTCATACCATAATTGGCAAACTAAAGTCAGTGCCAATCTCTTTTAACATTACACACGTCACACATGTATCAAAAGATAACCAAAATCGTATCGTCATCGTGTCGCAATGAAATGAAAAAATGCGTACGACATAATTGCTTAAGATTTAGTAATAATTTTAAAGACGAAATAGTCCGTGTACAAGGTCGGTGAAATTGTATAAGAGGTAAGCCCGTATTCAGAAACAAAAATCAACTCTTACGCAGTACTGTTTTTTTTTTATTTGTTCATTTTGTCAAACCAGTTGTATCTGATGGTAAATAGTTACCATTGCCTATTACCACCACACGGACATTTCTGCGCGTCACGTCTCCACTCGACAACATTTGATGTTCAACTGCATGTTGCACCGAAACAAACAACAAGCCGTGCGTCATGTTCCGCGCGAGCTGGCACCGTGTTGCGCGTCAGTTGTTGCCTAGTGAATACGAGGCTTAAAGCTATCGCATAGCCGTATTCAAAGCAGTGCGCCCGAGCACACTGAGATCTTATACTAACGTTTGTGAATACGGGTGATATTAAATGATTACACAGGCTTTACCTACTATAAATGTATTACACAAACATCGGTCTAAAAAACGGTGAATCAAAAGCAGTTATAGTAATATTAAGAGATGGTGTTGCATAGAGGCGTCGGTGTACGTTTCTCTCGATTTTTTTTTTGTATTGAAATTCATGTATTTTTTTAGATAACAATTATTTCAGTTGCATTCATTATCAGATGTGTTTCATGCACTAAATATTATTATAAGACCTTTATTTAGTCATATACGTCACGTAACACACTGTACGGTACACGGTGTGTAACTGTACACTGACATCGTTGATGCTACCTTTTTTTTTTTTTTTTGTTGCAAAATCCTCATGGATGTCCCTCGCCCGGGGAAGGCGAGGGGGTCTGCCGGACTCTTATCGGCTAAAAACCAACGGTGCTCCTTCTCCTGACCGTTCGGCCGGGGTCGCGGGATTCGCAAAAGCAAGCACCGCAACCCGGTCGTTGATTCTACCTAGCTTTTTCACAATTATGTTATGCTTCCAATCTAATAAGATGCGGCTGAATACCAGTACTGTACACGAAGCGACTGCCATCAGACCTCCGCAACCCAGTTACAGGACAATGCCGATATTATATGCAATGCCGATGTTAGACCGGTTGTCAGACTTTCGGGCGTTTGACTTCCCGTAACGATTTTCATAGATATTCGTATGACACCAGGGACCGACTGTTTAACGTGCTTTCCAAGGCATAGAGAACCTATTGGGATTCAAGTATTTTATTTAGATGATAACATTTATTTCAGTTGCATTATCAGATGCACTTCATGCACTAGATATTATTATAAGACCTTTATTAAGTCATAATAATCTAATGTGTTGCGTGACATACACGTAGGCAATAAGTCCGTAGACCGTTAAGCTGGAATTAGACGGTTAATTTTTAGTTCACTCAGGAGAACATTCATTGGAGTGAATGTTCATTTTTCTTTCATTTCGCGTTCACTTTTGTTTAATTTTGTGTTCAAAATGAAACAAAAGTGAACGTGAAAACGTGACGCTTCATTCCGTGTGATAGAGGCTGAATGAAAACAAAATGAAAAACTGAAATGAACGAAAAATTAACGGTCTAATTTGTAATTTGTCTTTTTTTCTTTACCTTGCAATCTTTTATCTGACTTGAAGCAAATATCTGTATGCTATATAAATATTATCCCCCTTAGCAATAATCATTATATAAAGTTATGACAATCTTTTTTTATGACAACCTATATTGTCCCAATACTGGGCAAAGCCCCTAAGTTCTTCCATGTAGGTACTCTTTTCCACCGCCACCTCAACCCAGCCGTCGCCCCATTGATAGAGATGACAAGCGTCACACAAAAAATGTCTGGTTACACTGACGTTATAAAGCTCCGGCCAAACCTACGCGTCAGCGATGCGATATGCGTTAACAAGGCTGGAGCGAGGCGGGAGCGTTTACAACACGAAACTAGACGTACACACCTGCGTGACTACGGCGCGAATCACGAACTTCATTTGACACTATATGCGTGCGTCTCGCTCTGCTTACGCGGACGTCCCGCGTTGTCACGTAGGTGTGCATGGAGCCATAAGAAATCATGGGTAGCGTCCGTCGCGCGGATGACGCTACCGCTTCGCAGTCGCTTTAGTCGCGCAAAAGTTTGGCCGCAGCTTAACTTCACACAGCGATTATTAGTTAAACGTTTAATCTTTACTTAGTATAAAACAAAGTCGCTCCCGCTGTCTGCACGCTTAGATCTTTTAAATTATGCAACGGAATTTAATGCAGTTTTTAGTAATAGATAGAGTGATTCAAAAGGAAGGTTTATATGCCCCACATTAGTCTCTACATTGCATCCGTGCGAAGACGGGGCGAGTCGCTAGTGTACCTATAATTAACATAATCCCATTATATCCTTTCCAGGAACAAGGACATGAACATGTACTTGTCCTAAAATCAGGTTGATGAACCATTGCAGGAGCTATAATATTTATTTATAGCATTCGCCTATTGCGAGTTACACGGAAATGTGAATCGCTGATATAACTCCATCTGGTATAATGTTCATATAATCATCCAAGTATTAATTTCAAAACATTACTTCTGCATATCAACACAAGCATTAGAATCTCGATGGTATTCACAGCGATAGTATAAAAAGTGAATATAGCTGAATTACTTTTACCGTTTGGGAACGTTCTGGCTTCTTTAACCGACTTCCAAAAAGGAGGAGGTTACTATGTTCGTCTGTATGTATCTTTTTTTTTTTTTTTTGTGTATGTTCATCGATATTTTCGCCAATTGTGAACCGATTTTGATGATTCTTTTTTTAATGGATGGGGTATACTTCGAAGTTGGTCCCATTTAAATTTGGTGAAGATCTGATGAAGAACTTCGGAGATAGACAATGGAACTCCTCAATGACGAACAGTACGCATATTGTGATGATGTGATTATGTTACGAGCAGCGTCTTTAGTAGGTCCAACCAAGTTTTAATTAAGGCCACTAAAAAGAAAAAAATAAAAACTTATTTACAAAAAATTTAAACCGACTTCAAAAAGGATAAAATAATTACCATATAAAATTAACAGTTTCAGAAGTCGGTGCCTTCAATTTGGTTCAGCGTGGATCAGCACAGACTTCTGAAACTGTTAATTTTATATGGTAATTATTTTATTTCTGGATACGTTTGAATGTACTTTAGTTCCTTTTCAAACGGTTTTAATTAGCTTAATCTATACTAATATTATAAAGCTGAAGAGTTTGTTTGTTTGTTTGAACGTGCTAATCTCAGGAACTGCTGGTTGGAATTAAAAAATATTTTTTGTGTTGGATAGTCTATTTATCGAGGAAGGTTATAGGCTATATAACATCACGCCATGACTAATAGGAGCGGAGCATAAATGAAAAATGTTGCAAAACCGGGAAAAATGTCCATCCGTGCGAAGCCGGGACGGGCCGCTAGTTACGTATATTTGTTTGAATCAAATCCTGCGACAGATTTTTGAGCCACTTCTGCTCAACCAATTCTTCTGAAACTTCGCACACAAATTTAACTCCCATGACAATACAACATTATAATAATGTCAACCTTCAATCCTCAAATCCTGATGCTGCAGGGGTACTGCAAGATAAAACCGTTTAATTTAAAAGATTTTTTAAGGGTTTATTAAAGCATGTTTCTGGGCAAATACCTACGTATCAAAATGTACTCTACAGTGTGTCTTACGTCTTACAATAGTCATTTCTTCAATTGACTTCTATTATGAAATGATATTGTGCGAGAGGGTTCATCTTGCGGTCAACATGTGCTTTTGTTTTTTTTAGGCATTCAGACTGCATTGTTCCTTGTTGTTGTAGTGATGGCTAGCGCGACTGCTGATCGTGAGGTCCTGAGTTCGATCCCCAGGTAGGGCAAAGTGATATTGGGTTTTTCCGTGTGGAATTCCTCAGTAGCACTCGGAGTTTGGATTTGTGCCCGATTGATAGCAATAGGCTCGTCTCCTATTACAACGGTAAAATGAGGGTGTTACTATACACCGCCTAACACTTCGGGGAATATAGGCGTGTTGTTAGTCATTCAAATACACTATACTAGCAGTTGCTCGCGGTTCCACTCGCATCCTCCTGGGGAAACTACTTCATGTACCCAGATAAAAAGTCCTATGTGCTAGTCCAGGATACGATCTATCTGTGTGCTAAATTTCATCCAAATCTGTAGAGCTGTTTATGCGTGATGGAGTAAAAAACATGTTCACAAACTTTCACATTTATAATATTAGTGTTTGCATGTATTGGGGGGCTCGTGGCTAATTACCAACTGCGTGGATCATACGATTTGTGAGGTTAAACTGCGCTTGCCGCGATTAGTCCATGGATGGGTGACCGTTCGTTACACATCGATATCCCTCCGTGCCTCGCGGAGAGCACGTTAAAAGTCGGCCCCGGGTGAGTCGTTACTTGTAGTCAGAAGCCCGAAAGTCTGACAACCGGTCTAACCTTAGAATATCAGTATTTCCCCGTAACTGAGTTGGAGAGGTCTGATGGCAGTCGCTCCATGTAAAATACTAGTATTCCGCTGCATCTGGTTAGACTGGAAGCTGACCCCAACATAGTTGGGAAAAGGCTAGGCAGATATAGTATTTCATGTATTCAGCAGAAGCTCCATATGGGTGTTCTAAAAGACTGCTCCAATCCGTGGGCTCCAATGAAAGTTGTGGCTTATATTTGAAATCCCCACACTTGATCAAAGGAATGATCACTCAAGAAAGCTGACCATCCAATGATTTACCAGGTACCTTTAAACCACCCATGGGAAGAAAGTGGGTGGCTTGAAATCATACTGTCTATTAATAGATCAAGGAAATAAATAAATCAGTATTAGTTTTGAGCAATCATGGAGGTTGCATTAGAAAACATTCAAGTTGATTTGTTCAAGGCTATCAATGATTTACGATCAGTATACGTAATATTTAAGAAGATGTGCGTCTTAGTATTGCCACCTGGGTTAACGATGTTAGAAGAATTTGAATTTGATGTTTCTTTGAAGAATGTTGCATAATATTTACGTTTTTTTTTTTTAAATTTGCAGACTGTCTCGTTTGTCTAGTGGTGATAAACGTGACTGCTGATCGGGAGGTCCTGGGTTCAATCCCCAGGTCGGGTAAACTGTTATTGGGTTTTTCCGTGTGGATTTTCTCAGTAGTAGCCCGGAGTTTGGATTTGTACCCTATTACATGGGCCTTAAAGATAACGGCGAAATTGAGGTGTTACTATACACCTCTGCCCAACTCTTCTGGGAATATAGGCGTGATATTATGTTTAAAACCAAAATGTATTACTTTTCAAAATTTTAATGGTATAAACACCATATGGCTACTTGAATTATTACACAGCGCCCAAACGAAAAGATCATCAAGATTCACACATAAAGATGGCGAAACTCGCACTTCAATGACACACTGATCTCAAACGCGTACAACAATTTGTCACTGTTAATATTACACTTTCCATATATGTAGCAAAAGTGTCAATTTAGTGTCGTCTTGTTCATGTAATGCAAAGTAACGTTACTGTTAACTGCGTAACGAGGCGTGGTCAAACGACCGGTTTTGAGCTGGTACTCCTGCGCAAGATATGCTGAAGAAGTCTCTCCGAACATACCTGCATGTTGAGGACGGCTTCCAGTCTGAAGCAGATGCGGCGGAATATCAGTTAATAACATAAACATAACGTCACGCCTATATTCCCCGAAGGGTTGGGCAGAGGTGTATAGTAACACCCTCATTTCGCCGTTATGTTTAAGTCCCATGTAATAGGGGGTGAACCTATTGCCATTAAACAGGCACAAATTCAAAGTCCTGGCTGCTACTGAGGAATTCTATACGGAAACATCCACTAACACTTGCTCGACCTGGGAATCGAACCGAGGACCTCACGATCAGCAGTCACGCTTGCTACGTCTAGACCAATGAGGCAGTTATTCTAATGGGGTACTCTAGAAGATATACCTACTATTTATATTCTCCAATCCATACATTATAATCTGTGTGATTTATAATCAGTTTAACCAATCTAGAAGTAGCTTGCCGTAGGCAGAGCCTGAAATAAACTGAGATCGAAAACACTAGATGATCTGGAATCAAATAAATCTAAAGCTAGAACAACAAACAAATGACCGAATAGAAAAAAAAAATCTTATGGCTCATTCCTATAACTTACCGAGTGTTATCGGTTAAAAATTAAGACTAGTATATTGAAAGCAAAGACCAAAGCTTTGCATAGTAGACCCACGTTAGTCGCTTTCACAGGTAAAATTAGCTTATATGCCCAATTTGGCAATAAAAAATGCTACCATTGGTAAGCAAAATCGTTCCGTTTTTGGACACAGGAACCGGATAAGAGGATAAAAGGGCAAGTAACAATCAATCATCATAAGTAGGTAAAGTGGGCGCAATGCGTTGAATTGAGAATTTACAAAAATTGCTCAGTATCGCTAGGCTCTCGCGTAGCAATCGTCCTTTGCTGGAGGCGTGTGATTAGATTACCAATTTATCTGCAATAAATTTCTAATAAATTATGTATCCTGTGATGATTCAACATTGTATATTTTATATAACGTTTTGTAATACATTTCTTTGTAAAATAAGTCTTCTATATACAAGGTTAGTCGGAAAGGGGGTACTAAGCCGAAAGGGTGTTAAAGTACCCATAATAAGGGATAACTTTTGTTCTACAACTTTCCCCAAAACTCGATAGTTTAAGAGAAATAGCTTTTCAAAGATTTCGTAAAAAATATGCTAAAATCTATCTGTCCATAGCTATGATCAGTTGTTTTTACAATTTAGGTCATATTTGGGGTCACGGATTAGAAAAATAATTTTCTGAATTCATAACTAAAGCAGGTATGTTTTTTTTTTGAAAAAACTAAAATAAAAAAAAAAATTCATGCTAATAAAAATTATAGAATTTTGAAATTTTAACACTTGCTTTGTAATAGTCATCAGTGATACTTTAGGTGGCCCGCGGCTTAGTACCCCCTTTCCGACTAACCTTGTATATATTATTTTGACGTTTTCTTCGGCCTGATTTTTGTTAATATATTAAACTAAGATTTGAAGTATTAGATTCGTTTATATTGGCAATATGAATTATGCAATTCATAAAGTATCAGTATCATTTACTTTTTTTATTATGCGTAACAGCAGTGATGGTCTAGTGGTGTAGCCGTCGGACTGCCAAGTCATAGGTCTTGAGTTCGAACCTAAGGCACGCACCTCTGACTTTTCGGATTCATCTGCGTATTGTATAATTATCACGGGTTAAAAATCGTGAGGAAACTGGCATGCCTGAGAGATATTTCTCGATGGCATGTGAAGCCGATTCAGAAACCCATGGGCGGCATATATTCTGACACCAGGTTAGTCACTAACCATACGAAAAGATGAAGATTTCACAAATATATATACGCTTAATAAAAAAATCTAAATTTAAAATATCCGGTGCTGTCGCAAAATTATCGAATACAAAATGTAAAACACCTGTCACATCCACGTGAAGAAAGAAGATGTATTCTTCTACGACCGCAAATAAATTATAATTTTAGGCCTTTTTAAGTACCTAGGTCCAATTTAATAAATAATTTATCCAACAAAATGATTTATCGATGATGTAACGAGTAGACTTTTAAATTATACACAACCACCAATTAAATATGTATAATTTATTAGTGTTTGCACGCCACGTTTATTTTGTAGATTACCTAGATTACACGCAAATAAAAATGGCTGGTTGAATCTGGTAAATTATTGTTAGTAGGTACTAATTAATGTCGTAAATTACTCTAACTCATAAAACTGACGGGCTGCGGTTAGTGTTGTAACAAATGATCGATATCTTTATTTTATTTTCTATAAATGCACATTTAGTAGATAATCCCGAGGATTAAAAATTTATCAAGAATAGAATAGAATATACTTTATTGTACACTAAAATTGTAACACAGCTCTTATACAATAACAAACATTAAAGGGTACAATGGCGGTCTTATCGCTGATAGCGATATCTACCAGACAACCTTTGGATGAACAGGAAGTCAATGAATAAGATAGGGGGGGTAGTCCGTGGTGTACTGCTGCAAAATATATACTACACACCATACATAGACATAATACTTACATATATATATATATATATATATATATAAATATTGTAATATATATGTGATATATAATTATGTGGTAGGGAAACCAGGTAGATTGGTGATGAGGTACCAACTTATGAGGAATTAGAAACGTGTTGAGAGATGAAAGTTAAATGATATTTAACTAATTTTTTAAAAGAATCCAGTGACTGGGCTATCAAGATAATGGGCGACTGCCTATCATATAAAAATACTCATTTTTGAAAGATTGAATAGTACGTGTTAAGGTTAGAAATGTGTATTTTTAACCATTCTTTAAGCAAAATGAATGTTTCACTCTCATTTCGCCGTTATATTTACGTCCCATCTAATAAGGGGCGAGCCTGTTGCCATCAACCGGGCACAAATCCAAACTCCGAGATGCTACTGAGGAATTCCACACGGAAAAACCCAATAACAGTGTGCCCGACCTGGGAATCAAACTCAGAACCTCACGATCAGCAGTCGCGCTTGCCACCACTAGTCCAACGAGGTAGTTAATCAAACAGTTTAAGTTCGTTTACTTTTTATACATTACTAGCGGCCCGTCCCGGCTTCGCACGGGTGGACATTTTTCCCGTTTTTGCAACATTTTTAATTTATGCTCCGCTCCTATTGGTCGTAGCGTGATGTTTATAGCCTATAACCTTCCTAGATAAATGGACTATCCAACACAAAAATAATGTTTCAATTCCAACCAGTAGTTCCTGAGATTAGCGCGTTCAAAAAAACAAACAAACTCTTCAGCTTTATAATATTCGTATAGATTTTAATGATTGGACTATAGAGGCGATCATCTTCTTTTATCCTCTTTACCAGAACTCAAGTAGAACGTTCAGCAAGTCTTATAATCAGCAGTTCTTGACAAAGTAACCAGATTTAAATTATAACAAAGATAACTACAGTTCCCATAATGCTTGAACCTACAACCTTGTACGTTTCAGGTAATGTGAACATTATATGACATTTGCGGGCGTGTCAGCCTTGATCGTTGACATATACCGGAGCTTGGGGTCATTGACATTTAGGTTTTAATGCACTTTCATACATTTAAGTACTTGTCTTTTTATTTATTTGCTTTATTAAGAGGATTTTACTGTAAACGACAGTCTCTTTCGGTCGGTGTCTTGTTTTTGTTGGTTTGATTTTCATTGATTGTCATTTCCCTGTATGTCATTCCCCTGTACTGTATGGGTCATGATGGCGGCCGTCTGGGTTATACTAAAGTTGACTCCAAACATACCTAAGGAACTAGGAGAATGACTCTTACAAGGTTAATCGGGAAGGAGGTAACCAAACGAAAGGGTACCCCATAATCCTTACTAATATTATAAACGCGAAAGTTTGTATGTATGGATGTTTGTTACTCTTTCACGCAAAAACGGCTGAACGGGTTTGGATGAGATTTGGCACACAGATAGACTATGCCCTGGATTAACACATAGGATACTTTTAATCCGGGTACATCAAGTAGTTCCTCTAGGGTGCGGGTGAAACCGCGGGTAATAGTCTAGTAATTAATATTTTTTATAGTACAACTTTCCCTTCCTTTTTTTTCTATTCGTACGTAACCGGGTGGTTATTGGCGAGACCTGAAGGGTCTCCAACCAAGTACAACTTTTCCCAAAAAGTCAATAGTTACATAGCTGTTGTAAGATTTTAAGTTACATACCTATTAAGTTATATTTGGGGTCACGGATTAGGTACTCTATTTTCTGAATTCGTAACTAAATCGTGATTCACGATTTTATTAAATATATTATAGAAAAGTAAAGTTTAAAAGCATGGAACTAAAAATAATTAAATGTTGAAATTTTTAATTTTTTTTTTTAAACAATTATCATTCATACTTACTTAAAGTGGCCGTTGGATTAATATGTAGATATGTTTCACACTAACCTTGTACATTACAATTTTGGCTTTACACACTGAAAAAAACATATAACTACTACCATCTAATGTAACCGAATTCAGGTCAATATCTTTATATCTTTCATCTTACACACAGCGGATATGAATTAATTATTATCTATAGATCAATATTTGCGAGTATCCGCTCAGCTGTCACGCGAGGACAAACATAATAAGTATGTAGATCAGGTTGTACGCACTTACGAACAATTACTAACGCTGATTAGAACCAAACTAAAACAACCAATTAATATGCAATAAAAAAAATAACAGCGTTAATTGAATGAGTCAGTTTAACTCCGTCATGAAAGCAAATCTTGCAAAAAATTACCAGTCCCCCCACAACTCCCTAAAATGGATCGGCGATCAAACATCATCTTCCTGCCCTGGTCCCAAGTTACTTGGGGTCGGCGCAATACGTTTTTCTCTTCCACTCTTCCCTGTCAGCCGTCTCATTATCATTTACTCCCTTATCTTTCATATCCTCCCTCACACAATCCATTCATCTTTTCTTAGGTCTCCTTCTCCCCCTCCATCCATCAACATTCATATTCATCACTCTCTTAGTCACATGTGTTTCATCCCTCCTCATCACATGCCCATACCAAGACAAACGCTTTCCTTTCAACTTTAAATCGGCGATCAAGCAAAGCTGAATAATTTAAATCTAGATTCTAGTTTAAACTGTCTCGTTGATCTAGTGGTGGCAAGTGCGACTGCTGATAGGTAGAGCCTCATCGGGCAAAGTGTTATTGGGTTTCCCGTGTGGAATTCCTCAGTAGCAGCCCGGGCTTTGGATTTGTGCCCGGTTGGCGGCAATAGGCTTAAACATAACGGCCATTCCTTGCGAAGTATGTGCGGTGTAACTTTGAATGATAGATTGAGAAATGAAGAGATTAGACAAAGTTGCGGTTTAAAAGATGATGTAGTGACAAAAATTGAAAGGAGTATGCTTAGGTGGTTTGGCCATGTTGAGAGAATGAGTGATAGATAACCACACACAATTCCCACGCTTAATAAAATGATTAGTTTTAACGGTTAGAAAGAAACTTCTGGTTGTTATATTGGCGTAATCCCTATCTTGCCTTTTATGATAAACACGGGATAAGTAGAGGTGTCCTATTATGTGAAACACAAGATGAGTAAAGGTACCCTTTTATGATGGACACAGGTTGAGTAAAAGTGCCCTATTATGTGAAACACAGGATGAAAACAGGTGCCCTTTTATTATAAACGCAGGAAGAGTAAAGGTGTAGTATTATGTGAAATAGGTTTTTTTCTCTATTCGTCTGCTTGTAGATGGTCTTGCGGACTGTTTCTACGTAACCGGGCAGGTATTGGTGAGACCTGAAGGGTCTCCAATCAATGGGGACGAGAGTTTAACCTAAGCTAACTACTACTACTAGTACTAACATCATGACTACTAGCAACAACAGCACTAAGGGCGACCCCTAATAGGACTCGGACCTCGGCTTAGGGCGATGCTGGCAAGAGGAGTGGGAGGGAGACAGTGGTGTGACGTAGAACAGGATGAGTATAGACGCCATTTTATGATGAACACAGGATGAGTAGAGATGCCCTATTATTTGCCTGCAACACCCATTAGGAAAGTGGGGATGCCCCATTTTCTGCCGCGAACTACACTGCTGTACTCCAGAAATTATTACTAAGTACTCTTGTGTAAACAAACAGAAATCAACTTCCTTTAAGTTCGCTCGTGATTAATAGTCCGTGATTGTCTTATCCTGGCAGTATCTCGTGATCTATATGTGAATGAAGTTTTAATTATTTAGTGTTGTTGCAATGTGTCATACTGTTTGGGATGTAGGAAAGTGTTTGGAGGAGCCACGATAAACAAACAATATAAATGACAATACTTTGGACGCCTTACTGTAGGGGCGGCCTTAGCCATTGCGAGGGTCTCGGGTAGATATTTGCGAGGCCCTTGTCTTTGTGGAAATAGTTTTAATGATGATGCTCGATGAGAAATACAAAGTTTTATAATGCGCGACGTAAGGCGCCAGCTACCCAAAGATTGTTGGACCGACGATATACAAAAAATAGCGGGCAGAGACTGGATGGAGTTGGCGAAAGATAGGGAAAATGGAGACAGTTGGAGGAGTCCTATACCCAAGATGGGACCATTTAATTTTCTTTCTTATGTTATTAAGTTTAAGTTATGGAATAACAAAGGCTTAAATAAATAATTATAAGGCGCCAGCTTCAAATAAACATTAGCAGGTACTAATTAGTAGGTACCTAATACTTTTTAGTTGGGTTTTGGCGCGAGTGCGCGAGGCCCCTGCAACAGCGAGGCCCCGGGTGGTTGCTCTACTCGCCACCCCTAATGGCCGCCCCTGCTTTACTGTCATATATTTCCATGTCACGTCTAACCCATAGCCTCCCATTACACTACAGGGGGTCGTACCTAATGATGGGAATACAACTGTATAAATTCAATCTTTCTTTTTGAGGCATATTATATCGTATTTGATGGCCATTAAGTACAATCATGACCCTATGATCTTTTATTTACGACGCTGAGGGAAAAGGCCTGTTACATAGTATACGTGAGTAGTTACTGAATCCGATAGACCTTCTTTGATTTCTAAATAGTAACATATTTCTAGCATAACATCACGCCTATATTCCCCGAAGGGTTGGGCAGAGGTGTCTAGTAAAATTCTAATTTCACCGTTATGTTTCAGTCCCATGTAATAGGGGGCGAGCTTGTTGCCATCAACCGGGAACAAATCCAGATTCCAGGCTGCTACTGAGGAATTCCACACGGAAAAACCCAATAACACTTTGTCCGACCTGGGGATCAAACCCAGGACCTCACGATCAGCAGTCGCACTTGCCACCACTAGACCAAAGAAGCAGTTTCTAAATAATAATAATAATGTCTATATTCAGCAGTTTATGGTGACATACTAACGGAGATAGTTGAAGAAGCTTAACCGACTTCTTAATTTATAGGTAGAAGTAAAATCTGGATCCGATGCCACATCCAGTGCCTTCGCAGCTCGCGTCGGTTGCAGCTACCGGAACTGGCAGCCGGACTCGTTTGAAGGGCGCGCGATCGCCTCTCTCCACCTCAGTAAACTGCGTGCTAGTATAATCTTTTTTTCCATATAGACTTAAATTTTTAAGGTACTCGTGGCTAGTTAACAACCGCGTAGATCATACGATTTGCGAGGTTAAGCTGCGCTAGCCGCGGTCAGTCTGTGGATGGGTGACCATTCGCTACACATCGAGACGCCTCCGTGCCTCAGAGAGTACGTTAAACAGTAGTTCCCGGTTGTCATACGAATACCTATGATAGTCGTTACGGGACGTCAGAAGCCTTTTTTTTTTTTTTTTTTTTCCTCGTTGGAAAATCCTCATGGATGTCCCTCGCCCGGGGAAGGCGAGGGGGTCTGCCGGACTCTTACCGGCTAAAAACCAACGGTGTTCCTTCTCCTGACCGTACGGCCAGGGTCGCGGGATTCGCAAAAGCATGCACCGCAACCCCGGCTGGTCCCGGTCCGCCAACCCATGGCGGACCTCTCCTCTGTGGGGGACGTCAGAAGCCTGAAAGTCTGACGACCGGTATAACCTTAGGATATCGGCATTGCCCTGTAAGCCCTCGTTCGCACGAGAGCTTTTTCAACGCGCGTTAAAAAAGCGTCCAACGCGCGCAATAGAAAATCTGCGTTAAAAAAGCGCTATCATGTGAACACATATACGGCTTGCTATTTGTTGTATTAGAACGCTTTTTTAACGCGCGTTTAAAAACCTCTCGTGCGAATGAGGGCTAACTGGGTTACGGAGGTCTGATGGCAGTCGCTCCGTGTCGAAGCTGACCCCAACATAGTTGGGAAAAGGCTAGGCAGAACGGACTTGAATTTTTCGATGTTAGTAGGTAATACGTTTTTTTCAGCCATCAGCCTTGATTGGTTGATATAGATTATACGATCCAAAATAATGGTATGATTGAAATTGGCACTGTTTGGATCTGAAAAGATATTCTTATCCCGATTACAAAAATGCAGATTTAACTCCGGTTTCAATGGCTAAAACCGAATCGTTTTCCTTACCAATGGTAGCATTTTTTATTGGCAAACTAGGGATAAGTATAAATCAATTCGTCAGCTAATTTCGGTCTTATATACAAAGATAAGGGACTGAATGATAATGAGACGGCTGACAGGGAAGAATGGAAGAGGAAAACATATTGCGCTGACCCCAAGTATCTTGGGACCAGGGCTTGGGAAGATGATGATATAAAGCTATACGGTCTTTGCTTCATTATTGGTAAAGATAGAAGAGTTTTAACTTCAACCAATAACGCTCGGCCGAGTCATATGGTTTATCATAAAAATCGGCATTAGTTGCATTAGGGTAAGCAAGATTATCTGATAATAATTATATAGCTCAAAGACGAGTATCTTTGCATAATTTTATTTTGTTAATTGACGCCATAATCGTTTAGCAAACTACATGAAGCACTCCAATCCCTCTAGAACGCCAACCAACGCGAGGTTACCAGATAATCTTCTGGTTTAAAGAGAGGCTGTTGGAGTCTGCAAACTAAATGTAATGTATCAAAGACAGTTCTGTCTAGCTTTTCCCAACTATGTTGGGGTCAGCTTCCAGACTAACCAGATGCGGCTGAATACCAGTATTTTACACGGAGCGACTGCCATCAGATGTCCGCAACCCAGTTACTGGACAATGCCTATATCCTAAGGTTAGACCAGTTGTCAGAATTTTTCGGATTTCTGACTTCCCGTAACGATTGTCGTAGGTATTCGCATGACACCCGGGACCGACTGCTTAACGTGCTCTCTAAAGCACGGAGGAGTTCCAATGGTTAAAGAACGGTCACCCATCCACGGACTGACCGCGGCAAGTGCAGCTTAATCTCGAAAATGGTATGATCCGCGCGGTTGGTAATTAGCCAAGACCCCCCAATCTTTCAACGACAATGTATGTTATAAACTTAGTAAGCTTGATTGAGACAAAATGAAAGCTACTATGTCTTATTTCTATTCTTTTGATCAAAGTAGTATAATGTTTAATACCATGGTGAGTATTCTTTTGTGTTTAGCCTATTAGTTCTTCAAACAAATCAAAAGCAATAATGACAGTATGTCATCACGTCTGATAATCGCGTCGCAGTGGCGCGTGCGACTAATCCTAGACATACGCAACGTCATGTCGCAAGCGGAACACCGCTCGGGAGAAGGAAACTGCGCGTTAACATGCCTTAGCATTGCGACATTTTGTGACACTGGCGATTTTGTGCCGACAAGTGACATTCTGATTTAGTTATCTTGTCGATCACCTTACAGGGTGCCGAGGACTTACAGAGATAGTGAGAGAAGAAACTACGCTACCATTACGACATGCAGTGACACCGGCGATTGTGTAAAGTGACGATCTAGAAGATTCTACGACTGATAAAGAAAAGTTAACAACGATTTATTCCTCGTGTGGGGACGGGGAAGATCACGATGCCGGGGTTGCGGTGTAAGCTTTTGCGAATCCCGCGACCCCGGCCAAACGGCCAGGAGGAGGAACACCGTTGGTTTTTAGCCGGTAAGAGTCCGGCAGACCTCCTCGCCTTCCCCGGGCGAGGTATATCCACGAGGATTTTCCAACAAGAAAAAAAAGGGCCATCGCGACCAAGACAAGAATAAAAAACAAAAAATACATTCGACAACTTATTTATCGATACGTATTCTATAATATAGTAAAGTTTAATTCACAAACAGTAGGACTAGTAAAAGTATGGTGTGAATGAAGGACGCTTGGCCGGATGTATTGCGATATCAACCGATGCATATACTCATAATAGTCTAGGTTATGTAGTAAGCCTGGGGCTTCGGTCGCACGGGTTTAGGACCTTTTAACGTGACACGACTTTTTGTTGCGATACGGTCGCACTAAGTCGCAGTTGTATAGCTATAGAAATGCATTTAGGAATACGTAGATAAAAGCGCGTCAACGCAGTATTCAGTGTCATAGCAGCTTCTGCAGTGATAGTTATACAGATAAAGCATCTATATCGATGAATAATAAATGCAATGCCGAGAATATTATACAATTTTTGGCCAAGATTCACTCAAATAGTGCTGCGAGTTTGTCACAGTTTATCATCGACAATCTTCTTCTTCTTTTCGTATGGTTAGTGACTAACCTGGTGTCAGAGTTTATGCCGCCCATGGGCCTCTGACGTGGCTTCACATGCCGTCGAGAAATATCTCTCAGACATGCCGGTTTTTTCACGATGTTTTCCTTCACCGTTTTTAAGCAAGTGATAATTATACAATACGCACATGAATCCGAAAATTCAGAGGTGCGTGTCTTAGGTTCGAACTCGAGACATATGACTTGGCAGTCCGACGGTCACACCACTAGGCTATCACTGCTATGACAGTAATCGTTTATTTAACAACGAACGTTCATTGATATCCAGATCTTATCGCTACCATTTATGCTTGAGTATACCTACATAGGTAATAATAAAACCATTCATTCAAATAAAAACTGCCTCGTTAGTCTAGTGGTGGCAAGAGCGACTGCTGATCATGAGGTCCTGGGTTCAAGCCCCTGGTCGGGTAAATTGTTATTTAGTAGCAGCCCGGACCTGTGCCCACTTGATGGCAATAGGCTTGCCCTATTATATGGGACTTAAACATAACGGCGAAATGAGGGTGTTACTATTACTATACACCGCTGCCCAACCCTTCGGGGAATACTGGCGTGATGTTATGTTATGTTATTCAAATAATTTTGTGCAGCGAAGATGTCGCGCGACTATATCTCTGCGAAAAGTCGCCATGTGTGTTACAGCTCTTAGGAATTTTGACAAGTAGCCGGCTTGCCTTGCTCTATGGTTCTCGGTTACGAGTACGATCGGAAAGGACCCTTTCGTGGATGTCGTAAGAGCTGACTAAGGGACTGTGAATTTGTACTAATGCTTGTTTTGAATGCCTTTGTTACAGCGACCGCTTCAGGGTAGATTTCGTAACTGCGATTAGCTAATATCTAAGCTGCAGTGTCCTATGAAATTTTAAGATTGTTTTGCAAAATCGCGGCATACCTAGTATTCTTTTTTTTATAAATCTTTGCCCCACAAATTTTCACATGTACAAACGCCCAGACCCGGTACAACTATCTGTAGGCCATACAAATATTTGTACCGGGCGGGAATCGAACCCACGACCCGTAGCGCAGAAGCCACTGCACCAAACGTGTAGTCAAAAGATGCCGAAAAAGTTCACAAACTAAATTAGAATTAGAGTATTGCTATCTCTTACTAACAGATAGCGCGAGAAAAGGACGGTGATAGACAAGAACTAAGTTAGAGATGTAAAACCGTGTTGTCTAAATTTGTATGGAAATTTTAGTTCAACTTAATTTGACAGCTCTTATTTACATCCGTCTCTTTCTTTTTTTATCAGAGTGAAAAAGATGGCAATATCCTAAATTTTTTTTTGTGCATCCATCTACTTCTGTAGTATTATGTCTAGTGGGATGATTGACTCCGAAATAAACCGAGCATTTCCGAGGGTTACTAGCTGTTTCCCGCGGGTTCACTCGCATCCTATGGGAACTACTTCATGCACCCGGATAAAAAGTATTCTATGTGTTAATTAAGGATATCGTCTATATGTGTACCAAATTTCATCCCAATCCGTTTAGCCGTTTATGCGTGAAAGAGTAACAAACATACTTACATCTACAAGGTTAGTCGGAAAGAGGGTACTAAACCGAAAGCATGTTAAAGTACCCATAATAATGGATAATTTTTGTTCCACAACTTTCCCCAAAACTCGATAGTTTAAGAGAAATAGCTGTTCAAAGATTTCATAAAAAATACTCTAAATTCTATCTATCCTCAGCTATGATCAGCTGTGTTTACATTTTAGGTCATATTTGGAATCACGGATTTGAATCTCAATTTTCTGAATTCATAACTAAAGCAGGGATGAAGAATTTTGGAAAAAACTAAAATAAAAATTAATTTTCATGGAAAAAAAATCGAATTTTGAAATTTTAACACTTGCTTTAAAATAGTTATCAGTGATACTTAAAGTGGCCCGCGGCTTAGTACCCCCTTTCAGACTAACCTTGTATACATACAAACTTGCGCGTTTATAATATTAGTAAGGATTGTCTGCTCTACCGATCTATTCCCGTGTCAAAATCTACGGCGGCTGCGCATTCTTTTTCCCTTTCGTCTCAAGTCGCACAAACATAGCTCAAATGTATGGTGAATCAGTGAAGGCAATTTTAATCTATACATACATACAAAGTGTCAGTTTGTAATGTCAAAATAACAGCGTTTTACTAAATGCATATAATATGTACAGTACTTATTACAAAAATCTTTTTTTTTCTGTTTTTTTCGGCTAATCTCCGAAACGGCTGGATCGATTTTGACGGGACTTTCACTGGTATATAGCTGATGTTATAAGGAGTAACTTAGGCTACTTTTATTATGGTAAAAGAATAAGAATTAGGGATCCACGCAAAAAAATTAAAACCCATCCGACTTCTACGCAGACGAAATCGTGGACACAGCTAGTATATTATAATTTTAATTAATGAGCAAAATGCTTGGCCAGTTTCAGACTCAACTATACACTATAATGAATATCTACTCTTGAGGTGGCAAAAAAACTGCATTAAAATTTTCCATTTGAGTTCCAATATTAAAATTTTGAAGCTAACGAAACAGCAACGATGTTTTCTCAGAATTAATAATAACGAGTTTGGTGTTTTTTTTTAAATGTGGTGCCATACTTTGCACTTTTTTTCTTTTAAACAATTATAAAACAAGAAAAATGAATTTCCAGATTTCCTTCACAACAAAATAACAAAACTAGACCTATTAGTTTGTATTAAGTTGTTGAACCAGTTAATTGTCTGCATTAAAACATATGGATGCAATTAATACGTCAAGCTATGTAAATGTTGCTGTGAGATTCCGATCTATGGCAAATCCTAAAATATCTCAGCAAATCGTAAAAACAAAGTATGTATGTTAGAACATTTGGTGAATCCAAAAAAAGTCACCAGACTTGGCAGTCATTTTTTTTTCTAAATTTCTGGTTACTTATACGTTAATAGAATCGAATAACTACATAGTTTCAACAAACATGCCAAAAATATTTCATTTTAAACCCATAGAAATTAAGAATTAATTCAAGAATCTTTTTCATGATTTTCAAGGTGAATCTTTGGCAAAATTAGAAAACAAACGGCATTTTGGTACTGTACGTTACGGTATTCTAAATCTATGGACTTTCTGGAATATCTTAGATTTGCCATTGTTCGGGCATTTACTTTAACATAACACAAGGAATGTTGTAAGAATGTATGAAAAATTATTATAATTTAACAGAATGCGGAATACTATTTATTACCTTGAGATTTACCATGTAAGGAGAAGTTTAATAGATTTAATTGTGAACGTAAATTGTTGTGAATTATTTTTTATTAGACTATTAAAAAAAAACTCAATAAGAAAAATAATATAGGTAAGGTGGTTTAGGATAATTAAGAACATGTGTATATTGCGAAATTTACGAATTACTATTAAACCAGGCAATATTTTTTGCTCTGGGAACATCACATTACAATCATAATCTAGCATTATTACGTTGCAAGAGCAAAAAATATTGCCTGGTTTAGTAGAAATTCGTAATTTTCGGAATATTCCCATATTCGTAATTACGAACATGGGAATATTCCGAAAATTACGAATGAGGTTATTACCTTAAAGTATGATACGGCCCTAATCCAGCACTGTTCTGTTGGACTAGACATCTCCCACTAAATAATACGCGATCTATCGCTTTCCGCATCTAATCAAGATCAATAACTTTTCGTACCTTCTTCAGGACGCACTTCAATTTGAATAGCACCAATAGTATTCCTATTACATTGACATCAAGTTTTTACAGAGAAGCCCACGGTGCTATATTAGTTTACGATGTGTCAGAACCAAAGTCCGTAGCAAAACTGAATGAGTGGATGAGGAACTTCAAGTATACTCCACCAAGAAGAACATAGTCTGCTTAAATTTCGGCAATAACATTGACAAGCATATCATATTGGGACGCAGTACATAATATCAGCAAGCACATTGGGTCACCCCCACGACGGTGCTACGAGTATTCTCAAGGAGGGTTGATGTCAGGCAGGCAGCCGGTCATAAAACAATAAGCCAAAACCTTTAACAACATGGATTTATGAAATACATGTTGTGCCGATCCCACCTAGTGTGGGATAAGGGTAGGAAGAAGAAGAAGTATTCCTGTTACCGTTAGTGTGATTCGAACTGGTGCGCTAAATGGAATGACTCGCATTTTGTACTGAAAATACAGTTACAAATTTTATTACAAGCATTTTAATATAAGCCATTTTAAGGCCTTAGCTTGTAATTTTTTTTCTCTAAAGAAATTCAAAGCAACACAAGATAAACAAATCATTTATCTTAACATAACATCACGCCTATATTCCCCGAAGGGTTGGGCAGAGGTGTATAATAACACCCTCATTTTGCCGTTATGTTTAAGTCCCATGTAATAGGTGGCAAGCATATTGCCATCAACTAGGCACAAATCTGCTACTGAGGAATTCCACACGGAAAAACCCACTAACACTTTACCCGACCTGGGGATTGAACCCAATACCCGACGATCAGCAGTCGCGCTTGCCACCACTAGACCAACGAGGCAGTTACTTAATTTATCTTTACATAGTATAAAACAAAGTCGCTCCCGCTGTCTGTACGCTTAGATCTTTTAAACTACTCAACGGATTTTAATGCAGTTTTTCAGCAATAGATAGAGTGATTCAAGAGGAAGGTTTATATGCCCCACATTAGTATCTACATTGCACCCGTGCGAAGCCGAGGCGGGTCGCTAGTCTTCTGTAAAAATATAAACCGTTTTACTTAACCCTACAATGCACACCTGTCTTTTTAAGTTGAACAGATACGTCACTGAATAATTTCCTATTCCGGCCAATATAGTGACATTTACATTCTTTTTACTTTTACAGGATAAAGGCCACGGATTTTTTCCGTGTAAAAATTTACCCGGAACCGTTCTCTTGTCGACCCTTGTGGATTTATAACCTTTTAGTTGTTAATTTATGCTTTTATCTGACCTTGGTAACGCGTCATTTATTATTACTTGTACAGTCACAAGCAATAATATCTGCCTACCGACGTATTTAAAACCACCAATTAATAGCTTTTTGATCCAAACTGCGAGGATAAATATGTGACTATATGTTAGTAGGTACTGCCAGATGTAGTACACTCATTCAGTTTTGTTAGAACCAAAGTCCCTAGCAAAACTGAATGAGTGGGTCGAGGAACTTCAATTATACCCCACCAAGAAGAACATAGTCTACTTAGTTGGCGGCAATAAGATTGACAAGCATATCATTTTGGGACCCAGTGCATAATATCAACGAGAACATTGGGTCACCCGCGCGACAGTGCAACGAGTATTCCCAACGACGGTTGATGTCAGGCAGGCGGACGGTCATAAAACAATAAGCCAAAACCTCTAATAACATGGATTTATGAAATACATGTAGTGCCGACCCCACCTGGTGTGTGATAAGTGCAGGAAGAAGAAGATGTAGTACGGCCATCCATTCTATACATAGGCCCATATTAATCCGCTCTATCCATAGTCAGATAGCAATTGTTAACGATTTTAAAACCGTTGATAGGCAAATATTATTGCTTCTGACTGTACAGTCAGATTTATGATAGTGACTAATCGTTGCAGATTGGGTAGAAAATTGGATAACATGATCTAGTCTTGCAAGTAACTTGGCAAGAGTAGAGAAGAAAATTCCTCTCCTTTCTATATTTCTTCTATACAGACATGTATAAAATAAATTATAGCAATATCCATAGAATAATGACAAGCAATAAAAGTGATCATTTTTGTTGCACTAAGTGTACATGCGCAAACTTACTCCCACTACGCCAAAACCTTATCAAGTTACGTGCCGACGACTGTACCTAGTAAGTAGTAGTGTTCTATTGCACTCAAACATTTCGACAATGACGTTTATAACGGCCGAGACCAATAACCTATCTATCGTTGGTTTGCCGTACTAGAGATTGAATTTGACATTAGTTCTATGGAGCTTATGTCAATTTTATATCTCTAGTAGTGAAAATCACCGATAGATAGGGTATTGGTATCGGCTGTTAGGCAACAACCTCTTTACGAGAAGGATTCAAAATTTCTCCAATAACCTTATTACACTAGTTCTACCTTTACCAATATTGTCAACTGTAGGTACTGCAGAAGACGGTTAATATTAAAAAAATTGGCCAAGTGCGAGTCGGACTCGCGCATGAAGGGTTCCGCACCATTATCTATAAAAACGAGCAAAAAAATCACGTTTGTTGTATGAGGGCCCCCTTAAATATTTATTTTATTCTGTTTTTTATTATTTGTTGTTATAGCGGCAACAGAAATACATCATCTGTGAACATTTCAACTGTCCAACTATCACGGTTCATGCGATACAGCCTGGTGACAGACGGACGGACGGACGGACAGCGGAGTCTTAGTAATAGGGTCGCGTTTTACCTTTTGGGTACGGGACCCTAAAAATAAGCAGATGTAAATATAGATGAAGTACTTGACAGAGTTCTTACCTTATTATAAGTTCACGAGTCAATTATGGACGATTTGAAAATACGAAAGTATCATTACTAAACTTTGAACTTATTTGTTAACGAAACATAACATAACACATTGTATTCTCCGTAGGGATCGGCAGAGGTGTTTTAGTACACCCTCATTTCTTCACTTATGTTTAAGTCCCATGTAATAGGGGGCGAGCCTACAGTCATTAACCGGGCACAAATGTAGACTCCGAGCTGCTACCGAGAAATACCTAATGGAAAAACCCAATAACACTGCCCGACCTAAGGACCGAATCCAGAACCCCAAGCTCAGCAGTCGCGCTCGCGACCACTAGATCAAGAAGGCCCTGGACCTCTAAAATTGTCAACTGTATACGGCAGACGAAGATTGATATTAAAAAAATAAGTGGATGTAAACGAGGATAAAATATTTGGCGGAGTTCCTAACTTATTATAAACTAGAGACCCGCCCGGCTTCGCACGGGTGCAGTGTAGATACTAATGTGGGGCATATAAACCATCCTTTTGAATCACTCTATCTATTGCTGAAAACTGCATTAAAATCCGTTGCGTAGTTTAAAAGATCTAAGCGTACAGACAGCAGGAGCGACATTGTTTTATACTGTGTAAAAATTTACAAGTCAATTATGGACGATGTGAAAATACGAAAGCAATCATTACTTTTGACCTTATTTGTAACTTGTATGTAATTATTTATTAAATTGCAGGAAATTACTCAAGGAAATAAGTAATCAGATTACCCTATGAAGTGAATCAAATTCACCAGAATTTGGACGAACTGAACGACCCAAAGATATTTAAAAAAGTTTAGGATAATAATGCTGATCGTGAGGTCCTGGGTTCGATCCCCAGGTCGGGCAAAGTGTTATTGGGTTTTTCCGTGTGGAATTCCTCAGTAGCAGCTTGGAGTTTGAATTTGTGCCCGGTTGATGGCAATAGGCTCGCCCTCTATTACATGGGACTTTAAACATAATGGTGAAATGAGGGTGTTACTATACACCTCTGCCTAACCCTTCGGGGAATACAGGCGTGATGTTATGTTAGATAAAAATTATAACGCTGAATAACTTACCGTAGATAGGTAATTTACCTGTACCGGGGTTGCGGTGCATGCTTATGCGAATCCCGTGACCCCAGCCGACTGTCAGGAGGAGGAACACCGTGGGTTTTTAGCCGGTAAGAGTCCCACAGACACCCTCGCCTTACCCGGGCGAGGGACATTGATGAAGATTTTCACACGAATAAAAAAAAGGAAGTACTTACCTACACAATTTTTCAAAGATTTTCACACATACAAACTGCCTTACCTGTAACAATAAAAGTACATCATTATAAACGTGTAAAATGTGTGAGCAGTGATAGCTTAGTGATGTGACCGTCGGACTGCCAAGTCATAGGTCTCGAGTTCGAACCCAAGGCACCTCTGACTTTTCGGATTCATGTGCCTATTGTATAAATTATCACTTGCTTAAAAACGGTGAAGGAAAACATCGTGAGGAAACCGCGGCATGCCTGAGAGATATTTTCTCGACGGCATGTAAAGCCAAGTCAGAGTCCCATGGGCGGCATATACTCTTACACCAGGTTAGTTACTAACCACACGATAAGAAGAAAGAAGAAGAAGAACGTGTAAAATGAAATTCACAGCATTAATATTTGTGTAAAAGCATAAGATATGATTCGTACAAAGGGGCTCATGGCTAATTAACAAACGCGCGGATCATACGTCTATGGATGGGTGACCGTTTGTTACACATCGAAATCGCTCCGTGCCTCGGAGAGCACGTTAAACAGTCAGTCCCGGGTGTCATACGAATACCTATGACAATCGTTACGGGTAGTCAGAAGCCCGACAGTCTGACCACCGGTCTAAGCTTAGGGTATCGGCATTGCCCAGTAACTGGGTTGTGGAGGTCTGATGGCAGTCGCTCCGTGCAAAATACTAGTTTTCAGCCGCATCTGGTTGGACTGGAAGCTGACTCTAACATAGTTGGGTAAAGGCTAGGGAGAATATAAGCTATGATTTGCAAAAGGCATACAAATATGTATTTGTCCCACTTGAGGATAGAAGGCATAATGTTCATCAACTATATGACAATCAGATCGTTGGTCGTCTGTACCTTTGTTTTCTGATATGAAAAGACTAATCTATATATTATCAACACTATCTGTGTCCTCACGGCTCCGCCCGCGTAAGAAGTTTTATTCCGGTACCTAACAAATATAGCCTATGTTACTCAGTGATAATGTAGCTTTCTAACGGCAAAAGAATTTTTGAAATCGGTCCATTACTTTTTAAGTTTATTCGTTACATACAAAAATACAAATCTTTCCTCTTTATAATATTAGTATAGAAGTATATATCGACTCGTTGGTTTAGTGGTGGCAAGCGCAACTGCTGACCGTGAGGTCCTGGGTTCGATTCCCAGGTTAGGTAAAGTGATATTGGGTTTTTCCATTAGGAATTTGTCAGTAGCAGCCCGGAGTCTAGATTTATGCCCGGTTAATTGCAATAGACTCGTCCTTACATGGGACTTAAACATAACGGCAAAATGAGGGTGTTACTATACACCTCTGTCCAACCCTTCGGGAAATACAGGCGTGATGTTATGTTATCTTTACATAGTATAAAACAAAGTCGCTCCCGCTGTCTGTACGCTTACCTACATCTTTTAAACTACGCAACGGATTTTAATGCAGTTTTCAGCAATAGATAGAGTGATTCAAGAAGAAGGTTTACATGCCCCACATTAGTATCTACATTGCACTCGTACGAAGCCGGGGCGGGTCGCTAGTTTTGAATAAATAAAAATAAAATCAACTCGTCGTACCGGTTGTCCATTTCTGTGGTCTAGTTGACCTCAATTAATATAGTGACAGGTCATTCGAGTAACATTGGCAGAAACGCATAGTAACAGATCTTGACATTGCCAAAGTCGGTAAAGTGCATCAATGACCTTTGATAGTTTGGTTCGGTTGACTTTACTTGGAACTTCTTTTTTACATTTTCCGTGTTTTAAATCAAAATTGTTTATGGAATTTCTGGAAGTCGTGGGGTGTAAGATTCCATTTCCAGTTCGGGCCAAGTGTTGGCCCGAACTGGAAATTTTTCGAAGAATTTTTCTATTAGATTATACTTAGGTCTATTTGGATTATTTTTTCTAAATCTCTGCATATATATCTAGATCTATTCACGTATTACGTAAGAACGAAAGGGGGGTGAGTGGGTCTTTGCTTAGCCTATTTTTGATGACATGGGGGACGGGGGTGTCATAGATGATGATTACGTCAGCAATTTTTATTTATATACCTACTTATTTTTCTAGACTTATAAACTGCTGCTCATGAATAACAATAAAGAAACCTGATCAGTTTAAAAAAAATATACCAATGTTTACGTAAGCATAGGAGGGGGAGGTAAAAGCTTTGCTTACTTTTGCTGACAAGGGGGAATGTTGGGTCAAAAATTACTAAAGTTCTGCTTACGTAATACTTGAATGGCTCCATAGGGCCTTTTACCTACTATCATTGATGTACTATAGATGTAGGATAAGACTCTTTTGTCTGCTTCTTTTTCAACGTCAATAAAGTAACAATTAAACGGTTTAAATATAAAACTCCCTCACCGCACGCTGGGAATAGACGCGTGTTGTAAGATTCAACAAAACCCATCACGCTTGGTGGTAGGATCTATACAGTCCGCCTGGCTAGCTACCACCCTCACATTAAATTCAAGCAGTTTACTGTGTTCCGTCGTGTGTATGTGAGAGCCAGACCCCTCTATAGGTATAGGAGAATCCTTTTATATATCTTTGTTACTTGGATTCGTGTGCTCCATCTTAGAGTCTGTCTGCGCTTACCATTAATTTTTGTTCAAGCCAAGTTCTAAGGAATTCTTCTTCAACCTTGCTCTGTTTACCAAGACCAGGTTCATGGGGTACGCGCCCATTGGCAAGTTCACAATCAAACCCTATATCTATGTCATAGTGAATTACTGGTTTTACGAGAGCGAACCTCACCTTGCCTCTAAGTTCCCTCTAAAGGTTGTAGAGGTCACTAACGTATTGAGAAAGCCTGCTTTCTCGGTGTTATGTTATCGGTGTATTATTTAGTACAAAAGAAAATACTGTATTGGCCGATATATGCTCAATTCCTATAATCAAAAACGGATCGTTTTGCTTACCAGTGGTAGCATTTTTAATTACCAAACGGGGCATATACATAGAGTCGTAAGCATGGGCATGGGGTTCTGGGTTCAATCCTCAGGTCAGGCAAAGTGTTATTGAGTTTTTCCAGGAAGAATTTCTCAGAAACAGCCCGGAGTCTGGATTTATGCCCGGTTAATGCCTGTACTGCCCATTTAATGTGTGCATGTATGTGTCTGGTTAAATTACATGGGAGTTAAACATAACTGGCAAAATGAGGGTGTACTAAAAGAAAAAATCATCTCTGCCGAACCCTTCGGGGAAAACAAGGCGTAATGGGTATGTTGTGCTAAACTGCCATCAAACGTATGCGTGTTCTTTCCTGCATGCTAACTGCTTACGTTCGAGGTACCTACATTCTTGGCAATAGGAACGGAGGATAGGGTAATTGCTTTTCGTATTTATGCCCTTCATATTATCACGAATAACAGAATCTATACTAATACTAGCGGACCTGGCAGACGTCGTCCTGCCCTAAAAATTTGGTGACATACCGACAGCAGCGCCACCTACCGGGTCCAATTGTGAATCTAAACCATCCAGGGCGCCACCTAACCGCATACAAAAAAAATCATTCAAATCGGTCTAGCTGTTTAGGAGGAGTTCAGTGACATACACACGTACAGTCGAATTATATATATGTATAAAGATTATAAAGCTGAAGAGTTTGTTTGTTTGAACGCTCTAATCTCAGGAACTACTAATTGGAATTGAAAAATTATTTTGGTGTTGGATAGTCCATTTATCAAGGAAGGTTATAGGCTATACAACATCACGCTATGGCCAATAGGAGCGGAGCATAAATGAAAAATGTTGCAAAAACGGGAAAAATGTCCACCCGTCCGAAGCCGGGACGGGCCGCTTGTACTTAATATAATTTATTTAAAGACCTTCAATATATCATTACCAGTATTTCGAAAAGCTCTCGATTTCGTTCGTAACATGATAGATGATGATCATTCGATACACTGAGATCATTATGAAATAATAAACATACATTTTGATTTGAAGGACGTGGGAGGCTGTGTTTAAAAATTACTTGCGGTCAGTTCGTGTAGCTAATGAAGATGAAATGAATGATAAATCATCTCATTTTTCATTTACTCCTATTTCTTAGTCACTCTCTCAAAACTGAGGGTCGCAATAATCCCAGACTAAAGTCCTTTGCTCCCAAAGTAATTGTTCGAGGGTCACGACCCCCCTAACTAAGGGCTCGTCACACCAAACGCGGGTCGCAAGCGGGTCATGTCAAAGACGGACCCGCGCTCGCATTTGTTGTGACATTCTCCATCCGTTGAATGCGGGCCCGCCCGGCGACGCGCTACGGTCGCGCCCCGCGTTATTCCGGCAATGCCTTTAATACTTGCTTGCTCGGATTGTAGGTACTGCACCAGGTGATTCTCATTCTGAGAAGTGGTCCTTGCCCAGTAGTGGGGCGGTAATGGGCTGATTATATACAAGGTTAGTCGGAAAGGGGGTACTAAGCCGCGGGCCACTTAATGTATCACTGATGATTGATTTAAAGAAAGTGTTAAAATTTAAAAATACGATGAATTTTTTTTCCATGAAACAATATTTTTATTTTAGTTTTCTCAAAAATTCTTCATCCCTGCTTTAGTTATGAATTCAGGAAATGAAGTTTCTAATCCGTGACCCCAAATATGACGTAAAATGTAAACACGTCTGATCATAGCTGAGGATAGATAGAATTTAGCGTATTTTTTATGAAATCTTTGAACAGCTATTTCTCTTGAACTATTATTGAGTTTTGGGGAAAGTTGTAGAACAAAAGTTATCCATTATTATGGGTACTTTAACACCCTTTCGGCTTAGTACCCCCTTTTCGACTAACCTTGTATATACTACATTCATAGACGATTCCAGCTTGGAGTGTAATTGTGGTGCTGTTCCACAAACGATGGGACACCTGACATCATGCCCTGCGTGCCCTGATACCTGCACGTTACAGGAACTAATGGACGCTACTGATAACGCTAAACTCCTAGCTAACTTCTGTGCCAACTCAATTTAGATTGCCATCGACACGCTAAGAAGAAGAAGATATACTACATAGGTGATTCGACCTTTTGCAAGTCTCATTGCATTTTACATATTACATAACATTTTGCATATTAATCTGGGAACACATTGGCCCACATTGTGAAGGTGATATAAAAACAATAGCCCCGATTTTCTTTTGTTATTCATATAATGCAGATTTTCCCATATTGATTGCTTTTGTTGCTAAAATGATTGATCGGATAATGTCGACCGATATTAGGCTGCAGACTTTTTTTTAAATCAACTGTGACTAGGTATTTTCAGAATTGTTTGGTTTTATGGATGAGTCTTCATCAAACGCGAACAGTGGGGCCGCGATGCGCATGGCAAAAGAAATGGTTGGGAACATTATACAAATGAACATATATAGGTAGGAAAACTGCTTCGTTGGTCTAGTAGTGGCAAACACGACTGCTGATCGTGAGGTCCTGAGTTCGATCCGGTTGGGCAGAGTTATTGGGTTTTCCGTGTGGAATTTCTCAGTAGCAGCCGGGTGTTTGGATTTGTGCCCGGTTGATGGCAATAGGCCCTATTATCATAACGGCGAAATGAGGGTGCTACTATACACCTCTGTCCAACTCTTAGGGAAATACAGGCGTGATGTGATTTTCTGTTATGTTAACATGTAGAAATATGAAGATGACGTCATAGAAGAACAAAGGAATTGTCGTGACATTTCTTTTTGATCCTTTATCCTTTTAAGACTGTTCTTTGTAACAGCCTTCCGTAAGGCCGAGGTAACTCGGCTGCAAATCTATGAAATTCGGATCGGTTGCAGATGCACAACTGTTCATACAAATAGTACTACAGCTAATTCGGATCGGTTTCGGATTAGTATTAAGTATGCCCCAGTAATTTATCAGGTTACCAAAATCATTCTGAAGGTGAACTAGAAAAACGGATGTGACTAAAAAATTAAGTGATTGATCTCACTTAGCAAAATGTTAAGTAATTCAGCTTCCTCTATTAAGATATTTGCTATATCAAACGGAAACATTTGACGTCAATCATAATTAATTATATCCTCATGCTTAAAACAAGATTAGACTAATTGAATTGCAAATTTTGAAATAACGCATATTTTTCGAAACGACTAATATCTCATCTAATTAGATGCATTCTAAATTAATATTAAACTAATTTAGTACCTGTTTCACTAATATTTAGATATTAGTGAAACAAATTAGTGAAACTAATTTAGTACCTGTTTCACTAATATTTAGATATTAGTGAAACAGGTACTAAATTAGTTTAATTAGACGCATTCCAAATTAATATTACCTAATCTAATTTACCTGTTTTACTAATATCTCATCTAATTACACTCATTCTAAATTAATATGAATCTAATTTACCTGTTTCAGAAACTAGTTGACCAAGATTTGAAACGTCATTATTATTTTGGGATTGAACATATCTGTAGACTACGCACATTCTGCGTATACGCATACTTCGAATTGCGTTCAACTTTTCATCGGTTTAAAGCTGGAACGCAAGTGGAGGCAGCGGAAGGGTATTTTTAAATATAACAGTTCAATTTTGATACAAAATAGAGAAATAAAATCCTACTACTTATAAGCCATATATTAGGTATTGGGTTTTTCCAAGTGGAATTCCCCAGTAGTAGCCCGGAGTTTGGGTTTGTGCCCGACTGATGGCAATAGGCTCACCCCTATTACATGGGACTTAAACATCACGGCGAAATGAGGGTGTTACTATACACCTCTGTCCAACCCTGCGGGGAATACAGGCGTGATTTAATGTTATGTTTTCAAGTAAACGGTTGTTTAACGAGAGGATTAATATCGGTAAACACTAGCCTAAGTAGACGGTATTGTAGGTAATTACAAGTTGTAGAAAGATGTGTACAGTGCGCGGCAAATAACGAACCAAGATGTCGTCAACTGCCAAACTTGAGGGGTTTACTAGCAGCCATTGAAGAGTTCCACTATCCACCTCCTAGCTCCATCTTGAGACCCTGAACACCAAGTGCAATCTATTGGACTCATCAAAACGAATCATATGACCCGTACCCATGTTCACCCAGTTTATCGTATATAAATCAAAATGAATCAAAATCATCGTACAGTGCTACCAATAAAAATATTTTGATTCCCCGCGTCAGTGTCGTCAATTCCCGTGATAGTAGAGCTTTTTTTTTAAAATCTTTTAATTTGTCTTATATCTTAGGTGCACTTCTCTTTCAAGCTTTACATGGACGACCTTTTTTTTAGAAGATCCCTATACAGTCGAAGAGTGACGGGGAGGTGTACTTTCTGCGTAGCATAGTATTGTACTATCGTACATGTACGATAATTATCGTACGGTTGGGAATACTGCCCGTACCTCACATAGATTACCCAGTCGACGTCATCTTGGTTCAACTTATTTACCGCGCACTGTACCTACAGTTTACTAAAAGCCCTGCCTCGCGTGGCGTGGGTGACTCTTACGGCGTCTAACATCTTCTGCAATGATTGTTTTTGTCTTACCAGTCAAGGCCTCATCTTTAATTGTATATGTGAACGTATGTGACCCAGTTTTGAGCGCAGATGTGTTCTTTGCTAATTGTTTTAAAACTAATTCGAGTTATTCTTTGTTTCTTTTTTGTATGAGCAAATTGTTCTAGTGTGGACATAAGTTTATCATAAGTAAGTTGGAATAATACCAAAGTCAAAGTATTTATTTCAATTAGGCACATAAAAGGCACTTTTGAACGTTAAAATTTACAAAAAAGAAATAGAATTGATTCTAGTCGCCCTTTCCAAAAGGTAGTTTCGTATGGAGAAGAATGGGCAAGAAACTCCACCGTTACTCTTTTAAAATGTCTTACAATATTTTGTATAGGTACATTAATTATACATTTATATATAGGTACCCTTTTTTATGTAGGGCAATCCTCATGGATACCCTTCACCCAAGAGAGACGAATGGTTACGTCGGACTCTTATCGACTAACAGCCGAAACTAATAACCCATCTCAATCAAAAATTTCTGGAATCGTGTACTTTTTTGACATTAGTTTTATTGAATTACTGTCAAAATTCTACATTAATAAAGAAATTTTGGATTGATTGGCCGTAAAACTGTCACGGTTTTCCTCCTACTACCTTTGGCCGGGATGCGGGATTCGATCGCGGATTCACCGTCCTAGGGACAGTACCCTGAACGTTCTTTCTAGTCATTTGCGTATACGTTTGACTGCTGGAAAGAGTAATCTAGGAACATATTTATGTATCGTTATGTAAATAACTACTCTGACTTGGTAACATCTGCCGGGGTTGCGGTGAATGCGGAAGCAAGTTTTGCGATCCCGGCTATATTTCCTCAGAGGAACACCGTAGTCCAACATAACCCTCTGCTTTCCCCAGGGCGGAATGTATTCATAAGGATATACCCACGTAAAACAAAAGTCTTAATAGTGAGATGTTTTCTGCGTGAGTACGCGTGGATGGGTCTATGTAGCCAACCCGTAACGGGATGTCCGTCGTATACGACGAACGCGACGCGACGAACGCGACAAACGCGATTAAGACAACGGCATTCCTTACTAGCGGCCTATGTAGCGAGACGCGACGTAACGCGTATTTGTCCCACGTCGTGACGCGTCGCGTCGCACCGCGTCGCGTTTATCGCTTATACAGGACAAGCGTCAAGCCGCATCTGACGGAAAACATGTCGCCGATCTTCCGCCGGTACACAAAATTCCATAAAAATCTCTCACACCGTACAAATTTGACCGAAGATGCGTTACTAAAATTCCTCAATTAAATTACGCGACGGAAAATTGGCGACGTATCTTCTGTTAGATGTGGTTTGACTCTTAAGCTAAAAAGATTATTCTCAATTTTTTATTTTGAACCACAAGCGAACAAACGTATTTCGTTACTCCACAATGACATTTTGAACTAACCTACAATATTACGAGCAAAACACAAGGTTGAACGATTAAATCTTGAACTTGAATGTAACCTTTCTAATCTTTGGTTAACTTTAACCCAAAGCTACTCGTTTAAAGGTTAATATTAATTGACAGGAAGTGCGAACTATTACTTTTGCGAGAGTATATATGAGATTGAAATATGTGTGAAAACGGCTAACCTCATTTTGTAGGAAGTTGAGCAAGATCCGATTGAAATGGCTATATTGTAGAGTGAGTCATAGATGTCAACTTTGTCAATATGTATACAACGTGTTACAAAAATACCCCTAAAGCCGAAAGGGAGTTAAAAGGTCTCTTGTAAAGAGTCTATTGGAAATCTTTGAAAACCGCAGTATGATCTCAAAAAAAAACGACTTCGTTCTTTTTTTAAAAACGATGCCCCTCACTAGGATTTCTCCTAAAAAAATATGAAAAATAAAATTTGTATTTGTAAACGCACCCACGACACGGGTGCGTTTACAAATACAAATTTTCACACGCACAAACATCCAGACCCGGAACAACTATCTGTAGGCCATACAAATATTTGTTCCGTGCGGGAAGCGAACCCACGACCCGTAGCGCAGAAGCCGATCGGTCAGCCACTGCACCAAGCATGTCGTCAAAATTTGGATAAAACATAAAATAGGTAATCATCATTGAAACGCAACCCTGAAAACATAAAACTAAAGAGTAGAACTACCAGAAAGTTGTTTACATTCTTACCCAATTTCCTTCTAATTTATATGGGTTGGCAACTTTTTTCGGTTAATAAATATTTTCTTTTTATGGGGAATAATGTAACACGTTGTATTAATTATTTAGGTAAAATAATAACCCCTTTCTGTGGCGTTACAGTTTACCACGTGTGGGGACGGGTTAGAATAAAAAACTTCCTCACCGCACGCGGGGAATAGACGCGTGTTGTAAGATCCAACAACAATTAAAAACCGAATAACACTTTGCCCGACTGGGAATCGAACCTGAGACATCACGATCAGCAGTCGTGCTTGCCACCACTAGATTTGCAGTTATTACTTTTAAGCTCTATAATTATTTTTTAATCTATTTCAATCTATATTTAGACAAGTCCTTATATTTCACACCTAAGACCTTACTGCAATTGGGTGAATGTCAACTTAACAATTTTAGACAGAACTTAATACCGATACAGTCATATCAAATGTTTGACCCCGATATATGATAATTTTGTGAACAGATTAGTAGAAAATAAATTAAATATACCTAGCATTTATTTTGTTCAGCCAATTGCGTCTTGTGAGATCCTGGGTCGGGCAAAGTGTTTTTGGGTTTTTCCGTGTAAAATTCCTCAATAGCAGCCCAGGGTTTGGATTTGTGCTCAGTTGATGTCAGTAGATTCACCCCCTATTACATGGGACTTGAACATAACGGCGAAATGAGGGTGTTACTATACACCTCTGCCCAACCCTTCGGGGAGTACAGGCGTGATGTTATGTTTTGTTATCACGGTCTAACCTTAGGATATCGGCATTACCCTGTAACTGGGTTGAGGAGGTCTGAGGGCAGTCGCTCCGTGTAAAATACTGGTATTCAGCCGAATCTGGTTAGACTGGAAGCTGACCCCAACATAGTTGGGAAAAGGATAGGCAGAACACACACTTGCGTTAACGGTGAAGAAAAACATCGTGAGGAAACCTGCACATCTGAGAGGGCTGCATAAAGATCTCAATGGTGTGTGTAGTCCGCCAACCCGCACCAGGCTAGCGTGGTGGACTAAGGCCTAAACCTTTCTCACGGGCTTCTCCTAAGAAGAGGCCTGTGACAATCAGTGGTATAGTAATGCATTGATTATGGTAAATAGAGTATTGATTGCTTGTAGAACTGAGAATCTATACTAATATTATAAAGAGGAAAGATTTGTATTTTTGTATGTAACGAATAAACTTAAAAACTAGTGGACCGATTTCAAAAATTCTTTTGCCGTTAGAAAGCTACATTATCACTGAGTAACATAGGCTATATTTATTACTGGTATAAAACTTCTTACGCGGGCGGAGCCGTGAGGACACAGCTTGTTAGGTATATTTGTAGTTTTGATGGTCATCTCAATTCTGATAGGTGCTTCAGATGGTGCTTTGTGTGCTAATAACAACGTATAGTCAACAGCCTGTCGTATATGTTTTAATAAGTATTAAAGTACCTAGTCAAAAAATCATTTTTGAAAATTACGGGATCAATCGATCATTCGATATTGTGGTGAGCGAAAAATAGTTTACTCATATACATACAATAGTAAAATCTGTAAAGCAAGACGTTTGTTCTACTTATACTATCTACTTATGGCCGATTCCTATAATTTACGGAGCGTTATTGGTTAAAATTGGGACACTTATTATCTTTACCAATAATGAAGCAAAGACGAACTGGCGAAACGAGGGTGTACTAAAACACCACTGCCCAATCTTTCGGGGAATATAAGGCGTGATGTTATGTGTTATGAAGCAAAGACCTCATGGCTTTGCATAGTAGACCCCACCATAAGGAAGTAGGTAGCTATCACAAGTAAAATTTGCTTACAAGTCTATTTATATCCCCAGTTTAGCAATAAAAAATGCTACCATTGGTAAACAAAACGATTCGTTTTTGTTTATAGGAACCGGGTATTATGCGACAATAATGTAAGTCGATTACTCAGTACACAGCTCACGTCACAAAGAAATGGAGCACGTAAACAGAGAACTAATGTTGTCTCGTATTTTTGTAACAACGTCTCATTCAATGCACCAGTTTTAGGATAAATTCGTTCGAGTTTAAGGTCGGAGGAGACCGGAACCGGTCGGAGAATAGGCCAGGAGTTGTAGTCTCAGTATTTTACTTAATGTTATATTAGGTCCCCACCTATGAAATTGGCGTTTTTTTCTCACAAATAGAGAACCTCGTCACTTCTATGATTTAAAATATTCATCAATTACTTGATATTATATCGAATAATGACCATCATAGACAACTACCAATAGTAAAAAAAACTTCTTACTTATAGTTTACTAAACATAAAAAATACCTTAAAAATGACTCCTCTTTTTGTTAGCAGAAACGACCACTATTTTTGTTTTAACTTAGCCAAAAATTATTTTTGTCGCATAATCTAAGTGGCATACGTTATCTTAGTTTTTAAATATTACTGCATAAAAGTTTTAAAACATTAGTGTTCATAGTTGTCAAATAAATTAAGAAAATGTTAGTATGAAAAATGCAACTTCTTTAAAATTATCCATACAAAACGCTGATTTCATAGGTGGGGACCTAATATTTTTTTAGGAAAATTTTGGGTTAGGTACCAATACCTATATTCTTAACTGTGTCCTCACGGCTCCGCCCGCGTAAGAAGTTTTATTCCAGTAATAAATATAGCCTGTGTTACTCCGTGTTATTGTACCTTTCTAACGGCAAAATATGTTTTGAAAACGGTCCAGTAGTTTTTAAGTTTATTCGTTACATACAAAAATACAGTTTTTTCTCTTTATAATATTAGTATAGATAATAACTGTCTCGTTGGTCTAGTGGTGGCAAGTGCGACTGCTGATCTGTGAGGTCCTGGGTGCGATCCCTAGGTCGGGCTAAGTCTTTTTGTGTTTTTCCGTGTGGAATTCCTCAGTAGCAGCCTAGATTTGGAGCATTTGTGCCATTGATGGCAATAACCTCGCCCCCATTACATGTGACTGCGAAATGAGGGTGTTACTATACACCTCTACCGAACCGTTCGGGAAATACAGCCATGATGTTATGTTAATAGCGAGGTAAGAGGCGAGCTAAGGGTCATTGGTTAAACTTTATGGTTCCTGCCAGTCGACTGACATCAATTTCACACGGGCTTACTAAAGTACATCTTTCTTTGTGTCCAATAAAATAAGTTTATCAATGGCCAAATGGGTACTCAAACGCTACTCAATTTCAGTTCAGCTTAGAGTGAAAGTGACAGCATGAGAATTAACGGCAACAATACTGAGTAGCGTTAAGTATTTAGCCATGAAAGACATAAAACATTTGTATTTATATACAACTCCATTTAAATATTAGATTTTGTCGAATTTAATCATTATGTAGGAATGTGCATTAGAACAATCAAACTTTATTTGTTATTTCAATTAGCAACCAATAAAATCTAATGTGGATCGTAAAGATACATTTAAATCAATAGTTATTACCTATATTATCTTGTATTTTGTTATCACGCCTCCATCTTGGCATTTACAATATACGATACGATTGAGTGAACATTATTACTAACATTTACATTAATTAATTGATGTTTTTTTTACTTAATTGCTACTAAGTTATGTAAATAACGTTTAAGTTCAAGATTGTTACTTTATGATAGAGATAAAGTCATTTTTCCTAGGAAATGCATCTTCAAAATTATACTGATTTATAAGGTTGAATCACAAATAGTTCATTTAAATTTGTTATATTTATGTAGAATTAAAATTGTGCACTAAATTTGCATTAATTTTACACATCTTTTTCGCAGTCCAATAATCGACATAGAACTCATCTAACAATTTTTGCTACATTCAAAATATTCTATTCTTTTTTTTTTAATCGTTGCCCCACACTTTTATTTCTCCTGTATCGTGGGTGCGTTTACAGACACAAATCTTCACATGCACAGACATCCAGACCCGGAACAACTATCTGTAGGCCATACAAATATTTGTTCCGTGCGAGAATCGAACCCACAACCCGTAGCGCACAAGCCGACCGCTCGGCCACTGCACCAAACGTGACGTCAAATAATACTCAAACATAAGGATAAAATACTCAACCCAGACTCCTGGACTACAATAAGATTGTACTGCACGCTTGATCGAATCGAGCCTTTCCAATATTCAGTGTAATTATAGATACTTATAAACTTGAACGTACACTATGTATTGTGGCATGTTAATCGATTGATTTTTATCCACTCAACGAGAGCGGAACGGTCTAAAGTTGTATTTAGAATTGCATACGATTTGTTTCTGTAGTAGGTACCTACTTATGCTTTGTTATAGCCAAGAATAGATCAGTTTCTGACGACACTTTTGGTGCAGTGGCTGAGCGATCGGCTTCTGCGCTATGGGTCGTGGATTCGATTCCCGCACGGAACAAATATTTATATGGCCTGCAGATAGTTGGTCCGGGTCTGGATGTTTGTGCATGTGAAGATTTGTGTCTGTAAACGCACCCACGATACAGGGGAAATCCTAGTGTGGGGCAACGTTTAAAAAAAAAAGTTTCTGGCTTCGTCATACTCCTATTTCAGTTCTGCAACGGAGGGCTCCAAAAACAATTTTCGATAGTGTGTGTAGTTCGCCAACCAGCATATTATTTTTAAGAATCGCACGGGATAATACTAAATTATATTTCAAAATATTTTTTTGATAAGTACCTACATCAACTAAGTGCCTTCTTGGTCTAGTGGTCGCAAGCGCAAAGTATTATTGGGTTTTTTCACTAGTAATTTCTCAGTAGCAGCCCGGAGTCTAGATCTGTGCCCGATTAACGGCAATAGGCTTGCCCCCTTTTACATGGGACTTAAAATATAATTGGCGAAAGGTAGGGTGTACCTCTGCTGTACCGTTCAGGGAATACAAGGCGTGATGGTATGTTTACATCAACTAAGCACGTAGATAATTTAGCAACTAATGAGTTTTATGAATCACTAAGGGCTATTCACGATTCCAATTTAGCTTTAATAGTAATAATAGTACTTATTGAAAAGGGAAGTGACTGTACTACTGGCAGTGTTGTAAGGTCAAAAATTGTATCAAAATGGCCACGATTTCGATTCTGGGTCAAGATTCGGAGCTAATTACAATAAACTGGATACGTACTTCCTTATAAGCAATTGTTTACAATAATAATAAACATTTTTAAGGTGATTTTACCTTGCGTTACGTTTTAGAGGTAAACAATGATTAGAACTAGTATTCCCAAGGAGGGTTGATGTTAGACAGGCGGCCGGTCATAAAACAATAAGCCAAAACCTCTAACAACATGGATTTCATAAATACATGTTGTGCCGACCCCACCTAGTGTGGGATAAGGGCAGGAAGAAGAATGATTAGAACTAGTAAACAATCAGTCTATTACTATCGCACAGCTGGGCATGGGCCTCTTTGTCCCCATTGGTTGGAAACCCTTCAGGTCTCGCCAATAACTGCCCGGTTACGTAGAAACGGTCCGCAAGACGAATAGACAAAAAAAGCACGTTCCTCTTCTCAGAATGAGAAGGGCTTAGGCCTTCACCACGCTGGCCTGGTGCATTGGCGGACTACACACACCATCGAAAACTTTATGGAGCCCTCTCAGGTGTGCAGGTTCCCATCACAATGTTTTCCTTCACCGTTAACGAAAGTGATAATCAAATTCTGATCCGCGAAATCGAAAAGTCAGAGGTGCGGGCTGGGGTCGAACTCTGACCCTCCTGCATGGAAGGAAAACGTTCAACCGCTAGGCTATCACTGCTATAGAACTAGTATATGTATAGTCTAGATATATTTACAACTAGCGGCCCGTCCCGGCTTCGCACGGGTGGACATTTTTCCCGTTTTTGCAATATTTTTCATTTATGCTCCGCTCCTATTAGTCGTAGCGTGATATTATATAGCCTATAACCTTCCTCGATAAATGGACTATCGAACACGAAAATAATTTTTCAATTCCAATTAGTAGTTCATGAGATTAGCGCGTTCAAACAAACAAACTCTTCAGCTTTATAATATTAGTATAGATTATTTTTTGATTTTATTACAATAATGCAAATGGTTGGTCCCGATCTTATCTGATGGTAGGTGCCTAAGTCGTAATGTGATCTATGAAAGAGTACACCTGCATATAAAGCACCTATTGAACCATTTCTTTAAGTAGAGATTCAGCTCATCTTGATTGACCTTTAAGGTTCATAAAAGCATAATACTGTGTTGAATCACTGCTGGAAGCAAACATGTTACTTATTTCCATACATTTCCTTGCTAAAAATGGGTTTTATTTATTTATACAACGTGTTACATAATTCCCCATGAAAAAGAAAATATTTATTAAACCGACAACAGGTTGTTGTCATTCACATCTCAGAGGAAATTAGGTGAGAATGTAAATAACTTTCTGGGTAGACTACTCTTTAGTTATATGTTTTCAGGGTTGCGTTTCAATGATGATTATTTTATGTTGTATCCAAATACTTTTTTTTGGGTCATTTACGGTTTTTAAATATTGCCAATAGACTCTTTACAAGGGACCTTTTAACCCCCTTTTGGCTTTAGGGGTATTTTTGTAACACGCTGTATACTAAAAATGTTGATGTATCCGTGATAATGATGAAGTAAATCGAAGTCGTAGATGTCATCAGCTTTACGGCCTGGCATGGATGGTAGAATTATGAGTACTTAGCAGATATTATCTCGACCACGATTAGCGTTGAACCGATTAGAACAAAGACTGGACCGCGGTAGGTTTATTGATTGTAGGTTATTTAAACGTAGCTAGATTTAAGCTATATTCAGGGTAACGATTGCGATGATGTTTTGCTTAAGGGTCTAATATTCAACTATACATTTGAGTTTTACAGATACTTTTGAAATGACTGCCTTATTGGTACAGTGGTGGCAAGCATGACTGCAGGTCGTGAGGTCCTGGGTTCGGTCGGGCAGTGTTATTGGGTTTTTCGAATAGTATTCCTCAGTAGCAATCCGGAGCTTCAATTTGTGTCCGGTTGGTGGCAATAGGCTCGCCTTCTATTACATGAGACTTAAACATAACGGCAAAATGAGGGTCTTACTATACACCTCTGCGCAACCCTTGGAGGAATACAGGCGTGATGTTATGTTATTTGTTTGTTTCAAATCTTGCAACAGATTTTTCAACTACTTCTGCTTAACCGATTCCCATGAAACTTCGCACACTAATTCAATTCCCATGACAATACAATATTATAATTTAAACCTTCAATCCTCAAATCCTAATGCGCACTGCAAAAGAGTGGAACTCACTATCTGCGTCTGTGTTCCCGAACGCATTCAACCTGAACCTCTTCAAAGGTAGAGTTAACAGGCTTCTTCTTGGTAAGCTCACTCCATCGTAGACTTTGTCTCTGTCTCCTCTGACCTAGACTAGAGTCAAGAGCAAACCCATTTCAAATAAAAAAAAGAAACCTGATGCTGCACTACTGCAAGATAAAACTCGTTTTTTTTTGTTTTTTTTAAGGGATTATTTTATATTGAAGCGTAAAAGAATTTTAAGGAAAATTATTAGTCGGACATCCAATAGGAAGAGTGTAGGTCATATTGGCAGTTATTTAAGTAATTGTCGGTTTTAGAAACTTAATTACAATAATATATTATAATCGAAACAACCTTAGTAGTCACGTTTATTTGATTCCACAATGCTTTTGATTAATTAAGGTGGTAACCTGAATAAGTCAAATCAATACGAAATATAGCATTGCAAACATTATTTAATAACATAATTTGATCTAATTGCAGGCACATCAAGTATTTGATTTATTTATACCTAACATCCTGTCCATAATATTAACAAATATCCGAAAAAAAATACATTTTTTAATGACGTTATGACTCAACGTCGGTATCCTGTTACAGTATTACGGATCGATTATAAAAATTGTTAATAAAAGTCGATTTATAACAATCGGTATGAGAATCGATTTTATAACCGCGTGGGTGGGGATTTTTATCACATTTTAGCACATGCAAGGACTCTATACCTTTTCAGTGTTAAGTACTCGATAAAAAAAGGCTTCCTGTGTAATTATCGCAGTGTTTTATGAATTATTGCGATATAATTGAATACTCGCGAGTAGTACGTCATGAGATCGTAATTAGCTGCTAAGTAAGGTATAGTCACATAATTAGTACGAATAAAAACTGATTTATCCGTTGATGTAATAGCCTTAACTTGTACCTATACCTTATAATTCTTTAAGGCCTGCAAACCTACCACGAGTGTTTGACGTACCTATACACCCATATTCTAAGACGTTCCTCCAAAACTTACTCGACTCCACCTCGACTCAGCCTTTTTCACTACCATCGGTAGTTATAGTTGACATAAACGTCCAAGACTCGAGATTTTTCGTCAGTTGAGGTAAGGAATCATCTGTCAAACTCAAGGTACCTCGGAACCTACCTTAAGGAAGGAAGTGTCAAAGTTTGTATGTAACAAAAATTAATTTTGAAGACTTTATCGAATATGTTGATGATAATCCTTACAACTATTTATCGCGTAGTTATTTAAGCAATGCAGATAATTCAAATTATGACGTAATGACTCCGTCGAGGAACCTTAAAGTTCACTCGAAATTGCAACTATGAATACAATTTTGAAGGTGATTTCGAGGCCGTTCTGAGTCGAGTATGAGTCGAGTAAGTTTTGGAGGAACGTCTTAGAATATGGGTGCTAGATTTAAACATAGTTGACATTCCATGTTTCTATTCTCACATTGGAACTTGTATGGTGTTAGTAGAAAACCATGAACATTCACACACTGTGGTGTTAGCGGGTCATAAGTCAATGGAATTATAATCATGGGATGGTACTTACTATAGTGTAGGTACTTAGGTTTAGGAAGTGCATTAGCTTTCTTATTCTATAAACCTACAGTAATACTATTTTATAGACAACGTATTTATTAATATCATAGAGCTAGGGTCTAATTAGCAACCGCGCGGATCATAACGATTTGCTGCGCTTGCCGCGGTCGGTCCGTGGATGGATGACCGTTCGTTACACATCGAGACCCTTCCGTGCCCCGGAAAGCACGTTAAACAGTCGGTCCCGGGTGTCATACGAATACCTATGACAGTCGTTACGGGAAGTTAGAAGCCCGAATGTCCAATAACTGGTCTAACCTTAGGATATCGGCATTGCCCAGTAACTGGGTTGCGGAAATCTGATGGCAGTCGCTTCGTGTAAAATACTGGTATTCAGCCGCATCTGGTTAGACTGGAAGCTGACTCTAATATAGTTGGGATGAAGCTAGGCAGAATATATTAAAGAAATAATTAGGTAGGGAAGTTAATTTGTCACTATTTTGCACCACAATGCTAAATGAACATTAACAACCACAAACTAGTAATTTTTGAGCAGTAAGTACCTAGGTAAACACACACACATACACATAAAAATCCCCGTAAATGCGGTTGAAATAAATAATACGTATTAAAATTCGATCGATATAAGAAATGCATCAGTATGACAGTTATCTGGGTCACAGTCAAACAATACTATATATGTACTTTGTATATCTTGTTATGTCAGTGCAGCAGTCATAGTTTGAAATCCTGTAGGTACAATCCTATAGTTTCTAATCAGAAGAATACAGGTTGTAAACTAAATCATATAATTCCTTTAAACCTCGTGATGTACTGTTGACATAGACTGACCCTGGACGGGAAACTATCAGATACAAGTACAATACAAAAAAAAATACAAGTAAACATGTGTTCTTAACATTTTAGCGCCCCGAGTTAAATGACCGCGCGGCAAGCGATAACCACGCAATTCAATCGGGGCGCTAAAATGCCTCACGTTACGAACACATGTTTACTTATTGTTTTTTTTTTTATTGTATCCAAAAGTATCTCGATCGGGGTTAATCTATGTCAGCAGTACATCACGAGGTTTGAAGGAATTACATGATTTAGTTTACAACCTGTATTCTTCTGATTAGAAACTATAGGATTGTACCTACAGGATTTCAAACTATGACTGTCATAAACTGCCCGATTAGGTAAAAGCGGTCCACAAGGACCATCCACAAAGAGTCAAGGAGCCAAGAGACACGTTTGGTGCAGTGGCTGAGCGATCGGCTTCTGCACCGGGTCGTAGGTTTGATTCCCGCACGGAACAAATATTTGTATGGCCTACAGATGGTTGTTCCGGGTCTAGATGTTTGTGCGTGTTAAGATTTGTGTTTGTAAACGCATCCACGATACAGGAGAAACGCTAGTGTGGGGTAACGTTTTTAAAAAAAAAAAGAAAAGAAAGAAAGATTTTTTTTAACCCCACCTTCTATTGAGAAGATCCTGTGGTTGTTCTACTACCATAGAGCCTCCATAGTCTATAACCTATTCCTAACTATTAATTATAACGTCATGGGAAGCCGATATTCACTCATAGTTCTAATCTCACTCTAGTATAAATAGTTCTTAGATCACCGACATTATTATTGCATAATAATGATAATAATCTTTATTACCTACTCTAAAAATTGATACGACTAGTTTTTACTTGACTCCCGGCCTATAAAATTGTATATTAAGTAAATATGCCGTATGTTTATCAATAAAATGTTATAACTGCGTAATTATAGGACTGTTATAACATAACATCACGCCTGTATTCCCTTAAGGGTTCGGCAGAGGTCTATAGTAACACCCTCATTTCGCCAGTTATGTTTAAGTCCCATGTAATAGGGGGTGATCCTATTGCCATTAACCGAGCAAACCGAGCACAAATCCAGACTACGGGGTGCTAATGAGAAATTCCTAATGAAAAAACCCAATAACACTTTGCCCGACCTGGGCTTCGAACCCAGGACCCCATGCTCAGCAGTCACGCTTGCCACCACTAGTGTTATGTATTATAATAATTAGCATAGATCATCGCAAAATCTAATATGACTTACCCCATTTGAGACAACAATGTATTAATGACTTATCTAACAAAGGGTAAGGCACTTAGGTATATCTTTTTAGAAAGAATTATAGTTTTATTTAAAACGATTAATTTATAAAAATAAGGTTAATTGTTTACATCTCCTTATTTCAAAACAAATTATTGAACTATGACTGTTACCAAAATTCAAAATAGGTGTACGTATATGCATTTGGGATGCCAAATACAAAGTATTTGAACTGTTTCCTTCATAATATTTTTGAAAAATCTACAAAATACAAGGTATTTTTTATTCAACATCGCCCACTTTATTTACTTAATCAGCGAATAGGTGGAACAATCGAAAGGATATGAACTAATATCATTAACTGTTAGACATCGACATAATTAACGATCTAAACTATTACCGACATACACTAACTACAATTATTATGAACGAAGTTGTAATCTTTGTGCAGGATGCCGACCAGTATTAAATATCAACCGGAAACACTAATATTTACTTCAAGATACGCAATTGCAAAATACACGTAACTAAAATACGCAGTTACTTAAAATCCGTATTTAAAATATTTAACGCATGAACACACGATACGATTATTTTCAAATCTAAGAATAGAATCGTTTGTTATTTAAGAATAAAAAAAGTAGAGCAATTAGAGCGAAGAATTATTTGAATTAATTTTTTCGAATTCCGAACGCGCGGCGCGTCTGTCTTCTGTCCGACGGCCAGCCGAATACGAAGGACTCGCGTACACAAAACAGCCTATTCCCGCTAGAGGGGCAATGGCGAAAGTATCGCCAAATAACCACCTATAAAAACACACAACACACAGAACACAGTATCCAGTTCGATTCCCGACACCAACCACCGTTGAAGAGGCATTATGAAAACAACGGTGAGTGTGTGAAGTGCAGTGTAGTGCAAGTGATGACTTCAAAAAAGTGAACAAAGTGTGTCCCGTGGTTTTGTGAAAATAGTGATTCGTAGGCCCTGTTATACCATTGTTTGTTACGGTTTAAATTTAAGTGATTTTTTCATTAGTTTTTTAATGTTCAACTTAATTTTTGTTTGGACAATGGTGAAACAGGTTCTACGTCAAATATCACCAAAATTAACGTGTGAAAAACGGGATGTGACACACTTTTTTGAAGTCAACATTTTGCTAATGGTTACTTAAACCAAAACATTTATAAAACCACGATACGTTTACGGATAAATTCATAATTTTTTATGAAAAATCTAAATCATAAAAAAGAAGTTGATAAAATTATTGTGGCTATATTTAGAGCAAAGGCGGAAAATAGCAATCTAGTAATGCGTTATTCAACTAATTTAAAAACGATTTCAATTTAAAATAAATTATTTTAACATTATTGTAATTCGAACGCACAATTCAAAATTCAAACTCAAACGACCCAATGGTAATGAAAATATACGTAGTAAAGCTGCTGGCTGCTATAACTTAAAGTCTATAAATTATTACTTGCATTTCTGATGAGTAATCTCACGCCATTACGTCACAATAGAGAATTCACTCTCGATCAAGACTAACAGGTTTTAGTCTAGTTTAACTAGGAAGAGAGTCCAGGAAGGCATAAGTTAATGCAACGCCCAGTTAATGCGTGAATTGCATAAAGGCACCCGAGGAAATGCTGCAAAGATGAAAAAATAAACCACGTAACGAGAGACATATGAAACCAATAAAAAACAAATATGAGACGAATACTATAAGATCGTCTATAAAAATGAGAGAAATGCCATAAGATTCTTGAACAGAAATAATATTTTAAAAAAAATTGAACAGATTTTTTATAACTGTGTGAAAATTTCACGCTACAATTAATTTTGCTAAATCGACCCGTGAGAAAAGACAACAATCGTTTATGTAGTCAAAGAGATAAACTGTTAAATACTTGGTTTCAATGTTAATTGTAACAATTATGATAAAATCAAATAAACTCTTACATTTAATTGCGCGATTGTAGTTAAATAAAGTCGGTTTGAGATCTCATTCATTGTCGGTCGGGCTAAGGTCTAAACCCTTCTTATTTTGAGAAGAGACTCTTGCCCAGCAGTGGGAGAGCAATGGGCTGATTATGCTTGAAATCAATGAAAATTCATTCATGGTTACTCGTTTTGTCGTCCCACAAGAAAATGACCAATGCAAAGTGATACTTTCCCGGGATTAGGATTCGCTTTTCTTCAAAAAGCTGATCATTGAAGCTCCTAGGAAAGCAATTTTATGGCTTTTTATAGAGCAATATTGTTGACTTACCCTAGACTACCCCTCAGAAAAGTTCAGATCAATTTAGCTACGCATAAATCTTCAAGATTTTCCAATCTAGTCCCTCTTTCATAAATAAAGGTAATAGTTATTAGTATCAGCTTCCTGACCAATTGATTTACTTTTAATAACTTTGCAGTAATTATTAGGTTCAGTTTCAGCAAACGTAATCAAATAACTTTGTCAAAGGCAATCGCTAACAGAATTGCAAAGCTTATAAATGTATTAGTTTCCTGTATAGTCCGGTTTGCCTTATAAGGTTTAAGTTATTAGTCCTAAACTGGCACGTTCCTACTAGGTCTATTTTACTTTGAAAACATACAGAATCAGCGGTCTGGCAGTTAACGCGAGCATTTTCAGAATCATTGTTCAAGCAATGATGATAATCATGGTTTTTATGCTGTATAAAAATTAAAACCACAATTAGACGCTTGATTGAATAACCATTTTGTTATTATCAAGTCCCAAAAATTTAGTTTTTCATCATCATCTTCCTGCCCTGGCCCCTGCCATTTTTTTCATAAAATCTAAAAATCAAAAGATACGCACATCACGTGCGCAAATACGTTGTTAGAAAATAATAAAAAAACCTAATTACGCTTTGTATAAATAATTCATAGAAAAAAGTAACAAAGTTCCATTTCGCAGTTCTGTCTTTTTTTCTTAACCGTAAATTTCTCATGCGCGTAAATCACGCACAGTACCCATCAGCGGATTACATCTCACCAACTTGATTAATGTTAAAGATGTGCATATGTCCATGTCATAATCTCCAGGTCAATGTTTACTACCGTAGTATTACATTACATAAGCGAAGTAAAACTGGCACATTATCTATATTAGTGACGTGTAACTCGCGATCTTTGACCATAGTTGTAATTCTTGGTAAAGTATTGGCTTCCATTGACGCAATTTGTTGTAGAATTGCGATGTAAGTATCGGCGACGTTGAACACACGATCAGTGGTAATGGTTTCAAAATTAGAAGAAAGATCGAGAATCAAAAGTAGATTTCAAAATCAAATTCATGTTGTTGGCATTTTCTGACGTATTGTGTGATTTTTTAGAAGCTTTTAAAACTAAGGTGACTAAAAATTATCGTAAGTAGATAGGTCGACTAATGCAACAAAACTTGAGCGAACTTCGGAAACCCATAATTAACGTATCGCTAAAGTCGCAGTTAGGTAAGTATCCGCGACCCATTTCCTAAGTTGCGAAACCACCATAAGAGGTAATATTATCCCACGAGGCATACGCCGAGGCAACCCGATCGCCGTCCGACCTCGTTCTCTTTCCTTACTGATTAGCATCTTTTCTGTCAAAACAATGCGAATGAAAATGTTGTTTGCGATCCAATTTTCAACTTCTGTTTTGGTATTGAGAACCGAATATTGCTTAAATATCGATAGCTTTGAGAAATCTTTATTAATACATTCTGCTGGTTTATCATATGAATGTAATTAAAGTTGTTCTTCCTACTACCATTTTGAATCATGATGGCGAAAGAATTTATTACACATCTGTCAAATCTGTGCCGCGTATTACTCAAATGACAATCTAAATTCAAAAAAGAAACCTAATGTCAAAAAAATGTGCCGTTTTATTAACAAATAATGTTTTACTGCCTCCACGTGCCAAAGAGGTCAATTTTACGAGTTTGTAAACGCATCATGATGTCATATGACGTCATAAAGATGCGCTAAAAACTGCGGTTGGATAATTTACAACGTGCGTGATACTTTTTTTGAATATTGTGAGATTTAATCAGACGGTTACATACAATGACGCGTTCGTGAGAGGTACGTTGTGGATTATGTCGTTGTAATGATACGTTCTTGCTAACTACTCGGGTTTTGTAATAGTCGATGTGTAAGTAAATAGATCTGGCGGTTAAACTATTCATTTCGCTAAATATACGGCACTGAACATTACTCATTTATTAAATGTTTGGTATTTTATATTAAACCTGAATACTCGTAATTAACTTAATAGTTTCATTAAAGTAGTGAGTCATTCTAAAACCATAGACACTCATTATCTTTAAGTAAATAAAATAATAAAAATTACTTATGAAAGATGCATGTCTCTGGAAAATTCTTACGAATTGCACCAAAATTTTAACAAAGCAAGGCCACGTTTGTGCCATAAAACAATTGTCGCAAATTGCCCAAGAAAACAAACAAAATGCTGGGAAATTTTCAAACAAAGAATTCTCGATTCAGGCTGCATTGCACCAGCGACACTTTACTTAGCCATTTGATACCGACGATTATAGAGTAGTTATAGAGCGGTTATAGAGCCGTTTGTATCTAGCGTGATATTATTTAAATGAGTATTGCAATAGATGTACAGGCTTAGAAGGATATTTCACAATTTGTAGGTAGATTGCTGTCTTTTTGTTACGGTTACAGTTAGAATTAGAATGTTAGAAAGGGAAATGTAGAAGGGTTTTAGAGGGATTACTTTAGATAGATAAGTAGCAGCCTCTATGCGGAGGTCATACGATTGTCGTTCAGAAAATTGTGTATAGCAAAGTTGACGTTACTTCCTTATTTTTATTAAACCCCAATTTAAAAATAAACTGGAGGCTGAAATCTGGTATTTTTAATACCAGCCAGTGATTTTGTAGATTTTGGTCAACATTCACCAAGGTCACTGTTGTTCATGTAACTTTTAATAGAATTAACTGTCGGCAAATGAGCAAGTCTTCTCGTCACCGTGTATTTTGCAAATTCAGTCTTAGTGACAACGGGATTAACTACATGTAATTCAGTGAAGTAACGGTGACCTTAATTGGATGATTTAATATTAGTAAGCTTGGATTAATTTTTTGTTCACTTGTTTGAAAGTTGTAAACTTATGTAATGTGCAAGAATTGAATAGGATTACATTTGTGAATTAATGTGCGTGGCATAATCATTTATGCGTAGGTATAAGGATCTCTTTACACGCAAATGAAATTTATATTATATGTGTATCAAGTATGTTAGAAAGCTCTTATAAGAGTCCTAATGACGTCATTGCGATAGATAGGTAGGTTGAAAAGGAAAAATATATCAACTACAACGATTTCATAATACTAGTTATTGATGATAGTAATTTCCATGTCACCTGGTTGCAATCATTACACAACCTTGATAAACTAACTATTTGCAATATTGTAGTGAATATTTAACGATCGGCAATGATACGTTAACTAAGGTTATATAAGAGTGTATTGACACGATTCGCCTCGATGCTTCAAGTGCGATTACAACGATTATGAATTAATGAGGCATTTTTGGCAAATAGTGCAGCAATAGGTAATTGAGTTGATTTATTAAGACTTTTTATGCAGCTGTTATTACGTTATTACGTTGTTAATTTATGATTATGAACTAGTTCTGTCAGTCCATATAAGGATTTTTGTTCTTATAAAATTTAGTATTCAACACGTATAAGGATTTTTATAAAGCATATTCGAGAACAACTGACATTTGGATTGTGTTTTCTAGATTCATTTAATTTATAATCAAATTAGTAGATATTATAATTTAATATGATATAATCTTCTTAACATTGAAATATCTAGTTCAAATGTCAATATAACTTGATTAGTTCCGAATTAAAGTGAATCGGAATGTCAATAACAATTCTGTGACATTTTCTCCACATTTATTTAGAAATATAAAATAAAATTTGTTGTTGATACCTAAAGTTATTTGCAGTAATTTACATCTGTCGTCTTTCAATGCTAGATCCTAACTATTCTAAATATAATTAATTTTAAAATTAATAAACGGCGTGCCTGTACCAAATAATATTCTGTATGTTTCCACCATATCGGTTGTTTTAACAACTTTTTACTGACATTGATATTTTTAACTCTCTATAGGAAGTCTGTCTGAGTATTATTTCCTGGGTTTTTTCACCGAATTCTCCTCCACACTTCAGTTGGCATTGCAGTCTACTTATTAATTACTCATTATACGATAATATTGTGGCACAATAATTACAGCATATTACAGAATTACCACTCAATTATAGGATAGATTAGTTTGATTGATTAGATCGTATGTTATAATTTCGCGCGACAAAAATCACTTACACTACGAACTTCAGGCAAAATGTTTCCTATAGGAGAATAAGTTGATTTTTATTGAGTATTGACAATGATTTTTCTTTGTTTCCAGTTCTGCTTAGTTTTCCTGCTGGTAGCAGCTGCTGCTGCCAGCGAGAAGAAGACGACAGACAAGAAAGCGGAGCGATTGGAGAAGAAGCTGGACAAACGTGGACTCTTGAACCTCGGTTATGGTTACGGCATTCAAGGCTTAGACGTCGGCTACATCGGCAGCGGTCACGGAGTCGGCGGAGCATACAACTTCGTTGATGACCATGCCTACAGCGGTTATGGTATCGACCTAGGACAACACTCGGACACCACCAGAACGATCACTCTTGTGAAAGGTGTCCCCTACGCTGTGCCCGTCGAGAAACATGTCCCGTACCCCGTCGATAGACCCGTGCCTTACCCCGTCAAAGTGCCCGTACCACAGCCCTACGAGGTCATCAAACACGTGCCTTATCACGTGAAAGAGTACGTTAAAGTCCCAGTCCATGTGCCCGCGCCTTACCCCGTTGAGAAGAAGGTACCTTACCCCGTCCACGTTCCCGTCGACAGGCCCTACCCCGTGAAGGTCCTTGTCCCTCAACCCTACCCCGTTGAGAAACACATTCCCTACCCCGTCAAGGTGCCAGTTCCCCAGCCCTACCCCGTGGAGAAACACGTGCCATACCCGGTCGAAGTTAAGGTCCCCGTACCCCAACCCTACCCGGTAATCAAACACGTTGGTGTCCCCGTTAAGGTGCCCGTTGACAGGCCCTACCCCGTACACGTACCTGCTCCTTACCCCGTCGAGAAGCCCGTCCCGGTCGCTTACCCCGTTGAGAAGCCCGTGCCTTACCCCGTCAGAGTACCCGTCGACAGGCCTTACCCCGTCAATGTAGACAGGCCTTACCCCGTCCCCGTTAAGGTGCCCGTTCCAGAGCCCTACCCCGTCTACAAGCACGTGCCTTACCCAGTGGAGAAGCCCGTGCCCTACCCCGTCAAGGTTCCCGTCGACAGGCCGTACCCCGTCCATGTCGAGAGGCCCGTGCCTATCGCTGTTGAGAAGCCTTACCCCGTCCCCGTCAAGGTCCCAGTCCTCGTTAGCGAGCACGACCACGACCACTCCAGCCACCTGAGCTTTGGAGGCTCCTACTACAGCCATTAGAATAATACTAGCTTTAATATAATGTTTTCATCCGCCAAGCGATCATTGAAGAATTATTTATAATCTCGCCTAGTACTGGCCGGGACACCAGCAAAAAGAAAACACATCATTTTTTGTATATTTATATGTAAACATGTTTTGCATGTATGAGCGTACGTGTACGTAGTGATATAAAGGTTACCATTTTAGGTTTAAGATGAATGTAAAAAAGTATGAAAAAATTAAATAATTAATAATTATTTTCTTTGTTTTAATCGCCCAAGAACTGACCTTGCTACCTGCTATCAGACAGATTTAAGAGTTTCTAGATTAAAAATAATTATACAGTTTTATAAAAAATAAACATTTTAAAGGCCACAGACATTATAAAAGAGGAAAAAAAAATTAAGTCATCTCTTGAAAGTAAAAACAATATAAATAAAAACACTCACAATTCGAATACATTAAAGTTCTTTAAAAGCTGTAAAGTAATATTATTTTACAAAAAAAAATAGTAAACACTTCAACTCATTTAGCCACAAACGCATTTTATTCAATTTCCTATTTGATAAAAACCGCATTTTGTAGGTTTGGCCTCCAAAACCGTAGGCCTTTTACATTTTATCGAGGAAATAATCGATCGATTGAGGAAATGAACAATCGCAGTGTGAGGTGTAGCTAACCAATCATAATGGCTAACCTTCGTTTACCCGCTATTTGATTGTATAATATTATTTTATTTTATTTGCGGTAACTGCTGCTTTTATTAAAGAGCAAACACGATATACATAGACTTGAGATAATAAAAAAAAAAAAACATAATCTCAAACATTGAAAATGTCTAGGGTCCTCCTCCATATACAAAAATAGATATAATAGAAAAAAACACACAAATATAACTTGCATAGTAAGTAGTTATGTTTGAGTGTTTATTATTACGTAATTAATTCAAGGATCTTATCATAAAATATTATACTTTACACATACAACTTGGAATTAACTGTAGAAACAGCGATATGAAGTCAAGATGGATGGCGTTAATTATTATGAAGGCTCTTTACATATTATTATGCTGCGAACAGTCATAATTGGCTTGTCTTGAAATCTGGTGCAACTTATTTAGTAGTTACCTGCGTTAGGCTATTTGATAAATTGCCTGGAGATGGAATATAGTTGCAACACTTTCACTCTTATGCAAGAGTAAATGTAAAACAGAGTATTAGGTGTTTTTCATGCTACACTAACCCTTCAGGTCGACCGAAAGAAATAGAGCGTCTTTACATTTTTTTATGAAATTTTACCTGTAAAAGTATATTGGCCAAAGCTAGGGACTGGCGGATAAATTCCAATTGATATAGTCAAATATCTACGCATTAGTATTATCAACAAAGCTAATAAATGTTAACGAATTCCGTTAATTTTCTGCTGAACTCTTATTAAATAATAAATAGATTTATAAATCAATTTTTTTACACTAAAATATTCGTTTCCCTACCTTAATAAACGAGACTAAAGTCGGTCATTTAAAAATAATTATAAAAGCATCATGAGTAAAATAGTGTGACGCGTAATGACCAAGTTACAAAAACTAAAAGTTTTTGACTAAACAGATCGCGTCTTGGAGTGATTTGTAAATGAAAAAAACAATTTAGATAGAGCTCTGCGTATTTTGGTTCTACATTACATAGATCTTAAAACTTTTTATGGTCACGAAAACCATTTGTTAGTAGGTATTCAAGAATCAGTTCATGATAAAATTTTCCATAAAATTATCAATGGCACTTCAAAAATAAATCAAAATTCTCCAAAATTTTGTCTCAAGTCCCCAGTCTCTGCGGTCGCTCGTTACGTGGGAATCACTTTTACGTAAGATGGTTAAGGTTAACAAAAGTGGAGTAACCCGTCCATATTTATTTACTGACCTTGTTATGGTACTTCTAAATTTTGACACAGTTATTTTTGTACCGTGGTGTATAATTTGGTCAAGTGCATGTTGTGAGTACGCAATACGTTCAAATATTGCATAATTAACAATAATTGTCAACTAATTAATGTTGTTCTGATAATGTTCTTCTCTTGAGTTGAGATCTAGGAGAGTAGATCATAACATAACATAATTAGCCTATTACTGTCCCACTGCTGGGCGCGGGCCTCTTCTCAGAATGAGAAGGGTTTAGGCCTTAGTCCACCACGTTAGCTTAGTACGGGTTGGCGGACTACATACACCACTGAGAACTTTATGGATCCCTCTGAGATGTTCAGGTTTCCTCACCATCTTTTTCCTTCAAAGTATTACATTAGCCTAGCTATTGAACGATCTCCTTCCATGCAGGAGGGTCTGAGTTCTAACCCGGCCCGTACCTCTGACTTTTCAAATTCATGTGCGGACCTGAATTTGATTGTCACTTGCGTTAAAGGTGAAGGAAAAACATCGTGAGGAAACCTGCACAACTGAGAGGGCTCCATAAAGTTCTCGATGGTGTATGTAGTATGCCAACCCGCACCAGACCAGCGTGGTGGACTAGGGTCTAAACCCTTCTCATACTGAGAAGAGGCCCGTGCCCAGCAGTGGGACAGCAAAAGGCTAATTATGTTTATGTATTACATTACGTGCCAAAAAAAGATACCACTCATATTTTTTGCGTATTCCCAGATCGGTGCAGACAGACAACAATATAAGAACTGTTAAGTCACATAAAATTCATAGTTTCTCAGACATTGCACATCTAACTGCAACCTATGTGTCCGTGTGTATGTACATATGTATTAAAATGTTACTACACGGCACAAAGCATTCTTTGTCCCATTGTTACTAACATGCTCACACGCATTCGTGTACACACGAGGGCGAAAAAACTTGCACACAATAGAGTTAAAAATATTTGATAATTACATTTGAATATTAAGTACCTATATTTTTAATTGGATATCTCGATTAGTGTTGGATATCTACTACGATAATAAAAAAGAAAAAAAAGATAACACTTAATTATTTTTTATACTGATACGGATTCAATGCTTATGTAACTACCGTTATTTAGCTAAGAGTACGTTTTGAAAGATCGAGAGCAAGAAAGAAATTGTGATGAAATTCTTCGAATTTAAGTTACAAATAAGGAAATGAAATGCACTTATAATTACTCGTATCAAACAAGAATCAGCCACAAACCACATTGCTCAATGAGTTAGAATGTAACCATAATTGGTGGTGTGCAAAAATTATAGTGTATACCTCGTATTGTCCGCCAGTGTACTGAGTGTTAGCAAGTTTCTTGGGAAAAGATTTTAATTCGCTGTTTCCATTGTGAAAGAGGTCAGCATTGCAACGTTATGAAAATAAAAATATATAATGTTTTACGTGCACCAAAATTGGAACAGAGGATGTCTCTGAAGGATTTTTGAGTGGGTAATTTTTATGGTCTAGTGGTTGCAAGCGCGACAGCTGATCATGAAGTCCTGGGTTCGATCCCCAGGTCAGACAAAGTGTTATTGGGTTTTTCCGTGCGAAATTCCTCAATAGCAGCTCGGAGTTTGGATCTGTGCCCGGTTGATGGCAATAGGCTCGCCCCCTATTACATGGGATTTAAACATAACGGCAAAATGAGGGTATTACTATTACACCTCTGCTCAACCCTTCGGGGAATACAGGCGTGATTTTATGTAAATTTTTTGCGAAAGATTTATGGTGGAAATGTGAAGTATTTTCATAAACTCGTTTGAACGACTAATTAGGGCTCAATATATTGGTAAAGCAATATATCGGCATTGCGGAGGTCTGATGGCAGTCGCTCCGTGTAATACTGGTATTCAGCTGCATCTGGTTAGACTGGAAACTGACCCCTACATAATTGGGGAAAGGCTAGGGGGTAATGGTAAAGCGATGTTCACTGTTCAGTATAGACATTTACGGTAAGTTTCAAAGACATAAGTACCATGAAATAAAATTCTCATATTCACTAAGCTTTTTATACGAATTGGTGATGGCTACTACCAATCCTATGTATGGAATCCCTTATTCAATTTCGACAGAGAGTAGAGAAAGAAGACCTAGTATATTAAACACTAGCTGTGTCCTCACAGCTCCGCCCGTAGCCTATGTTACTCAGTGATAATGTAGCTTTCTAACGGCAAATGAATTTTTGAAATCGGTCCAGTAGTTTTTAAGTTTATTCGTTACATACAAAAATACAACTCTTTCTCTTTATAATATTAGTATAGATAACATCACGTCTGTATTCCCCGGAGGGTTGTGCAGAGCTGTACAGTAACACCCACATTTCGCCGTTATGTTTAAGTCCCATGTAATTGCGGGCGAGCCTATTGCCATCAACCGGGCACAAATCCAAGCTCCAGGCTGCTACTGAGGAATTCCACACGGAAAAACCCAATAACATTTTGGCCGACCTGGGATCGAAACCAGGACCTCACGATTAGCAGTCGCGCTTGCCACCACTAGACCAACGGGGCTGTCAGTATATTCTTTGCTAAAAATCTCTGTAATATCATTTTTCAGTGTACTTAAGGACCGAGAGTTCTGCCTACCCTGTGAGCTTCAAAATAACACTTCTTTGTACAACGCCATCTACGCCAGCTGCGCGTAAACTATAGGTACATGTTAGTAACGCCAGTCCAAGGCTTAGAAAGTAGGTATAGGTGACTGTGGTTTCTATATAATTGAATAGTTCTTTACCACGTAGGCAGAGGGCGTAGCAGTCGATATAATAAAAATAGTTTCAGTAGCACCTAACTACAGCTGGATTTTAAATTCGATGCAGTAACTTGACAGATGGAGGGATACCAGTTTCTGAAAAAACATGATTGTGAGGGAAAATAACGAAAGAACTAAACTGAATGAACTTAAACTTATATGCAATTTTTTTATTGAATACTATCTGTGTCCTCACGGCTCCGCCCGCGTAAGAAGTTTTATTCCAGTACTAAATATAGCCTATGTTACTTAGTGATAATGTAGCTTTCTAACGGCAAAAGAATTTTTGAAATCGGTTTAGTAGTTTTTAAGTTTATTCGTTACATACAAAAATATAAAAATACAAATCTTTCCTCTTTATAATATTATAGTACTAGAGATATAATATTAGTTTAGATAATAACTTTACGATCAAAATAAATGATGTAAATTATATAATATTATTATTTTTAACATTAATAATCTCTTCCCCTATTATTCTTATATTGCAAACGAATTTGTAGAGATTTATTTAAATTGAACTAGTTTTAAACATAACGGCGAAATGAGGGTGTTACTATACACCTCTGCCCAACCCTTCAGGGAATATAGGCGTGATGAATGTTAGTCCGCCTTATGTACCACCATTGTGCATTGAAGTATTAAATAAATATATATGTTATATGTGTTTTTCTCATTCGTTCTTTCCGCAAAAAAGTTCACTACCAATTTTAGTATGATAACATTATTTTGGTTACTGCATCGAACTAAAAGTCCGACGTTTTGTATTCAAGAGCTCATAGGTACCAATATCACCTTGTAAATTCACAGCTTAGGCATAAAAATAATCTATACTAATATTATAAAGAGGAAAGATTTGTATTTATGTATGTAACGAATAAACTTAAAAACTAACCGATTTCAAAAATTATTTTGCCGTTAGAAAGCTACATTATCACTGAGTAACATAGGCTACGGGCGGAGCCGTGAGGACACAGCTATAAATAATAATCTCGCAGCTTCGTAGCAATTATAATAAAATTCTTAAATAGTTCAGGGATGTGTGTAGGGCCTTCACGCCGGCCCTCTTGTAAGTATGTGTTTTAGGGTCAGCCATCAGAATTAGCTAAGAGTGTAGGACCACAAAAGGACGTACTATTGGAAACTATTTCAAATCAAATATCATTAAGTATTCTATGCATATTTATTCGTATGCATCTTAGGGTGTGTGCACATCTGCGAACGTGCATGTATTCTTATGGATGCAGCAAAGCGACGTTCTTACAAAATATATGCTTATAAGGGTTGCTTATGTGTTCAACATCATAATATAACAACACTCTTAGAACCACTCCGAATGCTACCCGCTAAATATTAATCGCGATTAATATTACCGGCGTGCGTGTATCACAAGATGTATGAATGTGGATGAAGCGAAAGGGGTATGTAAGGGTCGCAGCATGTGGCGTTCTATAGTTTCTGCCTACCCCCATGGGAAAAAGGCGTGAGTTTATATGTATGTATATTCGGATTGTTATCCCGGTCTAACCTTAGAATATAGGCATTGCCCAAAAACTGGGTTGTGGAGGTTTGATGGCAGTCGCTCCTTGTACAATACTGGTAATCAGCCTCATCTGGTTAGACTGCTAGGCGAACATAGCTGGGAAAAGGTTAGGCATAATATCCTTCTCCAGGTAATAGAATAACTTTGTGTATTTTTTTTTTCAAAATGTGTTCAGTAGTTTAGTCGTGAAGACGTAACAACCAGGCAGACAGACAAACTCGCTTTCGCATTTATAATTACAGTATGAATGTTAGGGCGGGGCCAACGTCTTTGACGGACCATCGTCTAGCACCAAGGTTTATATTAATAAACTCCTCTCAACATGGCGGCCAAGGAGCCTTTTAAGAGGAGTTTCAGAACAATCCAAACTGGTGTATTTATTGAAAGGCGATTTAGAAATGACAGCATCAAAAATTATATTTTGCACACAGCGGTACACTAATCAAAATTGTGAAAGTATACTGATAAAGAAAAGTTTTATTGTATCGGACAATTGATTGATTGAAAGCTTCTCTTCATACCTATTTATTATTTCATAAAAAGTCGGGTAAAGTGTTATTGGGTTTTTCCATTAACAATTTCTCAGTTGCAGTCGAGATTTGTGCCCAATTAAATAGCAGTAGGCTCGCCCTCTATTACATAGGATTCACCTATTACATATCGAAACGAGGGCGTACTAAAAACACTTCTGCCAAACCCTTCGGGGAATAACAAGGCGTGATGTTATGTTATTTTATTTCATAAAATAATACGATTTTTCGATTTTTCTACTAATATCCCAAACTACTGCGCAGATTTTGATCCGATTTTCCAACAAGAGATCTTAAAAGTAAATTGTATTTTAAATATGTTGTGTATGTAAAGGCTCGTTTACACGGAGATAGCTTCTCGAAGCAAGTCTCATGCTATCTCTGTTTTCATCGTAAAGTAAAACAAAGACAGAACGAGTCTCGCTCCGAGAAACTATTCTAGTGTAAAAATGAGCTTGGTGTGAATAATAGTCCCAATTTTAAAGAAGTTAGCAAGCTTATTAAAAAACAAAAAGGTTTACTTATTTCTTCATCATCAATAACAAACAGCCTACTATTGTATGTGTAATAAAAACTCTTGACTTCGCCATTACCTACATGCTAACGTGAAAGGCGTTACAGGCAAAATAAAAACAAATGTATGGTAGGTATATAATTTATCACTAGTAGTACGGTTGTGCAAACTAACAATGTGTGTGTGTGCAATAATTTATTAATGTGTGTGCTTAACACTTGATATATATTATAATAACGTTGGCTGACGCAAGCCGTTACGCCATCTTGAAACAAAAAATGTACGAGTTTTTTCTTTCTTTTTACATTTAGCGTTGAGACACACCCTAGCAACTTTACTAGCTTGATTTATGTTGCAGACGTAATGGCAGCTCCTGGTATATATATATATACATATATAAACAAAAGTAAGATTATAAAATAGAATAATGATTTATTATCATTAAAAATTACTTATAGCCTAGCGGTTGAATAATTGCCTTCAACGCAGAAGGATCTGAGTTTGACCCTGGCCCGCACCTCTGACTTTTCGAAGTCACGTGCGGATCAGAATTTGATTATCACTTGCGTTAACGGTGAAAGAAAACACCGTGAGGAAACCTGCACACCTGAGAGGGCTCCAAAAAGTCCTCGATGGTATGTGTAGTCCACCAACACGCACCAGGCCGGCGCGGTGGACTAAGGCCGAAACCCTTCTCACTCTGAGAAGAGGCCCGTGCCCAGCAGTGGGACTGTAATGGACTGATTATGGTGATATGTATTTTTTAATGTCAAGAATATTCTGATTGAAATAGGTAACATTGCAAACTTGCATTCCTTTCTACTTCTAATAATTAATAACCAGATAGACTTCTTTTAATTTATTTATTTAGGTAGCTATAAATTATCGATCGAAGCCAATAAAATAAATCATGAATATAAGAAAAAAACAATAAATTAAACTACTTTTGCAACGTTATTAGCTGAGCTGTGGAGGTGCGGTTAGATTATTTAATTTTATTTCAAACTGAACGTAGAGAAAGTACTAGAACATTTTTTTTGTAGTATCAGTACGTAACACAACGAAGAAGAAACCTTGTAACTGTTTGATGGGTAGGTTAAGTGTAATACAATCGTACACTTTGTGTCACTATCCTATCACTTTGTGTCTTGTGTTTATCTATACTTATAAAAGGAGAAGCTGACTGACTGACTGATCTATCAACGCACAGCCTAAACGGCTGGGGTTAGAAACTTGAAATTTTGACAGTAGGTTCATTTTGTGACGTAAACATCCACTAAGAAGGGATTTCTCGTAATTCAACCCCCAAGGGGGTGAAAAAAATCACGCAAGCGAAGCTGCGGGCAAAAGCTAGTTGATAATAAAACTTTTTAACAAAAATAAAACCGACTTCAAATTATCTATCTCCGAGGTTCTTCATTAGATCTTCACCAAATTTAAATGGGACAACTTCGAAAGAATACTCTTTCAAACAAAAAAATAATCATTAAAATCGGTTTACAATTAGCAAAGATATCGCGGAACAAACACACAAAAAAGAATCCTACAGTCAAATTGAGAACCTCCTCCTTTTTTGGAAGTCGGTTAAAAATAGTTTTTGTACGCAGCTTCGCTTGCGTAACTTTTTTTATCCCCTTCGGAGAGGAATTTTGAAAAATCCTTCCTTAGTGGATGCCTAAGTTATACAAGGTACCTACTGTCAAAATGTCAAGCTTCTAATCCCAGCGGTTTAGGCTGTGCGTTGATAGATCAGTCAGATGCTTTTTTTTCTTTTTCCTACTGGCCTCCTTATAGATGGTGCTTGCGGACCGTTTCTGGACGAATATTCGAAAAATATTAACAAAAATTGAGAACGTCATTAGCATCATCCCAAAGCTAAGAATGCAGATGTTTAATACTATAATTATGATAATGAAAACTCAAACTATACCGCTGCCGTCAAGCAATAAGACAAGAATAAAAACAATCTGACAATACTATAACGTTAACAACCCGGGAGAAGAATGATTTGTTAAAATAATGTTAAAAAATTTCGAATATTCAATCTTCTACGTAACCGGACAGTTATTGGCGTGACCTGGAGGGTTTCCAGCCAACGAGGGACAAAGTTAAATACTAAGCCTGAGCTAACTACTACTCTAACACCCTGACTACTGACAACAACAGCATTAAGGGCGACCCCTAATGGGACTCGGACGTCGGCTTAGGGCGTTGCCGGCGGAAGGGAGACAGCTTTATGAGGGCTGAATTAACGGTGTGACTGCGGAGGCTGAAGAGACGGCTGCCGACTACTCCGCGGCGGCGGGTGACCACAGTAGATCATGAAAGACCAAGCAGTCATTCAGTTTCTTCTTTTATACGGAAGAGACAAAGTGTTATTGGGGTTTTTCTGTGTGGAATTCCTCAGTAGCAGCCCGGAGTTTGGTTTTGTGCCCGGTTGATGGCAATAGGCTCGCCCACTTTTACATAACGCGACTTCGGTGAAATGAGGGTGTTACATCTCTGCCCAACCCTTCGGGGAATACAGGCGTCATGTTATGTAGACAATTTTATTCATCAAAAATATTGAAATGCTATTCAAAATACAATAAAAATCAGTTTTAAAGGTGACATTCCTATCACGAATAACTTTTGCAATCTATTCCTAGATATATCTATTTTAATATATTTATGATTATTTCACCACATCGACGTTTAGAAGATGAAATATTATACTAGTTACGCAAAGATCTTTGTCATATTGTGATAATTTACCATGTATTGTGTATGAATGACTGATATATATTATTTGCAAGAATATAGATAATTAAATTCGTCTTAGATTAAAACTAGATTTCACTACATTCGACATTTCGGTCGTATTCAAATATGAAATACATTTTTAACAAACCATTTATATTCTTCACACTAGCTTTACCCGACCCGGCTTCGCACGGGTAGCACTTAGTATCTACGGTGCACCTAGGTAGGTGGCTAGGTAGGCCACCTACCTATTATTTTGTGACATTTAATGTTTGACAGGTAAGAACAGTTTGTATAGGAAAAGAAAAGTGTTGTTTTTACTATTTTCCACGCAATTTTTACATTTTTTCTCTCCATAAGAACCTTCCTTGTGTCTTAAGGAATAAATAAAAAAAAAAAACCGAATTGGTCGAGCCGTTCTCAAGTTTTGCGCTTAGCAACACATTTGGCGATTCATTTTTATTTATACCTAGTCTGGCCATAAATACTGTTACAATTAAAAATAAGAAAGATATTACATTTGAATTTGGAATCTGTCATTTTTATACGATTGTTCATTGGTTTTCTAATTTTGGCGCCAATACATTGTACAATATTTTGCGATATTAAAATGGAGTGGGGTGATAAAGAGAACCGAATCGCTGTGATTGCATTACACAAAGTTGGTATGGAGCCAAATGCAATTTTTAAAACTCTCCATACGCTTGATATTAGTCAAATATTTGTGTACCGGGCTATTAATAGGTACAATGAGACCTCCTCTGTTTGTGACAGAAAAAGATCTGGCCGTCCACGTTGTGTTCGTACAAAAAAGGTGGTCAAAGCAGTAAGGGAAATAATTCGAAGAAATCCTGTCCAAAAGCAAAAGATTTTATCTTGGGAGATGAAGATAGCACCCAGAACCATGTCGCGTATTTTAAAAGATGACTTAGGACTTGCAGCCTATGAGAGACGCACTGGTCATTTTTAACTGATAATTTAAAAAAGAATATGGTGGTAAAATCGAAACAACTACTGAAGCGGTACGCAAAGGGAGGTCACAGAAAATTTTTGTTTACGGATGAGAACATCTTTACAATTGAGCAACATTTTAACAAACAAAATGACCGTATTTATGCTCAAACTTCTAAGGAAGCTTCCCAATTAGTCGACAGAGTGCAACGTGGGCATTATCCGACTTCAGTGATGGTTTGGTGGGGTGTTAGCTATGAAGGAGTGACTGAGCCATATTTTTGTGAAAAAGGTATCAAAACATCGGCACAAGTGTATCAAGATACCATTCTTGAGAAGGTAGTTAAGCCCCTTAACAACACCATGTTCAATAACCAAGTATGGTCCTTCCAACAAGACTCGGCGCCGGGTCATAAAGCTCGGTCCACGTAGTCTTGGTTGGAAGTGAACGTTTCGGACTTCATCAGAGCTGAAGACTGGCCGTCGTCTAGTCCCGATCTTAATCCGCTGGGTTATGATTTATGGTCAGTTTTAGAGAGTACGGCTTGCTCTAAACGCCATGATAATTTGGAGTCCCTAAAACAATCCATACGATTGGCAGTGAAGAATTCTCCCATGGAAAGAGTGCGTGCTTCTATTGATAACTGGCCTCAACGTTTAAAGGACTGTATTGCAGCCAATGGAGACCACTTCGAATAAGCTTTTTATATTTTAAATTGTTTTATATTTATGTATTAAACTAACACACTGTAAAAGTAATAAATATTATTTGCAATAAAAAAACAATTTTTTTTCTTCGTGACAATATTTATGGCAAGACTAGGTATAGATAATAGATATATATATAGATTAAAATAAAATCTTCTTCTCGTGTGGTTAGTGACTAACATGGTGTCAGAGTTTATGCCGCCGATGGGACTCTGACTAGGAGTAGGCACTGTAAGATAAAAATGTTTAACTTAAAAGATTTTTTTAACAGGTTATTTACATCCAACCACAGAAGTTATTAATTGTTAACACAGTAAATAGTTCAACACACTAATTTTTCGACACTTAAAACGAATTAATATGCATGCTAGTGGCCTTAACAGTGTAATGGTAAAGTCTGATTCATTCATTATTTGTAGGGGTGGCACTCGAGATTTTTGTATACAAATTAATATAAGCTCTAAAATTGAAAGGATAGTTTTTCGCCAACTAAGGACTTTCCCGTCTTGCAGAATTTTAGTAGGTATTATACACGGAATAATGGCCGCCTGTACTCCACAATCCTAGTACTTGGTGAACCTTTTGTTTTTTAAGTGCGGTAATCCACATAGGTAGCCTGTAAGTACCTGGAAGGTGGAGCGTTATGCCGAGTATCTAGGCATAGGTCGCTACTCCAGGTACGCTAGCCGTTTGCGTACCCTTCCTTTTATGGGGCCTAGCCCCACATCCCACTGAGTGGCGCGCGCAGAGCAACAGTAGTCCTAACGGTGCGTCCAAACCTGACGAACGCGCCGCGAATGCACCGGTCGCGCGCAGCTCGCGAGCCGCTCGCGAACTGCGCGCGAGCGGCGCGCAGAGCTTAGTACGAACATGAAATGTACGCGCGCAGCTCGCGAGCGTCTCGCGAGTGGCGCGCGAGCTGCGCGCGAGCGGCGCATTCGCGGCGCGTTCGTCAGGTCTGGACGCACCATAAGAGTTTATTTATTTAGTTTATTTATTCGGGATTTTCTGTTTGTGAATATTGGCATAAGTACGCATAACATATCATCAGGCCTGTATTCCCCGAAGTGTTGGGCAGGGGTGTAAGTCGCGCTTGCGACCAATAGACCAACAAGGCAGTTCATGTTGACCTTTCATTGTACAGAATTTTCATACAATGAGAGGTCAGTTTATACTGGAAAAGCATAGCTTGATTTGTTTTCATGTGTACAAACCTAGCGTACCTATTCTCTGACACACGAAATACTTGATAAACGTTCTATAACATCGATAAAAGCCCAACTTTAAAAATATTATGAAAATGTCAACCCTAAAAATTACACTTTTAATTAAGTCACTATAATTAATAGTAAATTCGAATGTGTAACGCCATTTAAAAGGAAGGAGTAAAAAATGGCGATTAACACATTCACACCGATTTGCTTGTATGGTAATGTTGCTATTTGAATGAATTTATGTAGAATATTTACATACTTACGATTTGCGGGAAAGAGCGCTGTCGTGGTACGTTAATTTGGTTTAAATTAAATATTATGTAGCAAGTCGAAAAAAAAGTACCTAATTGGTGAATGGTACCAGCTATATTATTATGTGAAATACTCAGGTATACTGGGTGTAAAAATAGCCTTAACGAAGTCGAAGTCTACGCATACTGCACACAAATTACATACAGCAAAAATAATTGCTGGGAAATGACTTTTATTTTTTGGAATTTTTTTGGTATTAAAAAACAGCTTCTAATTGTAACGCGCAATGGAAGCGCGCGCGCAGTAGACTGTGCCTACATTTAAAAAATGTTGATAATGTTTGTATAGAAGAATGTTTAGTAATAACATTTAAACTTAATTTTCGTGAAAAACGTACAGAAATATGGTGACTTTGACCTTCAATATCTCCATAACCAGTCGGTTCCCAGGTATGGCCCGATACCAAAAAATCTTCGTAATGATGAGAAGAATACGTGGCTCTCGGCTTCGTTAAGGGTATTTTTACACCCAATATGTGTCTGTAATCTCGATTACGAATTTTAATTTAATAGCGACATTGTATCTCTCAAAAGAGTTCCATATTTCAAATAACAATCATAATAATTGATCTAAGCGTACAGACAGCGGGAGTGAGTTTGTTTTATACTATGTAATGATACCTAGTAGGTAACCCTGTATAGTCTTGCCAGTAAAATTGAAGTAACCCTGCATAACTTACAGTCTTGATGTAATCCGTAATACGGTTTTATTTCAATAACCTGGCCATGAAAAAAAAAACTTAAAAAATACATACATAACAGTACGATTATGCAGATATGTTGCACACCTAACCTAATTCACATGCATACAACAAAAAGTAAAGTTGCATTTCATGATGACGATGTGTAACTCTTATTACAGTGGCATAAGATTCAAATTGCAACGTCATTCAGATTGCTTAAATGACAGATGTTAACCGTATTATTGGTCCTCATTTGGATGTGAAATTGAAAGAATACCCTTTTAAAATGTCGCTCATCGAATAATTGCATAATGAGGGTTATTATCTTAATGTTCACGCTTTTTGTACGCTTTTGAAGAATTGGTTCTTCATATTTGGATGTGCGGTTTCTTGGCTTTTTAATGAAGATTGTCAAATCAGTTACGACTTTCCTTGTAATGGATGGGTCCACATTTTTGCGCAATATAATGCGAAAACTCCTTGGTCTAGTAGTGGCAAGCGCGACTGCTGATCGTGAGGTCCTGGGTTCGATCCCCGGGACGGGCAAAGTGTTATTGGGTTTTTCCGGGTAGCAGCCCGGAGTTTGGTTGCCCGGTTGATGACAATAGGTTCACTCCCTATTACATGGGACTTAAAACATAACGGCGAAATGAGGGTGTTACTATACACCTCTGCCCAACCCTTCGGGAAATACAGACGTGATGTTGTTATAATGAGAAATAAAACGCTTTTTTCTGCCATTGTTACTTCGACAGACACGTAATAATTATCTATGGGTATCTTTAAAAGTTGGGTTTATAGCTCATTACCAACCGCGCGGATTATAATATGGTTTGCAAGGTTCAACTGAGCTTGCCGCGTCAGTCCGTGGATGGGTGACAATTCGTCACACATGACCCCCCCATGCCTCGGCAAGCACGGTAATCCGACGGTCCCGGGTGTCATATGAATACCTATGACAGTCGTTAAGGGTAGTCAGAAGCCCGAAAGTCTGACAACTGGTCTAACTTTAGAATATCGGCATTGCCTAGTAACTGGGTTGCGGAGTCCGATGGCAGTCGCTCCGTGTAAAATATTGGTTATCAGCCGCATTGGGTTAAACTGCAAGCTGACATCAACGTAGGTAGTTGGGAAAAAACTAGGCAAAAAAAGCTTATTCGATCATGTACCTAAGTGGGCGCATTTCCTAGCGTTCGCCAGACCATACGCGGGGCGTGAGCGGGTCGCGTCGACGGCGAGACCGCGCTCGTTGTGCGACAATCTTCATACAACAATGAATACAACTCACGAAGACCCGCCAACGACACGCCCCGCGTATGTGGCGAATGCTTTAGTTGCATAAAATGATAGTCATTTGTTTTTCGGAGTGCAATTCGGCAATAGTTCTATGTTAAATAAATTATGTAAGAAAGAAGACCTAGATAAATTGCTTATTGTTTAAAGCAAGTTGCAAATGTCATGATTTCATGAATACCGCGGGTTACTAGGAAGCAGTTTACGAGTATAATTCACTTTACAGACAGACAGATAACAGCACGGAAATTGCACTACAACAGCGCTACAGTATAAATAAACGCCGTCGTATAAGTAAAAACGCACAGAAGAATTTTGATCGCGTTATCTGTCCTGCTATGATCACACACACACAAATACACACAGAAGCACAGATTGGCTATCAATGAATAAGTTTTAGTTAATCGATATTTGTCTCGGAACACGGTATCAACAAATGCGCAACAGTGTTTCGGCAAATGTTGCAGAGATTGTCATGTATCGTATACAAGTGCTGCGTCATGTTCCGCGGCATGTATCGCAATTTGTGCCATAGCAAAATGTTGCGGTACATGTATCGCAACATGTGCCTGCTGTGTACGAAACAAACGGTTCTATTGATTGGCACTTTTATCAGTAACGGTTTAGTAATCTTCGTCCTTCAATGTTTTAGTAAGGTTAAGATTAATATCTCGATACTTTCTAATATTATTGAAAATGTCAAACCTATATGAAATATTGACTGTAAAACCTGTTCAGTTTTTTGCAATCCCATCTTGTTATAAAGGTCACTTACACATCTTCATTTTTCAAGATTGTGGTTGAACACTTGGTACTACTAATTTGATTGAGGTTAAGTTTACTTTGAAAGTAATATAGCTAGAAATCTTTTTTCAGGTGATTTAGTCGTGGTTGATTCTAGTCTCACCTGATGGTAAGCGTAGACAGGATCTAAGATGGAGCACATGAATCCAAGTAACAGAGATATAGAATTATTCCCCTATACCCCTTTGACTCTAACATACACACGACAGAACGCAGCAAACTACTTGGCGCTGGACTTTAATGTGAGGGTTGCTATTGTAAACCCTGGCTTATATGAGCTCAGTCAGGAGAAGGTAAGCGGTGCTTGCTATGTGTCAGAACCAAAGTCCCTAACAAAACTGAATGAGTGGGTCGAGGAACTTCAAGTATACCCCACCTACAAGAACATAGTCTGCTTAGTTGTCGGCAATAAGATTGACAAGCATATCATTTTGGGACCCAATGCATAATATCAGCCAGCACATTGGGTCACCCGCGCGACAGCGCAACGAGTATTCCCAAGGAGGGTTGATGTCAGGCAGGCGGCCGGTCATAAAACAATAAGCCAAAACCTCTAACAATATTGATTTATGAAATGCATGTTATGGCTACCCCACCTAGTGTGGGATAAGGGCAGGAAGAAGAAGAAGAAGTTTACTGAATAGAAATTGAAAGTGGTAGCGGGAGCTTATAATATACACTAACTAAATTATCTAGTTCTACGTAGAGAGAGACTAACGTAACTGATTTCTTTCTGTCTAAAGTAACAATTATAAATTTCTTCTAGCACAAAAAAAACATACCTACTTTAATTAACTCCAAAATATAATTACACAATGAAATAATATTTTTCGATCAGCGCACGTAACGCCCTCTATCCTATGTGGGGCATAATGACTTTCGTAATTATAATGATTCAGTATCAAATTATAGTAAGTCTTGCGTTTATGAGCGGTTGTGGGGTGTGAGTTAAAAGCGAGTAGCGGTTTAACGTTGATTTAAAAAAATATACGTATGTTTGTGTGTTTTTGTAAATTCGTTTGCCGTTATTTGCTTTTACAGTAGAAACATAATTATCCCATTACTGTCCCACTTCTGGGCATGTGCATCTTCTCAGAATGAGAAGAGTTTAGGCTTTAGTCCACCATGCTGGCCTGGTGCGGGTTGGCAGACTACACACACCATCGTGAACTTTATGGAGCCCTCTTAGGTGTGTAGGTTTTCTTACGATGTTTTTCCTGCATCGTTAACGCAAGATAATCAAATTCTGATCCGCATATGAATCGAAATGTCACTGCTTGTCGAGCAATTATAGCTTTTACTGTGGTATAATAAAAATTGATGATTGTCACCATCATTTTATACCAGCTTGTAACCTCCCACTGCTGCATATGAGCCTCGTCATAGACTGCCACAACAATCAGGTCGTCTTAGCAAACGGACTGGCCTTCACAGTTCTGCCTAGCACTTTCTCAAACTTTGTCGGGATCAACTTCCAGTCTAACCAGATGCGGCTGAATACCAGGTATTTTACATGGAGCGACTGCCATCAGACCTCCACAACCCAAATACTGGGAAATGCTGACGTCCTTAGGTTGGACAGTCAAACATTATAGTAAACTAGCGGTCCGTCCTGGCTTCGCACGTGTGGACAATTTTCCCGTTTTTGCAACATTTTTCATTTATGCTTCGCTCGTATTGGTCATAGCGTGATGTTATATAACCTATAGCTTTCCTTGATAAATGGACTATCCAACACAAAAAGAATTTTTCAATTCCAACCAGTAGTTCTTGAGATTAGCGCGTTCAAACAAACAAACAAACTCTTCAGCTTTATAATATTAGTATAGATTAAAAGCGGAAAAGAACCTGTTCTGGGCCGTCCTCAAGAAATATCCTACTGTCCCTCAGTCAGCCCGTTGAATTTATTTATTTATATACTCTTTATTGTACATAATAAGTATACACCGGTAAGGAACAAAAGGAACACATAGATTTACACAATATGTACAATGGGCGGTCTTATCGCACAAGATGATCTCTTCCAGACAACCTTAGGATGGACTGGAAGAACGGAAATAGATATCGGGCAGTCTTGGTGAACAAGTACGTTTATGTAATTTTGTCACGTTATTTTAACCTTTTGAACGCCAGAGCATAAATGCATCGTCGTACCCCCCATGCCAAGGTAACTGTAATCCCATTGTTTTTGTCACATATTTGTGACGTTGGCGTACAGGGTAAACTTTCGTTTGTCACATATGTGTGACAATGGCGTCCAAGAGGTTAAATCTATTTCCTCTTATAACTTGTACCACAAAACGCACGTTACAACTGGACGTCCGTACGTTTTGCTCCACATACGTAATGTGGACATCTTGCTGCGACATTGCGTCACGCCATTTTTCTTAACACGAAGGTAACGTTAGGAAACATATACACTGTATTACTGTGGTGTAATTGATCATGAGAATTTATTAATTGAACATACATAACAGAGACGTTGATAATTACTGCAGTCGTGAACACAAAAAAAACATACAACCGAATTGAGAACCTCCTCCTTTTTTGGAAGTCGGTTAAAAAAAAGATACTACTGCCTTGTTGGTCTAGTGGTCGCAAGCGCGACTGCTGAGCCATGGGGTCCTGGGTTCGTTCCCCAGGTCGGGTAAAGTGTTATTGGGTTTTTCCATTAGGAATTTCTCAGTAGCAGCCTGGAGTCTGGATTTGTGCCCGGTTAACAGCAATAGGCTCGCCCCCTATTACATGGGACTTAAACATAACTGGCGAAACGAGGGTGTACTAAAACACCTCTGCCGAACCCTTCGGGGAATGTAAGGCGTGATGTTATATTATGTGAATACAAATAAAAAGATGGGGTTTTGTATCGTAAAACGAAGATGGCGGAAGATGGCGATGGCGTAAGTTTCTATGTTCTAGCAGCAAAAAACGATAATTTATCGCATGGTTTAATTCTGCGATGGTTGTAAAAATAGCTTTCGATATTCTATATTCTGTCTAGCCTTTTCCCAACTATGTTGGGGTAAGCTTCCAGTCTAACCAGATGCGGTTGAATACCAGTATTTTACACGGATCGACTACAATCAGTCCTCCGCAACCCAGTTACTGGGCAGTGCTGATATCCTAAGGTTGGACCAGTTTTCAGACTTTCGGGCTTCTGACTAGCCGTAACGACTGTCATAGGTATTCGTATGACAACCGGGACCGAAGGTTTAACCTTTTTTGCTTTTTTTTGTTCCGTTGGAAAATTCTCACGGATGTCCCTCGCCCGGGGAAGGCGAGGGGGTCTGCCGGACTCTTACCGGCTAAAAACCAAAGGTGTTCCTTCTCCTGACCGTTCGGCCAGGGTCGCGGGATTCGCAAAAGCATGCACCGCAACCCAGGACCGAAGGTTTAACCTGCTCTCCGAGGCACGGAGGTGTCTCGATATGTAACGAATGGTCACCCATCCACGGATTGACGGCGGCAAGCGCAGCTTAACCTTGCAAATCATATGATCCACGCGGTTGTTAATTAGCCCTCTCCTCAAAAATAACCTTTGATGAACTAATTAAAAATATAGATGGGATAATTTGTTCCATAATTATGTATAACGTGGTGGTACATACCTAGTTTCATCGTATCTCTAATATTGTTATCTATATCGATAAAATTTGAATTTTAAGCAATTTATAGAAATGTGTAAGCCACACATCATAAAAATGACGAGATCGCGTTCCACCTAGTTATGCTAAATGGTTATTGTAGAATTCTTATCTTTAATATCTTAACATGTTAATCAAGTTTTGATCAAATTTCAAAATAAAAGCCTTCTACAGTTGTGTTATTGGGTTTTTCCATTGGGAATTTCTCAATAGCAGCCCGGAGTCTGGATTTGGCTCGCCCCCTATTGCATGAGACTTAAACATAACTGGCGAAACGAGGGTGTAAGTACTAAAAACACCTCTGCCGAACCCTTCGATGGATACAAGGCGTGATGTTTTTATGTACACCTTGTACACTCAGTATTTATAGATTTGTAGAAATAAATTGTTTGTTGCGTGGGAGCATGCTGGCCATAATATTCTCAATACTAGGTATAATTGGAACAATGAGGTAGATACAGGCTTAAGAGGAAATGCGGTCGGCATTTAGTCCATACAAACGTACTCCTCAGTTTCCTCCTTGGATAATGGCACTAGAGCAAATATTTTTTACTCTAATGATATATACCTATATATACCACCACTATGTCCCTATATGTTTGGTTTTTGTCAATAAATTAATTATTAAAACAACTAGAAACGTTTAAATTTTAACAAATCTAGACTCCAGGCTGCTACTGAGAAATTCCTGATGGAAAAACCCAATAACACTTTACCCGACCTGGGGCTCGAACTTAGGACCCCATGCTCAGCAGTCGCGCTTGCGACCACGAGACCGACAAGACATCTAACATTTTGTTATAATAATACCCAACATAAAACACAAGTAACATACATTGTAAATGTGAAATTGGGTATAACTCGCACAAGCACATACGTGTAGGGTCAAAGAGCATATAATTTGAAACAAACATTTTACATGAGAACGTAAATCAGTTTGTTGTATAATATATTTGAATGTGCATAATATATGTTTTGCAGTAAGCGACATATTTTATTGGAGCCGATTCTGTTGTAGGTAAACTAAACTTAACTAAAAGTAATGCAGTTTTTTTTAACAGACAACAAGAAAGTTAGGGATTCGTAGATAACTTCAAGCGAGAGTGTAGCACCCCTATTCTAAGACGTTCCTCCAAAACTTATTCGACTCATACTCGACTCAGAACGGCCTCGAAAACACCTTCAAAATGTATTCTTAGTCGCAATTTCGGGCGAACTTTGAGGTTCCTTGACGGAGTCATTACGTCATAATTTGAATTATCTGCATCGCGCAAATAACGCCGCGATAAATAGTTGTAAGGATTATCGTAAGCATATTCGATAAAGTCTTCAAAATTCATTTTTATTACATACGAACTTTGACACTTCCTTTCTTAATGTAGGTTCCGAGGTACCTTGAGTTTGACAGATGATTCCTTACCTCGACTGAGGAAAAATCTCGAGTTGAGGACGTTTATGTCAACTATAACTACCGATGGTAGTGAAAAAGGCTGAGTCGAGTCGATAAAGTTTTGGAGGAACGTCTTAGAATATGGGTGTATATTTGGTACTGCTTCGAAAACGATGGAGCACTTAACATCATGTCCTGCGTGTCCTGAAGCCTGCATGCTAGAGGAATGGACGGTACTGAAAATGGAGTACTCCTAGCTAAGTTCTGGGCTAACACAATTTAGATTGCCAAAGACACACTAAGAAGAAGATAACATAACAACACACCTGTATTCCCCGAAGGGTTGGGCAGAGGTGTACAACAACACTCATTTCGCCGTTATGTTTAAGTCCCATGTAATAGGGGGCGAGCTTATTGTTATCAACCGAGCACAAATCCAAGCTCCGAGCTGCTACTGAGGAGTTCCACACGGAAAAACCCAATTAGAAGAAAAATAATAAGTAGTTATAGTTATTTTGTTTCGGATGACGGATGACTACGGAGACGATGTTTCAATATTGGTTGCAGATTCAAGAGTTCTACGATTCTTACAAAGTTTTTTTTGTTTTAACCGATATATTTTGTCAATAAGACAGACATACCAACTCGTAAGTAATCTAGTTCACGTAAAGTGAAGATTCAAATTTGATAAAAACACGATTGGCGCAGTTACTGAGTGCTTGGTTTTGAGCGTTTTGAAGGAACAGTAAACCCAGCACGAATGTTATCTTGTTGACAAAAACTTGTTAACAAAAATTCAGTAACGTAAAGAGTAAATTTTGAAATAAAAATACTCGTTTCGCACATACTTTTAAATTAAATTGAAAACTTTATTCACATCTTTGTAAAAAATAAACCAAAATGTTATAGAACAGTTGAGGAGTGTCTTTACAAATTGATATCTACATCTTATAATTTTTTCAGAAAATTAAGAAAACCGACAAAGCCAAGACACTATAGCTATGTTTTATGGGTCAAAATATCCCCTTTTGAAACAAAAACTCATTTGAAGCTACTTTACTTGGAAAATATCGCGTTTTGATTAGGATCTAAGTGACGAAATTGTGTTTTTTAGCATATTAATCATCTCAATGATTGTGTCTAAAAACACAACTATTTAGTGACTTTTATTATTTACTAGCGGCCCGTCCCGGCTTCGCACGGGTGGACAGTTTTCCCGTTTTTGCAACATTTTTCATTTATGCTCCGCTTCTTTTGGTCGTAGCGTGATGTTATATAGCCTATAACCTTCCTCGATAAATGGACTATCCAACACAAAAATAATTTTTCAATTCCAACCAGTAGTTCCTGAGATTAGCGCGTTCAAACAAACAAACAAACAATCAAACAAACAAACAAACTCTTCAGCTTTATATATTAGTAAAGATAGATTCGACTGTACGTGTGTGTCACTGAACTCCTCCTAAACGGCTGGACTAATTAGAATGATTTTTTTGTATGCATTTGGGTGGCGCCCTAAATGGTTTAGATTCACAATTGGACCTGGTAGGTGGCGCTGCTTTCCCGGGCAGGACGACGCCTTCCGGATCCGCTAGTATTAGTATAGATTTAGTGAGAGTTAGTCAGAGGCGACATTTCGTAAAATAAAAAAATATTGTATAGCCATTTCGGATCTCTAAAACACCAAATGCAATTCATATTTTTTAAACATCGTGTTTGTATTTGTGTGTACAGTTAGTGCCGATATTAAACAAGAGTTTATTTTAATGGAATAATGTTGTAATTATACGAGTATTCTACATAAAGTGGGATCGCTTACCACTTAGAGAATACACACTCGTGTGTGTAACCGAATAGTTTTATTGTGACTATGACGTTTTTAAGATTCGCCGTGCTGTTCACGGTTTTATTTCTAATGGAGACGGTTCTTGCTGATTATTATTTAAGAAATAATGGGCCGCAGCCAGGTATTTACATTTTTATATACCTATCAATGTATAGCATTTAGATGGTATAACCTTAGGACCACGGCGTTGCGGAGGTCTGGTGGCAGTCGCTCCATGTAATATATTGGTATTCAGCTGCATCTGGTTAGACTGGAAGCTGACCCCAACATAGTTAGGAAAAGGCTAGGCAGAACGGAACGTATAGTATTTAGATGATCTGCGTCTGCAATCTGAATCAAGAAATCTGATGTTTTGTCTTGTTAGAAACTGCTCCAGTGACAGGCGCAAATTAGAAGAGGCCAGATCTTCGCACTCTACTGCAAGCGCTAATTTGCATTATGCTAAAAGTGGACAAAGTTAGCCCCAAAATTTTGAGGTATATAAGAACACTAACTGTGCTCTTAATTCTGTAGTATAAGGAGCCCACCATCGCCCATGGGGTGTAAAATGAGGCGGTATTTCATAAGCATCAGGTAAGGAATGATATAGATCTATCAAGCAAATGCGAGCATGGTAGGCGACTGCCGACCGTCACCCGTACTTAACCGCTAAGTGTATCATTAACAGCCCTTAGCATCACACAGCTAGGATAAAGCTCTCTTGAATTATGCTATTCACTTTGATACTGTGTCAACCACATCCAGGTGTGACCTGCGACTTTTACAATATCGTCGGTCCATCTAGCCGCCGGATGAAGGATGGTTCGCTTATCCATTCTTGACCACCACTCTGTCAACGCCTTACCACCCGTTCACACAGCGGATCCGTCGGTCGGATCTGGCAGACTGGATACGATAAAAATAACGGATCCCATATTTTTTACTGGATTCGGAATACTGTCGTGTATGTGAACTCGCTCATTCAACTACAGTCGCCATCACCAAAATTGATCCGCTAAAACGGATCCCGTAAACAGTTTCTGTGTGAACTAGCTGTTACTCCGTCTGCGCTAACCTCGCCTGGCCGTGACCTTGCCCATTGCAATTCTATAATACGCTCCCCGATGTCTGGAACTTTTGGTAGATCGCGTATCACGAAATCAAGCTTGATGTCAAGTATGGTTCGCTCCGTGGCTGTCTGCAGGACGCTGATCAAATGCAAAGTCCTGTTACGTTGACAAAATCCATCTTGTGGAGGATGTAGCTGGCTATCTTCTGTATATTTTGTCTCGTTTACAGAATGTCTTGACCAGGTATGCAAAGAAAAATACGACCCAAGCTGTTTCTGCCTCTATGGAAGTTGTGAGTGCATGGGACTGGGTCCAACATAGACAACAAAAAATTTTTCTGACAGTTTTAGTAATGTGGACAACATATCGTGTGTTTTTAGTTTTTCAATTTGTATTTTATCCCTTCATTAAAGAATAGTCAGTTATTAAAAAAAAACATATTATAATAAAGTTAGTTACGAACGGCCATTTTTTTTTTGAAAACCCTATGTACCTTTTTTATTATTTTGAAATTGTTACAGGAGCATTCTATTTAAAATATAAACTGTATGGAAATGTCGGTGACCAAAGGATCTCAAAAACCAATGTTATATACCCATTTGCCAGATAATGTAATTCTATACAAAATCGGCGTTTTAATTAAAATTATTTTAAATAGTTAAATATTGTATTATGTACAGAAACAATTTATATCAATAAACTGTTACAAGTTTAGGCGCTCGTGGCTTATTACCATCCGCGCGAAACATACGATTTGCGAGGTTAAGCTGCGCTTGCCGCGGTCAGTCCGTGGATGGGTGACCGTTCACATCGAGACCCCTCCATCTCTCGGAAAACACGCTAAACAGTCAGTCCCGGGTGTCATACGAATATCTGTGACAGTCGTTACGGGTAGTCAGAAGCCCGAAAATCTGACGACCGGTCTAACCTTAGGATATCGGCATTGCCCAGTAACTGGTTTGCGGAGGTCTGATGGCAGTCGCTCCGTGTAAAATACTGGTATTCAGCTGCATCTGATTACACTGAAAGCTAACCCCAACATAATTGGGAAAAAGCTAGGCAGAATATAAAATGTTACAAGTCTAGTGTAAGAGAAAAATACTTTTAAAAGGTGATGAAATAAAAGCAAGGATATATTGTGTAAGTATATACCGTGAGCCCGCAGTATCCGAAAGATTTTAACCACTCCTTTCTGATCATATTATGAGTCAATAATGTTATAGCAACATAAGTCCAATTCAGTCAATTAAACTAATTTTATTTTCGGAACAAAATAAACCAACTAACTTTAGTAAACAATACCTTAGGTCGAGTCGGCAACGTTTAAATTATCGTGTGAGTAGATGAGAAAACTTCTCACTGCAAGGAAGAAAATATGACAATGAATTAAATGGCCGGTAGGCTTGGTAGTTTCGTATAAGTCGCAACGTAGCGTTCGTAGGGCTTATTACCCTAGATATTTTTCGACTTATGAATTTCCATAAATAATGAATATTTCGAAAATTAAGCTTTGTTCGACAAACTATGTTGACTTCCTGTTCATCCAAAGGTTGTCTGGTAGATATCGCTATCAGCGATAAGACCGCCATTGTACCCTTTAATGTTTGTTATTGTATAAGAGCTGTGTTACAATTTTGGTGTGCAATAAAGTATATTCTATTCTATTCTATGTATACATATTACTACTTTTTCTTCTCCAATTATGCATCAGAATCGATAATTAAACTCTTTCAGATACCTCGGACCCACAGTCGGACCCACTTCATTTCAATGATTATGAAGCATTTGCTTAGAAACACAACATTTTATAATATGCATATTATTATGATAGTTTTTCTTATAACTTTGTTATATATGGTCTGCCTCGTTGCTCTAGTGGTGGCAAGCGCGACTGCTGATCGTGAGGTCCTGGGTTCCGTCCCCTAGTCGAGCAAAGTCTTATTGGGTTTTTCCGTGTGGAATTCCTCAGTAGCAGTTCGGAGTTTGGATCAGTGCCCGGTTGATGGCAATAGGCTCGCACCCTATTACATGGGACTTTAACATAACGGCGAAATGAGGGTGTTACTATACACCTCTGCCCAACCCTTCGGGGAATACAGGGGTGATGTTATGTTATGTATGTACTATCTATTATAAATGCGAGAATAATTTTATCTGTTTGTTACTTCTTTACGACAAAACTAAATAACCTATTTTGATAAAACTTGGTACGGAAATAGTTTGGAACCCGGAGAAGGACATAGGTAGGCTACTTTTATCCTGAAAAGAGCAAAAAGGCTCAGAGGCGCTAGTGACGAAGCTTCACAGCTGAGCACATCGGCGAAACATTGCATACCGATCAGTCTTCTACAGACTGTACTTCAGAGAGCGGATCTTCACGACCTAGACCCACCATGTCCCTTTTACCAACGAACTTCTAGACGCACTGCAGGGTACCATCATCAGTTAATAATCCGACAAGTCGCACGTACTTAACGTTTTTCTTCTACGTTTATTATGCTTACAGCCAAAGTGTGGAACTTCTTGCCTGCGTCCATGTTTCCTACTACCTATAGCCCGTCTACATTCAAAGTAAGAGTGAATAGGCATCTTCTGGATACGCTCGTTCCATCGTAGACCTCATCCATTGCTTTCTATCGGGCAAGATCGAGGTCAAGAGAGGGCCCAAAAAAAAAGTGAAATACGCGATAAACGACATCCACGCGGGTGAAGCCGCAGCCAACTCCTAGTTGTGAATAATTTTCAGTATTTAAAAATAGCTGTTTAACTTGTAGGGAGTGGGAAAACGAACCCTAACAAAAATTACTATTTTAAAGCTTAACATTTCGTAAACAAATGCCTGTATCGAAAAAGAGTTTAGCACAACCTCCAATATTTTTGAAAGACCTATTCAACTATACCCTACACCAAGGGTCGCCAAATGGCGGACCGCGGTCCTCATCCGGACCGCCGAGCCATTTTGTGCGGACCGCAAGAACACAGCAACTTGCACTACAGCGTACGTAATTTAATAAAAATGTAACCCCCGCATTATCTTTGTTGATAAATATTTTTTTCTATAAAATGTTGTGCGGACCGCGATGGTCATTTCATTTCTTAAAACGGACCCCGAGCGAAACTAATCGGTGACCCCTGCCTAACACGATAGGGTAAGCGAATAAAAAAGAATCCACCCCCACTTTGCAGGTAAAGGAGGTACCCTAAAAAAACACTTTTCACATACATACAATCACGCTTGTTTCCCATTGGGGTAGGCAGAGACTATAGATTTCCACCTGCTACGATCCTGACACAACCTTTTCGCTTCATCTACATTCATTACCCTTCTCATGCATGCGCGTCAGTATAGGGTGCTACAAACCTGGCCTTTTTTAAGAACGTCCGCGATTTACATGATTTTATTTCAAAACTTTGTAGGCGTTACTAACAGTATGCAAGGAAAACGTCTGTGAGATAATAGACTGGCGGTTACGGCAAAACTGTAGGCCTTCCTAGTTTCACTACGGAACCCTAAAACCAGAAAAAAGTCTAATATTTTAAACATCGTGTAAGTATTATTGTGTACAACACTGCCGGTATTAAACAAGAGTTTATTTTAATCGATTAATGTTATAAGTATACGAGTATTATACATATAAGTGGTATCGAGTGAGTTACCAAATAGTTTTATTGTGATTATGAGCTTTTTACGAGTTATACTGCTGTTAGCAGTTGTATTTCTAATGGATACTGTTTCTGCCAATAATTATTTACGATATATGCGGCCGCCGTCAGGTATTTATTTATTTACTTATTCATTGCACAACGTTGTTTACAGGGAATTTATTAAATATTTACATTTTTATTTACCTATCAATATACAAGGTTAGTCGGAACACAGCCTGCTTAGTTGTCGGCAATAAGACTGACAAGCATATCATTTTGGGTCCCAGTGCATAATATCAGCAAGCACATTGGATCACCCGCGCGACGGCGCTACGAATATTCCCCAGGAGGGTTGACGTTAGGCAGGCGGCCGGTCATAAAACAAAAAGCCAAAACCTCTAACAACATGGATTTATGAAATACATGCTGTGCCGACCCCACCTAGTGTGGGATACGGGCAGGAAGAAGAAGATACAAGGTTAGTCGGAAAGGGGGTACTAAACCGCGGACCACTTAATGTATCACTGATGATTGTTTTAAAGAAAGTGTTAAAATCAATGCAGATTGATTTTTATTTCTAATGTTGCCCTAAACTACGAATTTTCCCGTATTCTGAGTGTGTTCACAGACACAAATTTTGACAAGTACAGTCAACAAGGGAGATGAGTACACAGGCAAACAACGAATATACGCACTACGTAAGAAACTGTCATTGTAATTGTGTGTGTAATAACTTGTTATACAAAATACATGCTTAGACATAACATAACATCACGTAACAGGTCCCGTGTAACAGGAGGCGAGCCTATCGCCATCAACCGGTCTCAAATCCAAATTCCGGGCTGCTACTGAGGAATTCCATACCGAAAAACCCAATAACATGCTTAGACAAGCGATGGCAAAGACTTGGCTACACAACATATGCACAAGTTTGTTAAAATACCAATGTTAATTTTAATTAGTTGCCGCATGCTTATTTCATTTGCCCACCATACAAACACCCTGCCTTGTAGCCTTTTCCCAACTGTCTTGGGGTCAGCTTCCAGTAACCAGATGCGGCTGAATACCAGTATTTTACGCGCAACGACTGCCATCAGACCTCAGTAACCCAATTACTGGGCAATGCCGATATCCTAATGTTAGAAAAGTTGTCAGGCTGTCGGGCTTCTGACTACCCGTAACGACTGTCATAGATATTCTTATGACACCCAGGACCGACTGTTTAACGGGCTCTCCGAGTCATCCACGGACTGACCGCGGCGAACGCTGCTTATCCATGCAAATTGTAGTATTGGCGCAATGTTAATTAACCACAACCCACCCAGACCCGGGACAATTATTTGTAGGCCATCCACACTAATAAGTTCTTGCTCCGAGAAGGAGTTCCTGCTGGATGTGCAGTAGTATTATCGGTAGCTGGTAACACTGGATAATGTTGATAAAGGAGGGTAGTCGTCAAGATGAATCAACGTCCTCCTCTTCTTCCTGCCCTTGTCCCACACTAGGTGGGGTCGGCACAACATGTATTTATGAAATCCATGTTGTTAGAGGTTTTGGCTTATTGTTTTATGACCGGCCGCCTGCCTGACATCAACCCTCCTTGGGAATACTCGTTGCGCCGTCGCCGTCGTGCGGGTGACCCAATGTGCTTGCTGATATTATACACTAGGTCCCAAAAATGATCTGCTTGTCAATCTTATTGTCGCCAACTAAGCAAACTATGTTCTTCTTGGCGGAGCACACCTGAAGTTGCTCGACTCACTCATTCAGTTTTACCAGGGACTTCGGCTCCGACACATCGTAAACCAATATAGCACCGAGATGAATCAACGTACCCGACGTTATAAAAATAGTGGTCATTCGACAGAGCAGAGGATTCTATGTCGAACAACCGAAGAAGTCTGACCTCTTATATCTGAATAGTTTGTCCTTATTTTCTGATCTTGTGTAAATTGTATAAATTATTATATTGTGAACTAGCTTTTGTAACTAACCACTAACCCAAATATAAGTACTCTCAGTGGTGGAGAATTTATGTTGGTTATATTTACCATGCTCGCAATCCCGACATACCGATATTAGCTATAACTGTAATGATAGATTCACCCCTATACGTGTCTGTTGTTGCGTTTTACAGTAGACACTGTGTTAATCATGTCATCAACTTTGTCTCATCCACAGAATGTGTCACGAACCGGATTTGCGAACAACGATACGGCTATGGATGTTTCTGCCTCTATGGAAGCTGTCAGTGCTACGGAGTGGCTTGAAGATCGAACAGCTAACAGTACTTATGACGTCAACAACATATTATCTGCTTTTAGTTTTATATTTAAATACATACATATACTCACACCTGTAATCCCCCAAGGGGTAAGCAGAGGTGTTCTCCTATTACATGAGTCTTTACACCCACGTTTCGCCCCTTGTATTAAGTCTCATGTAATAGGTGGCGAGCCTATTACCTTTTTTCGGGCACAATTATGATGCCAGGTTTGCCGTTTGTTAAGACTCCCTTACCCGACGACGCGGTGACGGAGGGTAAATGTGTGGAATGTTATTTTTATATTTTATCCCATAAAGAATAGTGTGTTATTTTTAAGAAAAATATAATAAATTTAGTTTTACCAACCTTTTTTTTTGATAGCCAGTTATAACTTTTTCGTTTATTCATCTATATACATATTTTATACATTTTTAAATATTTCTATAAAAAAATATAAAAAACATTTAAAAATATAAAAAATAGTAGCCCACCGGCATCGGGAACAGGGTCCAAGCTACCGGTGGTCAGGGCCTCAGAGAGAGGAACTTCCTGACAATACGTGCCGTGTCGAGAAGTACCGCTTTCTGTATCAGGCCCTTGACCCAGCTGCCCAACGAGAGCCTCGTCAGATGTTGGTTGAGGCTCTTGGCTATTAAGCCATTGGCCGTCACGACTATCGGCACAATGAATGCTGAGTCAACCTCCCACATGTCGACAACCTCGTGTGCCAAGTCTTGATACTTAATTTCTTTATCTTTCTCGGCTTTCACAAGGTTCTCGTCATGTGGGACAGTGATATCAACAATCATTGTGAGACGCTCTGATCGATCTATCACCACTATGTCAGGCTTATTGGCAACAATAGTCCTGTCGGTGATGATAGATCGATCCCAGTACAATGTGATATGACCATTCTCGAGAACTGGGTCGGGCACATACTTGTAGTATGGTACTTCTGCGTCCACAAGGTTGTATTTCAGAGCAAGTTGCTGGTGGATAATCCTAGCCACTAGGTTGTGTCTGTGCAAATACTCGCCGTTAGCAAGACGAGAACAACCAGAAATAATATGTCGAATGGATTCACCGGGACAGTGACATGCCCGACAGATGTCAACCGTGCCGTCCTTCACAATATATTTCCGGTTTAACTTTTTTATTATTATGAAATGGTTACAGAAGTATTTTTTATAATTTAAACTGTTTGGAAATGTCGGTGACCAAATGATCTCCATAATAAATATGTGATATAATTATGTCAGTTGTGTCTAATGCTAGGTGGATTGAATAAAGCTAACTTTGTCCTGATAAACCTAGTTCTATCGAAGGCTTTTGGATAAATTCCGAATTTACTAAAAACTTCGGACATTATCCAGATATTATTGGATAATTGACGGAGAATGTCAATGGCATTAACCCCACCTTATATATCATACATTATGTTTACATAAATAAATAAATAATGTTAACACTATCCAAGTAAAGGTTGTTCTGCCTAGCCTTTTCCCAACTATGTTGGGGTCAGCTTCCAGTCTAACCAGATGTGGCTGAATATCAGTATTGATAGAGCGACTGCTATCAGACCCCGGCAATCCACTTACTGTGCAATGCTAAGTAAAGGTATTACATACCTACTACAGATAGTACAATCCACGAAGACGCGCCCCACTCACACAAAAGTGTGTATTACAAATTGCTATTGTGTTAGTTCTAGCACCACACAATAGTTAGATATTTGCATACACACACTCATCATCATCATCCTCCTGCCCTTATCCCAACTTATTTGTGGTCGGCGCAGTATGTCTTCTTCTTCCATACATCTCTATTAGCCGTCATCTCGGTAATCACCCTCTTTCTAGTCATATTATTTTTCACACTCATCCATCGTTTCTTTGGTCTTCCTCTACTCTTATAACCATCCACATTCACACTCAAAACTTTTTTCGGGACATGTTCCTCATTCCTCCACATCACATGCACTCACCATGACAACCGGTTTCCACACAACTTCTCAGTCACCAGCGCCACTTGCAGGCTTGCATACGCACACTAACATAAGATAATAATAAGATCAGTGTGCACACGCACCACGCGGCTTCATGGATTGTACGCACAGTAAGAAAGGAGTACTCGATAAAAAAATTGCAACACATTACGCAACTGATCTCAAAACAATTAAACAACATAATCCTAATAAAAATAACACAATTTAAAAGAACAATAAGGACCTTGGAATGACAATCGCTTCACGAAAACCGTTCGGTGGGAAACGGTTGCGAAATATCGCTTAAGAGTCGCTCGGATCTAAACTGATCACGCACTGTTGGGATAAAAAGCTGCGATTGAAACATGAACTCCTTTAAAAAACTTATAAGTTAAACGGTTTTATCTTGCACTAGGTCTGCAGCATCAGGATTTGAGGATTGAATGTTGTATTGTCATGGGAGGTGAATATGTGTGCGAAGTTTCAGAAGAATCGGTTAAGCAGAAGTAGTTGAAAAATCTGTTGCAAGAATTGAAACCAACAAACAAATAGGTATACAAAGTGAAGTTCATTAGAACCCCGAAAAAAAATTGTGGTTCAATGTAATGTAGTATTCATTTTAGGCTTGGTTTCTTTGTGCTTCGAAGGACAACGATTGATGGATTTTCATCCATTCATGGAATGAAATAAGAAATTCCGATTTTTCCTGATGATTAATATTTATTATTAATTTACTTATTTATTAATGAATGGGTCCACTCTTGTCCTGATGGAAAGTGATGGACGAGGTCAATGATGGAATGAGCGCATCCAAAAGTTGCTTCCACTCTTACTTTAAAAGCTAACGTAAAAAATTACGTTAAATTTTTAAATCCTAGTAACAGTGGCTCTTCAAAACTCGAGGATCCAACCTCGATATAAAAACAATAATCATTACGATGATTCCATAATTATAATATAGGTACTAACATGGGTGTATGCTTGTAGGTACTTTTAAAATAGACCAGATAAAAAAAACAGTTTTTGCTTTTGACGGAATCAAAAGGAAAAAATGCCTTTTTTTCTGGATTGAAACGTGGCCAACACTCATGTGTAAACGGTGAAGGAAAACATCGTGAGGAAACCTGCACACCTTAGAAGGCTCCATAAAGTTCTCGATGGTATGTGTAATCCACCAACCCGCACCAGGCCAGCGTGGTGGACTAAGGCCTAAACCCTTCTCATTCTGAGAAGAGGCACGTGCCCAGCAGTGGGACAGTTATGGGCTGAATATGTATGCTTACATGACAGGAAATAATTAAGGACTAATTATATAATAACCACACGTCATAAACGAATTACATACACAAATTACTTCCGAAATAATAGAACTATGGAACTATAAATTCTTATCTCTTAAACGAATATTGGGTATGAGAACCCAGTAACTACCCATTTTGGTAGCACAATAACACAATACAGAACAGGTATAGTTCACACACATTTAAATAATGTACTTACCTATTAACATTGGAGCTACTGCTGTTGGTAATGTATGACAATGTTCATTAACCAACAAGAAAAAAGCATCCATAACAGATTAGAATCTTCCGCTGCTGTAAATGGGACTCCCAATGATGGCTACAATGAGCGGTGATAGAATATCAATACATTCGTATAATCATAACTGCACCAACAAGAACATAGTCTGCTTAGTTGTCGGCAATAAGATTGACAAGATTGATCATTTTGGGACTCAGTGCATAATATCAGCAAGCACATTGGGTCACCCGCGCGACAGCGCAACGAGTATTCCCAAGGAGGGTTGATGTCAGGCAGGCGGCCGGTCATAAAACAATAAGCCAAATCCTCTAACAACATGGATTTATGAAATACATCTTGTGCCGACCCCACCTGGTGTGGGATAAAGGCAGGAAGAAGAAGTATCATAATTGCCTCGTTGTTCTAGTGGTGGCAAGCGCAACTGCTGATCGTGAGGTCCTGGGTTCGATCCCCAGGTCGGGCAAAATGTTGTTGGGTTTTTCAGTGTGGAATTCCTCAGTAGCATCCCGGACTTTGGATTGGTGCCCGATTGATAGCAATAGGCTCGCCCCCTATTACATGGGGCTTAAACATAACGGCAAAATGAGGGTCCTATTATACACCTCTCGGGGTCCAACCTTTCGATGGATACAGGCGTGATGTTATGTTATCACGGTTGACTATTGGCATCAGGTAGATGTTGCTGTCGATTGACTTGATGAAAAAAGTGGTCAGGAGATAAATATTCAGTTAAGATAAGATATAATTGATCCATATAAGATTAGTACTCCAATTGGTAGACTCCAAACATCTGAAAACGACATTGTGGCAGGCTCAGAAAGAGATGGTGGGATGAACTGGGACCTTATCTAAGGAATCGGCACCAGACTGTAGTAGACAGGGATAGGTACGAGCTACTAAGACTACCAACAATATGTACCTACCCGTAATGTTTAATGAAACCCAATTGATCCTAAAGTTAGACCAACGGTACTAATCCCAAAGGCTTTTAAAGTATCCATAATCTATACTAATATTATAAAGAGGAAAGATTTCTATTTTTGTATGTAACGAATAAACTTAAAAACTACTGGACCGATTTCAAAAATTCTTTTCCTGTTAGAAAGCTACATTATCACTGAGTAACATAGGCTACGGGCGGAGCCGTGAGGACACAGCTAGTAATGAATAACTTTTGTTCTACAACTTTCCCCAAGACTCAATAGTTTAAAAGAAATAGCTGTTCAAAGATTTCATAAAAAAATACGCCAAATTCGCTCTATCCTCGGCTGTGTTTACATTTCAGGTTATATTTGGGGGTCATGGATTGGAAATTCCATTTTCTGAATTCGTAACTAAAGCAGGGATGAAGTATTTTTGGAATAAATAAAATATTATCGAATTTAGAAATTTTAACACTTGCTTTCAAACAGTCCGTTGATTAGTACCCCTTTTCCAACTAACCTTGTATAAGAAATAAATAAATAAAAACTGGAAAGCGGGGAAGAAGATCTACAACATTGGCTAATAACAAAGAAACAATGTAAACAAAATGTTACACAAATTGTATCACGTAAATGATGTCAACTAGACAAACTTGTGGCATAATCAAGTAATGAACATTACTATTCAACATTAGATGAGTCCGCGTTGCTGTTTCGAATATTTCGCGCAAACTAACCGACGAATTAAGGCTAATCACGCGTTAGCAACACATCAATACATATGTAAGTGGAATAAAGTTATGTATATGGAGCACGGGCTATTTATGAAACATTAGATCTGATAGTTTTGGCGAGCATCTGCGTTGCTGAAGATCTTTAATTAAATACTACTGAACGATAGTTAAATGGGTACAGCCGATTAAGAGTTAGATCCTTCAGAAGAATATAATCCCGCTACACACGGACAGCTTACTGCCAAAAAATCTTTTGCTTTATAATTACTAATTAACCCAATATTTTTCTGATAATAATAATTAACTCTAGCCAAAACTCTTGTCAAAAGCATAAAATCTTACAATCTCTGTTTTTAATTGTCAATTTACTATTGCTACCCTTTCGAATTCTGTTCTCGTCATTATCTCATCATCATTATGATGGCTCTCTTCTCTCGTGTCAGCACGAGCTATACAAGAATAGCTAATGCCGTGGTGAAAAGATTATCCAGTCAACAAGGTTAGTAGCGAGGCTGACTGCACCGAGTGCGTCGGACGTAGGTAAACATCGTCACTCATGGAGGCTCTTTTAATGCACCCACAACTCATGATAATAATGACAACTCGATCGCGAGACAACTCGACCCCGACAACTCGACCCCAACAAATCGACCCCGACAACTCGATCCCGACAACTCGACCCCGACAACTTGACCCCGACAACTCGACCCCGACAACTCGACCCCGACAACTCGATCCTGACAAATCGACTCCGACAACTCGACCCCGATTATACTGAATATAGTAACGGTGCGTGCCATACAGAAACACCGCGAGGTTTACACCTAGTGCGTAACTCCGAAGCTGATTACGAAAACTTTATGGCGGCCTATCGATAATACGCACCAAACTACCGGCAGCCCACGACCACGAGCACTTACCTTATAAAATACAAGGAGAAATTTCTAAATCTTATAATGTTCTGCCTAGCTTTTTCCTAACTGTGTTGGGGTCATCTTCCAGTCTAACCAGATGCGGCTGAATACCTATATTTGACATGGAGCGACTGCCATCAGACCTCCGCAACCCAGTTACTGGGCAATGCCGATATTCTAAGGTTAGACCGGTTGTCAGACTTTCGGGCTTCTGACTTCCCGTAACGACTGTCATAGGTATTCCTATGACACCCGGGACCGACTATTTAACGTGCTCTCCGAAGCACAGAGGGGTGTCGACGTGTAACAAACGGTCACCCATCCCCAGACTGACCGCAGCAAGCGCAGCTTATCCTCGCAAATCGTATGATCCGTGCGGTGGGTAATTACTGTAATTAGTCATGAACCCCTCTTTTTCTCTTTCTCTCATTTCTAAATCTGATAATAATGTACAATTTTTTTTTGAATTATTAGTGTTTAATAGTCCACCGCTGAACATGAATGGTTGTCCAATGACCATTCATGATCAAAAGATGGTGCCATAGATATTCCTTTTTTAATCGATTTTAATTAGCTTCACTTCATATATTTGTTTATTTTATTAAAATCTTGCGACAGATTTTTCAACTACTTTTGCTTAACCGATTCTCCTGAAACTTCGCACACAAATTCACTTCCCATGACAATACAACATTATAATAATTTCAATCTTCAATCCTCAAATCCTGATGCCGCTACTGCAAGATAAAACCGTGCAGGTTATTGATGTAAACTTAAGCATTTTCTCGAAAGAACCACATTAAATCTAAGCATAGTTAAAAAAGAAAAATCTTTTGTCTATTTGTTTACCTAAAAATAAAAAGACCGGTAGTTAACCATGCAATTTCCTCATTGCATTTATTTAAAGAGGTTTTTTTTTCTTCAGAATTGCCGGACATTAAACAAAAGTTGAGCTTTATTTGCCGTGAAATTATCACCTGTTGGTTTTACCCGCGCATTTAGGTGGCGTGACCGTGAACTTTGAATGCAGTTAAGGCGTATGTAATAGACTAATGGTCAAATACTCAAACGCTACACACTGTGACTTCACCTTAAAGTAAGAGAGAGACTATCGAGGTAGGCCAAAGAAAAGATGGATCGATTGTGTCAAGGATGATATGGGTAAGAAAAGAGTGAGTACTGAGGTGACGGCTGTTACAGGAGAATGGAAGAGGAATACATGTTGTGCTGAACACATCTAATGTGGGATAAGGGCAGTGAGATGATATTGCTCTTATGTGTTTCCCGTTCAAAATTTGTGATAAATTTTTCAAGCATTTGCTGGTATCCGATTGAGCTGAAGGGTTACCTATGTAACTTCAAGCACATTTGGTCACCCGCGCGAACGCTCAAGGAGTATTCCCAGGGAGGGTTGATTTCAGGCAGGCGGCCGGTCATAAAACAATAAGCCAAAACCCCTAACAACATGGATTTATGAAATACATGTTGTGCCAACCCCACCTAGTTTGGGATAAGGGCAGGAAGAAGATGTAACTTCGGTGACAATGCAATTATACAAGATTAGTCGGAAAGGGGGTACTAAGCCGAAAGGGTGTTAAAGTACCTATAATAAGAGATAACTTTTGTTCTACAACTTTCTCCAAAACTCGATAGTTTAAGAGAAATAGCTTTTCAAAGATTTCGTAAAAAATATGCTAAAATCTATCTGTCCATAGCTATGATCAGCTGTTTTTACAATTTAGGTCACATATAGGGTCACGGATTAAAAAATAAATTTTCTGAATTGATAACTAAAGCAGGTAGGTATGTTTTTTTTTTTGAAGAAATTTAAATAATATTATGTTTACATGCAAATAAAAATTATCGAATTTTGAAATTTTAACACTTGTTTTAAAATAGTCATCAGTGATACTTTAGGTGGCCCGCGGCTTAGTACCCCCTTTCCGACTAACCTTGTATAGTACCACGGAGCTGATCTGATGATGGAACCGGAAGATAAAAGCTTGTTGTTACAAAGGTTTTTATTACATTTACTTATTAGAGAGTAACCAGTCCAAGCTCCATCGAAGACTACGAAATTGTACAGAACATGTACCACGCATTTTATTGCTATAGTTAAACCTGACGAGTCAGGTGACTCAGGTCATTTTATTACATAAGACGAGTAGTAAGCTGTCGGGTCATGGCAGCTCACAACATTGTGACGTCATTTATTAAGATTATGGAGTCTTTGCATTCCTTGCGTCAGTTAAAGGGCATGCACCTTTAACTGTATTAAAATTATCTGTATGCAATAACGCAACGGTCAGAATGCGAGGGTCAATTCTCGTAATGTACACTATGACTGAATTTTGACCGGACTGAGATTAAATTATGAATTGACAAAAATTTGGCATTACATAACATCACGCCTGTATTCCCCGAAGGGTTGGGCAGAGGTGTATAGTAACACCCTCATTTCGCCATTATGTTTAAGTCCCATGTAATAGGAGGCTATTGCCATACACCGGGCACAAATCCAAACACCGGATTGCTACTGAGGAATTCCACACGGAAAAACCTATTGGGTTTTTACACTTTGCCTGACCTGGGGATCGAACCCAGGACCTCACGATCAGCAGTCGCACTTGCCACCACCAAACCTACGAGGCAGTTACATACAGACCTAGTTGGCATTCTGCTCTTTAATTGAGACTAGATTAGAACTTTATTATAAACGGTTTTTAAATAACCTTAAATTAACTCTCTGAAAGGCCATTTACATGTTTTTAGTCTTTAGACCAGGAAGAAAAGAGTTAGAACGTAAAGATGACGAAAGTACATACTTTTATTGCTTTTATTTTGAAGTATTCTAATTTAATATTGTACGTAACATATTTATTTATTTGTGTCGTTATTGCCCGTGACATCACTATGGTCCTATCTGAAAACCAGCGTTGCGACATTTTTTTTTTTTAAATGTCGCTGCATTATGCTGAGATAGGAGCCCTTTTTGGCCTCGTGCAGGTAGTCTAAATTTTTATCCTTTATTTTTTTTAAATATTGTTTTTGTTTCTGTAACTGCCTATGTGAGTCCAGAATAAATAATTTTCTTTCTTTTTACTTTTTTGAGGTTTCAGAACCCTTATAGTTTCGTCATGTCCGTCTGTCTGTCCGTATGTCACAGTCGTTTTACTCACATAGTATTAGTGCTATAAAGCTAAAAGTTCGATTTTTTTAGCATTCCTTTTGTACCTTCTATGTTACTTATTAGAAATAATAAGATTCGTCTAATTATATCTGCCTTGCCTTTTTCCAAATATTTTATGGTCAGCTACCAGTCTAAGCAGATGCGGCTGAATACCAGTATTTTACACGGAGCGACTGCCATCAGACCTCCACAGCCCAGTTACTGGGCAATGCCGATACTCTAAGGTTAGACCGGTTGTCAAACTTTCGGGCTTGTGATTACCTGTAACGACTGTCATAGGTATTCGTATGACACCCGGGACTGACTGTTTAACGTGCTCTCCGAGGCACAGAAGGGTCTCGATGTGTAGCGAACGGTCACCCATGCACGGGCTGGCCGTGGCAAGCGCAGCTTAACCTCGCAAATCGTATGATTCTCGTAATAAGCCACAAGCCTCTCTTATTAACACCTCCTTAATGTTTAGTAGTACTAATAACATAACCGTTTGTTTACACGGTTCTAGTTACAAAATCTAACTAAATATTAGCACTCTACTTAAAACTGAATACGTGTGAATTGAGCGTTAGTCGCGGTCCACTGTTGTTATAATACAATGTATTATACAGGTTGTAAACGAAATTATGTAATTTCTTCAAACCTCGTGATGTACTGCTGACATAGATTAATCCTGCACGGGATACTTTTGTGGTCAATTTTTTTTTACAAAAATTAAACATGTCTTCTTAACGTGAGGAATTTTAGCGCCCCTAGTTAAAAGACCGCGTGGCGAGCGATAGCCACGCAATTCGCTCGGGGCGTTAAAATGCCTTACGTTAAAAACACGTGTTTACTTTTTGAAAAAAATTAATTAAATTTAATCCAAAAGTATCCCGTGCAGGGTTAATTTATAATTACATGATTTGGTTTACAGCCTGTATTAGAGAAACTTTATTCGACTTACCTTGAGTCGATTTAAATTATAAGCATCCTCAATAAAGTATTTTGCAATTATTCAGACTGCAGTTCTTAAATAATTGATCAATATGTTTCTTTAAATATATGTATGTGTGTTTATTTTGAAGGCCGTGTGGGATATACGCACGCCATTGTCCGTATAATTCATCTTCCTGCCCTGGTCCCAAGTTACTTGGGGTCGGCGCAATATGTTTTTCTCTTCCACTCTTTCCTGTCAGCCGTCTCATTATCATTTACTCCCTTATCTTTCATATCCTCCCTCACACAATCCATTCATCTTTTCTTAGGTCTCCCTCTCCCCCTCCATCCATCAACATTCATATTCATCACTCTCTTAGTCACATGTGTTTCATCCCTCCTCATCACATGCCCATACCAAGACAAACGCTTTCCTTTCAACCATTGTGCGTATAATTAATTTAATTAATCTTATTCATGTTCGATTTTGAATAAAACGCAAACCTCATGTTATAATTATTCACAGCCAAGTACGCTTGATGGTAGGTCTTTACGGTCCCTGCCAGGGTTGCGGTGCATTTTTATGCGAATCCCGTGACAGTCAGTCAGGAGGAGGAACACCGTGGGTTTTTAGCCGGTAAGACCCACCCGCCTTTCCCGGGCGGGGGACATCTATGTGTATGTGAGAGCCAAAGGGGTATAGGGGAGTCGCTCTACATCTTTGTTGCTTATATTCATGTGCTCTATCTAAGACCTTGTCTGCGCTTACCATCAAGAGCGACTATGGTGAAACGCGAGCAAGTCGAAGAATAAAAACTAGATGGACAAATGAATCAATGAAGGTCGTGGAGTGCCTTTGGATGGAAACGACTCAGAATCGTTTGAAGTGGAGGGAGGTCTATGTCCAGCAATGAACGGACAAAGGCTGAGAGGATGATGATGAAGCAAACAGCTGGGCCTATCCTTAAAAGAGGCATTTCTAATAGTCATTACGCGCTCTCTTGTACCAGGAACGCAGAAGCATTTGAAGTTGTGTTCAAATAATTTGACTGTTAAAAGCTTGTAAGAGGATAATTCTGTTTTATCATAAAGAGGTGGTTGTATTTGTAACCCACACAATACTTATAACGTTTTTAAATGGTTTTGATTCACTTCACTTTAAATATTAAATTTGTTTGCTTTTTTAAAATCTTGCGACAGATTTTTAAACTACTTCTGCTTAACCGATTCTTCTGAAACTTTGCACATAAATTCAATTCCCATGACAATACAGCATTATAATGATTTCCACCTTCAATCCTCAAATTTTGATGATGTAGAGGCACTGCAAGATAATACCGTTTAACTTAAAAGATTTTTTAAGGAATTTTCAAAATTCAAATAGCAACATTGCTTCATGTAACTAAAAGATCATACCTCATCTCAATGTCACATTTTTGAAGATCCTAAAAAGATAACATTGCAGGAACAAGATTTAAAGATAAAACATATTCAAACGTATGTAAACTATTCGTAAAAAAATAACTTCCGTTGAAAAACAAAGGCTTCTCGAAATTCACACACTAATTCAAAATATTCTAAACAATAATTAAACATGTGAAGGTCGTCCCAAACGTCAAAATCAATGTAATTTATGTCTATTATATGAATACTTAAATAACTCGTAAAAAAAGATTAGAAAAGAAAAGATTATGAACGAAGCGCGTGGGTCGACAAAATGTCATCGAGTGCCAAATTATTTTGGATTTTTGATTTCGTAAACCATTTTTTGTTTCGTAACTTTTGATGCATTTCTCTTGGATACCGATGTGTCATTGTTAATCCCCCGAATAAATTAATGTCATGCGCGTTATGTAAAGAATGAGGGTACTTAGTAAATTTAAAAAATGTTTGGAATTCGTACAGAGTTCAAGAACATCTTCAGATTCTTTTAAAATGTCTAATTCTAAATCGGTCATCGCACAGCAGAAGGACGATAAGACACTCGCAGGTTGGCATTTTGCCTACTTTATCAACCACTAGCTGTGTCCTCCCGGCTCCGCCAGTAGCCTATGTTACTCGGTGATAATGTAGCTTTCTAACGGCAAAAGAATTTTTGAAATCGGTCCAGTAGTTTTTAAGTTTATTCGTTACATACAAAAATCCAAAAATACAAATCTTTCCTCTTAATACTATTTGTATAGATAAGCAGACAGTGAAATCTGAATGTTTATAAATAGGTCTACACAAACATCCCCATCTACTGGACCTAATTAATATATTAGTTTATTTCTTTTTCTTAATCTTCTTCGCGTTTGACTATTTTCGCACTGGATGATAGGCTCAAACCGGGTCTAAGATTGAACATTCGAATCTAACTAGCAAAGATATACAGGGACAGGTACATGGACTCCCCTATAACCCTCTGGTTCTATGGTACGCAGTAAACTGCTCGGCGCTGGACTTTAATGACATGGTAGTTAGCCAGTCGAACAGTAAAGCTCCTACCACCAAGCGTGCTGGATTTTGTTGAATCTTACAACAAACGTCTATTTCCAGCGTGCGGTGAGGAAAAAGTACACTATTAACCAAAACCTACGAGTAGGGGTGCATGAAAAGAGCCTACTCGAGTACTCAATCCTAAGTACGTCCGAAGCACGCTTTTTTTTTCGTTGGAAAATCCTCATGGACATCCCTCGCCCGGGGAAGGCGAGGGGGTCTGCCGAACTCTTCCCGGCTAAAAACCAACGGTGTTCCTCCTCCTGATCGTACGGCCGGGGTCGCGGGATTCGCAAAAGCATGCACCGCAACCCCGGCAGATCCAGCGTACCCTAAGCAAACAGCCCCGCGACCACCTTTGCTGACTGGCCAATATTCTCACTACGACATTAGCTATTTCATGTCTCATGTTGACGCGAGAGAAGAAGAAGAATCAGAATCTAGACTATCAAATAGGCATTAGGTATGCTAATCATCCCCGCCCACATTTCATAACTGAGGTAAAGATTTGACGGGTATCTATAGAAAAATGATAGCAGTACACCTTGACATGGATTGCCTTCTTCAATATTTTTGAAGAAAAATATATTATTTTTGTTTGCTCCTCTGCCCGTTTTGTAATAAGATCATGGTCTTCCCTCTGTAACCATTACAGCTTAAGTGGGCTACTCGACTCACATTCAAATGTATATAAAAAAAATATTTTATTAGCAAATACAGAATTTGTCGCTTTGAGTATGTTAAAATAAGATATAGATTTTTTACGTTTTCTTTAAATGACATTCTCTTCTTACTCTTCTTAAAAAAAAACGTTGCCCCACATTAGGATTTCTCCTGTATCGTGGGTGCGTTTACAGACACAAATCTTCACATGCACAAACACCCAGACCCGGAACAACTATCTGTAGGCCATACAAATATTTGTTCCGTGCGGGAATCGAACCCACGACCCGCAGCGCAGAAGCCAATCGCTTAGCCACTGCACCAAACGTGTCGTCAAACACACACATTGCATTACACATTTTAGTTAACTTAATAAATAGTGCCCAACTGCTCGGGAACCGCTTTTCCAAAGGTTTGAATTTAATACACAGGTTAGATTAAGCATGTTCTAACATTACTTAGTTTCTTTTTTGAATATCACGTCTAGTATCTAGTGTAATAGTATATTCTAATAAATACTACAATTTACACTCGCCCCCGCTGCGACTGTGTCGTCCTAGATTTCAATATGTCATACTCACGGACCCGAGTAACCACCTTAAAGACCTTGCACGCATTCTTAAACAACTACTAGATAAAAAAACAAGCAAACCAAGTGGCATCTACAAAAATCCGCAGACTGAATTCCTATATCAGGACAAAAATAATATAATAATCTATTGAGAAGCTATAAGCGTGACTAACTCTCTTCGTAGTCCCAATCCAAAAAGCTTTACATAATAAACAAGTAATAAATTGCCTAATACGTACACTAAAATCACCTGCAAGTTACAAATTCCAATTAATCAAGGAATAACAGACGAGAAGATAGACATGCATCTGTTTAAACAAGTTACTGGTGAACTGAAACTTGTTCTAAGCGTAGGCGACGAGTAAGCACCCAACAGCTATTACACTATTGCAAACACGGGTCAGTCAAGTTAGAAAGCACTCAAATCAATCAATCAATCAGGACCCGAAGTCTGCTAATTTACGAACGCGTCGATATTGTGCCGATAATGTGTCGAAAGACGTTTGGTATTCTGCTAGTTATTAAGACCAGTGACTTATCACTGACTTTTCATTGAACTGTCATTCAATTGACGACACGTTTGGTGCAGTGGCTGAACGATTGGCTTCTGCGCTACGGGTCGTGGATTCGATTCCTGCACGAATCAAATATTTGTATGGCCTACAAATAGTTGTTCCGGGTCTGAACGTTTGTGCATGTAAAGATTTGTGTCTGTGAACGCACCCACGATATAGGAGAAATCCTAGTGTGGGGCAGCGTTTGATTTAAAAAAAGAAAAGAAAGAACTAACAACGAACTATTATTTCAATAGTAAAAATTGAAATTTTAGTAGAATAGCCAATCTGTCACAATCATAATGGAATACCAATACGATGTCGCTGGGATAACAATTGTTTATCATTTCTTGACTATCAGACTTGGGTCGCAGGGGTCAAGTCTGATAATTTAAATGAAATGAAGATTTAGGATTATGACAGATTAGATATTCTGCTTTTCTATTAAATTAATAGTTAATTGGCAGTTTAATGACAGTTTAATGGAAAGTCACTGGTCTAAAATAACCAGTAGAATACCAAATGTCTAAAACTATTATATCGATACAATATCAACACTCTATCGCAGCGTTCGTAAAGAGCAAACTCGGGCCCCAAGGTACTAGATGTTCGACACCGAACATTTAAAAATAAGTAGATTATGTCCCAGAATAATCAAGTTTGTTTCGTTTTGCAAGGACCTCTTCAGCAGACATAAGAATAACTTTCATTTAATTACATGTGACATCATGATAATCTTCCTGTGTATTTTCTTCCATTCTCCTCTATCAGCCGTCATCTCAGTACTCACTCCTTTCTTACCCATATCATCTTTCACACAATCCATCCATCTTTTCTTTGGCCTACCTCTACTTGTATACCCATCCACATTCACATTTAATACTCTTCTAGTAACATGACTTTATTCCCTCCACATAACATCTCCATACCACGCTAATCTATTATAACATAGCATAACATCACGCCTGTATTCCCCAAAGGGTTAGGCAGAGGTGTATAGTAACACCCTCATTTCACCGTTATGTTTAAGTTCCATATAATAAGGGGCGAGCCTAAAGCCAACAACCGGACACAAATCCAAACTCCGAGCTGGTACTGAGAATTTCCAACAAGAAAAACCCAATAACACTTTTGCTCGATCTAGGTATCGAACCCAGGACCTCAGAAACAGCAGTCGCGCTTACCACCACTAAACCAACGTGGCAGTTAACAAACAAAATAAAATAGATATTTTTACACCAATATACAGCTGTTATAGGTAAAGTTGTGTTGCTATACCTACTAACATCATAACAAATTTCTTTCAATGGAATACTTAACCAAAATATTGAAGATAGCTGTGTCCTCACGGCTCCGTCCGTAGCCTATGTTACTCAGTGATAATGTAGCTTTCTAACGGCAAAAGAATTTTTGAAATCGGTCCAGTAGTTTTTAAGTTTATTCGTTACATACAAAAATACAAAAATCTAAAAATACAAATCTTTCCTCTTTATAATATTAGTATAGAAGTATAGATAACACGAAACTGCAAATATATGTAAATCATACTGTAATTGCATGTAACAGATACGCATGTTCTGTATGCGAAAACACGAAACGAACATTTATATTCCTAGACCACGAATCATTAGACTTAGCGCCGATGTTTTAATTGCCAGATAACTCTTCTTCTTTTCGTGTGGTTAGTGACTAACCTGGTGCCATTATGCCGCCCATGGGCCTCTGACTTGACTTCACATGCCGTCGAGGAATATCTCTCAGGCAAGCCGGTTTCCTCACGATGTTTTCCTTCACCTTTTTTAAGCAAGTGATAATTATACAATACGCACATGAATCCGAAAAGTCAGAGGTGCGTGCCTTGGGTTCAAACTCGAGACCTTAACTTGGTAGTCCGACGGTCACCCCACTAGGCTATCACTGCTAGACGATAATTTTCATTCTTCATATATAGCAGATATCTGGCGATTGAAAAATCTACCCTAAGTAAATATTGATTGTTAAGTTTGGGTTTATTAAAAGGTTACGAAGGTTAGAAAGGTTATAACGACGTTATTATTGTTTTATTGTGATCTACATTGTTCTCATGTGACTGATTGTCTGTTTTGAGAATAAATACCTTTAAACCTTCAGATCTTGTGTTGAATCTTATCAGTATTCATTACTTATTATCTTCTTCTTCTTTTCATGTGGTTAGTGACTAACCTGGTGTCAAAGTTTATACCGTCCAATGGGCCTCTGACTTGGCTTCACATGCCGTCGAGAAATACTCATTATGACTAATATCATTACTTGAATTACAGGGGTTGCATACCATGACCATCGCAGACAAGGGTTTTGTCGACTGAAGTATAGAGAAGAGCGCTGAGAAGAGGCATGAAAGTAGAATAAATGCCGTGGAAATGCGTTCCTTGCGAAGTATGTGCGGTGTAACTTTGAATGATAGATTGAGAAATGATGAGGTTAGACAAAGTTGCGGTTTAAAAGATGATGTAGTGACAAAAATTGAAAGGAGTATGCTTAGGTGGTTTGGTCATGTTGAGTGAATGAGTGAACGGCGTTTAACAAAGGGAATTTATAAGGCGGATGTCAATGGAAACGCCGGTAGAGGACGTCCTAGAAGGACATACATCGATGTTATTGGTGATGTTCTTCACAAAGGACAGGCGCGTAGTACTCTCAACCGGCGTGCGTGTATGACAAGATGTATGAATGTGGATGAAGCGAAAGGAGTATGTAAGGATCGTAGCATGTGGCGTTCTATAGTTTCTGCCTACCCCCATGGGAAAAAGGCGTGAGTTTATGTATGTCTGTAAGTATAGACAAAATTATATAATTATTGCCATTGTTTTTATGTCATTTTCTCTATTCTCCCGTCGACAAAACCCTTGTCTATTGTGGTCATGTTACGTAATTTGTAGAAAAGTTTTCAATTTTTTTGAAAGATTAGCTCTTACTTATATTAACTTTTTTTAAATTCTATAACTTCTTGAACATCAAAAGTACTTTAACATACGCTAATTATTTTGCAAACATTTTTAATAATATGTTAAAATGATTGTTATCTTTCGTAATTATAAACACCTCTTAAAAACTTTTACATTTACAATCTCACTTATAAAAAATCGCAACCAGAATACACTTAATTGAATTATTTCAATATTCACTTAATTTAAAAAAATAAATACATAATCAAAAGAGATTATTCAAGAAAAGTCCAAGGGTAACATTCAATATCAAGTTATATTCATCAAATACGAAACACATTTCAAATTAAGAACGCTACGTATCCACTAAACTGCAACATACGACCAAAACATGAACACAGCAACCTTGATACCGTACAAAGGAAAAGCATTCTCAGATCAACAGTAGAAGATTACGTTAATTATATTTAAATTATATCATTGCTAGAGAACCGGTCGCCACGAATCTCGGTGTAGACAGATATAGAGCATTTCGGCTCGCTCGATTCCGAACCCCCTCGAAAGCGAAAGTGTAACATGGTCCTATAGAGTGCCGCCATTTTTTTTTCTTCGCTCGGCCGCTCTTACCGCATATATATAGCGAAGCTACGAACGATCACGCATCATTCGCATTCAGGACTTTGCTGACTTCAGTGCAACCTACAAGTGCAGCATCATGAGGCACATGGTGTGTTCGAAATTTAAAATAATCAAAATTTAAAAAAATATTTTAAGTGACAGTGCTAATAATAATTATAAAATCGTAGGGTTGTGATAGTGCCTGGATATGCAAAACCCCCGTTGTCCCACTTTTAACATTTTACGCAACAAGGAAATTGCGTACTTCGTGTGTAGTTGTCTGCGCCGATGTTAACTCGACCACTCATTAAAACAACAAGCCTCGAAGCATATTTGCACCAGATAATTAGTCAACTGCGATAATAACTTTCGATTCTATTCTAACAATCACATTCGTTCCAGTTTTTGGTATTAATCTTTGGTTTTTTTTTGTTAACAGCTCGTGGCCGCCAGTCTGGTGGCTCTCTTGGCCTTCGCTTACGCAGAAGAAGCCAAGGAAGCAGAAAAAGAAGTGGCAGTGACCGATAATAAGGAAGCTGCGACGGACGACAAGAAACACGAGAAAAGAGGACTGTTCGACATCGGACTTGGCTATGGACACGGCGGTGGTCACGGTGGATTCGACGGTGGTTACGGTGGCGGCTTTGGCGGTGGTTATGGCGGACATGAGGATGTCCACAAAACCATCACTGTGGTCAAGAAAGTCCCTGTCCCCTACCCAGTAGAGAAACACATCCCTTACCCAGTGGAGAAGAAGGTGCCCTACCCCGTTAAGGTGCACGTTCCCCAACCCTACCCGGTCGTTAAGCACGTCCCTTACCCAGTCAAGGAAATCGTAAAAGTACCCGTGCATGTGCCCCAACCCTACCCAGTAGAGAAGAAGGTGCCCTACCCCGTCCATGTGCCTGTAGACAGGCCCTACCCTGTCAAGGTCTACGTTCCTGAGCCCTACCCAGTTGAAAAGAAGGTGCACGTACCTGTCAAGGTCCATGTCCCCGCTCCTTACCCAGTAGAAAAGAAGGTGCCCTACCCAGTAAAGGTACCCGTACATGTGCCCGCTCCCTACCCAGTGTACAAAGAGGTTCCCTACCCCGTCAAGGTCCCCGTCGACAGGCCTTACCCCGTGCACATCCCCAAACCTGTGCCTTACCCAGTTGAGAAACATATACCCTACCCCGTGGAGAAGCCTGTCCCATACCCCGTGAAGGTCCATGTCGACCGCCCCGTGCCTGTGCACGTTGAGAAACCCGTACCCTACCCCGTTAAGGTGCACGTGCCAGCGCCGTACCCCGTTGAGAAGCTTGTCCCTTACCCCGTAGAGAAGCACGTGCCTTACCCCGTCAAAGTCCCCGTCGACAGGCCCTACCCCGTCCACATCGAGAAACACGTGCCAGTCCATGTTGAAAAGCCAGTGCCTTACCCAGTGAAGGTGGGAGTCCCAGTTTTTGTCGGTCACGGACACGGCCACGAATATGGTCATCATGATAGCTACTAAGGCTGCAGGGAGCAGAGGCGTCTGAATGTGATACATAAATATAAGCTTAGCACTAATAATGAACGGGGGACGTGAAATACCCCAGCATTGGATAGTGGTCGTGCTACCAGATCCAAGGAACTCGTATTCCACGACCCGCGATCGAACGCACTGAACTAAATACTCTATTAGTGTACTTTTTTTTGTTAATTTTTTTTAATCGGTTGAAGTTACGTTTGAGTTTATGTACCTGTTATATTAAGACGAAAAAAAATGATGTTTTTTGAATTTCCCTTGAATTTTGGATGAACGAACTGATTGTGAAAAATAAATGGCAACGCCAATTATCATACGTCCGATGTTTTAATTCCTCCATTGTCCCTGTGTAATTGGGTATGACGTTATGGGTTTGTAAGTAAGTTTTACGAAATGCGAAATAATATGACCCAGATAGTAGCATCGCAAGCGGATAGCCGCTAGTTACGCGTGTGTCGAAACGTGGTACATTTTCACTCTTGACAATAAACACGCGGTGCGCGATCTTTGTTTTGCGTAATACACCGCGATATTACGCGACCGTAATCTCATACGATTACAATTAACTACAATGTTCTATTACTATTTATTAGCGAATCAGCTGTAATAAAATTTAATTTACACACAGCGATCAATAAGACAAAAACGAACCATAATTATCCCTCAGGCATCTAATCATAAATTCATTGCATAAAATTACCAATTCGTTGAGCATCCATTTGTCAAATTGCTGATAGATTACTAACTTAGCGCTGATCTTTCAAAATCAGTATTACCTACCTTGATTTACGACGCATGTTTTATGATCATTAAATATTACAAAATGCCATTACATGCACCCGTTGTTTACTGTCAACGTAACTGCGACAAAATATACGGTCTCCCAGCATTACGAAAATGTAAGCCTGATTTTACGTAAGCTTTGTTTTTAAATGCTCAAACACAATTTCATTGGTATCAATAAATGTACTTTTATGTGTTGTTTCGTAATAATTGGAGTTCAATTAGCTTTGCGGTTTTGGTTAATGGATCTTAATAAAAACTTTAATATGCAATGCTGCAATGGAATAGTGTGTAACAGAGTCGTGTTTGTCATCCTACACACGTATAAGTAATTTAAGTGAAATAAGTAGACTCACTTATTTGCACATTGGTGATACATGCGCAACTAGTGTGCATTGTCACAGAATGTATGTTAAGCAGCTTATGCATTGAATTTAGTAGAAGATCTTTACGTAAAATATCACCGATTTCATGTCGTGAGAACCCCTTTTTGAGAATATGCGACCCTTATCTTTACGTGGTTTTCATTAGGGTTAACTTGAGCGTATATGGAGGGGATGCACAGGGTTGCCAAATGTCCGGTTATCGACTGGAAATTCCGGTTTTCTTTATGTCTGTCCGGTCAAGAAAATCTTGGTAAACCGCACAAACTTATTTCCCGGGTATTTTTTTTTCAACACATCTGGCAACCCCTGGATTGCACCCCATATAGGTCCTTGCATTGTGATAACATACTGTCGTAACTGCCTTGCTCATTAAAGATCAAAGTAAATTATCTTTGGGCCTTAAAAGGTGTAAGGGGCATTAGTGTTAATGTTGCTTACGCCCTTTGAGCACCAAAATATTGCAGTGAGTACCTAGCCTTACTTCAAAAACGACCTTGGAGATTAATCTAGACATCGCAAGAATCAAAAAAGAATGTGTTCTGCACAATCGAAATTATATCCATATATTTCACCGACCTTGAAGATGGAAGATTTGAATATTGAATAAATAAATAAATTATAATGAATAAATTATTTCTGAGGTTGATCGTCTTATCTTAATATACAGGGTGTAAATGAAATCATGTAATTCCTTCAAACCTCGTGATGTACTGCTGACATAGATTAACTCTGCACGAGATAATTTAGGATACAATAAAAAAATTACAAATAGTAAACACGTGTTCTTAACGTGAGGCATTTTAGCGCCCCGAGTTAAATGACCGCACGGCGAGCGACAGCCGCGCAATTCCCTCGGGACACTAAAATGCTTCACGTTAAGAACACGTGTTTACTTCTTGTAATTTATTTTTATTGAATCCATAAGTATCCCGTGCAGGGTTAATCGATGTCAGCAGTACATCACGAGGTTTGAAGGAATTATATGTTTTCGTTTACACCCTGTATATTTGTAAACTTATATTATTTTTTTGATTATACCTATATAAATAATAATTTAATTTAAAATTCATTGTGATTGTGATAAATGCATTCTTAATTGGAATTGAATGAGAGATATAAGATTAATTAGACTGATTAATTTTTGATTATAATTATACATAATTATATCCCCTTACTAATATTCGCTGTGTAAAGTTATGACAAGCTTATACATCGAAAAATGAATGGTTATTCTGACGTCATTCATGACATCAGCTTTCATTAGTAAGGGGGGATAAAATCTATTTGATTCAAGTCAGTGTATTCGGTTTTCACTATGTAAAAGTTTCATTTCAGACTTATGGTCAAAGCACACATATCAACTCGGAAAGGGATCGTAACCGTATCGCCTTTCGCCTCGCCGTCGAACAGGCGTCAACCTAACGTAAGCACGTAACCAAACCGGATCAGCAGCTCCGATACGTCGACTCGGCTACGGCTAGGCGACGCCGCGCTTACGGCTCGCAGTAACAGTAGTGTGCTGCAGGCAGGCCGCAGGAGGGGTGAGAGGGGCAAGGGTGGACGAAGAGACGTAAGCTCGGGTACGGAGAGACGTAAGCGCGGGGACGACGAGCCGTAAGCGCGGGAACCACGTTGACCACACACCGCACCGCGGTTCGTGAGCTTGTCCTGAGGCGAGGCGATTACGTTACGATTCCGATTAGTGTGCGTTGCAGTAGGGAGTTTCATACAAAGAATACTGAACGGCTTGAGTTGATACGGTGACGATCCCTTTCCGATTTGATATGTGTGCTTTGACCTTTGCACACTGCGTTCCGTTCTCGATACATTTTTTCAGAAAACATTTTCAATTAATATATCGGTATCAATAATCAGTGATAGCAGAAGGTTCTGAGTACAATCCCGGCCCGTACCTCTGACTTTTCGAATTCATGTGTGGATCAGAATTTAATTATTACTTGCGTTAACGGTGAAGGAAAACATCGTGAGAACACCTACACATCTAAGGAGGCTCCAAAAAGTTTTCGGTGGTGTGTGTAGTCTGCCAACCCGCACCAGGCCAGCGTGGTGGACTAAGGCCTGAACCCTTCTCATTCTGAGAAGAGGCCCGTGCCTGCAGTGGGACAGTAATCGGCTGATTATGTTATGTTATATCGGTACAATATCAATAGGTAATCTAAATGCTCCTAAATATTTGCATAATTTTAAAAATAATGCAATTTCAATTTCTCGCATACAACTAACATTGAAATGCTTTGCAAAGCCAAAGGTCACTTTGGTAAATATAGTTACATGTAACTAAGATTTTAGGGTTCCGTACCCAAAGGGTTAAACGGGACCCTATTACTAAAGGGGATTGTCAATTTAGTATGAGACTTTGGCCTGGCATGAACAAACATTGACAAATATATTTTTACAATAATTAATTAGTTAGCAGTCCTAAGAAACAGAATATGAATATGATTTAGTATCAAAAGAGTTTAAATAGAATCTATTACATGTGACAAATAAGGTTACAAATGTGAAATAAAAGACATTTTTATGAATTATTTTTATTTTATTCTGATTCATAAGTTAACAATATGTTATCTAGAAACTGGGCAAGTGGAGATATATGTTCATAAAAATGGCCAATTTCCTTTGTTTCATAGACGACCGGTATTATAATCATAAAAATCAAATAAAATACTGTTAAAATTCATATTCAGAAAAGTGTTGATTGATACAAAGATATAATCAGAAAGACTTGAAAAAAATATGAAATTATTATTGTTAAAATTATTAATTTTGTAGCATTATGTTCACGCGTAGCCTAAAATGGACATTGCCCTTTGACATTTTCACAGATGATGTATTTCTGTTGCCGCTATAACAACAAATACTAAAAAACAGAATAAATAAACATTTAAGGGGGCTCCCATACAACAGACATGATTTTTTTGCCGGTTTTATAGATAATGGTACGGAACCCTTCGTGCGCGAGTCCGACTCGCACTTGGCCGGTTTTTTAATAACCTATCAAAAACCTCAACAGTATTTTTTTATAATTGACTGTCATTGTTCCGTTAAACAATCCTGTCAAATACTTTAAGAAATGACGTTAATTTAATTTTAAACTTATGCAGTTAAAGTTATGCATCCTAACTGGTTTTATTGACTCCTTTTGTGATCTCCGAAGAGTTACGATCAATACTCGTTGATCAGATGAGGCAACAATATTAATCATTATCTGACATTTAAAGTTTTGACATATGCCATTACATTAGTTTGAATTCAGAATTTTGTCTGTTTGTCTTAAGCCTTAGATTCACTAAGGCTCGATTTTACCAACGTCGGATAGCGTTTATCCAAGGAATAAGACAGACGTGTTGACAGAATTTCTATACGAATGCTGTCAAAACGTCAAATTTATTCCTCGATTAAAGTTATTCGACGTTGGTAAAACCGAGCCTTAGTGACAAATGGACTTGACGCGTGTTGGAATATATCCTACTTTACACTGCAAATAGTTAATCCTCTTTGGTATTCTTAATAATGTCCGGTTATAAAAGCTATGATTGTTCTATCTTCAAGTGTGCGAAGAGACACACTAGTTTATATTATAATCTTCCAAGTGGTCATATGCTGTCTGAATAAACGATTCTAAGTTCAACGTTCAATCTCTGCATTTTTCTTTTACTCCCATAAGCCTATTTCCTACAACGCGGGACATCTACGTGAATGTCCCGGAACAATGTCGCGGAACTATTCGCTCGCACACACTGCGTCCGCTCTCGAAGCGGCCGCTTGCAACATGTCCCGGGCCAAGTAGAAGTTCCGCACAAAATTGCGCGCAACGTTGCAGCGTCACCTTAGACTCAATGTTGCCCGTCATATTGGAGAAGATTTGGAGTTATGGAAGCTGGGTCTTCACCCAGCTGTACACGACAAAAGGTGTGTTTACCTATAACACAAACTTTTAATAGTTGAATTATAGGCCGCCAATACACTTGTAAGTTGCTTCCGTAAAATTTATGTAAGTTACTTATGACAATTAATTCGATTTGACAAATCAGACGATAAGCTATTGCAAGAGAGTTTACATTTACAAATTTATTGTAAGTTAATTACTTAAGGGACTTACGTGAAGAAAATTTACAGGTGTAACGCCGGCCATAGATTAGATACAGCTTGTTGAATAAATAAGCATTGGAGAAAAATTAATTGATAAGATAACATATGAATGTCCAAGAAATACTAATGCCCGGTTCCTGTAAACAAAAATGAATCGTTTTGCTTACCAATGGAGGCATTTTTTTCCAACTGGGCATATAAATAGTCTCGTAAGCTAATCTTAACCTGTGATAGCTACTTTCATATGGGAGGGTCTTTGCTTCATTATTGGTAAAGATACAAGAGTCTCAATTTTTACCAATAACGCTCCGTAAATTATAGGAATTGGCCATTATTCAACCGTCTTGTATAAAAATCGGTCAAGACTTACGTTCTCGGAAGGTATAAAACTTTTAAAAAAACATATCGGCGAAGTCGCACGGAACACCTAGTGCGACATATTAATATATGCATAATAATTAGTGTTTGCTTGTGGGGTTATTAACCTTAGCCTTTTTGAAATGTCAACAGTTCACAAACGGACTGAGGAATAATGTGGGATTGGCAAAAAACTCTTTTCTTAATCCTTTGACTTGATGCAGGCTTTTGACAGATTTTTTATCGACTATCGTTATTGTCTGTACTCAGGTTTTTTTATATTCTACTGCTTATAGATGGTGTTGCGGACCGTTTCTACGTAACCGGGCAGTTATTGACGAGACCTGAAGGGTCTCCATCCAATGGGGACGAGTAAAATACTTAACCTAAGCTAACTAGGTACTACTAAACATCATGACTACTAGCAACAACAGCACTAAGGGCGACCTCTAATAGGACTCGGACCTCGGTTTAGGGCGTTGCTGGTGTGAGGACTGGGAGGGAGACAGCTTGATGAGGGCTAAATTATCGGTGTAAAATGTACTCAGGATCGATTCTAGAACCCCTAAATAAAATAGTAGTAAGATGAATTAGTCACACGGCTAACCTTCAGTGCCAAATTTGTCATGTTACAAACTAATCAAGGCTAAGCCATTTATTCGGAACTGCGTTCTCGAAAAAGCATCCTAACCTTGACGAACATAGGCATTAGATTTTTTGGTGGATTTAAGTTAAGGCAAAAATTATTCAGCGTAGCCTTTTCTTAACTTTGTTGTGGTCGAATTCCAATCTAAGTGGATGCGACTGAATACCAGATTATTGCACGGAGTGACTAGCAACTGACCTTTGAAATATATTACGAGGGGATACCGAAACCCTAAGGTTTGACTGCTTGAAACAACTGTCAAAGATATTCCAGGACAAGCCAAAATTCAAATATATGTGTTCATTAACATAACATAATGTTATTAGCCCATTTAGACCCACTGCAGGCCACGGGCTTCTTCTCAGAATAAGAAGGGTTTAGGCCTTAGTCCATCACACTAGGCTGGTGCGTGTTGGCAGACTACACACACCGTCGAGAACTTTATAGAGCCCTCTCAGGTGTGCAGGTTTCCTCACGATATTTTTCCTTCACCATTAACGCAAGTGATAATCAAATTCTGATCCGCGCATGAATTTGAAAAGTCAGAGGTACGGGCTAGGATCGAAATCAGACCCTCCTGGGTGGAAGGCAAGCGTTCAACCGCGTTCATAGTGTTGTAAAATCAAAAAACCCTAAATTAACTATTGTACCAACCAAAGTTTCTCTTGTAACAATAATAACTTGAAGGAATTTGTAGTAATGATCATACAAATCACATATTGAAGGTCTTAGATGCAATTACCTATTACAGCAACAACTTAGAAATTAATGACAACTGATGTTGACCGTCGCCAAGCGTAGTTATAATGCTAACTACGCTTGGCAATAACCATTATACAACCTTCGTTTTGTATACCCTAAACTCGAAAATAGGTCATTGTACTCATCATTATAAACAATTTTTACTATGGTACCAGGCCTGAAATCGCGATAGAAACAGCTGCTCGATAAATTTTGTCGAGTTATGTGAACACTAGCGGCCCGTCCCGGCTTCGCACGGTTGGACATTTTCCCCGTTTTTGCAACATTTTTCTTTTATGCTCCGCTCCTAATGGTCGTAGCGTGATGTTATATAGCCTATAACCTTCATCGATAAATGGACTATCCAACACAAAAATATTTTTTCAATTCCAACCAGTAGTTCCTGAGATTAGCGCGTTCAAATAAACAAATAAACAAACTCTTCAGCTTTATAATATTAGTATAGATAAATGTATGGAACAGCAGACTCTTTCGTGATTTCAGAGTTGGTCCCACCTTCACATTAAAATCCGGTGCCAAGCAGTTGACTGTGTTCCGTCGTGTGTATGTGAGAGCCAGAGGGGTATAGGGGAATCCCTCTATATCTCTTCTTTGGATTCGTGTGCTCCATCTTAGACCCTGTCTGGGCTTACCATTAGGTGAGACTAGGATCAAACACGAACAAGACAAGAATAATAAATAAAAAAAGAATATACATGTTTCTAAAACACTGTCACATGTTATGGTAAACAGTACCGTCAGTTTTTTGAAGTAAAAGCTCCGAAACATTGTTTCTGGAAACATTTAGTGTTGCAGTAACGACTGGCAATTTGTGTCTAAAATATTCGTAGCTATTCGTGTCCTAATTAATGGGAGAGATGGATATTTCTGATATTAATCATCAAGAAACCAAAATCAGACAAGCGAAAAGAATATTTATACAACACATTTAAAATTTTAATACATAATTCTTCATATAAATAACTAGCTGTATCCTCACGGCTCAGCCCGCGTAAGTAGTTTTATTCCAGTAATAAATATAGCCTATATTACTCAGTGATCATGTAGCTTTCTAACGGCAAAAGAATTTTTGAAATCGGTCCAGTAGTTTTTAAGTTTATTCGTTACATACAAAAATACAAATCTTTCCTCTTTATAATATTAAGTATAGATTTTGAATGCGACTAGACTGTTACGTAACATAAACTTGTTTGAAACAGACAATCAGATACCCCAGCATTATTGAACTGTGTGCCAATGCACTTTCAAGCCGTCACACATCTGCAATCATGTGTGACTCCTTCCATTATAGAGGTATTGTACACTGGAGTAAGCAAGTCATTGCTTTCAACGAGGCTGCCTCGATTTAAGAAATCCATTGCCTCGACCGAAATACTGAGATTCATCGATGTTTCAATGGATTGAATAGCAGTGAATTCAGATACCATTAACTGCTTTATCTAACAGGGATTTAGTTTTTGATAAGATTTGCAGGCTTCAGAATGGAAATAAATAAACTCGGTTTTGATGTATGATCATTTGACATTTGATAGCTTACAAATTTTCGGCATATAACCCTTCCTCTAGAATCACTCGATCTATTGCTGAAAACTGCATTAAAATCCATTACGTCGTTTAAAAGATCTAAGCGTACAGACAAACTGTGGCAAAATAATATATCCTAGAAAAAAAACTTTTAGCGGTATTAACGTTTAAATCGTTTGTATAAGCAAGAAAAGTAAATGATAAATGATTTTTATTTCTGTAAATAAATCTGTTACAGACACTTTTACAAGTCAATGTAATGTTTTTTTTTAATACTAGTTGGCGTCGGCATTTCCTATCGGACTAGCTCTGAGAAGAAAAGCCGAAACAAACTCAGAGATCAAGGTCTCTTTTAAAGTCCAGACATTGTGGTATAAAGTAACGAAAATTATTTTGTAATTTCTTTAATTTCATGTTGATGCCTCGACAAATGCAAACTTAAAACGTCCCGGGCCTTGTGCCTCGTCCAAAGTCAACAAAATGACTCAACACGAGGCAAGTTCAAATATACAAGCTCCTTTACTTTTAGATAATTAAAGCGTTGCTAACCAACATTCCTTGCGTTCTAGTTGTATGGAACCTTACTACTAGTCTTTCTAATAGATCAGTCGTGGGTGGCTTTTCAAGAATCGGTTACCTAATCATAAGTAAATGTTATGAGTTTAAGTGAGACAGCCATGTGACTTTCTTATGACCAAATCCTCAAACGCTGATCAATTTTAAGTTGCCGTTAAGTCTCGTGCCGTCAATGGTGTCGATTCTGTAACACATTTTGACAGTACTAAACTAGACTAAACGCAACTGTCACTTTTTTTTCTATTGAAACAGAAAGAGACAAACGCCCTTAGTTCTGTCAAAGTGCGCTACAGAATCGACACCGCTGTTTCTATAAGGCGAAATGACAGTGACAACATAATTAGCCCATTACTGTCCCACTGATGGGCACAGATCTTTTCTCAAAATGAGAAAGATTTAGGCCTTAGTCCACCACGCTGGCTTGGTGCGGGTTGGCAGACTACACACACGACCGAGAACTTTTGGAGCCCTCTCAGGTGTGCAAGTTTCCTCACGATGTTTTTCCGTTACCGTTAACGCAAGTGGTGTTCAAATTCTATCCACTCGCTGAATTCGAAGAGTCAGAGGTACGAGCTGGGATCGATATAACTGCTTCAATAATAATCACTTTTTAACAAAAATAAAACCGACTTCAAATGGTCTATCTCCGAAGTTCTTCGTCAGATCTTCACCAAATTTAAATGGGACCATTTCGAAAGAATACTCTTTCAAACAAAAAAAGAATCATTAAAATCGGTTCACAGTTAGCAAAGATATCGCGGAATAAACGTACAAAAAAAATCGAATTGAGAACCTCCTCCTTTTTGGAAGTCGGTTAAAAATAAACAAATGTTTATTTGATGCAGTTCGCGCCGCTGCTAAGTGCAGCCTCAGTCCCTAAGTCTTGTTATTTTGAAAACTGACTTCAAGAAAATAATAAAAGCATCACAATGATAATTTTTTTTTTTTTTTTAGCGTGGGGATATCCTCATGGACTATCCCCCGTCTGGGGAAGACGGGGGGGTGTGCCAGACTCTTACTGGCTAAAACCACCACGGTGTCCCTCCTTCTGACCTAAGGCCGGCAATGATTAAATAGTTTAACCCAAGTCAACGTTCGCAATAACGATTGCACTATACTAATAACAATTATAATTGATGACCTTTTCAACATTAAAATTAACAGCGTCTGTTACTTTGCAAAACTCTATTTGCTTTTGTGTGATTAATAATAAACATTCAAACTGTTGATCGATTAATACTGTGTTCCAGTTACGTGTTTAGTTTTAATAGTCTTGTTAGTTAAAGTCAATCAGTTTTAGTAGAATCGTGATTGGTAAGTTATAAATTAAATTATGATAGAGTATCGAGTTTTATTGCTAATTAGAAATTAAATTAAGAAGTGTGGCTACCCAAACAAGAAATATTTAGAGCTAATTGGTATTTTAGTAGTTTTTGATAGTATTTAGAATAAAAAGGACGCTATCAGGAAGGACAAAGAAAAGTGCGATACACAGGACAATATTATAGCCCGATCATGAAATGCCTACACCTAGCAATAGACTGTATAAATGACGGTAAAGACAAGTCATTTCATCCAATTATTGTTGACGATGGGAGTAAAGAAAAAAAACACGTATTTATTTGTAATTTAAGGAAAATACGAAAGGATTAAAGCCGAGAGAGAAGCGCGCGAAAGACTGACATTAGCTGTCAAAATTGACGGCTAAAAAGGCGGGAGCCGTTGACGTTAGCGAATGACAACTGACTTGCCATTTTTTAATAGGTAATACGTTATGAAGCAAAAGTTCGTATTATTATGAGGTAAAATAGTTGAAATTATCTTCTTAAAAAGAATGATGATCAGAAATGCCATCTTGTAACACGTGAAACAGTAGAAAACAGTGAAACAGTAAACAGACTCAATTTCTGCTCTTTATGAAGAAAATAGAAAGATCCATTCACATACAGTTGCGAATGTTGCAATCAGTTACAGTATACTAGCGACCCGCCCCGGCTTCGCACGGATGCAATATAGATACTAATGTGGGGCATATAAACCTTCCTCTTGAATCACTCTATCTATTGCTGAAAACTGAATTAAAATCCGTTGCGTGGTTTAAAAGATCTACGCGTACAGACAGCGGAAGCGATTTTGTTTTATACTATGTAAAGATTGTTTAATCTAAACACAAAGTTAAACAAAGACAAAAAGCAAATACCGTTCACACCTTTACCTCTTTCAACAAAAGCGAGAGTAAAGCACCATCTCAAGGTCAAGTGCACGTCACAACGCAACGGAGTCAATGAGACGAGACGCAACGATAACGAAAGTTATGTCATAACGGAACCCACGGAACGGATCCGATGCGCACGAGTGGCGTCGACCGGGTTTTGAGGAAAAACCTGCTTGTACGTGATATTTGATAGGTGGATCCGATGATATATTAGACCGGTGTATTTAGTATTGATTTCAAGTTTATGTAATGTGTGTATGTAAGAAGTGATATAATTATTATACAGGTGTAAACAAAATCATGTAATTCCTTCAAACCTCGTGAGTTACTGCTGACATAGATTAACCCTGGATGGGATAATTTTGGATTCAGTAAAAAAATTACAAGAAGTAAACTAATGTGTTCTTAACGTGAAGTATTTTAGTGCCCCGACATAAATGCCCGCGCGGCGAGCGATAGCCGCGCAATTCGCTCGGGGCGCTAAAATGCCTCACGTTAAGGACACATGTTTACTTCTTGTAATTTTTTTGTCATTGAATCTAGAAGTATCGCGTGCAGGGTTAATCTATGTCAGCAGTAGATCACGAGGTTTGAAGGAATAACGTGATTTCGTTTACAGGGTGTATATTATATATATATACTTAATATTTTTATTGAATTTGAGCTGACTGATTTGATCTAGTGGTTACAATCGTGACTGCTGAATATGGGGTTCTGTGTTCGATCCCCAGGTCGGGCAAACTGTTATTGGATTTTCCAGTATGAATTCTCAGTAGCAGCCCAGAGTCTGTATTTGTGCCCGGTTAATGGCAATAGACTCGTCCGCTATTACACGGGACTTAAACATAATTGGCGAAACGAGGGTGTACTCAAAACACTTCTACCGACCCCTTCGGAGAATAGAAGGCATGATGTTATGTGAATTTGAGCTTTACAATGTGCCATATTGCCTTTATTATACAGTATCCGTAGATAATTTGTACAAATTAAAATAGGTTCACCGACCACCATTTTTTCCACTCGGTAGGTAGGTACCTATATATTATCACACCTAAGACCATAAAAGAAGTAAAATGCTCATCACGCCTGTATTCCCCAAAGAGTTGGGCAGAGGTATATAGTAACACCCTCATTTCGCCGTTATGTTTAAGTCCAATGTAATAGGGGGCGACTCTATTGCCATTGACGGGGCACAAATCCAAACTCCGGGCCGCTACTGAATAATACCACACGTAAAAACCCAATAACACTTTTGCCCGACCTGGGTATCGAACCCAGGATTCTCACGATCAGCAGTAGCGCTTAAAATGTTCTTAAGTAAATAATAATTAAGCAATATGTGTTAGGTTTAAGTATCGCAAATCGCAATAGGTATCGTAATAAGTAATGGTAGGTTGCTATCAGCCGAACACTTCAACAACCTATTTCCTTTGCTTGATTCATATAATTTCTACAAGATAATAAGTACTCATTAAATAGTGGTATCTAGTTTAATTGAATTCTCAGATACGCAAGCATTTCTATGTGTTAAGTTATATTATCTTAATATATAAGGTCTAACCAAAATACCTGGACAAACTTTTACACAGTATTCAATACGTTTAACTAATCACATCTATGTAAAAAAAAACGAGATCCAAGTGTTTTTTTCTAACAAAAAAATAATAATGTTTTAAATTGCCTATACTCTCTAAGAATAAACTCATCCATTTCTTATGCATCGACCGCCATTGGGGTGCGTGCTAATTCCGTGCCGTGTTTTACCTAAGCAGCGAAGTGAAAAAAGTAAAAAAAAAAAAATAAGTTGAAAAAAAAATTTTGGTTAGAAAAAAAAACACTTGGATCTCGTTTTTTTTTTGCATACATATATTCAGTTACACTTACTGAACGCTGTGTAAAAGTTTGGCCAGGTATTTTGGTTGGACCTTATATTTACGGTAGATATTAATTACCGATCTCAATCTAAAATCATTGGATTGATGTAGGCAGAAGTTCAATAGAAGTAATGTCAAAAACCGACAACAGTTACAGTAAAGCCACATCTGACGGAGCCACGTTGTCGATCTTCCGTCGCGTAATTTACTCGAGGAATTTTAGTAACGCATCTTCGGTCAAATGTGTACGGTGTGAGATGTTTGTATGGAATTATGTGTACCGGCGGAAGATCGGCGACGTATCTTTCGTCAGATGTGGCTTGGCCCTTAGCGAGTCGTCGTCCAAGTGCGCCTGAATTCAAAAGACCTCTGCAGCTTAGTTCTACAAAAGACCTACAGCGCCATCTACCCGATCGCCGCAGAACTGGCATGAGAGTGGCCACAAGAAAAAACATAAGTGAAAGGAAGTTCATTTTTAATTCTTTCATTAGTAAGCACAAAAACGTAATAGTTCCGCGAACGTCCGTTACCGGTGGCGGTAGTGGGCGTCGGCTTAAGGTATTTAATACGTGTAAAAAAAAAGCTTGCTAGGTAAATATTTTTTTTTTTCACATATCTAAAAGGGTCGATTTTATCAAGTACACTTCGGAGCAACGAATCCGGATCACCAACATAAAACAAAACAATTATTTTCCAAGATATTAAGGTTTATGTTGGTGACCCATAATCATTGCTCCCGAGTGTAGATACAAATCACTGTACTAAATAAATAAATTACCTATAAAAAGTTAATACTACGATCTACATGTTATTCCTATTTTTAAATGTTTATGTGAGAAGAATAGCTGTTTACTTATTTCATTTTTTTTTAAATAATAACCCTTTTGTAACGCCTGAAAAAGGCAGCTAAGTTTAAGAGAGCTATTTATATAATATTATAACACACTTTGTTGGCAAAATAAATATCTTTGAATCTATGAATCTGTTATACAAGGTTAGTCGGAAAGGGGGTACTAAGCCGAGGGCCACCTAAAGTATCGCTGATGACTATTGTAAAGCAATTGTAAAAATTTCAAAATTCGATAATTTTTATTTGCATGAAAAAAGATTTTTATTTTAGTTTTTTCAAAAAAAAAACATACCTGCATTAATTATGAATTCAGAGAATTGTTTTTTTAATCCGTGACCCCAAATATGACCTAAATTGTAAACACAACTGATCATAGCTATGGACAGATAGATTTTAGCATATTTTTTACGAAATCTTTGAAAAGCTATTTCTCTTAAACTATCGAGTTTTGGGGAAAGTTGTAGAACAAAAGTTATTCCTTATTATGGGTACTTTAACACCCTTTCGGCTTAGTACCCCCTTTCCGATTAACCTTGTATAAACACTAATAACACTAGATTTTCAATAGGAAAATTATTTCCTAATTTCCTCCATAATAACAAGCTGAGAGTAAAGCGCACTTACCTGAAACAATTCCGTGAATATTACTGAATAACAGCCGACTTACCTGTAAGGAAAAGAAATGGAATTAATTATTAATAGTTATCGAAAATATTTTTATAAATAATAGTGAATATATCTGCATATAGAATACGTGATACGAGAGGTCTTATCTTAGGATATCGACATTGCCCAGTAATTGGGTTGCGGAGGTCTGATGGCAGTTGCTCCGCGTAAAATACTGGTATTCAGTCGCATCTCGTTAGACTGGAAGCTGACCCCAACATAGTTGAGAAAAGGCTAGGCAGATCGAATCGCCGTTCACTCATTGTCTAAACCCGACCAAACCACCTAAGCATACGCCTTTAAATTTTTGTCAGTACCTACATCATCTTTTAAATCACAACTTTGTCTTATCACATTATTCATAAGATAACATGACATAACATAACGCCTTATATTCACCGAAGGGTTCGGCAGAAGTGTTCTTAGTACTCGTTTTGCTAGATATGTTTAGGTCCCATATAATAGGGGGCTAGCCTATTGCTATTAACCAGGCACAAATCCAAACTCCGGGCTGGTACTGAGAAATGACTAATGGAAAAACCCAATAACACTTTGCCCGACCTTTTTTGTTTTTTTTTTCTCGTTGGAAAGTCCTCATGGATGTCCCTCGCCCGGGGAAGGTGAGGGGATCTGCCGGACTCTTACCGGCTAAAAACCAACAGTGTTTCTTCTCCTGACCCTTCAGCCGGGGTCGCGGGATTCGCAAGAGCGTGCACCGCAACCCCGGCAGGTCCCGGTCCGCCAACCCATGGCGGACCTCTCGATCGAACCCAGGACCCCATGCTCAGCAGTCGCGCTGGCGACCACTAGACCAACAATACCGTCTTCATTCATCTCAATGCAAATTGTGCTAGGGGTTCAAACATCGCTCAACTTTTCTCAAAACGAGTTTAATATCAATAAATAACCAAACAGTATAATTATATCGTGGTACACAATCGGGTCGTCACGATGTTTGGAGGAGGTAATCACTCCGCAGTACAAAATACTTTACGTAACGCTTCATTCTAGAACACCTGATTATTTTAATAGTGATGCTTGTTTCATACTAGGTCAGCAGAAGTGTAGGTATTTTTTTATTTAGAAATAAAAATGTATTATGTGTGGGTGAGTTCACAGACACAAGTCTGCACATGCACTAAGACTATTTTAGGCCATACAAATATTTGGTCAAAGCGGGAATCGAACCTGCGACCCATAAAGCAGAAAGTCAATCGTTCAGCCATTGCGCCAAACGTGTCGTCAAATTTTGAAATTCTAAATCTTTTTCTTTTATTTTTTTATTTTACAATTTAGTGATAGTCTAGCGGTTGAACGCTTGCCTTACATGCAGGAAGGTCTGAGTTCGATACCGGCGTGTACCTACCCCTAAATTTTCGAATTTATGTGCGGATCAGAATTTGAGTATCACTTGCGATAACGATGTAGGAAAAACATCGTGAGGAAACCTGCACACCTAAGAGGCATTCATAAAGTTCTCAATAGTGTGTGTAGTCTACCAACCCGTACTAGGCCAACGTGGTGGACTAAGGCCTAAACCCTTCATTCAGAGAAGAGACCCGTGCCCAGCAGTGGGACAGTAATGGGCTGATATTATGTTCACAATTTTACGTATGATTCTGGCCAGGTTTAAAAAATAAACAATGCGGTACATCCAATATTAGTTACCTACCTATGCTTTCTCGACATCGTCATTCATAATAGAAAAATCCTTGAAAAAAACAAACAAAAGATAGTAAGGTCAACCGATCAGCTTTTTAATAATCGAGTTTGCTCGGTTTATCTGGTCAGCCAAAACTTGCTTTATTAAATAATAGTGTTTTGCATGGCTACTAAATTTTACAATCATTTGCCTAATTCTCTACTTTAAATTTGTAATAACAATTTATTCAAGAATAAACTTAAGGAATTACTTAAAGGAAAAGCATATTACTGTAGTTACTAAACTGTGTTTGTAGTTACTATACAGTCTCTGTAGTTACTAAACTGTATCTGTAGCTATTAAATGTGTCTGTAATTTCTAAACCGTGTCTGTAGTCACTAAACTGTGTCTGTAGTTCATAAACTGTATCTGTAGCTATTAAACTGTGTCTGTAGTTCATAAACTGTATCTGTAGCTATTAAACTGTGTCTGTAGTTCATAAACTGTATCTGTAGCTATTAAACTGTGTCTGTAGTTCATAAACTGTATCTGTAGCTATTAAACTGTGTCTGTAGTTCATAAACTGTATCTGTAGCTATTAAACTGTGTCTGTAGTTCATAAACTGTATCTGTAGCTATTAAACTGTGTCTGTAGTTCATAAACTGTATCTGTAGCTATTAAACTGTGTCTGTAGTTCATAAACTGTATCTGTAGCTATTAAACTGTGTCTGTAGTTCATAAACTGTATCTGTAGCTATTAAACTGTGTCTGTAGTTCATAAACTGTATCTGTAGCTATTAAACTGTGTCTGTAGTTCATAAACTGTATCTGTAGCTATTAAACTGTGTCTGTAGTTCATAAACTGTATCTGTAGCTATTAAACTGTGTCTGTAATTACTAAACTGTATCTGTAGCTATTAAACTGTGTCTGTAGTGTCTAAACAGTGTATATAGTTACTTAACTGTCTGTAGTTACTAAACGGTATCTGTAGTAGATAAACTGTGTCTGTAGTTACTAAACTGTATCTGTAGTAGATAAACTGGTCTGTAGTTACAAAACGGTGTCTGTAAATGCTGAACTGTGTCAGTAGTTACTAAACTGTGTTTGTAGTTACTAAACTGTGCCTCCAGACAGAAAGTGTCCCGGCCACAGTGGCCAGTGTACGCCATTCTTACATAACACACCTTTACATCAAAATTATTAATCCCTTACATAAATCGGGAGTTAAATTAGCTTGTCAATAACAACAATAAATAATGCAACCTCAACTTACTCTATGATTTAAGACTAATAGCCAGGAAACTGAGTTGGACTCTTGCGCATTACACAATTCAGATAACCGGTAAAGTTGCATAGCTGAAGTAATTTACATGAAGTAATGCCTTATATTACGGTAACTCGCAGATATCTGTTCACTGATAATATGAAGATTGATACTGTGAAGTTGGGTAGGGCAGTGAGGGCTGGTGGACAAGACCTAAATCGCACGAACGCTTTTTTTTTCTTCCCATTTGTTCTATTAAAACGCCTTATCAACGCACGTTAAAAGCGTCTGTTCCGCGTAGCCTTTTCCCAACTATGTTGGGGTCAGCTTCCAGTCTAACCAGATGCGGTTGAAAACCAGTATTTTACACGGACCGACTGCTATCAGACCTCCGCAACCCAGTTACTGGGTAATGCCGATATCCTAAGGTTAGATCAGTTGTCAGGGTTGCGGAGGTACTGCCGGGGTCGCGGTGCATGCAACAGCGAATCCCGTGACCCCAGCCTTAGGTCAGAAGGAGGGACACCGTGGGGTTTTAGCCGGTAAAAGTCCGGCACACCTCCCCGTCTTCCCCAGACGGGGGACAGTCCATGAGGATTTCCCCACAAAAAAAAAAAAAAAAAAGGTTTGCGGAGGTCTGATGGCAGTCGCTCCGTGTAAAATACTGGTATTCAGCCGCATCTGATTAGACAGGAAACTGACCCCAACATAGGAAAAAGCTAGGCAGAGATCTAGTTTGGACCCACATATTATGTATTTATAATTAACAGCGTATTACAACACAAACAATACCAACATTGTTTTAATTACTCACTGTAAACTATGCGCTTTATTAGATGCACGCATAATACTTACTTAATAACTATTATTTTGTAATCGTTACTTATGTAGAATAAAGCTAATAACATCCCGCTTTTATAAAATACGTTAATAATTGCTTTGGTTCAGTTAGATTATTTAATTGCATTTTGGTTTGAATGGGTTTTCTAATAATCATGAATACCTATTATAACACACACACACACAAACACATACACACACATACACACATGCCCTTACACAGGCACATACACCCTCAGACCCACCAACACACACACAAACACACATTTATAATGTTTTGGTACAGTTTAGGATAATCCTATTTCAAGTATGTGGACTAAGATAGGCTGATAAGAGCGGTTCGTGGCTGTTAACAACCGCGCGGATCATATATGATCTGCAAGGTTAAACTGCACTTGCATCGGTCGGTTCGTGGATGGGTGACCGTTCGTCGGTCCCGAATGTCATACGAATATCTATGACAGTCGTACGGGTAGTCAAAAGCCCTAAAGTCTGACAACTGGTCCAACCTTAAGGAGTCGGCAGTGCCCATTTGCCTACTGGGTTGTGGAGGTCTGAAGGCAGTCGCTCCGTGTAAAATACTGGTATTCAGTCGCATCTGGATAGACTGGAAGCTGATCCCAAGATAGTTGGGAAAAGGCTAGGCAGAACTGACTAAGATGGATTGACTCATGCCAGCCCGTAAACGTCCTCTGCTTTACCTCCACGGCTAATTTTGTTCAATTTCTACGTCAAGCACGAATATCAATCCATTTTTGATCAACCGCAGGTATGGTAGCACCATAATGTGTTATATTTTGTAATAAGATTTTATTAATAATGCAATACGCACAAATAAATAATAATATAATTATACAATGTTCAAATTTGTAAATCGGAATAATCAAAGAGTATAAGGTAAGTGATCAAATCCGGAAATAGTGTGGTGACATATCATAAAAACACGATGATTATTATCGATAGATGTGAACTGTCATCGTGTCGTACAATGATCGATAAAAAATAGGGAAGCGTGTTGCGCGCGCGCGATATGTTGTGGTTGTGCGCGGGAGTCGACGCAAAGCGGGGTACAATCGCGGAGAAAATTCTTAAAACCTACTTATACTTTTATTTGCATTAGCTAACTAGCTTCTAAAAAACTGACAACATACAAATTCGAGAAATGTTATCAATTTACATAGCTTTTAAAAAGTCACAGTAACAATGTCAATCTCATACATTTTATTCACTTTTCTGTGTCAATGGCATGTATAATACCTATATATTATTACGGAAATGACAATTAATAAACGAGATTACAGATTGTTGTGTTTTTACTCATATACTTCTATGCGTTTAAGAAAATGGGTTGTTCATAAATACATACATACACTCAAACCTATAATCCTGAAGGGATAAGAAGAGGTGTTCTCCTATTACACCCACGCTTCGCCTTTTGTATTAAGTTTTATGTAATAGGTGGCGAGCCTATTGCCATTTTTCGGGCACAATTATGGTGGCAGATTCATCGGCTAATACTACTCGCTTGCCCGGCGTCGGAGGAGAATTGTATTCTGAATCCTCAGAATTAAACAAATGTTTGTTTTTATACTCCAATAACGTGGAAAATGATAGCTTTTTACTGATAACATCTCCTTTGTAATGCCGTAACGGCAGTTATATTCTTTAACGGCATGGAGTGCCATAAAAAATCAATGAAATAATTTCTACTTATGAAAATTTATAAGTTTATGTTGATTTCGAGAACTTGCGTAAGATAAACAGCTAAAAACACAGTTTTTCTTTTGAAATATATAGACCGCCTCACCAAAAAATATTGATGCGTTATACAATTTGAATCAACATGAACAAATAATTTAAACACTTGGTAAACTTTGACATAAATAATTTTGTAATTGTGAATCGTACGAATTAGATAATTGGATGAATATTTATAATAATTGAGATGACTGAATATAATTTTCAGTTATGTAAGCGCTTTTGATTAAACTAAATCATATTTGTAATTAAATATAGTTGCTTCATTCTGGAGTTACTAGGTGGAAATCAAGAGTTCCATAATTGAAGTTGATAAAATTTATAACCACATGACAGCAGACTCTACCCGCGTCTTCACTTGCTCATGTATTCTTAGGTTTTCAGAATTAAGAATACTCTACGTATTACTTTATAAACAAAATTATAGTATCCAAATCCAGCTCAGCCATTACGATGTTATTAAGTAACAATATATTAACTGCCTCGTTGGTCTAGTGGTGGCAAGCGCGACTGCTGATCGTAAGGTCCTGGGTTCGATCCCCAGGTCGGGCAAACTGTTATTCGGTTATTCTGTGTGGAATTCCTCAATAGCAGCCCGGAGTTTGGATTTCTGCCCGGTTGATGGTAATAGGCTCGCCCCCTATTACATGGGACTTAAACATAATGGCGAAATGAGGGTGTTACTATACACCTCTGCCCAACTCTTCGGGGAATACAGGCGTGATGTTATATTATGTACTCAATGTTAGTAATTTTTATTTACTTTTTTTTTTTTTTTTATTAATTTTCCTCACAACAGTACCCGTAGCTAGTGCAATTAAATTTAACGGAAGAGTGAGCGCTGGCCGCGATCACACCGCTTATGTAACCACTAGTGTTGTTACTTAATCGATAAAATAATTTATCTTGATAAGAATGCATAGCTTAGTAATTGGATTACTTAAGCGTTGTTTGCTTTGCGTTGCGATATTTTATTTAAAACTGGAGAAGTTTGTGCGTAGTAAGTTACAGTATGTTGTAGGGAGAGCATAAATAATTTTAGTTTACCCCCACCCGATAGATTGTACGGTCAGTAACCGCATATTGTACTTTGGCCTAGTTAGAAATACTGCAAATTTTGTTAATTAAGAAAATTTCGCAACATCACGTATACAAGTACGTCGGTGTTACGGTTTATACCAAGGGCTTCGGTTTATATCGAACTTACGCAACATTCAATTATTTTTATTATCATTTTTAAGTAACATTATTTTTATTGAAGTTTTTCATTAAATATTATTTTAAACATTAACATTTATTTCGTTCTTTTACAACATTAAATGTAAAAGCATTTGCCCTTATATAAATGTAGAAATTTTAAAAGTACCTACATTAATATTTTGCTATTTTCGATAGAAAAAAAGAGAGATTTCTTTGCCAAAATTAACCCCGTAGTTATCGAGTAAGGACGCACCTATGTTATTGTGGTACTTTCCATGGTGTCACAGACTTTAAACATCCCACTGTCCTACAGCATTAAAATTTCGTGCCAAATAAAAATAATAATTATCGTTTAAAGATTATATCAGTGACCACCCAGGTTCATAAACGCTGCATTCTGCTTGATACTTCAGGGCTAGTTACGACAGCTCAGAGTAATTTATAATTCGAATTGATTATAACTTTCATTCAAATCATTATGTTGCGCAAACGTGTTTGAGAAACCGTTAACTCGTGAACATATTTAATTATAGTGTTAATTTATCAAGGAATTAATAAAATAGGGAAATTATTGTTACTTGTTAATTTTAATCATTTTTCTTCACCGACTTTGATGTTCAACGCGGAGCAACAGTCAGCCGACCTCTACTGCATTTATAGAAACAAAGCGAACGCAGTTTGATGTTATAATTTTACGAAAGCATGTCGATTATTATCATTCGCTTTATCTTCTAGTCCATAAGATTAATATTTTCCAAAATCAATAAATCAACAATCTTAGCCAGAGGCTACCCACATTAATTTATAATTCGTACTACCAAGACAACGGAATATTGTAAATCATTTAAAATAATATCGATATTTATCGACAACATTTCATCGAGTCGCGCCCATCACTAAAAATTACGTTCTATAGACCGAGATGTACACGTTTTTCACATTCGATAATGTTTACCGCTAGTTATATTGTGCGTGTCATTGTTTGTTAATTTCTCGTTAATAGGTGAGCAGAGATAGTGGTTTAGTCATAAGGTTTAAAGATGAAGAAGAAGATGATCAGAGTATGACACGCAGATAGTATATATACAAGTTCCCAACATCAACCGTTGGGCAGTGACCCGCCAGGCACAAGACTCCGCCTGGTAGGCGATATAGGGATGCAATAGCGAATCCCGTGACCCTGGCCTTAGGTCAGCCCGTTAGTTTTTAGCCGGTAAGAGTCCGGCAGACCTCCTCGCCTTCCCCGAGGGAGGGAAATCCATGAGGATATTCCAACGAAAAAAAAAGGATGAGGTTATGGTGCAATTTTGCCCATGCCCTTATTGAGGCCTACAAATAATAGTCGGGCATTGGTCTGCCTATTTTAGTTGACATGGGTGTTGATTTGACTGAATTCAGACTATCGAACTATACTTCTCTGTACCAGGGTGGCTTCCATCCACCACACCCTCTACGCCCATGGATAGTTTGGGTTATTTACCAGCGACCAGAAGACGCCTATTTTATATTTTAATAGCATAGTCCATCCCTGGGTGTCATAAGAATGCCTATGACAATCGTTACGGGTAATCAGAAGCCCGAAAGTCTGACAGCTAGTCTATCCTTAGGATAGTGACATTGCCCAGTAACTGGATTGCGGAGGTCTGATGGCAGTCGCTCCGTGTAAAATACTGGTATTCAGCCGCATCTGGTTAGACTGGAAACTGACCGCAACATAGTTGAGGCAGGGAAGGCTAGGCAGTACCATAGCATAGTCAACGCCTAGGATTTTACTGCATCTCGTTTAAAAGCCTTATTCGTGTTCTATAAAACATTGATATAAATCAATATTGGTTTCTGAACGTGCTGAGTCTTTGTGAAACCTTGTTCACTACCAGGAGCTAGGAAGCCGTATCGTAAAGCAAACGCAGATGCTGTGGCGATTTCATAAATTTTAATGTTTATATCGCATTAGCGATTTGCCGTCGCGGCCGGTGCAGCGCCTGAGGGCCAAGGGTTGGGTTCCAGTACCAGCGTCAGTGATTATAATTATTATAAGAATTGTTTATTAACTGCCTCGTTGGTTTAATGGTGGTAAGTGCGACCGCTGATGGTGAGGTCCTGGGATCGATCTCAGGCCGAGCAAAGTGTTATTGGGTTATGCCGTGCGGAATTCCTCAGTAGCAGCCTGGAGTTTAGATTTGTGTTCGGTTGATGGCAATAGACTCGCCCCCTATTACATGAGACTTAAACATAACTGCGAAATGAGGGTGTTACTATACACCTCTGCCCTACCCTTGGGGGAATACAGGCGTGATGTTATGTTTATTAATTAGTTATTTATCATTAATATTGTGCGTTTATATAGACCGTGCCCGGGAGGGGGAAGAACTGGCCATCAACTTCCGTGGGTGTCGTAAACGGTTGTGATTTTGTCAAGGGGATGGATGGCAGTAGCGTCCTCTTGTAAGCCAATGATAACAAACTACGAACCCCAATTCGCCTGCCAAATCATGGTGATTATGGCAGTTTCTCCTTTGCCGTTCTTTTTAGCGGCCATTAATATTGCCCATGTTCAATAGTTGGCGTTTGCGGGCAGATTATCATGATGATGATTAGTAGGTATGGTAAAATGTTGGGTAATAAGTCTATACTAACTTGCCATGACTATTTTAAGTATTATGTTTTAATTAATAAAGTAATACAACAACATACATACATCGATGTTATTGGTGATGTTCTTCACAAAGGTCAGGTGCGTAGTACTCTCAACCGGCGTGCGTGTATGACAAGATGTATGAATGTGGATGAAGCGAAAGGGGTATGTAAGAGTCGTAGCATGTGGCGTTCTATAGTTTCTGCCTACCCCCATGGGAAAAAGGCGTGAGTTTATGTATGTATGTATGTATGTAATAAAGTAATCTGCTGTTATTTCTGACAAATCTGTTTACAATTTTGTTAAATGATAAGTAAACAAACACAGCTCTTAAATAAATGGTTAAACACTTAGATACAATCTCGTTACCACTGGCACCACGCCCTACAGTAATAAACTAAGTGAGCTTGCACAACGCTATTCCGCATTGGAGAGAACATTCTAGATGGTTACAGAACATAAACACGTGTCTATCTCTTACTCTAATCACGGACTAAATAGATCGTGAGCGTTTTGTCAAACTGATTGATCTTCGATGACGTCAAATAGGTCAGACAACTTCGATGTGGGTTAATTTATTGTTTTTCGTCAGTATTTTTTTTATATAATAGATTAGCAATCATGCCGACGGCCTACATGATAGGTTAATGCCGCCTAATATAACCTACAACACCAACAATTTATTTTACAATTATTTTTTAGATATGTCTAGATGACATTTAATTATGTGAATTGTTTTATATGGTTGAGCTTCCTTTTCACTTTTGTAAATGTGAAAACTTTGTGGATCTGCGTCTATAAATTTGTAAATTACTATTATTCATATTGTTTTATTATATTTTATTTTTGTTTGTTAATTTTTGTGCTCAAGTCTTTTAGTATTACATTACTCATTGTCTGTGGTCAGGACTTCATTGTTCTCTCACTATCCTAAATCAATGTACTGTATCCACTGAAATTGTTAAAGATATTATTTCTAAAAGACTAACCGTGGAGTTTCTTACAGGCTCTACTCCATAGAAAACGACTAATTGGAACCGTGCATCTAAATTCGACTTTTCATAAGCACCTGTATTGGTTCATGTGAAATAAAAAAAAAATGATTTTGATTTTGATGATAGCTGATGCGTTGCCAACCTTAGAGACAAAGTTGGAAAATCTCTTGTGCTTGTAATTTTCTCAGCACATACACTTCAAACCGGACACAGCAATGCTGCTTGGTCGCAAAAATTGGTCGTTAACTGACTCACAGGGTAGATCGCGAAAACAACATGAAAGACGCAGCTGAGGAAGGCTGAGAACCAGGTGTTGGACCGCAACTAGGATACGACCTATGTCCAGCAGTTTAACATAAACATCTTGCCTTATATTCCCCAAAGGGTTCGGCAGAGGTGTTTTTTAGTACACTCTCATTTCGCCGTTATGTTTAGGTCCCATGTAATAGGGGGCGAGCCTATTGCCATCAACAGAGCACAAATCCAACTCCGGACTGCTACCGAGAAATTCCTAATGGAAAAATCCAATAACACTGCCCGACCTAGGTATCGAACCCAGGACCTCACGATCAGCAGTCGCGTTTGCGACCACTAGACCAGCAAGGCGGTCAGCAGCAGTCCAGCAGTGTACTACATTTTAATTTACCATTGACCTACTAAACGTAAGCTATTAAGCTTGTGAATGTAGCTATGGGTCTCATATGTAACTTAACTTGGCGCAAGCTATAAGACTAGCGACCCGTCCCGGCTTCGCACGGGTGGACATTTTTCCCGTTTTTGCAACATTTTTCATTTATGCTCCACTCCTATTGGTCATAGCGTGATGTTATATAGCCTGTAACCTTCCTCGATAAATGGACTATCCAACACAAAAAGAAAAATTCAATTCCAACCAGTAGTTCCTGAGATTAGTGCGTTCAAACAAACAAACACTTCAGCTTTATAATATTAGTATAGATGTATAATATATTTTTCTTTCCAGTGAATTTTTATGGTTATTATTATATAATTTTATAAGATTCGTTTTATTGTTCTTCCTATACGGATTCACAATTATCTTTGCCAGTAGGGGCCTTCTAACAAATAATCTGACACCATTAAAATCTCGTCAAACTTCAATTTAATTTTAAAAATTCTTCAGCAGAACTTTGATTACAAGTCATTCCAAAAATATCTTCCCACACTCAATAAAATGTCAATTACAAAACTTTCTTTTACAATTTCAAAGGAAACAATAAAAACACGACGCAACGATTTTAATTCTTGTTGAGGTGTTTGCAAACGCGTGAAGGAAACAAAATGAACAAAGTGTAGTTGGCGACAAAAGCATCTGGCCTTAATAGCGAATGCAATGGCGAGCATGGTAAAGTGGCTACGTGTTATTAATAATTTATTTATGCTGTTTATCTTTGTGAGGGCCTCGGCTCAGAATAAATCATTACCTATAACACTTCTCATGGTTGTTGTAAGTTCCCAAGAGGATCAAAAATAGTAGGTTTTAATAGATTACTAAAAAATAAAAATAAATGGGAAAATCTATCTATACAAATAAAAATTAATCGCCAAATGTGTTGCTAAGCGCAAAACTTGAGAACGGCTCGACCAATTCGGCTACTTTTTTTATATATTCTTTAAATCATAAGGAAGGTTCTTATGGAGAGAAAAAAAAAATGCTTGGAAAATAGTAAAAACAACACTTTTCTTTTCCCACTACAGGCCAACTTTTGACAGAACGAAGTCTGTCCGGACAGCTAGTTTCAAATAAAAATGAAGCAACGTGTTTCGTATATACCTACTTGCTAATTAGCGCATTATTTAATATGTAAAAATTATGCAAAAGCGGTATAAAAACAAGAGAAACAAAATGTATTTAGTATAAGAAAAAATAGTACTAAGTAATTAGCTAGAATTAAAACCAGTAGGTAACAGTTATACATTTACATCACAATTAAAACTCGGCTACTTTTCGTTAACGTTACTTAATCTGTCTGTCATAGCGAATTGTTTGCAACCGGTTAATTAATATGGTAATTAACTCGTAACCTGCAATTGCAATGAGTTTTGTTAAATGCAGTAATCTATTTATTAAAACTTTTGTTTTTTTTTTCATCTTAATGCATTTTAATTTATTGACTTTAAGTGGATTATTTTTTTTATTTAAGATGCTTTGTTATTTCCTTGGGCTATGTTTGTAGTAACGAGCACAAAAAAATATTCTTACTTTAACTTTCTGAAATTCACCAGCCTTACATTTTAGCAATGCAATAAAGTAGGAAAAAAAGCTGAAGCCCTCATAAAAACCACTACGTATTACTTGAAAATAAAATAAAAACAGTAAAAACAAAAACCTGCAACAATAAATAAGAAAAAAAGAACAAATGGTGAGTCAATAAATCTGCCACTAAGTGCTCAACTAGTTGCGTACGCATCACTTCATAAACTTGCAACTATTACGTCCTCATCTAGGCTTACAACTACAACTAACTGACTGACGGATATTATGCATTATAATTTATAATGACCGGTTTTCGTGGCCGCCTGTGTATGCTAATGAGTGCTTATTAATTGTAATTGTTGTTTTTTTTACTGTTATACTGTTGAAGATTATTCAATACAGTTATGAGATGTAATGAAGCAGAGTGGAAAGTGAACTGGTACGTGTTGAGAAATGTCGGATTATGTTGCGTATTTTGAATGCACCTAAGTAGTTTTAAATGATAATTATGGCTGAATGTGATGGAATGATAAAATGTCAGTGGGTTGAATATCCTTAAATCGACGGTCCCTACGTATACTATCGAAACTACAAAATCTGTTTTTATTTTATCTGCTTAAAATGTGTGAAATTATGTTATCTTAAAGGTTATAAAATAATATTTTTTTATGGGACCAAAAGGCAACTATTCCACGTCAAACTAAAGAAGAATCACGAAAATCGAATCATAAATCTCAGCGTAATCGGTGTCCATACATAATAAAATAAAAACTGAGATTTTGTAGTTTCGATAGTATACGTAGGGACCGTCGAAATATAAGTTCACGTTTATTTTTTGGTTGAAGGCGCATCGTAGGTTCGATTTCCAGGTGAGGAAGTATTGCTATTGAGTTTTTGTTTTTGTTAGAAAATTACCAATATCAGCCTGGTGTTCAAAATTGTTTCAATAACAATATCCTTCAGGCGGCCGGAATTCAAAATTGTTCCCGTCATATGAGAATTAGCTTTTTAGGGTGACGTACCCAAAGGGTAAAACGTGACCCTATTATTAAGACTCCGTTGTCCGTCCGTCTGTCACCAGGCTGTATCTCATTAACCGTGAGAGTTAGACAGTTGACATTTTCACAGATGATGTATTTCTGTTGCCGCTATAATAACAAATACTAAAAAACAGAATAAAATAAATATTTAAGGGGGCTCCCATACAACAGACATGATTTTTTTCCCGTTTTAATAGATAATCGTACGGAACCCTTCGTGCGCGGGTCCGACTTGGAGTTGGCCGGTTTTTTTATTCTTTTTATCAAGTTCCGTTGCTGATAATGTGCGTCCTACCACTGCTGGAATGATTGGCGCAGTGGCTAAGTAATTGCAGCAGGCAATTGCTTAGACCCCCTCTGTGCCTTGCAGAGCTCGTTAATCAGTCGGTCCCAGTTGTCATTCAAATAACTATGACAGTCGTTACGGGTAGTCAGAAGTTCGAAAGCCTGACAACCGGTCTAACTTTAGAGTATTGCCCAGTAACTGGGTTGCGGAGGTCTGATGGCAGTCGCTCCGTGTAGAATACTGGTATTCAGCCGCATCTGATTAGACTGGAAGGTGACTTCAACATAGTTGGGAAAAGGCTAGGTACAGATAGGGTAGATACATGATATAATCTATAACGAAACATTTTTCCAATTCTAGATCGACATAGAATCGTATCGCAATATTAAATAACGCAATTCTTAGTGTAATTGTAATGACAGGTAGCAAGCCTCTGTAGCCCTGATAACTATCGCGTAGTTTCCTCTTGCAACTTGCGTATTAAAAAGAGATATTAGTCATAAAACGGTTTCTTTCTTCTAATCTGATTTCATAATTATAATCCCTTAAAATACTTTTAAGTTAAACGGTTTCATCTTGCGGTACCCCTGCAGCATTAGGATTTGATGGTTGAAGGTTGGAATTATTATAATGTTGTATTGTCATGGGAATTGAATTTGCATGCGAAGTTTCAGGAGAATCGGTTTAGCAGAAGTACCTAGTTGAAAAATCTGTTGCAAGATTTGAATCAAACAAATTATAAGAAGTGAAACTAATTATAAGACAGTTTATTATTAGTAATAAAAACAAAAGAGGTTTGTCTTTGTTCAAGCTAGCCTTTTCCCAACTTTGACGACACGTTTGGTGCAGTGGCTGAGCGATCGGCTTCTGCGCTACGGGTCGTGGGTTCGATTCCCGCACGGAACAAATATTTGTATGGCCTACAGATAGTTGTTCCGGGGCTGGATGGTTGTGCGTGTGAAGATTTGTGTCTGTAAACGCACCCACGACACAGGAGAAATCATAGAGTGGGGCAACGTTTTTCTAAAAAAAAAAAAAAAAAACTATGTTGGGGTAAATTTCTAATCTAACCAGATGTAGCTGGATACCAGTATTTCATACGGAGTGACTGCCGCCATCAGACCTCCGCAACACAGTTACTGGGCAATGCCAATATGCTAAGATTAGACAGGTTGTCAGACTTCCGGGCTTCTGACTACCCGTAACGACTGTCATAGATATTCGTATGACACTTGAGACCGACGGTTTAACGTGCTCTCCGAGGCACGGAGGGGTCGCGATCGAAGATGTAAACACGACTAAGGGTGGTTTTTAAACGGTTTTAATTAGGTTCACTTTTGTATATTTGTTTATTTGATTCAAATCTTGCGACAGATTTTTCAACTAGGTACCTAGTTCTGCTTAACTGACTCTATTGAAATTTCGCAAACAAATTCAATTCCCATGACAATAGAACATTATGATAATTTCAGCCTTCAATTCTTATATCCTGATGCTGCAGGAGTACTGCAAGATAAAACCGTTTAATTTAATAGTTTTTTAAGGGATTTTCGATCTATATGGTAGTACCTATTGAAAACCGGCGCTTAAAAAAACGATTTACCTAGAGTTGCATATCACCATAACATTGAAAATACCTATGTAATTACTAGATTCATACACGTTTTAGCTAGTGCAGAAGTAGATTAAAAAAGGTACCAGATAGGAAACACCTATAAAGAAAAAGTACAAAATAGCAGACTGTCTACATCATTGGAGTGTAGGTAGTAGTCTGCAGCTGAAATACTTATACAAGGTTAGTCGGAAAGGAGGTACTAAGCCGCGGGCCACGTAAAGTATCACTGATGACTATTTTAAAGCAAGTGTTAAAATTTCAAAATTCGATCATTTTTATTTGCATGCAAAAAGATTTTTATTTTAGTTTTTTCAAAAGAAAATTCATACCTGCTTTAGTTATGAATTCAGAAAATTTATTTTCTATTCCGTGACCCCAAATATAACCTAAGTTGTAAAAACAGCTGATCATAGCTACGGACAGATAGATTTTAGCATATTTTTACGAAATCTTTGAAAAGCTATTTCTCTTTAACTATCGAGATTTGGGGAAGTTGTAGAACAAAAATTATCCCTTATCATAGGTACTTTAACACCGGCGTGCGTGTATGACAAGATGTATGAATGTGGATGAAGCGAAAGGGGTATGTAAGAGTCGTAGCATGTGGCGTTCTATAGTTTCTGCCTACCCCCATGGGAAAAAGGCGTGAGTTTATGTATGTATGTATGTTTAACACCCTTTCGGCTTAATACCCTCTTTCTGACTAACCTTGTATTAGCTCCTAGCTTTTGCCCAATTTTGAAACATCCTTTCATAGTGGATGCCTACGTTATAAAAGGTGCCTACTGTCAAAATTTTAAGTTTCTAACTCCAACGGTTGATAGATTACTAGTCAGTCTATTTCTTATTTTATATAGGTATATACAGATACTTCCATCTCACTCATGTTAGAACCCGTTCACACAACGGATCCGTTTTATCAGATCCGTCGGTACTGGATGTGTTGTTCACACCTGTACCGACGAATCCTTTAAACAAATGGCAGCTGCGTCGCATCTGGCAGGTAGGATACGATAAAAATAACGGATCCAGTATTTTTACTGGATTCGGAATACTGTCGTGTATGTCAACTCGTTCATACAACTACAGTCGCCATCACCAAAATAAAAACGGATCCGCTAAAACGAGTCCTATAAACAGGTTCTGTGTGAACTAGCTGTCATAGTGAACGACATATCTACGTCCGTGTTTCTTTTTTATCGTTGGAATATCCTCATGGATGTCCCTCGCCCGGGGAAAGCGAGGGGGTCTACCGGACTCTTATCGGCTAAAAACCAACGGTGTTCCTTCTCCTGACCGTACGGCCGGGGTCGCGGGATTCGCAAAAGCATGCACCGCAACCCCGGCAGGTCCTGATCCGCCAACCCATGGCGGACCTCGCATATCTACGTCCCTGACCAACGCTCAATTCAATGCACATTCACAGAAAACAATATCCTTCCTTTTCCAATAAAACTGTTATAAATAATTAATAGTTTCTAGTATGAATGAATGGATCTACATTGGGCAACACCGTCCAATTCAGTCAAGGTCGCCATTTATTTTGAGCTATTTGGACCACTTTCGATAGTTTCCCGTCTATATTATTTGACACGGTTCTTATAGTAACGCGCGTTACTAATTTGAACACTCATTGATTTGTCGCTGGAAATTATATCACCGTGAATTTGAAAGGTAAACTTGCAGGGTTAGACATGTTGGAGGGGTCCGTCAAAGTGAGCGGGTTAAGACCTAGCGGGGTTGCGGTGAATGCAATAGCGAATCTCGTCACACTATAGGCGTGATATTATGTAATAATTTATCGACACGTTTGGTGCAGTGGCTGAGTGATCGGTTTCTGCGCTACGGGTCGTGGGTTCGATTCCCGCACGGAACAAATATTTGTATGGCCTACAGATATAGTTGTTCCGGGGCTGGATGTTTGTGCATGTGAAGATTTGTGTCGGTAAACGCACTCACGATACAGGAGAAATAAAAGTGTGGAACAACATTTTAAAAAATGTGTTATTGTTATTGGCAGCCCTGCATTCTACTGCTAAGCCAAGACTCTTTGATTTCCATTGATTAGGGTTACATCTTGTTAAATATTTCTGAACTAGCGACCCGGCCTGGCTTCGCACGGGTGCAAAGTAGATACTAATGTGGGGCATATAAATCTTTCTCTTAAATCACTCTATCTATTAAAAAAACCACATCAAAATCCGTTGCGTAGTTTTCAAGATCTAAGCATACATAGGGACAGACAGACAGCGGGAGCGACTTTGTTTTATACTATGTAAAGATGTCACGCTACTATAGTCATTAAAAATGCCAAGTATCAACTTCGGTTAATCCTTTAATTTTCTCATTACTATTCCTCCGTTTGACCACTGTTGGGAAAGTTTTCCATTACAAATTATGACGAGACGATATTTTAAAAAGCTGCTCCAAAATGTTGATACAAACATCATGAAAAAAGAAGAAATTCTCCTTTAAAGTTGAAAGGCAGACGCCGTTTTTTCCCGGCCGATGAAGTGTACTGAGTCCAACAAACACCCATATTTACTGCCCAAATAATTTTAGATCTCATGTTCCACAATAGTATTGAAACCCATTGGTTCGTTCCGGGGACCCATATTATACAATATATAAAAAAAACCTATCCGATTCGAAAGGGTACAAAGGTACCGCAATAACATAAAATCACGCCTTGTATTGCCGGAGGGTTCGGCAGAGGTGTTTTAGTAACACCCTTGTTTCGCCAGTTATGTTTAAGTCCCATGTAATAGGGTGCGAGCCAATTGCCAATAACCGGGCACAAATCCAGACTCCGGGCTGCTACTGAGAAATTCCTAATGGAAAAATTCTATAACACTTTGCCCGACATGGGGATCGAACCCAGGACCCCGTGCTCAGAAGTCACGCTTGCAACCACTAGACCAACAAGGCAGTCTATAAATTACTAGATACATTTTATTTCCATGCAAAGTTATGTATACTTTAGTTTTTTCAAAAATTCTTCATCCCTGCTTTAGTTACGAAATCAGAAACTGGACCTTCCAATCCGTGACTCCAAATATGGTCTGAAATGTAAACACAGCTGATCATAGCTGAGTATAGATACATTTTAGCGTCTTTTTTGTGAAATCTTTGAAAAGCTATTTCTCTTAAACTATTGACTTTGGGGAAAGTTGTAGATCAAAAGTTATTCATTACTAGCTGCCCGGATAGACTTCGTTCTGTCAAAAGTTATTGGCCTGTAGTGGGAAAAGAAAAGTGTTGTTTTTACTATTTTCCACGCAATTTTTGTTTTTCTCTCCATAAGAACCTTCCTTATGCCTTAAGACATATAACAAAAAAAAATAGCCGAATTGGTCGAGCCGTTCTCAAGTTTTACGCTTAGCAATACATTTGGCGATTCATTTTTATTTACATAGAAGAGTATGGGTACTTTAACACCCTTTTGGATTAGTATCCCCTTTCCGACTCACCTTGTACAGAGATGTTTCAAGCATTAGGTAATAACTACATAGTATTAGGTATTTCTTCTATGAAGATAACAGGTCGTTGACCGCAATAAACTTAACAGCGCGAAGCGTGAAGCGTCGAGGGACAATCAAGGGCTCAGAGCCTTTTAAGACCATCTCAAGGTAAGTATTACTTAGAAAGTGGTCATTTCGAAATAATTTACTTTGTTGGGTAGGTATTCAAAACTACTTTCAAATATCTAGTCAAATTTGGAATTATGTCAAGATTATGATATTAAGTATTGTTTTTAATAACCATTTATATGTTACAATTACCAATTAAGAAGATGGTCAGCAGTGTCCTTTTGTCTGCGATCACCAATCCCTTTGCCCGGCGTGATTATGGGAATTTAACGTTTGAAGTTTTATTGGATCAGTAGCGGCCCGTCCCGGCTTCGCACGAGTGGACATTTTACCCGTTTTTGCAACATTTTTCATTTATGTTCCTCTCTTATTGGTCGTAGCCTGATGTTATATAGCCTATAACCTTTCTCGATAAATGGACTATCCAACACAAAAATAATTTTTCAATTCCAACCAGTACTTCCTGAGATTAGCGCGTTCAAACAAACAAACTCTTCAGCTTTATAATATTAGTATAGATTAGATATGTTTTTCTTTTCTTTTTTAAATACACGTTGCCCCCCATACTAGGATTTCTCCTGTATCATGGGTGCGTTTACAGACACAAAACTTCACATACACAAGCGCCCAGACCCGGAAAAACTATTTGTAGGCCATACAAATATTTGACCCGTGCGGGAATGAAACCCACGACCCGTAGCGCAGAAGCCAATCACTCAGCCACTGCACCAAACGTGTCGTGTCGATTATGTTCAGCAGTAGATGTTTACGAGCTAATGTGTAATCACCAATCTGCTGCCGCTAAGTGCGGTGATGTTGGGAACGAAGGAGCGTTCTATAGTAGGTCCAAGTTTTGCCAAAAAGCAGTCATAGCCTCGCGGTATAACGCTTGCCTTACATGCAGAACGATCTAAGTTAGAACCCGGCCAATTCTGACTTTGCAAATTCATGTGCGGATCGGAATTTGATTATCACTTGCGTTAATGGTGAAGGAAAAACATCGTCAGAAATTTTTTATAATAATAATAAGCTTTTCAAGTTCTCGTTAGGCGGCTGGTTCAAGGGTTTGATACAGAAAGCTTCTTGACATGGTAAGCAGGAGGTTCCTTTCCCTAGAGCCCTGACTACCGGCAACTTGGAGCCTGTTCCCGATGCCGGTGAGCTACACTTTTTTTATATACAACACATAAACATCATCACGCCTGTATTCCCCGAAGGGTTGGGCAGAGGTGTATAGTAACACCCTCATTTCGCCATTAACTCCCATGTAAAAGAGGGCGAGCCTATTGCCATCAACCACGTTTATATATTTAAATGTTTTTTTTTAATAAAAATATTTAAAAATGCAATTGATGTAAATGTTTAGAAATGAATAAAGGGAGTAAATATTTTATTTTATTTCTGACTACGTGCCCGGACAGACTTCGTTCTGTCAAAAGTTATTGGCCTGTAGTAGGAACAGAAAAGTGTTGTTTTTACTATTTTCCATTCAATTTTTATGTTATTTCTCTCCATAAGAACCTTCCTTGTGCCTTAAGGAATATATAAAAAAAAGCCGAATTGGTCGAGCCGTTCTCAAGTTTTGCGCTTAGCAACACATTTGGCGATTCATTTGTAATTATATAGATAACCATGATCCATAATAATCCAAATTTATGACGAAATGGACACTGTAAATCTTAGTAACTCAGTTGGTTTTAACATTGTGGATCAAATTGATTTCCTCCTTGTTACTAGATGTCTATAAAAACAATAACGTTTAAATGTATTGCACGTAATGTTCAACTTTAAGGACGCGATCAGAATGCGTATAATGCTCTTATAAGATTAACTGTAATACCTAGCTGTTTACTTTCATCCATGCTAATGTTCTTCCTGTTTTTGATGTTTATCTAATTTTGTTACATTTTTATTGCAGTTTTTTCCTTTCTTATGAAGTCCTCGGCAAACAAAAACAGATGGCAGCACCAACATTACAACCAATTACGGCTTACGGTGGTGTTGCCATCTGCTTTCTTTTCACATAAACATAACATCACGCCTGTATTCCCCGAAGGGTTGGGCAGAGGTGTGTAGTAACACCCTCATTCCGCCGTTATGTTTAAGTTCCATGCAATATGCATGCACAAATCCAAACTGCGGGCTACTACTGAGGAATTCCACACGAAAAAGCCCAATAACACTTTGCCCGACCTCGGCATCGAACCCAGGACCTCACGATCAGCAGTCGCGCTTGCCACCACTAGACTAACGAGGCAGTTACGTCCTTATTGGAGTCTTTTCATTGCCAATGAGAGGTCTTCGGCAAAAGAAAACAGATGGCAGCACCACCATCACAACCAATCAAGGCTTACGGTTGTGCTGACATTTGCTTTCGTTTCACGTATGAACTTGTTCTTCTTTTTTGAAAAAAGAACTATTAGGGTGCTCAATTATAAGTGGCTAAATACTCAAACGCTACTCAATTTAATGTCGCCGTTAAATTTCTTGCAGGCACTGTTCACTTACTTAACGGCAACTTAACATTGGGTAACGTAGTAAGTGAAGCTAATTAAAACCGTTTAAAAATATAAATGTTGTTCTCAAGACTATTTTTTCTTCCTCATAAGGGTCACATACCGAGATGTCTCTACTAGAGACATCTAGGTTTGTGACCCATCTGAGAGAATCGTAGATGCAGTCTTTCTAAGGGAATCACTTTCTAGAAAGACTGCATGGACGGAGTAGGCCAAATAGAGTTTCACATCTCTCTTTCTCTCTCACAATTCCAAACTCAAAAACGTACAAATTATCTTGTTCTTCTTTTCGTGTGAGAGTTTATGGGCCTTTAAGTTGGCTTCGCATGCCGTCGAGAAATATCTCTCAGGCATGCCGGTTTCCTCACGATGGTTTCCTTCACCGTTTTTAAGCAAGTGATAATTATACAATACGCACATGGATCCTAAAAGTCAGAGGTACGTGCCTTGGGATCGAACTCGAGACTTATGATTTAGCAGTCTGACGGTCACACCACTAGGCTATTACTGCTATAAATTATACAAATTTGACTAAAATAATTGCTTTTTCAGTATCATCGGTAGTAAAACAGTCAGTTTGCCAAAGTTGTTTGTATATTTTGCTGAAAGATTTCAGGCGTGACGCGATTGAAGCCTTAATTTACAATCTGTCACGCTTTATGGCAGGTCTTGCTCCAATTATTAGAATGCGTGGAAAGAATGCTGGTGGAAATATACCTATCAATAAAATTATACCATTCTAGTTATAACAGCGGTAAAGGAGACGACTTGGAGCTCTTATTCAGCTCCTGTTTTCCTAAAACATCTCGTAATTCCGAATTTGATTACGATTGGAGAAGATTGCGCGGTTTCTGTGATAACATACAAACGGATTTGCGACCATGTTTTTGTTGGAAATATAACATGTTTTTCTAACAAAATTGTGGCGTTAGTATGTTGTAGTTGGTCCGAGTGTACGTTAAACTTGTGCTGTTTGTTTGTTTTGTTAAAGTTTTGTCGTTTCAGACCCGGCTTAAGCTGCTTACCAGGTGTTAAGAATTCGGAATTGTAGAGATAACCTTTTTTTGATTTCTAACCATATCTTCCTCTTAGCCTTTTCCCAATTATCTTGGGGTCAGCTTCCAGTCTAACCAGATGCGGCTGAATACCAGTATTTTACACGGAGCGACTGCCATCAGACCTCCGCAACCCAGTAACTGGGCAATGCCGATATCCTAAGGTTAAACCGTTTGTCAGACTTTCGGGCTTCTGACTACCCGTAACGACTATCATAGGTATTCGTATGACACCCGGGACCGACGGCTTAACGTGCTCTCCGAGGCACGGAGGGGTCTCGATGTGTAACAAATGGTCACCCATCCACGGACTGACCGCGGCAAGCGCAGCTTAACCTCACAAATCGTACTATCGGCGCGGTTGTTATTCGGCGATTTATAACTATATAAAGATTAAAATAAAAAAGTGTTGATCTATATTGCTCCCGATGACCTCTGGTTGTAAGAAACTGAATTCCATTCTTATAACTGATCGCACCCGCTTTATATGTTAACTATTACCTATATTTGTTCCTCCTAGCCTCCACCCAACTATGTTGGAGTCAGCTTCCAGTCTAACCAGATGCGGCTGAATACCAGTATTTGACACGGAGCGACTGCCATCAGACCTCCACAACCCAGTTACTGGATAATGCCGATATCCTAAGGTTAGAACGGTTGTCAGTCTTTCGTGTTTCTGACTACCCGTAACGACTGTCATTGGCATTCGTATGACACCCGGGACCGACGGTTTAACGTGCTCTCCGAGGCACGGGGGGGTCTGAATGTGTAACGAACGATCACCCATCTACATAATAACCGCGACAACCGCACCTTAACCTCGCAAATCGTATGATCCGCGGTATTGGCAATTAGCCACGAGCCTATATTAATTATCTATATTAATATTTAAATATTAGTAGGCATATGTGTAGCAGCATACAATATTAGGTACTGCGTCAATAAACTACTCTCATGAATGCTATTTAGTATAATTTTGTTTATTCATTGTATATACATATTTCTTTACATTTTTAAATATTTCTATAAAAAATATAAAAAAACATTTAAAAATATAAAAAATAGTAGCCCACCGGCATCGGGAACAGGGTCCAAGCTACCGGTGGTCAGGGCCTCAGAGAGAGGAACTTCCTGACAATGCGTGCCGTGTCCAGAAGTACCGCTTTCTGTATCAGGCCCTTGATCCAGCTGCCCAACGAGAGCCTCGTCAGATGTTGGTCGAGGCTCTTGGCTATTAAGCCATTGGCCGTAACGACTATCGGCACAATGACTGCTGAGTCAACTTCTCACATGTCGACAACCTCGTGTGCCAAGTCTTGATACTTAATTTCTTTATCTTTCTCGGCTTTCACAAGGTTCTCGTCATGTGGGACAGTGATATCAACAATTATTGTGAGACGCTCTGATCGATCTATCACCACTATGTCAGGCTTATTGGCGACAATAGTCCTGTCGGTGATGATAGATCGATCCCAGTACAATGTGATTTGACCATTCTCGAGAACTAGGTCGGGCACATATTTGCAGTATGGTACTTCTGCGTCCACAAGGACAACCTTGTGGACTAGGATTATCCACCAGCAACTTGCTCTGAAATACAAATTTCAGAGCAAGTTGCTGGTGGATAATCCTAGCCACTAGGTTGTGTCTGTGCAAATTAAGTATAATTTTATTATTATGCAAATTCAATATGTAAAAAAACCATGTCCGATCCGAATGGCGCACAAAGATACCGCAATAACATTACTAAAAATAAATAAAAAACAATAATGAATATAAAAATGTTCCATAAAATTATGCAAATTCTAAAAATTTGTCTACACCTAGTCGGCGACGATGCCTTTGAACGTGTGTTTTAACGAAATTTGGGTAATTTGGGTGCTCAAAACGTGCATTTTAAATATCAATAACATTTTTATATTCATTTATAATGTGCTTTTTATTTATTTTTAGTCATGTTATTGCGGTACCATTGTGCGTGCCTCTTTTAGATCGGACAGGGTTATTTTACATATAGTATATTGATTTTTAATGGAAAATATAACGTTAGTTTTTTTAATTGCAGTCATATTGGTAATTGTCTCTCAAAAAGTTTTTAATAAGATTGGGCTATTTAAATAAAATATTTTATCTCATTTGATAAGAAACTCCTTATCGGAGTCTGTTCGATCTAGATCCCGAGAAGGCCAAAATTTATGACAATATTATTTTAGAATTATTATAATATCAAGAGATGAATAACAAACGGTTTTTGTAAAAAAATAAAAAAAATAAACATTATGAGTAAATAAATCATTAGACATTTTTCTAGAATAATAATCCTATGCAATGATTTGGAATACGCAAAAAAACCGAATCGATTACATAAAATCGCACGCTATAAGAACAAAATATTCTCAATCTTTTAACCCTCACAACATAAAATGGCCTAATTTATATCGATTACAGAGAAACGAAGCAGGGGTCCGCAACGGCCCATCTTCTTAAAAAAAAAACAACACACACGTCAAACTATTACCCACACTAGCGAAAGTGTTTGCAACACTCGTACATACGAAACTACTTGCATGAGGTATAAAACCTGGTAACTGGCGTGTTTGGAATACACTCACGGCGTAACATTCGCTGAACAACAAGCGAAGCGAAAATGAAGCTACTGGTTAGTAAAAATATATAGTGACAGTGGTCTATATGTGTGCAGTTCGGATGTCAAGTGCTGTGTTTTTTTTTATACTGTGACAACGGAATACAGTTTGATCGATTGTTAAATGAAGAATGCATTTCTAACATTAAATGTTATCGATCCCTATTGTATTACCGCACGTGTCGTAATCTTAAATATGAAATATTATAACAACATTTAATTGAATGACGCGTTATTAGAACAATATTACGTAAATTCAATTCCTCGGTCGCATAACGGGTGGTTATAACTTGTCCCACAATGCTCGGAAAGTTCTTGTGTTAACTTCCAGTTAGATTTCACTTGTTAAGTTAATTTCCCTTTTCATTTAACGTTTTAATACTGTTTCTGATTGGAGCTGTTTTGGATTAGACATGGTGAATTTGATGGTAAATAATTCTGCATAACGACTGTAGTTAAACTATTTCTGGTCATCCCCCAATGTATGGACGTATTAAAAAAGTTTAACATTATTTATAAAAAATAAAACTTTTTTCTATTTCAGAGGTCTTCCTTAATCCTGGCCGTGGCGCTAAGCCTGGCCACGGCAGAGGAGAAGGTGGAGAAGGACACAAAGGCTGAACCAAAAGCCGCAGAAGAAACAAAGAGACAAGACAAGAGAGGACTGTCGGAATACTATGGTGACCATGGAGACTTTGGTGGTGGCGACTTCGGAGGGTCCTTCGGAGGGTCCTTCGGACATGATCAAGGAGGCCTTGAAGGACACTACGGTGGCCACGAGGAACACGTACATAAAACCATCACGGTGATTAAGAAAGTTCCCGTGCCATACCCCGTCGAGAAACACATTCCCTACCCAGTGGAGAAGAAGGTGCCCTACCCTGTCAAAGTGCACGTGCCGCAGCCCTACCCCGTCGTCAAAACTGTCCACTACCCAGTCAAGGAATACATCAAAGTACCCGAATACATCCCGAAGCCGTACCCCGTGACTAAACACGTGCCTGTTCCCGTGAAAGTTCACGTCGACAACCCAGTCCCAGTGAAAGTGTACGAAAACGTCCCTTACCCCGTCGAAAAACATGTGCCCTATCCAGTCAAAGTGCACGTACCTCACCCGTACCCCGTCGAGAAGAAAGTGCCGTTCCCCGTGAAAGTACCAGTCAAGGTACTTGTACCCTACCCAGTCGAGAAAATTGTCCACTACCCAGTGAAGGTGCACGTCGACCACCCTGTGCCCGTACATGTGGAGAAGCCAGTTCCAGTGCACGTTGAGAAACCAGTGCCTTATCCCGTAGAAAAAGAAGTGCCTTACCCAGTTAAGGTGCATGTCGATAACCCAGTGCCCGTGCACGTCGATAAACCAGTACCCGTACCCGTTAAAGTACATGTACCAGTTCCTTACCCAGTTGAGAAAGTCATTCCTTACCCAGTAGAGAAGAAGGTGCCTTATCCAGTTAAGATTCCAGTCGACAGACCGTACCCTGTGCATATTGAGAAACATGTGCCATACCCAGTCGAGAAGCATGTGCCTTATCCCGTAAAGGTCCATGTGCCCATCATTCACCATGAGCACCATGAAGAGTCACACCATGAAGTCCATGGTGAGAGCGGAGGTGACTATGGCGGTTTTGAAGGTGGTCTAGAGGGGGGTCATGGTGGTGGTCTCGAGGGGGGTCATGGTGGTGGTCTCGAAGGGGGTCATGGTGGGGGTCACGAGGGGGGTCTAGAAGGGGGTTACGAGGGGGGTTACGAGGGCGGTCTAGAAGAACACCAACACCACCATTAAAAGAACTGATCTCTTTATTTTTTCTTTAGCTTTAAAGTGTTATCTTGTTTAGTAATTGTTTTTTTTTTTAATATTGTTTTATGACTGCTATGTACCTGTGACGATGTAAATAGTAACGAAAGTATTAAAAAAGTGATATAAATGATAAATGTTATTGTTTTATTGGAACCTAAACAGAACGAGATAAATGGAAATGTAAGCCTAAGTAAAAGTAGGCTTTCATAACGATCTCGAATTGAAAGGAACGGTATCTTTAAGACCATGACTTGACTAACCGGATAAGCAAATCAAATGTAATTATAAAAAGTATTGATAAATATTGGTTTTAATATCAGTTTAGAGATACGAATACTAGTTCCAAAAATCTTGCGTAAATTGACTGTATAATTCTAAATTAAAACGTAAACGCTTCAAAGGATGATAGACTTGAGAATTCTAGGCTCATGAATTTGAATCATTCGAAATAAAAACTGTTTGAAGAATAAAAACTATAGGCAATCATTAAAAAATAGTCGATAGACCGACTACACGTATGATATAATAAAAGAAAAAAAAACTTGATATGCATATCCTAAATTATGCATAAATCGAATATAGTATAACAAGTATCGATAAATATTGGAATTAATATTACTTTAGACATACTAGTTCCAAATATTACGTAAATCGTCTGTATAATTCTAAAATAAAACGTAAAGGCTTCAAATGATGATGGACTTGAGAATTCTAACGTTCGTAACGAAATACTGTTTTAAGAATAAAAACTATAGGCAATCATTAAAAAATACCGATAGACCACACGTATGATATAATAAAAGAAAAAAAAACTCGATATGCATATCCTAAATTATGCATAAGTATCAAGTTTTAGCAGACAAAGTCGCTTTCACCACTCAACCTAGATGTTTGAGAGTTATTCATAACAGATGGATATCGTGCAGAATGACAATATACCTTGAGATAATAATGCAGTAAACTGCAATAACATAACATAACATCACGCCTTTATTCCCCGAAGGGTTGAACAGAGGTGTACAGTAACACAAAGCAAGCCTATTGCCGTCAACCGGGCACAAATTCTAACTCCGGACTTAACTGAGGAATTCCACATGGAAAAACTCAATAACACTTTGCCTGACCTGAGGATCGAACCCAGGACCTCACTGATCAGCAGTCGATCTTGCCACCACTAGAGCAATGAGGCAGTTCAAAACTAAACTGCAATATTGTAAGTGACTTTACTTCTTCATGTACCATAACATTTAATAAATGTTACATAATCAATTAAATAAAATCAACACTTTTGTCACATGGACTTATAACATTAAAACCATTTAAAACATTTTATAGTTGTCGTAAGATTATAATCATCTAGTGAAATCTGAAGTAACACATATACGTAACATAACTGACATTGTGGGGTCAAAATGACCCAACGATGATGTTAAGAATTAACTGGATTTTATTACTGATCGCCTGTATAAATATTACCATTCACGTAGGTATTAATAAATTACTTGTAAATCCATAATAAATACAGTACAACGACAGAAGTTATTCGCCTCGGCAATATTCGTGTTTCCGAATTTACACGAACAATCTTTCTTTGTGTCTTTATAGCTCCAGCTTTGTCCTCTTTGGATCAATTCTGAATATATCACATTATTGGTAGCATTATTCGTACAAATTCGGAAAGACAAAGATTGCCGAAGCGCATGACTTATGTCGCAGTACTGTACTGCTTGAAACTAATTAAACTTAAGCTTCGAAATTGAAAGTCGTAGTTCTTACAAGCTCTTTTGAACAGTCGGAAGACATTGGAACACAATGATTTCCTACCAACTCATTCATAATGTACAGTTTCAGTGATTTGTATTAACCATTGCATAGGTATTACGTAAAAGAAAGTTATTTAGAAAACAATTGAACAATGAGTCAAACATTTTTGCAAGAAGTGTACATGTCATAACTGCTGCGCCACTGACCATATCATTTTTAAGTAAAGAAGTATAAAAGTTTCTTATCATCACTCAGATAACAGTAAAAATCAACGAAGAGAAATGTACAAGTTCGAAATTCAATGATTTCTAAGCAAAGCCTGGTGGCGTGGTGGTCCAAGAACCGAACCATACAAGAAAGACTGACTTGATAAATTAGTATACAAGATTAGTCGGAAAGGGGGTACTAAGCCAAACGGGTGTTAAAGTACCCATAATAATGGATAACTGTTATTCTACAACATTCCCCAAAAGTTATCAGTTTAAGAAATATAGCTGTTCAAAGATTTCATAAAAAATACGCTAAATTTTATCTATCCTCAGCTATGATCAGCTGTGTTCACATTTTAGGTTATATTTGGGGTGACGGATCGGAAATTCCATTTTCTGATTTAGTAACTAAAACAGAGATGAAGAATTTTTGATAAAACAATAATAAAAAGCATTCCGCACGGTTTTTCTTTAAAAAAATCATCAGTGATACATTAAGTGGCTCGCGGTTTAGTACTCCCTTTCCGACTGACCTTGTATATTTTCAGTAATTTGTTGTCTATATTTTTTTTAGATCTCGATTTAGCCAGAGTTTTCTTACGCAATCTTCTCTGATCAATTCACTGTCATCAGATAGTGAATTTATCAAAGAAGATTGCGTATGATCAAATATTGTGTGATCTCTTACAACTCTGCACCGCTGTATTTGGATCATTAAAACTCATTAACTAAAGACCTTCCGTGACGATGCTCCTACGAACTGGCTGAAAATCACTTAAAGCATTATGTATTTTTATTTTCTTTCTATCTACTTCTGCTCTATAGCAATCATAAATATCATAATCGTAATATTGTCTCATCTTGAGGGGCGCCATAATTCTACATGATTTCATCAAAATTAATTTTATGACAAATAAATTATATCAGACTTAGGTAAAAAATTATACTTACCTAATAGATGAAAATATTTGTGTCAATATCAATTTTGTAATTCAAACCTTCACACATGGTGTATCAGTGTTTATCGTTGGTATTCTGATTGGTTATAGGAAAATCATAGCTATGAATACACCTATTAAGCATAATGCACGCTTGGTGGTAAAATCTATACGGTCCGCCTGTCTAGTTATCACCGTCACATTAAACTCCGGCGCCAAGCAGTTTACTGTGTTCCGCCGTGTTTAAGGGACTCTATATCTCTGTTCCTTGGATTTGTGTGTTCCATCTTAGACCCTATCTGCGCTTACCATCAGGTGAGACTAGAGTCCTAAAAAACGGCGAAGAGAAAGATGTCGAAAGAATTCACGTTTAAATTTTTCTTTTCCTACATTTAATTGTTTATTGATCATACCTTATTAGCCAGAGCTTCATAATGCCCAATTTACAGATATTAGCATTATCTAGAGTCATTGTGTTCTTTACTTGAAGCCCTTTTAAAACTAGTATCATTTTAATTAAATAATTCCTCAGTTGTCTTTCCCAAAATTAACCATTTCAAATCGTTTTCTTTCATCTTTATTGCTTATCAAAGCTGCAATCATATCGTGATATCACAACGGTCATATCTTAAAACAGTAGCTTCGGCCTGCGGCATTTTGGTTTTTTTTTAAATGTCACGTCATTATCCTGAGATATGAGCCTTTTTAGCCTCGAGCAGGTTGTTTTCATTTTTGTTTTCTTTTAGTCATTTTACTTCTAAAACTCCATGTACAAATCCAGAATAAATAATTTTACTTAATTTATTTCAATATTGAGTCCAAACTCGAGCATAAAAACTAATCACACCTACCCAAAAACCACACTTGTCCAACTTACCGTCAACTTCCTGTACATAACTGCGTCGTCATTAAGGAAACCGCTGCATTACTTACGTAAGTGTTACTTACATAAGTTACGCCTCATCAGGTTACACGTAGTATCAAGTTTATTTATCCCCGGATAAGTAATGAGATGGTAAGAAAATCTATTTTGTTCACTCGCTTTCTATTTAGTTTCGTTCTAATACTGATACAGTTCTAGTTTCAATGTTTCAGAGAGAAAATGTGCTAAAGTAAGATAGTGGTAAGTCGGAAAGGGGGTACTAATCCGAAAGGGTGTTAAAATATCCATAATAATGAATAACTTTTGGTCTAGAACTTCCCCCAAAAGTCAATAGAGAAGAGAAATAGTTGTTCAAAGATTTCGTAAAAGATACGGTAAAATCTATCTATCCGAAGCTATCATATTATGATCAGCTGTATTTACATTTTAGATCATATTTGGTGTCACAGATTAGAAGCTCCATTTTATTAATTCGTAACTAAAGCAGGGTTGTAGATTTTTTGAAAAAGCTAAATTAAAAATGATTTTGAATGGAAATAAAAATGATTGAAATTTGAAATTTTAACGATTGTTTTAAAACATTAATTAGTGATACTTTAGAGGTTCGCGGATTAGTATCCCCTTTCCGAATAACCTTGTATATACTCGTCCCAAAAGTTGATGATATGATATATTTATGAAGCAGTTCCTTCATCTTGCAGGCAACCTTCACACAAGTTTAACCTATCCCGTCAATATCGTTGTCTTGTTACATTACCCATTCCTTTCACGTGCGAGGCAAAGAGAGCACGCAGTTAAGAAAAATACCATAATGTAGTGTAGTATTGCCGATCGATAGGCGAATATCGATAGTATCGATACGATTGATAGTATTATCTTTAGGAGCTTCGATAGTATCGATATTATCGATACTATTTATGCATGTCAATAGTATTGATGTGAACCATGCTATCGATAATATCGATACTATCGATAGTGTCGATACTATCGATAGTCATATCGATGGAGTTGCGGATTTTCAATTTAAACTATCGATAATGAAACTATCGATTGTTTGGCAACACTAACGTAGTGTGCCACAGCAGAAACTGGAAAAATATAAACTAAAGATTCAAAAATCGGAAGAAAAGGATAAACTCTGACGACCCTTGGACTTGTCGGAGAACGAATCTTTTATAGGTTAGCTAAGTGTTATAACTTCACTAAAAGAAGCTTACTTAATCATCTTTTATTTATCTAACAAACGTATTTATTCCTAGAACTTGAAAAACTTTATCTAGACAAAAATATGCATCTACCTACATAGATATTGAAATCAAAATACACGCAACACCGTGTGAACGGCGGCAGTCGGAATCGAAATTGTATCGGACTTGAATTACTGGCAGCACGACACGATTTGCAGTACATTCACCACAATGGACCTCGACTGTCCATTTATCCCTATAAGGAATGGTGTAATAGATTGTGCAACACCGTGTATTTGTGTTTTGAGAAATTCGGCTTGAGAATGTTTGAGAACGCTGATGTTAAACAAAGATCGAGAATTATTTTTGGAGTTTTTGATAGCTTAATGTTGTCAGTAGCTGGTAACACTGGACAATGTTGATTAAGGAGAGTAGTCGCTAAGATGAATCAACGTACCCGATGTTATAAAAATAGTGGTCATTCTACAGAGCAGAGGATTCTATGTCGTACGGCCGAAGAAATCTAACCTTTTATATTTGATTAGCTTGTCCTTATTTTCTGATCTTCTGTAAATTGTATAAATTATTATATTGTGAACTAGCTTCTGTAACTAACCCCTAACCCAAATATAGTACTCTCAGTGGTGGAGAGTCTATGTTGGTTTCATTTACTTTATTTACCATGCTCCCAATCCTGACATACCGATATTAGCTATAACGGTAATGACAGATTCACCCCTACACGATTCTGTTTCTGTCTTTTACATTAATTTGATCTAACAACAAAGAATGATAATCAAACGTTATGTAAAAGGCTTATGGCCGGAGTATGACAATTTGAATTCCCTATTAAAATCTTGCAGAAATCTATAAACCATTTCATATAACATTAGATAAAAGTGGCCCACCAAGGCACGAATATATTTTGAACCATTACTTCAATTAGGATTTCAGCTCATCTTGATTGACCGTTAAGGTTCATAAAAGCATAAAAATGTGTTGCATCCTGCTAAAAGCAAACATGATGCTTATTTCTGTACATCTCTTTACTAAAATACATCTTATTTGTCTAATGTTGTATTAAGAGTATAGAGTGTTTCAATTTTCAAAACTGTAACAAAATTGATTGACTGACGAGACTGGCATAACTGACAATAAAATGATATGACATTTAAAACAAATGAAAGTTAACAATGATGAATAAGTGTACTGAAATGCCATCTAGATAATAACTGAAGCGTTATACAACCAGAGTACTATAAAATCAGAACTTATTCGATATTATTTCTTAACAAAATCTCCTTGTTACCGGTGAAGTAATCAATGTTGATCTTTATATGAATATATGAGGCGGTTTTCTTAAAACTAATTGGTGATTTAATTATAAGGCTTAAGGTCGACAAGAATTAATATCAATTAAGAATTTTGAACAATTTTTATTTAAAAATATCATTCAATACTCGAACTATAAACTTCATAAATTATTATTAACCGAGTTGACACAAAATTCATATCATTAAAAATGAAGGTTGGTTTCTTATTCATTTGGCATCGATTTTTACGGTATTTTTAATGGTATAAATAATTGAAGTTCGCTTTGGTTTCGCTGCTACACTTATTAAATTATTATACGCAAAGAATTCAAGTATTAAAAAATAGTATTCAAGTAGGAAAAAGAAGAGTAAATTTTGGATAATCACAAAATACTCATAACTGAAGACATTTAGTTGACATACTTAGATCTATAAGTAACATCTAAACTTACCTTATGTACGGGATGTTGGCAGGAATGTGATACTTGGAGCCAGGATCGAAGTCCAGTTCAGAACGAAGCACAGGAGGCTTGATGCCTTGGTACTGCTCCCTGGTCAAAAAAAACATAAGTCAGCAAAGTAATAACTAGTGGTCAATGACGTAAAATTAGATGCCGATATAATGAATTTATATGCATAGTATCTTCGTCTGCTTGGATTGACAAGCATTATCATTTTGGGACCCAGTGCATAATATCAGCAAGCACATTGGGTCACCCGCGCGACAGCGCAACGAGTATTCCCAAGGAGTGTTGATGTCAAGCAGGCGGCCGGTCATAAAACAATAAGCCAAAACCTATAACAACATGGATTTACGAAATACATGTTGTGCCGACCCCACCTAGTGTGGGATAAGGGCAGGGAGATGATGATGATGAGTATCTTCGTCGTCTTTGGTCCTAATTATTGGTCCTTCCACACGCATCCTTGTACGATATTTGGTCTTTTGATGATCGGATCTTCCCATTAAATTGATGCATGTCTTACGTTCGTTTTACCTAGCCTTTTCCCAACTATGTTGGGGTTAGCTTCCAGTCTAACCAGACGCGGGTGAATACCAGTATTTTACACAGAGCTACTGCCATCAGACCTCCGCAACTCAGTTACTGGGTAATGCCCTTATCTAGGGTTAGACCAATTGTCAAACTTTCGGGTTTCTAACTACCCGTATCGACTGTCATAGGTATTCGTATGACACCGGCAATGAAATTGATGCATGTCATAAGTTTTCTTCAATCTTTCCCTTATTTCTATATATTTACGAATTTTAAAACATAGGTAACATAACATCACGCCTTATATTCCCCAAAGGGATCAGCAGAGGTGTTTTTAGTACACCCTCGTTTCGCCAGTTATGTTTAAGTCCCATGTAATAGGGGGCGAGCCTACTGCCATTAACCGGGCACAAATCAAAACTCCGGGCTGCTACTGAGAAATTGCTAATGGAAAAACCCTATAACACTTTGCCCGACCTGGGGATCGAACCCAGGACCATATGCTCAGCAGTCGCGCTTGCGGCTTCTGAACCAACAAGGCAGTCTTACGAATTTTACTTCTATAATAATTTTGACGCCGTACATTTTATTTGGTCATACATTGAGTAAAGAGCGTTTTTATTTAGGTAATAATTAATTTCATTGTTGAAGGTTATTTGAAACATAGGTACCTATATTAAAACTGTAATATCGACATAAGTATATTATTAGACTAAATTGGGTCAATTTGTTAACACACAAGATTTTGAACTTACATAATGTCAGAAATGCATTCTGTTACATAGTACGGTTAAGGTAGAGGGTATAGTGATGGGAGAGAGCGGGTTGAACTTTGGACTTTGAAGAATGCTTAAAGCTCGCGCACAGAGATTACGTTCCTATGTTATGGGAACTGATCTCAATTTTTTTTTTCTTTTTTAAAATCGTTGCCCCACACTAGAATTTCTCCTGTATCGTGGGTGCGTTTACAGACACAAATCTTCACATGCACAAACACCCAGACCCGGAACAACAAGCCATACAAATATTTGACCCGTGCGGGAATCAAAAGCACGACCCGTAGAGCAGAAGCCGATCACTCAGCCACTGCACTTGTCTGAGGATCATTCAGGACATGTGCTGGTCAAATGTAACTACGAGGCCCTTGTCTTATTTCAGGACATTAGGTAACTGTTTTATTAACCATCTAATGTTATATCCTAAAATGTTTAATCATACATAGGTACGCCTAAATTTTTTACATTAGTATCTCATATCAGTTTATTTTTAAACTAGCGGCATTTTTCCATCATCCGACATTTTTCCCGTTTTTGCAACATTATTAATTTATGCTCCGCTCCTATTAGTCATAGCGTGATGTTATATAGCCTATAACCTTCCTCGATAAATGGACTATCCAACACAAAAATATTTTTTCTATTCCAACCAGTAGTTCCTGAGTTTAACACGTTCAAACAAACAAACTCTTCAGCTTTATAATAGATACCAAAAATTAAATTAAAATCTATACACCCCGCTACCGCTTATACACCGTGCACAAACAACTCTTGCTTTCAACCGAGATATGAACCCGTTACCGAGTCAAGGCCGAGAGACGACCGCAATCCCATCACGGCGTGGACCAGTTTATTTGCGTTCTTGCAACCGGTAGCAATTGCTATGGTGGTTTGTTTTTTTTTGTTTTATTATGCTCTTAAGACGAGTTCTTGCGATATTAGATTGTTCCATCAAATTTTCTTAATATTACGATATTAATAAGTAGTGATGAAGTAATAAGTTTAAAAATAAATTCTATAATTTATTTCTTCCTCGTTTTTTGGTCTAGTGGTGGCAAATGCGACTGGTGATCGTGAGGTCCTGAGTTCGATCCCTAGGTCGGGCAAAGTGTTATTGGGTTTTTCCGTGTGGAATTCCTCATTACCACCACGGAGCTTGGATTTGTGTCCGGTTGGTGGCAATAGGTTTGCTCCCTATTACATGGGACTTAAACCTAACTGCGAAATGAGGTGTCACAACACACCTCTGTCAATTTATTAAATAAAAATTATACTACTAGAACTATGATATTTTTTTATTCTTTTTGTTTGTTAATTTTTGTACTCAAGTCTTTTAGTACTACATTACTCATTGGTCTGTGATCATTGTTCTCTCACTATCCTAAATCATTGTACTATATCCACTGAAATTGTTAACGATATTATTTTAAAAAGAGTAATCATGGAGTTTCTTGCCGGCTCTTCTCCATAGGAAACGACTAATTGGAACCGTGCATCTAAATTCGACTTTTCATAAGCACCTGTAGTGGTTTATGTGATTTTTTTAAAAACTTTTGACTATTACCAGAACATCTATTAAATTATACGAAAAATATTTATACCACAAATAGTTATGTCAAATATTGATTGATTTGAATGAGGTAACACCACGCCTACATAATTTAATGTTTTGACCTAGAAGATACTAGTAGTGGTAGAACATTTTCACTGATCGTCGGACCGTTAACATTATGTCATGTAGTTGCGTGAGTTAACTGAATTATCTAACTGATAATGAGCGAGCCAGTAAGTTGGACGGTTAAAAAAGCATAATGTATAATCGAGGAAAAAAGATGTGTGAAGCGATTTAATTCTGTTATTGTTCATGAGACTACAACTTTTCTATTAGTGGGTGCTGTAAAATTCTACTAAAGAATTATCTATACTAATATTATAAAGCTGAAGAGTTTGTTTGTTTGTTTGAACGCGCTAATCTCAAAAAGTACTGGTTGGAATTGAAAAAATATTTTTGTGTTGGATTGTCCATTTATCGAGGAAGGTTATAGGCTATATAACATCACGCTACGACCAATAGCAGCGGAGCATAAATGAAAAATGTTGCAAGAACTGGAAAAATGTCCACCCGTGCGAACCCGGGACGGGCCGCTAGTGTCAAGATAATGAGAAGCATCTTTCTGAGCGCTAATGATCACAAACTGTGATCATCAATTTCTCATATGAATGCTCTTGGTAGCGGTATAAAGGGTCTATTATTAGCAATCTAGGAGATTATCTAGAAGAAACACGTCGTTGCGGCGTAGACTCGTCTACGAAAACAGAGACGCCGCAACGACGTGTTTTGACTAGAAAATATGCATCTAAGGGACTCTCTAGGAGAAACACGTCGCTGCGGCGTGGACGTGCAACGCCAGTGCTGCCGCATCGACGTGTTTTTACTACTTTTTAGTCTCATATCTGATGTAGTGGATTTACAAATGTATCTCAATGAGCATCAATGATTTCCGGAAGGTCAGAAGATTTTTAATGGATGGTTTATTTTCCATAGAATTGTTTTTTTTTCAATTGATAGATTCGGTCAAAGTGGTTGAAATCTCTTTTAGTCCTGTTATTCAGTATCAGTGGTCTTCTGGATTTTAGAACAGTAACGAGGGTCTTAGTAAGGATAGTTGGAAACTGTTCCATTCCAGCACCACTCAATTACTTTCTACATTACATCACGCCTGTATTCCCCGAAGGGTAGGGCAGAAGTGTATAGTAACACCCTCATTTCGCCGTTATATTTTAGTCCCATGTAATAGGAGTCGAGCCTATTTCCGTCAACCGGGCACAAATCCAAACTCCGGGCTGCTACTGAGGAATTCCACACGGAAAAACCCAATAACACTTTGCCTGACCTGGTGATAGAACCCAAGCCCTCATGATGAGCAGTCACGCGTGCCACCACGTAGCAGACCACTTTCTACATTTTTGTATCAAATTGGTTACCTCTACAAATCCTACTTCGTCAGAAAGTTGGTATACGCTACAGAACCTACTTTGACAGACGAAGAATGTAAAGCTAGTACCTAATACATAATAAACTATAAAGATAGTCAAGATAACCAGTGTATTCTCAAGCATGCTGTAAGACCCAGCTGAGGGTGACGGTTACCTCATGCGGGCCGATGAGCAATCATTACTTGCGTACGATCTTACAGCTAATTATAACTGTTATGATTGTGGAGATTATGATCTGATTGAATTGTGAAATAATCGATTTACTTTTAAAGAAAAACTGTTTTGAGACACGGGTTAGAATATAAAACTTCCTCACCGCACACTGGGAATAGACACGTGTTGTAAGATTCAACAAAACCCGGCAAGCTTGGTGATAGGATCTATACTGTCCGCCTGGCTAACTACCACCCTCACATTAAAAGTCCGGCGCGAAGCAGTTTACTGTGTTTCGTCGTGAGTACGTGAGAGCCAGAGGAGTATAGGGGAATCCCTCTATATCTCTGTTCCTTCGATTCGTGTGCTCCATCTTAGACCCTGTCTGCGCTTACGATCAGGTGAGACTAGAGATAAACGCGACCAAGTCAAGAATAAAAAAAAGAACGCGTTAAAATCCAAACGGTTGTTACTATATCCTAGGAAATTCTTAGCCTTTTACTGAGATTTGTCGTTGCTCTAGCCGTTAGTCTCTCGATAAGACATAGGCTTTCTCCGAGAACTTCCATAACAACGGGACTTAGCCGCTGGCATTCAACAATTGCCATAGATTTATTGACATACTAATTGAAAGCTCGACAATTAAGATTGAATGATACATATTTACATAATAACAAATACAAAATATATACAAATAGGGGAATCTCTCTATATCTTGGTTCCTTAGATTCGAATGCTCTATCTTAGACTCTGTCTGCGCTTACCATCAAGTGAGACGAGGGTCAAACGCGACCAAGATATATATCCAAATAGTGACAAACTAAAAATTTAAACAGAGCATCAAAATATTCCACCGCATCGCTGTGGAATGGTAACTTCCCCACAAGACGCCGCATTGCCACGTTGTATGACTTATGCCAATGCTAATCCTTTGACCAAGGTAAAGGCCAGCCTTCGGGTCACGGGAAGTATTGAGAACGTATTCTATTTACTAGCTTTAACTTTATAGCACTTGCTTAAAAGAAAGCAAACTTCACTTCCCATGAACGATATTACCAAATATTCTGCCGGTGGAAAAAAATCTTAGGATATTTTTTTTAATTATTAGGGGTTAAATCTATTTACTAACCTGAGCCTCCACCAATGACAATTATACTGTTCCTTCCTCACGTCCCCAGTGAAGACATCCCACCGCCACTTGTCCATCACCAGGGCGAATGGTAAGAAGGCCAGTTTATCCATAGCTTGGGTAAATAGGTAGTTGATGTCGTGTGCCGTATCGTCCACCGAACGTTGCACCAGGCCCAGGGTTTGGAGGTGGCGAGGTGAGGAGACGGAGAGGGCGATTGTTTCGCCGATTGCTTCGTGGAAACCTGTTGAAAGAATGGTGTGATCAGTTTTATTTAAGGAAATCGCTGACAATATTATGTTAGTAACTCCTTAGGAGCACCCTACAAATAATCATATACACAAAACTGGATGACTGCGTCAGAAAAAACTTCATCAAAACGCGAGTCAAACTCGCAGTCTGAATATTATATCATTATTGCTGCCTGTTCCAGCCTAACCTCCTCTTAACGATGTTGGAGTGGTTCGAGTCTAATCAGACGAGGTACAATCAGTATAACATGGTCTTGACCTTGACCTCTGCAACCCAATAACAGACGAGTACCTGCCGATATCCTTAAGTTTACACAAGTTGACGGACTCTCAGGCTCATGACGACTGTCTTTAGCACATCTTACGAATATGGCAATGGTTCGAATGATCTTCTTCTTTACGTGTGGTTAGTGACCACCCTGGTGTCAAAGTTTATGCCGCCCACGGGCCTCTGACTTGGCTTCACATGCCATCGAGAAATATCTCTCAGACATGCCGGTTTCCTCGCGATGTTTTCCTTCACCGTTTTTAAGCAAGTGATAATTATACAATAGGTACGCACATGAATCCGAAAAATCAGAGGTACGTGCCTTGGGTTCGAACTCGAGACCTATGACTTGGCAGTCCGACGGTCACACCACTAAGCTACACTACTGTGTTCTAATAATAACCGAGACCGACGGCGTCACCGACATAAAACGCAATCACTATTTGGCTAACAAGAAATTTTTGTTGTATTCTTTTTCCATTTTCTACCATAGCCCATGGCGTAATACATAGAAATCGCCACTTAATTCTCCAAGCGATGCGTTACTTTCCTCCACACTCAACACCGTAAAGATATAATTCCATGATTGTTCTCGACGACTCTGATAAGTTTCCCAACAAAGGTCTTTAATGAAACAATAGTATCTCACTGCAGCTACTGCAACTAGGCCGAAAACAATGTCTGTGACGAAACAATGACTGTTGGTTTTGAAGCTTGTAATTTGAAAATGCAAGGACTAATTACTGGTTGGAAAGGAACATTCAAATTTTATTATCTAAGCTTATAGTTTTAGCAAGCTGAAGCGACAAAGGGCTGGCCATAACTGCCAAAGAACCCATAGTCTTTAAGCAGCGCAAAGACACATGTAGTGTGGAAAACCACCTTGCCAGAAAGGAGCGTTGTTCCTCCTGGCTAGGTGACGCGTCCAACCTGCCCCATGTGCCTTCATCAGGACATTTCAAAAAGGAAGCAGCTTGGAAGATTGGTGGCCAAAGGTTAAGGACAACTGGGTGTTGCAGCGGGAGAAGTTTAGCGTACTGCGATATATATCTTAAACGTTGCCCCACACTAGGATTTCTTCTGTATCGTAGGTGCGTTTACAGACACAAATCTTCATTTGCATAAACATCCAGACACGGAACAACTATCCGTAGGCTATACAAATATTTGTTCCGTGCGGGAATCGAATCCACGACCCGTAGCGCAGAAGCCGATTGCTCAGCCACTGCACCAAACGTGTCCTCGAAGCGAACTGAAACGACAATGGGCTGGCCATGACTGCCAAAGAATCCATGGTCTTTAGACTGCATAGGCACACGTAGCGTGGGAAACCACCTTGCTGGAAGGAACCTTCTGGCTAGGTGGAGCGCCCAACTCACCCCAGGTGTCTTCTTCAGGACGTGAATAAAGTAGTTGGGGCAGATTGGACGCCAAAGGCACAGTTTAGCTTACTGTGATATACAAATATACAACAACGTCGTAACGTTGTTACGGGTAGTCACAAGCCCAAAAGTCCGTCAACTGGTCTAATCTTAAAATATCGGCATTGCCTAGTTACTGAGTAGCAGAGCTCTGATGGCAGTTGCTCCGTATAAAATACTGGTATTCAGCCGCATCTGGTTAGACTGGAATCTGACCCCAATATAATTAGGAAAAGGCTAGTAGGCAGATATTTACAAGAGTAAACAAGATATGTATTACGAAGAGTATCTTTAAATAGTATAAAACAAAGTCGCTCCCGCTGTCTGTACGCTTAGATCTTTTAAACTACGCAACGGATTTTAATGCAGTTTTCAGCAATAGATAGAGTGATTCAAGAGGAAGGTTTATGTGCCCCACATTAGTATCTACATTGCACCCGTGCGAAGCCGGGGCGGGTCGCTAGTCAGATTATAAACAGGAACTAACAAGTTAAAGGGAAAGCGATACTGTGACAAAAATAGATCGGATAAGTTCCTACAAATCATAGATTCCTGAACACCATATTAGTACGCTTAATGTGTCAATAAACATTACGTCATAGTGTTGTAAGTACTTAGACAGGACCTATGTTGGAATGTTGATCTTATGAATGTGGCTCTAATTATTAAATCGCGATCATGATCGAGATTGATCTTATATCAGTATTAATAAACCCGGTTTGTTGTATGTTTTAGAAGCAGTAATAGTCTAGCAATTTGATTATCACTTGCGTTAACGGTGAAGGTAAAACATCGTGAGGAAACCTGCACACCTGAGACGGCTCTATAAAGTTCTCGATGGTGTGTGTAGTCTGCTAACCGGCATCAGGCCAGCATGGTATACTAATGCCTAAACCCTTCTCATTCTGAGAAGAGGCCCGCGCCCAGCAGTGTTACAGTAATGGGCTAATTATGTTTATGTTATGTTGTGTGTTTTAGCTCGATCTTAAGCAAACTTTTGGCCTACGCTACTCAATTTTAAGTTTCCGTTAATTTCGTGCTGTCTCTGTCACTTCGCCTTAGAGTGACAGAGATAGCACGAGACTTAACGGCAACTTAAAATTGAGTAGGTAGCATTTGTGTATTTCGTCATTTGGCATCTATTTTAAGATGGGACATCTATTTTTTTATCGACTGCCTTGTTGGCCTCGTGGTCATAAGCGCGTCTGCTGAGCATAGGGTCCGGGTTCGATCCCCGGGTCGGGCATAGTGGTATTGGGTTTTTCCATTAGGAATTTCTCAGTAGCAGCCCGGAGTCTGGATTTGTGCCCGGTAAATGGCAATAGACTCGCTCCCTACTACATGGGACTTGACAGACTACATGACTGGCGAAATGAGGGTGTTACTATACACCTCTACCCTACCTTTCGAGGAATAGAAGGCGTGATGTTATATTTAAGATGGGACCTAAGTGTAAAATTAGGATGACGGTTTTGCTATTTTGAATTATAATAGCAATTTTATGAGATTTTTACGGAGGTTCAATTTCTGCATATAGGCACAATTTTGTCGCAGCGTGCGCAAGCGCAAATTCTGAGTATGATAACTCGATTGGATCGACATCTTAGACAATGTAATTGGGAGTTTCCGTTCGCTACTTTTTCATACAAACCATTTATAACACCATAATTTACTACGTACTACGCTTAGCAAAAAAAAAAAATACAAGACAGCAACACATCTCACGCATGCGCGCAAACAATGTATTCTTAATCTGCGCGATCAACATGCGGGCCGCGTCCAAATATGGGTGACTTCCGACTGCTCGGATAACAATGCGCGCAACGTTATGTAACGTGGCTTCTGTTTTGTAACTAATCCAGTAATGGATTGAGATGTCCTTATTTAATACTTTTTGGGTCAGATGTTCTTTAAAAATATTTTTGATTTTTTGTAGTTGCCTAAAAATGGACAGCGCCACGCCGCTGATGTCGGCCCAGAGGTGACGAGATGTCTGGACGCGTACTGAGAGGGCTGGTTTGAGAAGACGCAAGAAAAGAATACATGGATGAACTTGAGGGAGGCCTTTGCCCACCAGTGGGACAGCATAGGCAGACAAAAAAAACTGGCAAGAAGTATGACAAAACTATATATTATGCATTATTTATTAATCTCTCTATTCCTGTAGATGTTAAGAAACGAACTTCTGTTTATATGTCAACCCATGACCACCTAGTTCTGATCTTCCCAATAACCACTAAAGAGAAGTCATTGGAGATATTACCATAATCACTATGAGGGACTTGTGGCTACCAACCGCGCAGATCATACAATTTGAGAGGTTAAGCTGCGCTTGCCGCGGTTAGCCTATGGATTGGTGACCGTTCGTTACACATAGAGACCCCTCCATATCGAGACACGCTCCGCTCATTTCCGAGAGCACGTTAAAAAGTCGGTTCCGGTTGGGTGTCATACGAAATAACAGTCGTTACGGGATGTCAGAAGTCACCCGAAGTCTGAAGCCCGAAAGTCTGACAACCGGTCTAACCTTAGGATATCGGCATTGCCTAGTAACTGGGTTGTGGAGGTCTGATAGCAATCGCTCCATGTAAAATACTGGTATTCAGCCACATCTGGTTAGACTGGAAGCTGACTCCAAGCAGGCAAGACATACAACAGTCACGAAAAGAGTGGGTGTAGCCTATTTTTATTCGGAAACCACGCGGTTCCGTGGTACATTAGAAAATACTAATAAATAGGTATATTCCAATTAGTTCAAAAATCCCAGTCTTACTACAAATTAATCAAAAATTTCTTGAATAACAAAAGAGATGCAAACAGCGCATGCGCTAGGTGAAAGCTGCCAGCGCACGCGGATGTTAACCTGCTCCCGATTGATAAACTCGAGCGCAACAAAATGGCGGAAATAAAATCCAGTATTGGTTATATCGATGACTAGGTTTTACCCGCGATCGCGCTTTCTGATTTTTAATTTATTTGTCTACATCATTGTGGTAAAGATATTATTATTGCAAATAATGGCGTTTAAGGGCTGAATTGATAGGATATGAACAATAAACAAGGCTCACAGCATCATCACAGGTATTATAATACACTAGGTACCATGTTGATAATAAAAAAAATCCAGCCAAGTGCGAATCGGACTCACGCACTAAGGTTTCCGTATCACCTTTGAATTTAGACTTTTTATTATTTTAATTATTTAACATAGCTGTGTCCTCACGGCTCCGCCCGTAGCCTATGTTACTCAGTTATAATGTAGCTTTAGCAAATAGCAAAAGAATTTTTGAAATCGGTCCAGTCGTTTTTATGTTTAGTCATTACATACAAATATCTAAAAATACAAAAATACAAATCTTTCCTCTTTATAATATTAGTATAGGAGATAGCGGCCATAGTAATACATATTCTGTAAAAATTTCAACTAGCTACCTATTATGGTTAAAAAGATACAGTCCTGTGACCGACAGACGGATGGCATAGGCTTGGTAATAGGGTCCCTTTGGCATCCTTTGGGTACGGAACCCTACGAAGACACATTGTCTTACTAGATACGGTTAAGGGCTAGGGCACACAATCATTTCTTCAAAAGGGCTTTAACATATAAATCTTAATTCCTGTTTCGATATTTCAACGAAGAAAAAAAACCGAAAAAACCGTTGCAGCGTAGATAGATAGATATACTTTATTGTACACTAAAAGAAATAAAACAGAAGGAGTACACATTATTAAGAACAGTATAAATGGCGGTCTTATCGCTTTAAGCAATTTCTTCCAGACAACCTCTGGATGGAAAGAATTGTCAAGAAAAATATATAGGACAGTCTGCAGCATACAAACGTATAACCTAATAAAAATCGACAATCAACTAAATCACTAACTATATTATAATAATAATATAAGTTAATAAATAAGTAAGTAAATAAAATAAATATAATATATATACATATTTTAAATATATATAAATATAATAAAAGACAGATCGACGACAAGCTTTTTGTATATATTTAAAATTGTTTACGTTCTGCTAATTGGATGGATACGTATTGAGTAAAAGTTTATGTGTATTTACATAATTTGAAACTGATGACTACAATTCAGCATATTCTGGTGTTATTATACACCATTTATAGCACGTGTTGTCTTAGGTAATACCAAACGATAAATGAATATTTTTGTATAAATGTTTACCTAAATACAGTTTTTTTTTAATTTCTCGGCTCAAACCTGATTCCAAAAATATCTAAAGTTATGCAATTATTACGTTATGTGACAAAAAAAATACCAAAAATATGCGTTTTCGTATTTGCCTTTCAACTTTCTAGGTGTATTCTTATAAAATGAGCTTCATATAACGAACATATGACAGCCTCATTGGTCTAATGGTGGCAAGCGCTACTGCTGGTCGTGAGGTCCTGGGTTCGATCCCCAGGTCGGACAAAGTGTTATTGGGTTTTTCCGTATGAAATTCCTCAGTAGCAGCCTGGAGTTTGGATTTGTGCCCGGTTAATGGCAATAGACTCGCCCCCTATTACATGGGACTTAAACATACCTAACTGGCGAAACGAGGGTGTACTAAAAACACCTCTGACGTACCCTTCGGGGAATGTAAAGCGTGATGTTATGTTATGTTATTAAAAAGCTTAGTAAAGCATTAAGTAGTTAATTACCCATTAAACACCTACTTGTACCAGTGAACATAAACTTCTGGATAAGGCAATACATTCTATACAATATACTTACTATATTCCAAAGACCTAGTTAAATAACTCACTATCTATGGTCGTATAATACGTAGGTAACCATAATATTTTCTATGGGTAGTAGGAAAATGATAATAGTATTCTTCTTTGGATCTTCTTAGAGTAGTTTTAGTATTTCTCTTATACCCACGCAAATATTATACGCATCATTTGACTTGTAGTACCTAGGTATATTATTAAATAATAGGTACCTAAGACCTCAGATTCGGTCAAAGTCCAGACTGCGCAGAGAGGACACTACATTTCAAAAACTTTTCTGGGAAATCCGAGCAAAGTCGACTGATAAATAATTTAATGCGATATAATTTTCTTAATAGACCACAGTTTTTATAATTACTTAGGTACCTACATATAATCATCCAAGGAACAGCTACTACGAAATACTAATTCAATACAAACTTGTCAAATCACCATTGTTTAAATATTCTTTATGACTAGGTACCAAAATTTTTTGTACAGGTACAAAAACTGTAGTCATAATAAATACGGAACCGTGACATTTCGAATTTTATAGAAACGAATCTGGCGCAGGCTGAACTTGACCTCGATGTGCGCTCGCGCAGTTGGACACACAAAAAAGTATTTGATGATACATGAAAGTAAGAGGTTCTAGATGTGCCAAGAGTGAAATTGACGTCAGAATTGATATAAGGTGCTTTCTTTGTAACTAATATGCGAGATCAAATTAGCACTGAATGAACTTAACTTACGTTAGTAGAGAAGAAACTGTTCCAAGAAGAATTTGGTCAAAAACATTTTCTTAAGTTAAAGCATTTAATTTTAATAGTTATTAATTAAAATAATGATGGTATAGAAATAATCTACAATAAAAATTACTTTCATTACGAATTTACGAACGAAAAATCATTAGAAAGTGTATTACAAAATTAACGTCATCAATATTATCGCAACAGTTAAAAGATAAATTAATATATTAAATACTTGCAACAGCAAAAATCATTCCAACGTTTTATATCTTTGTCTCGTCTATGTACCATACATCTAAGATGTAGACGTATGCGGTCGAGTTGAGATGCGCGTGAGTTGCATAACGAGGCACCGTAATCTTTACCATTAATTTCCGTGAATTTCCTACAACGCGTGCGGCTATTTAGTGTGGAGTCTTTATAAATAAATTTAATTTACTTGCATCCTCCAAAGTTTTTTTTTAAATGTGCTGCATTTCATTAGCGTCACTTTACATAAATGACGTATCAAGTCGGTTAAAACAAAATTAAAAAAACCCTTATTTTTTTTAAGTCAAACGGTTTTATGTTGCAGTACCCCTGCAGCATCAGGATTTGAGGACTGAAGGTTGAAATTATTATAATGTTGTATTGTTATGGAAATTGAATTTGTGTGCGAAGTTTCAGGAGAATCGGTTAAGCAGAAGTAGTTGATATATTTTTTGCAAGATATGAATCAAACAAATTACGAAGTGAAGCTAATTAAAACCGCTTAGAAAAGACTTCCTCCAACACTAAATATTCAAATTAAAAAGTGAAAAATAATTATAACCTATTCAGTAATTTAAACTCCAGAAAAATTAAAACATTTCCCGTGGCTATAGCTTCGAGCAGTTATAAAACTCAATCTGCATTATGCCATAATACGACGACAATAAGGTAAGCTACACAATTGCCAGTTGCGGGAAATGCAGTAGCGAATCCCGCGATCCCGGTGATAGGTCCTCGAAGGAACACCATGGTGGTTAAAGGCGGTAAGATACGGCATAATCATCGGCGCCTTCCTCAGCGCGGAGGATATCCCTGAGAAGTTCATCATTATCATCCCATTACTGGCCCACTGCTGGGACGGGCCTTTTCTCAGAATGAGAAGGATTTAGGCCTTAGTCCACCACGCTAGCCTGGTGCGAGTTGGCAGATCACACACACCATCGAGAACTTTATGGAACCCTCTCAAGTGTGCAAGTTTCCTCACGATGGTTTTCCTTCACCGTTAACGCAATTGATAATCAAATTCTCATCTGCACATGAATTTGAAAAGTCAGAGGTACGGGCCGGGATCGAACTCAGACCTTCCTGCGTGGAAGGCAAGCGTTCAACCTCTAGGCTATCACTGCTTAGAATTACGTCACGTTAAAAATAAATGTCAAATGAACAACGGTTTTGCGGTACCACGAACCAGACGTTTTCATGCCACACTTGTGTGTACTTCCTAAGTTTCTAGAGATCCATCCTAAACTATCGTATGGCTTACAATTCTGCGTCTATTCATACAATTTCCCAACACGCAATGTTCCACATTTCGTAACGTCGTAACTAAACTTTAGATTTAATTATTATGTAAAATGTATCACAGTTGCTTGTTATTTAACTATTGTAACGTTTTTGTGTTGGATAAACTTTGTGGCTCAATAATAGTACGTGGAATCTTTGTTGAAGATGATTCAGCAGTAGAAGACTAATTAAAAATGTGTTATTGCAATTTTACGATTTGCGACCGAAAGACTAGCCGATTCCTACAATTTACGGAGCGTTATTAGTTAAAATTGAGATTCTTGTATCTTTACCAATAATGGAGCAAAGATATCATAGCTAGTAGATCCTCCCAAATGGAAGTAACTATCCCCCTGAATACCAATATTGAATACCAGCCAACATGGGATACCAAATATAATGGTATTCCTCTCAATTCCAACATTGGAAGCCGATCCCAACATAGTTGGGAAAGGTAAGCTATTGATGATGACTATAGATTACAATCACCCCTGCCCGCGACTGACATTTGGAATAGGTACATGTTCAGATCAGAATTTGATTATCACTTGCGTTAACGATGAAGGAAAACACCGTGAGGGAACCTGCACACCTGAGAGGGCTTAAAATTGTCACGACGGTGAGTTCTCAGGCCAGCGTGGTGGACTAAGACCTACACCCTTATCATTTTGAGAAGAAGGATCGTGCCCAGCATTGGAACAGTAATGGGCTAATTATATTATAGATCATGATTGTCACAAATCACATGACTTTATTTTTGTCACTAGGTATCCTGAAAATGATACATTCTCCATTATATTATTTGGTGTACCTCCTAGTATCGATGTTGTTCCAACTAACACAAGTCGTCACTAATTAAATTATGTGTCGTCATACTAACGTAATTCAGTTCACTTCTACCGTTGCCTGTGTTTGGTGTTTTCAGGATTTCATTATGAAATCCTTATCTAAATCCGTTGTGTCTTTAATCTTCAGTTTATTGTATTGTGTCCAATATGGTGAGTTAGAAAGCCTCATTTATTTATTCACATAATTCAATGATATGATATGATAATAAATATGATGCCTCTCCTGAACCTGAGTTAGAAGAACCTAAAGGTCTCGTGTTGGTACGAGCTCATGCCATGGTGAAAAGATTACCGATACAGCAAGTTTGGTAGCGGGGCCAGATTGCGTCGGACGTATGCACGTCTCCCGTGGAGACTCTTTTAATGTAACCCAATGGCGTAGTGGTGGAACATCGTTCAGATCATAGATGTTACTTGCTCATGGGCCTAATATAGACTGCCGTAGTGGAATCTTGGGATAATCAGCAGCAAGAGTTGATAATTATTCCATTTTATAAATCATTGTCAATATCATAATTAGCTTGCGGCGTAGGGATGTGCTGTAATATTGCTAGAAGCGTCACAATAGATCTTTGCAGGTCGCAGTAGCTGAGGAGCTCCATAAGACGCTACCTCGGATTGGTAATCGCAATGTGTTATTATTAAAGCAATGTTAAGCACTTGTTACTGCCCATACTTTTAAAATACATCTTTGCTTTGCTTTAATCTTCATACAACAACTAACACGTCAACAGAATCACCACAATCATCACTCTTAGCCTTTTTCATCTATTTGGGGACAAGTTCCAGTCTAACGAGATGCCGATAAATATCAATATCCTTGAAACGACTGCTGTCAGACCACCGTCAGTCATTTACTGAGGAATTCCCCCAAAAACAATGTCTGTGTAGTATGTATGATTAACCAAAATAGTGCTTTATTCAATAGGTGGATTATGAATATAATGCAGCAAATCTAAAGCCAAACCTAATTGCAGGATCATAGCACTCATAGCTAGACGCCTTCACAACCCTCTCCCCCTCCATTATCAGGGGTCCCGGTTGTAGCTGGAGCCCTACCTAATTGCGAGAGATATCTTGATAGATATATAGAGATATATTGTTTAATATACTAGGTTTAAATTTAAGTGTTAATTTTTAAGAAACATTATATTTTTAATTTTAAGTATCCGTGTGCGTCCGCGTGGGCGGAAAATAAATACTTTTTCTTTCTTTCATATCTCCTGCAGTAACATAATTATGATGGGTTGATTTGATTGATTGTAATAGATCCTTTTCATTTACTTGATACCGGGAATGCTGCAGTCAAATAAATCACCCGTTTCACAAATAACATTGAATTGCAAAAATCTGGATTTGTCAAGGTTATGCTGATGCATCATATGACTCTGAGAACTGTGTCCCTTTAGCAAGAACCTAACAAAATGCCCACAAAAACCTTTTTGATTAATAATCTATAACTTATTCTGACATTTTCAGATCTTTGATGTCTGATTTCTAATCTAACACATAACGCATATATCAATTCCCTATCGTAATACTTTGTCCCAAATCCATTGATTTCTAAGTAGGTCATAGCGGTCACACGACACGCGAAACCGTACAATGTACATCGAAATTGGATTACTGACCGCAAGTAGTTGAACTTGACTCAAATTCTACTGAAAGTGATAGGACGCATGTGTTCCTATGTACAGAAGTGACCTCATTGGTCTAGCCATCTAGTGGGTTTGTTTCAAGTTGATTAGTGTATAACGGGTTTCAATAAAATTCTTAGTAACATCAAATGGTGTAAGCTTCGTTCCCCTTACTATTTATTATGCTTGAAGACACCAACTTCCTCAAAGACCGCTACGATGCATCTATTATGAAATAAGACCAAATCACCATCACCGAATCAAACTCTATTGTTCTGTGGTCACTGGACATCATCGAACTTTTATTGCGTGACATCAGTGTAATTCTGACTGCGCAGTGAATATATTATAATGTGAACTGTAGTATCAAAATATGAACTACGCCTTATTAAACCAAACAGTGGTCTTCATGACACCCATTTCTTTGTGAACTTCCTGGTATCTCAGTGCGTTACTGAGATTCAATTTAACTCTGACTGGCCCTATTTCTACATTCCAGCATCATCGATCCTCTGCTACGACTGCAACAGCGCGTTTGACCCTCGTTGCGGAGAGGAGTTCGACTCTTTTAGCCTGGGTATCGTCAACTGCTCCTTGAGAGACCCGCCTGAACATATAGAACCTATAGAGCCCACGTTCTGTCGGTCTATCAAGATGGAGAGTGAGTATCAAATTCTATACTTGGTTTTCTGTCCGTCGACATTGAAGATATTGAGCCACATTTAGCATCACATTTGCTTGATGATAGGATCTATACGGTCCAAATGGCTAGCTACCACCCTCACATTAAAGCCAAACCAAGCAGTTTACTGCGTTCCGTTGTGTGTATGTGAGAGCCAGAGGGCTATAGAGGAATCCCTCTATATCTCTGTTCCTTGGATTTGTGTGCTCCATCTTAGACCATGGCTGCGCTTACCATCAGGTGAGACTAAGGCCAAACACAACCAAGTCAAGAATATAAAAAAAACGCACCACAATATATCAGCATGGTCTGCAATCTTCATAATTATATTGAAACCATCTGGGATCTGTATAAGTGCCCATCTGAATTTAATATTCATCCTTGTAGATCCTCACAGAGGCAGCCCCAGATTTCGAAAAAAAATAATATCTGAGGCCATTATCGTGCTACTGTTGAACCCGAGCCTTTTCTCAGAATGAGAAGGGTTTGGGCCTTAGTCTACCACGCTGGCCTAGTGCCGGTTGGCGGACTGCATGTTTGCAGTTCGAGAATTTTTGGAGCCCTCTCAGATGTGCACGTTTCCTAACGATGATTTCCTTAACTGATAACGCAAGTGATTATAAAATTCTCATCCGCATGAATTCGAAAAGTCAGAGGTGCGGGCAGGGATCGTACTCAGACCTTCTTGCATGGAAGGTAAACGTTCAACCGTCACACTACCACTGCTTATCCTTTCTTCATATAACTTCCTAATTCAAATTCTTCTTCGCAGTCTACGGGAAGACCAGAGTGGTTCGCCAATGCGGCTACTTAGCTGAAGGTGAGGTCACGGGCCAGTCGTGTCGACGCGTCTCGGGCAACGGCGACGTGTTCGTCACTTACTGCACTTGCAAAACAGATCTGTGCAACTCTGGCGTCGCTCAGAACTACCAACAGATGGCGTTTGTGACTGTATTGTTGTTTCTAGTTTTATGTTATTAGGGTGTTATTTTAGAGGAAATTAAAGTGTGTTAGATTGTTGTTGTGTTTATTTTTTGTGTCTACATAGTCGCGTGCCTACTTTTAACTTGTAGGTAAATAAGACTGGGGTTCAAACATAACATAATCAGCCTATTATTGTCACACTGCTCGGCACGGGCGTATTCTCAGAATGAGAAGGGTTTAAGTCTTAGTCCACTGCGCTGGCCTGGTGCGGTTTGGCAGACTTCACACACCACCGAGAATTTTATGAAGCCGTCTCAGGTGTGCAGAATACCAACATAAAATTCTTTGTTTAAACAAATTGTTTACCTAAAATTCTAGTGTATTTTTCGATGAAAAGCTAACCGTATCTCTAAAACTGAACAGCTTTCGACCATTTTGAAACACATGCCATGAAACTGGCCTACAATACATTTATGCATGACAATTCTGAACAGAGACTACAAACTTATCAGTTCTTGTCAACATTTTATATTATTTTAATCTCCTTGTTATTAGGAGAGGGGCTCGTAGCTAATTACCAACCACGTGGTTCATACGACTTGCGAGATTAAGTTGCGCTTGCCGCGGTCATACCGTGGATGGTGACCGTTCGTTACACATCGAGACCCCTCCGTGCCTTGGAGAACACGTTAAATAGTCGGTCCCGGGTATCATACGAATACCTATGACAGTCGTTACGGGAAGTCAGAAGCCCGGCATTCTGACAACCTGTCTAACCTTAGGATATCGGCATTACCCAGTAACTGGGTTACGGAGGTCTAATTGCATCTGGTTAGAGTGGTAGATGACCTCAAAATGGTTGGGAAAAAGATAGGCAGTGATTAACACCCATATACTAAGACGTTCCTCCAAAACTTACTCGACTCGTACTCGACTCAGGGCGGCCTCAAAAACACCTTCAAAATTTTATTGTTAGTCGCAATTTCGAGTGAACTTTGAGGTTCCTCGACTGAGGGGTCCTCAAATGAGCCGAGGTAGAGTGGAGTCATTACGTCTTAATTTTGTTTATCTGCGTCGCGTAAATAAAGCCGCAATAAATAGTTGGAAGGATTATCGTAAGCATATTCGACAGTCTTTAAAATTCATTTTTGTTACATACCTACAAACCTTGACACTCGTTCCTTAAGGTAGATTCCGAGGTACCTTGAGTTTGACAGATGATTCCTTACCTCGACTGAGGAAAAATCTCGAGTCGACGACGTTTATGTCAACTATAACTACCGATGGTAGTGAGAAAGGCTGAGTCGAGGTGGAGTCGAGTCGAGTAAGTTTTGGAGGAACTTCTTAGAATATGGGTGTAATCACGACAGTAGATAATTTACACAAGTGAAAGTATGAACAAGTACAAAATATGTATACATACTTCCTAATGGTCAAGATTAATATTATGACCGTATATCATATTGATTGACATGTGCTATAAACCGGAACATTTTTTTTTTTATCGATGAAAGTAGTCGTTACTCAATCCACATTATCTATATCTATACTAATATTATAAAGAGGAAAGATTTGTATTTTTGTATGTAACGAATAAACTTAAAAACTACTGGAACGATTTCAAAAAATCTTTTGCCGTTAGAAAGCTACATTATCACTGAGTAACATAGGCTACGGGCGGAGCCGTGAGGATACAGCTAGTATTTTATATTTTACTAGCTCTTGCCCGCAGCTTCGCTTGTGTGATTTTTTTCACCCACTTAACGCGACAAACGCGATCAAGACAACGGCATTCCCTACTAGCGGCCTATGTAGCGAGACGCGACGAAACGCGATTGGTTCCACGTCGTGCCGCGTCGCGTCGCACCGCGGAGCGTTTATCGCTTACGCAGGACACCCCGTTAGCGGAGGAATTTTGAAAAAATCTTTCTTAATTTATGCCTATGTTATAAAAGGTACCTATAGTCAAAATTTCAAGTTTCTATCCCCAGCGGTTTTATAGGCTGTGCGTTGATAGATCATTAGTCAATCAATAAGTTTCTCCTTTACATACAGGCTGTTAAAACTTTTCGAAATTAGCATATTTTTTTTATTACTTTCCATACAAATAGATAAATAGTTTTATTTGATTGATATGGAAAGTAGGTAATGAAAAAAATCGCGAATTTCGAAAAGTTCTTTTACGAAAGTTGTTCCTTTTCCGATTCCAAGTAAGTTAATTTTGTAACAACCTATGTACAGGTCATGTAATGTCCAACATGCTGTAGGCGTGTGTATGTGTTAATTTAAAAAAATAAACTGACTAGACTAGACTGCCTTGTTGGTCGAGTGGAAGCTAGCGCGACTGCTGAGCATGGGGTCCTGGGTTCAATCCCCAGATCGGGTAAAATATTATTGGGTTTTTCCATTAGGAATTACCAGTAGCAGTCTGGAGTCTGGATTTGTGCCCGGTTAGTGGCAATAGGCTCGCCCCATATTACATGGGACTTAAACTTAACTGGCGAAACGAGGGTGTACTAAAACACCTCTACCGAACCCTTAAGAGAATGTAAGGCGTGATTTAATGTTTAAAAAAAATAAAAGTCCTCTACTTCTTCTAGTGTGTCCAGTTATAGTCTGACCTTTAATGTAGGTATAAAAGGTAAACAAACCTTTGATCAAGAAACATTAATTTCGCTTTAAGAATCCTCAGTAATGAAGAACCGGCTAGAAGAAGGAGAAGACAAATAGTCCACTAACCTGGGTTGGCACCATCGCGGAACACCTTGGGCAGGTTCCTGTAGGCCAGGAAGTACTGGATGTGCGCCATCTCGTGATGTGCCGTCACCAGATCCTTCATGTCAACGTGGGTACACATTTTGATCCTGAAATATGTGAAAAGTTTTTTTACAACTACTGAGGATAATGTTATCAGGAGATTTAATAGGTAGGTATTACTAAGGGAAGACAGCATGCACGTAGTGGTCATGATCTGCTGTTCACCGCGTGGATGTAGGAGACTACGTTGTTTCCCTTGGACGTGCCAAAGCCGCACCACAACGCACTGGCGCGTTCCACCGGAGATCCAGAAGCACAACCAACGGCTGCTTTTTAGTCGGTAAGAGTCCGGTATACCCCTCTACTTCCCCAGATGGAGGGGTATCATGAGGATCTGTGACACTGATACCCGTCACTGGTCTGGAGTATTTGAACAGACAACTGTTGGTCTAGTGGTGGCAAGCGTGACTGCTGATTGTGAGGTCCTGGAGTCAATCCCCAGGTCGGGCGAAGTGTTATTAGGTATTTCCGTGTGGAATTCCTCAGTAGCAGCCCGGAGTTTGGATTTCTGCCTGGTTGATGGCAATAGGCTCGCCCTTACATGGGACTTAAACATAACGGCGAAATGAGGGTGTAACTATACACCTCTGCCTAACCCTTCGGGAAATATAGGCGTGATGTTATGTAAGTCATCAATAAGAGGCAGACTGTTCTACGTGCAATCACTAGCACGTGTTATTGGTTGAATTGGGAAAGGTAGATATAGAACGCTCTCCCTATAGTCCAGTGGTTCTTGACTGGTGGTCCCTGGAAGCACCGTAGTGGTCCGCGAAACCAACCGAAAAAAAAAACTGTTGGCTTTGAACGATTGCGTATGCGTGTATTATTTATAACTAGCGACCCGCTCCGGCTTCGCACGGGTGCAATGCAGATATTAATGTGGGGCATATAAACCTTCCTCTTGAATCATTCTATCTATTGCTGAAAACCGCATTAAAATCCGTTGCGTAGTTTAAAAGATCTAAGCGTACAGGCAGCGGGAGTGACTTTGTTTTATACTATGTAAAGATTGATAGCTAGAACAACCCTTTACTGTATATTACCTCCAAATAGTTTATAATGCGTGACAAGATAGAAATGTCAAATGGTACCTCATCGCTAAAAGGTTAAGAACCACTGCCCTATACAATAATAAATGATGACCAGCAAATCTTACCTATAATCATGTCTGTTACAAAAGTCCCAAGCCGATGGCTGGCAGTGTATGTGCCTGTCAGTGGGTTGCTGCAGCGCGCTCAGTGCCCAGAAGTCGGGTGGCATTGCAGACATGTTCATTGAGACGAAGAACTCTTCAGCCAGTTGGAAGACCGACAAAGGAGTGTAGCCCTGGAAATTACATAGTTAAGATATTAATGAATAACCTCTATTATGTTTGTCAGTAGTGTAAAACAAAATCTAAGGTTTTCACATTTATAATGGCTCAGGATATTTTTGAAAACAAAATAAGAAGTAAAAAATAAAGAAACTGTTTTTGCTCCACATGTGATCCACTGTACCTACGCACAGGGTGTAGGGCAAAAAGTCACGTAGGTTTTCTCAAAAAACGAACTTTTTCCTAATACTTATACGAATTAGCTTGCAATAAATTAAAGAAAAGTTTTTTTTTTATTTAAAAACGTTGCCCCTTACAAGGATTTCTCCTGTATCGTGGATGCGTTTACAGACACAAATGTTCACATGCACAAACGCCCAGACACGGAACAACTATATGTAGGCCATACAAATATTTGATCCGTGCGGGAATCGAACCCACGACCCGTAACGCAGAAACCAATCGCTCAGCCACTGCACCAAACGTGTAGTCATTTTCCTTTAGACAATGCTTTCTCCAAGCATCAAAGAAGTTACAACTTAAAATTTAAAAAAAAACCTTGAATTCCTCACCTGCTGAACCATTTCCGGAGTAACATCCACTAGAGTCTTGCCAGGGTATGGTAACGTGACTGGCACGATGCCCGACCAGCTCTGTCCCCACATGTCGCCGAGGATGTGCGCGGGGATGGGAGCTGAGCGGGAGATACGTTCAGGACCGTGGGCTTCACGGAGACGACGGCGGACGTAAGCGTGGAGGAGTTCGTACAGAGGCTTGATCTGGGGAGAAATAAAGACAGAATATGAAAATTAACAACACTGAAGTAATGAGAATACAGTTTGAATCAGTTTAAAATCAGTACTACCCTCAATAAATCTATTTAAATAAAAATGAATCGCCAAATGTGTTGCTAAGCGCAAAACTTGAGAACGGCTCGACCAATTCGGCTACTTTTTTATATATTCCTTAAGGCATAAGGAAGGTTCTTATGGAGAGAAAAAACATACAAATTGCGAGGAAAATAGTAAGAACAACACTTTTCTTTTCCCACTACAGGCTAATAACTTTTGACAGAACGAAGTCTGTCCGGGCAGCTAGTAAGGGATAAATAATGATAGCATTTTCTGGAACGAATATAGGTAGATGAAGAAGTTTATTAAAAGTTTGCTGGGCGATTTTAAATGGCTGTCATTTAAACTGGGTTTTAGTTATGATCATGATGCATTATCAGCGGAGATAACTGTGTTAGATTTTCAACACTGAGCTCTTACGAAGAAATAACCACAATTCTAACCTAACCTAGTCGAGGTGCTCAGACTATTATACATAAACATACATAATTAGCCTATTACTGTCCCACTGCTGGGCACGGGCCTTTTCTCAGCATGAGAAGGGTTTAGGCCGTAGTCCACCACGCTGGCCTGGTGCGGGTTGGCAGACTACACACCTCATCGAGAACTTTACGAAGCACTCAGGTGTGCAGGTTTCCTCACGATGTTTTCCTTCACCGTTAACGCAAGTGATAAAAAAAATCTGATCCGCACATGAATAAGAAAAGTCAGAGGTACGGGCCGGGATAGTACTCAGACCTTCCTGCATGTAAGGCAAGCATTCAACCTCTAGGCGATAGCCTGCATGCATAGCATGTCAGCAGTGATAACTGCTAAGTGCAATGACTGATAGATTGTTGCAATAAAATCTATACTAATATTATAAAGCTGAAGAGTTTGTTTGTTTGTTTGAACGCGCTAATCTCAAGAACTACTGGTTGGAATTGAAAAATTGTTGTTGTGTTGGACAGTCCATTTATCGAGGAAGGTTATAGGTTATAAAATATCACGCTACGACCAATAGGGGCGGAGCATAAATGAAAAATGTTTCAAAAACGGGGAAAATGTCCACCCGTGCGAAGCCGGGACGGGCCGCTAGTGCGTATATAAAGTATGATTTAAAATAACCCAGCCTTTGCTGTCACACAGTCGGGTAAAAAGGGAAGTAAGTTTTGTTACCTGTTCCCAAACTTCATCAACTTCTTGTCGCATGTTTGCAGTCTCGTAGGGGAACATCCAGTAAGCAGAGGCGTCCGTGAAATCTGGAAAACATAGTCACAGAGTTTAAATAGATATAAACAAAAGAACTGAGTCGGTAAGAGCGATGTGCGTTTTACATGGGCTTCTTACATTGACCTAGTTGATGGACCGTCTTGACGGTCTATAGATCCAAGTATAGCAGTATTCTGTACAGACTGTAAAACTGATGTTACTGGAGCCGATTTTGTTGTGCACAAACTAAACTTGATTTAGACTACAGCCATCTCTTTCACTCTGATAAAATAAGAAAGAGACGGTCGTAAATTAGAGCTGTCTTCAGTTGAACTAAAATTTCCATCTAAATTTAGACGACACGTCGGAACATGTCGACTAAGAACACGATAAACTTTAAGGCGCAAACTAATTTGACATCTCTAACTTAGTTCTTGTTTATCGCCGTCCTTTTCTCCCGCCGTCTGTTAGCAAAAGATAGCAATTCTTTAATTTTAGTTTAGTTGGTGAATAAGAGAATCGGCGCCACTGATGAGATAACTCAAGAAATTTCAATCTATCGAGTCCTCTGTATCAATTTCAATCTTTAATCCTTCAATTGCTGTTGAAATAACAACCAATCAATCACAGCAGTTGATATGAGATTTGATAGCTGATTAGTTCAGCCTTTTAGAACCCGGGGTTAGCCTCTGCCATACCACCGTGCACTCGGTCGTAACGTAGCGCCGTATAATATCATCGGAGCAGCGCGTAGCTAAACCCCGTTAGGTCGTTCAAACATGAAAGGCGTTCGCTCACATCATCAAAAGTGTTATTCGGGCTTTCCGTGTGGAACTCTTCAGTAGCAGCCCGGAGTTTGGATTTGTGCCCGGTTGATGGCAATAGGCTCGCCCCCTATTACATGGGACTTAAAGATAACGACGAAGGTGTTACTATAAACCTCTACCCAACCCTTCGGAGAATACAGGCGTGATGTTATGCATCTATACTAATCTATACTAATATTATAAAGCTGAAGAGTTTGTTTGTTTAAACGCGCTAATCTCAGGAACTACTGGTTGGAATTGAAAAAATATTTTTGTGTTGGATAGTCCATTTATCGAGGAAGGTTATAGGCTATATAACATCACGCTACGACTAATAGGAGCGGAGCATAAATGTATGAATACAATCAAACACATTTAAACCAATGAAATTGCGTTGGTAACGATGGTGGTGCCATAAGTTCCTCAGTTCCCTACCCAATTCCCAGAAACAGACCCAAGAATACTCACTATTCAATCTCGCAGCCTGATTGGTCAAGTCCACAAGCTGTTCATAAAGGTCCCTGATCCTCCTGCCAGTGTTTCTCCTCCACTCGGTCCAGATATGCTGCAGCTCGTCCCAGTCCCTGGAGTGTGACATGATGTACTGGAGCTCAGGCTGCAGATGGAGACCGCACTTGAAAGGCTCATTGTACGCGCAGATCTCAGCGGTGTTGTAGACTGCTAGCATGTCGTTTATGATCCGGTTGTACTGGAAGCAGATAGAAAATTGTTTAGGAAATTAATTCTCTATTACTTACTACAAAATCAGCTTTGGCATCTGCATTGCCCAGTAACTGGGTTTCGGAGGTCCTCCGTGTAAAATACTAGTATTCAGCCGCATGTGGTTAGGCTGGAAGCTGACCCCAACATAGTTGGGAAAAGGCAAGGCAGATATATTATCTGCTACAAAAATTGATTATGTTAAACATTTATTTTTATTTTGCACGCAGAGTTACGCAAAATGATCGGGTGGAATGGTCGTTCAATACATTTTATAAATTATACTAAATTTTACTAAGGACCGATTTTTCAATCGTCTGATAAATTTTATCTGTGGAATGATTTTTTTGTATTGACAGTATTTGTTTGGAAAATATGTCAAAATGTGGTTTTTATTCCTCAGATCAATTGTAACCTGCCGATTGAAAAATCGGCCCTAAATCTAGTAAGTATATTGTGTGTGAGTAGTCTATTAAATTCAACACACTACCATGTGTTTAAGTTAATGTCATAACCTAATGGTTATGGCAAGAAAAGGTGCTTAAATCAATTTATAATCAACCAAAAAAGATTCTTAGGAGATATCTATGGTCATAAGATTCTGTAAATACTGCTCAAAGTCAATAAATAGGTAAGCCATCTCGCATATGGTGTAGATCGACCAAAACCAGAATCTTTCGTCATAACAACTCCAGTGCTCCAAGACCAGGTTTTTAATTCATCACTAGGAGAGAAGAAGAAGACTTACTCTATCAAGTTGATCCGGTGGTAAGGCGGCAGGTCCGATGATGGACAGCAGCCTCAGCTGCCTGAATGAAGAGAAGTCTCTGAGACCTCCCTGAGGTATTTGCTGTGCAGCCTCCCATAGACCGCGCTGGAAGAGCGTGTAGCGTTGCTGAGCGTCCAACTGTAATAGAAAAAGTATTAGTTAGTTTTGCTTAAAAAAGACTGCCTTGTTGGTATAGTAGTCGCAAGCGCGACTGCTGAGCATGGGGTCCTGAGTTCGATCCCCAGATCGGGCAAAGTGATATTGGGTTTTTCCATTAGGAATTGCTCAGTAGCAGCCCGGAGTTTGGATTTTTGCCCGTTTAATGGCAATAGGCTCGCCCCCTATTACATGGTCTTAAACATAACTGGCGAAACGAGAGTGTCCTAAAACACTTCTGCCGTACCCTTCGGGAAATACATGTTATGTTATGTCCGTGGTTTCACCCGCATTCTAGGGAAACTACTTGATGTACCCGGATAAAAAGTATCCTATGTGTTAATCCAGGGCATAGTCTATCTGTGTGCCAAATCTCATCCAAATCCGTTCAGCCGTTTTTGGGTGAAAGAGTAACAAACATCCATATATCCATACATCCATCCATACATACAAACTTTGGCATTTATAGTATTAGTAAGAAAGTAAGGATAATAAGGAAGTAAGGATTAGTAGAAAGAGCTATCCTGGAAATTGTTCTACGACACAAAAAAAAGAGAAAATCCTTTGATTAACTCAGGTTGCTGAAATAGTTCTCAGCATTACTAAGTTGGAATGGTAAGCGATTGATATAAGTAGTTTGGAGAACCAATTTGAGTTCTAAGTTCTAAAATCACCAAAATCCGAAAACAAAACGATTTTTTTGGAAATCTATTGGAAGCCTGTCTTGCAGTGGGTATGATCATCTTTACGGCTGGTATGATAATGGTGTAATTTTAAAAATATAGATGACTAGCGGCCTGTCCCGGCTTCGCACGGATGGACATTTTTTAAACATTTTGGGATATAAAATATAACCTATGTTACTCAGTGATAATGTAGCTTTCAAACGGCAAAAGAATTTTTGAAATCGATCCAGACGTTTTTTTAGTTTATTCGTTACATACAAAAATACAAATCTTTCCTCTTTATAATATTAGTATAGATTAATATCTCACATTTTAATTAAAAAGGTTTAATTAGCTTCACTTCGTATGTTTGTTTGATTGTTTATATTTTTGTTTGGTTAAAATGTTGCAACAATTTTTTCAACTACTTCTGCTTAACCGATTCTCCTGAAACTTCGCACACAAATTGAATTCGCATGACAATACAACATTATAATAATTTCGACCTTCAATCCTCAAATCCTGATGCTGCAGGGGTACTGCAAGATAAAACCGTTTAACTTAAAAAAAAGGAATTATTGTATCCAAACTTCTTGGCGTTGATCGTAAATTATTGTATTGTATTGTTACCATACAAAACTGTACTAGTTATAACAAAAATAAAACCGACTTCAAATTGTCTATCTCCGAAGTTCTTCATCAGATCTTCACCAAATTTAAATGGGACCACTTCGAAAGAATACTTTTTCAAACAAAAAAGAAACATTAAAATCGGGTCACAATTAGCAAAGATAAAAAAACATTCGTTCGAATTGAGATCCTTCTCCTTTTTGGAAGTCGGTTAAAAAGAAAAGAAGCCGTAGTTAATAGTTTTAGAGTCTAATTCCCCATTTTAACAGCCCGTCAAAACATTTTGACACAGTCCATTTCTCAAACTAAAACAAATACTTAAGGTATGGTGACATGAGTGACTAATGGCGGTATTCTAAGTAGTCGTGTGAACCACTGACATCCTTTTATGGTGGATTAAAGTGAAAAATTGAGAAACAGCGCTTATGCACTGCGTACAATTCGAATCCGAGGAAACTCAGGTGCAAATCTGTGAAATAATACCATATTCACGGATCGAAAAAATAAAATGTAAACAATTGACTATTCTTAAGAGATATTTTCTGTAAAATCAATAAAAAAACCGGCCAAGTGCGAGTCGGACTCGCGCATGAAGGGTTCCGTACTATTATCTATAAAAACGGCAAAAAAGTCACGTTTGTTGTATGGGAGCCCCCTTAAATATTTATTTTATTCTGTTTTTTAGTATTTGTTGTTATAGCGGCAACAGAAATACATCATCTGTGAACATTTCAACTGTCTAACTATCACGGTTCATAAGATAAAGCCTGGTGACAGACGGACGGGCGGACGGACGGACAGCGGAGTCTTAGTAATAGGGTCCCGTTTTACCCCTTGGGTACGGAACCGTAAGAACGAAACTTACTTTAATAGTGTTTCAAATACCTATATTAACATCACACAATTTATTTTTATTAGAAATTAATTTTATGAATTGTTTTACAGAAAATATCTCTATTAAGAGTAGTCAAAAGTTGTTTACATTTTATTTGTTTGTTCCGTGAATAGAGTATAGTAGTGCACAACCATTCATACAAAATAGTACTGCTATTTTTCGGATTGTATGTTCTCGGATTCGGATCAGACGCATTGCATAAACCCTTTTACTGTCCTAGGGAGTGCTATGAGGAATAGGTGTTCAGCGGTCGGCAATAATGAAAAATGCCAAACATTAAAATAAGTGGACTGTATTTCTGTTAGCACAATCTTTATCTTCTTTACATGGTATAAAACAAAGTCGCTCCCGCTGTCTGTACGCTTAGATCTTTTAAACTACGCAACGGATTTTAATGCAGTTTTCAGCAATAGATATAATGATTCAATAGGAAGGTTTATATTATGTCCCACATTAGTATCTACATTGCATCGTCGCTAGTATATATCTATACTAATATTATAAAGAGGAAAGGTTTGTATTTTTGGATATATGTATGTAACGAATAAACTTAAAAATTACTAGACCGATTTCAAAAAATCTTTTGCCGCTAGAAAGCTGCATTATCACTGAGTAACATAAGCTACGGGCTTAAAAAGTACTCTGTGCTACGGGCGGAGCCGTGAGGACACAGCTAGTTAATAATAAAAAAGGTGTAACATCTGGGCGAATCGCACCACAGATTCATAATATACCTAACCGAACCATCGCCGAGGTCCACAGATAAAAATTTAAATTATTTATGTACGAAATTTGTACAATAGGTAACCTATAATTATTAAGAATACAATAAGTAGTTTATTTTGCTGACAATACAGATTATCGGTTTTGTTTTTTTAATTATACTTTGCCCCTCACTAGTATTTCTCCTGTACCGTGGGCGAGTTAACAAGAGCAAATTTTCACATGCACAAACGCCCAGATCCGGAACAACTGTTTGTAGGCCACACAAATATTTGATCCGTGCGTGAATCTAACCGACGACCCGTAGCGCAGAATCCAATCGCTCAGCCACTACACCAAACGTATCAAATAAATGGGTATAATAGTGTACAATGCCATAATCTGCCTGGATGAGACATGAAAAATCTTATAATGTAGGTAATGTTAAAATTAACCCTGGAATAGCCACTCAAGTTGGAGAGTTCACGGTATGTTTTTAAATACTCACACCTCCATCAGCAATCTTTATTTTATTCCGCCTAGCCTTTTTCTCACCTATATTGGGGTCAGCTTCTAGTCTAACCAGATGCAGCTGAATACCAGTACTTTACACGGAGCGACTGCCATCAGATTTCCGCAACTCAGTTACTGGGCAATGCCGATATCCTAAGGTTAGACCGGTTGTCAGACTTTCGGGGTTCTGATTTCCCGTTACGACTGTCATAAGTATTCGTATGATACCCGGGACCGACTGTTTAACGTGCTCTCTGAGGCATGTAGGGGTCTCGATGTCTAACGAACGGTCCCCGTTCCACAGACTGACCGCGGTAAGATATGATCCGCGTCTTCGATCAATAATACAACTAGATGCCCAGTCTCATACAAAAACAACGCTAAATAGTGGCACTCGACAGTACTAGATACATAAGATGTATACGTTTTTAATGCCATCCAGAAAATAAACCAGACCATACATTAAATGTTCATGTAGAAAGATGTCGTAATAGTTCGGTCAAAAAACATCAATGTACAGCGTCGTTGGCGTGTTACTCGCGGCAAGCAAATAAGACGACAAAAGTATTTGTGCTCTTATTTTTCGGGCCGTTTTTGAAGCGCTTATCGGGAATCTAGTACATTATTGATCGAAGATCCGTGCGGTTACTAGCCATGAGCCCCTCCCGCTATGCTCACGATATGTTTTTTTTTTAATTACTCACACCTCCTTTAGCAATTTTGCAACCAACTTTAATTCTAAAGGTAATTACGAACAATGACGTCATTGCGCTGACGGACAGCAAGAAAACAATGATGAATTACACTCTATTTTTTACGGCAATTACGTTGGTGACTCAGTGGATATAGCGTGATGATTGTATGAATCATTTAACGTAGCTATCATTATAATTGACGGTTATTGTTGTAGGGACATTATCACACATGCAATGTTATCAATTTCCATGAAAACCTTTAGAAAAAGTGGCGAAGTTTTGCTAACGATTAAATGAATCGATACAATGTAAGTGGTTGATATTAGTGTAATTACTGTCACTCTGTTGTGCACGGGTTTCTTCTCAGAATGAGAAGGGTTAAGGCTTCAGTGCACCACTCTAGCCTGACCTAGCACGTGTAAATGTAATGTTTATGCGAGTGAATTTTGAGTTCAAAATACTCCTTTCGCACGATACAATTTAATGAAATTAAAAAGTTTATTCATATCTATGTATGATACAAATTGTGCATAAAAATTGTGCATTTCGCAAAAGAAATACCAAAATTTAGTAATATCAGTTGTCCCATGGGACTAGTGGGACATAATCATCCCACTTGTCCCATCATGGGACTGGGTCAATGGGACTTGTGGGACGGACAGACAAATTGTGCATGTCGCAAAAAATAGACCAAAATATTATGGGACAGTTGTATTTTCGATTCAAAATTCGCCTACATTAGCGATTCGTTTACGATACTACACGTCAAACGTTCGTGCTATGCGTAGTGGTGCCGGTTAGCAGACTACACACAATCGAGAACTTTCTGGAGCCCTCTTAGACGTGCTTCTTTCCTCATGATATTTTGCTTCACCGTTAACGCAAGTGATAAACAATATTCTGCGGTGCGGTGCAGCGCTAGTTCGACTCGCGACCTCGCCGCGTGATCAGCTCATGATTAAGGGCTCCGTTTGGGTCCGAAACTAGTCGGGCAATCCTGAAAATGCACGTGAGTAAACCATAACTAATCATAAATATTCTGAAGCGCACGTGAAATCTAAAAGCCATGAACTGTTAGACTGCCTTTTTGATTGACATAAGCTTTTAAGGTACATGGAGAAAATTGTCAACAGCAGTACGCTTCTTCAGTCCTCGCAACAAGCTAGCTTTGCATCCGTCTGAATGAGGACTAAAATAAGTAGGAAGGTAAACGCAGCCATATTGTAATCCGATTGATTGAAATTCTGTCAAAATGCGCGTGCGAATGTGCAGTCGACACACAAATGCAAACCTAATGTTTCTTAAAGCGTATGTGAGATTTTTCGTGGCTTCGTACTATCTCGACCAGATCAGTAACTTTGTGTGGGAAGATGTTTTTTTTAATTTTCAAAAGTAATGGAACATACGTTGTTTGTTACTATAAATACTTAATAATTTCCGAAAGTTTTTTTACCATCTGAAAAAACATGTATAATTAATAAAATGTATTAATTCTCGTAACTTTGAAAAATCAAACAAAAACTGCTTGGGAAAATTTGAAAAAATGGTTCTCGATTCTTGACGCTTCGAGCCTTTGATAACTCGTGGTCACGGCTCAAAATATGTACTCAGGTCAACGTTTCGTATGATTCATGAAGATAATTATCTTAAAACCCGGATGAACAGCAATTAAAGACGCTAATTTTGCGCAATAATCGTGTAATTAAAAACCACAGATTAGAATTTATTCACACTTTTTTTCATCTGGACGGACCATGTCAGCGATTGAATACATGTATCTGCATCCTTTAAAAAAAACATTATACCTATACCGAATGACAGATGACAGATTAAACATAAATACAGAATGAAGACCGAATACGAGTTACCGAATAATTGGTAGACTAGCAACAGTCCGCGACAGGTCGACATGGTAACTTTCTATTCATTTTCAATACACAACTACAAGCAACAACGTGAGCGAGATCGAAATCGATAAAGGCGGTTGATGTAGCTCGTGCAGCGCTAAGACTAAGATGGCGCGGGCGCTGTGGGGGTATGCGGGGCGTCCCCGGGGTCCACGACTCACCTCATACCCGATTGCCATGTCGACCTGTCGATAGACCGAGGACATCGCCAAAGCAGACAGACGAAGACTGAGAAGAACGCGGAGAAGCGAACAAAGGATAATATAAAATATTATTATGGTGTGATCATGAGAATTCCTGCATCTAGTAGTGGGTGGATACAGACTGAAGAAAATAATTGCATAATTATAATACAATCTCTGAACTGCCTCGTTGGTCTAGTGGTGGCAAGCGCGACTGCTGCTCGTGAGGTCTTGGGTTCGATCCCCAGTTCAGGCAATGGGTTATTAAGTTCTCCATTAGAAATTTCTCAGCAGCAGCCCGAAGTCTGATTTTGTGCCAGGTTGATAGCAATAGTATCGCCCCCTATTGTATGGGACTTGAGCATAACGGCGAAATGAAGGTATTACTATACATCTCTGCCCAACCCTTCGGAGAATACAGTTTGAATACGGTTTGAAGACTACCACACCTCTGACTTTTCGAGTACATGTGTGGATCAGAACTTAATTATCACTTGCCTTGACAGTGAAGGAAAAACACCGTGAGGAAACCTGCACACCTGAGAGGGCTCCATAAAGTTGTCGATGGTGAGCGTAGTCCGCCAAACTGCAGCAGGCCACCGTGGTGGACTTAGGCCTTGTTATTCTGAGAAAAGGCTCGTACCCAGGGTAGTAATCAGCTGATTGTGATAATGATCTCTGTCACCTCTTAAAATAACTAGGGCAATGTTAGACGACTTAAGTGACCCCAAGTTCAAGACCTTACCGAAAATTTCGCAAATTTGCGTGCTCTTAATACTGTTCTACTACGACCTTGTCCGCAACGAATTACGGCGAACAAGTGTCATAAGTCCCTTAACAAAACAACTCATTAGCCAACCTTGATTTACTTGGAGATCTAATCTTCACTCTAGACTCAAGTTCAAGTTGATTGGTATCTTACTTGTAATAAGCAATTATTCGGTGTTTTAATCATTTCTTTAAATAGTCAATGGGAATAGCGTAGATTCGAATATTTCGTAATTACAATCGATTCTCATATACCCGGTTCTTATAAATAAAAACGAATCGTTTTGCTTACCAATACTAGCATTTTTAACCGACTTCCAAAAAAGAAGGAGGTTCTCAATTCGACTGCTTTTTTTTGTATGTTTGTTCCGCGATATCTTTGCTAATTGTGAACCGATTTTAATGATTATTTTTTTTGATTGAAAGAGTATTCTTTCGAAGTGGTCCCATTTAAATTTGGTGAAGATCTGATGAAGAACTTCGGAGAACAACAATTTGAAGTCGGTTTTATTTTGAAAATAAAACTTTAGGTAGCAAAAATTTTGAATAAACATAAATTCCTAATTTTCGGTCCTACTTTTATAATTCACACGCTGCTTAGTGAATGAAAGAGGCAGGCTATTGTCTTATGGTAAATGGAAAGTCAAGAATATTCTGATACTACGTCTTTTGATCCCAAACAACCGAAACATTGACAAAAACATGTTAATTTTAGATTTAATTGAGGCTACAAGATCATAGCAATAAATAATTAGTGTTGCAAGAGACTTTAGTCTTAAGTCCTTAGACAATTAAGGCCAGACTCATTTTTAGGACTCGACTCAATAAATCAGACTTGAGGTTTTAGGCTTATAGTCTTAAAGAACTCAGACATCTCGTCGAAGCCTATTGCCGCGATTGAGTAAAAAAAACTGTTTATACATTTTAAACTTTAATGATTCAGACCAAAGTTTACCTCGAGTCTATGTCGCGAGACTTGAAAAGACTCAAGTATTATAGTATCTCAGGGCAAACAAAACTAACTTGTATTACATCAATAACTTTAATTTGTTATTAAGAATACCTACATTACTTGCTGTCGCCGTGCAGAGAGCAACCGACGACCACCCGCACAGTAATATAATAAAAAATAAATTATCATCTATCGACAATGTCAAAATATTACCCGTCAAATAATAATGAATTGCTAACAAAATAAGTTAGGAATAATCTACCGACATTGTCAAAATATTATCCGTCAAATATTAATTGGTGACATAAGTAAGATTCAGGGTTAAAAGACTTATTTTAGTGACGACTTGTTAAAGCCGCGCCGAGTCTCCAAATTACGACTTAGATAGAAGACTCAAGTCTTTTGCAAAACTACTCGCAGTATGTTCACTTATTTTTAGTTGAAAAAAAGACGTTTCTGGTACCCATCCATTTTGCATTAACACTGAAAACTAAACAGATATGGAAAACATGCTTTTTTGAAGTCGGCTAATAGTAACGTTTACAATTTTATTTTATTAGACGCTGAACACTTCGCTACTACACTACACAATATTGACATAATAAGACAACGAGACGATATGAATTTGCATTTGTTTTTGAAATGCAGGCATGAGAATGACGAGTAGTTTTAACCACCCATCAGAATAGATGGGTTGGTGGTTCAACGATACAAAGAAACAAATGGCCATGGTGTAGGTACCTACAGAAGCGATAAAGCTTGAACTTGACTCCAATTCTACGAGAAATCTGGACAATTCAAACAAACTACTCATTACCCTCTACCTACAACAAATTCAGTTTCTCACGGTAAGAAACTGGTTTTGAACTTGAGACTATATTTATGCGTTAATTATTCATTTATATTATCGCACATTTTGCCTTGTCACGATGTTAACTTAATTGTTTTAATGTAGGTATAATAATACTAGGTGTAAAAATAGCCTTAACGAAGCCGAAGTCTACGCATACTATACATCAAACTAAGTAACATACAGCAAAAATTATTGCTGGGAAACAACTTTTATTTTTTGGTATTACAACTTTTAGTTGTAGCGCGCAATGTAAGCGCACGCGCAGCAGGCTGTGCCTACATTTCGAAAATGTTGATAATGTTTGTATAGAATAATGTTTAGTAATAACATTTAAACTTAGTTTCCGTGAAAAACTTTCAAAATTACGGTGAATTTGACCTTCAATATCTCCGTAACCAGTCGGTTCCCAGGTATGGCCCAATACCAAAAAATCTTCGTAATGATGGGAAGAATACGTGGCTCTCGGCTTTTGTAAGGGTATTTTTACACCCGTTATAGAGTACATTCTGTATCTGCACAGAGTAATGGGAAAACTGTATACCCATTCATTTGACTGTCAGCTGTTCTTTGGTCTGTGATGGGAAAAGTTACTCTATCTCTCATATTACCCAGAAAAGTACCATCACTAATGTTTGTCCAACAGTGAATTGCAACAATGCAGCAGCAAGGTGGAATCACATGTTCTTAGCAACATACACATACATAACATCGTGAGGTCCTAGGATCAATCCCCAGGTCGGGCAAAATATTAATGGGTCTTTCCGTGTGGAATTCCTCAGTAGCAGCCCGGAGTTTGGATTCGTGCCCGGTTGATGGCAATAGGCTCGCCTCCTATTACATGGGACTTAAACATAACGGCGACATGAGGGTGTTACTATACACCTCTGCACAACCCTTCGGGGAATACAGGCGTGATGTTATGTTATCTATTTTATGCAAATAAAAATTATTATTATTATTATCTCTATCCGTAGGGCGTCTATAGGTAGAGATTTATTTTGATAAAAGGATAATGAAGTAAATAGCGTTCTTCTGGGCGCTAATAATAATAACAGTCTTCGATTGTTAGTATACAATGCCTGCATTCTTTCCAGACCAATAACTATAGCGTTCTATTAAAAGGCTTGTTTGCAGCCATATCTGAGGAAGATGACGTCAACATGATTGGCAAAAGGAACGCAAATCTTAAATCGGAGAAATGGATCTCTGGCAAACCTACTTTTTTTTATTAATTCGTAAAAGCTGGTCTCCAAACACATACGAGGCTATTATCGCCATTAACGATGATAGCTCGTCCCCGTAGAGCGAAAAGACACTAAGTCGAAAAATCGTGCTTCGTGATAATGAGACTTACATAAGTGGACTTTAACTGTCCTTATCTCAAAACGCGATTGTTCGACTTAATGACTTTTCGCTCTGCGGGGACGACTGTACCATTAGAATCTGCCCAACTATATGGGAGCATTAAATAATAACAAAATATAACATAACATAACATCATCCAAACACAGTTTGGATTTGTGCCTACATACATACATACATAAACTCACGCCTTTTTCCCATGGGGGTAGGCAGAAACTATAGAACGCCACATGCTACGACTCTTACATACCCCTTTCGCTTCATCCACATTCATACATCTTGTCATACACGCACGCCGGTTGAGAGTACTACGCACCTGACCTTTGTGAAGAACATCACCAATAACATCGATGTATGTCCTTCTAGGACGTCCTCTACCGGCGTTCCCATTAACATCCGCCTTATAAATTTCTTTTGTTAATCGCCGTTCACTCATTCTCTCAACATGGCCAAACCACCTAAGCATACTCCTTTCAATTTTGTCAATTTGTGCCTAGTTGATGGCAATAGGCTCGCCCCCTATTACATGGGACTTAAACATAACGGCGAAATGAGAGTGTTACTATACATCTCTGCCTAACCCTTTGGGGAATACAGGCGTGATGTTATCTTATAAAGTATTGAGTATTAAGCGTTACCATTATGAACATCATTTCCGTTCACAATTTTCCTTAAAACGAAAATCACCAGAAGTCATCGTCACGTTTTGATTGCGAAACACCACAGTATGGGAATGTCCTCTATCATTGACAATGGACACACGTTAACTCGTGTGAGAATTAATAGGCGTCTCATTATTCTGTGACGGCATTGAAGTGGCTACCGTAAGGTCTCAGCTTTATCTTTAGTTGGCGAGCTTCATCGCGTCTTGTTTCATTTGCTGTTTTATAATGAGGATAGTAAATTAAGGTGTTTGTGGCCAATTAATAACCGCGCGGATCATGATTTGCAAGGTTAAGCTGCGCTTGCTGCGGTCAGTCCGTTGATGGGTGACCATTCGTTATACATCGGGACATGGGCGTAGCCATGATTGTGTCCAGGGTGAGGCAAAATCAGGGGAAGTGCATAGTGGGATTATTGGGCAATTTTGCCTCATAACCTTATTTTTGAGGAGTATTCCCAAGGAGGGTTGATTTCAGGCAGGCGGCCGGTCATAAAACAATAAGCCAAAACCTCTAACAACATGGATTTATGAAATACATGTTGTGCCGACCCCACCTAGTGTGGGATAAGGGCAGGAAGAAGAAGAAGAAGAACCTTATTTTTGAGGCCCAAATAATTACCTATAAACGGAGTCGGGCATTGTTCTGCCTATTTAGGGTAATTGTTCTGTGGACATGGGTGGCGAGTTGACCATTTACTTATTCTTTTCTGTGCAAGCGCCCCATCTGCCCCACCATAATAACGCCTATGCATCGAGACACCGTCGGACCCGGATGTCATACGTATACTTATGTAGTCGTTACGACTAGTCAGAAGCCCGAAAGTCTGACAACCGGTCTAACCTTAAAATATCGGCATTGGCCAGTAACCGGCTTGCGGAGGTCTGATGGCAGTCAGAATGGGGATAATAAATGCGTTGCAGCTAAATAAAGTTCGTTCTGTCTAGCCTTTTCCCAACTATGTAGGTCAGCTACCAGTCTAACCAGATACGGCTGAATACCAGCATTTTACAAAGTATGATTGCCTTCAGACTTTCAAGCTTCCGACTATCCGTAACGACTGTCATAGGTTCGTATGACACTCAGGATTGATGGTTTAACGTGCTTTCTGAGGCATGGAGCAAATGTAGTTGTTTGTAGACTTAAAATAAAATGGCTTCTTCTAAGACCGCTTCTGTGAATGATCACTACATTGCCATAAACACCACGCTGAGCTAAAAGACTGCTTATCTTGTCAGAGTAGATAAACTGTTAAACTGTCGGTCCCGGGTGTCATACGAATACGTAGGACAGTCGTTACGGGTAGTCAGAAGCCCTAAATTTTGACAACTGGTCTAACCTTAGGATATCGGCATTGCCCAGTAACTGGGTTGCGGAGGTCTGATGGCAGTCGCTCCGTGTAAAATACTGGTATTCAGCTGCATCTGGTTAGACTGGAAGCTGACCTCAAAACGTAGTTGGGAAAAAAGGCTAGGAGGAACATCTTGTCAGAGTAGATACTATCCGTATTCTTGAAATAATCCTTTATTTCAGAAATAATAATCATTCTTTTCAAAAGTCAACAGTTCTTTATTGTTTCAAGACTGTTTCATAGAAATTACAAGCCAAGAAAGAAGAGAGATTTCAATCATTTGAATACAAAGTTCATAATATCTCTATCCCTAGATAAAGCAAGCAACATTTGGCGAAGTGCTACTGTTGTGCTGGTCAAATCTTCTTGACTTCTACACTCAAGTAATCCCATCAGGATAGCCCATTTAGATTCATACAAACACTTCATTAATCTTGAAACAAGGTAATCAAAGTACCAAAACAAATTATTTTTCAAAGAAGTCACCATATCCGTCATAATCACTTGGACTAGGTACTAAAGAAGCTAACAAAAGCTAAGAGACCAAAGCTAACAAAAAACTCATTCATGCCGAAAGTAGTTCAAGTTTACAAACAAATGTACTATCGCGCACAACACTGTTTGAATATTTGGCACAATACTATGCAATCCATTTGCACTTTACCGCAAAATTAGATTTACACTTGTTAAACTTAATGCCAAGCGATTTTGGAGTTTAAATCTAGGTACATAAGGTTTTGATAGGATGGTTTGGTGTGTTATGTTTAAGTGGTCGTGAAGATTCTAAGGTCAGGATCGTCTTTTGTCATCAATTAGCGATCTACGTGTGTGGGTTGTGTGAAAAGGTTGTACTGTTAAGTAGAAAGGTTATATATTTGAATAGTATATATGTATAGTACTTACAAATGAGTGCAAACATGAAATATTTACTTACAGATTTGAAATAATTTATAGAATTCCCGATAAAATAGTAATTAGGCTTTTAAACAAAGTTATATGAAGTTGTTTCTGAACTGATTGTGGTCTAGACATGTATGTGTTGGGAGCGATAAGGTAGACATAATCATAATGTTTACGTTATTATTTATCTAAGAAAATACTTTTAACTTTTACATGTATTTTGTTTTTTTTTCTATTCGACTGCTTATACTCGTAGATGGTCTTACGGACCGTTTTTTCGTAACCGGGTATGTATTGGTGAGACCTGAAGGGTATCCAACCAAAACTTTTACATGTAACATTTTATCAGTGTTTACAGTTTTCAGGGAAGAAGAACTCTTGTAGACGACGAGACGAGTCCATATCATCGGATGTACCTACTCACGTTCAAATTTCGGAGAAGACCTAGGGTCGTACTACAAAAGTTTAGACAATTTTTAAACCGCGTCTAACGTTTAAACTCAAACATAAAATAAACAATTATTGTTAAACACGATTTTGTGGTGAGACACTAGTGTCTAATCATAATTAAATGAATATTTAATTACAAATATAAATATCTGTTATCATCTGTACATTGTTCAATAGCCCGCAACAACGCAGTCGTGGTTACACAAAACGCGAATTGAAAAAAAAAACGAGCATTGTGACGTCAGTTCTGTCGACCCTGAATTCTGCTGATTCCAAGCCAAGGTGAAGGAAGATAGTTATCAAATTCTTTTGGAAATATGTAATTTGTCATAATTTCTATATTTTTGCGAATTTAAGTATCTACACTCCGGAGCAATGAATCTGGTTCACCAACATAAACAAAACAATGTTGAACAATGTTTAATAATGTTTTCCGAGATATTTTTTTTTTTAAACACGTTGCCCCACACTAGGATTTCTCCTGTATTGTGGGTGCGTTTACAGACACAAATCTTCACACACACAAACGCCCAGACCCGGAACAACTATCTGTAGGCCATACAAATATTTGTTCCGTGTGGGAATCGAACCCACGACCCGTAGCGCAGAAGCCAATCGCTCAGCCACTACACCAAACGTGTCGTCAAGTATATTAAAGTTTATGTTGATGACCCGGATTCATTGTTCCCGAGTGTATAAGGCAAGGATACACAGAGAAAAAACCCAGCACGTATGGTAGTAGGATCTTCACAGTCCGACTGGTTAGCTACCACCCTCACATTAAAGTCAGGCAGTTTACTGTGTTCCCTCGTGATTTTGTGAGAGCCAGAGGGGTATAGAAGAGACCCTTTATATCTTTTGCTACATGGATTCGTGTGTTAGACCCTGTCTGCGCTTACCATTAGATACGACTAGGGTCAAACGCGACAACTTAAAGATAAAAAGTTAAACGATGTTGTTGCAATTAGTGAGCGCTTGGGTGTGACTTTTATTACATTGACATAAGGTTGAAATTACAACAATAAAGGCGCGCTCGTGGAATGTAACAACTAACAACTTACTATAGCTTACGTGATTCTAAGGATGTGTATATTTATGTGTACCTCCTTAATAGTAGATAGTGTTAAGTAATAATAACATGTCTTGATCATAAAAAAAAACTTTTAGTGAAGTGTTGATTTAATAAGTAGATTATTACAACAGTTATAATGGCAGAGCAGACGTACATTTTTGTTAAATAAGAGAGAGAGAGAGAGTGAAAGTTGCCATACGTATAAAAATAATTCTAAAACAAAACATTGCCACTTTAAAGCAAAATGTTTGCAATACTGAATTAAATGTTTAATCATAAATAAACATAACATCACGCCTGTATTCCCCGAAGGGTTGGCAGAGGTTTATAGTAACACCCTCATTTCGACGCTATGTTTAAGTCCCATGTAATAGGGGGCGATTCTATTGCCATCAACCGGGCACAAATCCAAACTCCGGGCTGTTACTGAGGAATTCTACACGGGAAAACCCAATAACACTTTGCCCGACCTGGAGATTGAACTCAGGACCTCACGATCAGCAGTCGTAACTATATAATATTATGTTGTTTTATGAATAACACAATCTTATGAATGAAAAATCTCCGATAATAGTGTTAATAAGTTAAACAATTTAACATAGTATTGTAAAATCGATGTGTCACTACTATTCGCTTTTCGCTAATTAAATCCGACCTTAAGCAATGGCATAGTTTAGGTTATTACTAACACCTTTTAGTACAAGGTTGGCATTTAAGAAGCAACTTCCACTTGCTTCATTCTTTCATTCACTTGCCTCAAACTGGAGTCCAGGCTACGAAAACTTAAAAATTTGACCTTGAATATTTAGTTGGCGGTTAGCTAGAGGAGGGACACGTGGCTCGTTAACAACCGCGCGGATGATATTATTTGCAAGGGTAAGCTGAGACCCCTCCGTGCCTCGGAGAGCACGTTAAACCCTCGGTGCCGGATGTCATACGAATACCTATAACACTCGTTACGGGTAGTCACAAGCCTGAAAGTTTGACAACCGGTCTAACCTTAGGATATCGGCATTGCCCAGTAACTGGGATGCGGAGGTCTGATGGCAGTCTCTCCGTGTAAAATAATGGTATTCAGCCGAATCTGGTTAGCCTGCAAGCTGACGCCAACATAGTTGGGAAAAGGTTAGGCAGAACACAACTAGTATGATCTCTTGAAAACGATACCTAGTTAGGTGCTGCTGAAACTATTTTATTCGAGTGCTACGCCCACTGCCATCGTGGTAAAGAACTATTAAATTATATAGAAACCCCAGTCACCTCTACATAAATTTAATAGGAGCGCGATCCTGCAGCGGAATGGGAACTCTCTCGCCTAAAACTAAAGCTCAATTTCACATGCGAGGAGCTCATTTTGGTCTACGTATTTGACGCATTGTGAGGTTCTTTACGTAGTGCTATTTTGTTATTCCGTGCCTACTCCAAGGTACAAGTTTGATAAGGCAGTGTTTTGCATTTCTATTATTCAAGTTAATAATTTTGACACAGATTAATATTCTTCCTCTGTCGTGTTTGCATGAACTATATGAGAATATATATATAAGGCTATAAGGCTCCTGCCTTGGTGAAAAGTTACCCAGTCAGCAAGGTTGGTCGCAAGGCTGATTGCCCAGGGAGTGCTGGTCGTTGGCCTGCGGGCGGCGGGTTAGGGGACCCGCCACCCGACCAGTAACAGGCCCGAGAGGGCGGCGCGCAGTGTTCCGCTTCTCAGGAGGATGTGGAGCAAGGCCCCACAGAGGAGAGGTCCGCCGAAGGTCGACGGACCGGGACCTGTCGGGGTTGCGGTGCATGCTTTTGCGAATCCCGTGACCCCGGCCAAACGGTCAGGAGGAGGAACACCGTTGGTTTTTAGCCGGTAAGAGTCCGGCAGACCCCCTCGCCTTCCCCGGGCGTGGGACATCCATGAGGATATTGCAAAGATAAAAAAAACAAAGGGTATGCTGGACGTACTTAAGTATCGTCACTCGTGGATGACCGTTTCATGCACCCCAGATTAATATTTATTTATTTATTTAACATGTTAAGTCCATGTTCAGATGTTTTTCTTCATGGCATTGAAAAACCTTTCAGTCAACGAATATCTACGTGCTTGTAGACACATCACGTAAAAACGTAATTCAATTTTTTTTACATCCATTTTCTATTGTGAATAAATTGAATATTTTTTACACGAAAAATTTCAAGGTGCCACTGAAAATCTTATAAGTAGATCACCTTATTTGTATAATTCGTAAAATTATTGAATTCTATTGTTATTTTTTGTCGACTTTTCAAAGGATGGTCATTGACTGACAGAATCGGGGTAAATTATGAAAAAAAGAATGAATTAACCTACATATTTTCGTTAGAATTACTTTTAGGCGATTTGCACCGCATTCACACTGTACCGCATCACGCAGCGTAGCGCGTGAGTGCGTGTTCTTACGTTGTTTGCAAGTATCTGTGTTTGTTTAGAAAACGCGTAGTGCAGCACACAGAAAACGCATTCACGCGCAGTATTGTGGCTCCGTCGCCACGCACCCCGCAGCGTAGCGCGGAGCAGTGCGTGTTTCGCCTTAGGGCCAAACCACATCTGACGGAAGATACGTCGCCGATATTCCGCCGGTACACATAATTCCATACAAACATTTCATACCCTACATTTGACCGAAGATGCGTTACTAAAATTCCTCGAGTAAATTACGCGAAGGAAGTTCGGCGACGTATCTTCCGTCAGCTGTGGCTTGGCCCTATTTTTGCAGTAATTATGATTATGAACCCTTTTTTTTGTTTTCTCGTTGGAAAATCCTCATGGATGTGGAGGCGGGGGAGGCGATGAGATCTGCCGGACTCTTACCGGCTAAAAACCAACGGTGTTCCTTCTCCTGACCGTACGGCCGGGGTCGCGGAATTCGCAAAAGCATGCACCGCAACCCCGGCAGGTCCCGGTCCGCCAACCCATGGCAGGCCTCTCCACTGTGGGGCCTTGTCCCACGTGCTCCTGAGAAGCGCGCACGGAACACGGCGCGCCGCCTTCTCAGGCCTGTTACTGGTCGGGTGGCGAGTCCCCAAACCCGCTGCCCGCAGGCCACACACTAGGGTGGCTGGAGGTCATCGCGTACGCGCGCCCTCCGGCGCCCGGTGCGTCTGGCGCGGGAAGGGAGAAGAGGACACCGCTCCCTCTCCCTCTCCGCTTCCTCTTTGGTCGCCATCACCCCCTCACAAAAATGACTATGGACCCTGACCTACGTTGGTCATACTTCATCGTTGGTTTATCACACAGGAAACAAAGTTAACACCACTTGTCACTTGAATCCCATTCGAAACCACCTCACAAGTGTCATCAAACGCAATTATTATGGTCACAAAGCCATTACAAACACATAAGCTTTTCCTCTAACTATATATGTAGGTATATTATAATGACTGAGACACAATAAGAAGCCTTGGAGTAATGAATTATCTCATTGTTCTGTTATCCCTTTTAGGTCAAGATACGTTTATAGGTTACAGAATAGCAGATATTTTGTGATGTCCAACCTTAAGAGGTTGTAAATTTTAGGTGCGATATGCAATGGCAGATATTTAACCTTACAGGGTCCATTCCTTGCAATTCGCAACACACGGTACCTTGTAACGCACACTTAACTTTCCAAGAATTAAAACAAAATATTTTTAGGGTAAAATCTGGTAAAATATATCGCAATCAGTTTATGCAAACACTTGTGCTGAGGTTTTCCCAAACGGTATTGTCGGTACTATATGACACTGCGTGGTATACCGTTTTGCCGTCTTAACATAACATGTTTACTACTGCAAATTCTAATTGTTGTGACTATTGTGTGAAATTTTATTATTCAAGAACTAACTACAGGCTGAAAACGAAATCATGTAATTCCTTCATACCTCGTGATGTACTGCTGACATAGATTAAACCTGCACGGGATACATTTGGATTCAATGAAAAAGAAATTACAAGTAGTAAACATCTGTTCTTATCGTGAGGAATTTTAGCGCCCCGAGCAAATGGCGCGGCTATCGGTGGCCGTGCGGTCATTTAACTCGAGGCGCTAAAATGCCTCATGTTAAGAACAGATGTTTACATTTTGTAGAAAAAATATATTGAATCCAAGAGTATCCCGTTCAGGTTTAATCTATGTCAGCAGTACATCACGCGGTTTGAAGAAATTACATGATTTCGTTTATACTCTGTATACTTATACGTATGCTTACGTCTGATAATGAAGAACAATTCACAATCAAATGCAGAACTTTGGGACCATTTCCACCATTTTCTCTATGCCTCCAACATTCTTAAATAGGAATAGATAAACTAACGAATATCAATTAATTGTGACCAGATAATAATATTGCAACTGCTAATAATAATTACTAGGTATCATTTGCACGTCTTCGTGATTGCTGGTGCCATTTATATAATGTTGCGATTGACAATAAAAATAATGATTATGGGCCAGGAAATTGTTGACAGATAATTGGTATGCTCATACAAAATAATCAGGAGATGATAGTTATACCATTTATTGAAATAATTGAAGATTGGTTTCGAGTTACCAAAGGGAGTAGAACCTGTGTGGCATAGATGCCATTTTTTTTTAATTTGCGTCCCACGTTGAAACTGGTGTATATGGGTAGAGGACACTTAAACAAACAAAAAATGTCAGAAATATGGTGCTCTAAAGTGTTACGTTGCCGAAATATTTGGAGGTAAAGATGAGCAAAGTGCGCTATAACTTTGAAAAAACTCAGAATGGCGGCCATGGCTATGTCAGCTTCCATAGAAATTGTTTGAATCCCTGGAATGTGCTGTGTTGTTTTCAGGGTCTGCTCTGTAAGTTGATGGTAAGTAGTAAATTGGAACCAGTACCAAGGGCTACTTTTATTTTGCGGTTCATCATCGTCAAGAACAGCCTATCACAATTAAATAATAAAACAAAAACTATAAAAATTCGAACAACTGAAAATGCCCAATTTTGTTACAAAATTAGGCTAATTATGCAACTCAACCGAATTATCGGCAAAAATTAGGAAATGTATTCTGGATTACATTAAAAAAAAAAACAATAAAATATACGATGGTTGTTCTGAGTCAAGTTATGTTTTGCAACAATATATTTATTTTATAATAATCACGTGATTGTTATGTAATTTTAAATAATAATCTTTTATTCATACTCATTTGTCACTACTAATCTGGCATATAATCGCCTTATAATGGAAAAAAAGGACATAAAACTTCAAAGTTATTTGTCATACTCTGTCATACTAATAAAAATGATTTTAGAACACTAATCAAAGTGACATACGAGTATTCCCAAGGAGGGTTGACGTCAGGCAGGCGGCCGGTCATAAAACAATAAGCCAAAACCTCTAACAACATGGATTTATGAAATACATGTTGTGCCGACCCCACCTAGTGTGGGATAAGGGCAGGAAGAAGAAGAAGATACGATTCCAGCTTAACATAAACTTTAACTATTTTTTTATTAATTAAGATTCTTCCATGCAGGAGCGCCTGAGTAAGATCCCGACCCGAACCTGCACACCTGAGAGGGCTCTATAAAGTTCTCGATGGTGTGCAATCTGCCAACCAGCACCAGGCCAGCGTGGTAGACTAAGACCTTAACCCTTCTCATTCTGAGAAGAGGCCAGTGCCCAACAATGCGATAATCATATTATGTTATGTAAGATTTTATCGCAGTGACTTCTGACATATAGGTCAAAATCACTTCCAGGCAAACGATTATATCGTTGTTATCTCCGAATGTTCCACTCTGTTCTATGCAAGGCATAATTCCAATACTATTTCTACATTTCATCCTGCGGATCTCCGGTGCATTTCCACAGAAAGGATGACATTTCAATCGATTGCAGAACAAATAACAGTGACCATGATTGGTGACAACATGGTTTCATTGTTCTGATACAATATGGCGGATATTACAGGCCCAAATTTAATAGGTGTTGATCATGATTCGTGACGGGTTGGTGATTTTTCTGTTAACGCTTTTATTTGGGTGTTTTTTTTATCATTTATTATTCAATAGGTGGCTGCATGTCACTTTATTGTAGAAGATTGAGGAAATCCGTATACAGCAGCTGATAATATGATGATTTTGTTTCACTGCCTCGTTGGTCTAGTGGTGGCAAGCGCGACTGCGAATCGTGAGGTCGTAGATTCGATAGCCAGGTCCGGCAAAGTGTTATTGGATTTTTCTGTATGGAATTCCTTAGTAGCAGTCCGGAATCTGGATTAGTGCCCGATTGATGGTAATATGCTCGCCCCCTATTTCATGGGACTTAAACATAACGGCAAAATGACGGTGTTACTATACACCTCTGCCCAACCCTTCGGGGATTACAGGCGTGATGTTATGTTATGTAAGACAGAAGTTTCTATACCTCCTATCAAAACTTAGCAACCTTCTTCTTCTTCCTGCCCTTATCCCACACTAGGTGGGGTCGGCACAACTTGTATTTCATAAATCCAAGTTGTTAGAGGTTTTGGCTTATTGTTTTATGATCGGCCGTCTGCCTGACATCAACCCTCCTTGGGAATACACGTTGCGCTGTCGCGCGGGTGATACAATGTGCTTGCTGATAAACTGATAAATCAAAACTTAGCAACCACAACAGAAAAAGTCGTCCAAGGTCAAAAAAACTACTGACGATAAAAATGCTGAGCATGCACGAAGCAAACACTTAGTCATCACCCCATTATGCTGATGTCGTCGATAATAAGGTCATTAATGCAAAACACGTCCACAAATAAATATATTGAAACCAGTCACGACCCACATGTACAGTCAATAGTTCCCACGGACAGGTGTTATAAGAAATGTATTAATTAGATCTTGATCGTAGAACATTTTTGTGGAAGTTGTGGTAGCGGCGTGGTTTGACAATATGCGTAGTTGTTTTAATTTTCATTTTAGACCGTGCTACCTCGCTATACATAATGGTTTTAAGATTAACTGGGTCATCATCAAATATGTATTGTAATTATATAATTATTTGTGTTATTATATGTATTTATACTTATTATTTATATGATTCCCGATTTTTAGTAGGTTACATATTTGTACGCTGCAAACTGCCCTTTATATCTTTCTTAACAATTCTTTCTATCCAATGGTTGTCTGGAAGAAATTGCTTTAAGCGATAAGACCGCCATTTGTACTGTTCCAAATTATGAGTATTCCTTCTGTTTTATTTCTTTTAGTGTGCAATAAAGTATATCTATCTATCTATCTATCATTCATCTGTTGATATAGGCTCCTCGTCCTCGTAATGATCAAATGTAAAATTCACAAACACCATAATATCACGCCTTGTATTCCCCGAAGGGTTCGGCAGAGGTGTTTTAGTCCTCGTTTCGCCAATTATGTTTAAGTCCTATGTAATAGGGGGCGAGCCTATTGCCATTAACCAGGCACAAATCCAGTTTCCAGGCTGCTACTGAAAAATTCTTAATGGAAAAACCCAATAACTCTTTGCCCGACCTGGGGATTGAACCCAGGATCCCATGCTCAGCATTCGTGCTTGCGACCACTAGACCAACAAGGCAGTATGCGTAATTACCGGAATTTTTATTTCAGACCGTGCTACCTACCTCGCAAAACATAATGGTTTTAAGATTAACTGGGTCATCATCCAACTATTCAAGCTCCTCATCAATCGAAATGGATGCATGTATTTCCATTTCTGATAGTTACGCCAGGCATTTATCTTCAGTAGCATGCTGGGTGACATCTAAGGACTTCCAAATTTTGTTGGACTAAGGTATAGGAACACAACCGCGTGATATTTTTCCTACGACTTACGAATGTGTTGATCAGAAATACGTGGAAGGATTTATGACTTCAAGTGTGTTACCACTTGAAGTCATAAATCCTTCCACGTATTTCTGATCAACACATTCTTAAATAACACCCACATCATCATAAATCATGGTATCTAGAAAACTACCCATAACGGGGAACAAAACAGCAACCACGTAATAATCTACCACAAGAGACAATACAGCACTCTCTACAAAAACTGTGAAGACACCGTAGAAACGTGGTAGATCTCACATACATTGTTCATCCATGGGAACCGCTACCCGGAAACTTTCCACCAGATAAACGCCTATGGCAATGTGTGAAATGAGAAATTCTACGTTTGTAATTGGTTTTGTAGTAATTATATTTGCCTAGAGGTCACTTGAGTCTAAAAGTATCACTTAATATCTTGGCTGAGATAAGAGAAGTATAAAAAATAAATTCATTTATGATCTGCATTTGCTTGTTGTAGGTATTGCTAGTGTGATTCCTGGCGACAAATAGGCCACGCCTTACCCGTAAGTGTCGTAAAATTCAACTAAAGGATTAATGCCAAAAGGATGGATACCTTCCTTCTCCGCAATCACTAATTTGATTGCCAAGCGTAGTGATTTTGGCAAAATAATGATTGTTAATTAAAATGTTTCATTAGTAAACCCTATTTAGAAGTGAAAATTTACGGGTCGATGTGGAGATACAACCATCAAGGCAATAAAAACTGCACAAAACTAAATAAATTGTATCTGCATAATGATTATACCGTACACAAAAATTTACTTTGATAAAAACCAAACAAAGAATGATTAAGTTAGAGGTGTATATTTAAGACGATAATTAAGAACAAAACTACATATTCCCAAGGTATTATAAAATGCTGCATGTCATTTTAATATGGTAGTAGGTACTACATTGTTTACTTAATAACAATCTCAAATAGTAGAGTCATTTGCCTGTAATCATCGTGGACGGACGACCATTTTAATATAAGTACTTATGTATGTGTTTTATTTACATACACCGGATGGACGTTAAGTATTATGTATAACTCTAACCTAAGTATGTAACACTTTAGAAAATAATAACAATTAATAACTGAGAAGAAAATTTTGAAACGGAAAACGAAAAATAATTCAAGTACTTACTTGAAGTATTTAACAATCCTAAAGAGCAATAATATCCTTTTTCTCAAAATTGAAATTTTCTGAATGTACCTATAAATATTGTAAAGGAACTAAGTTTTACTGAAAATTCCTACTGGATCATACATTTTAAGTACTTATATACTACAAACAGAATGACGTTTAGAATAAAAATACAGTATGTAACTTAGCTACATCGATAGAATCATTAAAAGAACATGTTAAGAATATAGAACGTGCCACCAACAAAAGCGAACAGGCTGTATTCGAAGCAAGCCACGATATGCTTATCAATTGAAATGAACTACATTCAATAAATAAAGAAAAACCACTTCTTTTAGCAAGAAAATGAAAACTTTGTTAGACTAGTGTCGTAAACCCATTTACGACAGAACAACTGTATTTTGTTGGAGAAATAATGAGTATTACACATAGCATAAATAAATGAAAAAGGTCAACTTGGGTAGGGCTTATCCGGCGGATGAAAAAGAATCCAGCTATGGACTAGAGCTGACTAGGTAAAAATACAAAAAACTTACCGCTGCGTGTTGAGTAGCATCATTGACATCAGTTTCAAAGTTCCACTGAGCTGCAACATTATTGGTACACTCCTTCGAAGCCTGGTCATCGGCCTGAGCCAAGAAATCTTTAACCTGTTGCAGATTTACATGCTGCAGTCTATCATCTATATTGTTACTATCAACACCCCTATTAAATTCATAAGGGTTAGCTCCAACATAATTGGGATCATTGCGAACAAAATTCGGATCATTCTTCCTGAAATTCGGATCATTATTTATGTCTATTGAATCATCCCGATTCCTGCCATCGTAAGGCCTTGAAGTCGAACTGGGGTTTCGACCATTCCCGTAGTCCAGATTTGGGTAACCATTGTTCCTTATATCAGGGTTTATACTGTAAGGGGTGGAAGATACTGGGTATACTCCAGGTGACTGGCTAGAGGATACAGGCCTTGCAGAACTGTACTGGAAGTTTCTGTTCACATCGTACTGGTTTCCAGGAGAATTTATAGACCCCTGAGTGCTAGAAAAGCCGTATCCACCGTAATTGCGCTGCGTGCTTGAAATCGGCGGCAAATCCAACTGCGGTTCAGCGGTGGAGTACGATAGAAGCACCAAAATAACTTGGAACCACATTATGGGATGTTTAGTTGAAAGATAGTTCATGTTAAGGTGGTCTGTTTGACCTAGTTGCGCGAGGTTCTTAGCAGCCAATGGTGCGTGGTGCTTGTTTGATATCGCGTTTACGACTGTCCGTCGCTGTGCTGGCTTCTAAACTCGGGTCGTGTGAATCGGCTTTGTTTGGCTATACTTCTGCGTACCTAATAGACTTGAGGTCATAATGCGTCACGTCTTACGTTATATTGTCGATGTATGGGGTTACATGGGTTTTGTAAGTTTTAACTGATAGGGGTGTAGATAAATTATGGTTCTCATTATATGCCGTGTTATTCTAAGCTGTTGTTGGTAAATGTGTCTTGGTTATCACGAACGATGGTACATACATGTACACAGGTTGTCCATATGAGAAAACAAAATAATATAGTACGTCTACGACTTTTTTTTATTAAAATTAACTTATATTTCTCCGATTTTATATTTGCGACGTCTATCTTAGTTATTCACATGCTAATTATATTAAATGGTAGTTAGGTTGTAGTTTTCCGTATAGTACCTACTGTCCGTGGATTACTCAGTGTTTCAATTATCCCACGGAAACTATATGTAGGCATTATAAATACTTCTATCGAATTGGTTGGATCTTTCAAAACAATATTTTATAACTTCGCAAATAAGTATATAAGTAGCACGACCATTTTCAATATTATTCTTTAAGTAGTTTGATATATTAACTGCCTCCTTAGTCTAGTGGTGGCAAGCGCAACTGCTGATCATGAAGTCCTGGGTTCGTTCCCCGGGTCGGGCAAAGTGTTATTGGATTTTTCTTTGTGGAATTCCACAGTAGGAGCCCGGAGTTTGGATTTGTGCCCGGTTGTTGGTAATGGGCTGGCCACCTATTACAAGGGACTTAAACATAACTGGCGAAACGAGGGGGAATACGAGGCGTGATTATTATTATTATTTTATGTTTATCAGCCTAATGGAGCCTCCAAATGCAATTCATAAAGGGTCACTGAAAAGCATTGATAAATAATTTCAATGCTATAACTTTGATTTTTGACGTGGCGTGACGATGACATGGTTCTTATTGTCAATCATTAGAATGACCGTTAAATTATAGGCATATTAAATAAATTAATAATTATGAAATAATTTAACGCATGAATTCATATAGCGATGAAGTCAATTAATTATATGAGGGGCGCATGGCTAATTAATAACCACGCGGATCATATGATTTGCAAGGTGAAGCGGTGTTTGCCGTTGTTAGTCCGTGGATGGGTGACACCATCCCAGGTGTCGTATGAATACCTATGACAGTCGTTACGGGTAGTCAGAACCCCGAAAGTATGACAAACAGTCTAACCTTAGGATATCGGCATTGTCCAGTAACTGGGTTGCGGAGGTCTGATGGTATGCGCTCCGTGTAAAATACTAGTATTCAGCCGCATCTGGTTAGACTGGAAGCTGACCCCAACATAGTTGGGAAAAGGCTTGGAAGAACGAAGAAGGAACTCGATTAATTATATCTTATTTATTTAATAAAGGAGTAGACAGAGAAGTAAGGAATATAACGGAAAGACGGTTCTATCAAAATAGTAAACTTTCATTGGAAAAAAAGATTACCAAAATGCGGGCTTTTTGACATTTTAATAACATAACATCACGCCTGTATTCCCCGAAGGGTTGGGCAGAGGCGCATAGTACCACCCTCATTTTGCCGTTATGTTTAAGTCCCATGTAATAGGGGCGAGCTTGTTGCCATCAATGAGACACAAATCGAAACTGCGGTCTGCTACTAGGTATAGAATCTCACACGGAAAAACCCAATAACTTTTCACCCGATCTGGGGATCGAACCCAGGACCTCACGGTCAGCAGTCGCGCTTGCCACCACTAGACCAACGAGGCAGTATTACATTTTAATTTTCTTTTCAATATTTTTTTATAGTTTCATTCCTAAGCCCATGTTTACACAATACCCAAAGAAGGTTATCGACACTCCTCCCAAACAGTCACCATTTTCGAAATCCAAACTAAGGCGCGTACACAATTACCCAAAGGACGTAAAATCCCAGTTGTAATGAATTCTTACTTATATAACACGATGTTACACTTATTTGTTGCGTCAATTGTTAGGTGCGCATGTTGTGTGTACTGCGCCTAACATCGTTTAACAATTAGGAATTACAAAGAAACTCTGAAATCTGAATATTTTATTTAGGTTCTTAGAATTTTTGTGATTTAGTAAAAAGTAGGTAAACAGAAAAGGTAATTGGCCCCCAGCCATGTTAACAAAAAAGATATTTTACCTGGTTTCTATAAATAAAAACGAATCGTTTTGCTTACCAATGGTAAAAAAAATATTGCCAAACTGGGATATAAATAGTCGCATAAGCTAATTTTACATGTGACAGCATACTTCCTGATGGGAGGCTACTATGCAAAGTTTTCCCGTGTGGAATTCCTCAGTAGCAGTCCGGTTTTTGGATTTGTGCTCGATTGATGACAATAGGCTCGCCCCCTATTACATGGGATATAAACATAACCGCCAAATGAGGGTGTTACTATACATCTCTGCCCACCCCTTCGGGGAATACAGGCGTGATGTTATATATGTTTCACCTCTCTCAACGGCCTGACGTAACACCCTCCTACCTTAATATATACATTTCCTTGACAAACAATACCAGTCCCTATGCAATTAGATCATAGCAATGACACTTAACATTCTCACCACGTCTGAGGTGCGACAAAGAAAGTGATGACAGCGAAAGTAAAAGATAACGTGACAGAGGAAGTTGTGACCTAATGAGCAGTTATTATCTCCTAGTAGGTACTTGGTTTTATTTTATGTGGCATAGTAACGGTCTAGGCTAGGCTTAGGCTAGACATCCACCAGAGCTGTGCGAGGAATGGGTAATGTGTAATACGTAATGTGTTAATGTGTACAAATGAGCCGTGCAAGGATAGGTAGCGGACTCTTTTCGAATAGGCTGGTGTGGCGGGAGCAGTACACATTCCTCGTAACACATTCCTCGCAACACATTCCTAGCAACACATTCCTCGCAACACATTCATCGCAACACATTCCTCGCTTGTTTTGTATGAACAAAAACCTCGCACTGCTAGACCTATATCCACCAGAGCTGCGCAGAGCGAAGCTAGGTAAATGAAGTGATTCTATTGGTGCTTACAAAACACATTCCTCGCTACGCAGCTTAGTACAGCTCTGGTGGATGCTCAGCCTTGTGGTGGAGTTTGATTTGATTTGAAGTCTGCTTCATTCTACTTCTTAGCCTTTTCCCAACTATGTTTGGGGTCAGCTTCCAGTCTAACCAGATGCGGCTGAATACCAGTATTTTACACGAAGCGACTGCCATCAAATCTCCGCAACCCGGTAGCACAGCAATGCCGATATCCTAGGGTTAGACCAGTTGCCCGACATTCGGGCTTCTGACTTCCTTCTGCTTTATTATTGATTAAGATATAAGAGTCTGAATATTAACCAAAAACGCTCCGTAAAATATTAGAATCGGTCTTGTCAGTTATTTTTGTTATCTATAACTGAAAGTAAAGTATGAACTGAGCTTCAAGATGCCAGATGTTTTGCATTACACCTTCTACGCAGTGTTGTCAAATTAACGGATTTCCCGTCAGATCTAGCGGATTAGGAAGAGGTCAAAACGGGAAAAAAAATTCTAACGGCTGACGGATTTTTTTAACGGAAATATTCTATTTCTGTCATGCCTATGACCACAATTTTTTCGGTCAATTAATAGGTGTCCTGTTGATATTACGCCACCCAAGATACGGGAGAAATAGAAAAGTACGGGGAACGGCTAAAAAATAAAAAAAGCTCGTCCGACTATCGCTTGGTCACAACGTGATGATGGAATGAGTCAAAATCAAAAAGATGCTGGGAATTTCGGGGATTTGACGGATTTTTGAGGGATGTATACCTACTACAAATTCAGCGGAAAGTCAAAATTCTAGTTGGCAACACTGCTTCTACGAATAATAGATTAGAATATTCTTTTTCGACAGGGGAATGTTAGACTTGGAATTATGGCCGCCCGGACGACGATTGGCAATAAAGTCGCCGTTTTTGTAAGAGATACCGCATAGAATATAATAGTACATCTCTGAGTAACCTCAACGATTATTACTGATTACAAAATGATACATAGGTAGTGCACGCGCATGCGTAGTAACTTAAACAAGATACCATCATTTTCTACACAAATCAAAGGGGAATTCTAAACGCGTGTGGAAGAAAATTTTGTGGAATTGTATAGAGCTGTTTATGTTCGTATCATAACGTTATCGAAAGTAGCAAACGTCTTATATACTTATACTACTTGATATACTTATTTCCTCGTACCTACTCGTACTCTAGAGAATCTAGCCGACCCTATTAATAGCTTTAAAAAAATGGAAGATCGCAGGGAATGCTGTGACTTCTCTTAACTACATACCTTTCATCACACATCGCTTTTTTTCATATCAATAAAAAGAAATGCTATTCTTTGCCAAAGACTGAATAACAATATTGGAAGTTTCAAGCTACAGATAACTTTTATATTAACACACTTATTATCTTCACCTACTGTTACTTTTTTCATTTAAAATCAACTTTACTTCTGTCAGAGATTAGAAATATAAGAGTTGTGTAATAAAAAACTTATGTTTTCCTCGATCGGTCCTAAACGAATATTACAATAATCACCCCCCAAAGGGAACATCCAAGCAACCGCTTCCTATTTCCTAAACATGAACAAAAATCTTCATATCATCAGTTTGGTATCAACAGCTCTAGCAACATACCACATCGGCGACGCAATTTTCCTATTGTGCTAGTTTTAGCGTGGGAATTATTTTGTACCTGCGTACGTTACATTATCTATACACCTACTACGTATGTACGCTCATACCAAGTGACATATTAATGCAAGTGCTGAAGAATATGGTAAGCCAAGGGCAATTTTTACCATAAAATTGTTGGTTAATGTGCCCTTGACATAGGCTTTAATGTTACACTAGCTATTAACACTATTTGTATGTCTTGCACGTGTACTCTAGGCTGATCTTAAACACAAATTATTACGATTTTCTACTTATTCTTCTCATAATCGCGTTTGACCCTAGTCTGACTTGATGGTAAGCGCAGACAGGGTCTAAGATGGAGCACACGAATCCAAGGAACAGAGATATAGAGGGATTCCCCTATACTCTTCTGGCTCTCACGTATACAAGACGGAACAGAGTAAACTGCTTGGCGACAGATTTTAATGTGAGAGTGGTAGCTAGCCAGACTGAGTGCTGGATTTGGTGAATCTTACAGCATGCGTCTGTTCCCAGCGTGCACTGAATAAGTTTTATATTTTAGCCCGTCCCCAATCGGGTGCAGCTGCTTACAATCTCAAGAAAGATTAAGATGTTAATAAAATAAACTATTCTTGTTTTAGTAGTAAAAAAGTTATCGCTAGTACATTGTTGTATTTTAAAATGTTTGCAGTTTGTTCTCATACTTTTTTTTAAAGTTTAATTAATCCTCCTAATAACACAGCCAGACCCAAATTGACTCGATTATGATCTTTGCTTCTGTCTGATATAACTTATTATAACCCAATCACGATAGATGTGCTGTTCGTCATTGAGGAATTCCATTCTCTATCACTGCAGTGTTTCACCAGATCTTGACAAAATTTACATTAGACCTACCTTTCAATCGATTTCAAACGTAAATTCTTACAAAATACAACAAAATCATCCAAATATGTTTCGAAATGCCGGAGAAATGAAGCAACATACAAAAAGCACAGACGAATTGGGAACCTCCTCCTTTTTGAAGTCGATCAAAAACCATTACACTATCAACTCCTTCATCCATACATGATGAGCTTTTCCTCAATCTGACTTCTGCAATTTAAACCTGATAATATTCCTTAGCCAGCTCTTGCATCCATTTCTCACAATAAAATCTAGTTCTAAGATATTCCACTTGACTTTTTACTCGTCTGTACTCAAATTGGCGTAAAATTACTCAAACAAACATTTATTTATAATAGTAAAATTGTTTTATATTCATTACGCGCACGACTGGGCTGACCGCGGTCTTCCAAGGTCAACAGTAACTTATTACAAGCAAGCGACAAATTAATGTGAACTTTATTGCTAAAGATATAAAGGCGATGTGGAATTAGGTTTAGTACAAAAATGTTGAGGACGATTTTTTTATAATAGGTATGTGAGTAATGCAACCTATATTTTGCACTTTTTTTTTTGGAAAACCTAAGATTGTGTTAGGTGTTACGATTAAGATAGTTTTTGTTAGTTTTTGTTACAGAGTTTCTTAACTCTGTGGTCTAGTACAAAATTGGTATTTTTTTTTGTTTTCTAGTTATAGATTTTCATTGTACTTATACAAAATTAGCTTTAGTAACCAACTTTGCTAAAAACAACATTAGTATTACTATCAGAAATCCAGAATCAGAAATCCTAACTATCAAACGCAAGTAACGACGCTACGATTATATCATCAATATAAATTAATTATCAGCTGAGCTTATCGCATTGCTGGACACCAATAGTTCTTACCCAACCTACGTAGAAAAATACATTGAGGTCGGATACTCTATAGAAATTGGTAAATTCCGAGTATGGGTCACCATGATCCATGGAACCATGATTGTATCTTGTATAAATGGGATGAACCATTCGTCACCAGAACTTATAAGATTCTGTACCATAACTATGATTATATGAATCATCTTACATGAATCATTTAGCTTAACTAATGACCGATGGTAACGCCTCTGCATAATAAATATGACATTGGCTACCACAATAGTTCATAAACAAAAGGTATTTACATATAATAACATTAAAAGTCCTTGTCACAATTTGACAAGTGGTCGGGAAAAATATAAGGCAAAAAATCTTTGACAAAAAAATTGACTTATTGTGGGAACTAACGAAAATCAGATTACCCATATACTTACCTAATATGTGAAGGGTCAGGAAGGAACCCTACTGTTTATAATTAACTACCTTTGTATTATCGTTGCTGTTGAAACTATAATAGCTTTAATTTCTCTACTATCGTGTTCATCTTCTCCAAATATCCATCCTACAGTTCCATGTCATGATGTCTTAATTAGGATGGGTATTTGGAATTCTCGAATATTTCCTAAACCTTTGTATAAACTCATCGTTGCTTCTTCGTTTTACTTTTATTTAGGTATAGCTATTTCCATACTGACGTAATAGTCGTCAGAAAATGTATGGTAGTACAATCAAAAAGTTCTCCTTAGGCAACCTTTGATATAATTTCCGCGTCTTACGACATTATCTACTTCTTCTACTGTTCTAGTAGCCACTTTGTTAGTTCTGGCATACCTCGAGTTGTTCTTTAGGATACTTATCTTCTAATCGTTTCTTAGCAGTATCAAATCTATTACCATAACGATGTCAACAGTTTTTTGTACACCGCCGATCGATTTAATTGAAATCTATTGTTGTCCACCTGATTGAAGATTCGATCAATCATTCTTCTAATATTAAATGCGTGCAACTTTTTTTTCTGCTTAAGGAAATTTAAGTATACAGAGTTAAATATTTTAGACAATACTTGGTGTTATTATTTTAATTAACTATTTTAGTATTAAATATTCGTCTTCTCTTACGAGTACATCTGAAATAGATTTCCCCTTGTTTGTTATGTGGTAGGATTATTTATAAATGTGGCAGTAGGTATGAAAGCTGTATAGAAATAGATCACTAAAGGGAGACAAGTTAATTTATGATCCTATCCTTATAGGTGTCTAAAAGGTGATGATCAAAAGGGGGTCCTTATAATGAGTATATACTTTTTGTACATTCCTGGAACAGTGGATATATATAACAAGTGACAATATTTTCTGATGTAATAAAAAGCAATTTGTAAGAAAGGAAAGTAGATATAAGTTTGATAAAATAGAGGATTACAGATATAACACATTCACACAAGAAACAATTACGCAAAGAAGAAACGGAAGTGACAGGACGTCACAGACAAAAAGTTTCAAGGGTGCGTTCCATAACAGCTTTATGGCTATTCAAATATTTACAATATGGGATATCATTATGTTCTGTGGCGATATCGAACATTAATTAATATTCTGTTTTCCTATAATTACTTTTACACTAGGTAATATGGAAATTGAAATTTTACGCAATTTACTTACTACCAAACTACATCATGTTCGCATGTCATTCAAAATTAAGTCACAATTCACGCCCTTCGATAGCAGGAAGCATTACACAAATGACATAATAATGCCAAATTAATGGTGTCCCATAATAATTAGCTTTAGGCTGGTATAATAAATGTTAAAGTGACATTGATATATTTGCAACATGTTTGGAGGTTAAAATTTCGACTTAGTGTGGTAAGCTCAATTATTTTTTTCTTGTCATAAATCATAGGTCGATATTGCGAATTTAATTAAAAGATATGCTTAGCCAGATAATGCATTATACAAGATAGCCACACCGCCATTGTTTATTTTCAGTACAGCTAAAGATACATCCGTAGCTAAGCTGTGATGATTTGATCATAAAATATTTATCAATCTAGAACTAACACCATAATTTAAAATATCTCAAGCATCTAATATTATTCTAAAATGGTCCATGCCTGATGTAATTTATTCACCCTTCACAGTTTGGTTCCAACTTTAAGACTAGATGGCGTTGTGCAATTCGGTCCGTTTTCTGGATCGCGGTGTTAAGATTTTCCGCCGTTGAACGACCCTCCCGCTGAGCTGTAGGGAACTCATACTTACCTGGCGTAGGGGATACCGTGATCAAGAAGGCGGTTCCCCCAGGGCGAGGCCTTCCCATTGCACTGCGGTTGGGTTGACCCCTGCGATTATCCCTAATGTGGATAACTCGGACGCGTAATTTTTGATAGTGAGGGACTGCGTTCGCGCTAACCCTCTTATTATAATTAATATATTACCACTTGCTAAATTAACAGCATTACCTTAATCTTTGCTATCTTCATGGTATGTACGTACAGCGATAGCATATTTTTTTAAATCTGTCAATTCTCATGTATTATCAAAACGTCTCTAGAGAGGAAGTTCTCAAATGAGAGCTTTTATGGATTCTGGCTTTGAAAAAACAATTTTATTATGTTCAAAATTCAGCCAGCGGGACAGATGGTGGCCAATCACGGAAACCGCACCGTCTAGTTCAAATCAACACGCTCATTAATTAGATTTAAAAAAATCGTTAATATTTCAGCTCGTACTGTTACCTAAAGACATTTATGGATATAGCAATGGAACTTGGAAATCGAGGGTCAAACGAGTACCTAACTGATAATTACAACTATCCCCACAAGGGATAGCGTAATGATACTAACCTTTTAAAGTAGCGCAAAATTTGTCAACACGAGGTCAGGGTTGTGTCGTTACGCCATACTATTGTACGGCATCCTGCCATTGAGCGAATTTAGTTCGTAGTAATGCCCGGTTCCAATAACCATTAACGAATCGTTTTTCTTACCAATGGTAGCGTAGTACCATTTTTTATTGCCAAACTGGGCATTTATATAAACTCATAAGCTAGTTTTACCTGTGATAACTACTTCTACCTATATATGGGAGGGTCGGCAAAGTTATGAAGTCTTTTATTCATTACTAGCTGTGTCCTCACAGCTCCGCCCGCGTTAAAAGTTTTATTCCAGTAATAAATATAGCGTATGTTACTCAGTGATAATGTAGCTACCTAACGGCAAAAGAATTTTTGAAATCGGTCCAGTAGTTTTTAAGTTTATTCGTTATATACAAAAATACTAATCTTTCCTCTTTATAATATTAGTATAAATTGATAAAGATATAAGAGTCACTATTTTAATCAATAACGCTACGTAAATTGTAGGAATTGGCCGTAATACGATGACTTGTAAGTTGTAATATTAAATAAGCTAAACAAGCCTGCTAATTTTAACAACGATCTAGAATATTTGGATAGTAATAATAAATAATAATAATAAATTTATTTTTCAGAAAAGTTGAACGAACGTTCGATGAACTCTGGTTCCCAATGTAAGATTTAACTTGTGTTATGGGTACCAGGGTTCTCGCATTCATTGTTACAGTTAATGAGACTAAAGTTAAAGAATAAAATTAAATAAAGTTAATCGACAACTTCATCAAAGTTTCTATCTCATCATAATCTTGTGTCAGTAGCCATTTACAGATCTTACTCTTACATTCCTGTCGACACATAGGATATATGTTGCAAATTTTATTTATCTTATTATATAGATGATTTGACAAGATTCTATAATGCCGTTGAGCAAGAGCCGTTCTACAATAGTGTGTTGGACATACATTATAGTACCTACGGTTTCTGGAAGCATTAGGTTCATATCTCAGTGAAGAGTGTCTGCGTAAAATCGTGCAGAGAACAAACAACTGTCTTACTGTGAGAACTTGGCAATCGGTATACAGAGTCGTGGTAGGATACCTGAAAGGCTTGGAAGTCATAACTTTAAGGACGGTCCTTTGTGCTCGTTCCAGTGGTAAAATAGTCATGGCTAGTTTCATATTATATTGTTTTGTATTTTGTAACAATAAGGCCGCTTATTTAGAGCGGCGTGGCGTGCAGCGGAGCGTTTTTCGAGCGTTTACTGTGTGTCTTCTTATACAGCGTGTAACTAAATACAAGCATGCTCAATACAACGCTTGAAACTCTTGAAAGCCCCGGTGCAAGGCACGGCCAACCTCTTCGAATTTGCGGCTGAAACTTTTTTTGCCACTCTATAGGTACTTGCAGCTAGGAGACAACGTTTGAAGAAACCATAGAGGTTAGCACATACCTACCTTCTTTTATAAGTAAGCCGGCTTTGATCAATGGTTTATAAAGAAAGAATGTTTATTTGGCACGAAAGCAGTCAGCCACACAGAGAAAAAATTCATAACAGAGAAAAAAAAAGAGTAGATGTTTGTCTAGCGGCTGTGCCAAATAGGTTCAGTTCAGCATAAATGTCAGACCACTAGTGCCTGACGCTGGTTTTCAACTGAACCCATTGTGACGTAACTGATGTAAACCAGTTCCAAATAGATAAAATACATTTTTACAGTTTACATTGTACTATGACAGCGAGATTTTACCATGAAGGTCCTATACTTTTATGGTAAAATCTAGGTATTGCAATGAAATATCTATACTTATAAAAGGAGAAGCTGACTGACTGACTGACTGACTGACTGACTGACTGACTGATCTATCAACGCACAGCCTAAGCGGCTGGGGTAAGAAACTTGAAATTTTGACAGTAGGTTCATTTTGTGACGTAAACATCCACTAAGAAGGGATTTCTCGAAATTCAACACCTAAGGGGGTGAAAAAAAAATCACGCAAGCGAAGCTGCCGGCAAAAGCTAGTGTATGTATGTAGGAATACCTACTGAAAGTCGAAACACGTGGCCTTAAATATTTACTTTGGAATTCTGTCTGTTTCTAAATATCCTATTTAGAATGAGATAGATTTCCAAACTAAACATTCTATCCTTTTCTAAGTAGAAAAAAAAACACAGAATTCTAAAGTCAAATGTAGGTCAATTCAAGTCCAAATGTAGGTGTTCGTAGTGTGCATTTTAACCTAAGTATACCTCCATGGATTTTCCACATATTAAAATTTATAGTTACAAATTCAGTGGTACCAAATTAAAGAGAAAAACGAACGTACAATAAAAAAACACGGTAGTGGGTTACACAAGTTCGGCGCATATTACTTTTTGTGTCTACATTATTTTAAACGAGATAAAGTTATTTACTACAAATAAAACAAAATGCATCTACTTAATAATTATAATAGTTATCATAATGAATAGGTGTCGTCAAAACATTTACAGGGAGGCATATTTTTTCAGTCTCCTGTTGAAGCCCGATGTCTCCATCGTGGAACGTTGTTCAGCTGTGCAATACGCTGGAGAACAAAATAAATATATATAAACGATTGTTTTGTGTTCTAGTGATAGCCTAGCGGTTGAATGCTTGCTTTCCATGCAGGAGGGTCTGAGTTCAACACCTCTGACTTTTCAAATTCATGTGCGGATCAGAATTTGATTATCACTTGCGTTAACGGTGAAGGAAAAACATCGTGAGGAAATTTGCACACCTGAGAGGGCTCCATAAAGTTCTCAATGATGTGTGTAGTCTGCCAACTCGCACCAGGCCAGCGTGGTGGACTAAGGCCTAAACCCTTCTCATTTTGAGAAGAGGCCCGTGTTCAGCAGTGAGTTAGTATGTAAATGATTGGTCACGGCTTATACAAGGTGTAAAAATAGTCTTAACGAAGTCGAAGTTTACGCATACTGTATGTATCAATGTGTATATCAATCTATGTAACATAGCGCTAAAATAATTGCTGGGAAACGACTTTTATTTTCAGGTATTTAAAAACAGCTGTTAACTGTAGCGCGCAATATAAATAAGCACGCACGCGGCAGATTGTGCCTACATTTCAAAAATGTTGATAAATCTTCAATATCTCCATAATCAGTCGGTTCCTAGGTATGGTCCAATACAAAAAAAAACTTCGTAATGATGGGAAGAATACGTGGTTCTCGGTTTCGTTAAGGATATTTTCACACCCGATATACTCACGTGCAATTTTCGGTATTGCTCAGGATTACTTTACCACCGCCAATCCAATTACTCATTGCCTATTTCCACATGAATGCTATTGAAACCCAACATCCTATTGTAATTTTCTTAAATGGCAGTCTATGAGTCTAGTTCTGTGGCAAAATGAATCATGATGACTTACGGACAGTACTAGGTTCCCATCCAACAAACTCGCCAGTCCTCTCATTCTCTGCCTGCAACCACTCGTGCAATGGTGCGAAGTATTCCAAGAATCCACTGGCGTCCATATTGCGCTGACCGGTTAGAGCCTCCATCGCTTCTGGCCAAGGTTTTGAAGAGCCAAGTTGTAGCATTTTACTGAAAAATTTAAATACCATGTCAGAATAAATTTTCGTTCGGTTCTCTAGCAGCTTCATAATAAGCTGTATTATAGAAATTCGAGTGATCAAATAAATGCTCTAATATCGCTTCTCCCTTGCCTCTATCATGGGGCCCTTATATTCATATAAAACATAAGATAACCAGCCCATTACTGTCACAGTGCTGGGCCTGCCTCTTTTCAGAATGAGAAGGGTTTAGGCCTTAGTCCATCATGATGGCCTGGTGCGGGTTGGCAGTCTACATACACCATCGAGAACTTTATGGAGCCCTCTCAGGTTTCCTCACGATATTTTTCCTTCACTGTGCAAGTGATAATCAAATTATATTTTATATTCATATAAGGTCTCTTAAATCTATAATCTAAATCCCGCTCAGTTGTATAACTGAACTGCAGGGCAGTTTATTTGCATTGCTGAAAGTGACTAGGGTGAGTCGGTGTAATATTGGCAGTGCGGGTAAGAACTCTATTTTCTAATCGTGTGGCACAGATGGCGACACTGCGCCTTTTTTGCTCCATTCGGTCTTATGTCAACGTGGTTCGCAAGGGGCCGTGATATTATTAATTTTTAATATAATTGTAAGATAAGAACTGAAAATATTGTACTTTTTATAAAATGTATGTTATTAGAAAGGCTAATCAAACATTTTTTGCAAATATTTATCGATGGATCGTGTTGATTTAGTATGATTTACTTAATAGCCTGCTTAATTAGGTTGTTAAATTCGTTGACGAGTACGCCATTTTTATTTGACGTCATTTGACAACTATTTCCATGTGTTGGGGTGATATGCCAGTTGATAAAGTGGGTCATGATGCCATGTGGCATATTACCATTGGCATATTATATTTTTATGATAAAAGTGGACCTAGGTGCGATTGGATGCAATGTTCTTCTTGCAAGAAGTGAATGCATGAAGACTGTTGCCACAGAGGAGATTGCCCAATATGCATGACTGATTAGAAACTGATATGGCCGACCGATTAGAAACTGATAATTAAAAGTACAAAATAATAAAATAACTTTTATAATGACAATTTAATTATTAAAAATATACTTACCAATAATATAACGTTTTAACAAAAATAAAACCGACTTCAAATTGTCTATCTCCAAAGTTCTTCATCAGATTTTCCCCAAATTTAAATGGGACCACTTCGAAAAAATACTCTTTCAAACAAAAAAAGAATCATTAAAATCGGTTCACAATTAGCAAAGATATCGCGGAACAAACATACAAAAAAAAAACATACAGTCGAATTGAGAACCTCCTCCTTTTTTGGAAGTCAGTTAAAAATGTAAAACTGATTGTTGACTGATTAATTTTAAGTAACTAATTGTTGACTGATTATTATTAAGTAAAATGGTGACTTTATGTGATGGAAGTACAACACTAATTGTTATACGCATCTTACCCCCAAGTGTTGTTGCATTTTACCCACGCATGTGGGTGAGATGCCACTTTTTCGAGTTTTAAAAAAACTCTTAATTTAATTATTTAGTAGTGTAAAAGTTGAGTTTTTGATTTGTTAACATATTACTATTAAAGTACTGATGATTACCATGATATAAAGTTTTTTAATTTAATTAATTTTTATTATGAATTTGCACTTTAACTTAAGTATGGCTTCTTACACCGACTTACCCTATTTAGTTATAATTTTATGGCATTAAAGGAACATATAACATCTTTTATTTCTTACCCCAAAGCGTTTCCAGCTTCGGTACTCTTATAGATATCACAGTTGGACAGCAGCTTGTTCGGGTCTCCTTCAACATATTCGCCGGCTAGCTGACACAGAGAGCGATGGAATTGGAACTGGATGATGTTCGCGATGAAGTATCTGAAATATAAGATTACTAAAGTATTGTAGATGTTTGGATAACAGTAGAAGCTTACGTTAGCAGAGCATCCTCCAGATAAGCTGCTAATAAAGAGTAAAGATAATCCAAAGATTTTAAATGTAGGGATATAGCTGGAAGAAATAATAACTAGACGCATTGAAGAAGCTAATGTTTAAAATGGATGGTTTTGTACTAATAAGGAGCAAATGAATTTTTGCCTGAAATGTAAGATAATCAGTGTCATGAAAATTGTTGTACTTAACCTAGCCTATTTGCACTTTTTAAAAGATTATGGCCATTCCAATGAGAAATATACCTGAAATCTGCCTCACCTCATATACTCAACATCAGCAGAAATATGGTACTTGGCAGCCGGATCAAAATCATTTTCGGACCTCGGTGCTGGTGGCTCAATACCCTGGATGGATTCTCTCAGCTGCCAAAAGTGACAGTTGTAGTCCTCAGTTTTTGTCGTGCCTCTGAAGACGCCGTAACGGAACAGGTCGACTAGGTAACCGTAAGGTAGAAAGACTATCCTATCCAAGCCCTGAAATGAAAAAAAAATTTTTAATCTAAAAACGAAATAAAATAAAACTCTTTGTTGATACAGAAATAAACAAAGTTTTACTATTAAGGGATCCTCGATTGCCAAACTAAGTAGCAAGCTGGACGAAGCTGCAGTAAATATGTTTATTAATGTGTTTTACCAAAGACCACTTTGAAAGAATAATGAAGTAAATATCCATATGCGCGGCTAATTCACTATAATATACAAAATTTCTGAATTTACGTAAAGCAACTGCTGATAATGCACCTCATCAACTTTAATATTTTAAGATAACCTGGGTTTCAAAGTATAACGTGGTATATGAGTAGAACCTGCTACTGTATTAAAGTGCTTACTATTTTATAAAGCTGATTGATATTAGACTCAAGATCATCCAGTCCATCTTCTAATAGACCCAACACTCTCAAGTGCTTGGGTGTGGCAGCTGATAAAGCTATGACGTCACCAACGGCCTCTTGGAAAGCTGGAACGAAAAAATATTTTTATAGTTATTTTCATCAAAACCATTGGCTTCTGCTGTTTGGTGCACGTTTGATTGTACATTTCACCGTAGTTTAGTTTTAATGCCTTACATTATACTCTCACAACAGCTTAATACACATACACTTAATACATGGTCAACTTTTTTATCATCCATCTCCGTACTTCTTATGACTGATAGACTCAACTTACCAGGATTAGCTCCGTCTCTATATACGACAGGCTGATCTTTGTACTGAAGGTAGTACTGGATATGACCCATCTCGTGGTGCGTGGTCGTGAAGAATTCATCCGTAATTTCCGTGCATTGTTTGATCCTGTTGACCAAAATTTATATGAATCTAAAGAAAAGCTGCAGACCAAGAACTATGAAATTAAACCAATAACTATGTGGAGATCTATACTAGTACTTCTCGATTATAGTAATGAAAAGCACGATGTTCATTTATTTGTGTAAACTCCTATTACACAAATAAATGAACATCGTGATCGTACAATAAAATCATCTCAAACGTCCACGAAAGCAGTCGGCGAGTCACATAGCAAAGAAAAATAAATCTCATCCTGATAAATAAATACAAAGTGGATCCGAGCAATAACAGACAAAAAACTATGTACTAATTATTTTCTATACCCAAAAACGATAACCCTACCTAAAATCTTTGCCATCAAAGAAGTCCCAGGCTGAAGCCTGGCAGATAATGTCACGACCATCGTTAGGCTTCTCAATTAACGACTTGTTCCAGAACGTTTCTGGCATGCTGCTCAGGCCAAGAGAAGTAAAGAACTCCTCCGCAGTTTGGAAGATCTTCAGCGCTGTGTAGTTCTGGAACATTTTCTTCCATCAGTTACCATTACACTCATAAACTAAGGATAATACTATCAAGCCATTCCTTAGATCTTAACCCAAGGGGTTACTGTGATTGATCGAATCTTCACCTGAGCTTGCAGAGCAACAGTGATGTCAATGTCATCCTTATCCGGGTACGGCTTGGTGAATTTTTCTGCATTGATCCAAGTTAAAGCCCAAATGTCACCTAGAATGTAGATTTATGTAAACAAAAATCAGTTTTCTATGTTAACTGAAATATAACAAACAAAATACCGTATATTCACTAGGTACCCATTTATCTTATAATATCACAAGAAGGACAGCGGACGCAATAAGGAAAAAAGTTATACAAGAAATTGGTTTCCCCCGAAAAAGTAAATTTCCTTAATAAAATTCTTCAAAGGAAAACTATCTGTCTTAAAATTCATGAAATATACTAATATTACCCAACAAATGAGCCGGTATAGGACCTCTTGCCGGCACTATACTCTCTCCATATTTGAGCCTTAGATGCCTCCTGACATATGCATGTATTTGTTGGTACAGAGGCTTGATCTGAGCCCAGAGAGACACAAACTGGTCTTCACTGCCGTCAGCATTGTATTCGCTCAGCCACCACTCGGCTACGCTGTTGTAACCTGGAAATATGATATAATTGATGTTGTATTAATAGCATTTACCATGAAATAACATCAATTAATCTCTTCCACGTGACATTTAGAGAAAAGCAAGATGGAGAAAGAAATTATAAGCACCAACAGACTAACGAATCTCATAATATTGTAACGAAAAACAATAATGACGAAGATGATGACAATAACATAATTTCTACAACAAACTTTATTTTTATTTTTATTTGTTACTTACTAGGTCTGCGTTTGGCCGCCATCTTGCCTGATGTGGTCTACGATGGAGCACCCCTGCCCAGAAGAAATCGATTCACTCGTGACTTGAAGACACCCAGATTGTAACTGTCGGGGAACACCCACTCGGGCAGCGTATTCCACTGTTTGGCGGTTTTCACAATGAAAGTGGAATCAGAACGCTTCGTTTGGGTTTTTGGTATATCAACCATGAACCGATGGCGCTTTTTCGTACTTCTGGCCGTCCGATAGAAAAAAGGGCAGGGCGGTATTAGATCATGCAGATCTGAAGCACACTCTCCGAAATGCGTCCGATAATAAACCGATAGACTAGCAACTTTGCGCTGAAGCTCAAGACTTTGGAGCTTGGTCTGCACAAGGGAGTCGTTGTTGATGAGCTTCTTGGCACGCTTCTCAATGGACTCCAACGCCTCAAGCTGGTATTTGGCTGAGCCATCCCAAAGGTGCGAGCAGTACTCCATGCACGAACGAACCTGTTCTTTGTATAGTTGAAGCAACTGTTCCGATGTGAAGTACCGCCGCACCTTCGAGAGGACACCCAGCTTTTTAGCAGCCGATTGAACTTTGGACTCAATATAGGAGCCAAAGTTGAGGGCTGACGTCAGAGTAACGCCCAAGAGCTCAAGATGGTCAGTTATCGGTATAGACACATCTCGAAAAGTAGTTGCCAGCTGGAATGGCCTCCTTTTGGCAGAGAACAGACACGCCTGGGTCTTTGATGCATTGAACTTGACCATTTACTTAATATTACCATTACTTAACTCATTTTAGGATAGTAAAATACTTAGCATTTAACCGAGTCTTCTCATCGCTTCTACCTCAAAGACTGAAGACAAAAGTTTTCTATCAGTGCATTCTACCAAACACACATGAGCTACGGTGCCGAGATATGGACAAAGTCGCTGAAATAGCTATGCAGCGAGCTATCTTTTGAGTTTCTTAGACGGATAAGATCTGCAATGAGATAATTCGAAGAAGTACCGGAGTGATCGACATAGCTAGCAGAATCAGGAAGCTGAAACGGCAGTCGGCTGGCCTTGTCTGTCGAAGAACCAATGGCCATTGGAGCAGGAAAGTTCATGAGTGAAGACCACGAATTAGCAAATGGAATGTAAGACGCCCACTCAGCCAGATGGACTAATGACCTGAAGAATATAGCTGGGGTAGGACTGGATGCGGAAGGCACAGGAACGAGTGTTGGGTGAACTTGGTGGATTGCGATAGGCTGAGTTGATTGATTTTATTAATTGAAACTACTTCTTATTGGTTTCAAGCAGTGATAGCCTAGTGGTGTGACCGTCAGACTGCCAAGTCATAGGTCTCGAGTTCGAACCCAAGGCACGCACCTCTGACTTTTTGAATTCATGTGCGTATTGTATAATTATCACTTGCTTAAAAACGGTGAAGGAAAACATCGTGAGGAAACCGATATGCCTGAGAGATATTTCTTGACGACATGTGAAGCCAAGTCAGTGGCGGCATAAACTCTGACACCAGGTTAGTCACTAACCACACGAAAAGAAGAAGATTGGTGTCAAAGGAGATCAATAAGGAATTAAATTCGATAAAGGAGCACTACTTTCCTAATGACAATGCGATAGGACTAGATACATATCGTCCTCAAATCTTACTAATGGTTACATTCAGCAATGAACGCCTCATCCGTAAGATATTTGTCATATTTACCGTTCAATTTAGCATACGCGTTGTTCGTCGCCACGTACTCAGTGAAGTTGCCCTTGGAGGCAGCACCGGCGACCCTGTGCCATTCCAACCAGGCGTACTTCAACTCCTCAGGGTCGTTGCTCGTCGCGAAGATATTTGTAACCTCTTTAATAAGTTGATTCAGTGTTATTGAATTTTGTTGTAGATTTACCATCATTCAGAGAAGTTAGAAGTTTATGTTCAGACATTGATTGATTGATACGTGGACATTCACCATCTAGTTAGAATAGAATATCATTATTTCTATTTCTTGCAATATTGTCACAAATCTGGTTTGTAGTTCTAAATTAAGTTTGCTTCAAAATTCAAATTCAAATTCAAAAGTTTTTATTTCGAATAGGCACAGTACATGCACTTAGGAAACGTCTCGACAATTTAATTGCACGGTTCCAAAAAGTAGATCCTATGGAGAAGAAGCCGGCAAGAAACTCCATGGATACTCTTTTAAAATAATTTGCTGTACAATCGGGTACAGTTACAATGCGGTGCTTAAAATAAAAATTATGTAAGAACAATGCAGGTTAGTGTAATAACAAAATACAAAATGTCAATAATAATTCTTCATTTCATTTCCACCACCTGTGATTGTTTTAACCCCTGAACAAATAAATTACACTATTTAACCTGGTTCCACGTGTAGATCACACTTGGTCCTTTTCTTATAGTCACAAATAGTGGCCTTCGCATACGTCGACTGCATATTATTGATAGCACTGATCAGTCTTTCCTTCAATTTCTCAGGGAACGCAGCAGTACCAAGCTTGGTATACTTCTCGGACATTGGCTTGAGATGCCGGTTTCGGAATCGTTTCTCTTCTTGTGCCAGTTCTAATGTAACTTGGATCTAGAAATAACAATTTGATCAGGCCAATGAAACAAAAAATATTGTTTTTCTTGTTTTTTGGCAACATAAAATTATTTCAAAATTAAACAAAATCTAATCATTTTATAAAAGGATATAAAACTTTTGAGGGCGATACATATCAGACATCGGTATCATACATCGATAAAAACAATTACATATTCGGTAGAAATTCCTAATAATTCACGAAATTGATTCTTCAAAGCTTTGTATAAACAAGTGAACGTGTATCATCAGGCACAAGGAAAACCTTCTCACAAAGCTACTCACCACCCGTTCCTCATTATGCTTCGTGATATTAGTCTCATAGTTCCAAGTCGCCACAACCTTCTTGTTCTTGGCCTTCGACACCAGCTCATCCAAGTACCTCGTGTAATTTCTGCCCGCTGATTCTTTCGCTTCCTCTGCTTCCTCCGTTCGACCCGTGGCAGCCCCCACGAAGACTGACGCAATGGCGTTCACCAAGGCTAGGCCGACGATGATCTTCATTATCAACTAGGACGGAATAGATAGCGTTAATATTTCTGGGAATACTGATATTCTAATGTTAGATCAGTTGTCAGACTTTCAGACAAGGTTTCTTTCAGTAACGATGATTATTGGTTTTTTAATGGGAATCCTTACCAGACGGGTCTTGATGGATAAACAACGGTCCACCTTCCAAACTTTGACAGTGGCAACCAAGATTCCTTGATCTGCACGGTAGTACTTTAGCAACGATGTGCTTGGCTCATGTAACAAATAAGATGTGTCTTGTTTTCAAATAAGTATGAAAAATTGGGCTGTCGTGTTTGTTTGTATTGTCAAAAACCACCGACGGAATGCTACGCTACCATCACGCAGATTGCCATAGTTCATTGAAATTATACGATACTTTACATATATGTAGTACAATATTAAAAAGAGTAATTATACATCAATGTATTCAAAACTATCAACTTTGCAAATCACAATCATAATATTTACATAAATATGTATGACTAAACACACACGTTATCAAAACTGGTTTACTAAGAGATGTTTCAAGAATGTTTAAAAATTTAAATAACCTCCGAAACAAAAAAATACCATAAAAAGTAAGTAAATAAAATGAAAACAGAATACAAAAAAAATTGAGCCTGGTAGTGATAATTTCCTTAGCGATCCCCCGACGCGACGACGCTCGGATCAAAATATTACTAGGTACTTATAAAAAAGTTAAAGGGCCAACAAACATATTTTATTTCATACTTTTTAAATTAATAGGAGAGATCATCATCTATCTAACACCTACTCATTGAGACCATTCTTATGAGCCTAAACACGCTATATCTGCTGTGGGTTGCTGAGGAGTTGGGTATCCCGCAGACTACTTGATGCTGCAACATCAACTCAAGGTTGATATCTCTTGGAAATACTACCGACATAACAGTACACCAAATTTCAAATCAATCGGACTTGCGAAAGTTAGTAAGATCCTTTTGTCAAGTAGGAAATGAACTGATGATCTTCAAACGCCTGAACAAATCTTCATAAATTATAGCTAAGAACCATCTTGATCACATCAGCTTTCAAACAGAAAAACCACATTAAAATCGGTCCATTCGTTTGGGAGCTACGATGCTACAGACACACAGACAGGCACACAGATACACGCGTCAAACTTATAACACCCGTCTTTTTTGTCGAGGATTAAAAAACATTTGCACATGAATTTATTTCAAAATTCAACTCACAATCAACTCGCTACTCTTTATGGTGTTGAACTAAAATAAAACCACGCTGTACGTGCTCTGCGCTAGACACATTGTTTTATAATAACGTGATTGTGAAATGTTAAAAGTTCCTTCTGCTAGAACCTTCAACTAAAAAATTACGTTTTTAATTGTTAAATGTAATATTTTAACAAGAATAATAAAGCGTCCAAATTATACACTTAGTTTGAAAGTAAAATGTTATTGTTTCTTCGGAGGGTGACCCTGGTGATCTGTAATACAGGTTTTACCTACATCAGGTACCAGTCTGTATTGTTTGTAACATGCTTTGACAACGTATTGTGATGATGAGAAAATTATAATGTATTGTATTAATGAACACGAGTTTACGCTACATAGATCTCAAAGAAACAAAAATTTGCTAAAGTTGATAATAATATATTATGCATAATACATTACCCAACTTTGTTCGAAAAAAGTTTTGAAATGGTAATAGACGAAATAAATCAAAATCTAGACGAACGGAAAAACACACACCAGACTGCAAGTTCACTCGATTTCACAAACAACAATGACGAAAACAATATCGTATTAATGCCTTACTGAGGGCTCAGTCAAAAAAATCGGATAAAACAGATTCTTTAGTAAAAACACGTTTCTGCATCGTCGCTGCGCTCGTAAACAAGTCCGCCGTTGAAACATCTTTTAGGCCACCTCAAAACGTCACTACGCGAACAGGCACGCAAAAAGAGCAATCGGGCTCAAAATGTATTGAGAAATTTCAAACCTAGAATCAAACAATTCCCAAATTGTTTTTTATCCTTGTTCACCTTTGACCCTAGCCTCACCTGATGGTAACTGCAGCAGGGTCTAAGATGGAGCACTCGAATCCAAGGAACAGAGATATAGAGGGATTCCCCAATACCCCTCTGGCTCTCACATACACACGACGAAACACAGTAAATTGCTTGGCGCCGGACTTTAATGTGAGGGTGCTGGTATCTAGCCAGGCGGACCGTATAGATCATACCACCAAGCGTGATGGATTTTGTTGAATTTTACAACATGCGTCAATTCCCAGCGTGCGGTGAGGAAGTTTTAAAACGCTCGTACAGCTTCATGTCATTTTTTTAATATTAAACCAAAATTTCGCTGCTGCAATAGCAACAAGCTCTCCACGGTTGTCTTAGAGAATATAAGAATGGAGAGGTGAATGATTCAAGTAGCTTTATTGTTGGTGCCATTAGAAGCTGCGTTTATTTCTACTACAAAGTACTTGTTTGACTTCCGTAAAGCCTTTGACACCGTACAGTGGCGAAGGGTGTGGGAAGTACTGACAAAAATGAGTGTTCCAGATCACTTAAAATACTTCATCAGAAGGTTATACGTAGATGGCTTGGCAGCGGTAGAAGGAATAGACTCAGATAACTTTAAGACCCAGGCTGGCGTTAGACAAGGATGGGTCCTCTCTCAGCTACTGTTTAACATTTTATACTCAAGAAACGAGACCCACGATAACCACGTCCAGCCTGATCTCTGACTAACCATGATCACATAGCTTTTACAGCGAATAACGAAATACAAGCATGACCAATACAGTGCTCGAAAGCCCCACTGCCCCAGCATGTCTTGTGGAGCATGCCCCACTGCTCCGAAATTGCGGCTGAACCTTTTTTCTGCCGCTCGTAAACTTAAGTACGCGTATAGGTAGTGTCGGCAAGAGTAGATAGAAAATGGCGGTTCTGGCTTACATAATACCAGTTTAAGGAGACCCCTGTGTTTGTATATGGTTAGTATGTGCAAACGTTCATATTATGTTTTTTTTTTAAATGTGGTTGAAAGAGGAAATGAGTAGGGAGATAAGAAGTGCACGCTAAAGTTAGCGTGGTGTTTTGTATAGGTATGGCTGTTCTGGATTAATTGCCTTAAGAGATGCTAAGCGTCACGCACCAGCATCTTGTGAGGCTGGGGTACAATATTTGAAGATGATTGCGGCAGCATCTATCACGCCACATGCGAACTACGCAGCACGACGAATGTCTAGCAGACTACAGCGACAACCAATGATAACTCTCAAATATGATGTCACAAATCCTGCATCGCGATATAGTGTATATTATTATATTCGCAGATAGTGTATATTATACAACTTCCCAACATCAACCGTTGGGCGGTAGCCCGCCAGTCATAAGACCCGCCTGGTTGGAAGATCCTTCCTCTTCGTTGGAAGGTCACCATACCTCGTTCCTCCACACGGATAGCACATTCCTGCTGGTAATACCTACCTCATTTTATAAGTAAGCGGCCTATGTTCAATGGTAAACTGGTAAATGGCTATGACAGCAAGATTTTACACTTTAAATTAATAGTTTCCAATTCAATGTTATCAAAATGAAGACGAAAAAGAACGAATGATCAAGAAGCACGGCAGTAGGAAAGACAACTTCGGCGTGCATTTCTTTTCTAATTACAACATTGTGTACATTATCTTTCATCGATAAAGAGCTATTTACTTCAAATAAAACAAAATGCATCTACTTAATAGTTATAATAGGTAAGGTTTACAATAAATAGGTTTATTTGTGTCGAAACATTTACAGTGAAGCGTAATTCATCATCGTCATCCTGGCTGCGCCGCTCGACTCCATGTTAGAACGTTGTTCAGCTGTGCAGTACGCTAAAAACAGAAGATTTTGGTTACATTTCCATCTAAGAAAATATATATATATAACTGCCTTATTGGTCTAGTGGTGGCAAGCGCGACTGCCGATCGTGAGGTCTTGGGTGCGACCCTCAGGTCGGGCAAAGTGTTATTTGATTTTTCCGTGTGGAATTCCTCAATAGCAGTCTGGAGTTTGTATTTGTGACTCGCCCCCTATTAGGTACATGGGACTTAAACATAACGGCGAAATGAGGGTGTTACACTATACACTTCTGCCAAACCCTTCGGGGTATACATGTGTGATGTTATGTTATATGATATTCCATTTAGATAAAAATATGATAATAATAAAATAATTACGATGTCGTCTAATTACTACTAATCACTCACATTTAGGGTGATAATATAACTAAGAAACTTACTAATAATTAAGACAATAATTCATTCTGTCACTCTATGGAGACCAGTTGATAATTATTGACGATTACTTACGGACAGTACTAGGTTCCCAGCCCACAAACTCGCCAGTCCTCTCATTCTCTTCCCGAAGCCAGTCATACAATGGTGCAAAATAATCCAGAAGTCCACCGGCGTCCATGTCGCTTTGGCCGGTTATCGCCTCCATTGCCTCAGGCCACGGTTTTGAAGAACCAAGTTGGAGCATTTTACTAAAAGAATTAATATCAAATTAACTGTCACCTTCAATAACCAATGCCGGTGTAATTATTGTCCTTTACTTTAGCAGGATGTGCAATGTGCATCTATTGTAAATATTTTGGATGTGGAACATCTAATGCAGCGGTACTAGCGTGGGAGCGGCTGCTGCGTGGCGACGCTCGCGATTGCAGACACACGACGGCAGACCTTCGTAACTCGTCGGCTTTATTCGGTTTGATTCGGCCAGTTTTATTTTTACAAAATTATTTTCTATGTTACACATCTGGCAAGGAGACAGCGACGGCTTCATTTAAAAAAAGAAACGAGGCCCTAAGTCAGTATTTTAAAGGGCTACAGCAGAATATGATTTGTTAGCCTTTTCCCAGACTTCTCAGACCCTGCCTGATATACGTCCTGTCGTACATGAAAATGCCTTCTGTCTGACGCTCATTTAAGCTTCCATAGATCTGCACCATACTCATATTCTACGTATAAAAAATCTTAATTTTCTTACCCCAAAGCGATTCCAGCCGTGGTACTCTTATAGATGTCACAGTTGGAGAGCAGCTTGTTCGGGTCTCCTTCAACATATTCGCCGGCTAGCTGGCACAGAGAGCGGTGGAATTGAAACTGGATGATGAACGAGATGTAGTATCTGGAATATAAGGTTGCAAAAGTATTGAAAATTTTTACAATAGAAAATTTGATTGGGTAGCAAAGCATGTTTCAGATAAGCTGACAATAGAGAAGAATGAGGACAAATATGATTATATCGACTAATCCCCGGATCCTATAAAGAAAACGAATCGTTTTGTTTACCAATAGTAGCATTTTTTATTGCCAAACTGGGTACATAAAAATACTAGTAACCTAATTTTACCTGTTATAGCTACTTCCGTATAGGAGCGTCTACTATGCAAGGCTATGTGGTCTTTGCTTCATTATTGGTAAAGATACAAGAGTCTCAATTTTAAGCAATAACGGGGTATCCTGCGTATGCGACGAACGCGACGCGACGAATGCGACAAACGCAGGACACCCCGTTAGGCTTCGTAAATTATAGGAATGGGCCATTAAACGTAGGAATATAGTTGGAAGTAATAATAGCAAGACGCATTGGAGAAGCATGTGCTCAAGGATGCGTGGTGGTGCACTGACAAAGAAGTAGACGAAATGTTTCATTCGACTTTTCATGCTTCAACTGCAGGTTTATTAGTACGATGACTAATTTTGACCTATGATTTAGCAGCACTTTTAACTGCCTTGTTGGTCTAGCAGTGGCAAGCGTGACTGCTGATCTTGAGGTCCTGGGTTCGATGCCCAGGTCGGGCAAAGTGTTATTGGGTTTCTCCGTGTGAAATTCCTCAGTAGCAGCCCGGAGTTTGGAGTTGTGCTCGGTTGATGGCAATAGACTCATCTCCTATTACATGGGACTTGAAAAATATGAGGGTGTCACTATACACCTCAGTCCAAGCCTTCGGGAATACAGGCGTGATGTCATTCGGAACGACCGATCCTGTGAAATTAGGCTCCTATTTATCTACAGTTGCTTGGTATTCCAACAAAGATATTTGAAATCACCCCTCACCTCATATACTCAACATCAGCAGAAATATGATACTTGGCTGCCGGATCAAAATCTTGTTCGGATCTCGGTGCTGGTGGCTCGATACCCTGGAGGGATTCTCTCAGCTGCCAGAAGTGGCAGTTGTAATCGTCAGGCGTGGTGGTGCCTCTGAAGACGCCGTAACGGAACAAGTCAAGTAAGTAACCAAAAGGTAGGAAGACAATCTTCTCCAAGCCCTGAAATGAAAGAAATTTTAATTTAACTAGAGAACAAAGAAAAATAATTTAAAATCTTTATTGACACACAAATCACTGTCTCCTAAATGAACTAAAAAAACAACAGAGTTGTAGTAAAAGTCTTTATATTTTTTTTGTTTTGGTTGTTTTTGGCCCTAGTCTCACCTGATTGTAAGTGCAGACAGGGTCTAAGATGGAGCACACGAATCCAAGGAACAGAGTTATAGAAGGTTACACACGACGAATCACATTAAACTGCTTTAATGTGAGGGTGGTAGCTAACCAGCATGCATAATGCATGCTGGGTTTTGTTGAATCTTACGACACGCGTCTGTTCGCAGCGTACGGAGAGGAATTTTTATATTCTAGCCTGGGATAAAATCTATCTATTTATGTCTATTTTGACAAATACCACTTTAAGAGAACACTGAAGAAGATATTCAGCGAATCCATATTTGCGTCGCTAATGTACGATAATAAAGGTAGCAAGCATTTTAATTTACGTAACGCGCTGACATCCGCATTTTTTCTTTTTTCGAATCGACAGCTTGTAGATGGTATTGCGGACCGTTTCCGTAACCGGGCAGCTATTGGCGAGACCTGAAGGGTCTCCAATTAAAAATGACCTCTGCAACTTTGAGATTTCAACATAACCTGGATTTTCGGTGGAACCTACTACCCGTCTTTTTGTTCTTCCTGACCTTTTCCGAACTATGTCGGAATCAGCTTCAAGTCTAACCAGATGCGGCTGAATACCAGTATTTTACACGGAGCGACTGCCATCAGACCTGCTACCCGTCTTTATATTATAGGTATACAGATTTATTAAAGTCCTTACCATTTTATAAAGCTGATTGATATTTGATTCAAGATCATCAGGTCCGTCTTCTAAGAGACCCATCACTCTCAAGTGTTTGGGTGTGGCAACTGACAGAGCGATGACATCTCCAACGGCCTCGTGGAACCCTGAAACGTGAAAATACTTTTTAGACCAAGCCACATCTGACGAAAGATACGTCGCCGATCTTCCGCCTGTACACATAATTCCATGCAGTCATCTCATACCGTACACATTTGAATTTTTACTAAAATTCTTGTAACACAATAATCTTGTCAACACAAGCCATTGTGGTTCTATTAAGTACTTTCGTCATTTACGACTGTAAAACATTATAAAAACAATTTAAAAAAAAACCACTAGACCACTCTGGACCTCATGGCCTTATTAACAGCCTTAACATACCAGGATTAGCTCCGGCTCTATAAACGACAGGCTGATCTTTGTACTGAAGGTAGTACTGGATATGACCCATCTCGTGGTGCGTGGTCTTGAAGAAGGCGTCAGTAATGGTCGTGCATTGTCTGATCCTGTTGAAGAAAGCGTACATGAATATGAGTAACAGACGGAAGGCTAATCATGAACAAATTAAACTTGAATCTTATTCTGCCTAACCTTTAACTAACTATGTTAGGGTCAGCTTCCAGTCTAATCAGATGCGGCTATATACCAATGTTTTACGCGGAACAACTGCCATCAGGCCTCCGCAACCCAGTTACTGGGCAATGCCGATACTCTAAGGTTAGGACGGTTGTCAAACTTTCGGGCTTCTGGCTACCCGTAACGACTGTCATAGGTATTTGTATGACACTTGGGACCGACTGTCTACCGTGCTCTCCGCATCACGGAGAGATCTCGATGTGTAACTAACGGTCACCCATCCAGCATAACCCCGCAAATCGTATGTCCCGCGTGGTTGGTTATTAGCCACGAGCCCCTCAAACTATCTTAGTTGGTTTTTGGTTTTCTATGAAAACCATAAACCTACCTAAAATCTTCACCATCAAAAAAGTCCCAGGCTGAAGCATGGCAGACCATTTCCCGTCCATCGTTAGGCTTCTCGATTATCGACCTCTCCCAAAACAGGTCAGGCATACCGCTCAGACTCAGAGACGTGAAAAAGTCCTCTGCAGTCTCGAACATCTTCAGTGCTGTGTAGTTCTAAAAAAGGGAGAATATGAACTTCAGATTTGTAAAAGCACCCACGGAACGTGAGAATATGAGATGTATTTGAAAGCACTTTAAAGTTAGTGGAAATAACAACAAATATCGCCTTAAAAAACTTTTAAGTTAAACGGTTTTATCTTGCAGTACCTCTTCGGCATCAGGTTTTGAAGACTGAAGGTTGAAATTATTATAATTGTTGTCGGTAGCTGGTAACATTGCACAATGTTACCCGACGTTATAAAAACAGTGGCCATTCGACGGCGCAGAGGATTCTATGTCGAACAGCCGAAGAAGTCTAACCTTTTATATCTGATTAGCTTGTCCTTATTTTCTGATTTTGTGTAAATTATTATATTTTGAACTAGCTTCTATTACTAACCCCTAACCCAAATATAAGTACTCTCAGTGGTGGAGAGTCTATGTTGATTTCATTTACTTTATTTACCATGCTCGCAATCCTGACATACAGCAATTCAGGAAAATCGGTTAACCGATTCTCCTGAAACTTCACACACAAATTTTCAAAGTCTTTAAAGTCCCCCTTGTATTTGAAGTTATAACCAATAAAATAATAGTGCTAATTATTATTTTTAAAGTTAGAAGTATTAAAATTATAGTGCAAGCCATGAAGTTTAAAGCTAGAACCTTTTAAAGTAGGGACTATTATCTTTAAAGTTCATTCATATAAATATCCAATGAAAAATTCTGTCTAAAACATCAGTTTTGAGGAACCTATGCTACGGAGTAAGTTCAATGAGTTTTTGTTTGCAAGAGCCCTTCAAACATTTTTTGTGTATCGCCTTTTTTAAATTTAATCAAATTATATGTTGTGACTAGCTTTTGCCCGCAGCTTCGCTTGCGTGAAGTTTGAAATCCTCGTTAACCCATTTTAAAGTAACATTTTAAAATCCAAAACATACACACAAACTTCAACCCCCCATTTCACCCTCTTAGGGGTGGAATCTCCAAAAACCCTCAAACACCTATACGTTTATTTCTTTCCAAAAGCCTAAATATTTAATTCCATGTTTCTCACTTCAAAAATACCAGATTTCTCATACAAATTTTCAACACGTATTTCACCCCTTTAAGGGTTGAATTTCCAAAAATGCTCAAACATGTGTACGTTTATTTCTAACCAAAAACCTTAATATTTAATTTCAAGCTTCTTACTTCAAAAATGACGGTCTTACATAGAAACTTAAAAACCCTATTTCACCCCTTTAGGGGTTGAATTTCGAGAAATCCCTTCTTAGTGGATGTTTACGTCACAAAATGAACCTACTGTCAAAATTTCAAGTTTCTAACCCCAGCCGTTTAGGCTGTGCGTTGATAGATCAGTCAGTCAGTCAGTCAGTCAGTCAGCTTCTCCTTTTATAAGTATACTAGCTTTTGCCCGCAGCTTCGCTTGCGTGATTTTTTTCACCCCCTTAGGGGTCGAATTTCGAGAAATCCCTTCTTAGTGAATGTTTACGTCACAAAATAAACCTACTGTCAAAATTTCAAGTTTCTAACCCCAGCCATTTAGGCTGTGCGTTGATAGATCAGTCAGTCAGTCAGTCAGCTTCTCCTTTTATAAGTATAGATAGATAGATAATAGATATAGATAAGATATAATAAGAAGATTGATGAAATCTTTACCTGTGCTTGCAAAGCAGCAGTGATGTCAATATCAGGCTTATCCGGGTACGGCCTGGTGAATTTTTCTACGTTGTTCCAAGTCTGACCCCAAATATTACCTGGAACGAAGGTTGAGTTTATTATTTTAAAAATCTGTTTTCTATTTTCTCTACTTTAACCACTTTGTATTCCGGCTGATACGATTCCATGCTTTCATAAAGAAAATAGATTTTCAGTGGAGTCGAACAAATGCGATAAGTCAATACTGATTGGTGGTCTATTCGCATAGAGAAAACAGAAAATTCAGAGAACTGACAATAATAGAGAAGCACATTAGACAATAGATATTTAAAAAAACTGCAGTTAATTCAACTGCCCCACGAAGATAATTCAGCCCTCATCAAGCTGTCTCCCTCCCAGTCCTCCCGCCAGCAACGCCCTAAGTCGAGGTCCGAGTGCCATTAGGGGTCGCACTTAGTGCTGTTGTTGCTAGTAGTCATGATGTTAGTAGTAGTAGTAGTTAGCTTAGGTTAAGTATTTTACTCGTCCCATTGGTTGGAGACCTTTCAGGTCTCGCCAATAACTGCTCGATTATGTAGAACCGGTCCGCAAGACCATCTACGAGCTTCCGAATAGGAAAAAAAAAACAATTTGCCTTGTTGGTCTAGTGGTCGCAAGCGCGACTGCTGAGCATGGGGTCCTGGGTTCGATCCCTAGGTCGGGCAAAGTGTTATTGGTTTTTACCGTTAAGAATTTCTCAGTAGCAGCCCGGAATCTGGATTTGTGTCCGGTAGTGGTAATAGACTCGCCGCCTACTACATGGAACTTAAAACATAACTGGTAAAACGATGGTGTATTAAAAATACCTCTGTCGGACCCTTCTGGGAATATAAAGCGTGATGAAATGTTATGATATGTTAATTCAAATTTAAATTTAGAACACTTTACCTAACAAATGTGCAGGGATCGGTCCTTTTGCCGACACAACATCCTCTCCATACTTGAGTCTTAGATGCCTCCTGACGTATGCATGGATATGTTGGTAAAGAGGCTTGATTTGATTCCAGAGGGACTCAAAATCTTTCTCAATATGAGAAACCTCGTACTCACTCAGCCACCACTCGGCTACGCTGTCATAACCTGAAAATGTGAAACAGTTGTTGTATTAATAGATAATTATAAGATTAATAATTACAATGGCTCCAGTTTATCTCATCGATTAGAAAAGACAATAAGAGAGACCAATCTCATTTCAAAATGAGTTAGTTATACGTTGGAACCAACAACACCATGTAACCACTGTCTTGAAATAAATATAATTAATTACTTAATAATATAAAAAACATTTTAACAAAAATAAAACCAACTTCAAAAAAACGAAAAAAATAATAAAATAATTACTATATTATAGAATTAACAGTTTCAGAAGTCAGTGCCTTCAATTTGGTTCAGCGTGGGTTAGCACCGACTTCTGAAACTGTTAATTCTATAATATGGTAATTAATTTATTCTTTTTTTCGTTTTTTTGAAGTCGGTTTTATTTTTGTTAAAATGTTTTTTATTTTTTTCATTTTAGTGGTATTAATTAAAACATGTTTGGACCCGCTAAAGACACTGCTCGTAACATAATGACATCATCACATTATGCGTACTGTTCGTCATTGAGGAGTTCCATTGTCTATCTCCGAATGTCTTCATCAGATCTTCACCAAATTTAAATGGGTCCATTTCGAAAGAATACTCTTCCAAACAGAAAAATATTTTTTCAAATCGGTTCAAAAATGAGGGTGTAGTGAGGTGATAAACATTTTTTTTAAAAATAGCCGAATTGAGTACCTCCTCCTTTTTTTGGAAGTCGGTTAAAAATTAATGAGTAAGTATCAAGACTTGGCACACGAGGTTGTCGACATGTGGGAGGTTGACTCAGCAGTCATTGTGCCGATAGTCGTTACGGCTAATGGCTTAATAGCCAAGAGCCTCGACAAACATCTGATGAGGCTCGATACCGGTGGGCTACTATTTTTTATTTTTTTAAATATTTTTTGTAGAAATATTTAAAAATGTAAATATTATGTATAAAAAATTAATAAACGAAATAAATGACATAGCATACCACTTGAGTAAAGTCTACATTTTCATCTCATTGGTGTTGTAGGAGGTCAAAAAAATTAAGAGCATTATTACCCCTCCCCCAAAGATCCTTCCAAGGTTCACCAAATTCAGCACGTCTCATTTACGTATGCGTCATATTTACCGTTCAACTTAGCAGCCTCGTTGTCCATCGTGACGTATTCAGTGAAATTGCCCTTGGAGGCAGCTCCAGCGACCCTGTGCCATTCCAACCAGGCGTACTTCAACTCTTCAGGGTCGTTGCTGGTCGCAAAGATGTTTGTCACCTCTGGAATAAGTGAAAGTTTGTTTGAATTTTGTATTTTTTTCAGTCGTTGGTCAAAGTTAGAACATCGTCTAGCGATTCATTGCTTACAACACCATTTAGGCGTAGATATTCACCATAGTAAAATAGAATACTATCCCCAGGTCGGGCAAAGTGTTATTGGGTTTTTCTGTGTGGAATTCCTCATTAGCAGCGCGATGTTTGCATTTGTGCCCGGTTGATGGCAATAGGCTCGCTCCTATTACATGGGACTTAAACATGAAATGAAATGAGGGTGTTACTATACATCTCTGCCCAACCCTTCGGGGTATACAGGCGTGATGTTATGAAGGGCTCTAAAGTCTATACTTTACAAGTCTCTATAGACTTGGTAATAAACTATGCCATATCATCACGACTTAAAAAAAACTGAGTGGGACCACTAAAATATTATGTTGGTTGTTCTAAATTGGTAACTCCATAGATATCTTACTCGTAAATAAATAACATAATACCACGCCTGATATCCCCGAAGGGTTGAGCAGAGGTGTATAGTAGGTAATACCCTCATTTCACCGTTATGTTTGTAAGTCCCATGTAATAGGGGGCGAGCCTATTGCCATCAACCGGGCACACATCTAAACTCCGAGCTGCTACTGAGGAATTCCACACGAAAAATCCCAATAACATTTTGCCCGACCTGGGGATCGAACCCAGAACCTCAGAAACAGCAGTCGCGCTTGCCACCACTAGACCAAGGAGGCCGTTAAATAAAAATAAATAAACTAACATAAAATAACACTATTTTACCTGGTTCCACGTGTAGATCACACTTGGTCCTATCCTTGTAGTCACAGATGGTGGCCTTCGCATACGTAGACTGCATATTGTTGATGGCATTGATCAGTCTTTCGTTCAAGTCCTCAGGGAGCGCCGAAGTACCAAGCTTGGAATACTTCTGGAACATTCTGATCAGGTCCTGGTCTTCGTACTCGTGCCAAAGGTAGCTCATTGTATCTTTCAAGTATTCTTTCTGCTGTTCTGCCAGTTCTAAGGAAATTTGAAGCTGCAAACAATAATTACTGAGGTCAATGTAACGCAAAATACTATTTTACTCAACAAAATTTGATTTCTTAAGGTCAAAAAGTCAACAATAAAGTCAATTTATCAAAACGTTTCCAAAATTAGTTAAGAACCTAACATAACATCACATCTTGTATTCCCCGAAGGGTTCGGCAGAGGTATGTTTTAGTCCACCCTCGTTTCGCCAGTTATGTTTAAGTAGGTACCATGTAATAGAGGGCGAGCCTATTGCCATTAAGCGGGCACAAATCCAGACTGCGGGTTGCTACTGAGAAATGTCTAATGGAAAATCCCAATAACACTTTGTCCGACCTGGGGATTGAACCCAGGATGGGGTCCTGGGTGCTCAGCAGTCGCGCTTGTGACCACTAGACCAACAACAATTTTTATTTATTAACCATTATTAGACAAGTTATGGTACGATCCAAGGTGATGGTTTAAAACATGCAAATGGTAAGTGGGAGACCAAAGAAGAGATGGATGGATTGTGTAAGGAAGGATATGAAAGATAAGGGAGTAAATGATATTGAGACGGCTGACAAGGTAGAATGGAAGAGGAAAACATATGACATACACGGTGTAAAAATACCCTTAACGGAGCCGAAGTCTACGCATTATCATCATCATCAACCTACATCAGTGCACTGCTGGACATAGGCCTCTCCCAAAGCACGCCACTGAGCCCGATCTTCGGCTCTCCTTCTCCAGTCGCTGCCGGCTACTCTACGTATATCGTCGCTCCACCTAGTCGCAGGACGTCCTACACTACGTTTGCCGATTCGCGGTCTCCACTCTAGAACTCGTCTACCCCAACGGTTATCGGTTTTGCGGCAAATATGACCAGCCCACTGCCACTTCAGTTTGCTAATCCGCTGAGCTATGTCGGTAACTTTCGTTCTCTGGCGAATGACTTTGTTCCGGATTCGATCCCTCAGAGAAATACCAAACATAGCTCTTTCCATAGCTCGCTGAGCGACTTTCATTTAGTGGACTAGTCGTACCGTAAGTGTCCACGTCTCGGCTCCGTATGTCATGACTGGTAGGACGCACTGATTGTAGACGTTCGTCTTAAGGCACTGAGATATAGGCGACGTAGTCTACGCATACTGTAGATAAACTAAGTAACATAGAGCAAAAATAATTGCTGGGAAACGACTTTTATTTTTAGGTATTAAAAAACAGCTATTAACTGTAGCGCGCAACGTGAGCGCGCTAGCAGCAGACTGTGCCTACATTTCAAAAATATTGGTAATGTTTGTATAGGAGAATGTATGGTAATAACATTTAAACTTAGATTTCGAAAAAAAAGGAAAAAAATGTTGTGGCTTTGACCTTCAATATCTCCATAACCAGTCGGTTTCCAGGTATGGCCCAATACAAAAAAGGCTTCGTAATGATGGGAAGAATACGTGGCTCTCGGCTTCGTTAAGGGTATTTTTAAACCCAATATAACCAGGGCAGGAAGATGATGATGATGATGATGAAGTGAATATGATCCAAAGGAACAAGACAAAAAATTACTCACCAGCCGATCCTCGTTATGCTGCGTGATGTTAGTTTCATAGTTCCACGACGCAATACCTTTCTTGTTCTTGGCCTTCGCCATCAGCTCATCCAAGTGCCTCATGTAGTCTCTGCCAGCTGCTTCTTCGGCCGCCCTCTCCACCGCTCGACCCCTGGCAGCCACCACGAAGATCGACGCGATGGCGCCCACCAGGACTAGTTCGCCTACGATCTTCATTACCAACTGAAATGGAGTATGTAGTTTTTAATTCCAGTCATATCAACCTAGGGTTCTCCAAACTTTGTTGGAGTTGGTTTTGAGTACATTTAATAGCGACTGCCATCTGATCTTTGTATCCCAATTACTGGGTATATCGATATCGGAATATTGAGGGGTTCGTGGCTAATTTATTAACAACCGCGTCGATCAATCGATTTGCGAGGTTAAGCTTCGCTTGCCGCGGTCAGTCCGTGGGTGGGTGACCACCGTTTGTTACACATCGAGACCCCTCCGTGCCTCGGAGAACACGTTAAACAGTCAGTTCCGGGTGTCATACGAATACCTATGACAGTTGTTACGGGTAATCAGAAGCTCGAAAGTCTGACAACCGGTCTAAACTTAGGATATCGGCATTGCTCAGTAACTGAGTTGCGCAAGTCTGATGGTAGTCGCTCCGTGTATAATACTGGTATTCAGCCGCATCTGGTTAGACTGGAAGCTGACCCCAACATAGTTGGGAAAAGGCAAGACAGAATATCGATATCGTTACGTTTGACCAGTTGTCAGATTTTCAATCAAGACTTTTACTAGTGACGATCATTGTGTATCTGTAAGGCAACCAGGGCCGACTGAAACGGAAGCCGGTCTTGTCATGTATAAAATGATCCCTAAAAAAACTTTTAAGTTTAACGGTTTTATCTTATAGTATCCCTGCAGCACCAGGATTTGAGGATTAAAGGTTGTATTGTCATGGGAATTGAATTTGTGTGCGAAGTTTCAGGAGAATCGGTTAAGCAGAAGTAGTGGAAAAATCTGTCGTAAGATTTGAATGAAACAAATAAATTTACGAAGGAAGTTATTTAAAAACGATCCCTCTTATAAACCATGATAACGGCGTACGTGGTGATTACTTGGTCTGTGCGGTATTACTGTAGCCACGAGCCCCCCAAATCTTTAATTCCCATATAACAATCATAATTGTCTATAGTTGCAGCGATAGCCGTGTGACCGTCGGACTGCCAAGTCATAGGTCTCGAGTTCGAACCCAGACGAACCTCTGACTTTTCGGATTCATGTGCGTATTGTATAATTATCACTTGCTTAAAAACGGTGAAGGAAAACATCGTGAGGAAACCGGCATGAGAGATATTTCTCGACGGCATGTGAAACCAAGTCAGAGGGCCACGGGCGGCATAAACTCTGACACCAGGTTAGTTACTAACCACACGAAAAGAAGAAGTTGCTTTCCAAATTAGTATGACAAATTGGGCTGGTGTGTTTATTTGTATTGTGATAAACAGAGATCGGATAATCGGATGCATATTTACCTAAAGTTAATTTTTCGCTAGAAAACTATGGAAACGGCTTCTGAAAATAATTTATGAGAAAAAAAAAGAGGTATCACGGGATTACATAACTAATCAATTTATATACTCGTAATTTCTTAAAAGTTAATTTTTAACCCCCGATTCAAATATATGTGTATGTAGGGTGTAAGAAAGTGAGGGGTGCATGTTTGTATTAGTTTAAAAAAAAGGTACAACTTTAGGTATGTAAAGAAATAAATATGCATCGAATTCTAGATAAATATGATTCCATTCTACAGAACACTAAGTTTGACGATCCCGGGATTGCGGGATTTTTTCGATATAAAGTGCATTCCATATTAGCCAACACCTGAACTTTAGGCAAATATGCATCCGATTATCCGATCTCTGGTGATAAAACACGCGTGGTTCTTTAATCGACGGGATGCTGCATTCAGACGCCGTCGGAGCCAAAGACTGGGAGGGGGGGTCATAATGTTATCAGTAAAATAAGTTGAGCACATTAGAATAGTTTGTTTTTTTTTGTTGTAAATTGTCTATTTTTGGGAGTTTTGGTAATTTGACGAGTACGATTTTGGGAGGGTCATGACTCGTACGACCCCCCTCCATCGGATCGCCACTGGCTGCGCTATCAACCCACAGATTTTGATAGTTGATTGAAATTACACCGTTTCATTAAGTGCTTGGCCAGAGTGGCAGCGCGGTGCGGGGAGCGGCGCGGGTGCGGGAACGCGCGCGATTTGCCTGTCCGCAGTGGAGAGCGGCTTCGTTCTGAGCGTTGTCGTGTCCAGTGTTTGTCAAAATATAATATGGATGAAGAAGACTTATTTTTACTGGAAAATTCTTACTAAAAAACGATGTTTCGACATCCACAGTGCAGATCGTGCTTGAATAGCACTTATTAATTCTTCAACATTTAATTTTGAAGACGCCATCACAACAACGCGCGTGGTCAGCTCGAACTAGTTTGAGATCCCCCGCTCCCGCGCGGGTTGTCGCTTGCCGCCCGCGCTCTCACTGCGGCCACTTGTATGAACGAGTTATGGCGTGAGCTACCCGCGCGCTCCCCGCGCCAAGAAGCCCGCGCCAAGAAGCCCGCGCCGCTTCCCGCGCCCGCGTGCCCACTATGGACACTCAAATTAAGTTCATCTGTTTGAACTCGCCGCACCGCGCCCGCCCCGCGCCCGCGTTTGCAGTCTGGCCAAAGGCTAATACTTATTCAAGATACAATACACACAAGACACACACTACATAAGTCGTTATACATTATGACATGCATTTAAAACGATCAAGATTGCAAATCTCACTTTATTAACATAACAATTATGTAAAGACTACACACGTACTAACAACTTGTTTTAATTACATACACAAGAATTTATATTAAAATAACATAACATAACATCACGCCTGTATTCCCCGAGGGGTTGTGCAGAGGTGTATAGTAACACCCTCATTTCACCAATTATGTTTAAGTTCTATGTAATAGGGTGCGAACCTATTTTCATTAGCCGGGCATAAATCTAGTCTCCGGGCTGCTACTGGGAAATTCCTAATGGGAAGCCCAATAACACATTACCCGACCTGCGGATTGAATCCAGGACCTCACGATCAGCAGTCACGCTTACCACCGATACACCAACGAGGCAGTTAAATTCTCTACAGTAAACGGATCACCAGTAACTTACTATAACTGGAACCTGGAACTCATCTATACTAATATTATAAAGCTGAAGAGTTTGTTTGTTTGAACGCGCTAATCTCAGGAACTACTGATAGGAATTAAAAAAATATTTTTGTTTTGGATAGTCCATTTATCGAGGTAAGTTATAGGCTATATAATATCACGCTACGACCAATAGGAGCGGTGCATAAATGAAAAATGTTGCAAAAACGGGGGAAATGTCCACCCGTGCGAAGCCGGGACGGGCCGCTAGTATTTTAATAAGAACACTAATTCTAGATTATGTGCCTTTAAACTCTTCTAACAATATAATCCTGTATTTTATTTATATTCACTGCCTCGTTGGTCTAGTGGTGGCAAGCGCGACTGTTGATCGTGAGGTTCTGGGTTCGATCCTCAGGTCGGGCAAAATGTTATTGAGTTTTTCCGTGTGGAATTCTTCAGTAGCAGCCCGGAGTTTGTATTTGTGCCTAGTTGGGACTTAAACATAACGGCGAAATGAGGGTGTTCCTATACACCTCTGCCCAACCCTTCGGGGAATATATTATATTATTATGCTATGTTACCTATGTTTATTTACGTTGTTAGTCACCGCAAACAAAATCCACAGAGCACGCTTTATAAACATTGTTTAACAATAATTATAATTATGAAACTGTATAAAAGAAGAACGGGCGGATGCGGTCCAAACCCCGTCGGTAAATGAAACCCACGACTTCTTGAAGCTTATTTGAAGCGCATGATTTTTTATTATGGGCACAAAAAATTCACTACGGTGGAAAAAAGTTATGGGTAGTTGAAAAAAGTGCAAGTAGTCTTTGAGATTGAGTCCGATGTACTATGCGTGCCAAATAAGAATAGGATCGCGCTTGCTACAACTTCACACGATAGCCGTCAAATTGGTACTGACAGCAAAAAAATACTATGAAAAAAATGTTATATTTTTTTATTCATACATTTCATTATTATTTACATTCATTTTTATAAAATGTTAGTTATTGAATTCCATAAATAGATAATTTTGGATAATTGAATAATATTTGAAAACAGTATTCATTAAAGAAATGAACTAATATATATAGTTAACTTCACGAAATGCTACTGGTCACCCTAATATGTCGCCATAATAATAATATAATTACTGTGTAATTAATTTGGCGTAAAATTGATAAGAAATACCAAAAAAGTGAACAAAAATAATTAAACTGAATATAATTTCTTTATTTACTTTTTTGCACACCTTACACTTTGGTAATGAAGTTCACGAGTATTGCGGAACAAAATGGCGTCTTGACAGTACTATTCTTATTTGGCACGCATAGTATTTCTAAAGCCTGTTTGGAATACATCATTCTTTATAAATAACTCAAAAAAATAAACCAGGCAAAAAAATTGGTCATAGTAATTAAGGTATAGTAGTATCTATTTAGCTTCTTGGACCAGGGTCTATACAAAGGCGCCCATTCTCCTTTCTTCTACTAGATCACTAATAGGGCAGAATTAAGAAGATTAAGAGGAAATGCGGTCGGCATTAAGTCCAAACAAACGTATGCCTCAGTTTTCTCCTTGGATAGTGTCACTAGAGCAAATCTAGACACGCGACAGCGTGTCAAGCCAAGTTCAAAGAAAAAGGAACTGGCGACGCAGCAGCCGTGTTACACGAACCATTTGAAGCCACTTTTGAGCCCTTAATAACTCAAAATCTATTCAACATAAACACATGAAATTTGGTTTATTTATTGAAACCCCCGAGATTAACTATAATCTCAAATTTCATAAATACAGCTCAAACGGTTATTGAGATATTACCGTCTAAAAATCGGCATTTTTAACACTGACTGACATATAGATCAAAAACCTAACCCACTTCCAGATGACCTAGAAAGTTGAGATTTGGCGTCCAGCTGGGTAATTGTGTGTATACAAAGGAAAAAGTCAGAAAACAGTGAATTTTTACGATTTGAAATACTTTACAAACAATCGATTTTTATTACTTAGCGCCTTCCGAAATTATAATAGCAACAAACTTTTTCTTTCGCGAGAGAATAGGTTCCATGATTCCATGATGAAAGGTCGCTTTTATCGTTTTGTATACCAGATTATTTGATTCAAGTGGGAAATAAAAATATATCTAACAGGCAAATGATAAAAAGTTAAAGGGAGGACTTTCCATATATTTCTAACCTTCAAGAAAATGTAGAAAATAGCACAAAAAATAAAACTACAGCGTAAAAGTATTATACCTAGGTCACTTTTGAATGATGGATAATAACAATTTCTATACAAAAAGTAATGATATCCCATCAAAAACATACCTAAATGTGAAAATGGGAGCCAAGTTCAATAATAAGAATATGCGTGGTTGTCGACTTCGCCGACCTTTTGCAGCCCGCGTTTCCTCTTAATAAACAAGAGTTTACCGAACTCTGATGTCGAACTACCTATCTAAATTGCTAAACTGATATTCTACCAAACAAACTTGATCGATTTCTAAACAATAGTACACCAACATAAAAGCACAGACCAACCTGCAAGATCACTCGATTTCACAAATATCAATGACGAAAATAATCTCATATCAATGCATAAATACTGATGGCTCAGTCAAAAAAATCACACAAAACACTGGGTCAAGGGTTTAGAATCGAAAGGTGAATGATCCAAGTATTGTTGGCGGCAAATTGAGCTGAACGGATGGGAAAAAATGTTAAGAGCCATTTCACAAAATTTGAACGCTCGAGTTTAGGTAAAAGATCGCATCATCTTGTATGTGTACGTAATTACCCACACGTACACAACGCAAACAGTGCAGTGCAAGTGTCGAGACGGACTAAACAATCTTGAGCCGTTATAATCATAATGCACCTTGGTTTGAGATTTATGTAAAAGGATATTTTATTTATTCAGTCTATTAAAGCTTTCTAAACTAATAAAAAAACACAAATGTATGTTATGTAAAGTATATAATAGAAAAAGAGAAACAGCGCTGAACTTTTTGCTGTGTTCGCTTTTATTTATTCATTTACTCCAGGAGTATTGAAAATCAATTATACGCCTGCCATCAACGATGTAATCGTTCTAAGACAAAAGCTATTGATGACAAAAGCGTTTGATATTGAAATTTAAGAAATACAAATGAGTAAGTACTAAAAATATTTACGATCGAGTCTGAAAGTTCCATTGATTCGTCAAGTCCAGGGTCTAATGCAACAGGTTCTTTTTCATATAAAATTAAAGAAATAATTAAGGTAGTACCTATACCTACTACTAAATAAACTTCTGTTTTAAACATAAAATTGTTACTAAAACATACAATATCTGTTGTCGAATCAGACTTTTCACTTGTACCGGGCACGGCGCGGCGTCTCTTCTAAAAGTACTACCTTCCTCTACTCGATTCAGGCGATTTCTCATTCTAAAATGAAAACAATAAAAAAACCTTTTTAAAAACAAGTTTTTATTTAAATGGTCCAAAAAAAAGAAAATAAACTTTAAATTAAATCGATCCCATCAATTTACTACATTATACAACTAATTTATTTAAATAATATAAAAGCTTGTCGCGAGACATACAATTTTATGAAGTACATAGGTATACATTTTTTCATAGAATTACCACACTTTACATTTATTACTTATTGTATTCTTGTTTATTTAGTATCTCGCGACAAGCTTTTATATTATTTAAATAAATTTGTTGTATAATGTAGTAAATTGATGGGATAGATTTAATTTAAAGTTTATTTTCTTCTTTTCAGACAATTTAAATAAAAGCTTGTTTTTAAAAATGTTTTTTTACTATTAATTTATTTTGTATTTTTAGTAGGTATATCATGTTGAAACTTAGAACGGTCTGTCATAATTGAACGCGTATGCAACATTTCATGTCCGTGCTGCTAACCATTGAGGAGTTCCCTAGTCAGAACTCAACCCTGAGTGCAGCAACCATGTCACAGTAAAACTTAAAACCGGCTATCATAATAAAATGCGTACACAAAATTTCGTGTCTGTGCTGCTAACCATTGAGGAGTTCCCTAGTCAGGACTCAACCCTGAGTGCAGCAACCATGTCATGGTAAAACTTAAAACCGGCTATCATAATAAAATGCGTACACAACATTTCGTGTCTGTGCTGTTAAGCGTTGAAGAGTTCCTTTATCTGGAGCTCATTCTGGATGTCGATTCAGGTCATGCTTACCAAAAAAATGTATTGTCATCGGAAATGAACCAATATTTTAAAATTCAACTCCGTAGGATAAGAGGAAGTGGTTCAAAATTCAGTTGCAAGATTTTAACCGAACATACATACACACATACAAACATTGCAAGTTAAGTAAAAGCTTGTAAAATAGCTGTCAAATTACGACACAAATAAATTATCTTGTTACTCAATAATAACTAAATGATTCTTAAAATCATAAATACAACCTTCTAAGCTCATTTAATACCACTGAATGACTTTTTCATGAAATAGTCATTGAACAGGGTACGGTGGGCGGCGTTAGAAAATTTGAATTTCGCGGGCTACCCTGGCGCGTCCACCCTATGTGATCGATAACTGGGTATATGAATTGCAAATAAAAATAATATCTCCCTCGCTTCTGTTGGTTTCTTTAAGGCTGCAGAATTTTTATTTTTCCTTTTTTTGACACAATGGTATACACAACCCTTCTGGGCCATTGCTAAAACTAATAAAACAGAAATATAATAATTATTCTACAAACTACTAAAATCATACTTGATAATAAATGAAATTATTACTTCATGAAAAAAAAATACAAAGAGGATCAAAATGTTGTAGTCGTAGTGTAACAATGCGTTCACGATAGATTTGCTCGAAAATCTGGACGCGGGAAAAAATGACACAGGTCCTACGTCGACGGGCGCTCGTGCCGTTCTAAACGGTGCCCGCCAGTGTTGCCAACTCTGAAATCTAGCGGATGGTAGAATTCTTCTAAAAATACGGTAGATTTTCCAAAATTATGTTGTAATTTATATTTGAAATACGGTAGAATTACCTTGTTTATTTAGTAGCATGTTAAGAGTAAGAGTTGAAAAAGAAATCATATTTTTAATCAGAATCTGACAGTATAGTAGTTTCAATATTTTTATACATATCGATATTGTGTTTTTTAATCATAGCGTCAGTGGGATTAAAATCAATACAGTTTTTTCGTCTTCAACGTAAAGAAGGAACTAAACACGTGAATACGTATTTCGTTCCCTCTTTGTGGCGTTTTATTACACTTATTTTGGCACTGAAAGATGTATTGCAAACATTGCAGGTCGCCTTCGATAAGTCCCTGTTATCTTTTCTTAGCCAATCACTATATTCTTTATTCAGCAACCATTCGTTTCTAAACATCTGCCTAGAACGCTTTCTTTTAGCCGACACTGGTATTAAGCTATTTTCTCGACTGTAGCGCTGTTGCTATCACTCTCCATATTTTTAAAAACTCAGATCACACAACACAACACAAAAAAGTCTTACGTAATGATATGAGTCGATTAATAAACTAGGTAAATTAAAAAGTTCTAAGTATTCATCGAATTCGCTCGCGTAATATCTTCAAGCTGTAGGCTAATTCACGTAACTAAAGAAGTTAAGTTTAGATCAAAACAACGCTTTTCGTATTCACGTAGTATCGGCAACCGCTGTCAGATACGCTCGCGTCAAGTTCGCGTCACGCGAGCGCATTATCAGCATTCTACTGCTGCGCGTCATTAGTGCGTGATTCCGAACGCAACTTTGTGGATATTCTTGTATTCATTTGACGTTTCAAATGACAGCTTTTGTAAGTTTTACTTCGATCAACGTGTGGCTTTGGTTACGCGCAACATAAGTTCCTCAATACTTACTTTTGTTGGCATCAAGTTGTATTATTAGTGAATTTAAGTGTTTAAAATTAAGTATTGTGAGTAAAAGTTAAATAATTAGACATTTTTGTTAACTACAAGTCACGTTCAATTAAATTTCAAATGTTTTTTATTTATTTTTAGGGAATATGAGTTTTCGTCTGGGTTTGAGCATTCTAACGCTATCAAATGAAATAGACGATCGAGAACGTCGACAAGCTCAACGTTGACGTAGAATTAATGTGGATCCGTTCCGTCTATCAGATCGGGAGTTTATAAAAACATAGCGATTGAGCAAGGATGTGACCCGGCAATTAATTTGCCGACTAGGAACGTGTATTCCAACGGAGAGAAGGAATGATGGATTAAGTGTGCAAGCAAAGGTTAGCTAAAAACTGCTTATCTTGGTACAAACATAATGCAAAATACAAAATTTATTTGACAGTAGTCTTTAATTATAATTGGATAACTTTCAGGTTCTCATAACACTGGCTTTTTACGCTAGTGGGTCCTATAAACCCTAGGGGGCCAAAGTAAGTCCCATGGTGTTTCACAGCCTACTGTCTCAAGAGCCATCAGACAAGTCACCAAAGCCCATAACACAAGAAGCATATTCACAGAATATATAAAGTTTCCCATGACAAGGGACGCCCGTGACAATATTAAAATATGGGCAAGGCCTATGTGGCCTTCTAAATACTCCACAAGGAGTTCTATTTGCCGCACAGAAACAGATTTTCGCGAAGTCATGACTAAAACATACAAGGAAGGAATTTAAACTGCTACTTCTTCGTAAAGTAAACTTCACTGCACATCCATAAATATATTTTAATATTAAACATACCTTAATAAAGTTTTGTTTTTAATTTGCACTATTTATTTTGTTTTTTTTTCAACTTTGGCGCTCCTCTTGTTTTGACAGTTTTATTTGTTTTATGCAGCAATGATACACCATAATTCAGCCAAATTTTAGCAAATTATATCTTTAATTGTGAATCAAAATATTATTACTTGTTTTTGTGGCAAGAAAAAGCATTAAAATCAGTATTGTGATATTATTTTAATATTTTATACCGTAATATTCATTGAAACTTAATCGATTCTATTCGATTATTTCGTGAGTATTTTTTTTCTCTCGTATGGCCACACCGTAGGTAAGTTTGGCTGTCGTGAAGTTGACGCGCAGTTAACGCGCAGCTTACGTGTAGCTTACGCGCAGTTCAAATATTACAAGAATACCATTTAGCACTTAAACTTAACTGCAGCGTCACTGCAACTTCATCGGCGCGTTATGAAATTACGTGAATTAGCCTACTGGTGCCGCGCTATTGGGGGATTTCCCGACGCATAAAACAGTGTTGTCGGTAGAATAAAACGAAAATACCCTAACTTGAAGAAAATAAACATTCAAACTCTTTAAAATTATTTTAGTTAATAGATTATCATATACATATGTTTATTATCTACATGATTTTAAAAAATACGATCTTCAATGGGTATTACGGTGTATTTTGCTACCGTAATTTTAATCCTACGGTAGGTGGTAGATATTTGCTGATTACGGTGTTTTTACCGTAATTACGGTGCAGTTGGCAACACTGGTGCCCGCTTATGCATCGTAATTTATTCCAATTTAGAGTGATGTTAAAAATTATATTATGTCTAATTAAATGAATTGATTTTAATAAAATTTTGGAATTAGTTTAGTAAAAGATAACAGTTTATTTTTACATGATTTTTTTTTTGATGTTATTACGCTTTATTCAAACCAAAAAATCACGATAACTGAGCGATATAAAACGTAAAAATTGACCTAAGACTTTGTTTTTTTAGTAATTAATGTTATTAATTATCGATATTCTAGTACGTAGTGTGTCGACAAAACTATATGTCTGATGCTTTATGTATTTTTTTCAGTGAAATGTATAAATATTAATGATAGATATAGGAGTCTGAAATTGACTCTGCGATGATTTTTCAGTAAACTAGTTGTGGGAGATTAATCACTACTTATGTAGTAAACATATAAGTTTTTGTAAATCTGTTAGGTGAAGTGTCAATACGAAAGACTAGTCTATTTTTAACATGTATTCAACAATGTCAGAGTGTTGTCTAAGATGGTTAATTAGGCGATTAAAGTCTTAGATATTTGCGCGAAAACGTGAAATGGCTCTTAGAAGCTGCGTTTTATACTACTAGACATAACCTCGATTGTTTCGTAACATGGTTTCCATGCTGACCTATACCTTCATGCGTAATACAGAATACATAACAACTCATACACATCTCCAGTGAGAAATCTAAAATCTAGGAAAATTTGTAATTTTAAATATGAGCGATAAATCGGTTTATTTGTCGCAAGTACCTAGTCAATTTATTTATAGACTAGATGAACCGGTAAACTTCGTAACACCAAAAAGTTTATTTTTAATTTTTCCTAATGTTCTTTCTTCCTAAACCACACCATTATTAAGACAAACAAAACAATATAAAAAGGTCAAATTGGACGAGCCATTTTCGAGTTTTTGCGAGACTAACGCACGGCAATTGATTTATATATATTAGATAGGCATTTAAACTTGTTGTGATGTGTTTTCCAACGCTGTAAGTGGATAAACATCATCATTATCTTGAATTATCTGTTACATCTGTCCGTGTTATCAATGACTTATGAAACTGCGAGAAATGAAGTACCGGTCGCCCTGTAAACATCTAACCTAATCCCAAACCCTCCATTATTTAAAGTTACCGTGGGTGTCTTCAGTATAATCATTTGGACCCCTACATTAAGCGGACCCATTATCCAGCGATTTAAAGAATTTTGTGATGTAGTGTTAATGACGATGTCTTATGATATTATTGTCGCCTGCCATATCACGAGACGTCGACACATATCGACATCACCAGACAGACGATTGAGAACATCTCTGTTCGGAATTAATAGACCCAGTACCGTTTTAACCAAACGAATATCAAGCTGAAGCATAATCCTTTCTTTCTTTATTATTTTAAATAACTTTGTCCCACACTTGTTTTTCTCCTGTATCGTGGTTTACAGACAATCTTCACATGCACAAACGCCCAGATCGAGAACAACTATTGGAAGGCAATACAATTCCGCTTTGTTTTTACTTTTCTGTTCAAAGCAACAAACAATGGCCCTAAGAACGCATGCTCTTCTCTATGTTCAGTTCGTCCAAATACACGAATGTTTCTTCGATAGATCTCGTATATGAAAAATAAGACGAAATGTAACTGATTTCATCCATTGCACAAAGGCTGACTGTGCGTGGGACTCTTTGTCGCACACGGATTTGGGCTTTGAGACACGCTTTAGTCTCAAGCAATGACATTACCTATACATAAACAAAAAGAAGTAGATATTATGTCATTGACACACCAAAACGAAGCTTTCCATTTAGCACACCAATTTGAACAGCACCAATTCGAATCTTGGCCATAGTATGAGGAATAAGAATACTATTGGTGTGATACGAAAAGGTGCTCTTCAAACTGGAAACCCTCAAAATTGATTCACAGACACGTCAATTGGCAGGTCTTGCAGAAAGCTATCTCTTTCACTCTTGCACTTTTTCCGTATCTTTGTCTTACTCATTAGGGATACTAGTAAAAATAATGCAAGTTCGAATTTTAATCGCCACGTTGATCTAAGAACGTAACGTAACAAATAGCAGTGATAGCCTAGTGATGTGACCGTCTGCCAAGTCATATGTATCGAGTTCGAACCCAAGGCCCGCACCTCTCACTTTTCGAATTTATGTGCGCATTTTATAATTATCACTTGCTTAAAAACAGTGAAGGCAATCATCGTGAGGCCTGAGAGATATTTCTCGCCGAAATGTGAAGCCAAGTCAGAGGTCCATGGGCGGTATAACTTCTGACACCAGGTTAGTTACTAACCACACGAAAAGAAGAAGAACGTAACATTGGTCTCAAGGCAGAATACTGCGTCACTAGCGGCCCGTCCCGGCTTCGCACTGGTGGACATTTTTCCCGTTTTTACAACATTTTAATTTATGTTCCGCTCCTATTGGTCGTAGCGTGATGTTATATAGCCTATAACCTTCCTCGATAAATGGACTATCCAACACAAAAATAATTTTTTAATTCCAACCAGTAGTTCATGAGATTAGCGCGTTCAAACAAACAAACTCTTCAGCTTTATAATATTAGTATAGATATGTTTGATACCTTTTGTACTCACAAATAAAACCTTTTTAGCAGTCTGACTGCAATATCCACAAGGCATCTTTCTTTGTCCACAATTTTTACCACTGCAACACACATAACCAGCAAGATCTCACAACGTACTAAAAATCAGTGGTCCGAACTCAAAAACATTAATTATTATGTAAATTAATTACTGACGTGTCATGCTTTTAGGATTTCAATAGTTTTGTGTGACAAGAAAATTGTCTCCGGAACAAATAGAACATGTGGATGGTTCAGGCCGTAAGTAGTTATGCTTTAAATAAATTAAGAAGAGGTTCCAAGTGTTGCATAGCACAGTCAACAGAAGTATTGATACCGCTACCAATTTCCTGCAAAAGACCACAATCTTAAAACTGTATAACCTCGTCCAGGTAGTCGGTACCGACAAGTTTCAACCTGTTTCTTTATTTGTAACCGCATAAGGCTACCCACACGCGGGCCACTCGCCACAGCCACAACTAGCCAGCCACAACCTGTTTCCATATATTTCGAGTGGCCGCCACCAGCCACATGTGTGCGGTGAGTCCCTACAAAATGTATGAAAAAGCGTGTGAACTGTTTGTCGCTGGCCACCGGTGCCTTTGGTCGGTGGCTCGTTTGTGCCGAGCAAAGTAACACGGGGCTACCTTACCCGCACCGATCGGTACCGTGCCGTACCTACTTATCTGTATCGAAACCCGCTTCTTTTTGCACGACATATCGTATCGAACTCCGTATCTATAGTTGTTGATGCCTTTTGTCCTCGTAGTCTAATAATTAAATACTATGAGTACAACCCCATTAAAAGTCACCACAAAAACAGTACAAAGTAATTCAGCATTCTTTCCTTGATTTTTCATAGATAATCAGGTTTAAATAGCAATTCATTTGAGGTCGGCTAATTATATAGATCGTTGGAATTCTTCAGTTACAATTTTTCAATTCCATTCCATTAACATTGTTTCCTTCAAAACGCAGTTTTTAGGACGCTCAGGCGACGAGATGTGCGAGAATCACTACCATAAGATCGGTTTGAACACATCAGTACCGAATGGACAATATTCACTAGATACACTGCCAGCGAACGTTAGTTTCTTAAAAGCCGTAAACATGAAGTTTAAAAAACTAGACTGGTACAAGAGGAAGCCCACAGCGTTCCTCCCAAAAGTCAACCTTATCGAGAAGCAGTGCACCCTGCCTAGAATCCAGGAAGCTCTAACAGCCGGGAGACAGCTGTATCTCTGCAAGCCGGTTACAGGCAGAAAATCAGCGGTAGAAGAGTGATAGCTCTACTGTTTTCTTTGTGGTAATTTAGGGGATTTCCACCTTTTATGGAAGAAGTCTCGGAGAGAGAGAGCGTCTCCGAAAAAGAACAGAGAATATGAAAATAATCCCAAATACAATAGCGAGAAGCATGCAGTGTGGAAAGGCCCCCCATAAGATGGACCGACAACCTGGTGAAGGTCGCGGGAAGCCGCAGAATACGAGAAGCTCAGGACAGGTCAATGTGGCGATGCTTGTGGGCGGCCTATATCCAGCAGTGGATGTCTTTCAGCTGAATGATGATGAGAAGAGCGAGAATAGGCAAAAACATTATTGACCGTCAACAATACTTCTACCCAGTCTTGAGGTAACCTCTTAGTTGGCTTTTACGACACCCACAGGCAGAAAAGGGGTGGGAATATACCTACATAGAAAACAAGTAGCATCGGAAAGAGCGGCTAAGCAGGTATCTAGGAGTACACCATTATCAGTACCTGACAGGATCAGGGCTCAGGAGGTGCGATGCGAACATCAGCTGATACATTAGATTTATAACGTATTCATGTCAATCCCTTGACTGTTTTTTTTTTGCAAATCACACGGTGTCCCATTATAATAAATTATAAAATATGAAAGTTTGTAAAGATGTTTGGATATTGGATTTTTGTCACTCAATCATACATAAAGTTTGGCACACTAATAGACCATGTCTAGCCGGGCTGACATACGAAGCGCGAGATAAGTTTGTCGTCAGATTATCTCGTGTCAAGACGAGATAATATATAGCTTATCTCGTCTCAGCACGAAATAATTCGACGACAAAATGATCACGCACTGCGCATTTTAGACTAGCTGGATCAAGATAGGATACTTTTTATCCAAGTACATGAAGTAATTACCATAGAACATAGTCTGCTTAGTTGTCGCCTTGTCGGCAATAAGATTGACAAGACGAAGAAGATTGTTGACGGTCAACCGCGCGACGGGCGCAACGAGTATTCCCAAGGAGGGTTGATGTCAGGCAGGTGGCCGGTCATAAAACAATAGGTAAGCCAAAACCTCTAACAACATGGATTTATGAAATACATGTTGTGCCGACCCCACCTAGTGTGGGATAAGGACAGGAAGAAGAAGATGAAGTAATTACCATAGGGTGCGGGTGAAACCGCGTTTACTTTTACATTACGTTTTAAATTTCCAGACCGGCCTCCAAAAACTCCATACTAGCACGTTACTACATACGAGTGTCAACATTAGTCTCGTCAGAATCTCGTTCAGTATTCATGAGCGTAACAAAAAGCGTTGTTAGTCAAATATTTGTGACAATTTCATGTATGTCTTTGTACCCAACAGCGTGAAGGCGACATGCAGAATAGGACAGAGTAGGTTCAAGAATAGTTTGACGTCACTGTCGCCCTTAATAATTGTTCTAGGATGTTTTGTAAAATTAACCATTAAATTGACTGCCTCATTGGTCTAGTGGTGGCAAGCGTGACTGCTGATCGTGAGGTCCTGGGTTCGATCCTCAAGTCGGGAAAAGTGTAATTGGGTTTTTCCGTGTGGAATTTCCTCAGTAGCAGCCCGATGTTTGGATTTGTGCCCGGTTGATGACAATAGGCTCGCTCACTATTACGTGAGACTTAAACATAACGGCGAAATGAGGGTGTTACTATACACCTCTGCCCTACCCTTCGGGGAATACAGGCGTGATGTTATGTTATGTAACCATTACAGGCACGTTCTTCTATCTACCCAACGTTGGGTAGGTTAAATTTTATTTTCAAAAGATCTATTTGCAACTCACTGGATAAGTTAAAATACTTTGGTCCTCCAATTTGTGATCTCTAAAAGCCCCGAGTTGGGTCCTATGCTTCATCATCTTCCTGTCCTGCTCCCAATTACTTGGAGTCGGTGCAATATGTCCTTCTCTTTCATTCTTCCCTGTCAGCAGTCTCTTCATAATTTCCTACCTTTTCCTGCATATCCTCGCTTATTACATAACATCACACCTGTATTCCCCCGAAGGGTTGGGCAGAGGTTTTACACCTCATTTCGCCGTTATGTTTAAAGTTCCATGTAATAGGAAGCGAGCCTATTGCCACCAACCGGACACAAATCCAAACACCGGGCTGCTACTGAGGAATTCCACCCGAAAAAACGCAAAAACACTACTCGACCTGGGGATCGAACCCAGGACCTCACGATCAGCAGTCGACGCTTGCTACCACTAGACAAACGAGGCAGTAAATTAATCCTCGCTTATTGTACAATAATAATAATTATATTCGGTAAACTGAAAGAAGAAGACAGAAAGAAAAGTTGTTTATTAGTCAACATGACGCACAAAAATAAAATCCATACTAATATTATAAAGCTGAAGAGTCTGTTTGTTTGAACGCGCTAATCTCAGTAACTACTGGTTGGAATTGAAAATTTAAAAAATATTTATGTGTTGGATAGTCCATTTATCGAGAAAGGTTATAGGCTATATAACATCACGCTACGACCAATAGGAGCGGAGCATAAATGAAAAATGTTGCAAAAACGGGAAAAATGTCCACCCGTGCCAAACCGGGAGGGGCCGCTAGTAAAAGTATAAAACAAAACCAAAAATAAACTATTGGGAAAAATGTGCGTCACATCCGCGCAAAACGGCCATCGCTCAGCATAATGCTGTGTGTCACGTGCGGAATGGAGCCACAGCACTGGCTTTCAGCAGCAGCCAGGGTTGGCATGATGACGTCCACCGGTGCAACTGGACTTTTGTTTGTTTTTTACTATTCTTACTTGGAAACAAATCCCGAATTATAGCTAGTTTCAACCAATAAATTCTGAGACGAACAAATGTTATGCAAATCTATACTAATATTATAAAGCTGAAGAGTTTGTTTGTTTGAACGCGCTAATCTTAGGAACTACTGGATGGAATTTAAAAAAAAAATTGTGTTGGATAGACCATTTATCGAGGAAGGTTATAGGCTATATAACATCACGCTACGACCAATAGGAGCGGAGCATAAATGAAAAATGTTGCACAAACGGGAAAAATGTCCACCCGTGCGTAGCCGGGACGGGCCGCTCGTTATAAATATACATTAAATTACTTACAAAAAAACACTTCTGTTCCTTTGATTTCATACCTATTAATTATTCAGCAAATGATAATGTCTAAAAGACTTAAAGCTCTTTATTAGTAACACTTAAAATGACACCTTATTCCTCAAACTACAAAGTATATTATTGTATTTCTTCACTACACGACTAACTAATTAAAGATAGCGATCATCTGTGATGACACTCCGTACAATAATAAGGCTGTTTAGCTATAGTCTTCTTAATTTAGTACCAATTACTACTAATACCTAAATACTATGAGGAAAACTTTGTATTTCATAGTTTCTGTACACAATGATTAAACTATTTATTTCCCGTGATTAGATTTTTTGCAAACACTTCAAGATCAAGATGGCATTGGCATTTCTTAACTGACTAGCAGCTAGTTCACACAGAAACTGTTTACAGGCTTCGTTTTAGCGGATCCGTTTTTATTTTGGTGATGGCGGCTGTAGTTGAGCGAGTTCACATACACGACAGTATTCCGAATCCAGTAAAAAATTGCGACGCAGCTGCGATGCAGCTGATCCGTCGGTACAGATGTGAACAACACATCTAGTGCCAACGGATCCGCTGTATCCGGGCGGTACCCCGAAAAGAAACGCCAAAACAAACTCAAAGATCAGTCTCTTCTCTAGTCAAATAATTAATTCTCTATAATTATATTTTGAGGACAATGTACTGTTTTACTTGTAAACCTGTGATGTAGGACAATGTGTGGTCTTTGGAGGAAAACACCATATTATTTTCCTATCCTGACAACCATAAAGCATTATATACAAGGTTACTCGGGAAAGGGGTACTAAGCCCAAAAGGTGTTAAAGTACCCATAATAATGGATAACTTTTGTTCTACAACTTTCCCCAAAAGTCAATAGTTCAAGAGAAATAGCTGTTCAAAGATTTCATAACTATCCTCAGCTATGATCAGACGTGTTTAAATTTTACGTCATATTGGGGTCACGGATTAGAAAATCCATTTTGTGAATTCATAACTAAAGCAAGGATGAAGAATTTTTGAAAAAACTAAAATAAAAATATTTTTTCATGGAAAAAAAAAACCAATTTTGAAATTTCAGTGATACATTAAGTGGCCCACGGCTTAGTACCCCCTTTCCAACTAACCTTGTATAGTCCTCCTTATCGATTTCGATAACGGCGACCCTAAAAGAAATTACTTCCTAGCATGACCTCTAATATGGCTTGCTAGACCGAATTTGGTTATAAATACCCGATCACAAGAACTGCAATAAAGTTGACCTGCAGAATTAAAAGTATATTTGTAGGAGGGCTTTACGTATTTGGCGCTTTTTGTCAAGTGTTACGAGTCGATTTTCTTTGAACGTTTTTATCTTTTTATAGATAGAAGAGCGCCAAGACGACCTTTGTGAAGCGAGCTCCTTCCAACATGTAGGGTCAATAGCGCAAGCGTTCAGATTTCTTTTGAATACATCCTTATAGCGCAAACTGACCACCATGCTTCCGTTTACCTTCTGCCATCTCAGAATAGAAGACGGCTTTGGGCAAACGGTGGTCTTCCATGCGGAGGACGTGCCCACATCATCTGAGTTGACGCTGCATGAGTAGAGCTTCCATTCATTCCAGAGCGACGCAGAACCTTGGATGTTTATGTAGCATTACCAACATCACCGATGTGGCGTCAGTTTTGACCTTGTCTGATGTAAGCAACAGTGATGGTTAGTTTTCATACACCTTGACTAATCACCGGTCATTGTTATTCGACATCTCCGGTCACGTCAATAAAACCCGTCTAAAACGTTACAGCAAGCAAAAGTAAAACCATCCCTAGAATATTCGGTAAAAGTCTTGAATGACAATTAATTATATTATGAGAAGCAAGTTATTTTTTATATTAATTTGTTCAGGTCTGCAAAGCCTTTTCCCAATTATAATGGGGTCAGTTTCCAGTCTAACTAGTTACGGCTGAATACTAGTATTTTCTTCGACCTCCGCAACCCAATCACTGGGCAATGCTGATATCTTAAGGTTAGACCGCCCGGTTGTCAGACTTTCGGACTTCTGACTTACCGTAACGACTGTCATAGGTAGTTGTAGGACACCCGGGGCCGAATGTTTAATGTGCTCTCCGAGGCACGGAGGGGTCTTGATGTGTACCGTACGGTCACCCATCCACGGACTGACCACGGCAAGCGCAGCTTAACCTCACTAACCGTATGAACTGCGCGGTTAGTAATTAGCTCCTCGAGTATTAACGAGGACGACGAGTTATTTTCTATATTTTTTTCTATATCAGCAGTGATAGCCTAGTGGTCTGACCGTCGGACTGCCAAGTCATAGGTCATGAGTTCGAACCCAAGGCACGCACTTCTGACTTTTCGGATTCATGTACGTATTGTATAATTATTACTTGCTTAAAAATGGTGAAGGAAAACATCGTGAGGAAACCGGCATGCCTGAGAGATATTTCTCGACGGTATGTGAAGCTAAGTCAGAGGCCCATGGGCGGCATAAACTCTGACACCAGGTTAGTCACTAACAACACGAAAGAAAAAGATTTTCTATATTTATTAATCTGCTATAAAAGTTCAAGACTTACCGGCTAGTTCCGTCTACTATCAAATAAACACTACCACTTGAGACGGGATGTACTACGTATTTATCTAAGACACTCCTTAAATGATAATCTCACTGAGTTCAATTGATACTGATACAAGTTTGAAATATTTCTGTTCGTTCGTTATCAGAACCTGAGTTGTAAGTTTGTTGCATTTTTTAATGGCCGATTCCTATAATTTACGGAGCGTTATTGGTTAAAATTGAGACTCTTTTATCTTTATCAATAATGAAGCAAAGACTTCATAGCTTTGCATAGTAGACACTCCCATAATATGGTAGTAGCTACACAGATAAAATTAGCTTACTAGTCTTTTTATATGCCCAGTTTAGCGATAAAAAATAGTACCATTGGTAAGCAAAACGATTCGTTTTTTTTTATAGGAACCGGACATTTATCGCTTTATGGGAGTTGTAAAACGAATCTTTGTTTTGATTTGGTTTCATTATTTTAATTTTTTACTTCTAGACTTTATCGTATTATTCAGGTTTGTGTGTTTATTCTGGTACAAAACACTGTTTCATAATTTCAAACAATACATATTAGAAATATTGAAGGCCAACACAATATGAGTTAGAGACCAGACCTCTTTATTCAATACCCACCTATATTGGAATTGCGGAGAATATTTTGTACCCTAGAAAATATGATCTATACTGAGTTCAATGCTAAAAGTCCCTAGCAAAACTGAATGAGTGGGTCGAGGAACTTCAAATATACTCCACCAAGAATAACATAGTCTGCGTAGTTGTCAGCAACAAGATTGACAAGCATATAATTTTGGGACCCAGTGCATAATATCAGCAAGCACATTGGATCACCCGCGCGACGGCGCAACGAGTATTTCCAAAGTGGGTTAATATTAGGCAGACGGCCGGTCATAAAACAATAAGCAAAAACCTTTAACAACATGGATTTATGAAATACATGTTGTGCCGACCCCACCCAGTGTGGGATAAGGGCAGGGAGAAGAAGAACATGTACATGTTGTCTTTTTATATTATGCTGTCCTTAAAAATTTTAATCAGTTCATGATTGACCCACTGCTGGCCATGGGTCTCTTCTTAGGATTATTCAGCATTATTCTATTGTTGGATAAGTAAATTATAAGATTTTATTATATTGATGATGTTCTTCACAAAGGACAGGTGCGTAGTACTCTCAACCGGCGTGCGTGTATGACAAGATGTATGAATGTGGATGAAGCGAAAAAAGTATGTAACGATCGTAGCATGTGGCGTTCTATAGTTTCTCCCCCATGGAAAAAAGGTCGAGTTTATGTATGTTTGTTTATTATAAGTAAAACCTGAGAATCCTGATATGTGTCTGAAGCAAATAAAAGTAGTAGAAGTCCAGTAGTTATCGTTTTCTTTTTTGTAGTGTTTCTTCGCTTATTAATAAGCATCGCTGCAGTATATAACTAGTGTAATCCATAACTAATTTGTCATTGGCTCCATTCCAAACATGTTTATTTAGCATAAATAATTCTCTAGGATTTTGCCTTAAGACAACATGATTGGAATGATATTATTGTTTATTTACATGTGGGCCAATTTTACTGAAGATCGGGCTCAGTGGCGTGCTTTGGGAGAGGCCTATGTGGACTGATGCAGGTTGATGATGATGAACAGCGTCACACACATGAACGTACACAAGTGGTTGCCAAAAAAGTAGCAAATCGTCACTTAAGTTCTAACACCACGTAACTCAAAATAGTTAATTACGATTTCAGGACAGCAAAAAAAATGTTTGTTTCTACTTATCATATAATTGTTTTTAATCTACAATATTCCATTTAAATAATATCTATACAAATCATAATTATTTGGAACACGATCCAGTATGGAACTCGGCTGACTTACGCGCTGTTTTAGCTGTTTACGTAGCTTGATGGAAAAAATATTGCATACGCGGTGTTTATGTTAGACATTGGACATATTTGCGTTTTTCGATTCCCTATCGAATGACGTGCGTAACTCAAAACTACTATTTTTGAGTTACGTGGTGTTAGAACTTAAGCGACGAAATACAGGTCGCAAATGCTCGATTGTTCCTTCAGGCGAATCCATCTCTTTGCGCTAGACTTTGTTTATCAGAGAACTGGTCGTTGATCTCCCATGGCAATCATCATCATGGTAGCCACCACAGCTAGCTTATCATCTGCCATTCATCGAATAGCAAATTAAACTCTAAGCACCTTTTTTTTATCCTCGGAAAATCCTCATGGATGTCCCTCGCCCGGGGAAGGCGAAGGGTCTGCCGGGCTCTTACCGGCTAAAAACCAACGGTGTTCTTCCTCCTGACCGTTCGGCCGGGGTCGCGGGATTCGCAAAAGCATGCACCGCAACCCCGGCAGGAAACTCTAAGCACCTGCCCATTGTTGGATTTGCTTGCAGATGAAACAAAGCACTCGTAAGAAACCATTCTACCAGATTAGCGCCATCATTTGGAAGAAGTTGATCGAGGAGCTCTTTAATATTGGGACAGCAAAACATAGTAAAGATGTCTTGTGTAACACTCTCATTTCGCCGATATATTTAAGTCCCATGTAATAGGGGGCGAGCCTATTGCCATCAACCGGGCACATATCCAAACTTCGGGCTGCTATTGAGTAATTCCACACGGAAAAACCTAATTACACTTTTCCCGACCTGATCGAACCCAGGACCCCACGATCAGCAGTCGCGCTTGCCACCACTAGACCTATGATCCGATTATAAGTAATAAGTTTATTTTATTATCTATCATTTTTATCTTGTTGGTCATCTTTGTTTTATCTGCGTATTGGCTTTGAACTCCACTTTAGTATTCAGTTATTGACAATTGATTCGATAAGAGATAATAATTTTATCTTTAGGTATTGTTTTATCCCAAAATTGTCTATCATTGTTGTCGAGTGGAAGGTAAATCATTTCGTAATAAAAACCCGTATCGTTAGTCAAAATGTTTGAAACATCACCTTACCTGGAAATCAATGCCTCACACTCTGCAGACACCTTTCTTCTTCCTCTCAGCGTGTCGATGGAAATCTATATAAATACGGCCCGAAACTTAGCTACGAGTTTAGCATTATCAGTAGCGTCCATTAGTTCCTGCAACGTGCAGACATCAGGGCACGCAGGTGTCCCATCGCTTGTGGAACAAATGGTAGACACCCTTATTTAAACCAATGATAACTTTTTAATTTATAATTTAAAACCTACAAAATTGTAATGTGACTGTCGATCCATGTTAGCAATATTATTAATGCGGTGAGTAAGGGCGTTGCCTCATTAGTGCGTTGCGTTGCGTCATCGCAACGGATAACGCATTGTATGCCACAACTGCGTTCCGACGACGCACGACGTCGCAGCGCAAGAGGACGACGCACGCACCTCTAGCAGTGGAACACTGTCCGTCGTCGCAGACAGCGCATCGCATCACCCTCCCCCCGCTTCGTCTCTCGTCCGCCGATCCGTTGAAACGTCGCGTGCGACGACGCAACGTTTTAATGTGGAATGATATTTAAAATGTATGGAAAACGACGCAGCGTTGACGCAGCGACGACGCAACGCAAAGCATTAATGAGGCAGAGCTCTGAGTAAGTGCTTTCCATAACATGTCATTCGAGCTCAAACACGATGGGTTTGGGCCACCCTAAGTTACCAAGTCGTCACTTGTTTTGACTTCTGAGAACTAGTGGCAATGAAACAAAGGTGTTAAAAATTAAAGTTTCCATAATAAAATCCAGAAGATTCCTTATAAAAAAACGTTTATTATGAATACTGTGTTGCTTGTCTGCTATAAATTAGACTAAGGGTAGTAAGTACTCATCGCGTCACGACTCCGCCGGCTCTTGTGTCTCTGGCTTTGACGCCTCTTTCGCGCTTAACGCTGCTCGCTGTTCCGCTGTGCAGTATTCTAGAAGGAAACAGAAGTTTAGACGGAGCCAGCAAAAGGTAGATTTGGGCGAACGTCACAATCAAACCACATATGCCCAGTTCCTATAAAAAAAACGAATCGTTTTGCTTATCAATGGTAGTATTTTTATTGCTATACTGGGCATATAAATAGATTCATAAGCCGATTTTACTTGTGACAGCTACTTCCATAAGGTCCACTATGCAAAGCCAATGTGGTCTTTGCTTCATAATTGGTTAATATGCAAGTCTCAATTTTAACCAATAACCCTCCATAAATTATAGTAATCGTCCAATAGAAGAGTAAAAAAAACCGTCGAAATGATAACAGTTCCTTGGGTGTAGAACGTATTATTGTTGGAGGATTAACATAATTATATTTTGAGACAAACGTGGTAGTGTAGCGGCATCACACAGCAGAGAACGATTGAATACCAAGATAATCACTGGCCAAAGTGGACCAGATGTTGTAGCAAGCTGAACTTTTGATCATTCAAGCCTATTCCAAATATTTTGAGATCCTTGTTGCATTTAACCGTTGATGTGTGGCGGCATCTATCACCCCACATGAGAACTACGTAACATGACGAATGTCTAGCAGACTACAGCGACAACAATGACAGCTGTCAAAGTAAATGTCACAAATCCTGCATCGCGATATCAAGATTTGACACGGAGTTAGTACACCTTCCCAAGATCAACCGTTGGGCAGTAGCCCGCCAGGCATAAGACCCGCCTGGTAGGAGGATCCTCCCTTTTCGTAGGAGGAACACCATATCTCGTTCCCCTACATATGCAGCCAAATACCAATACTAAAATTAACACCCAACTGAAGATTGCACTCTCTAAACTCGATAAAAAAATGCAAATATACTCACGTGTTCTACTAGGCTCCCATCCGATATATTCTCCAGTTCGCTGGTTCTCTATCGTTAGCCAGTCCAGGAGAGGCCTGAAGTACTCGAGGAGACCATCGGCTTTCATTTTTCGTTGACCAGTGAGGGCTTCCATCGCGTCCGGCCACGGCTTTGATGAGCCCATCTTGAGCATGTTACTGTGGGAAGCAGTGATAGAAAATATTATGAGCAGGCTCCCTTGCAAACCATAGTGAAGAAATCGAAGGTACCAGGAACAGTTTTAGACGGGTTAAAAATAATAAGTTCAAATTAAATTCTTATTTGCTACATTTATTTATACAGAGATCTTTCAGAAATCTGGTGTTCCAAAATTTCTGTAGGTGACACGTTATTTGCACCTTGCTCAACCAGAAAGTGACTATCATAGTTAAGGATTGTTCATAAGCTCAGCAACGAATGGATGATTTACACGAGGATAGTTTCTCGGAGCGAGACTCATTCTGTCTTTGTCTTTCTCTACGATGAAAACAGAGATGGCAAGAGACTCGCTTCAAGAAAATATCTTCGTGTCAATGGGCCTTGACGCATAACAGTGCCTCTCTGAAGAAAAAGAATAACAGCCATACGCTCCCAAAATATCAATAAAGAGATCCGAGGGATGTATATTTTCATGACAAGTCATATCGTGTTTTTGTCTATCACATAACATCACGCCTGTATTCCCCAAAGAATTTGCTAGAGATGTATAGTAACACCCTCATTTCGCCGTTATGTTTAAGTCCCATGTAATAGGCGACGTGCCTATAACCATCAACCGGGCACAAATCCAAACTCCAGGCTGCTACTGAGGAATTCCACACGGAAAACACAATAACACTTTGCCCGACCTGGGATCGAACCCAGGACCTCAGTATCAGCAGTCGCGCTTGCCACCACTAGACCAACAAGACAGTTAGTTTTGTCTATCAAATGACAGGAAATACTTACGATAGCGCGTTAAGTTTTCAAGACAAGCATATCATATTAAAAAAAAAAAAAAAAAAAAAATTTGGGACCCAGTGCATAATATCAGCAAGCACATTGGGTCACCCGCGCGACAGCGCAACGAGTATTCCCAAAGAGGGTTGGTATCAGGCAGGCGGCCGGTCATAAAACAATAAGCCAAAACCTCAAACAACATGGACTTATGAAATACGTGTTGTGCCGACCCCACCTAGTGTGGGATAAGGGCAGGAAGAAGAAGACTTACGATAGCGCGTTCCCAGCGGCAACGCTCTGGTAAATATCGCAGTCCACCAGCTTCTTGTTCAGGTCTTCTGGCACGTACTCTCCAGCCAGCTGACAGAGTGCGCGGTGGAACTGGAACTGTACTATGAACGATACGTAGTATCTGGAACATCGGAAAGGAATAAAAGTCAATATTAACATAACATAACCAGCCCATTACTGTCCCACTGCTGGGCACGGGCCTCTTCTCAGAATGAGAAGGGTTTAGGCCTTAGTCCACCTCGCTGACCTGGTGCGGGTTGGCGAATTACACACGCCATCGAGAACTTTATGGAGCCCTCTTAAGTGTGCAGGTTTTCTCACGATGTTTTTCTTTCACCGTTAACACAAGTGATAATCAAATTCTGATCCGCACATGAATTCGAAACGTCAGAGGTACGGGCCGGGATTTAACTCAGACCCTCCTGCATGGAAGGCAAGCGGTCAACCGCTAGGTTATCACAGCTTCAATACGATATCATTGAGTCAAGATTGGTAGGTCTTATTTATTTAAATACATAGGGGCTAGTGGCTAATTACCAACCGCGCGGATCATACGATTTGAGAGGTTAAGCTGCGCTTGCCGCGGCCAGTCTGTGGGTGGGTGACCGTTCGTTACATACGATACCCCTACGTGCCTCGAAGAGCACGTTAAATAGTTTAACATTAAGTTATTTCTATTTATATCGCTGATCTCACCTTGCATATTCCACATTAGCCGACACATGGTACTTGGCAGCGGCATCGAAGTCCTCCTCAGTCCTATTTATCGGTGGCTCAACGCCTTGCAACATCTCTCGTAGCTTCCAGTAGTGACAGTTGTAGTCCTCGGGAGGGGTGACTCCACGGAATACGCCGTAACGGAACATGTCCAAGGTGTAGGCAAATGGCAGGAACACAATTTTGTCTATACCCTAGAAATTGATGAAAAGATCATGAAGACAGTAAGAAAAAAATATTATGCTGATTATTTTTACCAAACTGTGACGAAGCAAAAGGAGAGAGATTCTGTATGTAAAACTTAGATCTCAATAATTCCTAAAAAACGTTTAAGTTAAACAGTTTTATCTTGCAGTGCCCCTGCAGCATTAGGATTTGAGGATTGAAGGTAGAAATTATTATAATGTTGTATTGTCATGGGAACTGAATTTGTGTGTGCAGATTCAGGAGAATTGGTTAAGCAGAAGTAGTTGAAAAATCTGTCACAAAATTTGAATCAAACAAACAAATATATGAAGTGAAGCTAATTAAAATCGTTTAAACAGATGGCAGTGTTTGTATACATAATTTATTATCACGAGATTAAAACAACCACTTACCATTTTGTAAAGCTGATTAATTTCAGTCTGTTCATCTTCAGCGTCACCGGTACTCAGACCAACACGTCGAAGATGTTTAGGAGAAGATACTGACAGAGCAATTGTGTCTCCTACAGCCTCATGAAATCCTAAAATAATTTACCAACGAATTAGAAGAGACTATAGAAGAGGTTAACTTCGATTCTAAAGATAGGCTTGCAAAGATAGTGGGTTACGATGATTTATTACATCTACTTAGAATAAAACATAAAAATACTGTAGAAAAAGAGAGAGAACTCGAAATATTTTTAGAGATTTACTTCAATGATAAAAGCATTAGTAGATAATTTAAATCATTGATGATTGCTGACGACTTAATGGAAAAGAAAGACATAATAGCAGTATTTGCAACAATTGTAAATCCCATTTACAAGTTAGGGATCATATAAGCTGTTATATAAGTAATATACGGAGACGATGAGGTTGATAATGCATCTACGTAATATACATAAGATTCCCCGTAGACATACACACATAAATATAGAAGAAATCGTAGAAGTACAACAGGTCCAAATGATGATGAAGCTTATTTGTTCCCAAATTCCAAATACCTGGATTAGCACCCTCCCGAAACTGGAACGGGAGATGTCTATACTGCAAATAATATTGAACATGGCCCATTTCATGATGCACCGTTCTAAATTGTTCTTTGTTGACCGATGTACACATTTTGATCCTGGTATAACAAATGTATATTAATTACCTGGGTTAGCTCCATCCCGAAAAACGAAAGGTTGATGTCTATACTGAAGGAAGTATTGGATATGTCCCATTTCATGGTGAGTGGTTTCAAAGTATTCGTTATCAATTGATGTGCACTGTTTGATCCTTCAAAATTAATCCAAATAAAATGTTAGTTAAAATTTTGAATTTTTGTTATTTTATTTCCTTTTTTTAAATACATTGCCCCACTCTAGGATTTCCCCTGTATCGCGGGTACGTTTACAGACACTAATCTTCACATACACAAACACGCAGACCCGAAACAACTATCTGTAGGCTTTACAAATATTTGATCCGTGTGGGAATCGAACCCACGACCCGCAGCGCAGAAGCCAATCGCTCAGCCACTGCACCAAACGTGTTGTCAATTTGTATGTATGTGTAATAATATCCTACAGCGAAAGATTTTTGATGCAGTTGGTTATGATACACTAGTGAATACTTCAAAGGAAGAGACAGTTTATAACAATAATGCGGTAAAGAAATGAATTTAACCCTTTTGAAATGGTCACTGATTTCCTTGCCATAACATAGCCTATGGTGATCCAACTGTTACCAAGGGATTATGGGGACCATATCTGAAAAGCAGATCAGAGTTTGTAGGCAGAATCAAAATGCTGCCTGTCTTCTAATAATATCAAACTGCGATCTCGAATCTACTTTATAAAGATATTTATTATGGAACTAGCTGCCCGGACAGACTTGGTTCTGTTAAAAGTTATTGGCCTGTAGTGGAAAAAGAAAAGTGTTATTTTTACTATTTTCCACGCAATTTTTATGTTTTTTCTCTCCATAAGAACCTTCCTTGTGCCTTAAGGAATATATTTTTAAAAAAATAGCCAAATTGGTCAAGCCGTTCTCAAGTTTTGCGCTTAGCAACACATTTGGCGATTCATTTTTATTTATAGATTATTCTTTAAGATAGAAGCGGAGTGAAGTAGAGAAGAGTGTCAAAGGACTGTATTGATAAATATCTAATTTTGCTGCACCTTTGGCTATACAAATTGATATTAGCTGTGATGATTTCTTTATAATTCTATATCCAATAAAGCGTTATCCCTACTTTCTTTGGTCAAACCATATTCAACCAAGAATCCCAAATCATTCTCACAAAGCTCTGTTTGATCCAATTACCTAAAATCTTCACCATCATAAAAGTCCCAAGCGGAAGCATGACAAACAATCTCCCTGTCAGTGGGTTTCTCAATGATAGAGTTCTGCCAGAACTTCTCAGGCATCGCAGTCAAGTTCAATGACTTGAAGAATTCATCAGACATTTGGAACATCTTTATAGCAGTGAAGTTCTGATCTTTCATAGTTTGGGTGATGTCGATTTCTTTCTTGTCTGGGTATGGACGGGTGAAAGACTCTATGTTGCTCCAAGTTTGGGCCCACATGTTACCTGAAATTTGAATGTTTTAAGTTAAAATGTGACGTTTGTAATCTGCTATAAAACCCATAACGCAATGTCGGTTAGTTACCGGTGACCCGACAATGTGTTTAGACACTTGGTCGCCGTGTCAGCAAGCCTCAACTTGCCGGCGACTGGGTTGCCGACCACCATTTCTACGGACGAGCTGATCGTCCAATCAGTAAAGAGGATCATTATTGGCCCTATGTAGACTCCCTACTCGTTCACAGCCTCTCCTTGAATTACTACAACTAGCTTAGCTGATCCTCAGGTCTTGCACTACGATAACTATAAACAAAAAATGAAATGCCTCACCCAACAAATGCGCAGGGATAGGTCCTCTTGCAGACACCACGTGGTCTCCATATTTGTCCCTCAGCCTCTTCCTTACATAAGCATGTAACTGCTGGTACAATGGTTTCACGTCCTCCCAGAGATTAGCCAGCTGCTGTTCAAAGTCAGCCACTTCATATTCAGACTGCCACCAGTCGGCCACGTCCTTGAAATCTGGAATTGAGAGGGAAAATATTACTCATACAAAAGGGCAGTTGGAGAAGAGAAATGTACTGTAGGGGAATGAAAAGGTTCATCAGTTTTCAAATCCAGTGCTTTCCCACATCGCGGGCACATATTACTGTAGGGGAAAGAGATATTGTGTTCCGTCTACGAAAAGGGAGGATCCTCCTACCAGGCGGTGTCTTGTGCCTGGCGGGCCACTGCCCAACGGTTGATGCTGGGAAGTTGTATATATACTAACTCCGTGTCAAATCTTGATATCGCGATGCAGGATAGTTAGCATGTGGCCTGATAGATGTCACCACATTACTTTTGCAAACCGTTGGACGGAACAGAACAATGCATGGAAAATTGTGTTTAATTACTTGGTAGGAAAGCTCAAAATTGCCTTTTGCCTCCATGTGACGTAGTACGGGCATACTTCGAAATATATTAACAAAAATTGAGAACGTCATTAGCATCATCCCAAAGTTAAGAATGCAGATGTTTAATACTATCATTATGATAATGAAAACTCAAACTATACCGCTGCCGTCAAGCAATAAGACAAGAATAAAAACAATCTGACAATACTATAACGTTAACGACCCGGGAGAAGAATGATTTGTTAAAATAATGTTAAAAAATTTCGAGTATTCACCCAGTAGTGCCATGTAATGTCTTTCATTTGATTTAAGGAGCTCTGTTGTAAAAACCGTGACATCAATAAAAACGATACTTATATAAATTGACATTACTAGTATCTGTCACCATGTCACCATTATAATAAAATTTAGTTTAATATCCTGTCAAAAAATACATGTATTGTCATTTCTTTAATATTAGCAATATGTAGTCGGTAAAATAGTTCGTTTCTTGCACTGTGCAAGCAAAAATAGACCTTAGGGTGCTTAACCTTTTCCTTCCTCTACTGTACATGCACAACTTGAAGTAAAATCAACCTATTTTTTTATAAAATAACCAGTATCAAAATCAAATATACGTACATACTTGTACCATTCAAGTGATCCGGCAGATAGAATTCTACGAAATGTTAAAATGGCTCATTACGTCAGACATAATGCCATAAAAAAATATTACACAGCACAAAACAATAATAGGTATGACTTCTTAAAAATGATGGACTTATAATATTTCCATCATTTTTATTTTTAGGCAAATTGCCATTTCCTCTTTGTGATAATATTCATCATGGGTAAAAGTATGTGTCAGAAACTAGTTTTAGAAACCAGTAAAAGGTTTTAATACAAAATATTTGTGTGTTGTGTGTGTTATCCAAGACGTAATCCTCCTCGGTACAAATTCTAATCTAAATTCCTTCCAGTGTTTACGGATTGACAGACTTCGAACATGCTTCATAATATATATACATCCAATTTTAGCATTTATAACAATAGTCACATTAGTTATTTATTTTTGTGCACACAAAACACAATACCTAGACAGTTATTTAGGAATTTAAAGCACAAAGGCACTGCTCATTTCTAGAAAAATGTCTTCCAGTAGACCTGCTAATTGAATTAAGTAAATGCGACATTTTTTTTCCTTTTAGAATATTTTGAAGTACCGTGAAGAATTTTAATATGTACTTACTATTTTACACGCCTTTATTGGCAATGGTGTCGAATCACTTACACATTTTGACAGTACTAAATTAGATTAAACGCAACTGTCCCTTTCTTTTTCTATTGAAACAAAGAGACAGACACCCAGCGCTACAGAATCAACACCACTGGCGTAAACAATAACATTAAAGTTAAACGTGTAACAGTTATTCTATCATAAATGAATACAATTTTATTCCTAGTCGTATCAAAAAATAATACCATACACTTCAATCGTTGACAATTGCGTCACGATGCATGGCGTGAAATTTCCACGCAAGCATCGAGAATGTACTATGACGGAACTGCGTCAACGTTATCACTTTATTACCACGCGACGTCAGTAAAAACTGCATCGTTGGTCTAGTGGTGGCAAGCGCGACTGCTGATCGTGAGGTCCTGGATTCAATCCCCAGGACAGGCAAAGTGTTATGTGGCTTTTCCGTGTAGTATTCCTCAGTAGCAGCCCGGAGTTTAGGTTTGTGCCTGGTTGATGGCAATAGGCTCGCTACCTATTATATGGGACTATTAATGGCGAAATGAGGGTGTTACTATACACCTCTGGCCAACCCTTCGGAGAACATAGGCGATTTAGGAATCATCGATTTTATCAGAGAGAAGGCTTCTACTATTGGACGTGAGCCTTTATCTATCCCAAAATCTTTCGATCCCAATAAAAATCGATTCCATGAATACTGACGACTGGTTCTCAGTAAGATTTCCATTATGAATGAATATCAAATTTCTCACCATTAAGTTTAGCAGCCTCATTGTACAAGTTGACGTATTCGGTGAAGTTGTGGCGAGCTTTAGCACCTGCTACTTTGTGCCATTCTACCCACAGGTGCCTAAGCTCATCAGGATCCTGACTCTTGGAAAACAGTTCCGTGATATCTGGAAGAGACAATATCGAAATATGTTATATAATGTTAAGCAATTCTAAAGTCGAAACGTTTGGATTTTACTGGTTTCAATTTAAAGTTGAAATTAAATACTGATAACTTTTGACGCCAAAAGGAAAAATATTTGAAAAATTGAAAACCTGTTATAGTATCATATAACATTTTATTATCTTTCGATCCATTTTAAATCGTGTTGGCGAGTATTATTACTGGGGAACCAAAGAAATTCTTTGACTGAAGACTTACCAGGTTCCAAAGATAAATCACATTTTGTAGGGTCTTTAAAATCACAAATTTTGGCTGTCGCGTAGTTGGATTCCATTCCGGACACCGACCTCATCAGCAGCTTGTACTTATCATCAGGTAAAGCTGACACTCCTAGTTGACTGTACTTCTTGAACATCCTCCGAAGCGTAAAGTCTTGGAACTCCTGCCACTTGTACATTTTGGTCTCCTCCCAAGCTTGCTTCTCTTGTTGGGACAGTTCTAGACGGATTTGAATCTGGAATTTTAAGACAACTTTAACGAGGCTGATTAAGCAGACGATAGGTTGTATTACTAGATTTAAGTGTCTTCCTTTTCAGCTGGAGAGTTCTCCAAACCAGTGATGGTTTCTATGACTTTCAGAATGTGTTGATACTGTATCAAAATATTTATACTAGCTGTGTCCTCACGGCTCCGCCCGTAGCCTATGTTTCTCAGTGATAATGTAGCTTTCTAATGGTGAAAGAATTTTTGAAATCGGTCCAGTAGTTTTTAAGTTTATTCGTTACATACAAAAATCCACAAATACAAACCTTTCCTCTTTATAATATTAGTATATATAAACCTAACTGGTTTGAAAAAAGTATTATTTTGCCCTAGCACTATTAAACCTGAATATAGGAAGCTAATTTATCAGGCATGCTCCAAGAGAGCACTATGAACGATTTGTTTCAACAGCAAAAAATTAACTATACTTGTTCAAGAAGCAATTTTGAAGCACTAACCCTTTCAAAATTCTTGGAAACATATAATTCAATTCGACCCAAATATTAACACCTGGAACTATGAGGTTCCCAAAAATGATGACAAGTTCGCATAAAAGAGTGATTTCTTCCAATTAAATACGTAATTTTGCGTTATTAATGTTAATTTGAAGAATTTGCGCAATGAAATGAAACATGACGTCCAAATTGAAAATTGTTACCAGAGTATAATATAAAATAACAATTATGGCTTTTTTACAACCGTGGTTCTTACCTTATTCCGATCTCGTAATTTTTAATCACGTTTTGATCAAAATTGGTTAAAATATCGTCACGTATTCTTTACTTTTTTTTCGTCATTGTCTCAAGCTAACGGAGCCAAAGATGCGTTTGAATATTTCTTATGAACCTCTTGGCCCATTGAAAATAGTTTTTACGTCAATCATTTTACTTTCATAATTCTGTTAAATGATATTATCAAGCCCGTCGGAATTTTATCACTTATTGTTACCTTCTCAAGACTTGGTTAAATTGGTAAAAGCAATTCGATTAGCAGTGGATTGCAGACAATTGCCATGTGCTCCAATGTCCTCTGTGTCCTCGCCTCTGCACCACGGAGGACCCTAATCAGGCCACTGATAACGCAATTAGCCTGGCCACCAACTGGGCCAAACGAATTTGACTACCGTATCATCGATACGATTAGAAGAAGAGTGGATTGATAATAATGTACTGTGATGCTAGCAGTAGGGACACAAGATTCTATTGTCGTCATTTTTGAAGTACGACGTAATTAATGGACAACGGTTAAAAGGAAATAGGGGATAAGCGACAAAAGATGAATGTTCAGGAGAGCCGTTCAAAGTTTTAAATTTTAGAAAAACTGACGTATTTTTGTCATTTATTAAGATATTGTGAAAAGTGAAACAGTTATAAAATCATCGTAGAGCCATGGGAGTAAGCGCATTCGAAAGAGCAGAAAATTTCAAGTCCAATGGCATGTATAACTCATTTTTGACCAAAATGTCGCTTATGCCCTATTTCCTTTTAACCGTCGTGGAGTAAACTACCTATTCGCAAACATACTGGGTCACCCGTGCGATGGCGCAACGTGTATTCCCAAGGAGGGTTGATGTCAGGCAGGCGGCCGGTCACAAAACAATGAGCCAAAACCTCTAACAACATGGATTTACGAAATACATGTTGTGCCGACCCCACCTAGTGTGGGATAAGGACAGGAAGAAGAAGAAGAAGAAGTACCTATTCGCAAACGATTCTGCGTCTAAGCCACTGACTGATAAGAATTCGTCTTACCCATTTCTCTTCATTCTCTTTCGTGATATTGGACGTGTAATCCCACTCGGCGACGCTGGCCCTGTTTTTCCTCTTGCCCATAGCCTTGTCGAGCTGGAAGATGTACTCTCGACCCTCATGTTCCACGGCCTCCAGGTCAGGATCGCGGCCCTGTGTGGCGACCACGAAGACCGCCACTATTGCCGCGACCAGCAAGGCTCCGCCGCCGATTTTTAACATTGTCTGGAAGAAAATGGTGGATAGTTTAGCAATATTAAGTAATTATGCATAAAAATAATATAAGAGATATCCTGTCAGGCACTTGAAAGTTATATGTTTGCCCAAGGTAGATTGTTTGTTAAAAGTATGCGCAAACGCACCAATGCCGCGCGTTTACGTCATATACTGTATTACTGTGGAGCAAAGGCTCCTACCGATGTAGGTATGTGGTCTTTAACCACAAAAATGCATAAAAAATAAATGGATGGAAGTTATATTTTTCTCTATAATAATAGCTCGTAATACAGATATAAGAACATCTTAAGCCTTATGTTAACAGGCATTCAAAGTACGCGTCGCAGGCGCAGCGTTATGTTACATCAGGATCTAAAATTGGAGAAAGACACAATATTTTCCATTGTTACCTTGCGGCGTCAGCAATGCTTCGTGCATCCACGAAATTGTAAATAATATAGATTATTATAGCTATAAAATGACTGAATTCAACAGTAGCAAATAAAGAAAGTAAGTATGATTTATGTATATCCTTGAAATTTCTATCAAAACTAGAAATGGTTAACAATAAACAGACAAAACTTTCTCAAAAATCTTGACGTACCAAACTGTCAAACACTTAATTTATGAGTGTTTAATTTATTTTTAATGGAGCTATCTAAAATAGGTAAGAATTATGAATGTTACCATGTAGCATGTAACCTCCTTGGGATTTATCAAAATTAGTATCGTTCGTTCTCATATACACTAGAGTGCGCGCAAGATAACTCTGCGCGCGACGGAGGGCGTGCTAAATGTTGCCATGATCGCCAAAATACAAAGTCCTACTTTTTAAGGAAAAGTAATATATTCGTGAGCATTAAAATTGGGCAGCCCTCTTGCGGATTATTATATTTTAATTGAGCTCAGTTATGTTCGTTTAAATTTACTACCTATCAATTAAATTAATTAGTATTTTTACGTAATTTGCAAAGGAAAAGAACTAAGCTGATAAATGTGGCATGGGTGAATAAGAATGCATTATGATTATTATCGTCTGATGGGGTAATCTTTATTATTATATTTTCTTTTATTCCTAAAATCAGGTAGATCTAGTGACAAAGTTAATAAAACGGCAACACTATGGCGGACCATGATTAGTTCCGATTTTGGCCGCGCGCAGAGTTATCTTGCGCGCACTCTAGACAACAATTGACGGGCAACACGTGACGCTCAACATGTTCGGCAGCGTAGCGCAACATCGCGCTATATTGCCAGCTGGCCCGCAACATGACGCACGGCTTATTTTTTGTTTCGGTGCAACATGCAGTTGCACATCAAATGTTGTCGAGTGGAGACGTGACGCGCAGAAATGTCCGCATTTTATTGATAAAATTATAACTACCGACGCTGAAATGAACACTAGTTCCTCTGGCGACATGTTGTCGACGACTGATGCGAGCGAAATCATGTGTAGACAGACAACGTTGTTAAACAAAAGTTCCGTGCTGACTTTCAACACGTTGAGCAGCATGTTGTGCAAGATGTCGTGCGCCAAATGTTGCCTAGTGGATGAGTGAAATGTTGCCTTAACGGCAACAACACACATGTTTTTTTTTTGTGCAAATCTATTGCAGTGTGACTAGAGGTAGACCAAATAAAAGATGGATGGATTGTGTGAAGGATGACATGGGTAAGAAAGGAGTGAGTACTGAGATGACGGCTGATAGAGGAGAATGGAAGAGGAATACGTGTTGTGCCGACCCCACCTAGTGTAGGATAAGGGCAGGGAGATGATGATGATCTATGGCTCAGTACCTGTTCAATGATATAAGTTTCATTCCCCTCCTTTTATAATAAACTAGCGACCCGCCCCTGCTTCGCACAGGTGCAATATAGATACTAATGTGGGGCATATAAACCTTCCTCTTGAATCACTGTATCTATTGCTGAAAACTGCATTGAAATCCGTTGCGTAGTTTAAAAGATCTAAGCGTACAGACAGCGGAAGCGACTATGTTAAAATAAAGATACTAAAAATGATACGAAAATTTTCGATGTTGTTCACGTATTAATATAATGATTGGTGGTATTAGTAACAGTAACTAACTGAACTTAGTTAATTGCCTCGTTGGTCTGGTGGGAAGCGCGACTGCTAATTGTAAGATCCTGGGTTCGATCCCCAGATCGGTCAGTGTTATTGAGATTTTCTCTGTGGAATTCCTCAGTCGCAGCCCAGAATTTGGATTTGTGAAATCGGTTAACGGTAAAATTAGGGCGATACACGCCTCTGCCCAACCCTTCGGAGAATACAGGCGTGATGTTATGTGTTTTATGTTAGTTACAGTATCTATGCTATCCAGAGCTTGTATTAAGCATGAAGTGTATTCAAAAAATCCACTAGAATTTCTCTGTACAGTGATTGGATCACGTAAATATGCTTCATCCTTACAACTTTCATTCATCAGTTTATCTTCCACACAGCACAGCAGACCACAAAAACTGCAGGTAATTCCCATACATAACGACATCGAGAATCACGTTCATACAATCTGTCCGTCTGTCGCTCCACCATGCATAGGCAGTGGTGTGCGTCGAACCGTAACAGTCCTTGACTCAGCCATCTTGACGACCAACAGCATTGTCTTCGATATCAACCGTGGATAATTCGGTTTTCATACACATTGTATTATTTGTGTCGCACTTAGGAAGTTTATGATTATTTTCCCTTGACAATGGTCCAGCGGTTATGCTGAATAGACAGGCGTGAGCTCCAATACTGCTCCGTTTAAGTATTCTGTTGAACCTTTCTGAAGTCCTAATGTGAAATTGATTTGTATTTTTATTGTTATACTAGCGGACCTGGCAGACGTCGTCCTGCCCTAAACATTTGGTGACATACCGACAGCAGCGCCACCTACCGGGTCCAATGGTGAATCTAAACCATCCAGGGCGCGACCCAAACGCATACAAAAAAAATCATTCAAATCGGTCCAGCCGTTTAGGAGGAGTTCAATGACATACACACGTACAGTCGAATTATATATATAAAGATTAGACTTTTCAAATTCAGGCATAATAATTTGACATGGGTCAGTAAGGACAGCTATCTTATGGTCAAAGCACACATATCAACTCGGAAAGGGATCGTAACCGTATCGCCTTTCGCCTCGCCGTCAAACAGGCGTCAACCTAACGTAAGCACGTAACCAAACCGGATCAGCAGCTCCGATACGTCGACTCGGCTACGGCTAGGCGACGCCGCGCTTACGGCTCGCAGTAACAGTAGTGTGCTGCAGGCAGGCCGCGGGAGGGGTGAGAGGGGCAAGGGTGGACGAAGAGACGTAAGCTAGGGTACGGAGAGACGTAAGCGCGTGGACGACGAGCCGTAAGCGCGGGAACCAAGTTGACCACGCACCGCACCGCGGTTCGTGAGCTTGTCCCGAGGCGAGGCGATTACGTTACGATTCCGATTAGTGTGCGTTGCAGTAGGGTCATACAAAGAGTACTGAACGGCTTGAGTTGATACGGTGACGATCCCTTTCCGATTTGATATGTGTGCTTTGACCTTTAACCATTTTAGCTACAAGAAAGCGCGTTTAGGAGACTGTCCATAACTTTTGAAGATATTACGAACTGCATTTACAGATTCTCACAAACTGGTAGGTACGGTCACCGAGAAAAAGGCTCCCAGATTTTTAATCAAATTTTTTATGCAATCAATTCCGTTTCCGTACGGACCATCAATTTAGAGTAATATAAAATTCAAGTCTCGTAAAAAAAATTCATACATTTCGTATTACTACCGTTTACATCCATTAAACTTTACATTTAAGAAAAAGATTGGCACCTACGAGTTTAGAGCAGCGCGGTTACCAACGGGCCCCGAGTAGTTGGTGGCCATCAAAGAATAAAAAAGAGATGTATTCAATGGTGGCCGCGTCGTTCTAATTCTACGACAAAGATTGACCACAATAAATGTTTCTAGTTACATTCTTCTTCTTCTTTTCGTGTAGTTAGTGACTAACCTGGTGTTAAAGTTTATGCCGCCCATAAGCCTCTGACTTGGCTTCACATGCCGTCAAGAAATATCTCTCAGGCATGTCAGTTTCTTTACGATGTTTTCCTTCACCGTTTTTAAGTAAGTGATAATTATAGTTACATTTAAAAAAGTTAAAAAATTTCTTCATTGTGATTAATAATTTAATGATGACGATAATGTTTTATTTTTATCCTTGGTTTTTCCTTTTTCTTTCCATTTGCTTCGAAAACAAAAACCAGGAAAGTTGTTACTTGTGAAGCTAAGAATGACCTCCAGTCTAAAACACTTCAGACTTATTTAGCTATACCAATTACATCATCGGCCGATACGCGTTCGTCACAGAAATGAGTAAACTTTTGCATCAGTCCAAACTAAAATTATCAATATCATTTTATTACCCACTAGCGACCCGCCCCGGCTTCGCACGGGTGCAATGTAGATACTAATGTGGGGCATATAAACCTTCCTCTTGAATCACTTTATCTATTGCTGAAAACTGCATTAAAATCCGTTGCGTAGTTTAAAAGATCTAAGCGTACAGACAGCGGGAGCGACTTTGTTTTATACTATGTATAGACTACACTGGCCTGCAAAAAATAAGTATCACACTTTTAAAATTTCAATTTTTTCTAAACTATAGAAGTTAGAGATTTAAAATAAAAAACGTTTCATAGCAATTTTTATCAGCTTTCTTTGAAACTATAGTAACAAAGTTAAACTCTTTTTTGAGTCCTTTTTGTTTCGAAAATATATCTTGTGTACTTAAAAAGTTATTGCAATTTTAAAAGTGTGATACTTATTTTTGCAGGCCAGTATATTTGTAAAGTGTAAACCTAGGATCTTCGGAGTAATGATGACTGATTTATTTCTATAGGTACATTATAGGAAGAGATTCTTACTATTTCTGACTTTTCTAGTAGGTACTCTAACCTCAGTTCATTAGTACCTAGCAGTTTTTTAATCCTACAAGAAGGAAATGGGATTGATTGACGTTGACAATATTTTTGGGAGAATTGACCTTTTTCTTTGCTATTGTACAATTACGAGTATTTGAAAAGTAATGAACACAGTTCGCTGTGTCTTCAAAAGTGTTGGACAGTCTCTTAAGAAGGTTTTCTTATAGCAGTAACGATTAATGTACCTGACATGTCTCATTTCAAACTTCCAGCCTATATACAGGGTGTAAAAATAGCCTTAACGAAGCAGAAGTCTACGCATACTGTACATCAAACTAAGTAACTAGCAAGAATAATTGCTGGGAAACGACTTATTTTTGGTATTAAAAAACAGCTTTTAATTGTAGCGCGCAATGTAAGCGCAGCAGACTGTGGCTACATTTTGAGAATGTTGATAATGTTTGTATAGAAGAATGTTTAGTTATAACATTTAAATTTAGTTTTCGTGAAAAACGTTCAAAAATATAAAAATATGGTGACTTTGACCTTAAATATTTCCATAACCAGTCGGTTCCCAGGTATGGCCCAATACCAAAAAATCTTCGTAATGATGGGAAGAATACGTGGCTCTCGGCTTCGTTAAGGGTATTTTTACACCCGATATATATTACCTAAGTTTTATGGTACATCACAGCATAAATGGACATCGAAACAAGTATGTACTATCTATTGTCGAGACCTCTCAATAACTGAAACTGGAATCCCAACCAACAAGAAACCATCCAGCCATAAAAATAAGACATCAAATCATCTGCATGTTTCAGTATACATTAGACCCTTCGTTACGGAACTTCAAAACTGGTACCATCGACCATGGACGAGGGTCGCTGACACGCCATATCTTGCATAATTTCGAAATAAAAAAGTAACGGAATGTTATTAAGATGAGAAGGCAAAGTCCTTATACCGGATTGGATAACTGCAACTTTTTTGCATTCGTTATACACTTTATCAATTCTTCGATATAATTATAATCAAATAGAACACTGTGCGAATTAAAAATCGATGTTGGCGTGAAATTTGAATTTGTTAGATGTGGCGTTGATTATAATATAATTCTAATTAAATATGTACGTTATATTTTGTAACTACCTCGTTGGTCTAGTGGTGGCAAGCGTGACTGCTGATCGTGAGGTCCTGGGACCGATCCCCAGGTCGGACAGTGTTATTGGGAATTCCTCAGTAGCAGCCCGGACTTTGGATTTGTGCTCGGTTGATGGCAATAGGCTTGCCCCCTATTTCATGGAACTTAAACATAACGGCGAAATGAGGTTGTTACTAATACACTTCTGCCCTACCCTTCGGGGAATACAGGCGTGATGTTATGTTATATTTTGTATATAATTAAACGGTTAATTGGGATGTAAAACTAATGACTCAAATGATGGGTTCACAATGCGTAATCGGTGCTGCCATTGCAACGAAATTCGCTTATTTCGACGATTTATAGCCAAATTATCAAACGCTTCTCAATTTAAAGTTGCCGTCAAATGTCGTGCTATCGCCTTCATTCCGCCTTAAAGTAACAGAGACAGCACGAGACTTAACCGGCAACTTAAAATTGAGTAGCGTTTTAGTATTTGGCCATTAGCAAGTATTCCCGCGATGGAACCGATAGTGTCGAACTTAAGGAAGAGACAGAAATTTCTCCGTGTAAAATACTAAAGTACTGTAGCACCTGGTTGGACAGAAAGACTATCCTAATATACTTGAATCAAAGCCTCGAGTAAACAGCGCGTACATTCTTGAGGTCTTGAGTTAGATCCCCAAATCGGGCAAAGTGTTATTGGGTTTTCCGTATGGAATTCCTCAGTAACAGCCTAGTTTGTATTTGTGCCCGGTTGATGGCAAAAGGCTCGCCCCCTATTACATGGAACTAACGGTGAAATGAGGGTGGTACTATATTGCCCAACTCTACAGAGAATATAGGCGTGATGTAATGTTATAATTGTATTATTTTTGTTGGCAGCCCTGCATTCTCTGCCGGGGTTGCGGTGCATGCTTTTGCGAATCCCGCGACCCCGGCCGAACGGTCAGGAGGAGGAACACCGTTGGATTTTAGCCGGTTAGAGTCCGGCAGACCCCTTCGCCTTCCCCGGGCGAAGGACATCCATGAGAATTTTCCAACAATAAAAAAGCCCTTCTTTCTGCTGCTAAGCCTTTGGTTTCCATTGATTGGGATTGACCCATCTTTGTTAAATATTTTTGGCTATCCAACTACCTCCTTTACGGTCTACAACAATTTCACTCCTTCGAATTCTGTTTGTTTTTTCGTGTGGTTGTTGACTAACCTGGTGTCTGAGTTTATGCCGCCCATGAGCCTCTGACTTGGCTTCACATGCCGTCGAGAAATATCTCCCGGGCATGCCGGTTTCCTCACGATGTTTTCCTTCGCCGTTTTTAAGCAAGTGATAGGTAATTAGAATACGCACATGAATTTGAAAAGTCAGTGGTGCGTGCCTTGGGTTCGAACTCGAGACCTATGACTTGGCAGTCCGACGGTCACACCACTAGGCTAGCACTGCTCGTGATTTGCAAATACAATTATGTAAAAACAGATGATATTAATTAATTCCACATGTCTGTTAATTATTATCTTTTATACCTATGCACTATTAGATTGCAGATATAAAAAATGGCAATTAAATTTTTAGCCATCTGGCCATAATTGTAATATGACACTAATTAGTAGGTTATGTTTGATATGGAAACGGCAATCAACATAATAGGTATAATAAAAGTTAGACGCAATTATGTTTTTGAACGATTGTAGGTAAAAGCTTGGCCGCTACAAATGCACTGGATTCATTTTGAAGTTTGGCATCTCATATCAATTCCATAGTGCTTTAAGGTAAATACGAAGATGGGAATATTTCGAAAATTACGAATGTGTACTAAATAAGGCAATATATAACGCAACTAGCTGCCCGGACAAACTTCGTTCTGTCAAAAGTTATTGGCCTGTAGTGGGAAAAAAAAGTGTTGTTTTTACTATTTTCCACGCAATTTTATGTTTTTCTCTCCATAAGAACCTTCCTTGTGCCTTAAGGAATATATTTAAAAAAATTGCAGAATTGGTCGTGCCGTTCTCAATTTTTGCACTTAGCAACACATTTGGCGATTCATTTTTATTTATATAGATAGATAGAAGATGCAAAAAAATGCCAGAGCAAAAAAATATTGCACGGTTTAGTAGAAATTCGTAATTTTCGGAATATTCCCATCTTCGGAATTACCGTAAAGCACTATATTACAAGTGCGTATTGCAAAAATGCTTCAAAAGCATTTGGTGTGACCCTGCCTTTAGCGCAAAACATCTAACATTCAACAAAAATGCACCCTACGCTGTCTGACAAGACTGACGTTGATAATCGAGAAATGATGTGATAATCAAATCGCCTCGTTAGTCTTGTGGTAGCAAGCGCGGCTGCTGATCGTGAGGTCCTGGATTCGATCCCCAGGTCGGGCAAAGTGTTATTGGGTTTTTCCGTGTGGAATTCCTCAGTAGCAGCCCGGAATATGGATTTGTGCCCGGTTGGTGGCAATAGGCTCGCCCCCTATTACATGGGACTTAAACATAACAGCGAAATGAGGATGTTACTACACACCTCTGCCCAACCCTTCGGGGAATACAGGCGTGATGTTATGTTATCAAATTACGATCCAGTTGCCATAAGAAATATTTATTTGTTGGAAAAGTAAGTCCAGTTCAATTAATTAATCAAGGCCACTGCTGGACATAGTCTCAGGCCAAGCAGGGTTAATGACGCGAGAGGACAGGCTCTGAGGTCACCAACCCTTGCCCAGCAGGTGATTACAGAAAATTCCTTCTCGTTGGATAAAAATGCAATTAGAACCGCAGGTGTCAATTTTTATTTAACATATAATGTACAGTCACTTAAAAAAGTAATGTAGATCGTGTTATTAATAAAATAAGCATTATGTTTTCTTGTTTATTGCGTATTTCTGCAGATTCATAAATCGTTTCCATTTAAATAATATTTATGTAAACGTCATAAACAATGAATATAATAATTTATTCTACAATATGAAAAACTCAAATCAATCACAAAATAGCTCCAATCCTTTTTAAATCCCTTAACTAGCTTAATTTAACATTACAAAAATATTGGCATTACGAAAATGTGCATAATGAAAATATTTTTGTAAAACAATTTAATTCTTCATTTAGATTAAAACGAAATATCGAATATTTAAATGTAATGTATTATAACATTGTCCATAAACCTTGACATACAACATTTTTAAAAGTTTTGTTATAAACATATTAATTTTGTAAAAAAATACGCTTTTGATTGCAAAACAAAATGGTGCCCAATTTTGTCTATGCCAAAATTCAGAAAAAATGACGCGTTCTGAATTCTAGAGAAATTTTTAAAAATGATAATAACCAAAGTTTTTTTTATTTAAATGAAATTCGCTAAAAAATATTAAATTTGTATTAAAAAATTGAGTTCACTTTTGTTAATTTTGTCATAATATTTGAATTTTTTACAATTTAATGAAATATTTTTGTTAGCTTGGTTCTTAGATTAAGTACCCTCTTTTTACAGCATTAGGTACATGCAGCTGTTTATGCAATCAAATCTTACGGTAAAATATTTACATAACTATACTAACAGGTAGGTACTTACTGAAAAATGGACTGATCACCAATAGGTATACATTTTATTACCTAAACTATTAAAGTCGACGCTGTTAGTACAAAATCAATTACCAACTGTTTAATTTAAATGATTCTAATGTCAATCATATTGCAACATCCAAATGCTTCCACGGTACATTATATTTACAAGTAGTAATAACCATGACTCTATAAATTTCATTGGAATTAAAACTCACAAAACAATGAACGAATATCAACAAAGCGTGATATTATTTATTTTCCCAATTTATTCTGCGAACATCAATAAAAATCTACGATTACATAGAAAAATTATATTGCAACACGTAATACATACCTTGTTTTAGTGAGTTCGTATCAGTAAGAATAATCCGACATCAAAAAAAATCGGAATTCGAAGAAATCAAATTATGAATGCCGTTACTGGTTGGCGAATTTGAAAATGGAACGGCCAGTCGCCGCGTCCGACCGGCCGATGACTGAGCTCGGTGCTTGCGCAGCCTCGCTACCCACCCACACATGCGCACCACGATAAAGGGTATCGGATTCGGCCATAGATTTTATTAAGTATCATTGATTGGAGATGTGATTTTACTTACAGACAGTTTCGCTTGTCGTTGGTTTGATTTCGTCAGTGCGGTATTTATGTGAGATTTATTAGTTTTTATCTTAAGCACCTCGTTCACATTAAATTAAAATCACGTAGGGTGACTATCGTACAGCAATTTACGACGTGCACATATTACCGAGACTAGCCTAGTTAGGGCATGACTACAATCTATGTAGTCTACCATAGACAGGGTCGGAGAGCGAAGTGGATGCAATCTCTATGGGTATGTAAAATAGCGTGAGAATATAATATACGAGACGTTTAGAGAGAAAACTCTTAGAAAACTAAGTGACTGTAATTTTGAAAAATTAATTGTGAATTTTATACATTTTTTACCCCGTGTGGGAACGGGTTGGAATATAAAAACTTCCTCACTACACGCTGGGAATAGACGTGTATTGTAAGATTCAACAAAACCCAGCTCGCTTGATGGTAGGCTCTATACGGTCCGCTTGGCTAGCTGCCACCCTCACAATCATTAAAGTCAAGCAGCTTACTGTGTTCCCTCGTGTATATGTGGGAGCTAGAGTGGTATAGGGGAATCCCTCTACGTCTCAGTTCCTTGGATTCGTGTGCTCCATCTTAGACCATGTCTGCTCTTACCATCAGGTGAGACTAGGGCCAAAGGCGACCAAGTCAAGAGTGAAAAAAAATATTTTATGTTTACCTTTCTTATTTTTGTGAGAAGAAAAACAATATCGAATTAACCTAGAAGACTTCAAGTAATTTTTATCGGATAACACAATTAAAAGACGAAGGTATTTCAATATTTAATTTTGCTATCCTTAGCTAACCATCTTTTGCAAATCTACCCTTAGATTAACTTATTTTCAATCGAAAATCGTTCACAGCATTTAAATGAGCCAAACTATAATATTGTATTCTGCCCAATAATCTTGATCCATGAATTTGTTTATTCAATATTCAAATTAAATTTTAGATAATCTTCTTTCACATCTACAGAATAATCTTTGACTAGTATTTACTTGTGTGCTGCGACAAGACAGCTTGCAAGCTTGACTGTCACCGTCGGTACTGTCACCAACATAAGTGTTACACAAAGTTTTGGCAAAATGTACATTTCTCTTTATTCTTTTTCTTTACTATCTTTATCCTCTACATTATAATTTTTGACTTCATATTATTATTTTCTTGTGTGTCGTGAGTTCGTGACAATACATCTTGCAAGCTTGACTGTCACTGCAGGTACAGTAACAGCCAAAATTTTGTTCTTATTTTTAACGTAGCATTTAATTTTGTTTTTTTTTATTTTTTGTACCGTAGTTAAGATTGTAATCATTACTATCTGCATGAGATACTTTCATTTTAAATATTATTTAAATTTAGTGTTATTTAAAAGTGGTTTTAATTTAATTAAATTGTTTACGGTTCTTATTGGATTCGATTATGCTAATCGTAGAAAGTAACAATCATAGATGAACCAGATATCAAAATAATACGAGACTACGTTGATTTCTAATGATCATATTTTTTTACTAGGTCGAAGAATGACTGTCCTTAACTACTTTTCTGTATTAAAGTTTGTCCAAAGTAGTTAATCATTTCTTACAAATTTATTTCATCTATACAAAAATCGTATATCAAAAAAAAAAAAACACATGAAGACATGGAATAAAAATTTGTTATAAAAACATTATGACAAGACACTGATTGTTTAAAAACATAACCGAATGTTTTTATGAAGCGATCACTTTCGATCCAACGTGCAGTACATTCAAGGTTCAGCTTGTTTTTTTTTATTCATGACTTGGTCGCGTTTGGCCCTAATCTCACCTGATGGTAATCGCAGACAGAGTCTAAGATGGAGCACACGAATCCAAGGAACAGAGATATATAGGGATTCCTTTATACCCCTCTGGCTCTCACAAACATACGACAGAACACAATAAACTGCTTGGCGCCGGACTTTAATGTGAGGGTGGTAGTTAGCCAGGCGGTCCGTATAGATCCTGCCACCAAGCGTGCTAGGTTTTGTTAAATCTTACAACACTCGTCTATTCACAGCGCGCGTTGAGGAAGAGTTATATTCTAACTCGACCCCTTGTTTGTTTGAACGCGCTAATCTCAGGAACTACTGGTTGGTATTGAAAAATTATTTTTGTGTTGAATACTCCATTTATCGAGGAAGGTTATAGTGTATATAACACCACGTGACGATCAATAGGAGCGGAGCATAAATGAAAAATGTTGCAAAAACGGGAGAAATGTGCACCCGTGCGAAGCCGGGACGGGCCGCTAGTAAGTCATATTGAACTTTGAGCACTTACTTTATTAATCAAAAACAAATTACGAGACAGTAAATAGTGTGACACGTGTGTTATCTACACGTTGTTCTGACTCATTAATCAGTGCGACAGTTTACACCTATATAAACACAATGCTATATGCAAACATTTCCTTAGTAATGTGAATGGAGACAGAATATCAGCTGTTTTTGCATAATGAACGGGGTAGACGTATACGTCAATAGCTTTTACTCTGTGAGAATAAAAGAATCGAATGTGTCTGTCGTGAATGGACGACGAAGTGTGTCTTTGTGCTAGATGCTGAAAATATATGTAGTAGCATTGTAAATTGGTGTAAAAATAGTAACATAATATTTTTTTATCAGATTTGGGCTGTATATTGATCGCTTGCCTTCCATGCGGCCCGTACCTCTGACTTTTGGAATTCATGTCTGGATCAGAATTTGATTATCACTTACGCTAAAGCAGGCCATACACGCTAGGGTGTACCTGACAGGTTTGCCTGTACATTTTAACTGTACAGGTAAACCGGAGCGTGTATGTCACACAATTGTGCAGGTTTCCACGCCTGTACAGGCAAGTAAGAAAATATTAATTTTGATATTTTTTGCCCGTGGGTATACTTGTACAGTTTAACTGAGCAAGTAAAACTGAGCGTGTGTGGCGGTCGCCTGCGCAGGCGTCAGTTGATAACAGTTTGAGATACGTCTTTTCGTCCATTCGTAGATAATTGCAGTAAACTTGCGGCTCAAATTTCAATTGTTTCAATAAGTTGACACAAGAGAACTGTTTTCTTTCCAGTAACCATGCTTTGCACCACTGTTCACGGTGTTTTCGTTTATATTTCCTTTTCTTTAATAAAACAAACAATAAACCTATTAACGCGATTGTGTCGAGATTAAGCGCCGCTGGCGGGGCCATGGTTTCAACTGAGTTTTTGTACAGGTTTATCGCTACGTGTATGGTCTCTACCCAGCTCAAGTTTACCTGTACGGTTGAACTGTACAGGCAAACCTGTGAGGTAAACCCTAGCGTGTATGGCCTGCTTAACGGTGAAGGAAAAACATCGTGAGGTAACCTGCACACCTGAGAGGGATCCATAATGTTCTCGGTAGTGTGTGTAGTCTGCCAATCCGCAGTAGGCCAGCGTTGTGGACTAATGCCTAAACATTTGTCATTCTGAGAAGAGGCCCGTGCCCAGCAGTGAGACAGTAATGGGTTAATTATGTATGCAAGTACCTACTACAATTTTTCATTTTTGTGTTACACTATAAATAGGTAAATAATTTGTATAAAGAAAACTATGTTCAGAAAATAAAATATTTAAATTCAGCAAATATAGTTACTCTATAATCACGAAGTTACATAAGTATTCGTCTACTATTAACAGTTACATAAGTATTTATTTTCTTTTTTGAATACTATTTGCACTATCTATATTACGAGCTGTGCATTTATGCAAAGCATTAATAAAAATATTAGCAAAAAAATGCACTTTTTAAAATATTCAAATCAGTTTTCTCCGTAACTGTACCGCCACTAAGCACGTTCGCGCGGTTTACCGTTGACTCATCACAGTTTACATTATACAAAGCTAGCTGTACATACGAACACGTTCGTGCCAAGTAAAAATGTTTTTAAGGCGATGCAATTATCGTAACGTTCCTAATATACTGTATACTTTATGTAAAAACGATAATGTTGAAATGCATGTAAGTGAAGGTTTATCCATAAATTCTGTAACTATTATTACTTACATTTCAAATCAAAACTATTTATTTGTAAAACATTGGTAAAATGAAATGGAGTTAATCTAACATTAAAGAATCACTTCGTTTAGACTTAGCAGGCATACAAATTTTTGGTGGTTACAACTAATAATTATAATATTAATTTTAACATATTTATCTTGATTAAATTACATATATGACATAGCCTTTTCATTTATTAATTACTAGGTGACCCGGTGAATTTAGTACCACCATTTATTTTTTATTTTTCCTAATTTTCTTTTTTCCTTAACAACCCGAGTACAGAGGCGAACAAAACATTTATTTTCTACGTCCGTCGATGCATTTTCGATTTTTTGCGAGACTAACGCACGTCAACTGATTTTTATACTTATAGATTACAAATTGTTTAAAATATTTAATAAAATTAAAATAGAACTAGCTGTGTCCTCACGGCTCCGCCCGCGTAAGAAGTTTTATTCCAGTAATAAATATAGCCTATGTTACTCAGTGATAAGGTAGCTTTCTAACGGCAAAAGCATTTTTGAAATCGATCCAGTAGTTTTTAAGTTTATCCGTTACATACAAAAATACAAATCTTTCCTCTGTTAATATTAGTATAGATAATGAAAAAATCAGACACAATGACAATTTCATGTGGAAATAGAAAATAAATAATATAAACTTAGATTAATGATTGGTCTTCGCTGCACTCAGCGGAGACCAATCATTAATCTAAGTCCCCTGATAAACCGTTGTTGCGTAAAGAAAACAGAAGAAAGAACTCAATTAATTAATTAGTTAACCCTAAAGTTTAATTTAATGTCCTGTTTGTGTGTCTAAACACGACTTTCCAGTTTATGACAAACTTGATAACAGGTAAAACCATGATCAGTCATGATGAGCTTATTTTGGTTACAACGATTGATATCTTTATCTTTACATAGTATAAAACAAAGTCGCTCCCGCTGTCTGTACGCTTAGATCTTTTAAACTACGCAACGGATTTTAATGCAGTTTTCAGCAATAGAAAGAGTGAATTAAGAGGAAGGTTTATATGCCCCACATTAGTATTTACATTACACCCGTGCGAAGCCGGGGCGGGTCACTAGTTTAGAATAATTATGGCTTTACGTATATTGAAGGATTAGATAGACAGATAATAATGCTTTAAAGTACACTAGGTAAGAGCCTTAGAAATACAATCCAATCATCTACGACTGCTGATCGTGAAGTCCTGGGTTCGACCCCCAGGTCGGGCAAAATGTTATTGGGTTTTCCGTGTGGAAATCCTCAGTAGCAGCCCAGCATCTGGATTTGTGCCCGGTTAATGGCAATAGGCTCGCCCCCTATTAGATGGTACTTAAACATAACTGGCGATACGAGGGTGTACTAAAACACCTCTGTCGTCGTTATGTTTAATAAGTTTTGGTTTCGAATGGGAAGAGAGGTGGCCTCTTAAAAAAATTAAGACTCTAAAATAATAATCACTCGTATTCCGTAATTAGTCGAGATTCCAAGATAAGATTCCGTTCCCACATAGATTTAAAAAAGTCTCATAACAGTTGAAAACTAGGCGAACATACTGGGTGTAAAAATAGCCTTAACGAAGCCGAATTCTACGCATACTGTATATAAAACTAAGTAACATACAGCAAAAATTATTGCTGGAAACGTCTTTTATTTTTTGTTATTAATACCTATACAGCTTTTAATTGTAGCGCGCAATGTAAGCGCGCGCGCAGCAGACTGTACCTACATTTCGAAAATGTTGATAATGTTTGTATAGAAGAATGTTTAATAATAACATTTAAACTTAGTTTTCGTGAAAAACGTTCAAAAATATGGTGAGTTTGACCTTCAATATCTCCATAACCAGTCGGTTCCCAGGTATGGCCCAATACCAAAAAATCTTCGTAATGATGTGAAGAATATGTGGGTCTCGGCTTCGTTAAGAGTAGGTATTTTTACACCCGATATAGTCGGTAAACTAACAACTATAATTTGTTTAATTACCAGAATAACACGGAACCTAGCAACTTATATAATTATACGTTATTAAATAAAATTTGTCTATGTTACAACCTAGATAATAATACCTACTGCAGAAACGACATTCTCTCGAAATATTTTGCAGCAATAAAAAAATATTGTAGCTTGACATTATATAGGTAGTTGCAAAACCAGTTTGTTTTGATGTAATAAACAGAATACACGAAACTGATTTGGATTTGCATGGTGACTCATAAGAATAATGCTTGGGAATTCCCAGTATTATTAAAGGCCATCCCCCCCTTTTCCATTGCTGTCGTCAAAGGCGACTGCTTGGTATGTTGGCGCCAAAAACAAACTTCACGTCAAATTGACAGCTTTTATTCAGTTTGTGTCAAAATGTATGAATTTGTCATTATTGCCAGTATGAAAAAATATATCTAAATACGTTCAAAAACATAACAAACAAAATATACGATCCCATATTAAACGGCGCTTTTTTTTAAATACATACGTACATACATAAACTCACGCCTTTTTCCCGTGGGGGTAGGCAGAAACTATAGAACGCCACATGCTACGACCCCTTACACACTCTTTTCGATCCATCCACATACATTTTTTTTTTTTTAATGTTGTTTAAGAACCACGTTGCGAATTTAAGGGTAAGCAACAGCGGCTTCTTTACATAGTATAAAACAAAGTCGCTCCCGCTGTCTGTACGCTTAAATCTTTTAAACTACGCAACGGATTTTAATGCAGTTTTCAGCAATAGATAGAGTGATTCAAGAGGAAAGTTTATATGCCCCACATTAGTATCTACATTGCACCCGTGCGAAGCCGGGCGGGCCGCTAGTATAAAATAATTATGTTCTATGTAGGTATGTTTTCACCAATATGTAATGGTTGGTTCCTTTTTGTAAACCAAATGCTACTAATATGTGACAATTTTCTCATACGTGCAACATACGTGCTATCCTCCGATATACCTATTTCGCCCTACACAGCATAATTTTTACGATTACATAACATCACGCCTGTATTCCCCGAAGGGTTGGGCAGAGGTGCATAGTAACACACCATCATTTCGCCGTTATGTTCAAGGTACCATGTAAGTGGCGAGCCTTTTGCTATCAACCGGACACAAATCCAAACTTCGGGCTGCTATTAAGGAATTCCACAAGGAAAAACCCAATAACACTTTGCCCACCATGGGGGTAGAACCCAGGACCCCAAGATCAGCAGTCACGCTTGCCACCACTAGAACAATGAGGCAGTAAACGTGCAACGGCGATTTTTACAATTTGCACTCATCAAACAACTCTTTTACTTTCACTTACGCTAATCATTGACGACACGTTTGGTGCTGTGGCTAAGCGTTTGGCTTCTGCACTACGGGTCGTGGGTTCGATTCCCGCACGGAACAAATATTTGTATGGCCTACAGATAGTTGTTCCGGGTCTGGGTGTTTGTGCATGTGAAGACTTGTGTCTGTAAACGCACCCACGATACAAAATAAATTCTAGTGTGGGGCAACATTTATAAAAAAAAAAAAAAAACATTTTAATAAATTAAACAATAATCTGCAAACTTTGAAAATATCAATTTTGCAACATTATGTAAAGTAAAATCTAAATGCTTCACTTTCAAAACTCAAGGATTCATATTTCAACTGCCTCCTTAGTCTAGTGGTGGCAAGCGCGACTGCTGATCGTGAGGTCATGGGTTCGATCCCCAAGTCGGACAAAATGTTATTAGGTTTTTCCGTGTGGAATTCCTCAGTAGCAGCCAGGAGTTTGGACTTGTGCCCGCTTGATAGGCAAATAGGTGAAATGAGGGTGTTACTACACACCTCTGCCCATCCCTTCGGGGAATACAGGCGTGATGTTATTTGATTCAAGTTTATTGTTGTCTTTACACAAGAAACAATAAAGAAATGTGTCTCGATGAAGGAATTGAACGGCCTTGAGCCAGCAACCGGATACTGTGACGACGCAGTTGAGTCCGTAAAGACAATATCAGCTGTCTGAGGCATTTACTGAAAACAGACACAACTGATCTACTTTCTATCTAGAAGGAGAAACTTATTTTCTATACGAATATTATAAAGAGGAAACATTTGTATTTTTGTATGTAACGAATAAACTTAAAAACTACTGGACCGATTTCAAAAAATCTTTTGTCGTTAGAAAGCTGCATTATCACTGAGTACCATAGGCTATATTTATTACTGGAATAAAACTTCTTACGCGGGCGGAGCCGTGAGGACACAGATAGTCATTTATATGCAGACAATTACAACACCGCTGCATTGTTGGTCTAGTTTTCGCAAGCACGACTGCTGAGCATGAGGTCCTGAGTTCGATCCCCAGGTCGGGCAGTGTTATTGGGTTTTTCCAGTAGGAATTTCTCAGTAGCAGTTCGGGGTATCTAGATTTGTGCCCGGTCAATGGAAATAGGCTCGCCCCGTATTAGGACTTAAACATAACTGGCGAAACGAGGGTGTACTAAAAAAACACCTCTGCCGAACCCTTCGAGGAATACAGGCGTGATATTAGTTTTTAACACCAAAACTTTTGTCTCTTATCTATTCACTACTTGAAGAAAAAAAATACAAATAGATCCTTCGATTAATGATTGGTCTTTGCTGTGGAACGCTGAGACCAATCATTAATCTAAGGATAGATTCTTAATATTTTGAATTTACACGTGCACTTGCACGTATGTTTTATTTTGCACGTTAGAATAATGCACGCAGGTTGTTCTGCCTAGCCTTTTCCCAACTATGTTGAGGTCAGCTTCCAGTCTAACCAGATGCGGCTGAATACCAGTATTTAACACGGAGCGACTGCCATCAGATCTCCGCAACCCAGTTACTGGGCAATGTCGATATCCAAAGGTTAGACCAGTTGTCAGACAATTCGGGCTTCCGACTTCCCGTAACGACTGTCATAGGTATTCGTATGACACCCAGGACCGACTGTTTAACGTGCTCGCCGAGGCACGGAGAGGTCTCGATGAGTAACGAACGGTCACCCATCCACGGACTGACCGCGACAAGCGCAGCTTAACCTAGCAAATCGTATGACCGGCGCGGTTGGTAATTAGCCACGAACCCCTCTATAATGCACGCAGGTATACAACATAAACAAAGCGAACACGAAATCCGTAAACTTGTTTGGATCAATAAATAGAACCTTATTGGTAGCGACTGTACTAATTGTTATTCAAAAAAACTTCATAAGAAAACAGTGTCAGGGTTTGTTCAGCTTGAAAACCTGGTCGCGCACTCATTCGCAAGCCATCACACTTTTGTTGCAACACAAAAACTGTTGCGCGCGTCAGTACACGATTTTACAAGCTAAGTATAAGAATATTTAATAGTTTGACGACACGTTTGGTGCAGTGGCTAAGCGATTGGCTTCTGCGCTGCGGGTCGTGGGTTCGATTCCCACACGGAACAAATATTTGTATGGCCTACAGATAGTTGTTCCGGGTCTGGATGTTTGTGCATGTGAAGATTTGTGTCTGTAAACGCACCCACGATACAGGAGAAATCCTAGTGAGGGACAACGTTTTTTTTTTAAAAAGAAAAAAAAACACGGACGTAACTAAATTTATAATGGCTATAATTACTGCCATTTAAATGTTCATAAAAAAGCACAAAATCAATGGCTTTGATCGAAGACTTAACATATCGATGTGTCGATTCTGTTGTGCGCTTTGATGGGACTAAACGAAGGGTATTTGTCTCTTTCAGTTTCAATAGAAAAAGAAAGTGACAGTTGCGTTTAGTCTAGTTTAGTACTGTCAAAATGTTCAACAGAATTGACGTCATTGTCCTCAAGAGTAATCATCGTAAACCTTTACATACAGGATGTAAACGAAATCATGTAATTCCTTCAAACCTCGTGGTGTACTGCTAACATAGATAAACCCTGCATGAGAAACTTATGGATTCAATAAAAAAATAATTACAAAAAGTAAACAAGTGTTCTAAACGTGACGTATTTTAGCGCCTCGAATGAAGTGCGCGGCTATCGCTCGCCGCGCGGTCATTTAACTCGGGGCGCTAAAATGCCTTACGTCAAGAACACACGTTTACTTTTTGTAATAATTTTTTTATTGAATCCAAAAGTATCCCGTGCAGGGTTTATCTATGTCAGCAGTATATCACGAGGTTTGAAGGAATTACATGATGTCGTTTGAAGCCTGTATAATTACTAACTCATACAAATTGAAGAGTAAACATTATCGAAATTCCCACACAAACTCGTACATTACTGACACACACAAAAGTTATAATATCAAAGACTTTGACAGTTAAACTCCCCTTAAAAGCCTTCTTCTTCTTTTCGTGTGGTTAGTGACTAACATGGTGTCAGAGTTTATGCCGCCCATGGGCCTCTGACTTGGCTTCACATGCCGTCGAGAAATATCTCTCAGGCATGCCGGTTTCCTCATGATGTTTTCCTTCACCGTTTTTAAGCAAGTGATAATTATACAATACGCACATGAATCCGAAATGTCAGAGGTGCGTGCCTTGGGTTCGAACTCGAGACCTATGACTTGGCAGTCCAACGGTCACACCACTAGGCTATCACTGCTATCATTGCTATCCTTAAAAGCCAGCAATCAGTCTTACTTAGTGTACTGACAAAAGTAAAAGCTATGAGCAGTGTTACAGTACAATGTCTTTGTGCTGTATCTACAATCTGCTTTCTTAATTCTATCACACCGAACAAATACGTGTGAGCATTCTTTGAGTTCGGGATGCACAAATATAGCTTGGTTGTGGTTTTTTCTTTTCGGAATTGATGTCATTTGTGTGATGTCCTTTTGAATTTGTTTTACAAACTCTTCGTACGTTGATAACTGTGCTGCTGATGACTCAAAAAATCCTCCAGGGAGTCGTATTGGCGTTCCATATGTCATCTCTGCTGAACTATAACCTGTGTCTTCTCGCAAGCTACTCCGCAACCCGAGTAAAACTGTTGGAATTTCTTTTAACCAATTTTCGTTGGATTCTCTTGTCATTAACGCCACCTTTAAAGTTCTATGAAATCTCTCTATCATTCCATTGGATTGCGGATGATAAGGTGTTGTCCTAATTTTATGTATTCCCAAAAATTGTGAGAGTGACTCAAATATTCTTGATTCAAACTGTCGGCCTTGATCCGTAGTAATGCGCAATGGACATCCAAAACGAGTAATCCATCCTTCGAAAAGTGTCTTGGCTACTGTTTCTGCAGTTATATCTTCTACCGGAAATATTTCGGGCCATGACGTACAACGATCTATGATTGTGATTAAATATCTCTTCCCTTGTGAAATCGGAAGTGGTCCGACGATGTCAATATGTAAATGTTCAAAACGTTGCGCTGTCATAAATGTACCAGGAGGTGATATCGTATGTCGTTGTATTTTTGATTTTTGGCAGGCTATACATGATCTACACCAATTATTGATATCTTTGTTCATATACGGCCATAAATACCTTTGGGTTATCATTTTTCTCGTAGTTCTTTTTCCTGGATGGCTCATACCATGAATGGTATCGAAAATTTGTTTGCGAAATTGCTTTGGTAAGTAGTGGCGGCTTTTTCCAGTAGACGTGTCGCAGGTGATGTTTATCGTGGAACCCGGAAGCGTAATGTTTTTGAATTTTAATCTTTTATTGTCACGTAATTTACTTAGTTCATTATCTGTTGATTGACATTTTTCCAATTCAGCGTAATCGATAGGTGATGGCACGTATATTTCCTCTATTCGAGATAAGGCATCGGCGGTAATATTGTCACGTCCGCTTATGTGTTGAATGTTGGTACTGTATTGTGAAATGAAATCTAACTGCCGGACCCGTCGCGGTGTATCGTTTGATGATGGTTTTTGGGAGAATGCGTATGTCAAAGGTCGGTGATCCGTAAATATTGTAAATTCTCTTCCCTCGATTAATCTGTGAAAATGTTTGACGGCCATGTATATTCCTAACAGCTCTCTGTCAAACGTAGAATATTTTTGTTGAGTTTCGCTCAATTTTTGTGAAAAAAAACCTAATGGTTCCCAATTGCGTCCGGATTTTTGTTGTAAAACTCCACCAACGCAAGTAGCACTAGCGTCGGTCATGAGCGCTAGTGATGCGTTGCGGGAAGGATGCGCTGTTAACACTGCGTTTTTCATGCTTTCCTTGCATTTTTCGTAAGCTTTGTCTGCTTCCGTTGTCCAAGGAACAGGTGAATTATCGTTCTTTTTTGAACCATGTAGATATTCGTTTAAAATTCTTTGATTTTCCGCTGCGCGTGGAATATTACTTCTGTAGAAATTGACCATGCCCAAAAATCGTCTTAATTCTTGAATTGTTTTCGGTTTGGGAAATTCCATGATTGCTTTGTAATTTTCTTCGGTAGGTTGTATTCCTTGGCTTGTTATATGATAACCTAAGAAATCTATTTCCCTTCTGAGAAATTCGCATTTTTCAAGATTAATGGTTATTCCATTCTCGTGTAAACGTTTGAAAACCGTTTCTAAATGCTGATAATGCAAATCTTCGTTGTCCGATGCGATGAGACAGTCGTCTACAAATATAAATACGAAGTTTAAATCTCTAAATAAGGAATCCATGAATCGTTGAAATGTTTGTGCCGCATTGCGTAATCCGAAAGGCATTCTTAAGTACTCAAAAAGTCCGAAAGGTGTGATGATGGCTGTTTTTTCTATATCTTTAACAGGAATACAGTGGTATGCTTTGCGTATATCTATCTTGCTTAGTATCTTCTTATTTTCTAATATGTATGTAAAGTCAGTTAATCTTGGTAGTGGGTATTTGTCCGGTACTGTCGTGCTATTGAGCATTCGATAGTCTCCGCACGGTCTCCATTCGCCATTTTTCTTTTTTACCATATGTAATGGGCTTGCCCATGGGCTATCTGACGGTCGGCAAATTCCGAGCTCTATCATATTTTGAAATTCCTTTTTGGCTATGTCGTATTTTTCTGGAGGTAATGGTCTTGTCCGAGCTGCGACGGGTGGTCCTGTAGTGATAATGTGGTGTTCAATCTTATGTTTGGGCGCATTGCGTAGAGAGGACTCTTTCGTGATGTCTTCGTATTTGTTTAAAAGTTGCGTAATACGTGAATTCGTTCCCACTGCGATAGTACGAATTGTTTGTTGTGTCGCTTTTTCTGAAGTTACATGCGTTGTCAGCTCTGTAACTTTGTCGATAAGTTTGCGACCTGCTATGTCGACTAATAGTTTATAGTGCTCTAGAAAATCTGCTCCAATTATTGGTTGTGTAACATCGGCGATTATAAAATTCCATTTATAACATCGTTGTAGTCCTAAATTCAAGGTAAGCGTCTTCTCGCCGTAAGTCCTAATTTTAGTCCCATTTGCAGCGTATAGTGTGTATTGTTCATTTTGTAAAATTGAATATCTCTGTTGCTTGCTAATGACTGAAATATTTGCGCCCGTGTCAATCAAAAACTTCATACCACTTTTTCGGTCGGTAATGGTGAGGCGATTGGATGGGTGGATTGCACAGAGTTTCGCCGTTGTCTGTGCTCTTATTCGTTTCCCTGGTTCCGTACGTAAGTCATTGGTTTCCAACCGCATGGTTTAATGCAGTTCCTTGCATATTTTCCGAATCTTTCGTGGTAGTAACAAAATCGATTTGCTCCTCTATAGTTTGTTCTCGGCCTCATAATCGGGAATTGTTGACGTTTCTTGAAATGATTGTGCGTGCTGGGTCGATAGCCATATTGACCTTGCTGAATTGCGTCAATATCTATCTGTAATTTTGCTAGCTGGGCTAAAATGCATGCTGTATTGTTGTCGTTTGAAGTGTCGTTGCTAACAGCTGATATTTCGGTTACTTTTGAATTCATTATTATTTTGTCTGCAATTTGGCTCAGTTTGTCAATTTCCATGTCTTCCGTAACTGCTAGAACCGTAGTAACTGATGTTGGTAAAAGCCTGAACCATAGTAGTTTAATTGTTTCGTCACTGATTTTTCCTCTCCCGAGGACTCGCATTTGACGTAATAACTGCGAAGGTTTTTGATCACCGAGTTCTGTCTCTGATATTAATTTTTGAAACTGTCGCTGTTCTGTTTCTTCGTAACAATCAATTAAACGTTCCTTGATGTTTTTATATTTATCTGTAGTCGGTGGTGAAGTGATTAGGTCACTAACTTGTAGTATTTCTTCCTTGGATAATTTTGCTATTACTGTACAGTATTTGTATTCGTCTCCTTGCTTGTGTGGTGCTAATATGGCTTCTAGTTGCGTGAACCATAATCTTGGTTGGTCTTTCCAAAATTCCGGAATGCGAGATAAAACCGAGGTGCCAGCAGCTACTTCAAGTGTTCCTTGCTGATTTATGTTCGCCTTGCATGGTGATTGTGCCATGTTTCTTGCTGCGTATTCGTTCGTCGGGGTCACCAATTTGCCAAACTTCTTGGCAGTATATGATTAGGTATAAATGAGACAAAGTTGTAGTATAGTCTGGTTATAATTATCCAAAGGTGCATCTTATATACTAACGACTACGTGTTGATCACGGATAGTAGAAACATTTAATAGATATTGAACGTGCGATAAAGATCATAAGATTGCGATGTAGATTGTAGATACAGCACAAAGATATTGTACTGTAACAAGCAGCACGAATTTCTCCTCTAACCATAATTATGGTAATGAGAGACAAAACTAGTTTACTAACATACCATCACGCCTCTATTCCCTGAACGGTTGGGCAGAGGTGTATAGTAACACCCTCATTTCGCCGTTATGTTAGTCTCATGTAATAGAGGGCGAGCAAATTCCCATCAACTGGACACAAATCCAAACACAGGGCTGCTACTGAGGAATTCCACACGGTAAAACCCAAAAACACTTTGCCCGACCTGGGGATGGAACTCAGGACCTCACGATCAGAAGTGGCGCTTGCCACCACTAGACAAAGGCAGTTACGAAACTAGTTTGCCAACACAAACAAAATTCATATCTATACACAATAATAGTAAACCACTAAATTGTCCCCAATAGCATGTTTGACAGACACAAAATTACGCAACAATCAACAAGTTTACTCCTCAAAATCCTCCTCTAAAAACTTATCAACAACAGACTCCACTTACTGCGTTATTTCATAAACAACTTCATAACAAAAACACTGTCACAATCTTACACATGTCAACATGTTTACACGTCCAGTTTTGTGGGCAAAACGCACGACACTAGCACGACTGCACGAGGAAGCGATAGTCCGCGCGCGTCGTTAACGTGCAAGTGGGGGATGTTAAACAACTGACGTAGTAACTGACAGTAGAATGTGATCGTTCTTAGAACTGGGATAACTGTTGTTCGATAAATTGCATTGTTTGAAGTGCAATTAGTGTGATGACTTAATGACTTTATAATAATCATCTAATATACTGTGTGTAAAAATACCCTTAACAAAGCCGAAGTCTGCGCATACTGTACATCAAACTAAGTAACATAAAGCAAAAATAATTTCTGGGAAACGACTTATTTTTTGGTATAAAAAACAGCTTTTATTTGTAGCACGCAATATAAGCGCGCGCACAGACTGCCTACATTTCGAAAATGTTGATAATGTTTGTATAGAAGAATGTTTAGTAATAACATTTAAGCTTCGTTTTCGTGAAAAACGTTCAAAAATATGGTGACTTTGACCTTCAATATCTCCGTAACCAGTCGGTTCCCAGGTATGGCCCAATACCAAAAAATCTTCGTAATGATGGGAAGAATACGTGGCTCTCGGCTTCGTTAAGGGTATTTTTACACCCGATATAGGTGATAAGTACAAAACTGCCTCGTTGGTCTAGTGGTGGCAAGCGCGACTGCTGATCGTGAGGTCCTGGGGTCGATCCTTGTCGGGCAAAGTTTTATTGGGTTTTTCCATGTGGAATTCCTCAGTAGCAGCCCGAGGTTTGGATTTGTGCCCGGTTGATGGCAATAGGCTCGCTCTTTATTACATGGGACTTAAACAACGTCGAAATGAGGGTGTTATTATACACCTCTGCGTAATTTAGAGTTTATTTACCTTGCAACGTTTGTTTTAACCCACTATCAATCATCCAATCGAGTTGAAATATTGCATAGGTACATATGTAATTCCAGTGACAATACAAAGTGATGTTATGAACTGATCTGATAATGGAGCCGGAAGGTAATCACAGGAACTCAGCAACGACATTTAGGAATGGTTTCTTGCTTAGCTTAGCATGGGTAAAGCCAGGATTTCGTCCAGGATTCAACAAAGCAGTTCAGTCAAATCTATATATACTAATATTATAAAGCTGAAGAGTTTGTTTGTTTGTTTGAACGCGCTAATCTCAGGAACTACTGGTTAAAATTGAAAAATTATTTTTGAATTGGATAGTCCATTTATCGAGGAAGGTTATAGGCTATATAACATCACGCTACGACCAATAGGAGCGGAGCATAAATTAAAAATGTTGCAAAAACGGGAAAAATGTCCACCCGTGCGAAGCCGGGGCGGGCCGCTAGTAGTAAATAATATCTTTAGTAAATCTGGAAGTGTAGACGGCTTTACATAAAACTTATTCTGTTACGATATTCTAAGTAATTAAACCGCCAGAAGTTAAAAAAAATTGTGCCTGACTCGTTGCCTACGATATCTTCGGCGATGAAATGTAGTCTTATAATAGTACCTACATCTCTGCCTACCCCCACACAAAAGGTAAACTAGATGTTATGCTAGAAACTGGCAAAGATGCTTTTTTTTTTAGATTTTTGGCTACTCCTAACAAAACTGGTCATTCCATTATTGTTATTACGATATTTTCAATCGTGGCCTTTTGCAAAGGTCATAAGGAAAGTTAATTAGCTTCAATAATATTGATTTAAACATAATAATCCTCTAATAATGACATTTTTTTAAGGCTTTAGTCTTGAATTCAAAAGGGATAAAATGATCCCCAACATGACGGGCGTGACTACCTTGTTGGTCTAGTAGTCGAAAGCACGACTGCTGAACATGGGGTTCGATCCCCAGGTCAGGCAAAGTGTTATTGGGTGTTTCCATTAGGAATTTCTCAGTAGCATCTCGCAGTCTGCATTTGTGCCCGGTTGATGGCAATAGGCTCGCCCCCTATTACATGGGACTTAAACATAACTGGCGAAACGAGGGCGTACTAAAAAACACCTCTGCCGAATCCTTCGGGGAATACAAGGCGTGATCTTATGTTATATGACGCGCAACATTGTTTCTAAGTGACGCTGCAATGTTGCACACTGCTCGCAACGTTGCGCGCTAAATTTTGCAGCATTTCTACGTGACGCGCGACATGTTGCATGTGGCCGCTTCGGGAGAGGGCGCCGGTGTGTGCAAACGAATTGTTCCGAGACATTCACGTAGATGTCCCGCGTCAAGTTCCACGGCATGTTGCTCCATTTGTCTCTTACTGGATCCAAGGCTTTAGAGACAAAGTTGGATCATATACCTAATGTCGCCGGCACGTAACTTGGCAAGAGTAGAGAAGAGAATTCCTCTCCTTTCTTTTTTTCTATCATCTAAACCAGTGATACCCAAAGTGGTCTATATCGACCTCCAGGGGTCGACGACGACAACCACAAAGGAGTCCATGTGGATGAAAAAAAATTGGGGGTCCTTGAGATGTAAACGGGGGTCCACTATAGTAGATCTCATTTAAGCAGGTCGTGACTTTAATGTTGACTTTCGAATAACCCACATAGACAGATGATTTGTTGGTTTTGCCTGAAAACGTAACAAACAGACCGACGACGATAGCACTATTATAGGTTGGTACTGTCGTTTGTTGCGGTGCATGCTTTTGCGAATCCCGCGACCCTGGTCGTACGGTCAGAAGAAGGATCACCGTTGGTTTTTAGCCGGTAAGAGTCCGGCAGACCCCCTCGCCTTCCCCGGGCGAGGGACATCCATGAGGATTTTCCAACGAGCGAAAAAAAAAAAAAAAAAAAAAGGTTAGTACTGTCGTAGGTTTCCTAAATGTATAAAACTAAACGTGTGTTTTTTCGCTCTAAACACATTTGAAGTCAATGAATTTGCAAAATGTAATATTAGCTAAGCGGGGTGGGGGGGGGTCTATCCAAATCTGAAAAACATGGCAAGTGGTCTATGAGACAAAAAAGTTTGGGGTCCTCTGATCTAGACATGTTTAAAAATAAATTATGGCAATAACCACACCATAACATAATGACAAGCAATAAAAGTGTCAATTTTTTTGATGTACATGCACAAACATACTCCCACTACGCCAAAACCTTGCCAAGTTACGTGCCGGTGACTATACCTACCTGTAATTTGCTTTTGGGTCACCTATTTGCCGCTAACAAAGGTAAAATAGAACTAAACACGCACATATCCATGGCGCGCGCGCATCAGCGACACAGCGTGTGATTCCCACGCATCGCAGGCGCATCATTATAATTCGCTACAGTCTACATGACACATTACCTGTTGTTTTCAAGATCAACATAGGCGTCCGGTAGTAACTAGTTATGTTCCCCGTTTAATAAAACGGTAACTTTATTGTTTTTTGATCAATTTGTGGATAATAGGTGATGTAGTCTTGTGTAGTTCGCGAACGAACTAGTTCGTAAGAGCGCTCCCACAGATGAACTACGCGAACTAGTTCCGCCATTCCCCGCTCCATAGTTCGTTAGTTCGTGACCGATATAAAATTTGTTATTGATTATAACTTCTTTTGCATTTGTAATGTGTTAATCTGTCAAGGAACAGAATGATATGTTTATGTAATTATTGATTATTTTCCAAACTTCACCAAAAAGCCTAAAAACAATAAATGGGTCGCCCACCTATCGTTTGAAAAAAAAAGAAGCGGCATATTTTTAGTGTGCATTAATGCACCCGAGATACAGGAAAGAGTGAGGGGAGCTCCTAAAAAAAAAAGAATTTCGGAGAACGATTTGCCTTCCTCTGATTCGAGCTGGGAGCTGACGAACTAGAAGAGCGAACTAGTTCGTTTAGGAGCAGCGAACTAAACTGAGCGATCTCCGTCGCGAACTACTATGCGCAAGACTATGATGATGGAACAACCTGCTTGCTTATCATTATGAGGAGCCGCCTCTTTGAAAGAGGTCTTCGTTCAGCTGACAACTGCCTTGTTGATCTAGTAGACGCAAGTGCGACTGCTGAACATGGGGTCCTGGGTTCGATCCCCAGGTCGGGCAAAGTGTTATTGGGTTTTTCCAATAGGCCTTTCTCAGAAGCAGCCCGGAGTTTGGATCTGTGGCCGGTTGATGGCAATAGGCTCGCCCCCTATTACATGGGAATTAAACATAACGGCGAAATGAGGGTGTTACTATGCACCTCTGCCCAACCCTTCGGGGAATACAGGCGTGATGTTATGATTATGTTCTTGTCTATCATTGTGAAGAACTGCTTCTTTATAAGAGGTCTACGTTTAGCTATCTTCTTCTTCTTTTCATGTGGTTAGTGACTAACTTGGTGTCAGAGTTTATGCCGCCCATGGGCCTCTGACTTGGCTTCACATGCCGTCGAGAATTATCTCTCAGGTTTTCTTACGATGTTTTCCTTCACCGTATTTAAGGAAGTGATAATTATACAATACGCACATGAATCCGAAACGTCAGAGGTGCGTGCCTTGGGTTCGAACTCGAGACTTATGACTTAGCACTCCGACGGTCACACCACTAGGCTATCACTGCTACGTTCAGCTATGAATAGGCCGAATAATTTCATCACCATCAAATTATGAATTTTCTTTTAATTCTTTGATTAAAACTGCAATGGGGAAGGCAACGCAAAACGAAAGCAGATGGCGGCACCTCCATACTTAGTTATTTGAACCAATCAGAACCATCATATTCATATTAGCAATAATGTCAAACACATTGCAACCAATAAGATGGCATAGGTACAATCGAAAGTGGCGCCATTAGTTCCACAATTGCTTACCCCATTGTCGTGTTTTAGGGGGAGAGATTTTGGGGGTACAATTATTTATCAAAACTTATCATTGGATAGCCTATGAATAGTTGAGGAGGTCAGGAACAAATAGTGTCGTTTACACTGTAGGCTTCAAGCTTTTTTTTTCTAATTGGACTCAAAGCTTTGAATTTTATCTATGTGATGATATATGAAATAAAAATCTCGATTTAAAAAAAAAGAGCTTCTCAGTTATTATTTTGTGTCAAGCGACCTCAAACGCAGCTGTCGAGTGAGGCTAACTTCGATTCCCGGATTGAGCAAGTAAACTATTGATGAGGTTTCTTTAAACGTAAGTCAAAGAGTAGAAATTATGGATTTAGTTTGGAGTTTTGACCGGTATTTGGATTTCCAAATGGGCGTACCTATTCAGGCTCTCATTAAGGCTGTCGCTGAAACAATAAACCTCTGTCTATCTCATCGGGAAATACCCACAGTCATGATGTTATAAGATTCTTTAATTACATAATGGTATTCTTGGTGCTATATTACAATAAAAACCAGCCAATTGCGAGACCGACTCGCTCACTAAGGGTTCCGTACCGCCACTAGCTTTCCTTCTTTTTTAACCGACTTCCAAAAAAGGAGGAGGTTCTCAATTCGAGTCTATGTAATTTTTTTTTTGTGTTTGTGTCGCGATGTCTTTGCTAATTGTGAACCGGTTTTAATGATTCTTTTTTGTTTGAAAGAGTATTCTTTCGAAGTGGTCCCATTTCAATTTGGTGAAGATCTAATGAAGAACTTCGGAGATAGACAATTTGAAGTCGGTTTTATTTTTGTTTAAAAGTTATTATTATTTGTTGTTTAACTATAGAGTAAGCACTACAAACATACTAAGTTTCACGCTTGTATGTGTTACCGTTTTTAAAATAGAGCAGAAACAAAAAACGTTGTAAAATATTCGTTTTTTTCGAAGTTTCTTGAACCCCTTATAGGTTTAGAATTTTTATAATTTTAATATTTGCTATAGGCTATAGTAACACATTCTGTGAAATTTCAAATTGCTACCTATTCTGATTAAAATGATACAGCACTGTGACCGACAGACGGACGATCTGACAGACGGTGTAGGCTTAGTAATAGGGTTCCATTGGCACTTTTTAGGTATAGTACACTATATACCTATATATCTGCCTAGCTTTTTTCCAACTATGTTGGGGTCAACTTCCAGTCTAACCATATGCCGCTGAATACCAGTATTTTATACGGAGCGACTGCCATCAGACCTCCGCAATCCAGTTACTGGGTAATGCCTGACCAGCTTAGACCAGTTGTCAGACTTTCGGGCTTCTGACTACCTGTAACGACTGTCATAGGTACCTATTCATATGACACCCGGGACCGACTGTTTAACGTGCTCTCCGAGGCATGGAGGGGCCTCGATGTGTAACGAACGGTCACCCATCCCCAGACAAACCGCTGCAAACGCAGCTTAACAGAACCCTAAAACAACAATTCACAGATAAATGCACAAACCATAAACATGACAATACAGTCTTGTAATTGTTTTAACTTACACACAAGTAAAGCATTTATGAATGAAACACACACACACACACACAATACACAGGCATAATTTAACCGTTAAGATAATTGTACATAATTACACGTGTAAGATAAATCTGTACTAATATTATAAAGCTGAACAGTTTGTGTGTTTGAACGCGCTAATCTCAGGAACTACTGGTTGGAATTGAAAAAATATTTTTGTGTTGGATAGTCCATTTATCGAGGAAGGTTATAGGCTATATAACATCACGCTACGACCAATGGGAGCGGAGCATAAATTAAAATTGTTGGAAAAACGGGAAAAATGTCCACCCGTGCAAAGCCGGGACGGGCCGCTAATCTGTGAATATACCTAACACGCTTGTGTACATTGGCCATAACCGACCAGGTTCTAAAGAATGCGTGAATCCTTTGATCCATTATGACTCATAACATAACATCACGCCTGTATTCCCCGAAGGGTTGGGCAGAGGTGTAGTAACACCCTCATTTCGCCGTTATGTTTAAGTCCCATGTAATAGGGGGCCAGCCTATTGCTATCAACCGGGCACAAATTCAAACACCGCGTAGCTACTGAGGAATTCCACACGGAAGAATCCAATAACACTTTCCCTGACCTGGGGATCGAAACAAGGACCTCACGATCAGCAGTCGCACTTGCACCAATAGACTAACGAGGTATTGCTTATATACCCATACAATAGATTTTTTATTGTAGGGAACTATTTTTCTACGCTTTTAGGGTTCGGTACCCAAAGGGTAAAACGGGACCCTATTACTGACTCCGCTGTCCGTCCGTCTGTCACCAGGCTGTATCTCATAACCGTGATAGTTAGACAGTTGAAATTTTCACAGATGATGTATTTCCGTTGCCGCTATAACAACAAATACTAAAAAAAACAGAATAAAATAAATATTTAAGGGGGCTCCCGAACAACAAACGTGATTTTTATAGATAATGGTACTGAACCCTTCGTGCGCGAGTCCGACTCGCACTTGTTTTTTTGTTGATACGGAACCGTGTGCGCGAGGACGTGCCGCCCTGTCAGTGAGCGCCACCTTTATTCGCACATAAGCAACTATGTCCTGTTAAAATTAAATAATTGGTGATGTTCTTCACAAAGGTCAGGTGCGTAGTACTCTCAACCGGCGTGAGTGTATGACAAGATGTATGAATGTGGATGAAGCGAAAGGGGTATGTAAGAGTCGTAGCATGTGGCGTTCTATAGTTTCTGCCTACCCCCATGGGAAAAAGGCGTGAGTTTATGTATGTATGTATGTAAAATTTAATAGGAAGCTACTGCGAAAAAGCAATGATTTGTTTACAATTAACACGTTATATTGTACATAATTAACACCTTTGTATTATGGTTGTCGACCATGGTACTATTATACACGGAAACTTTACAAGTTACAAGAAGTCGTTACATTGTCAGTTTGATGAAGTCAAATACACATTTCTTAGGGTCTGCGCAGACGAAGGATAACGGTGTACAAAAAGTTTTTCTTTTTTCTATTCGACTGATGGTAGATGGTCTTGCGGACCGTTTCTACGTAACAGGGCAGTTATTGGTGAGACCTGAAGGGTCACCAACCAGTCCCGACGAGAGTAAAATACTTAACCTAAGCTAACTACTATTACTACGTCTACTACTAACATCATGACTAGATAGCAACAACACCACTAAGGGCGTCCCTAGGGGGGACTCGAACCTTGGCTTAGGACGTTGCTTACGAGAGGACTGGGAGCTTGATGAGGGCTGAATTAACGGTGTGAAGGAAAAAATGTCTGCGGTGTAAAGTAGACAGGGCATTCTTCTTTTTTTCGTGTGGTTAGTGACTAACCTGGTGTCAGAGTTTATGCCGCCCATGGGCCTCTGACTTGGCTTCACTTGTACTCGAGAAATATCTCTCAGGCATGCCGGTTTCCTTACGGTGTTTCCCTTCACCGTTTTTTTAAGTAAGTGATAATTATACAATACGCACATGAATCCGAAAAGTCAGAGGTGCGTGCCTTGGCTTCGAACTCGAGACCTATGTGTACTTGGCAGTTCGACGGTTACACCACTAGGCTATCACTGAACAGGGCATTTAAAATCATTTATTCAGTGATCTTAAGTTGGCCCGTATTGTTAAAATATTGCAGTATTTTCATACGAACGCATAACAGTTTAATTCGCGGGCGGGCCGCACGAATTTTGACGAAGGCCCGCTGTCTGTGCATGCCTGCATTAAAGACAGGTTCAACCTCTTCCTGCCGGGGTTGCGCTGCATACTTTTGCGAATCCCGCGACCCCGGCCGAACGGTCAGGAGGAACACCGTTGGTTTTTAGCCGGTAAGAGTCCGGCAAAACCCCTCGCCTTCCCCGGGTGAAGGACATCTTTGAGGATAAAAAAGGTTAAACCTTTTCAACCACGTCGACGTGCATTTTTTACGTTGTATTCATTAACATAGGTTCCGATAGCACGATACTTCGTGACTGCAACAGGTTTGACTGAACGAATGGAAAAAACGACCTTCATATGCATCGATAGATTTCGGTCGAGACGTTGAAGATCGAGAACGAATTACTAAATACTTCCTAAAACAACTTACGTACCAACCTAAACAAGGAATAAGTCTGTGCTGGTTTTTAGATTTCCGTACCCAAAGGGTAAAACGGGACCCTATTACTAAGACTCCGCTGTCCGTCCGTCCGTCTGTCACCAGGCTGTATCCCATGAAACGTGATAGTTAGACAGTTGAAATTTTCACAGATGATGTATTTCTGTTGCCGCTATAACAAAAAATACAAAAAAACAGAATAAAATAAATATTTAAGGGAGCTCCTATATAACAAACGTGATTTTTTTGCTCGTTTTTATAGATGATGATACAGAACCCTTCGTGTGCGAGTCCGACTCGCACTTGGCTGGTTTTTTTTAACGTAGGTACTTACCCCTGTTCTGTCTAGCCTTTTCCCAACTTTGACGACACGTTTAGCTGAAAGATCGGCTTTTACGCTACGGGTCGTAGGTTTGCTTCCCGCACGGAACAAATATTTGTATGGCGTACAGATAGTTGTTCCGGGTCTGAGCATTTATGCATGTGAAGATTTGTGTCTGTAAACGCACCCACGATACAAGAGAAATCCTAGTGTGGGTCAACTTTTTTTTTAAAAAGAAAAGAATCGAAACTATTTTGGGGTCGTCTGCCAGTCTAACCAGCTGCGGCTGAAGACCAGTATTTTAAATGGAGTGACTGCCGTCAGACCTCCACAACCCAGTTACAAGGAAATGCCGATTTCGTAAGGTTAGACTGGTTATCAGTCTTTCGGGTTTCTAACTGTCCGTAACGACTGTCCTAGGTATTCGTATGACACGCGGGACCGACTGTTTAACGTGGTTTCCAGGGCACGGAGATGCCTCAATGTGTTACGAACCGTCAGCTATACACAGACTGACCGCGACAAGCGCAGCTTCACCTCGCAAATCGTATGATCCGCGTGGTTGGCAATTAGCCACGAGCTTCTCACTTACCCTCTTACTAATAAACGATGAATAAAATTATGCCATCTATAAACGTATATTAACCATATATTTTTTATGTATAGTTATCTAAGCTGCGCTTGCCGCGGTCACGTGGATGGGTGACCATTTGTTACACATCGAGACCCCTCCGTGCCTCGGAGAGCACGTTAAGCCGTCGGTCCCGGGTGTCATACGAATACCTATGACAGTCGTTACGGGTAGTCAGAAGCCCGAAAGTCTGACAAACGGTTTAACCTTAGGATATCGGCATTGCCCAGTTACTGGGTTGCGGAGGTCTGATGGCAGTCGCTCCGTGTAAAATACTGGTATTCAGCCGCATCTGGTTAGACTGGAAGCTGACCCTAAGATAATTGGGAAAAGGCTAAGAGGAAGTTATCTAAGATTGAAAAAAAAGATTGAAGATTGAAGAAAGTGGCACCAGTGACAAAAAAGTTGAAAGGAAATCGTTTGTCTTGGTATGGGCATGTGATGAGGAGGGATGAAACACATGTGACTAAAAGAGTGATGAATATGAATGTTGTGTTGATGGATGGAGGGGGAGAGGGAGACCTAAGAAACGATGGATGGATTGAGTGAGGGAGGACATGAAAGATAAGGGAGTAAATGATAATAAGATGGTTGACAGGAAAGAATGGAAGAGAAGAACATATTGCGCCGACAACAAGTAACTTGGGGCCAGGGCAGGAAGATGATGAGGTATCTAAGATTATTTTATTCTGCGTTAATTAGTATGGGTAGTAATTATTACAGTATAACTAGAGGTCGCCCTCGGCTTCACCCGCGTGGATGTCGTTTATCGCGTATTCCGCGATGTTCGGTATGAAAGTAGCCTACCTTTGTCCTTCTCCGGGTTCCAGGATCTGTACCAAGTTTCATCAAAATATGTTCAGTAGTTTAGTCGTTATGAGGTAACAAACAGACAAATAGTCAGTTACTTTTGCATTAATAGGAAGGATTAACTCTGCTCGCACCTACGCGCGATTGAAAATTGTTGGTAGGTAATTTTTATTTCTTATATTAAATTATTTTTAAAATGTAGTAAATAAACCTTTGTGATAACTCAGGATCGATTCTAATTCCGAGAAAAATATCAGCTAAATCTGTTTTTTTTTTAAATATATTTCCTCTGTAGTTTATGTAGATTTATGAACTTAACAATAACAGTTTCAGCCCGATTATGTTTAGAATAAAAATAGGTACGCCACCTAGATATCATCGATACCCTTGTCACCCCTTCTGTGATTACAAGCGTGTGGTTTAATGGCCAATTCCTATAATTTACTTAGCGTTATTGGTTAAAATTGAGACTCTTATTTTAATAATGTTACAAAGACCTCATAGTTTTGCATAGTAGGCCCTCCCATATGGAAGTAGCTACCACAGGTAAAATTAGCTTAAGAGTATATTTATAATATGCCCAGTTTGGCAATAAAAAGTGCTACCATTGATAAGCAAAACGATTCGTTTTTGTTTATAGGAACCGGGCACGTATTTATTTAGTCTACGCAGAATTGACCTACGACTAACGTTTATTTATTTCCCACGTGATAAGATAACGTAATCTGGGGAGACCCGCACGTGACCTCGAATGAAGATGACCTTCTGAACCTACAAATTAATAGGTATTATTTATTTTTTAATTTGCTCATGTTACTAGCACAGGCCGTAGGTAACAGAAATCATTATCATAAAGGTGGTCACTCTCCGGGAGCATTCGCGTGTGATGTAATAATGCAAATGTGAAAATGTAAAAAAATGTGTAAATGTAATGTGTGTGGTGGCAAGCGCGACTGCTGATCATGAGGTCCTGGGTTCGATCCCCGGATTAGGCAAAGTATTATTGGGTTTTTCCTTGTGAAATTCCTCAGTAGCAGCCTGGAGTTTGGATTTGTTCCCGGTTGATGGCAATAGGTTCGCCCCCTATTACATGGGACTTAAACATAACGGTGAAATGAGGGTGTTACTATACACCTCTGCCCAACCCTTCGGGGAATACAGAACGTGATGTTAACCGCTCGAACTGTGAACATTCGTAACATCGATTCAGGTGTTTTGACAATGTCAGACGAAACGGTTGTGATGGTGTGCGCAGCAATATTCATTTGGTATTGTTATTTACGTAAAAAAAGCAAAAAGACGATATTGATGTCAAGAAATATATCAAAATCGTAATTGTGGGTAATGCTCGATTTTCTGCACTCACTGCTGTAATGTTACAACTTGTATCATTACTCGCTTGGACACATCTTCTTTACATGGTACAAAACAAATTCACTCCCGCTGCCTGTACGCTTAGATCTTTTAAACTACCAAACGGATTTTAATGCAGTTTTCGGCAATACATAGAGTGGTTCAAGAGGAAGGTTTATGTGCCCCACATTAGTATCTACATTGCACCCGTGCGAAGCCGGGGCGGGCCGCTAGTTCACTGATATAATGCTCGAATCTGAACTATTACATGACACGCGAATGCTCCCGGTGAGTGACCACCTTTACGCTCAAGACGACGTGAATTCTGTATTACTAATTTTGCTATATTATATTGTTGTTAACGGTGAAGGAAAACCAGGTCAGCAGCGTGGTGGACTAGGGCCTAAACTCTTCTCGTTCTGAGAAGAAGCCCGTGACCAGACTTGGGACAATAATGGGCTGATTACTATAGTGTGGAAATTGCAAGCCTCGGAGAGCACGTTAAACAGTAAGTTCCGGGTGCCATACGAATATCTATGACAGTTGTTACGGGAAGTCAGTAGCCCGAATCTCTTGCAACCGGTCTAACCTTAGGATATCGACATTTTTTTATTTATTTAGGGACAACAAATAGCAGCGTAAATAATAAGTAAACATAGGTTAGAACTTATACTAGAGGTAACAAATATACTACTCACAACGTTATCCACATATTACTAAATAGATAAGTAGTTGTAAGTATACTAGTTGTTAGAAAGAACAATATAAAAATAAATCGACATTGCCTTATAAACTGGGTTGCGGAGGTCTGATGGCAGTCGCTCCGTGTTAAATACTGGTGTTCAGGCAAATCTGGTAAGACTGGAAGCTGACCCCAACATAGTTGGGAAAAAAGGCTAAACAAAATTAAAATAACCATTGCGGAAATTATAATTGTAAAGTTCTATATGTAACTGTTATCGGTAGCTGGTAACACTGGACAATGTTGACATAGGAGGGTAACCATCAAGATGAATCAACGTACCCGAAGTTATAAAAACAGTGGTCATTCGACGAAGCAGAGGATTCCATGTCGAACCGCCGAAGAAGTCTGACCTTTTATATCTGATTTGCTTGTCCTTATTTTCTGATCTTGTGTGAATTATTACCTATATTGTGATATATTGTGAACTAGCTTCTGTAACTAATTACTAACCCAATTAAAAGTACTCTCAGTGGTGGAGAGTCTATGTTGGTTTAATTTACTTTATTATTTACCATGCTCCCAATTCTGACATACCGATATTAGCTATAACTGTAATGATAGATTCACCCCTACAAAATTATTTTGTATGTATTTTATAATAACAATGTGCGAATTTATTTTCTCACACATTGGTGAGTCCACTTCCAGTTTCAAAGGTCGTTGAACTATTACAGTTCATCGACTCATCTGTCGCACCTTAAATTATTCACATAAGGTAATTGAACCGTTACAGTTAATTGATGGGTGTGACAATGCTAATGGGTTGAAGAAATACATTAACGGGAATAGGGGATAGAATTTCTTATAATCAAAGTTAAAAAGAAAATGTGGCCTACTACTGTTTCTGTTAATAGGTACCTAAGTAATAGTAAATCATTTATAATCCAGCTACTATCGTTAGGTATTGTATAAATATATAATTAGTTATTTCAAGAATATAGTAAAATTCAGAGCGTTTGTCTAGTTATACTGTAGTTTAAAAACATTAGCATACAATGCCATCTATCGTCACTACCTGGCACTAAAGGTAAGTACCTATCAAAAGATATCAGAACAGGTTATACCAGAGGCAAAACGTATTATTTTTAAATTGTTAATAGCGACACCTAGCGGCGAGTAGCTAAACTAATGTGAAGCTAGAGGTTCTATAATTTCTTCGTAGATGGCGCTAAATGAAATATATAAAATGCTTAAGAATTAAAAATAACAATAAAAATGACACAAAATAATAACAAAATACCTAAATAGAAAGTAACTTTGAGTTTAATCATATTATAATAGTATTTCCTTTTAATAATGAAGAGAAAAATCCTATCACGAGACAACTAGGTATAAAAACCCACAACACATTAATTTACAATCGCCAGGCCAACCCGCGTCCATTAATGGACTAACCATTATAATTCTCGTTGTTGTGCAATAATAGCGCAGGCGCACCATTGTGGGTGACACTGGGCACGCTCATAATAGCGCCAGCGAAAATGGCAACTGGCCGGTAAACGGCTACCTACGTCCCCAACACGTGCCAATAACAATAGACTGTGTTTTTTTTGCTGCTTACGTTAGCAATAGATAAGTAGAACATTTATGTGCAATTTAATATTCATTTTGATAGAAATAAAAAGTGAGAGCTGTGTGATAAAAACTAGTGAGAAGTTTTAACATAACATCACGCCTGTATTCCTCGAAGGGTTAGGCAGAGGTGTATAGTAACACCCTAAATTCGCCGTTCCACGTAATAGGGGGCGAGCCTATGACATCAGTCGGGCACAAATCTAAACTCCGGGCCGCTACTGAGGAATTCCACACGGAATAACATAAGAACACTTTGCCCGACCTGGGCATCGAACCCTCACGATCAGCAGTCGCGCTTGCCACCACTAGACTGACGAGGCAGTTGAGTTTTATTTGCGTGAAATAATCTTTTAGCCGTGCATTAAAATACACGGTACTGAGACTCCATTTTTAATTAATTTTTAACTCACGCCTTTTTCCCATGGGGGTAGGCAGAAACTATAGAGCGCCACATGCTACGACCCTTACATACCCCTTTCGCTTCATTCACATTCATACATCTTGTCATACACGCACGCCGGTTAAGAGTACTACGCACCTGACCTTTGTGAAGAACATCACCAATAACATCGACGTATGTCCTTCTAGGACGTCCTCTACCGGCGTTTCCATTGACATCCGCCTTATAAATTCCTTTTGTTAATCGCCGTTCACTCATTCTCTCAACATGACCAAACCACAAACCATGTTAACATTAACATATTCATTGCATTACCTTTTATTCAATTTATTTCAGGCCAGATTTTAGTTAGATATAGGTACCTACAACTAAGGGGCTCGTGGCTAATTACCAACCGCGCAGCTCATACGATTTGCGAGTTTACGCTGATCTTGCCGCGGTCAGTCCATGGATGGGTGACCGTTCGTTACACATCGAGACCCCTCCGTGCCTCGGAGAGCACGTTAAACAGTCGCTCCCGGGTGTCATTTGAATACCTATGATAGTCGTTACGGGAAGTCAGAAGCCAGAAAGTCTGACAACTGGTCTAACCTTAGGATATCGGCATTGCGCAGTAACTGGGTTGCGGAGGTCTGGTGGCAGTCGCTCCGTGTAAAATACTGGTATTCAGCCGCATCTGGTTAGACTGGAAGCTGACCCCAACATAGTTGGGAAAAGGCTAGGCAGAACAATAGGTACCTACAGCCGGTTTCCGAGTTGACAATTCTAAAATAAACAGAATTTGAGTAACACGAGTATAGATTTGAGTAACACGAGTATAGATTTGAGTAACACGAGTATAGATTTGCTAATCTACGCTCAAATGATACTTAAGGTCTGCCCATACAATTTTCAACTCAGAAACCAGCTGCTTGGGATCTAACACCTCGTTTACACCTAGGCTTAAAACATGTTTTCTACATAGGTAGAACTGAGATTTTTTTCGAAAAAATATTTGTTATTGCATACTTTAAGTGGCAAACAGGTATGTAGATCTATAAAACACTTGTTTTAAATATTCTATACCTCCATGTTCATTACCTACGTGTTAAAAACAAGTAACTACTTTTAAAAAGACCTTTAAATTTGTTTACAACTTGTATCACGACTTGTTTTTTAGATGTAAATGAAGGGTAACATGACGATAAATGTACAGTAGGGGAATGAAAAGGTTCCTCAGTTTTAAAATTAATTCCTTCCCCACATCGCGGGCACATGTTACTTTTTCAAACTGTTGAACGGAACAGACCAATGCATGGAAAATTATGTTTAGTTATTTGGTAGCAAAGATCAAAATTGCCTTTTGCTTCCATATGACATAGTAGTGCCATATAATATCTTTGAATTATTTAAGGAGCTTTTTTGTAAAAACTATGGTATCAATCAAATCGATGATTAGAGAAATTGTCATTACTTGTGTCTGTCACCATGTAATCATAATATCCTGTCAATAAATACTGTATTTTCATGTTTATAATGTTGGCAATACGTAGTAGGTTAAGAGTTCGTTCCTTGCACTGTGCAAGCAAAATTATAGTCCGACCGGATAACTCAGTCCTCGCCCGCGACGTTACAGGGACGCGGGGGATGACGACTAAAAGATGATTTCCAACAAACGGCTCGCATCCGTCCGTATCGTTTCCGATCCGATGCGATGCGAGCCGTTTGTTGGAAATGATCTTTTAGTCGTCATCCCCCGCGTCCCTGTAAAGTCACGGGCGAGGACTGAGTTATCCGGTCGGACTATAGATCTTTAGGTGCATTACGTTTTCTTTCCCCTACTGTACTTAGGTACTGTTACCTACATGTAGAAAAATCTAGTTAATTACAGCCACAAACCTAATGAAAGATAAGAAAAAGTAATAATATAAAAAAAATCAACGATTCTATTGTTAAAACTGTTCAAGAAATAACTTTATAATTTGGAGTCGACACGCACGCACGCCATCACATAAAGATTCTAATTAATTTTCTTAATAAGTAATTAGTATTGAAGGAACATTTTAAACACTATGAACAGGTGAAATCATTAACAGTTAATTATAAACGCGGATGTGTTATATATCTTGTTAAGTAACTTTTGCTTCCTCGTGTGGAAATAACAATAGGAAGGAAATTTATGTTCAGTAATAATTTTGATTATTTGCTTACACGAACAGTCAGACACTCGAGGGGCTCGTGGCTAAATAACAACCGCGCCGATCGTAAGATTTGCGAGGTTAAGCTGCGCTTGCCGCGGTCATTCCGTGGATGGGTGACCATTTGTTACACATCGAGACCCCTCCGTGCCTCGGAGAGCACGTTAAGCCGTCGGTCCCGGGTGTCTTACGAATACCTATGACAGTCGTTACGGGTAGTCAGAAGCCCGAAAGTCTGACAAACGGTTTAACCTTAGGATATCGGCATTGCCCAGTTACTGGGTTGCGGAGGTCTGATGGCAGTCGCTCCGTGTAAAATACTGGTATTCAGCCGCATCTGGTTAGACTGGAAGCTGACCCTAAGATAATTGGGAAAAGGCTAAGAGGAAGAAGAACAGTCAGACACTCGTTCGTTCTTCCTAGCCTTTTCCCAACTATGGGGTCAACTTCCAGTCTAACCAGATGCGACTGAATACCAGTATTTTACACGGAACGACTGCCATCAGACCTCCGCAACCCAGTAACTGGGCAATGCCGGCTTCTGACTACCCGTAACGACTGTAATAGATATTCGTATGACACCCGTAACCGACTATTTAACATGCTCTTCGTGGCATGGCGGGGTCTCGATGTGTCTTGAATGGTCACCCATCCATGGAATGATCGAGGCAAGCGCACCTTAACCTTGCTAATCATATTCCGCGTGATTGTTAGCCACGGGCTTCTTAAACCTGAACAGTCAAACACTTTGAGATACCCATTGCTTGCTAAAAACTAGGTTCAGACTGTTTTCGACCCAGCAGCTTCTAAAACCGAGGTTAGATCCTAATATGCCACACAGAAACGTGCCTAGCTGGTTTGGCCCGTCAATGCACCATTTTGAACGTAGGCGCATGCTCAATACATAAAATATAAACATAATGGATTTGTGCCCAGTTGATGGCAATAGGCTCGCCCCCTATTGTATGGGACTTAAACATAACAGCGAAATGAGGGTGTTACTTTACACCTCTGTCCAACCCTTCGGGGAATACAAGGCGTGATATTATGTTATGTCCAGATATCGCCATGATGACAATCTGTTTAACGACATTTGTGAATAAAGAACTATACTGGGTGTAAAAATACCCTTAACGAAGCCGAAGTCTACGCATACTGTACATCAAACTAAGTAACATACAGCAAAAATAATTGCTGGGAAACGACTTTTATTTTTTGGTATTAAATAAAAACTTTTTTACAAAAAAATTAAACCGACTTCAAAAAAGAATAAAATAATTACCATATAAAATTAACAGTTTCAGAAGTCGGTGCTGATCCACGCTGAACCAAATTGAAGGCACCGACTTCTGAAACTGTTAATTTTATATGGTAATTATTTTATTATTTTTTGAAGTCGGTTTAATTTTTTTGTAAAAAAGTTTTAATTTTTTTAATTTTAGGGGCCTTAATTAAAACTTGGTTGGACCTACTAAAGACGCTGCTCCTAACATAATCGCATCATCACCATATGCGTACTGTTCGTCATTGAGGAGTTCCATTGTCTATCTCCGAAGTTCTTATCAGATCTTCACCAAATTTAAATGGGACCAACTTCGAAGTATACCCTATCCATTAAAAAAATAATCATCTAAATCGGTTCATAATTGGCGAAAATATCGATGAACATACACAAAAAAAAAAAAAAATACATACAGACGAACATAGGAACCTCCTCCTTTTTGGAAGTCGGTTAAAAACGCGCGCAATGTAAGCGCGCGCCCAGCAGACTGTGCCTACATTTCGAAAATGTTGATAATGTTTGTATAGAAGAATGTTTAGTAATAACATTTAAATTAGTTTTCGTGAAAAACGTGACTAAAACTACGTGGCTCTCGGCTTCGTTAAGGGTATTTTTACACCCGATAGTAGTTTGCCCAGTATAATGCCCGACACAGCTTAAGCTTAGGAGGTTAAATTCGGTTTAGAGCCATCTGCGCTCGCTGTGCCCGGCGAACAAGTAAATTCCATCAGTGGCTTACTAGACCGTTTTATACGTTAGTCCTAAACAAAACAGAAATGGAACCACTGTCCACTGGATGGACACCCTTTTAAGCTTTATTGTTACCTACTTGCATATCTATACTAATATTATAAAGCTGAAGAGTTTGTTTGTTTGTTTGAACACGCTAATCTCAGGAACTACTGGTTGGAATTGAAAAACTCTTTTTGAGTTGGATAGTCCATTTATCGGCTATATAACATCACGTTACGACCAAAAGGAGCGGAGCATAAATGAAAAATGTTGCAAAAATGGGAAAAATGTCCACCCGTGCGAAGCCGGGACAGGCCGCTAGTACTTGCATAAAATTGTCCCACTGCTAGACAAAAGGTCAATAAGTCCAAGTTTTCTCACAATGATTTCTTTCAATTGTCTTAGATTAATTTAGAAAATAGGTATACTATGTGATAAAGTCATACAAATACCTATTACTATCGTTACGGGTAGTCAGAAGCCCAGAAGACTGATAACCGGTCTAATTTTAGGATATCGGCATTGCCCAGTAACTGGGTTGCAGAGGTCTGGTGGCAGTCACTCTGTGTAAAATACTGGTATTCAGCTATATCTGGTTAAACTGGAAGTTGACCCCAATGTAGTTGGAAAAAGGCTAGGATAAACGAACTACGTGAGAAAGGCAGATTGGTACATGCCAGGTTTTGAAACTGAAACCTGTAAATAACCTTGTGCTTAAGAAATAGGTCACTAAACCTCCGGGCTAATGCTACTTCATAATATTTTTTTAATGGCTAGATCATAAAAAATCCGGAATGAATAATATGCTCGCTGTTAAAAACAATATTTAATTATTCTTCTAAATCTTTTTAAAACACGAAAAGGCATGGTGTGTATTGCACATACCTCGACGGTCCCTACGTATACTATTGAAACTACAAAATCTCAGTTTTTATTTTATTATGTATGTACCTACACCGATTACGCTGAGATTAATGATCCGATTTACGTGATTCTTCTTTAGTTTGATGCGTAATATTGCCATTTGGTCCCATAAAAAATTATTATTTTATAACCTTTAAGATAACATAATTTCACACATTTTAAGCAAATACAATAAAAACTGAGATTTTGTAGTTTCGATAGTATACGTAGGGACTGTCGACCTATGGCATCAACTATACTATGTTGTACTTGGAACAAACAAACGTTTTGTGATCAGTCACGTGCGTCGGTCTACGAGTTACAAAGATGAGGCACATAGGGCTACCATCTGTACCTAAAACCAAGAAACCAGCACAAGAATGTGGCATTCGACGGTCGAAAACTGATAAGGTTGATCGTTTATTACACTCAAATGAAAGTGTAATTCGCCCGCCGAAGGTTGCGTAGGTACCTATCTTTTTCTAGACACCCGGCCCGAACGCTTCCTGGGTGCCCTCAAAACAAAGACATAATTATGAGAGAAATGCCGGACGGATGGCAGCTCTACGGAACACCGCAGAATAAATAGCAATACTAGAACTACTAGGTTTTTTACGAGATGAGTATTTTTAACAGAAGAGTATTTTTGCAAGGCGAATAACATAACATAATTAACCCATTACTGTCCCACTGCTGGGCACGGGCCTCTTCTCAGAATGAGAAGGATTTAGGCCTTAGTCCACCACGATGGTCTGGTGCGGGTTGGCGGACTACACACACCATCGAGAACTTTATGGAGCCCTCTCAGTTGTTCAGGTTTCCTCACGATGTTTTTCCTTCACCGTTAACGCAAGTAATAATCAAATTCTGATCCGCACATGAATTAGAAAAGTCAGAGGTCGGGATCGAACTGAGACCCTCCTGTATGGAAGGCAAGCGTTCAACCGGTAGGCTATCACTGATTAGTACATCTGCGAAATGAAGCGAATATTTTTGCGAAATGAAATACTGATTTCTGGGGAGTTCAAACTTGCCCCGTTGCACTATAGACTTGAAACCTATTTCTCCTTCCACTAATATTTTTTCAATTTAAGTAAACACCTTAATGAGACCTGCACACACGAGAGGGCTCCATAAAGTTCTCGATGGCGTGTGTAGTCTGCTAACCCGCACCAGGCCAGCGTGGTGGAATAAGGCCTACACCCTTCAAATTCTGCGAAGACGCCCGTGCGCGGCAGTGTGACAGTAATGGGCTAATTATGATATGTTTTATTTTTGTTATAGTACCTAACACCCTTATTTCGCCATTATGTTTTAAGTCTCATGCATTAGGGGGCGAACCTATTGCCATCAACCGGGCACAAATCGAAAAGCTGGGCTGCTACTAAGGAATTCCACACGGGAAAACCCAATAACCTTTGCCCGACCTGGGGATCGAACAGGACCTCACGAACAGCAGTTGCGCTTGCCACCACTGACCAATGAAATGAGGGTGTTACTATACACCTCTGCCCAACCCTTCGGGGAATACAGGCGTGATGTAATGTTATGTATATTTTTTTTAGAAATTTAAATGTGTCGTATAGTAAATACACAAACATACATACATAAACTCACGCCTTTTTCCCATGGGGGTAGGCAGAAACTATAGAACGCCACATGCTACGACCCTTACATACCCCTTTCGCTTCATAGAATAGAATAGAATAGAATATACTTTATTGTACACCAAAATTGTAACAGAGCTCTTATACAATAACAAACATTAAAGGGTACAATGGCGGTCTTATCGCTGATAGCGATATCTACCAGACAACCTTTGGATGAACAGGAAGTCAATGAATAAGATAGGGGGGGTAGTCCGTGGTGTACTGCTGCAAAATATATACTACACACCATACATAGACATAATACTTACATATAGGTATATATACATTTATAAATATTGTAATATATATATATGATATTATATAATTATGTGATAGGGAAAACAAGGTAGATTGATGATGAGGTACTAATTTATGAGGAATTAGAAACGTGTTGAGAGAAGAAATGATCTTTAACTAATTTTTTAAAAGAATCCAGTGACTGAGCTTGTCTTACTGACATCGGCAACGCATTCCACAAGCGTACAGCTTGGACTGTGAACGATTTGTCATAGAATTTGGTAGAATGCGAGGGCATCGAAAGTCTCAGATTTTCCGATGATCTTAAGTCTCTAGTATGAGTGTCATGAGGGAACTTAAAACGTTCTTTGAGATAAGGGGGGGTTGCAGGGATGAACAGAACACTGTAAAGCAATGATAATATATGAGCATTCCGGCGAAGGCGGATTGGCAGCCACTTGAGCTTAACGCGAAATTCGGAAACATGATCATATTTGCGTAAACCAAATATGATCCTTCATCCAAATTCATACATCTTGTCTTACACGCACGCCGGTTGAGAGTACTACGCACCTGCCCTTTGTGAAGAACATCACCAATAACATCGATGTATGTCCTTCTAGGACGTCCTCTACCGGCGTTCCCATTAACATCCGCCTTATAAATTCCTTTTGTTAATCGCCGTTCACTCGTTCTCTCAACATATTATAGTATTACTATTTACATAAACCCAATATTAAACGTGTCTGTCCGACTATTTCAAAGTTAACGATATAAAAAAACAAATTATATAGGAGAAAATTGTGATTATTTGTGTCGAAAGACACCAAGACATGTTCATTGTCTGTTTTGCGCCATACTATCTACGTGAAGTCATTATAATATTTATTTTAGTATGTCAATCTATGGGCTGATTTCATTTGCTTTGAACTAAGGCCTTGGCAAGGTAAGAAGAGAACCAGCGTGCCTATAGGGCAAGCCCGATATTTTTTTTTAACTTATTTTGTTATGCAAGGTAAATTATGACAATATATTTTACTCAAAAATGCTTGTAATGTGGTCATTATTTTGACAACCTTCTTTGAGCAAAGTCGACGTTTACACGCTACTTGAATAGGCGCCAGCAAAGTTGTATGGAATTTCATTGCTGGTGAGTTTTAACCACCAGCAATTTCCTTTGAAAATCAATTATTGTCGAGTTTTGTTTCAAAAATAGTCTGGTGCAAAAAGATTTTATTCATAATTTGGCTGACAGGCAGCACAATCATTAAAGACTCATTGAAAAAAAAGCTAAAGCCTGGGGAAGAAACAAATCGTTACTTTAAATACATTCTTACTATACTAAGCTGGTTTTATTTAAATAACTCGCATTGTTTGAGTACACTATACAAGCCTTGGTCCGTAATGACTGCGCTGCTGGCCACGCTATGATGGCCTCGAGCTTAGGTTAGCTACGCTCTTGGCCTTCCAGCTTGTCCATCAAGAGCTGCAATGCTGGCCGCGCAGTGATGGCCTGGAGCTGCGTTACACTGCGCTTTCGGCCATCTTCAGTGCTGCTAGCAACGCAGTCATTACAGACCGCGGCAGTAATGTACTATTACGCTTATCATTAGTAAACCATAATTCGATCTTAAGATTTCCAACTATTTGTTATCAGACGAATTATAAATAACTCTCAAAATAAGTACCAAAAAAATATCGGGCTTGCCCTATAGGCACGCCACTGAAGAGAACGTAGGGTCTGATGGAAACGACACAACGTGGACTTAACTAAAACAGTTTGGTGATGAACTGCCGCGTTGGTATAGTAGTGGCAAGCGCGACTGCTGATCGTGAGATCCTGAGTTCGATCCCCAGGTCGGGCAAGGTGTTATTGGGTTTTTCCGTGTGGAAAACAGCCCAGAGTTTGGATTTGTGCCCGGTTGATGGCAATAGGCTCGCCGCCTATTACATGAGTGTTTCCATTTATTTTGTCGATAAATTATGGTCTAGTTTCGCACGTATACCCAGTTTGGCAATAAAAAATACTACCATTGGTAAGCAAAACGATTCGTTTTTCTTTATAGGAACAGGATAAAAGAGTTCTACTAACTACTACTGTCGGTCAGCGGTAAAATTAAATATGACGTGTAGGAAGGTGAATATTTGACTCTATCCTTTTACATCTTCATTCTTCTTCTTTTCGTGTGGTTAGTGACTAACCTGGTGTCAGAGTTTATGCCGCCCATGGGCCTCTGACTTGGCTTCACGTGCCGTCGAGAAATATCTCTCAGGCATGCCGGTTTCCTAACGATGTTTTCCTTCACCGCTTTTAAGCAAGTGATAATTATACAATACGCACATGAATCCGAAAAGTCAGAGGTGCGAGCCTTGGGTTCGAACTCGAGACCTATGACCCGGCAGTCCGACGGTTACACCACTAGGCTATCACTGCTATTCTTCATTGACCGCTGCGATAAAAGGTCAAAGGAGATATTTATATAATCACCACAGTTCTTGAAAAGATTGGTGATCATAGTTTATTGTTACTAACAGACAGGAGCACTCTGCGACTCACACTTGACGTAAACACATTGTTTATGTGTGTGTCGCTTGATATTGACCTGTAATTGCCACTTACAGCATCTCTGTGAAGATTGCCTCCGTCATCTGTGTTGATAAGATCATATTACGTTTTTGTTTGATATTCCTTTAGCTCTGAATACCTCTGACTTTTCGAAATCATGTGCGGATCAGAATTTGATTACCACTTGCGTTAACGTTCTAGGTAGTTCACACAGAAACTGTTCACGGGATCCGTTTTAGCGGATCCGTTTTTATTTTGGTGATGGCGCCTGTAGTTGAACGAGCGAGTTCACATACACGACAGTATTCCGAATCCTGTAAAAAATATTGAATCCGTTATTTTGATCGTATCCTGTCTGCCAGATGCGACGCAGTTGCCATTTGTTTAACCGGTCCGTCGGTACAGATGTGAACAACGCATCCAGTACCGACGGATCCGTTAAAACAGATCTGCTGTGAACGGGCGGTTACATTGCACATCTGACAGGGCTCCATAAAGTTCTAGATGGTGTGTGTAATCCGCCAATCCGCACCAAGCCAGCGCGGTAGACTAAAGCCTAAACCCTCCTCATTCTGAGAAGATGCCCATGCCCAGCAGTGGGACAGTAATGGGCTAATTATGTTACGTTATATTCCTTACTAGCGACCCGCCCCGGCTTCGGACGGGTGCAATATAGATACTAATGTGGGGCATATAAACCTTCCTCTTGAATCACTCTATCTATTGTTGAAAACTGCATTAAAATCCGTTGCGTAGTTTAAAAGATCTAAGCGTACAGACAGCGGGAGCGACTTTGTTTTATACTATGTAAAGAAGCGAGCGTCACTATAGTTCAACGCGCTCCTTCTAACTTTTTTATTTTGGTCTGAGTGATAAAAAAAGTTTTGTCATTGTTGCATCAGTGCGTTACAAATTCGTATGCTAATTGAATCCATTCTTGTGCTTATCTTATAAGACACTGGACAACGTGGATTTTCTAATATAGCCAATACATTAATTAGAATGACATTTACACAATAAAGCGGCTGGATTGAGCAGTTTACGCGCCCCATTAGATTTGTTTAAACATTGGTTTTCTTCCCACGGAGTGACGTGCACGAAAGCGCTAATATGCTGCATCGGACCATTGATAGATTAAGTAGATTCAATTTTGTTATAAAGTACTTATTGACAGATGGGACATACTGATTGTGGTAGCCAAGAAAAATGGCGATCGCCAGAAAGGCCCCCGGCAAGAAGGTCGGACTCGGAACTATATCGTGAAGATAGCGGTGAGAGTCAATCACGCCTTCTATTCCCCGAAGGTTTCGGCAGAGGTGTTTCAGTGCACCCCTTGTTTCGCCAGTTAAAGTTCCATGTAATAGAGGGCGAGCCTATATCCATTAACCGGGCACAAATCCAGACTTCGGTCTGCTACTGAGAAATTCCTAATGAAAAAACCCAATATTACTTTGCCCGACCTGGGGATCGAACCCAAGATCCCATGCACAGCAGTTGGGCTTGCGACCACTAGACCAACAAGGCAGTGAAGGCAGCAAAACATATCTTTACATAGTATAAAACAAAGTCGCTCCCGCTGTCTGTACGCTTAGATCTTTTAAACTACGCAACGGATTTTAATGCAGTTTTCAGCAATAGATAGAGTGATTCAAGAGGAAGGTTTATATGCGCCACATTAGTATCTACATTGCACCCGTGCGAAGCCAGGGCGCTAGCTTGTATAAGACACATCACGTGGGAGACAAAGTAGTCCCATGTCAGATGAGACATAAAACAAAACGCTACGCTTTTCTTCGTACCGCACATTTTATTTTTAATCTTCATTTATGAAAGACTAGCTTTTGCCCGTAGCATTGCTTGCGTAACTTTTTTCACCCCCTCAGGGGAGGAATTTTCAAAAATCCTTCCTTAGTGGATGCCTACGTTATAAAAGGTAGATAGTGTAAAAATTTCAAGTTTCTAACCCCAGCAGTTTAGGCTGTACGTTGGTAGATCAGTCAGTCAATCAATCAATACTCAATCATTTATTGCATTCCACAATGTGTATGCTTAGGTGGTAAGTAAACCTTTGTTGTAACAATCGCGGACCCTGTCGGGCACAGCAAAAGAAAAATTTGAAGTCAGTTTCTCCTTTTGTATTACAGATTATTTTAATGCGCGGCACTCTAATTCTTTTTCTAAAATAAAAGGAGCCTAAGTTACTCCTTATAACATCAGCTATCTGCCAGTGAAAGTCCCGTCAAAATCGGTCCAGCCGTTTCGGAGATTATCCGAAACAAAGAGACAAACAAATAGACAGACAAAAATTTTTAAAACTGATATTTTTGTTGTTATTTCCGAATATGTATACTTTCATATGCATTTAGTAAAAAGCTATTATTTTGAAATTACAAACAGAAACTTCAATTATATTTATTTGTATAGATATACCTATATATGTATGATGAAAGAAAAAACACTATGCACGCGGGTGTCAGTCCATCAAATTAAAATCGTGCGGTGTTTTAATGCTAGTGGAGCTTGTTAACAATTGTACTAAACTTGGAGACAATTTAATCGATAAATCTATCTTTACATCATAACGCTAGGCATAATGCGTTTTCCATAATAGGAGGCCTTGCGTGTAGACTGGTCGAACAATCGCTCTTAGACCAGTGACGTCAATGTTGCCTGTCATTATTTTTTTTATCTTTGGAAAATCCTCATAGTTGTCCTTCGCCCGCGAAAGGCGAGGTCTGCCGGACTCTTACCGGCTAAAAGCCAACGGTGTTCCTCCTTCTAACCTATGGCCGGGGTCACGAGATTCGCTACCCCGGCGACAGTTACTGTTTAGTTACTTAACCTGGGACTATATGATGCCCGTTCGGCTCCGGTTCCCGTACATTATCGATCAGCAGTCATGAATCTACGACAGTAATGACTAACCTGGTGTTAAAGTTTATGCTGGCCATGGGCCTCTGACTTGGCTTCACATGCCATCGAGAAATATCTCTCAGTCATGCCGGTTTCCTCACGATGTTTTTCTTCACCGTTTTTAAGCAAGTAATAATTATACAATACGCACATGAATCCGAAAAGTCAGAAGTGTGTGCCTTGGGTTTGAACTCGAGACCTATGACTTGGTAGTCCGACAGTCAACACACCACACAACTAGGCTATATCACTGCTAAAAATAATATAATAATCTATACTAATATTATAAAGCTGAAGAATTTGTTTGAACGCGCTAATCTCAGGAACTACTGGTTGGAATTGAAAAAATATTTTTGTGTTGGATAGTCCATTTATCGAGGAAGGTTACACGCTATATAACATCACGCTACGACCAATAGAAGCGTAGCATAAATGAAAAATGCTGCAAAAACGGGAAAAATGTCCACCCGTGCCAAGCCGGGACATTGGCAGAGCCATCGATGCAAAATTTTTCAAAAAAAGTATTTTCGTCATACAACATCCTATTGACACATGAAGCGTCATTTTAGGCCACCACATACAGATTACCAAGAGCTCGCGTGCTAGTTTAATTGAACCTAATTCGATACAACACCCGGCCCTACACGAGTGCTGCGCTTGCGACACGCGCGGAATCGTCTATATCCTCTAGCGGGGTCCTATGTTCTGTAGTAGATCATGATTTTTGATCGACACTGGGAAACACTGGTTCCCGGAGATGAAGGGCATCACTGGCTGATGGGTATTGTAGGAGTCGATTTGCGAGGTTAAGCTGCGCTTGCCTCGGTCAGTCCGTGGGTGGGTGAGCGTTCGTTATACCTCGAGACCCCACCGTGCCTCGGAGAGCACGCTAAACCGTCGGTCCCGGGTGGCATAAGAATACTATGACAGTCGTTACAAGTTAATCAGAAGCCCGAATCTCTGAGAAACGGTCTAACCTTAGGGTTGCCCAGTTACTGGGTTGCGGAGGTCTGATGGCAGTCGCTCCATCGTATCGTAAATATACAACTGTTCTGTACATTTCGTTTTTTTATCATATAGGTACATAGATATGAACAAAGTTTTTAATTTAATTAAATAGTATGTGTGAATCGAGTATTTCCGATCCAAAATTCACTTACATTAACCTTACGTTCTTCTTATTTTCGTGTGGTTAGTGACTAACCTGGTGTCAGAGTTTATGCCTCCCATGGGCCTCTGACTTTGCTTCACATGCCGTCGACAAATATCTCTCAGGCGTGCCGGTTTCCTTACGATGTTTTCCTTCACCGTTTTTTAAGCAAGTGATAATTATACAATAAGCACGTGAATCCGAAAATTCAGAGGTGCGTGCGTTGGGTTCTATGACTTGGCAGTCCGACGGTCACACCAGTAGGCTATCACTGCTGTGACTAGGTTATTGCTTTTTGCTGTGCGTCAATTCTAGTCTGCTAGCCCAGTGCACGTTCTGTCCGTCTTCCAAGACACCCACGATAATAAAGGGCCTCTCTTTATAGTCCATTAACCAAGTAATTACGATTATATCTTTCATTCAAGCATAAAGATTAATGTTCTCCATAAACGATCTGTTTGTCTAATCCTCGGTGGTCATAATTGCTTTGGACTAATGGGGTTCGGCAGATGGCTGGGGCGTTAAGACGACACTGTTTTTATTTTACATGTCATCAGTTTTCTTGTTTGAAGATATCTCTAAAATTAGATTCAGCTAATTAACAACCGCGCGGGTCTTGATTTGCAAGGTTAAGCGGCGCTTGCTGCAGTCAGTCCGTGGATGGGTGGCCGTTCGTTGCACTTCGAGATGCCTCGGAGAGTACGTTAAACTGTCGGTCCCGGGTATCATACGAATACTTATGACAGTCGTTACGGGTAGTTATAAGCCCGAAAGTCTGACAACCGGTCTAACGTTAGGATATCGGTATTGCCTAGTAACTGGGTAGCGAAGGTCTGATGGCAGTCGCTCCGTGTAAAATATTGGTATTCAGCCGCAAGGACCTCTTTCTCCCATTATTTGTGCAATGGTCTCAGACGTGATTTCTTTCTGGATGCACTTATCCAAAGCGGTTTTATAAACACAAGAATTATCACGGTTTTAGGTTCAAGGTTTGCATCAATGGCTGTGACTCACTGGCTGCGAGAACTGCTAGGTCATCATCCTTGCTATATACAAGGTTAGTCTGAAAGGGGGATACTAAGTCGCGGGTCACTTAATGTATCACTGATGATTGTTTTAAAGAAAGTGTTAAAAATTCAAAATAAGATAAAAATAAACCATGCAAAATTATTTTTATATAAAATTCTTCATGCATGCTTTAGTAACGAATTCAGAAAATGGAACTTCTAATCCGTGACCCCAAATATGACCTAAAATGTAAACACAGTTGATCATAGCTGAGCATAGATATAATTTAGCGTACCTACCTATTTTTATCGAGTCTGAACAGCTATTTCTCTTAAACTAATGTCTTTTGGGGAAAGTTGTAGAAAAAAGTTATCCATTATTATGGGTACTTTAACACCCTTTCGGCTTAGTACCCCCTTTGCGACTAACCTTGTATATCTTTATATACCTATACCTATATAATTCGAATGTACGTGTGTATGTCACTGAACTCCTCCTAAACGGCTGGACCGAATTGAATGATTTTTTTTGTATGCGTTTGGATGTCGCCTTGGATGGTTTAGATTCACAATTGGACCCGGTAGATGTCGCTGCTGTCGGTATGTCACCAAATTTGATTTACTGGGCAGAATGACGTCTGCAGGGTCCGCTAGAATATATATATACATTACAGACCCGTAAACTCACTATAGACAAAAGTCTGTAGGTAACTTGGTAGATAACATTGTCATTAAGTGAGATTCGTTTTTCGCAAACGAGGTTTGGGATGGGCCAGCCGTTGGCCAGCCCCACTTAGACCTAATTAGATCCATTTCCATTAGTCTATTTAGAACTTATGGATACTTGGAGTCAGCCTTATATTTAGATTCAAAATCTACCCAGAGAATTTTGACTCTATGTTCTCTTTTTTTCGTGTGGTTAGTGACTAACCTGGTATCAGAGTTTATGCCGCCCATGGGCCTCTGACTTGGCTTCACATGCCGTCGAGAAATATCTCTCGGGCATGCGCGTTTCCTCACAATGTTTTCCTTCACCGTTTTTAAGCAAATGATAATAATACAATACGCACATGAATCCGAAAAGTCAGAGGTGCGTGCCTTGGGTTCGAACTCGAGACCTGACTTGGCAGTCCGACGGTCACCCCACTAGGCTATCACTGCTACAGTGACTCTGTTTTGAATCATTAGCATAAATCAAGTAATAGTTGTGTTATTTGACTATAATTTCATAGATTGTTTCACTCATTGAATCTACATACATAAACGCACGCCTTTTTCCGATGGGGGTAGGCAGAAACTATAGAACGCCACATGCTACAATCCTTACATACTCCTTCGCTTCGTCCATATTCATACATGTTGTCATACACGCACGCCGGTTGAGATTATTACGCATCTGTCCTTTGTGGAGGACACCACCAATAACATCGATGCATTACCAACAAAGGCGTCCACTAGGTTTTCACTGACATCCGCCTTAAATCTCTCAATTCTTTCATCTCACTAATTCAGTATTTTAACTAAAGTCATTACCAAGTAGATACTATTTCTCAGAGCCTTTTCAACAGTTTATAGCATTAGTTCATCATCATTTTACAAAACACTCAAAACTAAAATTCCCACACACGAGTTACCTAATAACCTTTATTTTTAGCTGTGCCACACAAAAACTGAATTTTTGTCTATGCCACTAAATTGTTTCACACCAAAATGTTTGCGAAGCAACAGTCCAATATAAATATGGAGTTCAATTACTGAATCGCTCGAGAAAAGTCATCAATAGCACACGTCATATTCGCGAGTGATTGATTTCACTAACAATAAGTTTAAAATGTTGATATTGGCACGATGCGGTAGGCGAAGTATCGAACGCCAACCGATAGTCTAAACAACACGATTTTACAACGATTTCGTTCCATTAATGTGGTTTTTTTTTTTCATTTAAATCTTTTCCGTGACTATGCAAGCCTCATTATGTACGTCCTATTTTATTAGGTACTTAAGAATAATACTAAATATAAAAAATCAAATACATAAAAAATCGACATTCATGTACAAGTTTACAACTTTCTATTTAAACAGAATTATTGGAAATAAGGAAAAAACATGACTGTTTTTATGGGAAATAGCTGACGGAGATAAATGTCGAGCGAAGCGGGAGAAACTAAGTTGGCATGAGGCCGGAATAATGCCAAGAAAAATAAGATAGAAAACAGTGAAATAAAAAAAAACCTACGAAATATTTTTACCGAATTCTCTCATTCTATTTTTAACCGACTTCCAAAAAGGAAGAGGTTCTTTCGACTGTATGTTGTTTTTTTTTGTATGTTTGTTCCGCCATATCTTGCTAATTGTGAACCGATTTTAATGATTCTTTTTTTTGTTTGAAAGAGTATTCTTTCGAAGTGGTCCCATTTAAATTTGGTGAAGATCTGATGAAGAACTTCGGAGATAGACAATCTGAAGTCGGTTTTATTTTTATTAAAAAGTTATCGAAATATGGCCACTGTTTGTCACTCGTAAATAATCACTCGAGTGTGTTTGAAGTTTGAAGCTATACGAACGATTCAAAAATTGTGCGTCGTTCGCAGTTGATTGTGGCAATTAATACAAGTTGATCTCGACTCAGTGTTTTTTTTTAACGGTCGTGTATCACTTTTTGTGGATAGCAAACGAGCCCACCGTTCATTGTATTGAATTCATCGTATCAGTCTATGAATTGCCTCGCCCGAACAAGTCTCCCGAACAAAATTCATCTTTTGTTTTCATAGAAAATTTATTGGTAATTCTTTTATGTTATTCAAAGTGGACTTGATTATGTTCTGTCTAGCCTTTTACCAACCATCCAGTCTAACCAGATGCGGCTGAATACCAGCATTTTCTCGAGTTCGAACCCAAGGCACGCACCTCTGACTTTTCGGATTCATGTGCGTATTGTATAATTATCATTTGCTTAAAAACGGTGAAGGAAAACATCGTGAGGAAACTGGCATGCCTGAGAGATATTTCTCGACGGTATGTGAAGCCAAGTCAGAGGCCCATGGACGGCATAAACTCTGACACCAGATTAGTCACTCTTCCTCTTAGCCTTTTCCCAATTATCTTGGGGTCAGCTTCCAGTCTAACCAGATGCGGCTGAATACCAGTATTTTACACGGAGCGACTGCCATCAGACCTCCGCAACCCAGTAACTGGGCAATGCCGATATCCTAAGGTTAACCCGTTTGTCAGACTTTCGGGCTTCTGACTACCCGTAACGACTGTCATAGGTATTCGTATGACACCCGGGACCGACGGCTTAACGTGCTCTCCGAGGCACGATGGCGTCTCGATGTGTAACCAACGGTCACTCATCGATGGACTGCCCGCGGCAAGCGCAGCTTTACCTCGCTAATCGAATGATCGGCGTGGTTGGTAATAATTAGCCACGAATCCCTCAAAGTGGACTAGATATATTAGACACTAGCGGCCCGTCCCGGCTTCGCACGGGTGGACATTTTTCCCGTTTTTGTAACATTTTTCATGTATGCTCCGCTTCTATTGGTCGTAGCGTGATGTTATACAAGGTTAGTCGGAAAGGGGGTACTAAGCCACGGGCCGCCTAAAGTATCCCTGATAACTATTTCAAAGCAAGTGTTAAAACTTCAAAATTCTATAATTTTTATTTGCATGAAAAGATTTTTATTTTAGTTTTTTCAAAAAAAAACATACCTGCTTTAGTTATGAATTCAGAAAATTAATTTTCTAATCCGTGACCCCAAATATGACCTAAATTGTAAAAACAGCTGATCATAGCTATGGACAGATAGATTTTAGCAAATTTTTTACGAAATCTTTGAAAAGCTATTTCTCTTAAACTATCGAGTTTTGGGGAAAGTTGTAGAACAAAAGTTATCCCTTATTATGGGTACTTTAACACCCTTTCGGCTTAGTACCCCCTTTCCGACTAACCTTGTATAGCCTATAACCTTCCTCGGTAAATGGACTATCCAACATAAAAATATTTTTTCACTTCCAATCAGTAGTTCCTGAGATTAGCGCGTTTAAGCAAACAAACTCTTCAGCTTTATAATATTATTATAGATATGTAATACATTTTTATTCTACTATCTGCAATATAACACAAAACTGAACACAACAGTATATACTGTTACAAAATCCCCTCTGTTTCCGAGTAACCGAGTCGTAAGACGCAATGAACCTGGCACTTCTGCCCGAATAATGGCAATAAGCTCGCCATCTATTACATGGGACTATAACACAAGAAGCAAATAGTGGGTGTATAGATTCTTGTATTAGAATAACACCTCTGCTTACCCCTTCAGGGATTACAGGATTTATGCAGATACGTATAAAAATAAAACTCAAAAATAACTTATTAGGGTAATATGACTGCCACGTTGGTCGAGTGGTGGCAAGCGCGACTGCTGATCTTGAGGTTCTGGGTTCGATACCCAGGTCGGGCAAAGTGATATTGGGTTTTTCCGTATGGAATTCCTCAGTAGCAGCCCGGAGTTTGAATTTATGCCCGGTTGTTGGCAATAGGCTCGCCCCCTATTACATGAGACTTACGGCGAAATGAGGGTGTTACTATACACCACTGCCCAACCCTTCGGGGAATACAGGCGTGATGTTGTGTAATGTCGTAGAACATAATTTTGTTTGTTATAATAAGTATATTAACCCATAAAAGAGTTCCAAACCACAAAAAAAGTCACGATGTATTTATTGACAAAAACCACCATGTAGGAAAAAATTGTGCATCAACCATTCTTATCGGTAATACATTTATAAAAAGGTTGTTAACTCCTTTTAAGACCTAATTTTACTGCTGATCTGCTGTGAGGTCCTAGGTTCAGTCCCCAGGTTGAACAGTGTTATTGGCTTTTTCCGTGTGGAATTACTCAGTAGCAGCCCGGAGTTTGAATTTATGCCCAGCTGATGGCAATAGGCTCGTCCCCTATTACATGAGACTTACGGCGAAATGAGGGTGTTATTACACCTCTGCCCAACCCTCGGGGGAATACAGGCGTGATGTTATGTTACACCAAATTTTTCATGGCAAAATCAACAAAGAACATAAAAGCAACGTACAATATAAATAAACTAGCCCATAATTGTGTTGTTCTACCATTAACTGGAACATAATCGCTGTTCAGGGTTCGTGGTCGCGTCCGATCGTGCCCGAGACCTCTGTAAAAGGCTTAAAACATTGTTACTTTAATAAACTTTCCTTATATTCACGCCTGTTTTCGCTTTTAGGTCCGATAGGATATTAGCTTTTACATTATTACTTTGTATGGGTAATAATGTACAGTAGGGGAATGAAATTTTTGCTTGCCAGTGCAAGAAACGAACTATTTTACCGACTACGTATTGCATGAAAATACAGTATTTTTGACGGGATATTATGGTGACATGGTGACAGACACAAGTAATGACAATTTATTTAATCGTCGATTTCATTGATGTCATGGTTTTTACAAAAAAAAACACTTTAAATCAAATCAAAGACACTATCACCCATATTCTAAGACGTTCCTCCAAAACTTACTCGACTCATACTCGACTCAGAACGGCCTCGAAAACGCCTTCAAAATTGTATTCTTGGTCGCAATTTCGAGTGAACTTTGAGGTTCCCCGACGGAGTCATTACGTCATAATTTGAATTATCTGCATCGCGCAAATAACGCCGCGATAAATAGTTATAAGGATTATCGTAAGCATATTCGATAGTCTTCAAAATTAATTTTTGTTACATACGAACTTTGACACTTCCTTCCTTAAGGTAGGTTCCGAGGTACCTTGAGTTTGACAGATGATTCCTTACCTCGACTGAGGAAAAATCTCGAGTCGAGGATGTTTATGTCAAGTCGAGGTGGAGTCGAGTAAGTTTTGGAGGAACGTCTTAGAATATGGGTGTATGTTTAACATTTTAACATCGTTTTGTTTATGTTGGTGATCCAGATTCAATGCTCCCGAGTGTATTTACTATTTATACTCAAAACTTTATCTGTTTAGCCTTATTAACCGACTTCGAAAAGGAGTAGGTTATTCATTCGATGCGTATTTTTTTTATGTATGTACCCCGATTTCTCCGAGATTTTCGGACCGATTAGAGTAATTATTTTTTAGTTGGTGCAGAATTCTTTCAAGTTTGTCCCACATGAATTTCATTGAGTTTGGTTAAGTGGTTTTTTTTATACAATATTATTAGTAGTTTGAAAAAATAATTACCTACATAGACGACGTACTTATAGTGGTAGTAGTAGTGGTCCACGATTTTGTACACCTATTGTAATTGTAAGTCGTACAATGTGGTCATACCGTGGCCTTTGAAAATTATAATGCAGATATAAGTAGGTTAATTTCGTGGCCCATCATTAAAGGACAACGAATCGTACGATTTTCCTCTACAGAATCTAAACAAGTACAGAATGACTAGTAGCTGATTACAATCTAACATTGTGTGCATTACTTGACACATCTATGGACTTCCCAAGTTCACAGCATATCTGCTAAGTGGTTTATAAAATAATGTAACATCACGCCACGCCTGTATTCCCCGAAGGGTGGGGCAGAGATGTATAGTAACACCCTCATTTCGCCGTTATGTTTAAGCCCAAAGGGGGCGAGCTTATTGCCATTAATCGGGCACAAATCCAAATTCCGGGCTGCTACTGAGGAATTTTACACGGAAAAACTTAATAACATTTTGCCCGACCTGGGGATGTAGGCTAGCTTTATACACGAATCTTGTAACTGTTTGGCGGTTTTGAGTATTTTTGTGACCTACACAAATGTCTGGCTGATTGGTAGCGTCGTCCCTCAGTCGGGTTGTTGAGCTCCCTAAAATAAGGTTTGAGCTACGCGATTACTAATGCATGCATGCCGACAATTAGGACAGGTCAACTCAAACCTGCTTTGGCACTTTCCTTAAAAGGTCATTCCAGACGCCCTACATTGTTACACTCGCATAGTTTTTATACCACAATGTCTGGACTTTAAAAGAGACCTTGATCTCTGAGTGTTTCGGTTTTTTTTCTTAGAGTTAGTCAGGCAGGAAATGCCGGCGCCATCTAATCTTAAAAAAAACATTACATTGACTTGTAAAATGTCTGTTACAGATTTATTTACAGAAATAAAAAAATCTAATCGAATCAAAGCAGTCGCGCTTGCCACCACTAGGTCAACGAGGCAGTTATAATAATGTGGAATTATATTCTGATTCTGACCTAGTGTCAGATAGCATAATCAGCCCATAACTGTCCCACTGCTGGACACGAGCCTCTTATCCAGAACGAGGTTTAGGCGTTAGTCCACCACGCAGACCTGATTCGGGTTGACGGACTACACACACCGTCGGGAACTTTATAAAGCCCTCTCAGGTGTGCAGGTTGCCTCACAATGTTTTTCTTCACCGTTAACGCAAGTGATAATCAAATTCTGATCCGCATATGAATTCGAAAAGTCAGAGACACGAGCCGGTATTGAACTCAGACCCCCCTACAAGGAAAGCATCGTCCAATCGTTGGACTATCAATGCTGTTTTGAGCCAACTAGACGTTCTATACATACTATTCGTTTCTATTAATTTTACATTCAATAGTATATCAGGAAATACTTCGTTGGTTTAGTGGTGGCGAGCGTGGCTGCTGATCGGCAAAGTGGCAAAGTGTTATTGGGTTTTCCGTGTGGTATTCCTACGTAGCAGCCCGGAGGGATTTGTGCCTTGTTGATGGTAATAGACTCGCTCCCTATTACATGGGACTTAAACATAACGGCAAATGAAAGTGTTACTATACACCTTTCCCCTTTGGGGAATAAAGGCGTGATGTTATGTTAATTATTTAAAATATTAACATTGTTTTCTTTATGTTGGTGACCCGGATTCATTGCTCCCGAGTGTATTATAGACATTCTGTATTTCTTTATTTATTATTCGATTCTATCAATTTCGCTGACTAAATAAAAGTCACCAGTACTTACACCAGAAACTTCCAAACCAGAAATATTTGACCAAAAACAAAGCGACAATAGTTCAATATTGTCCCACGCCCTAACGCTAACATTGTCGATATACATTGTGAAGGGAGATCTAATAGAGACATGAAACAGTCGTACATGTATTTACATGTAGATTTAAATCATAAATGTTACGTAGTGACAAAGAATGTACAGATTGACGTAGCAGATAGTAACATAAAGGGAACTAATAATTTTAACTAACCGTTGCATGTGAGCGTGAAACGTGGTCGGTTACTATGGGCTTCATAAAGTCGCTCAGCGAGGTATGGAGCGAGCTATCCTTATTTCATAATAATGGATAACAAAAGTTATCCTACAACTTTCTTCAAAAGTCATTAGTTTAAGAGAAATAGCTGTTCAAAGATTTCATAAAAAATACGCTAAATTCTATGTATCCTCAACTATGATCAGCTGTGTTTATATTTTAGGTAATATTTGGGGTCACGGATTAGAAGCTTCATTTTCTGAATTCGTAACTAAAGCAGGGATGAAGAATTTTTGAAAAAACTAAAATAAAAAACGTTATGCATGAATTTTTTTTATCGAATTTATAAGTTTTGACACTTTTACACAGTTTTCTGTGATACATTAAGAGGTCCGCGGCTTAGTACCCCCTTTTCGACTAACATTGTATACGAAATTTACGAAAATTTTCAGTGCGTCTCTAGACTTATTAGTAATAGATGCCATCCTGCGGGGCTAATTATTATAAAGAAAAATGGAATACGTACGCATAGCATAATCAGTCCATTACTATCCCACTGCTGGGCACGGGCCTTTTCTCAGAACGAGAAGATTTTTAGGCCGTAGTCTGCCACGCTGGCCTGGTGCGGGTTAGCGGACTACACACACCATCGAGAGCATTTTGGAGCCATCTCAGATGTGCAGGTTTTTTCATGATGTTTTCCTTCACCGTTAACGCAAATGATAATCAAATTCTGATCCACCCACAGTACGCATAAGTACGTATGCCAACGATGTTTGAGATTGCTCAACCTTCATTTCAAGCCTTACAAAAGTTATAACAATCTGAAAGGCAATGTTGGCTTTGCGAAGTTCGTCCCATTTTCAATAGAAACTTGGAGTTTTCAATAGAAACTTTGAAAAGATGAACTGGAGGGATTTCACAGACCACAGCGCATTGAATAGATTCCATTACGAAGTAATAGACTAGGTATCTCAATTGTGAAGTAGATACCGTTATATAGGTATTTTTTGAACTTGATCGTTGAAAAAATCGCTTCTATGGTTCAGTGTTACTAAGGCCACAGAATCAGAGGTCTTAGTTTCTAAACTAAGTTTTGATAAACTGCTTCTTTGGTCTAGTGGTGGCAAGCGCGACTGCTGATGATGAGGTCCTGGGTTCAAGCTCCAGGTCGAGCAAAGTGATATTGGGTTTTTCCGTGTGGAATTCCTCAGTCGCAGCTCGGAGTTTGGATTTGTGCCCGGTAGATGGCAATAAGCTCGCCCCCTATTAGATGGGACTTAACGGCGAAATGAAGGTGTTACTATACACCTCTGCCAACCCTTCGGGGAATACAGGCGTGATGTTATGTTTTGATAAAGTAATTCCTAGTATTTAGCCAAAAGTAGCAATGCCATACAGTATGGCAATGCGGCCAGTCTTCTGGGCACGTTACCAGTCGACAGCGATGCGGAGGAACATTTTGATGCCCAGTTTTAGTTTATAGTTTTATACTACTGGGATATATTTTACTATATTTGTATTTGTTATTATGTAAATATAACATAACATCAAGCCTCATATTCCCCGAAGGGTTCGGCAGAGGTGTTTTTAGTACACCCTCGTTTTGCCAGTTATGTTTAATAACCATGTAATGGGGGCGAACCCATTGCCATTAACCGGGCACAAATTCAGACTCCGGGCTGCTACTGAGAAATTCCTAATGGAAAAACCCAATAACACTATGCCCGACCTGGGGATCGAACCCAGGACCCCATGCTCAGCAGTCGCGATTGCGACCACTAGACCAACAAGGCAGTAAATATTTTTTTGTGTAAATACTAATCATTCGCAGTAAATAATAATTCTCATTTCTAACTATCGGCCCGTCCCGGCTTCGCACGGGTGGACATTTTTCCCGTTTATGCAACATTTTTCATTTATGCTCTGCTCCTATTGGTCATAGCATGATGTTATATAGCCTATAACCTTCCTCGATAAATGGACTATCCAACACAAAAATGTTTTTTCAATTCCAACCAGTAGTTTCTGAGATTAGCGCGTTCAAACAAACAAACAAACTCTTCAGCTTTATAATATTAGTATAGATAAATACATCTTTTAGAAACACTTTTATGAGTCAATATTTTAGATTATTTAGTCCACCGAAACACCAGAATTTCCTAACTGATAATTTTTGACATAAAACGCCGTAATATAAATTCAGAGACAATGGTTTCTCTAGTCGAAAAATCATAGTAGAATTAAGTGAGTGTAACAATGTAGGGCAATGTCTGGAATGGTTATTGTAGGACAAAGGTAGCTTCGAGTTGACCTGTCCCGACAGACGGCACGCATGAATCAGTCATTGTGTAGCTCAACCCTATTTTAGGGAGCTCAACGACCCGACACACGACGCGACCAATCGACAGAACATTTACTTAGGCAATAGTAACAGCTTGAAATTTGAAACTTTGCCTTAGAATGGTCATAAAGGTGACGACCCCTTATCATGCCTGCTCCTCTGCCTACCCCATCAAGGTATAAAGGCGTGACGCATATGTTTTGAAGGTACTAGTGACAACACGAGGACACGTTTGGTGCAGTGGCTGAGCGATTGGCTTCTGCGCTACGGGTCATGGTTTCGATTCCCGCACGGTACAAATATTTGTATGGCCTACAGATAGTTGTTCCGGGTCTGAATGTTTGTGCGTGTGAAGATTTGTGTTTGTAAATGCGACCACGGCATAGGAGAAATCCTAGTGTGGGGCAACGTTTAAATAAATGGATTAAAACGCAAAAGCTTGTAAAAATACGAAGAATAACAAAAGCAAAATGCTTCCTCGCTTTTGACGGTACTCAGATTATTTCTTACTCGGATAAATACTCGAGGTCAAGGAAATACTCAGAAACACAATAGAGTAAAAACGAGTATTTACTAACTCCGTTCTACCTAGCCTTTTCCCAACTACGTTGGGGTCAGTTCCAGTCTAACCAAATGCGGCTGAATACCAGTATTTCACACGGAGCGACTGCCATCATACTTCTGCAACCCAGTTATTGGGCAATGCCGATATCCTAAGGTTATACCGGTTGTTAGACTTTCGCATGACACCCGGGACCAACTGTTTAACGTGCTCTCCGAGGCACGGAGGGGTCTCGATGTGTAACGAACGGTCACCCATCCACAAAATTACCGTGACAAAAGCAGCTTAACCTTGCAATACACGATCCGCGCGGTTAGTAATTAGCCACGAGCCCCTTACTTTTATTTAACTTTGGAGTATTTATCTCTAATTTATAAGCAAGTGAATAACAAACGTTATTATCTCCGCTATAATGACATAATTCGCATTATATTATGCGTAATTAAACCGGTTAGTTATACAAAACAGGCTTAAACTGTAGCCTGACGCATCAGTGGCATTATAAGTGCCTTTTATAATACATAAGGAATTTTCTTAAGCACTGTGGCCATTTTCCGGCTCTACTACGTTTTACGCCGTCATATCAACGCAAAGATGATGAAGTGACCAAAATTTAAAGGAGTATGCTTAAATTGAAAGGAGTATGCTTAAATTGAAAGGAGTAGGTATGCTTAAATTGAAAGGAGTATGCTTAAACTGAAAGGAGTATGCTTAAATTGAAAGGAGTATGCTTAAATTGAAAGAAGTATGCTTAAATTGAAAGGAGTATGCTTAAACTGAAAGGAGTATGCTTAAATTGAAAGGAGTATGTTATATTCAGATTTTGTGCGGCGCAGCTAAAAATAAAGGTTATTAGGTAACTCGTTTGTGGGAATTTTTGTTTTGAGTGTTTTGTAAAATGAACAAAAGTTATAAATGTTTGAATCAAATGTTATAAACTGTAGTTAAAATACTGAATTAGATTCAATGAGATTAAAGAATTGAGAGATTAAAGATGATGTAGTGATAAAAATTGGAAGGAGTATGCTTAATTGCTTATGTGGTTTGGTCATGCTGAGAGAATGACTGAACGGCGATTAACAAAAGGAATTTATGAGGCAGTTTTCAATGGAAACGCCGGTAGTAGGACATACATCGATGTTAATGGTGATGTTCTTCGCAAAGGACAGGTGCGTATTACTCTCAATCAGCGTGCGTTTATGGCAAGGCGTATGAATGTGGACAAAGCAAAAAGAGTATGTAGGAATCGTATGTGGCGTTCTATAGTTTCAGCCTACCCCCATGGGAAAAATGCGTGAATTTATGTATGTATGTATGTAGGTACCTACAAAGCTTTGCGGCCCTGTGGTCTCAGCTCGGAAAGACCACCCAATCAGTTCTCATGCGTGTCCTCCGACTTATGGATTTGGTCTACGATCACTATTCCAGACAAAACTTTTTCATTAATTCGAGGTAAGAACCTGATTCTACTACATCTCTCTTCTTTTGGTTCGTTCTCTCTGTTCTCTTGTACGATTTTAATTATCGATTCATATTTAATGAAGTGGCTTGTATTTTGTGTACCCATGGGATGAAGGCGTGAGTTTATACAAGGTTAGTCGGAAAGGGGGTGATGATTGTTTTAAAGAAAGTATAAAATTTTCAAAACGATAAAAAAAACATGCAAAATGATTTTTATTTTCATTTTTTCAAAAAATCTTCATCCTTACTTTAGTTACGAATTCAGAAAATGGAGCTTCTAATCCGTGACCCCAAATATGACCTAAAATCTAAACACAGCTGATCATAGCTGAGGATAGATAGAATTTAGCATATTTTTTATGAAATCTTTGAACAGGTATTTCTCTCAAACTAATGGCTTTTGGGGAAAGTTGTAGAACAAAAGTTATCCATTATTATGGGTACTCTAACACCCTTTCGGCTTAACTCCTTTCTGGCTAACCTTGTATATGTATGTATCAACGCATAGACACGTTGCGTTAGCGTTGGGTACCTACGAACGCTGACTATGGACCTTCACAAAAATGACGAACAATTTTATAAGACCCGCGCCTTAAGAGTTCCCTACCGTTTAATCGTAAAGTGGGATATAACAAAGATGTAGGGGATTTTAAGGACCTAAGTGGCTTCGAAAAAAGGGTGTACGACCGTGCCAGATCGACGTTGGCCGGCACTACTGACCCCCTTGATTATTGCGAGACAAGCATCCTTAAATGCGATTTGTTCTCGCCCGTACTTAAAGTGCTTCGTTGGTCTAGTGGTGGCAAGCGCGACTGCTGATCTTGAGGTTCTGCGTTTCTTCCCCAGGTCGGGCAAAGTGTTATTGGGTTTTTCCGTGTGGAATTCTTCGGTAGCAGTTCGGAGTTTGGATTTGTGCCTGGTTGTAGCAATAGGCTCGCCCCCTATTACATGGGACTTAAACATAACGGCAAAATGAGGGTGTTACTAAACTCCTCTGCACAACTCTTTGGGGAATACAGGCGTGATGTTATTTTTTGTTGTACGGCGGATGAAACAAAACCTCTTGTTTAATAAATTCACATAGAATTAATACAATTATGGTTTTCGGATTTATTCCTTTACTTGTGTTATGCGATCTTCTTTCGTGTCAAACAAGATTCTAGGTCAACAGAAAGTCTTCCTCCTAGCCTTTTCCCAATTATAATTGGGGTATCAGCTTCCAGTCTAACCAGATGCGGCTGAATACCAGTATTTAACACGGAGCGACTGCCATCAGGACTCCGCAACCCAGTAGCTAACTGGGCAATGCCGATATCCTAAGGTTAAACCGGTGGTCTTACTTTCGGACTTCCCGTAACGACTGTCATAGATATTCTTATGACACCCGGGACCTCCGAGGCACGGAGTCTCGATGTATAATGAACGGTCACCCATCCACGGACTCACCGCGTCAAGCTTAGCTTAACCCAGCAAATCGTATGATCGGCGCGGTTGTTAATTAGGTCAACAGGAAGTACCCTATAGGTATTGCTGTCTCATTCAGTGAGTACCCCCCAGTTTTTGAAATGGTGATTAATGCAAATTAACAAATCAGCAGTCAAATCTTCTGTCAACTGATGTGATTAGTTGTTACTGTTCGATCAACTCATCTGTGAAATGGCAAATTGACTAAACTTGTGACATTGACAGTTTAATTCAGTTGCCATGACGACACAAATCTTTTCCATGCATATTTAATAGGGAATTTATGCCTTAATAATAATGCTCCATAATCACATTTTAATAAAAATAAAACCGACTTCAAATGGTCTAACTCCGAAGTTCTTCATCAGATCTTCACCAAATTTAAATGGGACCACTTCGAAAGAATACTTTTTCAAACAAAAAAGAATAATTAAAATCGGTTCACAATTAGCAAAGATATCGCGGAACAAATATACAAAAAAAAAAAAAAACATACAGTCGAATTGAGAACCTCCTCCTTTTTGGAAGTCGGTTAAAAATGATTAAAGATAAAGATATATTTATTTGCTGTAACATGTGTGAACTACAATACAAAATGATATGCATGCAGTTTTCGGTCGACACATAAAATCACGCCTGTATTCCCCGAAGGGTTAGGCAGAGGTGTATATTAACACCCTCATTTCGCCGTTATGTTTAAGTCCCATGTAATAGGATGATATTGCCATCAACTGGGTACAAATCCAAACTCCGGGCTGCTACTAAGAAATTCCACACGGAAAATCCCAATAACACTTTGCCCGACCTGGGGACCACTAGACCAATGAGGCAGGCGGTCGACACATCAATATGTGAAATGCCCACGGCTACGTGAGTTAAGCCAAGCTAACTTGGCTTAGCTCTTGGTCGACAACCCACTTAAGTACAGAAGTAAGATGCCACTGCTCATCCTCTTTATACAAGGTTAGTCGGAAATGAGGTACTAAGCCGCGGGCCACTTAACGTATCACTGATGACTGTTTTAAAGAAAGAGTTAAAATTTAAAAATTCGATGAAATAAAAGACGTTTTTTTTTTTAATATTTTCAAAAATTCTTCATCCCTGCTTTAGTTATGAATTCAGAAATTGGAGTTTCTAATTTGTGACCCCAAATATGACGTAAAATGTAAACACGTCTGATCATAGCTGGGGATAGATAGAATTTAGCGTATTTTTTATGAAATCTTTGAACAGCTATTTCTCTTGAATTATTGACTTTTGGGGAAAGTTGTAGAACAAAAGTTATCCATTATTATAGGTATTTTAACGCCCTTTCGGCTTAGTACCTCCTTTCCGACTAACCTTCTAGGTATAGACCCTAATCTTAGGCATTTTTATGAGGAGCGTTAACATTTTTTCATGTGCTATCTCGAACCAATGAGTGACGTCACGATCCCTTTGGTAAGTAATCTTGTAGTCCTGTCATACATTGCGAATATCATGGGAACTACATGGTCTAGAGCGCAAAGCGTACCTCAAAGCCTATATAACCTAATTCTTAACACTGGCAGTCAGAAGGTGTAATTCAAAGTTTAGCTTTGGACACTACCTCGTTCTACCAGTAATACCAGTATTTTACACGGAGCGACTGCCATCAGACCTCCGCAACCCAGTTATTGGGCGATGCCTGTGATGCCTGCGATGAATCTTCAGATTAGACTGGTTGTCAGACTTCTGGGTTTCTGACTCAACGGGTTTCCGTAACGACTGATATGGGTATTCATATGACACCCAGGACCGACGGTTAAATTTGCTCTCCGAGGCACGGTGGGGTCTCGATGTGTACCGAATGGTCACCCATCCAAGGACTGACCGCGGCAAGCGTTGCTTAACCTCGCAAATCGTATGATCCGCGCGGTCTTAAAAATGCCACGAGCCCCGTTTTGGGCGCCTAGGCTACCTGGTCAAGATCTAGTTTAATTTAGGCTTAGAAGGCCTATGCTCGCGGCTAAATAACAACCGCGCCGATCGTAAGATATGCGAGGTTAAGCTGCGCTTGCCGCGGTCAGTCCGTGGATGGGTGACCATTTGTTACACATCGAGACCCCTCCGTGCCTCGGAGAGCACGTTAAGCCGTCGGTCCCGGGTGTCATACGAATACCTATGACAGTCGTTACGGGTAGTCAGAAGCCCGAAAGTCTGACAAACGGTTTAACCTTAGGATATCGGCATTGCCCAGTTACTGGGTTGCGGAGGTCTGATGGCAGTCGCTCCGTGTAAAATACTGGTATTCAGCCGCATCTGGTTAGACTGGAAGCTGACCCCAAGATAATTGGGAAAAGGCTAAGAGGAAGAAGGCCTATGCTTCGCATTCTTAGCAATAGATTTCTTCGGGTTACCTCATGGTAGGGTTGCCATCCGTCCGGGTTTCCACGGATTTGTCCTAGTTTAGAGGGCATCCCTGGAGCGTCCGGGCGGGGCTTCATTAATTTGTAGTCCGGGTTTAAAAATGACGTTAATTGACGTCATAGTGATTTATGACATTTTCAACTGTTTTTATTACACTATGTTTAAAAAAACCTGTTGACATGTCCAGGTTCTGGGCTCTGAAATCCGGAGTTTCCACGCGTCTTGTCCTGGTTGCCAAATGTTAGAGATGGCAACCCTACCTTATGGTCACTGCATAATGCTAGAAACTTACATGGTCATGCATGAAGAAGCTGGTCTTACGCCAAACCACTAGTGTACTAATCAAACAAATCCATACTCTCCTCCGATGGTAAGCACAGACAGGGTCTAAGATGAAGCACATTAATCCAAGAAACAGATTTATAGAGAGATTCCCCTATACCCCTCTGGCTCTCACATACACACGACGGAACAGTAAACTGCTTGGAGCCGGACTTTAATGTAAGGGTGGTAGCTAGCCAGGCGGACTGTATAGATCCTACCACCAAGCGTGCTGGGGTTTATTGAATCTTACAACACGCGTCCATTCCTAGCGTGCGGTGTAGAAGTTTTATATTCACGCCAGTCCCCACACGGGTTAAACAAAACGACGACGACAACTCTGGTAGATGACAAAAAAAAAACCGTGATCAGGTATAAAGATAATGGAATTGTCGCAGAATTGTACCTCCAAACTACATTATCAGTACCTTGTTATTGAGAAAACCACGTTTTGCAGAGTAGGTATAGTAACTGACAGGTAGGACATTTAAAAGGTAGGTAAACGAACCTCTGATCGTTAAATATTAGGTACTTATTTGTTTTAAGAACCCATAAAAAATACTCATTTTTTTATTAGGAAACAGGTAATTATTATTTATTGAACAATAATATGTACTTAGATAAGGTTTTCGATAAAATATGTATGTTTAATAAATTCTAAAAACAAAATTATTGTTTTCCTTTTATATACAATAGCGGCCCGTCCCGGCTTCGCACGGGTGGACATTTTTCCCGTTTTTGCAACATTTTTCATTTATGGTATTTATTTATGCTCTGCTCGTATTGGTCGTAGCGTGATGTTATAAAGTCTATAACCTTTCTCGATAAATGGACTATCCAACACAAAAAGATTTTTTCAATTCCAACTAGTAGTTCCTGAGATTAGCGCGTTCAAAGAAACAAACAAACTCTTCAGCTTCATAATATTAGTATTGATTTTATTATATTTATTTATTTTTATAAAACCGTTGCCCCACACTAGGATTTCTTCTGTATCGTGGGTGCGTTTACAGACACAAATCTACACATGCACAAACATCCAGACCCGGAACAACTATCTGTAGGTCATACAAATATTTTTTTCGTGCGGGAATTGAACTCACGTACTGTAGCGCAGAAGCCAATTGCTCAGCCACTGTACCAGACGTGTCGTTAAATGGCTAGACTATTATACATATCAGGAAGCCCTGAAAGGTTTGCCTGCGAAGGTCCAATGGCCATCAGCTGAACGCGGGCCTCTGGTTTGACTTTTATATCTTTATCTTTACATAGTAAATATATAAAACAAAGTCGCTCCCGCTGTCTGTACGCTTAGATCTTTTAAACTACGCAACGGATTTTAATGCAGTTTTTAGCAGATTAGAGAGATTCAAGAGAAAGATTTATATGCCCCACATTAGTATCTACATTGCACCCGTGCGAAGCCGGAGCGGGTCGCTAGTAGCTATTATAAACTCTAGTACCTGGATGACCGAGCTTAGCTCGGTTCTTTTTTGGTAAATCTTGTTTTTTGGAACGAAAAAAAGGGAATAAATGGTCTAAAAAGAAGAAGATAAACTTTAAATTAAATCGATCCCATCAATTTATTACATTAAACAACTAATTTATTTAAACAATATTAAAGTTTTTCCTCTCTCTTTTGTCTTTTTAGACCATTTCAATAAAAGCTTGTTTTAAAAATGTTTATTTTACTATTAACCCTTTATAAGGCGGTGGCAATGTGTTTGCCACCAACTTTTTTGGCAGATGTCGCGTAAGGCTCCTTGTTATATTTTTATTTTCAAACCTGCTGTATGCAATTTTTTATTTTTTTTAATATTATAAAAATTTCACTTCAAAAAAAATTGAGATTTTAATTTATTAGGTCTTTAAAAAAATTACCAAATTGTTTGTTATTTACTTTTCCTAAAATCTTCTGCCTTATAAAGGGTTAATTTATTTTTTAGTAAGTAGGTATATCATGTTGAAATTTAGAACGGTATTTTATAATTGAACATTTCATGTCTGTGCTGCTAAACATTGAGGAGTTCCCTAGTCAGGACCCAACCCTGAGTGCAGCAACCATGTCACGGTAAAACTTTATCTGGAGCTAATCCTGGATGTCGATTCAGATCATGCTTACCAAAAAATGCATTGTCATCGGAAATGAACCAACATTTTAAAATTCAACCCCGTAGGATAAGAGGAAGTGGTTCAAAATTTAGTTGCAAGATTTCAACCGAACATACATACACACATCCATACATACCTACATACAAACATTGCAAGTTAAATAAAAGCTTGTAAAAAGAAAAAAAAGAAGGAACTTGAAAAAAAAGGGAAAAAAAATCATCAGGACTCGAACCGGGGTTTTCACGGGGTTTTCGAACGGGGTCATCCCACCAGAACTATTATAAATTTGTAGATGATGGCGAAATTTACCTTCGTATTCTAATGATATTGTAGCAATTTTTCATTGCCTAAAATCGACGTTTTTTAAAAATGAAACCTAGCTAGATCGATTTATCGCCCCCGAAACCCCTTGCATACTAAATTTCATGAAAATCGTTGGAGCCGTTTCCGAGATTCAGATTATATATATATATATATTATATACAAGGTTAGTCGGAAAGGGGGTAATAAGCCGCGGGCCACTTAAAGTATCACTGATGACTATTTTAAAGCAAGTGTTAAAATTTCAAAATTCGATAATTTTTATTTGCATGCAAAAAAAAAAGATTTTTGTTTAAATTTTTTCAAAAAAAAAGACATACTTGCTTTAGTTATGATTTCAGAAAATTAAGTTTCTACTCCGTGACCCCAAATATGACCTAAATAGTAAACACAGCTGATCATAGCTATGGACTGGTAGATTTTAGCATATTTTATACGAAATCTTTGAAAAGCTAATTCTCTTAAATTATTGAGTTTTGGGGAAAGTTGTACAACAAAAGTTATCCCTTATTATAGGTACTTTAACACCCTTTCGGCTTAGTACCCCTTTCCGACTAACCTTGTATATATACAAGAATTGCTCGTTTATAGGTATAAGATAAGATACAATATGTAACATAATTAACGCACATCCTGAAAGTAGTTTGTTCAGAATCGTTTACTGAATCGACTTCAGCCATTTTTATTGTGTATTTTTTTTATAAATGTGTTTTTTAATAATTCGTTTTTTAATTGGCATAACGAAAATTGAGCCTTATCTCAAGGGCATAAGACTGAATTTGAAATGAAGTTAACAATGAAAAAGTAATACTATTTTCTTGAATAAACAATGTTTAAGCACATAAAAATAAATTTTCAGTGTATGTATTATGATTATAACATAATATTCTAATTGGGGTGTTTGAGGGTGTGCGTTAATTACGTTACATGTTGTATATACAAGAATTGCTCGTTTAAAGGTATTAGGGTGCATCCAGACCTGACGAACGCGCCGCGAATGCACAGCTCGCGCGCAGCGTGCGAGCCGTTCGCGAGCTGCGCGCGAGCGGCGCATTCGCGGCGCGTTCGTCAGGTCTGGACGCACCATTAGATAGATGTAGACGAACTAATGATATTTAAACAAGTTTTATAATTAAAGGAAATTACCGAGTTATATAATTTAATGAACTATGTTACTTAAGGAAAGGTTATAAAAATATAATAATGTAACATCACGCCTGTATTCCCCGAAGGGTTGGGCAGAGGTGTAAACTGACACCCTCATTTCGCCGTTATGTTTAAGTCCCATGTAATAGGGGGCGAGCCTATTGCCATCAACCGGGCACAATTCCAAACTCCGGGCTGCTACTGAGAAATCCCTAATACAAAAACCCAATAACACTTTGTCCGACCTGGGGATCGAACTTAGGACCTCACAATCAGTAGTCGCGCTTGCCACCACTAGACCAACGAAGCGGAAAAAGTAATAGTAGTCTATATAAAAAAAAAACGAAAATTGATAAACTATATTATAAAAATTAATCCCTATTTCCCTTGGTCACGCCATAACTTGAGAACAACTTTACCGATTGAGCTCATATTTACACAATATATTTGTTTTATCGAGGCAATGGTTCGTAGTTATGCTGGGATCCGATAGGTGGCGCCGTAGTCAAATTATTTACGCGGGCACAGGCGCGGTAGAACAGCTAGTAAACAATAAATATCTATTAAAATTATATCATTAGCAACACATAATAAAATAAGAACACCGTTTTCAAATTTAATGACTAATAATATTTACTAAGTTCATGATAAAACAAATATATAGGTATTAAAAACAATACTCGACCCAATTTACCTGGTACACGACCATTTAAATCGTAAACAACGCAATCAAAGTTTGAAATTATTCTGCAAATGTTTGAGAACAAACAATATTACAGATGTGTTGACACAGTAAACTAAAGACAACAAAAGAACCGAGATCCTGACCGAGAAACAAAACCTCTGTCACACATAACCAAAGCTGCTGTAACACTCTTGATTAACTTTAAACTACGATTAAAAATTCATCAACGCTAGATAATATTCCAAGGTTTTTATCATTAAGTTTTTCGCGAGTTTCGCACACTTACTATCAATATTACCTTGAGTTTGGACATGTCGACTTGTTACCAATTACATGTGGTCACAACACTTTAATTCGCGCGCGGAGCGACTGCTCGCCGCGACAGTCGGATTGTCACTGTCCTGTCTGATCGAGAACGAAAGTTGCAATAAGTGACATACGATAAAAAAAAATGTATGTTAGTGTAATAATAAATTGTGAAATTAAACACGAAGTTTTGTTATACAGAAAATAATGTCGACATTACATACAATAGGTATTTGATTATGGAACGAATTCGGGAGTTGAGACAGTTGAATTGTAGCTGGCCAGTGTTGATAGATTTAAATTGGTACTGGTCGAATTTTGAATATGAAATAAGAAAACGATCGGTTTGATTTTTTTTCGGCCAGTGACAGCCGTTAACCTTAAATAATTTTCTTTGACGCGCCAACAGACAATTTTCTCTGCGCATATTTGCACTTCTGGTCATAGAAAGAAACTTGTTCTAAGATTGCAACCAACATTGCATAATGACAGTATAGTAGTTCATCGCCCACGAGCATTATATTACAACCTATTTCCCTCCATTTATTTTTATAACTTGCGCGGGCTGATAACGAGATAATGACGATACTAAGAATGCTAGCACACTTCTATAGTTCAGAAATCAACGCGGAGAATCACATAACATCACGTTTGTGACGCAGCGGGATTAAGTACCAATTATATTGTCAAAGGCCTACGTCATAAGTTTGGTTCCTTATATGTTGGTAAAAAGTGATCCTTCCAAGGCCTCTGACATAGGAAAAAAGCCTAAAACCCATATTCGACGTTCCTCCAAAACTTACTCGACTCGACTCCACCTCGCCTCAGTCTTTCTCACTACCATCGGTTGTTATAGTTGACATAAACGTCCTCGATTCTAGATTTTTCCTCAGTCGAGGTAAGGAATCATCTGTCAAACTCAAGGTACCTCGGAACCTACCTTAAGGAAGGAAGTGTCAAAGTTCGTATGTAACAAAAATGAATTTAGAAGACTTTATCGAATATGCTTACGATAATTCTTACAACTACATATTTATCGCGGCGTTATTTGCGCGATGCAGATAATTCAAATTATGACGTAATGACTCCACTCTACCTCGACTCATTTGAGGACCCTCAGTCGAGGAACCTCAAAGTTCACTCGAAATTGCGACTAAGAATACAATTTTGAAGGTGTTTTCGAGGCCGTCCTGGGTCGAGTATGAGTCGAGTAAGTTTTGGAGGAACGTTTTAGAATATTGGTGTAAGACGGAACGAGGTCACTGGCAGACTAATAGCCGATATTAAAACCGATTATAATCCAACATTTCTGAATTGATGTAGGTTTTTGACAGAAATTCAATAGAAGTAATGTTGACGACACTATTGGTGCAGTGGCTGAGCAGTCGGTTTCTGCGCTACGGATCGTGGTTTCGATTCCCGTACGAAACAAATATTTGTATGGCCTACAGATACTTAGCTGTTCCGGGTCTGGATGTTTGTGCATGTGAAGATTTGTGTCTGTAAACGCACCCACGATACAGGAGAAATACTAGTGGGGGCAAAGTTTTATAAAAAAATAAAAACAAAACAACTGCCTTGTTGGTCTAGTGGTCGTAAGCGCGACTGCTGAGCATGGGGTCCTGGGTTCGATCCCCAGGTCGGGCAAAGTGTTATTGGGTTTTTCCGTTTGGAATTTCTCAGTAGCAGTCCGGAGTTTGGATTTATGCCCGGTTGATGGCAATAAGCTCACCCCCTATTACATGGGAGTTAAACATAACGGCGAAATGAGGGTGTTACTATACACCTCTGGCAACCCTTCCGGGAATACAGGCGTGATGTTATGTTATGTCAGTAATGTATGAGAGTCGGCGCAGTCGGTTAATAAGATAAGCACATTCAAATATTTGGACAAAAATGTTCATACCACATCACGCAGAATATATATTATATTGTGAAGGACAGTGAGTTACTCTTGACAGCGTCAAGTTTCGAGTTTGATTCGAGTTACTGTCATTTCATACATACATAAACTCACGCCTTTTTCCCATGGAGGCAGAAACTATAGAACGCCACATGCTGCGATCCTTACATACTCTTTTCATATCTCATTTCATATGCTTCATCCACATATCGTTATACAAGGTTAGTCGGAAAGGGGATACTAAGCCGCGGGCCACCTAAAATATCACTGATGACTATTTTAAAGCAAGTGTTAAAATTTCAAAATTCAATAATTTTTATTTGCATCCAAAATTATTATTATGTTAGTTTTTGCAAAAAAAATCGTACCTGCTTTAGTAATGAATTCAGAAAATTAATTTTCTTAATTCATAATTCATTTTAATTTTCAAATAAATTTTTGATCTTAGCTATGGACAGATAGATTTTAGCATATTTTTTACGAAATCTTTCAAAGCTATTTCGCTTAAACTGTCGAGTTTTGGGGAAAGTTGTAGAACAAAAGTTATCCCTTATTATGGGTACTTTAACACCCTTTCGGCTTAGTACCCCCTTTCCGACTTACCTTGTAGAACGCCACATGCTACGATCTTTACATACTCCTTACGCTTCATCCACATTCATACATCTTGTTATACACACACGCCGGTGGAGAGTACTACGCACCAGTGCTTCGTGACCATCAATAACATCGATGTATGTCCTTCTAGGGATGTAGGTTTTTGACAGAAAATCAATAGAAGTAATGTGAAAAACCTTCATCAATCCAGAGATTTTGGATCGAGATCTGTTTTTTTTTCGGCCGGATCTCCTTGGCTGGGCTAGGAACCTACCATCAATAACTTCTTAATTTCCTTGCAGGAACGTCCATTATCTGTTACTTATCTATACTTAATACACTCGGCGTCACAAAAATCGCCTCTTTAATTTCCCTTCAAAGTCATTTTAACTCTATTAATCAATGGTAGACATAAGACTATAAGGTATCATTGGAAAGGAAATTTATTTAAATTTCATAATAAGTCAATACATTTGGTTTTTTGTTTACCAGGGAATAAAAAAAGCAAGCTAATGCAAATTATTAAAAAGTTTTATTTTATTTTATCTGCAAAAATTACAACAAAGTCATTAAAAACAACTTAAAACCTAGTGTTACCCCCTCTAGCCCTGATGACTGCTTCCATGTGTTCTCTCATGGACCTAATTCATGTACAACAGTCTCTTGAGGAATGTTGTCCCATTCTGCAACGACCACATCTTGGAGGTCTTGGAGAGTGGTAGGGGCAGGATCACGTGCCCGTACTCGCCGTTTCAATTCATCCCAAAGGTGCTCAATAGGGTTCAGGTCTGGACTTCGCGCCGGCCAGCGCATAACAGGGATCCCAACTTCTTGCAGGTAATCTCTTACAATTAATGCGGTGTGACAGCGGGCGTTATCGTACATTAACGTGAACCCACTGCCAACAAAACCCGCATAAGGGACAACCTGCTCCTCTAAGATCTCTGTTATGTACCGAGGAGCAGTCAGCGACCCTTGCCCGCGAGCACTTCCAGTCCGAGAAACACACACAAGGTTCGTTTTGCCGTCAATTGACATGCCGCCCCAGAACATGCACGAGCCACCTCCGTATTCCACTGTCTCTTGAATACAGGCTTGTGCGAATCGTTCCCCTTGCCTCCTGTACACTCTTCTACGCCTGTCGTTGCAGAAAAGACACACCCTCGTCTCATCCGAGAAGAGCACAGCCCTCCATTGGTCTATTGTCCAATCCACATGGTCACGGGCAATTGCAACCGGTCTCTCCTATACTGTGCAGTCAATTTTGGCCCTGTAGCAGCCCTGTGAGCTGCAATTTTCTTCTCCCGCATTCTTCTTCTAATCGTGGAAACGCTTACAGCAGTTCTGCGAGCTGATCGCAGTTGTTGTTGCAGCTCAACAACATTGGAGAACCGATTACGTAAAGACGTCGAAACAATGAAGCGATCGTCTCTTTCGGATGTGCACCGTTGTCTTCCAGATCCACATCTTCGGATAAAGCCGCCAGTCACTTGGAAGCGTTGGAACACTCGTCGAACGGAAAAACGACTCAAGTTCAGTTGCCGAGCAACATCACATTGCATTTTTTTTAACGTTATGTGCTAATGAGGTCTGTTGTGTTTAGGAATTCTAACTGTTGTTAATTTAAAGGCCGTTAAACATACTTTCAATTGATACCAATATTAATGGGTTTAATGAATTCGTGGCGATTCGATGGCGGGACATGCTTGTAACTTATTTTCGGAGAGGTGCGATTTTTGTGACGCCGAGTGTATTATAAAGCTGAAGAGTTTGTTTGTTTGAACACGCTAATCTCAGGAAGTACTGGTTGGAATCGAATAAATCTTTTTGTGTTGGATAGTCCATTTATCGAGGAAGGTTATAGGCTATATAACATCACGCTACAACCAATAGAAGCGGAGCATAAATGAAAAATGTTGCATAAACGGGAAAAATGTCCACCCGAGCGAAGCCGGGACGGGCCGCTAGTTTATAACAAAATGAATGTCAGTAATAGGCGTATGAGAGTTGGCGCAGTCGGCTAATAAGATAGGTACTATCTAATATTTGGATAAATGTGCATACCTACCACATTTCGCAGAATATTTATTATATTGTGAAGGACAGTGAGTTACTCATGACAGCTGCAAGTTCTGAATCGATCGATTATGATTCGAATTACCTACCGTCAAATTTCTTAATCTTAAAATCAACAAAAGCGCACATGATACTACAACTTTGTCTCTAGGGTTAACAACGCATCGGCAATACTCTTAGGGTTGTATTGTTGGTTTATACAAGGTTAGTCGGAAAGGGGGTAGGTGCTAAGCCGCGGGCCACGATGATTGTTTTAAAGAAAGTGTTAAAAAATCAAACCTCGATAAAAAAAATTACATGTAAAATGATTTAAATTCTAGTTTTTTCAAAAATTCTTTAGTTAAATTTTTTTGTTGCTTTAGTTACGAATTCAGAATATGGAGCTTCTAATCCGTGACCCCAAATATGACCTAAAATGTAAACACAGCTGATCATAGCTGAGAATAGATAGAATTTTGCGTATTTTTTTTTAATCTTTGTACAGCTATTTCTCTTAAACTAATGACTTTTGGGGAAAGTTTTAGAACAAAAGTTATCGATTATTATGAGTACTTTAACACCCTTTCGGCTTAGTACCCCCTTTCCGACTAACCTTGTATAGGTGGCTGTAACCACTTACCATCACGGGACCAATTCTATTAACAATAACATTGATAAATCGCAACCGAAGCGAAGTTGGGTTCATTCAGACAAGTTTTAATAACAAAAACTGTCAAATTGACAGCAAAAACAAATACAAACATTTTGACAGATTTAAACTGACTTAGGCTCGATTTTACCAACGTCGGATAGCGTTTATCCAAGGAATAAGACAGACGTGTTGACAGAATTTCTATACGAAAGCTGTCAAAACGTCAAATTTATTCCTCGATTAAGGTTATTCGACGTTGGTAAAATCGAGCCTGAGATGGTTGTGGCTCGTTTTTCGTTTGGTTTAACAACAATTTTATTAGTTGAAATAGATCACCCGGTGAATTTCGTACCAGCAAATATTTTTTTAATTGTTCCTAATTTTCTTTTCTCCTACACCACCCCAGTATTGAGGCGAATAAATCAAAAAAAGATCTTTCGAGCCATTTTCGAGTTTTTGCGAGACTAAGGCACGACAGTTGATTTTTATATTATACAGAGTGTAAACGAAATTATGTAATCCCTTCAAACCTCGTGATGTACTGCTGATATAGATTAACAATGCACGGGACAAATTTGGATTCAATAAAAAAAATTACAAGAAAACATGTGCTCTTAACGTGAGGCATTTTAGCGCCCCGAGTCAAATGACCGCGCGGCGAGCGATAGCCGCGCAATTCGCGTGGGGCGCTAAAATACCTCACGTTAAGAACACACTTGTTTACTTCTTGTAATTTATTTTTATAGAATCCAAAAGTTTCCCGTATAGGGTTAATCTATGTCAGCAGTACATAGTCTTGTGTAGTTCGCGAACGAACTAGTTCGTAAGATCGCTCCCACAGATGAACTACGCGAACTAGCTCCGTCATTCCCCGTTCCATAGTTCGTTAGTTCGTGACCGATATAAATTTTTTGATTATTAAAAGTTGATTATAACTTGTTTTGCTTTTGTAATGTGTTAATCTGTCAAGGAACTGAATAATATGTTTATGTAATTGTTAATTATTTTCAAAACTTAATAAAAATCTTTAAAAAAACAAAACCTTTTATTCACTAACTAAACTAAAGCGTGTATTTATTTATTGCATATTTACAATAATGATATACTTTTTAAGAATATTCATTCAGAGGCTTTTACTGTTTATAGTGTAAAAATTGTAGGTAAAGTACAGCAATCCATAATCTTGTCACGTGCCCGTGCATGAGTAGTATCAAAACGAGCTAACGATCTACCTTCCTCTGATTCGAGCTGGGAGCTGACGAACTAAGTAGAAGAGCGAACTAGTTCGTTTGGGAGCGGCGAATGAAATTGAGCGATCTCCGTCGTGAACTACTATGCGCAAGACTAAGTACATTACGAGGTTTGTAGGAATTACATGATTTTGTTTACACCCTGTGTAGATAAGCCTACTGGTGGGCCATCGTCAGTTTGTTAACCGACCTACCTATTACATAACAAAACGCAATACGCTTATTAGCGCGTAAGAGGATGCTCGTTACTCATCACATTAAATTATTTATTATTTACTCATTAGATAAAACGTGATAAGTAAACACGTACCAGATGCCAGATTTAACTCAATTTACTCAGATAATTGTGCGGTAACAGAATGCAGTTAAACCTTGAGACTTGAGACAATCAGTTTACAAACAAAAGGAAGGATTTACTTACACACTATGTATATTTATTTGTGTCTTTATTTATTTTACTTAGAGGTAATAACATCTGCTACATCTGTACTCCGAATCGTAATTCGGATACGTAATATCCGTGGTAATATAATAATATAAACAATTAATTTGCAATTTTAATTGAAAACATCAAGATTGATAACTTTTAGGTTAATAATATCATGGCCGATTCAGCGGCGTAACTATACCATCAGAGGCTCGTGGCAAAATTAATTGTAAGAGGCCCCAGTAAAAATCGATACGTTGTAATTAAATTTTAATAAATCATTGAAGTATTTACCAAAAAGAATTACAAATATATAATGTTTACTTAATTTTTAACCGACTTCAAAAAGGAGGAGGTTCTATATTCGATAAGTTTTTTTTTATGTATGTACACCGATTACGCTGAGATTTATGATCCGATTTACGTGATTCTTCTATAGTTTGATGCGGAATAGTTGCCATTTGGTCCCATAAAAATTTAACATAGTTTGGCCCAGTAGTTTTCATTTTATGAACATTTTTATTTTTTTATGAACATTTTAGTTTACGTGGGATGATGTAATTATTCTACCTGATGTAATCTAGAAAAATCCTACTGTAGTTTACAGAACAACCTATTACAGACACAAAAAGTAAAAAAAAAAAAAAACTACGTTTAAAAAAACCGACTTCAAAAACTAAAAAGTATAAAATAACTTAATAAAGTTACAGTTTCAGAAGTCGGTTCCTTCAATTTGGTTCAGCGTGGATTAGCACCGACTTCTGAAACTGTAACTTTATTAAGTTATTTTATACTTTTTAGTTTTTGAAGTCGGTTTTTTTAAACGTAGTTTTTTATGTTAAAAATGTTAGGTTACTTCTAAACTTGAGGCCTCTTGGGCCGGGGGCCCGTGGCATTTTGCCAGCCCTGCCACCCTATATTACGCCACTGGGCCGATTCCTATAATTTACGGACCGTTATTGGTTAAAATTGAGACACTTGTATCTTTATCAATAATGAAGCGAAGACCTCATAACTTTGCTTAGTAGTGGTCTACTATGCAAAGTTATGAGCTCTTTGCTTCATTGATGTGCGCTTATTTTAATAGGTTTCCTTTTCCCACACTTAAGAAACCGCCAAGAAACAAGACATAATTGAGGGGGTTCTTTTCAAAACATGACTATTCCACTTTTTATGTTTTTGCACAATTTGAGAAAATTGTTTCTTATGAATGCAGGTATGTATTTGATCCGAAATTTTGTTGAATATTTACCTAAATACGACAAGAATAGTCATAGCTTTATGCAGGTTTTAAAACTCAAACATTAATTTATTTTGAATAAATCCAAAATTTGACATGGAATAATCTAGTTTTGACGCGGCTGATTGGAATAGTCAAGTTTTTTATGTGCTCTAGAGGAAAAATCACGTCAAAGATGTAGAGATATGAAACATGTTTTGTTGCAATTTCTACTAAAATAGCAAATTACCTTCTGGATTAATAATGTTTTGTTCCAAAACTGTATTTTTAAAATGGGTTTCATTTCGAACTGGAGTAAACTACTTTTGATGAAATCATGCATTTTATTCTTTTTTTTCTGGTGGATCTATTACGTTTTGACAAACTTTTGTTTTCGCTGCGTTTTAATTTCAATGTTACCAACCAAAATAAAATGAAATATCCTTTTCTGTCGAAAGCGGAACAGTCAAGTTTTGAAAAGAACCTCCTCAATTATTCTGTACTAGCGGCCCGTCCCGGCTTCGCACGGATGGACGTTTTTCCCGTTTTTGTAACATTTTTCATTTATGCTCCGCTCCTATTGGTCATAGCATGATGTTATATAGCCTATAAACTTCCTCGATAAATGGACTATCCAACACAAAAATAGTTTTTCAATTCCAACAGCGCTTTCAAACAAACAAACTACCTAACCCTTCAGCTTTATAATATTAGTATAGGTGTGGCAGAGTAACGAAATAATTACACTTTTCTTGAACCTTCAATCAACGCCTTCCTAATGTATTACTTATGTCATCTGTAGCATGATCTAAAGTTTAAATAGGAGCTGGTCGTCATATTTTACCGGGAAGTAAAATACAGGCCTTTTATCCCCGGTGCTTTTAAACAAAAACGAATCGTTTTGTTTACCAATGGTAATATTTTTTATTGTTAAACTGGACATATAAATGAACTCGTAAAGTAATTTTAACTGTAATTGCTACTTCCATATAAAAACTCTCTTATAATATGGAAGTAGCTATCACAATGTTAATTAAACCGTGGTCTCCTACGACAGTGTTTTAATCCGGAAACGGGTTAGAATATAAAACTTCTTTACCCTTTTTCTTTACCCTCACATTAAAGTCCGGCGCCAAGCAGTTTACTGTGTTCCGTCGTGTGTATGTAAGAGCCAGAGGGGTATATGGGAATTCCTCTATATCTCTGTTCCTTGGATTCGTCTGCTCCATCTTAGACATTGCGCTTAAAATGACGAAGATGGAGTGAGCTTCCGAACGTATATCGCTCCAAATCCAGGCTCTTAAGGTTTCCCAAACGTTAATTCCAAATGTACACATTGCGTCCTGGTACCAATTGACGAGACTGACGACCATTGGAAGTGGTCACACCTTCCAACTGCTTTTCAGTTTCTTAGGCCAGTGATGAACAGCGTTACTGATGCAAGATGGCTGGCTCTGCTCTCTCCGCTTACTCAGCTTAGTGACTACTAGGGAAGCCCACCATTTTGAGAGAGGAATTTGGAAAGGCTACGACAAGGAGTTTGAATAATGACTAATTGCAATATGTTAGGGAATCGCCTTGACCCCTAACAATCAACACTTCTGCGTAGGTGTTATAATTTGAACAAAACATGCAGTAAATAAGGATGCTGCGACATTGTTGATAATGAAACAAATGAATGTTTTTAGAGCAACATAGGTACCTGGCCACTTTGTGTGTGAGTTGCATGGATTAAATTACTACCTCTTGCTCGTGCATACCAACCATACATAACATAAATAGCCCATTACTGATCCACTGCTGGGCCGTTCTTCTTAGAATGAGAAGGGTTTAGGCCTTAGTCCACCACGCTGGCCTGGTGCGGGTTAACAGACTCTACACACCATCGAGGCCTTTATTTTAATTTAATTTTATAAAATTGGAACAACAAACAACTACATTATGGGATATTACAACATGATAACACAAATAATAATGTAGCCAACAGCGCTGTTCACAGATTACCATTAATGATTAAACTTTAACTTGCTAGGAAATAAGCTGTTCATGCAAATAAAACAAATTATAAAAACGAAAGTATAAGAAGTAAAGTATTATGCCTACTAATGATGAAATTACAAGTCCAGTGTCTCATACAAAAGTCTTCGAAACTTTTGCATGCAAACTTTATGGAGCCCTCTCAGGTGTGCAGGTTTCCTCACGATGTTTCTCCTTCACCGTTAACGCAAGTGATAATCTAGGTGTCCTCTCGAAAGTGCGGCGGTACTTCACGTCGGAACAGTTGCTTCAACTATACAAAGCCCAGGTTCGTTCGTGCATGAAGTACTGCTCGCACCTTTGGGATGGCTCAGCCAAATACCAGCTTGAGGCGTTGGAGTCCATTGAGAAGCGTGCCAAGAAACTCATCAGCAACGACTCCCTTGTTCAGACCAAGCTCCAAAGTCTTGAGCATCGGCGCAAAGTTGCTAGTCTATCGGTTTTTTATCGGACACATTTCGGAGAGTGTGCCTCAGATCTGCATGATCTAATACCTGCCCTTTTTTCTATCGGACGGCCAGAAACACGAAAAAGCGCCATCGGTTCATGGTTGATATACCAAAAACCCGAACGAAGCGTTTTGATTACACTTTCATTGTGAAAATCGCCAAACAGTGGAATGCGCTGCCCGAGTGGGTGTTCCCCGACAGTTACAATCTGGGTGTCTTCAAGTCACGAGTGAATCGGTTACTTCTGGGCAAGCGTGCTCCATCGTAAACCGCATCATCGCTTAACATCAGGCGAGATGGCGGCCAAACGCAGGCCTAGTAATAAATAAATTTAAAAAAATCGAAGTTTGATCCGTACATGAATTCGAAAAGTCAGAGGTACGGGCCGGGGTCCAATTCAGACCCTCTTGTATGGAAGCCAAGCGTTCACCCCTAGGCTATCACTGCTTCTGCATACCAACAGCAAACGTAATTATTGTGAAGCCATTTCAAACATTTTAGCTGTAGTAGAGCTAGGAAGTACTACTATTATACATATTTCTGTTGTGTTCCGGTTTGAAAGGTATGAGAGCCGATGAAGTTACAGGCACATGAGACTTTTCAACTTTGTCTCTAGGGTTTGTAATGCATCAGCAACTCTCTTGGGGTCTGGCAACGGTTACGATTTACAATCAGGTGGGTCATTGGCTTGTTTGCCAATCTATAACATAAAGGATAGCCTTATCAGAGCCGTCAGGGGGGAGGGTTAGGAGGGTCAAACCCCCTCCTGAAATGTCAGACAATTAAATTACTTTAAAATGTATACACTCGTTATTGTGATTGATTTTCTTGTTCAGGGTTCAACCCCCCCCCCCCCCGCGCGAACCAAATTCCTGGCTTTATACTGAACATTGCTGGACTTACGTCTTTGGAGGATGGAGGTAATGCAAATCACACAGGCAAGGTAATCATAGTTACAACTACCTAAGGTCAACAAGCTTGGGATAACAATATGGACCCACAAGTTAGATGACATCTTTGATGTCGTCTATCCAAGCGTTAAGTATTGGAACGGCTGTTGTCAGTAACCTATCTATCGATGATATTACCTACGTGTGCCCAGTTCCTATAAACAAATACGAGTCGTTTTGCTTACCAATGGTAGCATTTTTTATTGCCAAACTATGCATATAAATAGACTCGTAAGCTAATTTTACCTGTGATTACTACTTTTATATGGAAGGGTCTACTATGCAAAGCTATGAGGTCTTCGCTTCATTATTGGTAAAGATACAAGAGTCTCGATTTTAACCAGAAGAAAGAAAGATGAAAGCTGTTGGAAGAGAAGCATCCGCCACCCCCTGACTTTGTGAAACCTCAGGAACATCTGCCTCCTGGACGCGAACTGCAGTGGCCTGTATGGAAAGCACTCAATCGATTGCGTGTCCAAGTAGGCCGCTGCAAACACAATTTGGCGAAGTGGGGGATCATCGATCAATCCAACACCCAGTGCGAGTGCGGTGCTCCTGTCCAGACTATGTCCCACTTGCTGGGGTGTCCCAAATGTCCGTCCACCTGCACCTTAGACGACCTGAAGAACGCTACCGAAGCAGCAATTAATGTGGCAACCTACTGGGCGCAAGCATTATTATTTATACATCATGAAGTACCGGCGATACGAAAAGAAGAACCAATAACGCTCCGTAAATTATAGGCATCGGCCATAGGAGATACAAATTTAACATTACTTCTAATGGAGTTTATGTAATTTTTTTATCTCTAGTAGTGGAAACCGTTAGATAGGTTATTGAATAAAAAACATTTTAACAAAAATAAAACCGACTTCAAAAAAACGACGAAAAGAATAAAATAATTACCATATTATAAAATTAACAGTTTTAGAAGTCGGTGCTAATCCACGCTGAACCAAATTGAAGGCACCGACTTTTGAAACTGTTAATTTTATAATATGGTAATTATTTTATTCTTATCATCGTTTTTTTGAAGTCGGTTTTATTTTTGTTAAAATGTTTTTTATTTTTTTCGTTTTAGTGGCCTTAATAAAAATATGGTTGGACCTACTAAAGACGCTGCTCGTAACATAATCACGTCATCACATTATGCGTACTGTTCGTCATTGAGGAGTTCTATTGTCTATCTCCGAAGTTCTTCATCAGATCTTCACCAAATTTAAATGGGACCAATCTGGAAGTATATCCTTTCAAATAACTTTTTTTTTATCTAAATCGGTTTATAAATGGCGGAGTTATGAGGTAACAAACACTAAAAAAAAAACAAAAAAAAAACAAAAAAAAAAAAAAACATACAGACGAATTGAGAACCTCTTCCTTTTTTGGAAGTCGGTTAAAAATAGTCTTGTACGCGGTAGGATAGCAATATTTGTAGACTACCAATACCTATGTAAATTAAGTGTAGGTATATAACCATCACTTTACACTCCTACACGTGTGTAAATCCCCACGCAATCCGAAATGTGCATAAGGAATTAGCAACTACGTTCTGCCTAGCTTTTTCCCAACTACATAATACGTATAATCTATACTTCTATACTAATATTATATAGAGGAAAGATTTGTATTTTTATATTTTTGTATGTAACGAATAAACTTAAAAACTACTGGACCGATTTCAAAAATTATTTTGCCGTTAGAAAGCTACATTATCACTGAGTAACATAGGCGACGGGCGGAGCCGCGAGTACACAGCTAGTATTATTATATTGGGGTCAGCTTCCAGTAATAAATGATAAATGATTTTTATTTCTGTAAATAAATCTGTTACAGACACTTACAAGTCGATTTAATTTGTTTTTAAGACTAGATCGCGCTACCTGTCTGACTAGCTCTGAGTTGAAAAGCTGATGCAAACTCAGAGATCAAGGTCTCTTTTAAAGTCCAGACATTGTGGTATAAAAACTATGCGCGTGTAACAATGTAGGCCCATTGGCCTATATTGTTACCCTGGAAAGACTTTTTGAGGAAAGTGCCATAGCAGGTTTGAGTTGAACTGTCCTAACTGACAGCACGCATGCATCAGCCATCGTGTAGCTCAACCGTATTTTAGGAAGCTCAACAATTCGATGCACTACCTACGCTACCAATCAGCTGGATATTTGCGTAGGTCACAAACAAGAAATACTGTAAAAATACTCAGTCTAACCAGATGCGGCTACCATACCAGTATTTTGCGGATACCAGTATTTTACGCGTAGCGACTTTACCACTGACCAAGTTACGGAGTAATGCCTATATTCTAAGGTTAGACCAGTTGTCAGACTTTCGGTCTTCTGACTTCCCTTAACGACTGTAATAGGTATTCGTATCACACCCGGGACCGACTGTTTAACGTGCTCTCCGAGGCACGGAGGGGTCTCCATTTGTAACGAAAAGTCACAGATCCACAGACTGACCGCGGCAAGCGCAGCTTAACCTCGCAAATCGTACGATCCGCGCGGCTGGTAATTAGACACGCGCCCCCCATGCAGTTAGCAAGTACCTACCTATCTAATAATAATATAATTCATGTACCTACTTATCAACGTTGAAGTGTGTCCCTCCGGCCATTATGCACATTGCACGTAACACCAGGTTCACACGATTCGATTCTAGTTGATCAACTGCCAAATCGCATGCGATTTGAACCGTCTGAACAGACTTTCAATCAAATTGAATCAATTTGAAGGAACAAAATGTTTCAACTTTTGTTAATCAACAAATCGTCGCTTAAGTTCTAACACCGCGTAACTCAAAATAGTTAACTTTTCAGGTGAGCAAAAAATAGAAATTTTTCTACTTATCATATTGTTTTTAATCTACAATATTCTATTTTATTTTGGTTTTTTCGACGGAGCACTTTCGCGACACTATCCAGTATGGAACTCACCTGACTTACACGCTGTTTTAGCTGTTTACATAGCTTGATGGAAAAAATATTAAATTACCTACATACGCGGTGGATTTTCTTTTTGAAATAACGCGTTACTATTGGATCTAACCAGTGATTGTGATTGAACAAACGATGCGTTTTTCGATTCCGTATTGAATGACTTGCGTCACTCAAAACTACTATTTTTCGAGTTAGGCGGTGTTAGAACTTAAGCGACGAAATGTTGATCAACTAAAATCGAACCGTGTGAACCCGCTATAAGAGATTCATTATTATACAATAAACTGACTTAACAATTCACGCTACACTACATAGTATAAGAAAACAATGCATAATTGATATAAATGGGTTTCTCTTATTTTACGATCTGTAAATTGCTTCTAAGTAGGTACTTATATGTTATCTTCTGAGTGATAGATTGCACATTATGTGGACGTAATAATCGTTTTTTTATAATCAAATTAATCAGAGTCCTGAGTGGCTCGTGGCTGTAAACAACCGCGCCTACGATTTGCGAGGTTAAGCTGCGTTTGCCGCGGTCAGTCCGGAGATGGGTGACCGTTTGTTACACATCGAGACCCCTCTGTGCCTCGGAGAGCACGTTAAGCAGTCTTTTCCGGGTATCATACGAATACCGATGACAGTTGTTACGGGTAGTCAGACGCTCGAAAGTCAAACCAGTCTAACCTTAGGATATCGGCATTGTCCAGTAACTGGATTGCGGAGGTCTGATGGCAGTCGCACCGTGTATAAATACTGGTAATCAGCCGCATCTGGTTAGACTGGAAGCTGACCCCAGCGTAGTTGGGAAAAGGCTAAGACCATAGTACAAGTTTTTGCGAAATCGTGTAACATATTCGTTTCATCGAATTTTTGTACCTATGGGAATTTTACTAGCGCCACGTGTGCGTATTTGGAACTAAACTATTTGGAGTAGCCGCTAGACACACAGCTACCTACTTTATTTTTGTTTATTTTTTTTTATTTTGTCTCTTATGCATTTTTTGTCTGTGTGTCTGACTGCTGTCGTGCCAAATAAATTTCTTTCTTTCTTTAAACAATTTCCTTTTATTTATTGTCGATAGCGAAACAAGTACCTACGGTTAACTGTACGACTTCGCAATAACTCATACCTACTAGAAACTCAACTTGTAAACGTCTATGGTTGGACATGGGCATATCAATGACCGCTACACTGTGAACGGTCAAAGGCAAAATAGACATAATCACTAGGTAGGCAGACGGATTAGTGATCATAAGATAACATAACATCACGCCTTGTATTCCTCAAAGGGTTCGGCAGAGGTGTTTTTAATACACCCTCGTTTCGCACGTCATGTTTAAGTCCCATGTAATAGGGGGCGAGCCTATTGCCACTAACCGGGCACAAATCCAGACTCCAGGCTGCTACTGAAAAATTCTTAATGGAAAAACCCAATAACACTTTGCCCGTCCTGGGGACCAGAACCTCATGCTCAGCAGTCGCGCTTGTGACTACTAAACCAACAAGGCAGTCTTGGTGATCATAGTTTGTTGTTATTAGTAGATAAGAGGACGCTGCTGTCCATCCTCTTGACGTAATCTTTTGATCGTCTTTTGGAAAACCACAGGTTAAAAAGGAGTGGCCCATTCTTTTCTGGGAAACACATTATGTATTATATACACATACATAAACTCACGCCTTTTTCCCATGGGGGTAGGGAGAAACTAGGTATAGAACACCACATGCTACGAGCCTTACATACTCCTTCCGCTTCGTCCACATTCATACAACTTGTCATACACGCACGACGGTTGAAAGTAGGTACTCCGCACCTGTCCTTTGTGAAGATGACCAATAATATCGATGTAGGTATGTCCTTCTAGGATGTCCTTACCGGCGTTTCCATTGACATCCGCTTTATAAATTCGCTTTTTTAATCGCCGTTCACTCATTCTTTCAACATACATTAAAATGTAATTTATAGTTAAAACAAGTTAACCCGTTATTTACCTCGGTGGTAAAAACGAACATTTAAGCAAACCCCAATAAAACTGTAGTTATAATTCAAAATAAAAAAAAACATGTAACAGCGCCATCTATTAAAATAACAAGTTATTACGCTTAAGCTACTCTTCCTTCATTGTTGCAGCTTGTCAACAACAGATGGCGCTGTAACAAAGCTTGCCTTTATTTTGACAACTCCCGGCCACACACGCGAACGGCGAAACCCGACAGCACAGTTCGGTAATGGCCGCCGCCGGGGTGGTTGACTCGCGCCGCTGTCATTGCGACACGCGTTGATTGGTTGTTTACTTTATTTACATCACAATCATAACCAATACAATAACAGTGTAAAGTGTTTATTGTGTACTACGCTTGTTGAATGAACATTTGGAAACGAAAAAGTGATTTTTGGTAAAGTTTTTGAACGGCGCGATGAGCGACGGGTCGCTCACCAAGCGTTGGTAGAATGCATCGTCCAGTGTAGTGTTGTGATAATACTGATAATCGAGGTTTCCTGGCTCAATGCTGGGCTACAGAGGCGCGATGTGTAGCAGGCAACATACCCAGGCGTGTCTTAACACGTCCCTGTCCATACGACAGGAGATACAGAGATTTGAAAGTGTGCATCCTTCTATCTACGCTCTATACGACCTTGTGGAGTTGGTACCTGATCCATTGCTGGCCCAGCAGATAAGGGACCACGTCGTGGCCATAGAAGGTTGGTACTGGTTGATTGTTTACATGTTACCGTGCGGTTTCTACGGGCGACTGCGTTGTTTATACTTAGATAAATCGTGTTGGATAACCTAATAATGCGCAGCTTGTATTTACGATTAGCGCGAGTGTTGTTGATAGCATTTATCCGTTATTTATTCGCGTTTCATTTTGTTTAATCACGAACATTCAATTAAATTTGATGGTCGTTTGTTTGCGTGACGCCCAAACAAATGATAATCTTATGATATTATTAAAGGCTTCATTTGACAACGATACTTACTTACCTGCTAACTACCGGCATCCTTGATAAGCCATTAGAAGAATGAAAATCCTGTTAAACTTAAACCAGAAACATTATCAAGCCTAAACGAAGAATTTCAAATACAAAATTGAATACATTTGATAACAAACCGGCACTTCGTACGAGCATTCGATGATGTAGGTATAGTTATACGTAAGTATGTATGTGGCTATAAGAATGCTATACTTTCTCCAGTTTTTACGACATCGACGCAAACCCGATCCTTAGTTCAAAGCATCCAGTTTTTATAAGACAGATTTCCTCGCATTGGTTCGCTAAGACACACACAAGGCTTGCGTGTCAATGCCAAGGTTTGTAGGTTAAGTTCTTTAATAGTCATTGTATTGTCAGTAAACCGGTACCTTACCTATTGTAGTGTAGTTGATGATAATAGAATTATTATTAGTTTTAAAATAGAATAAGACCCCGTACTTTATTACACGTATTTCTGGTACAGATTTCAAAGAAACAATTCTTAATAGCTTGCATTGTTTGAATTTGTTTCACACTTAAAATATAAAGAAACATTTGGACACAGCACAAAGAGACACAACAGATAAAAAATATGTATAAAAAAAAAAGTCTTGGATCTCACGGCTGGACCAAAAAGGTGTCCAGATCAGTTTAATGTCAAGCTTATTAGGTACCAACAGCGCGAATCCTAATAACGATTAGCGAGGTTAAGCTGTGCTTGCCGCGGTCAGTCTGTGGATGGGTGACCGTTCGTTACACATCAAGACCCCTCCGTGCTTCGGAGAGCACGTTAAATAGTTGGCCCCGGGTGTCATACGAATACCTATGGCACTCGTTACGGGAAGTCAGAAGCCCGAAAGACTGACAACCGGTCTAACCTTAGGATATCGGCATTTTCCTAATTACTGGGTTGCGGTGGTCTGAAGGCAGTCGCTTCGTGTAAAATACTAGTATTCAGCCGCATCTGGTTAGACTGGAAGCTGACCCCAATATAGTTGGAAAAAGGCTAAGCAGAACATCATCAAGCACTAAGCACCTCTCTTCATAATCAACCAAAACATTCATATTCGTCGTGGTCTGCCGTAATCCAAGTGTATGATGGTCGTTGGCATATGGTGTTACAATACAGGCTCCCGTGAAAGCTAGATCATGTATGACTGACCTATACTATGTCATAGCTACTGATAAACCAGTAAGCTTCAGTTTTTGCGTCAAACATTGTTTTTATTTGTGGGAAAATACCACATCGTGGTCTAATACGTGCCTTCGTTGGACGAGAAACCATGCTCGTAGGGCCGTTATTTTTTCTTCTGGCTCACGTAATGTACCTACCCGGAATATAATAGAATAGGTTTATTATCTATACTAATATTATAAAGAGGAAAGATTTGTATTTTTGTATGTAACGAATAAATTTAAAAACTACTGGACCGATTTCAAAAATTCTTTTGCCGTTATAAGCTACAATATCACTGAGTAACATAGGCTACGGGCGGAGCCGTGAGGAGACAGCTAGTTGTTAATACAATACCCTTACCAGTATTAAACAATGATTGTGGATAAAAAACATAAGCCTCCGCCTATTATTTATTTTAACAGCACTTACTGTGAAAGAGATTTCTCAAGAGATGAGTTTATAAGTTTATAATTATAATATCTGCCTAGCCTTTTTTTCCGAACAATGTTGGGGTCAGCTTCCAGTCTAATCAGAAGCGGCTGAATACCAGTGTTTTACATGGAGCGACTGCCATCAGACATCTGCAACCCAGTTATTAGGCAATGCCCATAGTCTAAGGTTAGTTCGGTTGTCAGACTTTCGGGCTTCTGACTACCCGGGACCGACTGTTTAACGAGCTCTCCGAGACACGGAGGGGTCTCAATGTGTAACGAACGGTCACCCATCCACGGATTGACCGCGGCAAGCGCAACTTAACCTAGCAAATTAGCCACGAGCTCCATGAGTTTACAAGTTTATATGTAGTCGGAAGAAAAATACTGACAAAAGCGTAAAAGCAATAATTACATCAACAATTCCTTTAATATACCGGGAACACTAGCAGAAGACTCTTATTTCCGTAACGTAGGTACAGGAAAACCAAAAATTAATTTCAACATCATTATAAGTAACGATACACAACATAATTACGGCTGAACAAGAAATTCAATCCAAGATTCCTTGACAAATGTCTTCAATCTAGAATGTTCATTACTAATTGCGAATAGTACAGATAGATGCTATTAAATATCATTAGCAACTAACAGTAAAGGTGACCGAAAGACCTAGCTATCTAACCGAGACAGTTTATTTCTGGGTTAACGATTTATGAGCAACTCGACCTGTCAGTAACGACGAGTTATTTTTAGATATGTTGACTTGAAATCAATAAATTGGCAATTAGAGAGACGTTTCCTTGATTTATTCCCTTAGTTGTGTATAATTTCATGTTTGAATGTGAATTATGTCGAGTAAAATAAGCTGATTGTGAATCGATACTCGCTTTCCAATATTATGGTTAGCAACATCCTGAGTTAGATGGCAGGAAAGAATTAATATCTGTTGGCAGTATAAATTAAACAACTAATATTTTGACTTTGACCGTGTGATTCCCGGCATTGGAAGGATCACCTCTTTTCTTCTCGGAAGTTGCATAAAAGCGATCAGAAAAATGACTGCAGTAATACACTGTTGGTGAAGGGCTGTGTTTGTGAAACTTATCTGCAATCCGCTTACCATAGGCTGTAGGCGTTGCTATTACTTGTGACAATATTCCCACTTGTCACGACATTTTTGTCTATAAGATGATCCAGATCCAGAAGATGATGGTATCAATACTCCCTAACATCATCATCGAAATTATCAGTTGCTGATCTTACTTGCTCAGTTGCACCAACTAACTATAACCGTAACCGCAAAGCCGGGTCTGCTGAGATTATATTTTTGTTACAAATAGCGCCTATGTTTTCCTAACAAAATTGGGAAGTGGCTTGTTTACTGTTTTGTAATTGGTCCTAATGTCCACTAAACATTTTCTGTTAGTTAGTTTTGTTAGATTTTTATCGCAGCAAACTCGATTTAATAAAATTTCTGTCAAATCAATACAGATTTGACGTATTATATGGTATAGTTATGGTTGGTGTAACTAAGCCTTAGTTGTTTAACGTGGTCATATGTTGCTGTTCATCACTGCTAGCAGAAAGAGTGATGCACTTAAGTGGTTACACCTCATCTTTCTAACACTGTCCTGGCTTTCTGCCAGGGTCCATTTTCCGCCTGAGTCTTCCCCACTTTATGCAAACTTGCTCATCCTCAAAGCTAAGTTTCTTGTCCTACATTTGCAAAATGCATAGCATTTACAAGATATTCCAGCGCAAATTAAGGTCAAACAATGCACTGGGAATTAAAGGAATGCTGTTATTATTTAACACAGTTTAATATCTCGCATAACGTGGAGTTATGCCAAGTATTAGAAATATGCTCTAAATAACGTTAATGAGAAATACGTCGAGCGTTTGTCCGAAGTATAATTAAACCAAGAAAGTAAGGAAAGTTTTACCTTTTATTAATAAACCCTTAACAATATTTTACGCTAACTCTGAGATGAAAGTAAAATAACTATCAGCTTCTCAAGCCAGACAAGTAGAAAATCAACTACAGAAGTTATAATGGTCAAACTCCAGAAGAAGTGATTAGAATTATTCAAATGACTGTTACTGGAATTAACTTTTCAAACCATTGAACAGCTTCAAGTCTATTGTTATAGTAAATATTACGTCAGAGACAAGATTCTCTTAATGGAAATATCCGTGAAGAAATGCTAACAGAAACGTAGTTTTTTGCACCCTTTAGTCGATAAAATTAGGCTACCGCAGTCCACTGTTACGACCTGGTCAGGGGAAAATTCGCTCGTACCGAATTTTCACGCGACAAACTGTAGTCGCAGTGACTAAGGGCTAAACCCTTCTTATTCTGAGAAGAGGACTGTGCCCGGTAGTGGGACTTTAATGGGCTGACTATGCTAAACCGTGGAATTCCTGCCACACCGCGCCATTTACCGCTCCGCTAGTCGCGCCGCAATTTTTATCGCTGGACGTCCGTGGCCAGAAGACAGGGCTCTCCCAAATTGCGCTACAACTAGGTCTTCTGAATTACCTCAACTCTATTTCTCTCTATTCTTCTCCATCCTCAGGTTCCTTTTTGGTCCCTATTCAAGTATTAATCATTTTTCTTCATCAAGAACTACAATTGAACGTCTCAGGAAATGCAACCCGCAAAATGTAGGTCAGAAAATGCAATCAGTGCTCAACAATATAAAATAGATGAAGCTATTTGCCCACCTGGGAGTGGAAGAAATCTGAAATGAATCAGTTGCTTATTTCTGCGCTGTTATAACTAAGGGGCTACTAAGCGAAGTGGGTCACTGCTTTGCTCTTAGGTATCAGAGAAGTCTTATTATGTTTGTTCAAAGTAACGACATTTAGAAGACAAAATATGTTGTGTTATTACGTTTGTATTTGACGTCTACTTTCTCAGTTAAGTAATTACTTATTACCTTATGTTGAGTGTAAGTCTCCTCCATTGCATATTATAACTATTTTTCGACAACTACGCGAAAATTACTTTCAGGTGGGTGTCTCCAACATTTTCAATTTCGTGGATAATCCTCAGAGATTATTCCAACCAATATGAGTCGAATCCTACTGTTTGCTTTTAGACTTTACACTTTCAAGTTGCAAAGTCGCATACTAACGTCTTTTTATTGCATGTGAATTTGGGATGTCTGGTAGGCATTCTAATTTGTACATGTATTCAAATTTGGCGTGATTCACTCATTGTCTTACTAAATAATTCCCAAACACATTTTTTTTAAATACACCAAAACAACAAGCATAACATTAACAATTTTAACACACAACCTAGACAGTTTGGCCTCGAAAAATCCTTGGCAATCACGATCTTGACATTTAACTTGGCAAGTGCGTTTCGTTGCGGCAGTGTTACATCGGTAGTAAGTAGGCATCGTCTGATAAGTGCCGGCAGCGTGCCAGCACACCCTTGAAAAATTTGAATAATGCACTCGACGTTGACGATGGGCCAATTATGCTTAGTGGCTTATGCTACCCTGGTTTTGTTTTCGGGATGAGTAGATTTTCGTTTGGATGATTATATTTTAGTACTTTATTTACCCTCTCATACTGCTTCTCCATACGGACTCCAATTCGCTTCTCACAACGTGAAAGCGAGAAGGTTTTGTCTGTCAGTGACTGCTTTCTACAATGATGATTGATATTTTGATCGACTCAAAGCAGTTCATTTGATCAATAGGTCCGGTTTATCGTGTAGGTAATTAGTGCTTACTAACCTATTTTCTGAGTGGGCAATTACGTAAGAACTGGATAAATTCTTAGGTTTTCCTCGATTAGTTCCATAGTTATTTTTATACCAACAAATAATTGCACAGAAGCTATTTTGAGTTCTTATTATATTTCTAGTTGCATTCGCGGCTCTATTAGCGTGTAACTTTACTTATATTCCAGGATGAAAATACCCTGTAGTGTCTTTATCCTTAACATATCTTAACCTCTGTAACCTCTTTGCTAAAAAATTAACTAGTGTTGATATCGGATAAAGTAACTGTTGAAAAAAACAAATTGTCATCAATAAACTTCTTTAGTTAACTATAACGCTTGAATTGAATTCACTACGTAGGTAGATAGACCGTAGCGTTGACATTCAATTAATTGATAAATTAATTATTATAAATATAATTTGCTTATCATCGCACGCTTATCCATCCACATCCTTTCATTGAATGATTCAGAATGAAACGGGTCATTGCGATAGCCTTCTTGTTACACGAGTAGACCTTTCTGATTAATACTTGTACAAATATGAATAATTAAGTTAACGTTAAGATCTAGAAATTCCATGTAGCTATGAGCAGTACTCTACTACACAGCAAATTTTTTTTTTTTTTTGTCTCCTATGATTTTTTTTTGTCTGTGTGTCTGACTGCTTTCGTTCCAAATAAATTTCTTTCTTTCTTTACTCATATCACGTATTTCATATTTTTTATCTAGAACTATCCCGAATTTCTACCCAGATCCTCCTCGTTTAAAGCCTTTTTCACTACTGGTTCAACAGTCAACAGAAACTAATATACTTCTTGAATTTTACTTCCAATAAAAAGAAAAAGAAAATGTCTCTGTCTCGCGACTGTCGACAGTTCTCAACTGACCACGATCTTGACATTTAGCTCTTGAGTGCATCTTTAGAGTGCGGTACCACTCACAAATAGACCGAGTATAAACAATAGTACTGTATTAAAGTTATTACATAGAAGAATATTGAGTAATATATTTATTTTTGCTTCAAATGTTTCGGTATTACAAGTAGCTTTACATAATGTTAATCACAATGAAGTATGGATCAAGTAGTATTCTGTCTTGTTAGATCTAGAATGATGTCTTGGAATTTATTCCAAAACTTTAGATTTTCTTTTGTAAAACGTTCCCTAACTATCTCTTATTAAGCATCCCCTTTGTTAGTACCATAAATTTCAGCGTGTTTGTTGAATAGCTTAGTAATTGTCAGTACAAAATTCATTAGTAAAGATAGAAATCTTACAAGCTTGTTTAATTATTGATTTATAGCCAATCCTCTTACAATTAATCCTTTATAATTAATTATTCCACTTGTACAAGAGATTAATTCAAAGAATCGAGAACTTTTCAACAAGTGCTCTGTGGAGCCAATAAGCTAACGTTGTGTTGATCTCGAAGAGTATCTAAGTGCACTGATGTTGCGAGGCAATCGACTGAGATCAAAAGGCCGACGATATGAAGCTATACCTACCTAATACAAATACATGACCGCATTTCTATCGGAAAAGAAGTTCATACTGTTTACACTTTATGATTTCTCGTATTCCGGGTACCGTTACAAAAATAAAATTAAATCACATATACGTCAACATTAAAATCCGGAAAATATATTCACTTTACACAGACCTCAAGATATGCACCAGCCAGTAAATGCCTCACATTTTTCACTGGCGGATACTGCACTGCTCCTCCATTTTGTACCTGTATCGTCAAATCTGGACATTCCCGCACAATATGTGGTGGATTCAGGACGAAAAACTTATAGACTGAACTTCTAGAAATCTGGGTCCGATTTGTTCTTGCGTTTTTCGCTTAAAGGCTTTAAACACGAACGTACGTCGAAAATACCTTACGGGTTTCCATTAGATGGCTACTTTACACCAACACTTACATGCGAAACAGATTTTTTAATTAAATAAACGCTTGGCAGAGAGCCAGCAGGGGAATTCACTTCAAAAACTTGGATATAAAAGTAGGTCATGTAAGTAAAGTAATTTTTGCACGAAGGCTGTTTTAAAATTTTAACTAGATACCAGTTTTCCAATAGCGCAGTTGTCTCTTTTGGCTTTAGTTTGGAATATATTATTTTGATATAGTTCTTTTGAATATAGAAAAAACTGTTTGAATTTAATGGTACCAGTCCATGCCATTTGTTCACATTTCCCAGATTTGAGTTATTAAACCCGGAAAGATCGTTTCACTGTTCAAGCACTTCGCCCCAAATAAAACATTGAAGTTTAGGATACTGAAATATTTCATTTTGATTCAATAGCATCTTTCGTTGGAATTTTAAATAGAAGTGCTGATTTAAATTTTATAGACTTAACCAACTTTTACCAGAATATGTCCATCAACTTCCCGGGAAGATTAGTTTCTATCCAAGTACGTTGTCCCAAATTAAACATTGATGTTATTCTAAATATTTCGATTGCTCATTGCCTCCCAATTCTCCCCAGTTATTATTAGAGCCAGCTAAATTCTCCCTATTCAATTTTGATTTAATATTGAACATTCCGCTGCATCATTAATCTCCTGAGCCAAGGTGAATACGATTCTACCCTCCGGTGGCTGACGTGCAAATAACTAATTAATGTCAAATGTCATTGGATACAATAAAGTTGGAATCTAATTATGTTTTGGCTCCAGCAATTAATTTTAATTAAATAATACAACACTGATATTGTATAATGTATTGTCTTCAGTTAAGACAAGCCTGTGCTTTTGTGTGTATTTAAGAGGTCAACTGAAAGATCATCACCACTCTATGGGAGATAATCATCATCAGCTCGACTAATATATTCTGTCCATTGAAGGACATAACCCTCTTCCAAGTTGCGCCATAACACTGGGCATAACAATCTCCCGCCTTTTAACAATATAAAGCAAAAATAACTTTACCTACTTTATGTGTTTGCTTAAATGTTCCAATATTGTTCTCATTTGGCTTAATGATTAAGAATAAATTAAGTTCTTACTTACCTCCTCAATAGAAATTTGTGTTCAATGAGACAAGAATAGAGCTGAAAGGAAATTAATTCTCTAAAGATTACAGTAAACTCCTTCCAAGGTGCCTTTGAAGTTATTTAGATTCTTGTTTGACGTTTGCACGTCAGTTAAAGTTGTTTCATTTTAAGTTATAAATGCTTTGATTTACTCGCCCAATTTAACTTTCAATTCTAAATAATTTTCTAAAGGATCCGGTGATTAGCTTGAATTTAATTTGTTAAACTAAGAAATTTAAGGAGGCCCAGTTTTTGTAGCGAAACTTGGGTGTCTTGGAACTCTTGACAGCCGCCTTTTTTAAGCAATTAAGAAAATTTTCAGCAACTAGTATAAGTACTTATTAGGCTTTGAATACAATTAATTTGTCGATTCAGGAATGTTAACTATGAAAAACAAAAATAAATAAATCAGGATGAAAGAAATACTTTGAAATTGTGTCCTAAATTAAACACAAACAATGTATATTTATTCAAAGCTACACGTTTGCTACCTTCCGCTGTCGTTACAAAGTATGCGACGGAAAGCGTCTAGTTCATATCGACTACACCAAGTATCAATGCATGAACGTTGAATGGAATGTATCGACTACGTGAATATTAGTACATTTGTACATGTTCTCATAATCAAAGTCTTTCCTCGGAAAGCAATAACATTCAAAGACATTCCAATGCAACTGAAATGTGTAAATTTCGCTCACATGCATAAATCCGGGAACCAATTATGATTTGCAGAACTGTGAATTTGATATTCTCGGCTATGAATAGACGAACCTTTCACTGCTTGTGTACGCCACAATAACGACATAAGGTTCATGATTTAAAACAATAATATTATGTATCATATCAGTCGTTAACTGCTGAACATAGCAGCTTAAGTAGCATTAGAGTTCTTTGTGAAAGAGTTTGTCCAGGGAAGTATTACCATCATACCTATTTCTACCGCCAAGCAGTTTTACTGTGTTTCGGCCTGAAGGGTGCCAGTGCCAGTGAAATTACAGGCACATGAAACTTCCTGTCTCCTATCTTCTTAGTGTTGTTGGTGTATATAAAGATCGCGGTAACGACTGTCCATCAAGTGGGCCGTCGGCTTGATTGCCAAATGATAACACAAAAAAAGGGGCCGCCTCATGTGCATAGACCGCTACTGTAGTGATGTTGTCAATGTTCCCTATATTGTCAAAATCAGCATGCTTAACAACTAATTGGTGATCGCTGTATAAGTTGTTATTAGCGAGATAGAGGAGACTCACTGATGCTGTTGTCTACCCTCTAGAGTGTTAATATCATTCCTTATCCACCTTTTACTAAATCCACCGCAAGAAAGGGATTGGCCTGTTCTTTGTCAGGTGTATCTCCGCTGGCCCACTGCCCAACCAGTGGAAAATGTATCAAAATATTTTTAAAATAGTTCCAGTTGGCCAATACATCCTTTTGTCAGGAAAGAATAGACCAAAAAAAGAAAGAATAGTTTGATTCTAGTATCGTATGATAATAGACCATACTTGAATCAAGCATTGAAAAAAGTAGACACTTCGCAGCAGCCATCTAGGTCGTCAAAATTGTAATCAACCTGTCATACACTAATGAGATTGGAACCACATACAATTACATGTTAATTAATACAGACACTCGTAACTATAACATTAGAGACGCAAACCGGTTTGAAGTAACAATATTATGAACAGACATATTTCAAGGCCATGCCACGGTCAACATTACTTAATTTACTGTCATTGTACTCCAGCCAAATGTAGTTTCAAACTACAAATAGGTACACATTTTATTTCATGTGGAAAAGTTTGAATCTAAATTGACTTGAAATAAGATGTATTGAGATATTTCAGACAATTTTTTTCTAGATTGTGATGTTAAAAGCAAATTCAATACCCTTGTGGATATTAGTCTTTGTATGCTTGGGAATAAAAAGTTAGATAATCGTGATTGATCGAAAAAAGAAAAGATGAAGTAAAACATTTTGTTGATCAAACAATAAGGACTAACAATGGGGCACGTTCGAGCATTTTCAAATACCTAACTATAAACTAATAACTAGATATTTAGATAAAAGCTTACATGTATACATGGAACAATATATTGAACAGGCGCCAACGCGGACATCGCAGTACAAACAAGAGGTTTACTAACATTTATCAATGAAAGTTATTTACAAAAATGTTATACAACAAAAATCCTCGTGTGAGTAGGTTCTTTTTTACAAGCTTTTATTTAACCTGCAATGTTTGTATGTATGTATATATGTACGTTCGGTTTAAATCTTGCAACTGAATTTTGAACCACTTCCTCTTATCCTACAGAGTTGAGTTTTTACATGTTGATTCAGTTCCGATGACAATACATTTTTACGGTAAGCATGACTTAAATCGACATCCAGGATTAGCTCCAGATAAAGTAACTCTTCAACGGTCAACAGCATAGACACGAAATTTTGTATACGCATTTTATTATGATAGCTGGTTTTTTTTATAAACAAAATTTAATAACGTTCACAAAAGCATAGCATAAATTTTTTCATTGCTATTGGCAAACACGAAACAAATATCGAAAACCGAGAGTGGACATGGAATGTAGATCATAAACAGAATTTTATTGCAGCAGCGCATTTTTTAGATCGTGTGACTGATTAAAAAGTCTCGTTTCAACGGGTGATATCGACGTATCAATAATGCACAATATATTTGCACAGTCGTGTGTTCGATACGAGTGTCGTATCAAAATGAAATAACAAAAATAGAAACACTATTTGCTTGATGAAAGGTTCTGTGAAAAATGGGAATTGGATTTTTGAAAGTGCATGTTGCAGTACAATTTTATTGAGTATATCTTTTGTGTTGCGCACTCATTTTGATTCAGCCGTGCCTCGGAGAGCACGTTAAATTGTCGGTCCCGGTTGTCGTAAGAATAGCTATGACAGTTGTTACGGGTAGTCAGAAGCCCGAAAGTCTGAAAACCGGTCTAACCTTAAAATTTCGGCTTTGCCTAGTAGCTGGGTTGCGGAGGTCTGATGGCAGTTGCTCCGTGTAAAATATTGGTATTCAGCCGCATCTGGTTAGACTAGAAGCTGACCTCAACATAGTTGGGGATAAGCTAGGAGAAAAAACTCTTGTTGATTCACTAGTTTGACATATTTTTGATTAGAACCGTCTCTCTTGTCGGTCAATATTGTTTTAAACACACATACCGTACATAAAATAAGTAGTATACGTTAGGTGTTATCAAACGTCCACTGATACAAAATATATCACTCCCAATCACGAATGTAATAAATCGATACAAAAATAAAGAGATACATTCGTCCGTGATTGGAACCATGTCCGATAAATGACGGTATGCTCGCCCCCCTATCACATGGGACCTACTAGAGTAATCGGTGTACAACGACGAACTGTAGATGCCCATATAAATACTACGTTACAGCTTATTCACCCAGAAACTGTTTACAGGACCCGTTTTAGCGGATCCGTTTTTATTTTTGTGATGGCGCCTGTAGTTGTATGAGCGAGTTCACTTACACGACAGCATTCTGAATCAAGTAAAAAATACTGTTCGGACAGTTTTACATGTTCCGTTTTGTCATCAAAAGCTGGATGATGGAACAGTATAAAAAATGGATCCGTACATGAAGGTGTATGGAGAAGTATGGGTGCGGTCACACACGATCCGTTATTTTTGTCGTGTCCTGCCTACCAGATGCGACGCAGCTGCCATTTGTTTAACTGATACGTCGGTACGGATGTGAACAACACATCCACTCATCCAGTACCGACGGATCCGTTAAAGCGGATCCGCGGTGTGAACGGGCTCTTACAGTTTAGTAATGTAGGTTGTCAATCGTCTACATAAAGTAGACAGACTCATTACCGCCGAAATATTTTTTAACAAATAATATTTGTTCTCTGCAATCGCACTGCATTGCTTGCCGCATTGTTTCCAGTTTGTAATAAAAGATTGTTATTAGCCTCATTTCTCTCTTTCCACTCATCTCTGTCTTCTGCCGTCTAGGGTCCTTCAGATTCCTTCCAGTTCATCTTGCCATCTTCTTCGGGGTTTCTGGGTTTCGTTTGCTAACATTTGAGATTCACTATGTGGTTACAAAGTTTTATTGTAATTTTACTAGCGAAATGGAATATATGGGTTACTACCATAGTACTATAATCCTAATATTGTAGGTCAAGTATGGACTACACAGTATCTATTCTGCACTAACGTAATCTTTGCATTAATGTGCACTTTGGGTGGTTTTATTTAAAACAGTATTTGTATAATCGAATTTTATGTTATAAGCAAACGTTGGAGTTTTGCTTACTGTTTAACAATGTATTGTAAATATTATGTTCTTATCTGTTTGTGAAGTATGCAAATACATAGTATCGATTGGTTTTTCAGAGCTGGTTCTAACGTTAACATTTACCATTTTTTTATTTGTATATGTTAGCTTTGACTTTGAATTTTACAGTCCTGTCCGAATCTATGATAGTTATCGTTTTTAAACCAAATTACTATGTTGTTATCACTGAGAGTAATTTGTAAATCAATAAAGACAGTGATTCAATACCTTACCCAAAAATAAAACTTCAATTTTAGTACTTGGAGAATATTTTCAGCCTCGCACATTTTTGTGTTTCCAAAGCCGGGACCTACCCGCCATTTGGTGTAACGAACTCGTCGTGATGAATTATTAACCAATTTGTACTTTTTGCTTCTACTGATTGACTGCTTTGTACATAGATTTTTTTACTGGCAACGAGATGAACTAAATTACAGTTTACATGTTCACGCATCATATGAGGTATTAATTATGATTAGATGGTTAGAAAACTTGCGGTTTTTATCGATTTTAGAATGACGATGTTGGATGTAGATTCACTGTCGAAAGAATGTACTGTCATTTTCTTGAGATTGTGCTAATTGTTTTTAATGGCGACATTATCTCATTAGTTTGTTCATTCTTGAGGAGTATTAGGTGATCCGTGTTCAGGAGTGCCCGACTATGGATAGATATGGCGATGATGAAAAGAACAACCGGTCAGCAACGTCTATCGGCATAATGATAACTAAACTTACATTTTAAAAATAACCCTTTTCTTTAGGATGGTTGAAGTGGTTACATTCACCGCCATCATAGCTAAGAACCATTCCAATTAATTAAACCAGCTTTGAAACAAAAAACTGCATTGAAATCGGTTCATCTGTTTGGGAGCTACGGTTCTACAGACAGGCAAAGAGATCAAACTTATAACACCTCTCTTTTTACGTCGGGGGTTAAAACAAATTTTAATGTTTCAGTTATTACATACACAGCTGAACGGAAAATGTTAAATCTCAGCGAAAAGCTTCCCAGCAACTTATTCTATTCAGGTATTTCCTTCCATGAATTAATCTTTAAAATTTCTTTTAATAGAAGAAAATTCTACTCCTCATAGTAAGGTTATTAGTTCAGATCTGGAAATGTTTTCAAGAGACTATTAAAATTTAAGTAGACAGTTATGACTAGTACTTGGCACAAGATGTTAAGTGGAATCGGACGTCGCGTCGTATCGAAAGGGCAATTAAAATCAGAATTGGATTGTACAAGGTTTAAATGACTTTGTGCTCAGATTAATGTGATTAGCTGTATTCTTGAATGTTTACTTCATTATTCTTTAACCAGTATACGAATATGATTATGGCCATATGAAATATTGTAATATACTTAGGCTGGTGTTCACCAACATTAATTTTATGGTAAAACAACTGTTTATCTAAAATTCTAGTACATTTTTCGAGGAAACGGCTGTTAGCCTTAGTTGCTAAAATTATTTTATCGTCTATCACAGTTAGTTCGAAATCTTTTATGACAATAATAATTATAACGAATAGGAGTTTACCTTAGTTGAAGAAAAAATCAACAAACCATTACAATAGTTGCACCACCATAAAAGAACTATTGCTTAAACAAGTTTTCATTAAAATCAGTTTTGTTACTCCCATAAAAATTGAAATTTCTTGCACATGTTTGTTCTTCACACCAGTTTTCGTAACACGTCTACGATGCCAATTATCGTTGCTACGGACAGATGTTCCAAGTTACGGACAGATGTGTCGGAGATCACAATAAAAACACGTGTACCATCACTAACCATGATATCTCCTCATTTTGACGCGTGAAGCAAACCGCATAATTGCTTACTAATTATATTGTTATTCATTAACAAGTTGTTTAATTAATGTAAACTCGGTTTGAGATACGTTTACAGTAACAGTAAACAGCTGTTTTCTGTTAACGTATGAGGTAAAGTTTTTGTTTGTTTGAAATCGTAAGCGGTGTTTAACAATGGGAATCCTGCTGTGTTTATTTCTGTTGGTTTTGAATTTACATGGCTAGTATGCGGAATATGAAAACATATTACGTTCGATTTGCAGCAAAACATCCAAGTCAGAGATTGTGTTTGCTCAGTATCTTAGTGGACACTACCTATATTAAAGATAAAAAACATGCAATTGGATCATATTTTCCTTATACATAAACACATAAAATAACATTACGACTGTATTCCCCGAAGGGTAGGGCAGAGGTGAATAGTAACACCCTCATTTCGCCGTTATTTTTAAGTCCCATGTAATAGGGGGCGAGCCTATTGCCATCAACTGGGCACAAATACAAATTCTGGGCTGCTACTGAGGAATTCCATACCGAAAAACCCAGTAACACTTTGCCCGACCTGGGGATCGAACTCAAAACCTCACGACGCGCTTGCCACCACTAGATGAACGAGGCAGTTTCCTTATATTTTGTTACATTTTACGTGTGAACCAAGTTGTGTAACTGAACTAGTCGCAATGAGTGCGCCACCCATCCAACTAGCAAAGTCATCAGGATAAACAAACGCATTATTGTTTGCAACTCACATGACTTTACCTCGTAGGCGTGCCCTTATACTCATCCATAATTCCGAAAAGCATATACTTTACTGTTAATAAACACTACCAAGGTATCCCCCAATTGCAACCTAATCCACACTAGTGTTAAGGTATATTTTTACTTGACGAAACGCCCGAGGCAAATCTACACTGTATTACGCTGGAACTAAAGGACATGATTCCGGTCCTGCCCACGTGTTTTTGCATTTTCTTGTACGGTCGGCCAAGTAGGTTCAAATCCAAATATAGCAGTATCTTTAACCGGCATTGTTACTACTGTGTGAGAGCTTTTAACTCATATTTAGTACTTTGGTTTACAAATGTGTAATTAATTGTAGTACAATCGAAGTTAATGTTATTTGCGAATAATCGAACATAATTTTGTTTAATATGGTTGAAGCAAAAATAACACCCATATTCTAAGACGTTCCTCCAAAACTTACTCGACTCAGGACGGCCTCGAAAACACCTTCAAAATTGTATTCTTAGTCGCATTTTCGAGTGAAATTTGAGGTTCCTCGACGGAGTCATTACGTCATAATTTAAATTATCTGCATCGCGCAAATAACGCCGCGATAAATATTTGTAAGGATTATCGTAAGTATATTCGATAAAGTCTTCAAAATTCATTTTTGTTACATACGAATTTTGGATCTTCCTTCCTTAAGGTAGGTTCCGAGGTACCTTGAGTTTGACAGATGAATATGATTCTTTACCTCGACTGAGGAAGAATTTCGAGTCGACGACGTTTGTCAACTAAAGGCTGAGTCGAGGTGGAGTCGAGTTGAGTAAGTTTTGGAGGAACGTCTTAGAATATGGGTGTGACTTACAGGCATTTTGACTGAACATTAAAATCTACAATTAACAGTCTATTGCGAAGTCGTGCAAATATCGTAATAGCCGTGCAAAATTATAATTGTAATTATCAAATCTTTACTACCTACTAATTTTGGAATTATTACCTAATTGTAATGGATTATGGACTTGTAATTTTGAAATACCATTGGCTCAGTTCCTAATTAGGTAACGTAAAGAAACTCTTCTCACTCAATATCTTCTTATGTTTAACAACTCTCTTTTCAAACATAACAATGGATCTATCTATCGTTTTACAACTAAGTAATGGTTGAACATAATACTGCAATTTTGAACGGTCGAGCACATTCAACAAATTTAGAAATGATTCACTGAAGCCATGTTCAAATTCAAACATGTCTTGCAAGCGTATTAGACGTAACAATATTAGGATTCAATTGGTCACGGTCTGTGGCTGTTAGGTGAAGATTCACTGATTTTAGAATGAAACATATTTCATGTTGAGAAAATAATAGCTTTCGAATTTTGGCTGAATCCGATTAATGATGGACTTATTCCCAGAGTTTCTGTTTTAGGAAATCAGATGCATGATGCATGCAAACTAAAGGAGTTTGTATTTCATGCAAAACAAAGTCGAAATAACATTAACTACAGAGTTGAGGACAGGACTCAGTAGCGCGCCTTGGGAGAAGCTTATTTTCAGAAAGTCATATTCTCTCACGTTATTAATTAACCGTCAGATGTAAGTACTGTAAATAAGTATGTTAGACAACAATGTTGCGAAGAGTCAGTTTTACAAGAATATTAAGGCGTATGCTATCATGCCAACCCAATCTCTTCTAACGGTAACACCTTATTTAAAAGTTAACTAAACGTTTCTGGATCATTTAGTGAGTCATACTGCGATTTTGATATTATGGTCTAACCTTAGGATATCGGCATTGCCCAGTAACTGGGTTACGGAGGTCTGATGGCAGTCGCTTCGTGTATACTGGTATTCAGCCGCATCTGGTTAGATTAAAAGCTGACCCCAACCTAGTTGAGAAAAAGCCAGGCAGAACGGAACTGCGATTTTGATAATATTACCAAAAGTGTTAATTATAACTTATCCATCTAAATCGTTAATTAAATCAGTATGTGGGGAACGCCCATTACAGTACGACAAAACTAAGAACTCGCATCGGTAAACTTCGTAAAACCGATCACTTCCGAACTGAGTGCGATTTCAAGACCACGAATGTTTATTAGTACTGCAGTGAAATTTACGATCTTTACGTTGACACAATAAGTGTCAGTTTGCCGATGCGACTTTTTAGGGCGACGCCTCATTAGTGCGCTGCGTCGTCGCTACGGATCAACGCATTGTATGCCACACCTGCGTTGCGACGACGCACGACGTCGCAGCGCAAGAGAACGACGCACGCAACTCTGTCAGTCTCCACAATGGATCGGAACAAACGTGTTCTATTGTTTTTTATCGTTTGCCCCTCTAGCAGTGGAACGCTGTCCATCGTCGCACCGGAGCTCCGATAGCGCAGCGCATCACCCTCCCACCGCTTCGGCTCTCGTCCGCCGATCCGTTGAAACGTCGCGTGGGACGACGCAACGCTTTAATGTGGCATGTCATTTAAAATATATGGAAAACGACGCAGCGTTGACGTTGCGACGACGCAACGCACTAATGAGGCAGAGCTCTTAGTTGTGTCGTACCGTACAATAGTGGGTGTCCATGTCCTTGAGTAGTATTTAAGTTTTATTTTTAAATTTGTGGACAACGCAAGTGCTGATAATTTGTTGAACACCTACGAACATCTCATTGACCCATCTCAGTTGACTCTTGTGACCGGCATGGGTAGGTGAGCTACTCACGGCGGTTTTTCTCATTAATCAGATTTTGTTTTGGTTTAAATAATAAATTGTATAGCAATACATTTGGGTATGCTATTTTAACCTCCAGATTTTTTCTTATGTATGTAAGGAATTGAGGATGATTTATGTAGAATTGTAAATATTCGATTTTGAAAATTAATTTAAATGGAGAAGCGGTTTTTGTGTGCCCTAGTTTAAAAAGTCCCTGTTATGTTATATAAAATAACATCACGCCTTTATTTCCCGAAGGGTTGGGTAGAGGTGTATAGTAACACCTACATTTCGCCGCTATATTTAAAACCCATATAATTATACTAGTACGCGAGCCTATTGCCATCAACTGGGCACAAATCTAGACGCCAGGCTGCTACTGAGGAATTCTACACGGAAAAACCCAATAACACTTTGGTCAACCTGGGGATGGAACCCAGGACCTCACGGTCAGCAGTCGCGCTTGCTACCACTAGACCAACAAGGCAGTTTAAAATTAAAAGAAACAATTTAAGACAGTCAAATGCATAGGTCACTAAATGCTAAACTTACTTCGCAGTCTAAAAGTGTTCAGTGTAAATCGTAGTTTTCATCATCATCATCATCATCTTCCTGCCCTGGTCCCAAGTTACTTGGGATCGGCGCAATATGTTCTTCTCTTCCATTCTCTTCTGTCAGCCGTCTTATTATTATTTACTCCCTTATCTTTCATATCCTCCCTTACACAATCCATCCGTCTTTTCTTCGGTTTCCTTCTCCCTCTCCATCCGTCAACATTCATATTCATCACTCTCTTAGTAACATGGGTTTTCTTACAACCATCATATTCTCCGACGATCACCATAATACTTATTTACCATGGCTTAAAACGTGAACGTGAACGTAGTCAACGTGAAAATATTGTGCAGCAATAACATCGGGGTTTGAGTTTTATGGTTCGGAAATTACAACTGCCCGTAATTTCACTTCGTGTAATAATCACTACGCTATGACGTCACACTGCTTTTGTTTGCGTATCAAACGATTTTGTAATGGCGTACTTATTACCATATAAAAGACAAATTGTAGCTTATTTTGGTAGCCGAGAAGATTATATTATCGATTTGCACAAGATGCTTTGGAAGAAACCAAGAAAATGGTATGCCGAGTTTAGTTTTATCAAAATATGATTCTGTAAGTAGAAGAGCAAGTCAAAAATATTTTTATGACAGCATGGCAAACTTAGTTAAAAGTCATTGGAGTAACTGAACGAGTAGCCAAGCGGCGCAATTTACTAACACATCATTACCATTACCATAACATTATTATTACACCTTGTTGCATGCAGTTCCAAACTATATCTACACAAGTTATGTTTTAAAAGAACTTGCGCTACAAAAAATCTTTCAAAAATACTATGGAATTTCCAACAACCTTAAACCATGTATTGCCGCTCGATATTCACTGTTTAAGATTATTATTTATCAAGTTACAGTATACCATTGTTGGTATTGTATTTTATCGTGAAAAGTATTTTGTTTTAGAACAATTTCACTACAGGTTTTGCTTTCTCTTCATTATCATCTTCCCTAGTTTGTTAAAGTTGGTTTGCAGTCTAGCCTGATCAGGCTGAATACTTATAGCGTTTTATACTATTCTGTCAGACTACCAATATTTGTCGTAAGAAAAACTATTAAAATCAATACTCAGTGTATCCTCACTCTAAACGCGAGTAGATTTATAAATTCGCTACGCTGTAATACGGATGTGCGATAGTGTTATTTAGACTTCTTTTATTTAATCGTTTATCACCGTTACATCTGCTGCCGCAACGGTACAACGCCATTTCACACTTGGCGGACCACCGAGGTAAGATCATAACAGATGGTAAGCCACAGTGTTTTGTGTGTGATACACTTGAAGAATTTGTGTTTGATTTAAGACATTGTGGGTTTTGGTGGAATACGGCTTGGTATACTGATGGTTGTAAGTTAATAAAAGGAAATGTTGTCGAGACATTTTTGATAAGGATTGATTTCAAAATGCTGTCACCAATTTACTATGGTTCTAATAAAGCTTTACCTTAATTTAGAGAAGCTCTTCATCGTTTTTTATTAACAAATCATCGGACAGTTATTTCGATACGATTAAATACGTCGCACTACTTTCAAAATCTAGCCCATTACTATCCGACAGGTGCCCGCCCCACGGGTCTCTTCTTAGAATGAGAAGGGTTTAGGCCTTAGTCCACCACGCTGCGCTGATGTGGATTGACGGACCAAAAGGTTTAAACAGTGAACCATTTTAGTGGGTATTCAATGTAGGTTATTGTATACTGCAACCATAATTCCCATAAAACGGAAGGATTTGAGCTTTCAAAAACAAAATCTTCGGCTTAGACTTTCATGAAATTTAATGTGTAACCATAACAAGCTTTGACTTATTCTGAATTCTTATAAAGCCTTTGACATAAAAAGAAAATGCCCTTTGAATTATCAACTAAATCTTTTTGTATGACCAAATCTTTTAAATGTGGATCAGATTCTCCCAAAATACATTTATTCACAAGATCTTCGAAAGGTAAAAATAAACGAGACATTTTTCTTTGTTCTTGATTATTTCTTCTGTTGGCTATATTTAGTGACCGTTATATTTTATTTGGTATTGATTTAGAAATGGTAGAACGATGTTGTATTATCTGTTGTCATGCGCAGGTGGTCCAATTAGTTTTGAGAATATTGGAGTTTTAGGTAGTTTCATTGTTAGAACACAGATTGCTATTACAGAATCAAGCTTTAATTAAAAATTACTCTAGCAGCTTCATTGAAATGGCGTTGTTTCACGACTGAAACCAGTCACCTGTCTTAATTGAAAAACTTCTGGATTGTTGTGGGTTTTTGATAGAAATTCAATAGAAATAATATTTGTATTTGAGCTTAGTGGTTGATTGGGAGTACCTATTGAGTTTGACGCCTCGGGACGCCTTTCACCAGATTTACTGACAAAGCTCGTGAAGAAAGTTAAGAACTAAATATGGATTTAGCGAAGATCTAGTTATTGTGGTGCATGATAGGCCTATGCCCAGGCAATAGCGATAAGCTGAGTTGATTCATTGATAACTGTGACCGCATATGTTTTGTTAGTCATTTAAATAGATCGCGTACGTAACGTCTTTCCATCCCTGATCCACCGTGCTCACCCGCCGCCGCGGAGCCGGTCGTCTTTTCTGACTCCGCAGTCGCACCGATAATTCAGCCCTGATAAAGCTGTGTCCGAGCCCCATTACGGGTCGCCCTTAGTGCTGTTGTTGCTAGTAATCATGATGTTAGTAGCAGTAGTAGTTAGCTTAGGTTAAGTATTTTACTCGTCCCCATTGGTTGGAAACCCTTTAGGTCTCGCCAATAACTGCCCGGTTACGTAGAAACTGTCTGCAAGACCATCTATAAGCAGTCGAACAGAAAAATAAATGCCATCGACAATTTGTACATTGGTGCGACGGATTGGTTTCTAGCGACGCGTACGCAACGCTTGTTCCGCGCTAGCACTACACACATGGTCTATAAACGCACTAAGGATGCAGACTCGGGCCACTCGCCACAGTCACTCGTGGCGTGTCACAAGCCACGGATTAACTTTTCAATATATTTCGCAGGGTTTTGCCGCGCACTTGTTGCCGGTGGCGGCTACTCGAAATGTATGGGAACTACTCGTCTTCTTCTTTGTCGTGTGGTTAGTGACTAACCTGGTGTCAGAGTTTATGTGGCCCACGGGCCTCTGACTTGGCTTCACATGCCGTCGTGAAATATGCCTCAGGCATGCCGGTTTCCTCACGATTACGATTTACGGAAATGATAGCGTTGTGGCCGTCGGACTGCCAAATCATAGGTCTCGAGTTCGAACCCAAGGAACGCACCTCTGACTTTTCGGATTCATGTGCGTAGGTAATGTATAATTAGCACTTGCTTAAAAACGGTGAAGGATAACATCGTGAATCTACTTGTATCTGGACACTTGTGGCTGTGGCGAGTGGGCGGGCCTGAAGGTAAATCGTTACACATAACTAAAAATGTCACACAGTGCTATCTAAAATCGCATAATAGTGTAGTGTAGTTCTAACACCGTTGTTTTTTCATCCACCGATCGTCGAGATAAAAGGCTTGACTGTGTGAACAATGTTTGACCGCGAAATTTTCATCTACCCGCTAATTATTAACAACTTTCACTAAATAAGTGTATATTGTGTGTTTTTTCACAGGACTCTCATTTTCATATCTTGTTGGACTGTCGCTTTCAAAGCTGACCGCATTTCCTATTGTTATTATTCTCAATGCTAAGAGCAATATTACATACAATTAAAATGTTTTTGTTATTATGTGAAACTTCTCTACGGATTCCATTGTTCTGAATGTTTCTGCGTTTGAATATTTCTGTTTGGAACAATAAAATATGGAGTACTGTACTTTTGTTTGTTGCTTTTTATTTTTTATTAGTAATTTTTTTGTCCGCGACTTTATTTGAGCGTCAGCGAATTATATTTTGTTTTATTTTGGTTCTCGTTGTTGGAGGCGTATTGTTTTAGTGATATGAACTGTCTGAATATAGACATTATCGGTGAATTTTGTGTTAATATTGTATTAATATATTGTAACATTTTATTTGAACATGTTTCTGTATTGTTTTATACTGTTTATTTCGACGGGTCGTACGTATAATGGTGCAAATGTAAAAACACAACTTTATAGAAGAGCAAGATCTTAAATATTTATTTTATCCCGTATAAAATAATACTGTTATTTCCATTCGTTTGCGAATTTGTAACCACGAAACTATCTACATTTTAAAAAAAATTGAGTAAACTATCGGTGATTGTAAGGTGATTGATGTAGAAAAGTGGATTTCGCATTTTTGCGGGTTGTACCAGTATACTTAGGACCCGTCGTTTTGGCCGTTTCAGTAGTATGTTTAAGTACTAGCTAAACAAATAAAATACTTTGTAGTAACAGTTTCATTTGCAAAATGATTCATTATTTTGAACTGACTCGTTGGTTTACTGGTGGCAAGCGCGACTGCTGATCTTAAGGTCCTGGGTTCGATCCCCAGGTCGGGCAAAGTGTTATTGGGTTTTTCTGTGTGGATTTCCTTAGTAGCAGCCCGGAGTTTAAGTTTGTGGCCGGTTGCTAACAATATGCTCGCCCCCTATTCCATGGGACTTATACATAACGGGGCGTAATGAGGGTGTCTGTCATCTCTGCTCAGCCCTTTGGAGAATGCAGGGGTGATGTTATGTTTATGTATTATTTCGAAAACGAAATCTCTGTGAATTGGCTACAGATACCAAAGAAGCATTTTTTTAAAATAAACTTTGTTTCTGCCTCTTGATGTGCCGAGATTGCCCAGATTTGATGGGAGTTACTTTGTTAGGCTTGCAGTTAACATCTGCGGTACATAGGCCTTAACTTAATATGAAAGAACAGCAAAAGTTTAATATACATAGAGCAATATTTTATATTTACGCTGTCCGATGATAAGGCTTCGTTCACCTCGCCGCTTCGAAAAATATTCTTTATAAAAGAGCTGTGAAGTGCTTACTTGCAGTATTCAGTGCAAACTGTGTTCGGACATAAATGCAGAGCACAGAATAATAAATAGTACACGTACCTCACTTTGTACCTAATGCGTCAAGTACCTTTGTTATTTTTTTATAGGAACCTTATCTGTCTGCCGGACTCTTACCGACTAAAAACCCACGGTGTTCCTCCTCTTGACCGTCGGCCGGGGTCGCGGGATTCGCATAAGCATGCCAACCCTACAAAAATAGGTTCGGCTTATGCGATATTGAGATTTAGTGTTAGGCGAGAGAGTTCTCATTCCGCTGTGCGTTTGTGCTCTTATTACATTTCGGTTCGGTCACTCACTATCATTCGGTTCGGTTTTCTTCGTATCACTCCGGTGTTGGAGCAGCGCGTACGCCGTTGCTTTCATACCTAACCATAGAGTGACAAAGGCCTGATAATTGACCTCAATGCCATAGGTATAGTCTAAATAAGTACACTGCATTTCATAACTGCCTCGTTAGTCTAGTGGTGGCAAGTGAGGTCCTGGGTTCTATCCCCAGGTCAGGCAAAGTGTTATTGGGTTTTTCCGTGTGGAATTCTTCAGTAGCAGCTTGGAGTTTGGATTTGTGCTCGGTTGAAGGCCATAGGCTCGCCCCCTATTACATGAGACTTAAACATGCGAAATGAGGGTGTTACTATACACCTCTGCCCAACCCTTCGTGGAATACAAGTGTGATGTTATGTTATGCATTTCATAGTGTAACAAGCGCATACTTTAGTGATAAAAACGAGAATTAGGTAGGTAGTATGGATGCCGCTTCCGTTCCGATACAAATATTGCAATTTCAATTTTATTGTCCGATAAAATGTTATCAGAACGCTAACATATTGAAAGCAGGACAATATCACTATGCCTATTGTGTGAATTCGCATAAAATGTAGAAGTACCTATCTGCAATAATATTCAGTTGCAGATACTTCATAAAAAAAACATACACAGGTTATTACCATTTATCTAACACGCACAGCAGTGATAGCCTAGTGGTGTGACCGTCGGACTGGCAAGTCATAGGTCTCGAATTCGAACCCAAGGTACGCACCTCTGACTTTTCGGATTCCTGTGCGTATTGTATAAGTAATTATCACTTGCTTAAAAACGGCGAAGGAAAAAATCGTGAGGAAACCGGCATGCCTGAGAGATATTTCTCAACGGCATGTGAAGCCAAGTCAGAGGCCTATGGTCGGCATAAACTCTGAAACCAGGTCACTAACCACACGAAAAGAAGATCACACACGCAATTGAATTAAACAAGTACCTACCTACACAAAATACACAACACATCATTAAATTTGAATCAATGATTAAAATCATTCAAGATTAGAGAGAATGAATCAAAAGAAGAGACATAACATAACATCACGCCTGTATTCACCGAAGGCTTGGGCAGAGGTGTATAGTAACACTATACTATACAGTGTATACTAACATTTAATAGGGGGGGGAGCCTCCATAAACCGGGCACAAATCCAAACTCTGGGCTGCTACCGAGAAATTCCACACGGAAAAACCCAATAACAAATTGAAGGAAGAGAGATGTGGTAGAATCAGGTTCTTACCCAGAATTAATGAGAAAGTATAGTCTGGACTGGTGATCGTAGACCAAATCCATAAGTCGGAGGACACTGATGAGAAAGGGTCCATTCAAGTATTACGTAAGCACGAAAGGGGGGTGAGGGGGTCTTTGCTTAGCTTATTTTTGATGACATGGGGGACGGGGGTGTCTAGATGATGATTACGTCAGCAATTTTTATTTATTTAGTTGTGTTTCTAGACTTAAAAACTGCTGCTCATGAATAACAATAAAGAAACCTGTTTTTTTTCCCATTCGACTGCTTGTAGATGGTCTTGCGGACCGTTTCTACGTAACCGGGCAGTTATTGGTGAGACCTGAAGGGTCTCCAACCAATACCGACGAGAGTAAAGAAACCTGATCAGTTTAAAAAAAATATATACCAATGTTTACGTAAGCATAGGAGCGGGGGGGGGGGGAAAGCTTTGCTTACTTTTGCTGACAAGGGGGAGGGGTGGGTCAAAAATTACTAAAATTCTGCTTACGTAATACATGAATGGCCCCCAAATGATTGGGTGGTCTTTCCGCCCTGAAACCGCAAACCAGCAAAGCTTTGTATCTACATACATAAACTCACGCCTTTTTCCCATGGGTGTAGGCGGAAAATATAGAACGCCACATGCTACGATCCTTACACACTCCTTTCGCTTCGTCCACATTCATACATCTTGTCATACACGGACGCCAGTTGAGAGTATTAGCTTTGCACCTATACATGAAGTAAACGGAGTCATGTAATTCCTTCACACCTCGTGATGTACTGCTGACATAGATTAACTCTGCACGGGATACTTTTGGATTCAATAAAAATAAAATTACAGAATGTAAACATGTGTTCTTATTGTGGGGCATTTTAGCGCCCCGAGTTAAACGACCGCGCAGCTAGCGATAGCCGCGCAATTCGCTCGGGGCGCTAAAATGCCTTACGTTAAGAGCACATGTTTGCTTCTTGTACTTTTTTTATATTGAACCAAAAAGTTTCCCTTTCAGGGTTAATCTATGTCGGCAGTACATCCCGATGTTTGAAGGAATTACATGATTTCGTTTAAAACCCTATATTCAAAAATTAAGTTACTAGAATTTTACGTAAACGCTCGTTTAACCAGATAATTAATGTCGTTGGACACCAGCCTTAGTATAATTATTTCTTAGTACTTACTCGGTAACCTAAGCTTGTGTGTGGTTAAGTAATTAGCTAGATTTGTGTAAGCTACAAGTAAATCTATACTAATATTATAAAGCTGAAGAGTTTGTTTGTTTGAACGCGCTAATCCCAGGAACTACTGGTTGAAATTGAAAAAAAAAATTTGTGTTGGATAGTCCATTTATCGAGGAAGGCTATAGGCTATATAACATCACGCTACGGCCAATAGGAGCGGAGCATAAATGAAAAATGTTGCAAAAACGGGAAAAATGTCCACCCGTGCGAAGCCGGGACGGGCCGCTAGTCCATAATATTTGTTAGAAATATCCATTGCTCAAGCTTATAATGTTTGTATAGCTTTTCTTATCTGTTGTTTACCTAATAGAGGTGATTTACGAGCACAGATTAACTCGTTATCTGCGGGCATTGACCCCATGTGGGTATATCGATAGTGCCCAACAATACGATGTTAATGTATTCATAATGTAACTTCAGCTGGTATGTTCGATGGTGGAATGTGGTAATGAGAGGAATATTCGAGACTAAGCTTTTTACACTTTAAATTTTAGGTATATTCATCCATAACTGCCTTGTTGGTCTAGTGGTGGCAAGTGCGACTGCTGATCCTGATGTCCTGGGTTCGATCCCCAGATCGGGCGAAGTGTTTTTGGGTTTTCCGTGTGGAATTCTTGTGCCCGGTTGATGGCAATAGGCTCGCCCTCTTTTACCTACATGGGACTTAAATATAACGGCGAAATGAGGGTGTTACTATACACCTCTGCCCAACCCTTCGGAGAATATAGGCGTGATGTTATGTTATGTGTTTCATCCATAATGGATCTACGGTGATGGCTGAAAGCCAGGATCAACAATGATTATCAATAACAAAGGAAAAAATTATGCTTAACATGCGAAGCACAATTTTTTGTTCACTCAGAGAACTGATTTTAAGTTTCTTGGAACCCGCTATAGCATTTATCAAAAGGAAAAAGAAAAGTAGAAATGAAAATCAATTTATGAATAATTGATGTACTTACCAACTTAACGGTGAACGTCATCTGCAATGTGATTCTGTAGTAGCAACACGTCGCTGCAACGCGAACTCATCCAGTGCTTCCGCAGCGAAGTGTTTCTACTAGACAATCTCATAGCGAAACTGCTTCAAACATCTTAGTTTCATGCAATAATGGTAGTAATAATATCTTGACTTGGTACACGAGGTTGTCGACATGCGGGATATTGACTCAGCAGTCATCGGGCCGATAGTCGTTACGGCCAATGGCTTAATAGCTAAGAGCCTCGACCAACATCTGATGAGGCTCTTGTTGGATGGCTGAGTCAAGGGCCTGATGCAGAAAGCGGTACTTCTGGACACAGCGCGTATTGTTAGGAAGTTTCTCTCTCTGATGCCCGAACCACCAGTGGCTTGGACCCTGTTTCCGATGCCGGTGGGTTGCTATTTTATATAGATTTAAAAAAAAAATTGTATACAATGTGTTACAAAAATACCCCTGAAGCCGAAAGGGGGTTAAAAGGTCCCTTGTAAAGAGTCTATTGGCAATATTTAAAAACTGTAGTATTACCCAAAAAAAAAACAAAGAAAATGGATAAAAAATAAAATAATCATCATTGAAACGCAACCCTGAAAACATAAAACTAAAGAGTAGACTACCCAGAAAATGATTTACGTTCTTACCGAATTTCCTCTGAGAGTTAAATGACAACAATCATAAAAGACTACTTGATTATTTACATTTTTCATGGGGAATTATGTAATACGTTGTATATAAATGAATAAAGAAGTACCTATAGTATACTTACTTATAATATCATAAATAATAACAGTAGTGCTTATAACATAGTATCTGATAAAAAATATTCCTAAGAGACACGTAATAACGCATTTAATCTTGTAGTCACACTTGAGTTAAAGGTACAAGTACAAATGTGGCATCTTAAACCAGACTATTCTGTATTATGTTTACATAAGATAACAAGCACGTAAATAGATGATGCAATTCTTCGTTCTGTAAATTATAAACTACCCCTAAACGAGTTCTGTGAAGTTGTTGAAGTTGTTAGCCTGCAAGAGATGGATTATCCCGAAACTCGCAGTTGCCCTTATAATTCATGCAACGAACTGCAATGCAAAGTCGGCCATCTTCGTTCGTAACTAAAGTTATTAAAGTAGAACAAGAAGCAAAATGTTTCAGAAATTAGTATTCAAAAGCAGAGGATGAAATATGAAAGATTGATGGCAAGAAGATAAAACCTTAACAAATTGCGAAAAATACTCAACTCTTTATCTCTGCCTGCATATTTCAAAAGGCTTATCTTTTTGACTCGCCCGTTTTAATAGTCCATGAGGAATATAAATTAAAATATGCAACAAAAAAGTGTCACAGATTAGGAATTTCCGGAAATTTTTACTTGACTCCTTTGATCTGTAAGAATGATTTCGAAAATAATATTTAGCAGTCAAGGCGTCACGGCTTTGTTTTGTTATTGATTTAATTTCGTTGGATTGAGAATTGAGAATCATTAACTTATAAGCTTAATTGTTGGTCTATACAATAGATTTTCTCAAATCTTTCAAAATCTGACGGTCATTATAATTCTCTTTGTTGTTACGAAGTAGTGTAATTTTTAACGTATATCTGTAGGTGAGCAAAGGAGTAGCAACTGTAGCGGTTCAGTTTAGAAAAGTTTATTAGTAAATTCTCTATCTTATCCATAGTACACAAATGGAGTAAGTAGTAAAACACTTAATAGAGTATTGTCCCTAAAAATAGACGCACCACATTTAGTGGTGACATCACTTCGAATTTGCCCGTTTAACCCTAAATTGGCGGGACTTCAATTAAAGAATAAACAGTCACAAGGAATTCTTAGACGTTGAGTCAGATTAGAAAAATGGGTCGCGTCCCGAAGATTTCAGATTTACACGCGTCCCCTCTTGTGATGTATCCTTGTGTAAGCACTTTGAAACCATTGGACTGGTTTCAATTATACCAGAAAATCTTGACCTAATAATGTCCAAAAGAATGTAATAAAATTGGTCCAACCAACTTCCACGTTATTAAATAGTATCGCCGCGTGTGATAAGACCACCTATTGTGTAGCTACTCCAACGTTTTATTAATCTTGTCTGTCTCTTTAACAAATTAAAAAACGGTGAGCGGGTGATTGGTTTTCTATATAATATCCATGAAATATAAAGGGAATATTCGCTTTGAGAGATATTCTAGAGTATCTATCTATGAATATAAATCGTCTGATGGCTTGATACCTTTATACTACTTGTTCTAACCGATATTCTCTGGAAAAGCTCTTATAATTTCTATTCCTTTCATTCCCAGGTGAAGATAAAAATAAAACGATGAATATGATTGACGAGGATTCTCTGAATTCAAGAATATTATACGAAAACCTTTGTTGGCTCTAAATATAGGAACATTTTGCTGTCAAATGCCTTGTTCAAATTCGTGTGATCATATTTTTAGAGTTAAAATTTTGAGGTTTCCAGAAATGTTTGGCATGTCGGTTTGAGAATTGATTTTGTGCTGAATTTTCGCTGATAGGTATCTATGTCTATAGATAATTGTTAAATATAACATGTAGGAAGGAATTCATTTAAAATTACGAGGAATTTATTTTCAAAATTTCACATTCAACAATGAATTGACCGAGTAAAATTCCAACATGGTTATGCAAAACAATCTATTGTAAAACACTCTGATACATAAACGAGAATTTTATAATTTCCACAAAACATTCCTATTGTGAAAGCCTTCATCGAAATAATTCCCACCCTTTTAACAACATAAGCACCTGATGAATACCCGCGCTAAATTCCAGAACAATAAATTCCCTTTGAAAAGAGTTATCACTCCGAATTCTATGCTGTACCTGCACAATTTTACACTGTTGTACGGCCAAAATACACATTCGCTTCACCTAAGCTAACAAGACTACAAAAGATAGATCCCATACCCGGGGGCGCCATGTTAATGCTGCCCCAAATTTAGAGGAAGCTTAATTAAATACCTCTGTGCAAGTTGAGTTGGTTTCAACGCGTGTATCATCGCGTATTTAAATGAAATGAACAGGGCTATTGCAGATGTTGGTGATGTTAAATTCATGTAAAGTATACGCGATGAACATAAAGATTCTAATGTTTCGAACGCTGCAGCACTAAGCTCAAACTAGGTCATCCTGTCTCTTCCCGTGGGTGACATAAAGAGGGGAGCTATAGCATTACTTAATGTGGATATAAACGTGGAAAAATGTCCGTCGGTTTAAAATGTGCCTCATATAGGAATAATATTGGATAGAAGGTATACAACTGTTTAGCCGGCTTATTCACAGAAAGTTTTCGGCAAATGACACTGTTGGCAGACAACTACAAACAGTTAGAAATTCAAACATGGCCGAAATGAAACCTTCGTCAAAACTGAAATACCGTTATGTCCCAAACTTTGTCATACGTAACAAATACCGGTAGACATGTTGGGTGATATTTATTAATATTCGGTACAACAACCTTCAACTGCCCAACTACGAGTATTGGACTTAGGAATTTTAGGACAGTTGCTAGGTGCTTTCAACTTTCCATATACCTGATGATTGAGCTGGTCGTGAGTTAATCAATCTAAGAGGTGTTAAAGCGGATGCAAGCTTCAGAAGTGTTTGTTTTGATAAATTAAAATATCTTTTAACTAATTATTTTTATTTCGATTATCGAGTGAATCCCCCACCACAGTTGAAGTAAAATTACATAAACATAACATCACGCCTTCTATACCCCGAAGTGTTTGGCAGAGGTGTTTTTAGTACATCCTCGTTTCGCCTGTTATGTTTAAGTCCCATGTAATAGGGGGCGAGCCTATTGCCATTAACCGGGCACAAATCCAGACTACGGGCTGCTACTAAGAAATTCCTAAAGGAAAAACCCAATAACACTGCCCGACCTGGGGATCCAACCCAGGCCCCTATGCTCTGCAGTCGCGACCACTAGACCAACAAGGAAATTAAACAAATTAAATGACTGAAAAAGTGGTTTGAGATAACTCAGGACCTCTTAAATGCCAATTTAACCCAGATACAGAAGAAACAGCAGACACCACTTTACACTACTTTCTAAATTCACTAAACCAATGTTTGTCATAGAAACTAACACGGGAACTTGGCGAAAGAACAGTCGATTTTATCAACTGTTGCCAAACTGTTGCAATTGAGACTGTGTTTATAGCCAAAGTTGAATCGTAACTTCACGCTTTTTCATTGGGGGTAATCTGGGACCTAAATATTGCCAACTTTAGAAAAAGTGTCAGAGTAGATAAGTACCTAATAATGTTTTTAGTTTAGTGAAGTGGATTTTTTTCCAATTTCAATTGAAACTGAAAAAGTTTTATCAGTTGAATAGTAGTTTTATGCTCCACCTGTATTGAAATCGTAGGTAATAATAGTTTTCTTCTAAACCTTAGTCTAGAACCAATCCGAGATATCAGATATAACAAACGTTTTTAGCATCTTGTTTGACCATGTCACGGCCTTCCTTGATGCAAGATGTACCTTAAATCCACCAGTTGTACGAAGAGTTAAAAACTTCAAGGCTTTATATTCAGCCCGTTATTGTTCCGCTGATGGGCACGGGCCTCGTCTCAGAATAAGAATGGCTTGCCACCATACTAGCCTAGTGCGGATAGACAAACTACACTCTCAATCGAAAATTCTTTTTTATCCCTCTTGGGTGTTCATGTTTCCTCACGATGTTATCCTCCACCACTAAAAGTTACTTCAAGGTGATATTGTCATAACCAAGAATACAAGTTTCCTTTTCCACTTCTTCTTTTTAATTCTTTCTTTTTGCTTTCTTCTCCACTAATGAATGGTCTTCAGATATTCTACTTACAGATCTAAAATTACCCACAGAAATACGGAAACGGATCGGTTTAACAACTTTCTTGCACTAAGAGGAAGGGTTCCGTTCGACTAATTAAAAGATTTCCAAGTTTTAAAATAGTTACGGCTTCGAGTTAATTAATTCACGCCTCGAGCACTCAACTTTACGAGCTGAAAAATATTATCTTGACTAGCTGTGAATGTTTACTCTAGTTTTAAACAAGTAATAAACAACTACTGTTCTTTTTTTAAGTGCCTAGTTAGTTTTATTTTATTAGCTTGGAAGCCAGACACAGAATAATAAATAGTACGTACAGAAACCTCGCTTTAAAACTAATGCGTCAAATACCTAGAAACATTTCCTTCGTGCCTGCGAAATTCAGCCTTAGTTCGAGGCGAGAGCGCTTTTATTCCACTGTGTGCCTTACGCTTTTATAAAATTTTGGTTCGGTCGCTCTCTACCATTTGGTTGGGTTTTCTTTTGTGTTCAACTCCGGAGGCGCAACGGGGCGTTGACATGTTTTTAAACCTAAACGGTAGAGTAACACAGATTTACTAGAAGCCAACCCCGACATCTTTGGGAAAAGAATGAATCTCATAAGTACTGTCTATTACCAGAGTACGAGTATGATCTGTTGTGGCGTTGTGCCATGTTTTGTCGGTCAGCCACCTAATCTCCGATGGTGTCGCAAGAGGCTACTAAGATATATCAGGCATCAGTCAGTCATTGTGTGAGGACCTTCAAAAAAGCATCCAAGTCTCTAATGGATGATATGGACAGATATACATATATAGGTATAGGTATAGTACAGCACATCGCATAAAAGAATCGAGAAGCTACTTATAAGCAGTAGTAGCTGGCTTGGACCCCTGAAATCATGATGATGATAAATAATATGAATATACCAAAGAAACCTGTTGTTCTGACCGTAACAGAGTATATAAGCCAATCTTCAGAAATAAAAAAGCTCACAATATAATTGTAGAGAAAATTTACAAATAAGCGCACGGCCCGCTTCATACAAAGCAAGCTACATGACTGCAAAACGGAAAAAAGAATAAAGAGGAGTAATGGGGTTATGTAAATTCACGTGCAAAAACTTAAGTATGCTTAGAATTCTAAACAGTATAATTATCAACAAGATCTACGATTGTATCATTAACTACAAAGAGCGATCACGCCTTTTTTAAATTTTTCTCCGAAACAGATACAGTACTTTGCATGCTAATAGGTACGTTTTTGTTAAATCTTTGAACTGTTAACTCAGACATATTTTTTCTTTTTAAGTATGTTATGCGACCTACACCTCGGAATGAAAATATTTATATTCTATTCCTATTATGTTTTGCATTCGTGAGTTCAACGACATTTTTCAGTCTTCTTTTTGTGTGGTTAGTGACTAACCTGGTGTCACAGTTTATGCCGCGCATGGGCATCTGACTTGGCCTCACAATTCACATGCAGTCGAGAAATACATATTTGTCAGGCATGCCGGTTCCCTCACGATGTTTTAGTTTAGTTTAGTTTAGTTTACCTGGGCTGTATCCGCACTTAGCCTCTTGATTGGGCCATTGTGCGTGTTCCGTCTTACCTTCCTACTCCAACCAACCTAGGTCGTCCCAGAAGGTTAGCAGCCTTTTCAGGCTGCTACAGGCCTCCGGGAGCGATGCTGGTGATTGAAGAATCCGTGCCCGTTGTTCGGCCACGCTCCTGCATTCCATAAGCACGTGCAGCGGCGTTTCTTCTGTCTCCATGCATCCTCTGCACAGGGGACTATCTGTTACACCTATGGTGAATAGGTGCTTGTTTAGAGGGCAGTGTCCTGTTAAGATTCCAATAATCTTCCGGATGTCGCCCCTTTTAAATCTGATGAGGTTGCGGGACAATCTTTTTGATGCTACCGGAATCGCATTTTTAGTTTGCCTGCAGCCCTCGCTGTTTGTCCATTCTAATAAATGGGTTTCTTCTGTTTTTGTGCGCAGCCATGTTTTTATTTGGGCCTGGGGTATGGGCAGTAGCGGCTCCGGTCCGTACGCTATTGTTTTTGACCCCATTTTGGCCAGGTCGTCCGCTGCGTCGTTTCCGAGCGAGTTGCTGTGTCCTTTAATCCATTGCAGAGTCACTTTATTTGTACTTGCGATGGACTGGAGACTGTTGTGACATTCCAGTATAAGGACAGAAGTTATGGTATTGTTTTGTAGGGCCTGAAGTACGGATGCACTGTCTGAGATGATTTTAATTTTTTGGTCTCTGACGTCTCTGGCTGCAACCGCCTGTGCCGCTCTGGTGATGCCAATACATTCCGCTTGGAATATTGTGTTTAATCTGTCTAGGGTGGTTGATATTTTGATATTTAAGTCATTCGAGAAGACGCCTGCCCCGGTACCGTGTAAGGTTTTGGAGCCGTCTGTGTATATCCTAACTTCGCGACTGCCAGACCTGTCTTTTATTTCTGCGTTGAGTTGGATATTGTATCTTCGATCGAAGACGTGGTGACATGGTGTTCTGTCCATGGGCGCCTCAAGAAGAGGAAATTCTTTCAAGACCCCTTGCAGAACTTTGGAGTGAGCTGTTTCTATGTTTACTTTCCATAAGCCGTTTGCTCTAAGTCTTAGGGCGGCTGCCCTCGCTTCCTCTTGTATGACCAGATCTAATGGTCTCAGGTTGAGGAGGTACTCGATTGCGGCTGATGGGGTGGTTCTCATACATCCAGTAGCAGCTACACTCGCTAGGCGTTGTAGGCTCTGGAGTTTTGTTTTTATCGTGGTCAATTGTGTTCTGGGCCACCATACAATTGATCCGTAAGTCATAGAAGGTCTGATGACTGATGTGTATAGCCAAAGTGTTATTTTCGGATTGAGACCCCATTTTTTACCAACAAGTCTCTTACACTGATAAAAAGCTATGCAGGCCTTCTTTGTTTTTTCCTCTATATGATTTGCCCAGTTCAACTTGCTGTCAAGTATGACGCCCAGGTATTTCACTTGTGTTGATAGGGAGAGTTTGGTGTTAAATAATTTTGGTAGTTGGAGTTCTGGTAACTTCCTTTTGTTGGTGAAAAGGATAAGTTCTGTCTTCTTCGGGTTTACTGACAGTCGTTGCTCGTCACACCATTTCTCCACAATCTGAAGGGCCGACCGCATGACCTTACATAGGACGTTTTCGGCGTTTCCATTTATCAGTATTGCTAAGTCGTCTGCATAACCAATAGTAGTGTAACCTCTATCATTTAGCTTTCTTATGAGGCTGTCCACTACTATGTTCCATAGAAGTGGTGATAAGACTCCCCCCTGAGGGCACCCTCTAACCACCTTTGCCCTCGTGGTAGTATTCACCACTATTTGAACCGCCCTTTTACTTACCAATTCAGTGATCCAGCTACGAATAACTGGTTCTACTTTGAATTTTTGTAGGGCGTGGTTGATGCTGTTGTGCATAGTTTTATCAAAAGCCCCTTCTATGTCAATGAAGGCGGCAAGTGTTGAGGATTTGTTTGTGATAGCCATTTCTATTTTTTGCACCAACTTGTGTAGTGCCGACTCTGTTGATCTGCCTTTCCTATAAGCATGTTGTTGGGGATGTAGCGGATTGCTCTCTAAAACTCCGTCCCTTAGGTGTCTATCTACCAGTCTTTCCAACGTTTTCAGAAGGAATGATGTTAGACTGATGGGCCTGAAGGATTTAGCGTGTGTGTAGTCTTCTTTACCTGGTTTCGGTAAGAAGATTACTTTCGCCTCTCTCCATGCCTTGGGTATGTATTTAAAGGCTATGCAGGCCCTGTAGATCGGTAGTAGATACTTAGTAGCCAGACCGGGTTGCCATTGTAGTAGTGCTGGGAATATCCCATCCAGCCCTGCGGATTTAAATGGTTTGAAGCTTTTCAGGGCCCATTCTATTTTGTCCGCAGTTACTAAATTACTTGCAACTTCCCAGTCTAGGCTTGTTGGTGTGCAGTGGAGCTCGTCAAACCACTCGAGGTCTGATGTGATATGACACCCTGGAAAGTGTGTTTCCAGCAGTACTGCACTGGTTTCATTATCTGTGTTAGTGTAAGTGCCGTCTTCCTTCTTAAGTGAGCCCAAGAGATTGAGGTCGCCTTTAGCCAGGATTTTCTTTATTCTTGCGGCTTGGTTGGTCGAGTTGATGTTACTACAGAAATTGCGCCAGGCCTCCGTTCTACGGAATCGGATCCGCTTCTTGTAGTATTTTTGTGCTGCTTTGTATTTATCCCAGTCCTCGATAGTTCTGGTGTTTTTCGCTCTATTAAAGAGTGTCCTGAGTCCCTTACGCAGTCGTTCCAGTTCTGACCCCCACCAGGAACTCTTTTCCGGACCTTTAGGTGTAACTGCAGGACATGCCAGTTCATAGCTCTCTAATAAAGTCGCGGTTAGGATCTGTATGGTTGATTCTATGGTGTCTGTACTAAGTGCTACGTCCGTTAGTCGTGTGTCACCTAGTGCTTTGGTTAGCAGCGTTATGTACCTTGTTATATCTGTCTTACGGGGGTTACGATATGGAACAGGGTCGGTTAATTTATATTTTATTTGGAAACATACGCGACGGTGGTCTGCAAAGGATGGCTCATTTGACACGTGCCACCCGTCTATGAGGTTTGCCGCCGCGTGTGTTGCCAGAGTGATGTCTATGATAGTTTGGTACCTTGAGCTCCCTCACGATGTTTTCCTTCACCGTTTTTAAGCAAGTGATAATTATACAATACGCACATGAATCCGAAAAGTCAGAGGTGCCTGCCTTGGGTTCGAACTCGAGACCTATCACTTGGCAGTCCGACGGTCACACCTAGGTTATCACCGCTAACAGTAATTTTCAACAATACAAACATTTTCAATTGTACGTTGACTACAATTAAATTATCATCCTCTGGGATTTTATCCAAGGAAATAATAATTCATTCCATATCCCAAGGATATAAACAGATAGTTCATATTTCCGTTCGGGATCAAAAATAACTTACGATGTTCCCAGTAACATAAACTCGCTGGAGTATTGCTCCGTTGAGAAGCTGAAAATGTCTGATGATGATTTATGTTTGGCTCTCACTTCAGGGTGTTGCGTTGAATGACGAAGCTTCAAAGCTTCCCCAATAAGGAAGTAAGGAAAAAATGCGTTAATTTACCTCACAAATATATGCCAAGGCAAAGAAAGAATATTAAAAGTAATGAGGGGTACGATTACCCTTAAGAAAAAGGTTGCGAGCCTCTCTTTTGGTTTCGAAACCATAAACCTATACTCCTTAGTTCGCAGTTAGTTACAAAAGCATGTCCAAAAACTAAAACCCTAAAACTATAAAGTTTGAAAACCCAATTTTTCAAGACCAGAAAACCAAGTCACGGGCGACACTTGAACGTGTGACAGAAGTTTGCAAACAAAAACACACAATCCAGCGGCTTTAAGCTTCCTATCGTTTCACACTCGATTTGTCGTGTGAAATGTGTGAAGCGCTGCAACGCTTGAAAGTCGCGTTGGCACAGTTCCAACGGACTCTTAGCGCCAATACTGACGAGTGGAGTTATTATTTTTAGTGCAAGTTCAATAACATCATCGTGTTAATTCGTTATTACTTTGTTGAATCTTCCTGTGTTATGTGAACTGGAATGACGTACATCCGTATTAAGTGATAGGTTTAATTAAGTTTGTGTCTGTACTTCTTAATTGGTTAATGAGGAAATACGCTATCTCCGTGGAGCAATAGTCTTATTTCAAAGTTTTATGATGCATATATCCAAGGAAAAGTTCATTTCTCCTTCCTGTAAGTGCCTTCAGAACCTGCCTGTGTTTTTTATAAAGGGGATGAGTGGCAGCCTCCAAAACTGTAACTGCATATCCATGAGTATTAGAAGAATTTAATATTGTGGTATCAAAACGTGGTTCGATAGAAGAAACTGATTCGCACGTAGGAGCAATTCCCGAAAAGAAAAATAACAACAATCTTTGGCAAAAAGCCGAAAAAAACACTAAGATAAACATCGATGTCCGCCTTGAAATCAGTAGTTCACAATTTGTATTCTTTTTCCACAAAAATGTCGTCCACGTAAATTTTGGCGCCAGCCATTCTTTTATCAATCCTCGCTATGTTCTTCTTAGCAGTCATTAACAGTATTAAAATGAGTGTAGAATGTTTTAGCTTTCGACAGTCAAGAGGTTACACCCACCATTTTGCACCTATGCCAGCAGAATAAGTTTCAGATGTAGTAAACAAACAACTCATTTACGCCTTTATGATTATAATCATACTCGTCAGGTAATAAACATCAAGCATGATAAAATAAAAAAATATCTTCTAAACGTTTCTGATATACAAGGTAAGTCAGAAAGGGGTACTAAGCCGAAAGGGTGTTAAAGTACCCATAATAATGGATAACTTTTGTTCTACAACTGTCCCCAAAAGTCATTAGTTTAAGAGAAATAGCTGTTCAAAGATTTCATAAAAAAATACGCTAAATTCTATCTATCTTCAGCTATGATCAGCTGCGTTTACATTTTAGGTCATATTTGGGGTCACGGATTAGAAGTTATACTTTCAGACTTTTTTTATCGAGTTGTGAAATTGTAACTCTTTCTTTAAAACAATCATCAGATCACTGATGATTGTTTTAAAGAAAGAGTATAAACATTATATAAGAGTGTATCAACATTAAGTGGCCCGCGGCTTAGTACCCCCTTTCCGACTAACTTTATATAAGCAGTGATAGCTTAGCGGTGAAGACTTGCCTTCAATGCAGGAGGGTCTGAGTTTGAACCTGGCCTCTGATTTTTGAATTCATGTGCGAATCAGAATTTGATTATCACTTGCGTTAACGGTGAAGGAAAAACATCGTGAGGAAACCTGCACACCTGAGAGGGCTCCATAAAGTTCTCGATGGTGTGTGTAGTTTGCCAACCCGCACCAGGCCAGCGTGGTGGACTAAGGCCTAAACATTTCTCGTTCTGAGAAAAGGCCCATGCCCAGCAGTGGGACAGTAATGGGCTAATTGTGTTATGTTATCGTTTCTGATCGGGTTTTCCATGTTCATTTTCGAAAGTTACTGTGTATCTTAATGGAGTGGACATAATATCTCAAAGTGATATGAAGATGAGATGCGACAAATCGAGTAAGGCCAAGTACCTACAGTGACATACTGCCCCTAATGATAACATTAAATTAAGTATCTACTACATAGGTTCTAAGTTCTGTCTTGCTTTTTCCCCCAACTATGTTGGGGTCAGCTTCCAGTCTAACCAGATGCGGCGGAATACCAGTATTTTACACGGAGCGACTGCCATCAGACCTCCACAACCCAGTTCCTAGGTAATGCCAATATCCTCAGGTTAGACCAGTTGTCAGACTTTCAGACTTCTGATTTCCCGTAACGACTGCCATAGGTATTCGTATGGTATCCGGGACCGACTGTTTAACGTGCTCTTCGAGGCACGTAGGGGTCTCAATGTGTAACGAACGGTCACCCATCCACAGACTGACCGCGGCAAGCGCAGCTTAACCTCGCAAATCGTATGATCCGCGCTGTTGGTAATTAGCCACGACACCTTCTCGAGAACCTAGACACCTAGGACCTAAATAGGTATGCCCTTAAAATATCGATATATGTAAATAAAAGAAAGAACATTATTTATTCTGGACTCACACAGGCAGTTACAGAAACAAAAACAATATTTAAAAAAAAGGATAAAATTTAGACTACCTGCACGAGGCCAAAAAGGGCTACTAATCTCAGCATAATGCTGCGACATTAAAAAAAAAAAACTAAATGTCGCAACGCTGGTTTTCAGATAGGACCATAGTGATGTCACGGGCAATAACGACACAAATAAATAAATATGTTACGTACAATATTAAATTAGAATACTACAAAATAAAAGCAATAAATAGTCTATAGATACTTAATATTATAAAGAGGAAAGATTTGTATTTTTGTATGTAACGAATAAACTGAAAAACTACTGGACCGATTTCAAAAAATCTTTTATGTTTGTTACTGGAATAAAACTTCTTACGCGGGCGGAGCCGTGAGGACACAGCTAGTCTATTATAAACTTATGTAAACACGCCGATGACGTCAAATTACATGGGACAGTATAGCGTCTGGCTTTGATTCAGCATTAGGCAAGAATTTGCATTGATTAAAGGTATACGCTTCGTGTATTGATGTTTGTGTACGTCATTTGTGCTAATGGAATACAAAGCATAGGGACTCCTAGTAAATGTGAGCCGTTTAGCATTGTAGGCATCTATTATGGAAACTAAAGAACCTACGTGGATATTATAGCAATTGGATTCTATACAATATTTTTGTTTAATGCATATAAATCAATATAATATCGCCTTTCGCTGGAAACTTCTTCGAAGAGTAATCAGGGAGAGCTTCATGTTTTTCCGATATTTGGACTACAATAGTTGGGTGAGTAGAATTCCAAATAACAGCTAGTTCACACAGAAACTGTTTACAGGACCCATTTTAGCGGATCCGTTTTCATTTTGGTGATGGCTGGCGCCTGTAGTTGTATGAACGAGTTCACATGCATGATAGTATTCCGAATCCAGTAAAAATACTGTATCCTCTATTTTTATCGTATCCTGCGTGCCACATGCGACGCAGCTGCCATTTGTTTAACTGATCCGTCGGTACAGATGTGAACAACACATCTAGTACCGACGGATCCATTAAAACAGATCCGCTGTGTGAACGGGCTTTAACTGAAAACAAAGTCGACATTATTTTTGAGAACAGTTACAAGGATGTCAAATAAAGAAAGAATAGTAAAAGGATTAGTAAAGTTTATATCGAATTAAATTTTCCTTGAGTCCAATTATTACAGTATGCACTCTACTCTTGTACCCGAGTCAACGCCAAGCAAAGTATGTATCGTAACAGCACAGTCGCATCAAACGTGACCGAAACAAAATGAATTCTAGAAAATAGCTTACAATTTATAAAACTCTTTAAGAATATATTAGGAATGCTCTGGGTCCGATAGTAAGATGGATGGCTCCCACGTTTTCACAGCATCCACTAAACTAGTCGCCTCCCACGGGACCTCATTCACCACAACTAGGTCAAGGCATGCGCAGAGAAAATTATTATTGTGTGGATAAAAGACCACAAGTTTTATACTATCACTTCCCGCCCCGGCTTCGCACGGGTGCAATGTAGATACTAATGTGGGGCATATAAACCTTCCTCTTGAATCACTCTATCTATTGCTGAAAACTGCATTAAAATCCGTTGCGTAGTTTAAAATATCTAAGCGTACAGACAGCGGGAGTGACTTTGTTTTATACTATGTAAAGATGTGTGTTTGGTAAAGGTTCTGAGTACGCCAGTGAGATAATCGATTTTAATTTCAATAGAAGGCGAAACTGCGCCGTTGGTCTAGTGGTGGTATGCGCGACTACTGATCGTGAGATCCTGAGTTCGATCCTCAGGTCCGGCAAAGTGTTATGGGGTTTTGCCGTATAGAATTCCTCGGTAACAGCCCGGAGTTTGGATTTGTGCCTGATGGATGGGAAAAGGCTCGCCCCTATTACATGGGACTTAAACATAACGACGAAATGAAGGTGTTTCTGTACACCTCCTCTGCCCAACCCATCAAGGAATACAGGCGTGATGTTATCTATACTAATATTATAACGCTGAAAAGTTTGATTGTTTGTTTGAACGCGCTAATCTCAAGAACTACTGGTTGGAATTGAAAAAATATGTTTATGTTGGGTAGTCCATTTATCGAGGAAGGTTTTAGGCTATATAACATCACGCTACGACCAATAAGAGCGGAGCATAAATGAAAAATGTTGCAAAAACGGGGAAAATGTCCAGCCGTTCGAAGCCGGGACGGGTCGCTAGTGTTATATAAAAAGAAGCCTATTAATTCGTATTCAAGTCTGAAGGTTTTTGATATTTTATCATCGATACTCTGTACCGTCGAAATGGTAGATATATTTCTTGAGACCTTCACGAGTAAACGATTACACAAATGTCAGCGGCTCACCTTTCGCGACTATTAACCCGATTCTGGCTAGTTCTCATCGCATTTAATTGTTAAAGAGTTTTAGATCCGTTCACCTTTAAGTGAATGTTAGATTTAGAATGTTGGGAAATACACAACTGCGCCTACTTTTCACGAATCTCTTAGAACAACATTTTTGGGAGACATTATTGGTTACCACCACGCGGCAGAGGTGTTTTAATACACCCTCGTTTCGCCAGTTATGTTTAAGTCGCCGGGCTTAAATCCAAACTCCGGGCTGTTACTGAGGAATTCCACCGACCTGGGCATCGGGCTCGCTCGATTACTTGCTGCCCTGAGATCTTAGAGCCTCTTGATATATGCCCTGAACAGTAATCTCTTTTATAGTAACAAAACTCTATTCGCAAATTGCAATATAATCCCACTATACTTAAATATGTGAAAGTTTGTGAAGATGGATGAATGTTTGTTACTCAATCACGCGTAAACGGCTGAACGGATTTGGATGAAATTAGGCACACTGGTAGACTAGGTTCTGCCTAGTCCAGTCTAACCAGATGCGGCTGAATACCAGTATTTTACACGGAGCGACTGCCATCAGACCTCCGCAACCCAGTTACTGGGCAATGCCGATATCCTAGTTAGACCGGTTGTCAGACTTTCGGGCTTCTGACTTCCCGTAACGACTGTCATATGTATTTGTATGACACCCGGGACCGACTGAGGCACGGAGGGGTATCGATGTGTAACGAACGGTCACCCGTCCACAGACACCGCGGCAAACGCAGCTTAATCTTTTATCTGGGTACATGAAGTAGTTCCCATAATATGCAACAGCTAGTCTAACATAATTTAATAGGTTCCTTTCACAACGAACAGGTGGCATCTCTTTACGAAATGTTAGTTTAGGCCCAAAATCCGATATCATCATCTTGTTCAAGCGTGCTTGGATTAAAACATACACTACACTCGGTATGGTCAACAGTTTATCTTCGTTTTAGCCATACGTGTTTCTAGGGATATCACGTAAATATAGAGAGTACTCTTAAGCGCAGGCCACACCGCGAGCTGGCTTTTTGACCGACGAAAAAAACGGAGGAGGTTTTCAATTCGACACGAATATACAGGGTTACTGGTAACTCGACGTATTCCTTGCAGGACGTCATAGTAGGTTTAAAATGCAACAAATTAAGCCACCAAATGTTGTACCGAAACTCAGTAGTTTTTGAGTTTTTTATATTTATTGAAATATCCCATTTTCAACCATTAGAAGCCTATTTAAAAATAATGTAGGGCGCGAATGTATTGTTTAAGTTTTTATCATAGCTGATGCCATAGCAGATCTACGTTAATAATTAAAAGTTTAAATAACCAAACACATCTGCAAATATGGTTGAATCTGGAATTTTTCAATAAAAACCTAAAATAATTGATATCTCAAAAACTACAGAACTTCGGTAGAACATTTGGTCCCTTAATTTTTTGCATTTCAACCCTACTATAACGTCCTGCAAGGAATACGTCGAGTTACCAGTAACCCTGTATATTTTTTATGTTACACCACGCATAACTTTTTACAGAGTACACCAATGTTTATAATTATTTTAATGGATAGGGTATACTCCGAAGTTGGTTTCATTTAAATTTGGTGAAGATCTGATGAAGAACTTCGGAGATAGACAATTGAACTCCTCAGTGACGAACAGTACGCATAATGTAATGATGTGATTATTTTACGAGCAGCGTCTTTAGTAGGTCCAACCACATTTTAATTAAGGCCACTAAAATGAAAAAAATAAATAACTTTTTAACAAAAATAAAACTGTCAGTGCCTTCAATTTGTTTCAGCGGGGATTAGCACCGACTTCGGAAACTGTTAATTTGTAATCATCATTTTGCTGCCCTGGTCCCAAGTTACTTGGGGTCGGCGCAATATGTTTTTCTCTTCCACTCTTCCCTGTCAGCCGTCTCATTATCATTTACTCCCTTATCTTTCATATCCTCTCTCACACAATCCACCCATCCGTTAATTTGTAATATGGTAATTATTTTATTATTTTTTTCGGTTTTTTGAAGCCGGTTTTATTTGTGTTAAAACCTTTTTTTCATACTTCGGTTCACATCGTTTGAGTCGCTAAAGTAGCTACGCTCGGTGAAACGTCGCTCGCTCGCCCGCCCACGAGCTCGCAGTGTGGCCTACGCTTTACTTCTAATTAAGAATAGTGTAAGTAATAAACGCAATTATCGTAAGATACCAATTCGGTATTTGCTTTCGGTTCGTAGTCACTACTTCTTAATGGGAACTAATTAATTGATCAGTGATATTAATATTTGATCAGCGGAATCTACATTCCATCAGTGACAAAAATCACTTGCGTTGACTGCCTTGTTGGTCTAGTGTTCGCAAGCGCATAGGGTCCTGGGTTCAATCCCCAGGTCGGGCAGTGTTACTGGGTTTTTCCAATTTCTTAGTAGCAGCCCGGAGTTTGGATTTGTGTCAGGTTAATTGCAATAGGCTCGCCCCCTATTACATGGGACTTAAACATAATTGGCGAAACGAGGGTGTTCTAAAACACCTCTGCCGTACTCTTCGGGGAATACAAGACACGTGATGTTATTGACAAAAATCAGGACCCAACTCGGTTCATCGTGTTTTTTAACACGCAGAAAAACTTAGGTATTGTCGAAAATCTCTCCGCTGTTCAATTCGTGTTTTTCACTGATCAGTTATTGGTTTTTTTACGCCAATCAAAACTCAATTTAATCGCTGATCAGATAAATTGTACCCCTACTTTATATTCGTTACTGAAGCAAACAAAACAAGGAAAAATAAAACAAATTTATGAAGTAATCATGAATAGGTAATTAGGTACGAATACTTACTTCATAAATGATCGATCAGTACCGTATCGATTTCTCGCACCCCTCAATAATTACACATCGATAACCATCCTTCGACGTAAACAGCTGACAGTTTCCTTTTAGATCCCATCATTATAGATATTATGGGACAGTAATAAACACTAAATGAGTTTTACGAGTAAATGTCCCATAAACGACGAATTCCGACGATTGAAAACGCTTGGAAATGTTAGAGGAACGTTCTGGAAGGGGTAAAAACTCGATACTAAATCCGATAGGAACGTTGGGCCATCGTAAAATGTTTGTCGTTTAAGTGTTTAAGGAATTAGTGTTAAAATTTATACCAAAGTTTAACTGCTCGTTTTATTTTGATTGGAATTTTTGTGACGTCATAATAAAAGTGATTTGAATTAAATTAAATATTTTGCGATTTGGCGGGAGAGGGTCTTGGCTTATTACCAATAGCGCGGATCGTACGATTTGCGAGGTAAAACTGTGCCGCGGTCAGTCTGTGGATGGGGTGACCGTTAGTTACACACAGAGACCCCTCCCATGTTAAACGGTCGGTTCCGGGTGTCATACAAATATTTATGGCAGTCGTTACGGGAAGCCCGAAAGTCTGACAACCGGTCTAACCTTAGGATATCGGCATTGCCCTGTAACTGGGTTGCGGAGATCTGATGGCAGTCGCTCCGTGTAAAGTACTGGTATTCAGCCGCATATGGTTATACTGGAAGCTGACCCCAATATAGTTGGGAAAAGGCTAGGCAGAACATTTAGCGACTTGGCGGGACGTGATTTGTTAGCCATGCATTGTTTACACGAGCTTAGTACCAACCTGTGATTAGTGCTTTAGTAAATAGTACACAATACAAATTCAGTATGTTTACACGCAAGGTCTCCTTCTTTTCGTGTGGTTAGTGACTAACCTGGTGTCAGAATTTATGCCGCTCATGGGCCTCTGACTTGGCTTCATATGCCGTCGAGAAATATCTCTCAGGCATGCCGGTTTCCTCAAGATATTTCCCATCACCGTTTTTAAGCAAGTGATAAGTATAAGATACGCACAAGAATAGTCAGAGGTGCGTGCCTTGGGTTCGAACTCGAAACCTATGACTTGGAAGTCCGACGTTCATACCACTAGGCTATCACTGCTTACGCAAGGTAATAATGTATGTAAATAATAGGTACTACATTAGTTGTTAAACTCGCGTAAACTATGCAAAAACTAATTGCAACTTTTCGGAATGTATTTTAGTTTGAATCAAAATTTAGTCTCACGCTTGCAGCAATCATGAGAATGAGTGTTATATTTTTAACTAGCGACCCGCCTCGGCTCCACACGGGTGCAATGTAGATACTAATGTGGGGCGTATAAACCTTCCTCTTGAATCACTCTATCTATTGCTGAAACTGCATTAAAATCCGTTGCGTAGTTTAAAAGATCTAAGCGTACAGACAGCGGGAGCGACTTTATTTTAAACTATGTAAAGAAGGTAGCACATATAGTGGTGCAACAAAATAGAGATATTTGGAAGGCCAAAGGCATTTGTTAAGCAGAGGGACTATAAATAGAATTAAAAAAAGGAAACCGTCGCGGGACAACTGGCAGATGTGAAAAATCGAAATTAAATTTGTAAAAAAAAACACTGGCCGAATCAAACCGAAGAAAGCCGACGAGTTAAGAAGGTCTGCCGTCGTGTGTCTGCCATCGCGAGCGTCGCCACGCAACAGCCACTCTCACACCCGTACCGCCGCATCAGATGTTTCACATTAAAAAAATATACGTACTTAGTTATAAGTCGGAAGATATCAAGGTCGTATTCCCAAAGAGGGTTGATGTCAGGCAGGCGGCCGGTCATCCCTGCCGGGGTTGCGGTGCATGCTTTTGCGAATCTCGCGATCCCGGCCGAACGGTCAGAAGGAGGAACACCGTTGGTTTTTAGCCGGTAACAGGCCGGCAGAACCCCTCGCCTTCCCCGGGAGAGGGACATCCATGAGGATTTTAAAACGATAAAAAAAAGCGGCCGGTCATAAAACAATAAGCCAAAACCTCTAACAACATGGATTTATGAAATACATGTTGTGCCGACCCCACATAGTGTGGGATAAGGGCAGGAAGAAGAGAAGTCGAAATATATATATCTAACTATACCAAGTTTATTCGCATGAATTGTAACACTGCGTAACATTAACACAATGTTTTTCTTGGATGGCCATCGCATGCACCTCATACACTCAACACAGTGTAAAAATTCATCATCATCATCATCAACCTACATCAGTCCACTGCTGCACATAGGCCTCTCCCAAAGCACACCACTGAGCCCGATCTTCCGCTCTCCTTCTCCAGTCGCTGCCAGCTACCCCACGTATATCATCGCTCCACCTAGTCGCAGGACGTCCTACACTACGTTTGCCGATTCGCGGTCTCCACTCTAGAACTCGTCGTGTAAAAATTAATCACATCAAATATTTACATCAATCACGTTTGACAAGAAAATCAACAGAACTTTCTTGCTCTATGTTTGTTAGACCGATGCTCTCCTAAAATGTTTGTTTTAGAGGGAAATGGCCAAAATTGATCGATGACTTTAAGCAAAACTTTTGAAAGTCTTTAAGGGAGTTTGGAGAGATCCGTTAAATAATGAAATATGGAAGTTTTGTACAGTTCTTAATACAAGGATTTAGTACGTGAGAGGCTTAGGCTGGACATCCACCAGAGCCGTGCGAGGAATAGGCAATGTGTAATGCGTAATGTGTTAATGTGTACCAATGTGCGATGCGAGGATAGGTGGCGGACTCTTTTCGAATATGAGAGTGGTGTGGCGGGAGCGGTACACATTCCTCGCAACACATCCCTCGCTCGCATTTTTCGCTTGTTTTGCATGAAGAAAAACCTCGCTCCGCTAAGCCCATATCCACCAGAGCTGCGCAGAGCGAAGCTAGGTAAATGAAGTGATTCTATTGGTGCTTACAAATCACATTCCTCGCTACGCAGCTTAGCACAGCTTGGTGGATGCTCAGCCTAAGATGGATGTTCGTAAAAATGTGTTTTGTTCATAAATCATTTTACTTTTATGGGCCGTAAATATACTCATAATTGTTGTGCATGAGTTGATGATTTATGAGGCTAGCATTTATGTTTATTGAGTCAATAGATAAGAGTGTAAGATAATGGAGATGGGCCATCTATCTGTCATCATCACTAGATCAACTGCCTCGTTGGTCTAGTGGTGGCAAGCACGACTGCTGATCGTGAGGTCGGGTTCGATCCCCAGGTCGGGCAAAGTGTTATTGACTTTTTCCGTGTGGAAATCCTCAGTAGCAGCCCGGAGTTTGGATTTGATAGCATGGCAATGGGCTGGCCACCTTAAGCCGAAATGAGGACGTTAATATACACCTCTGCCCCTTTCTGAAATACTGGCGTGATGTTATGTGTATGAATTCAATCTGTATACAAGAATAGTCGGAAAAGAGGTTCCAAGCCGCAGGTCACTTAATGTATCACTGATGATTGTTTTAAAGAAAGTGTTAAAATTTTAAAATTCGATTAAAAAAAATCCATGTAAAATGATTTTTATTTTTTCAAAAATTCTTCATCCCTGCTTTAGTTACAAGTTCAGAAAATGGAGCTTCTAATCCGTGACCTCAAATATGAACTAAATGTAAACACAGCTGATCATAGCTGACGATAGACGGCATTTAGCGTATTTTTTATGAAATCTTTGAACAGCTATTTCTCTTAAAGTAATGACTTTTGGGGAAAGTTGTAGAACAAATGCTATCCATTATTATGGGTACTTTAACCCTTTCGGCTTAATACCCCCTTTCCAACTAACATTGGATAATAGTTATTGTTATGTTTATAAAAATCACAACCACCGGTTGAATCATTTAAATTGGTTTAATCACATAAACTATTGTACTGCAAAATAAGCTCTAAGGCGGCGGTGGATATTGTGCAACTGACACGTGGTACTTAGTTGTTCGAGCGTGAGATAGGGGGAGCCTCGCACGCAAATGACGTCACTGGCGCACGCGCGTGCGCCAGTGACGTCATAATACCATGCACGTTTGCGTGTACTGTTGCAGATAATATCAAATATCTATTATTATAGCGTGAAACTGTGAGTGAGTTTATTTTTGATAAAGTACCTACAGAACTGATTTTGAAAATTCTTTTAGTTTTACTAAGGTATTGAGCTCGGTGACATCTTCTTCTTCTTTAAAATAACGTTGCCCCACACTAGAATTTCTCCTGTATCGTGGGTGCGTTTACAAACATAAATCTTCACACGCACAAACAACTGGACCCGGAACAACTATCTGTAGGCCATACAAATATTTGTTCCGTGCGGGAATCGAACCCACGACCCGTAGTCCAGAAGCCGATCGCTCAGCCACTGCACCAAACGTGTCGTCTAAACATTTTTTCGTCTTCATCAATGAACCAGAGTGAATTTTGGACGGGTTACAATATAAAACTTCCTCACCGCACGCTGGGAATAGACGCGTGTTGATGGTAGGATCTATACGGTCCGCCTGGCTAGCTACCACCCTCACATTAAAGTCAGCCAAGCAGTTTACTGTGTTGCGTCGTGTCAGAACCAGAGGGGTATAGGGGAATCCATCTAAATCTCTGTTCCTTGGATTCGTGTGCTCCATCTTAGACCCTGTCTGCGCTTACCATCAGGTAAGACTAGGGCCAAACGCGACCAAGAAAAGGACAAAAAATAAGTGCTCTAATACAGATCAAGTCGTTACACCGGTGGTTAGGTAAGAAAAATCAAATTTTCAAACGGCAGGGTTTAAAAAATTGCCCTGAGGTCGCCACATACAGGGCCAAGTACTTCGGAAACCCAGGTACTCTCCGAGAGATCGTCAGCAACATCAAGGGTGTGCTGGCCTTTTTCGAGGAGTTAGGGTGAATCGAGGGACTACACTTACCACCCGTGACGCAAAATACGCGCTCAGACGTGGAGTTGTGGACACCAGCCCGTTATACCTTATATTATACCTTATCTAATAATTCAAAAATGAGAAAGAACATTAAGCTCTAAAATACAAAAATAAGTCTATAAAAATTTAATCAACTTTTTCGACGTGAAACCTTCATCGGTGTTGGTGTTGCTATCGTTAAAAATTACGAGTATAGGCAACTTGTAAACGAGAAAATTAAAAATGCATCCCGCACCCCTATTCTGAATAGCGGCACCAACAGTAAACAGATTTTTTTTCTGTTTATTTAAAATTCTATTAGCTTGGAGTTTTTAACAGAGATACATTTTGCTTGGTGGTAGGATCTATACGGTCCGCCTGGCTAGCTACCACCCTCACATTAAAGTCCGGCGCCAAGCAGTTTACTGTGTTCCGTCGTGTGTATGTGAGAGCCAGAGGGGTATAGGGGAATCCCTCTACATCTCTGTTACTTGGATTCGTGTGCTCTATCTTAGAACCTGTCTACGCTTACAACCAGGTGAGACTAAGGCCAAACACGACCAAGTTAAGAATAACAAAAAAAATAAAAACCTATATACTAAATAACAAGTTAAATAAGTCGGACAAGATGACTACTTCCGATGGGAAATGAAATAGTCCAATTAATTGACTTAGGATTGACATTTACACCCGAATTACGAGACCGTTTGACAGTTCTTTCAATCAAGTTAATTTCATTAGTGTTTCTAGTCTTTGGTGATCGGAAATCTTCTTATCTAATTATGTAGTTAGAACCATATTGACTTAAGTCTTATCGGAACCAATTTGAAATAACCTTTATTTCAAATTGGTTCATCAATCTTTTTGGGTCCTTTTATTTAAAATGGTTACCTATTAACTGCCTCGTTGATCTAGTGGTGGCAAACGCGACTGCTGATCGTGAGGTCCTGGGTTAGATCTCCAAGTCGGGAAAAGTGTTATTGGGTTTTTCCGTATGGAATTCCTCAGTGGCGGCCCGGAGTTTGGATTTCTGCCCTATTACATGGGAATTAAACATAACGGTGCAATGAGGGTGCCGCTATGCACCTCTGCCCAACCCTTCTGGGAATACAGGCGTAATGTTATGTTACCTATTAAAAAATAAGGTTGCCTATTGTTTAAACTAAATCAAAATGATCTCCAGTTGGATTCTACCTTTGTAGTTTTTTTTGTTAAAACACGTTACTATTTTTAAATACTTAAGTACTCATTTTTTTAAATTAATCAACAAAAGATTGTCTACGTTTTTTTCTAGTTGGGTCGGGTAAGACTAAAAATGCACATTAAAACTAACTGAGTCTAAATCGAGACACCAATACGGAATTCGGTTGCAAAGTCATATCTGTCAGTCTTCATTTTTATTCTGAAAGCGATCTAGTGTTTGCCATTATGCCGTTATTGGTTTATCCAAAAACGATAAAAGCTTCATAATATCAGGTATAAAATGAGGTGTGAATCGCGCCGTTATGACCTACCTCAATGTCGTATTAGCATAATATTAAGTATGGCATTCAACAATGAAGTCTGTAGAAACAAATCCAGGTAAAATATTAGGTCCCCACCTATGAAATCAGCGTTTTGTATGGAGAATTTTAAAGAAGTTGCATTTTTCATACTAACATTTTCTTAATTTATTTAACAACTATGAAACACTAATGTTTTAAAACTTTTATGCACTAGTGTTTAAAAACTAAGATAACGTATGCCACTTAGATTATGCGACAAAAATAAGTTTTGGCTAAGTTAAAACAAATATAGTGGTCATTTCTGCTAACAAAAAGAGGAGTAATTTTTAAGGTATTTTTTATGTTTAGAAAACTATAAGTAGTAAGGTTATTTTACTATTGGTAGTTGTCTATGATGGTCTTTATTCGATATAATATCAAGCAATTGATCAATATTTTAAATCATAGAAGTGACGAGGTTCTCTATTTGTGAGAAAAAAACGCCAATTTCATAGGTGGGGACCTAATACCTTTATTTATGATCTGATATGAAGGTCGTTTTGGATAATGGAGTAAGTAGAGACTTAAGAAGAATACGAATCAAAGAAGGGGCTCGTGCCTAATTAAAAACCGCGCTGGTCATATGATTTTCAAGGTTAAGCTGCACTTGCCGCAGTCACTCTTTACAATCGAGACCCCTCCGTCAGTCGGAGAGTACGTTAAACAATCGGTCTCGGGTGTCATACGAATACCTATGATAGTCGTTACAGATAGTCAGAAGGCCGTAAGTCTGACAACCGGTCTAACCTTAGAATATCGGCATAGATAAGTAACTGAGTTGCGGAAGTCTGATGGCAGTCGCTCCGTGTAAAATACTGATATTCAGCCGCATCTGGTTAGACTGGTAGCTGGCCCCAACATACTTGGGAAAGGACTAGGCAGAACACAATCAAAGAATGCTAGCCTTGTTCAAAGCCATGATCTGCGATTGCTAAGTGCTTGACCAGAAATAACAGAAAAATTCGTAAATGCCGCGTCAGAAATACTCGTTCTAAACATAATCCTCACCAATACCACAACGATTTAATATCCATAAAAGTAACGTTTGATACGCATTGATAACAAGAAACTCTACCACCCTTCGCATCATATGACATCCACGAGACATGGAGTTATGGTGTCCCCTGTTCTGTTCTGCGTAACCTCTCTCAACTATGTTGGAGTCACCTTCCAGTCTAACTAGATGCAGCTGAATACCAGTATTTTACACGGAGCGACTCCTATCAGACCTCCGCAAGTCATGGCAATACCGATATCCTAAGATTAGACCCGTAACGACTGTCATAGGCATTCGTATGACATCGACTGTGTAAAGTGCTTTCCGAGGCACGGAGGGATCTCGATGTGTAACAAACGGTCACCCATCCACAAAATGACCGCGGCAAGCACAGCTTAACCTCGCAAATCGTATGATCTGCACGGTTCTATACTCACTGAAATCTTCATAAGAGTCTAGAATTAAAACAAACTTCTAAGAAAAACTTGGCCAGATCTAACTCTTCGGCCAAACATAATGTAATATGCTTTGGCAACCTGCAGGTAAACAATCTTATTTTTATACGAGGTTGTGAAAATAAAATGTAAGAATTTCTCATAACTTTTGACAAAGTTGTAACCAAGAAAACTATTAAAAAAATGAGTGTCTCGTCGTTCCAAAGACTCTAAAAGACCTTTCTCGTTTGCTGATCTTATTGCTAGGATCAGCTGTAGGCCTAGTACGAATGTTGTCACGATAGTGAGCTTGTGCACACAGCGGATCCGTTTTTAACGAATCCGTCGGTAGGATGTGTTGTTCACATCTGTACCGACGGATCATTTAAACAAATAGCAGCTGCGTCGAATCTGGCAGGCAGGATACGATAAAAATAACGGATCGTGTGTGAAGGCACTCGTACTTCTCCATACATCTTCATGTACGGATCCGTTTTTATACTGTTCCGGCATTCAGTTTAAGATGACAAAATGGAATGTGTAAAAATGTTAGACCAGTATTTTTTACTGCATTCTGAATAATGTCGTGTACCTACCTACGTGAACTCGCTCATAGAACTACAGGCGCCATCATCAAAATAAAAACGGTCCTGTAAACAGTTTCTGTGTGAACTAACTGTCGTAAACTTAACGTTAATATGAGTGCATTTTGAATTGGAAATCCTCGTTTCGCACATACTATATATTTAAACTGATAACTTTATTCATATCTATGTATCATACGAATTGTACATGTCGCAAAAAAATAAACCAAAATGTTTATAGGACAGTTGTATTTTCGACTCAAAATTCGCTTACATTAGCGATGCGTATACGATACTATACGTCAAACATTCGTGCTAAGCCTACTGATTAGCAAACTCCATTATATGGAATCATTTCAAATACCTGGGTAACAGAAACTGGCTAAATGCTATGTACAAGGTTAGTCGGAAAGGGGGTACTAAGCCGGAAGGGTGTTAAAGTACCCATAATAATGGATAACTTTTGTTCTACAACTTTCCCGAAAAGTCATTAGTTTAAGAGAAATAGCCGTTCAAAGATTTCATAAAAACTACGCAAAATTCAGCTGTGTTTACACTTTAGGTGATATTTGGGGTCACGGATTAGAAACTCCATTTTCTGAATTAGTAACTAAAGAAGGGATGAAGAATTTCTGAAAAAACTACATTTCTTTAATACAAATCATCAGTGATACATTAAGTGGCCCGCGGCTTAGTACCTCGTTTCCGACTAACCTTGTATATGTAGATTCTTGGATCGTCCCTTCGTTATTCCTTTCTCAAGATACATCACTCGATTCTCCACCATCCACATCCAGTACCACAATGCGTGTAACTAAGTAGACTTTAATACCTCAGTTTTACTTAATCATTCTCAACACTTTTGGCGCCTTCCGATCAGCTCCGAATACTTCCGAAGTCGTTTAGCATTCACTCGGCGTCCGGATGAAATATATGAGCGCTGGATCAGATACGATTGGTAGCGAATAAAGAGCTTTTAATTTATGGACTGCCGCGTGGTACGATGGTTTGTTTATAGTCTTAAAGTGTTTTTTGAGTGTTGAGAGACTGTTTTATTGGGTTTGCACTTGATGGACTGATATTGAACTAATATTTTAACAAGAATTTTTTGTTTGTTGTGAGATGTTCAAGCAGAAATGGTTATCGATGACGTGGAATCCTTACTAGCGAATGGTATACTGCGCGCAAGTGGTAGTCACCGCGGTCACCTCATCGTGGTGGCCGCCCGAGGTATGAAAGCGGCAGGAGGGGGTTGCCAAACAATTGACGTGCTGTGTTTTTTTTTCCTATTCGACTGCTTGTAGATGGTCTTGCGGACCGTTTCTACGTAACCGGGCAGTTATTGGTGAGACCTGAAGGGTCTCCAACCAGTCCCGACGAGAGTAAAATACTTAACCTAAGCTAACTACTATTACTATACTAACATCATGACTAGTAAGCAGCAACACCACTAAGGGCGTCCCCTAGGGGAGACTCGAACTTTGGCTTAGGGCATTGCTTGCGAGAGGACTGGGAGGGAAACAGCTTGATGAGGGCTGAATTAACGGTGTGACTGCGGAGTCAGAAAAGACGACAGATTCCGCGGCTGCGGCGGGTGAGCACGGTGGATCAGGGAAGACGCGCTCTGTCAGTTTGCTTTGTCTTATCTGCCGCGCGCATCCCCTCCTGCCGCTCCCATACCTCAGGAGGTGACCAGCATTTGCATGCGAATTATAGCTTATTCTGTGTGGTTTTCGACTAAGAATATACCAAAAATTCATGTAGATTTCGTCATAAGTAATTGCCAATAAAAAATTTCATCAGTAACATCTGTAAACAAATAGTCATGCTAAAAACATCTGGTCATTTTAGGATGTTCTTTGATACAGGCGATAGACAAAATAAATATGTCGTTCTGAATAAACTACGCACTGAATATAACAGGGATGAATGAACTGCTCAAGTGCTCGTTAAAATTATACCTATATTATTGCAATATCTTTATACCTATATATAATTCGACTGTACGTGTGTATGTCACTGAACTCCTCCTAAACGGCTGGACAGATTTGAATGATTTTTTTTGTGTGCGTTTGGGTCGCGCCCTGGATGGTTTAGATTCACAATTGGACCCGGCAGGTGGCGCTGCTGTCGGTATGTCACCAAATTTTTAGGGCAGGACCACATCTGCCAGGTCAGCTAGTAGGTATATATATTACTGCCTCGTTGGTCTAGTGGTGGCAAGCGTGATAGCTGATCGTGAGGTCCTGGTTTCAATCCCCAGGTCGGGCAGTGATATTGGGTTTTTCCATGTGGAATTCCCCAGTGGCAGCCCGGAGGTTGGATTTGTGCCCAGTTGGTAGCATTAAGCTCATCCCCTATTACATGGGACTTAAATATAACTGCGAAATGAGGGTGTTTCTATACACCTCTGCCTAACCTTTCGGAGAATACAGGCGGTATGTGTTATTATTGCAAATAGTTTGCTTTGTCTAAAATATCTATTAATTCAATGTATGCAACTATTGTGGTAACCGTTATTGCATCCGGCCATGTAAATAAATGTTGTACATGCAAATAAATATTTGTTAGACATAATCTAAATTGCGGTCATACGTTGTAATCAGTTTACGTTTTTAATGAGAAAATAATGCTCGATATTGTAATGCTATGCTTTTTCCAATTATGTCGTTAAGTAGTGACGTTATAGTGATGACTGATGCATGCGTGCCGTCAGTTAGGACAGGTCAACTCAAACCTGCTATGGCACTTTCCTCAAAAGGCCACTCCAGACGTTGCCCTACATTGTTACACTCGCATAGTTTTTATACAACAATGTCTGGGCTTCAAAAGAAACCTTGATCTCTGAGTTTTTTTCAGCTTTTCTTTTCAAAGCTAGTCAGACAGGAAATGCCGGCGCCATTTAGTCTTAAAATTAACTTTTTAACAAAAAAAAATCGACTTCAAATTGTCTATCTCCGAAGTTCTTTATCAGATCTTCACCAAATTTAAATGGGACCACTTCGAAAGAATACTCTTTCAGACAAAAAAAGAATCATTAAAATCGGTTCACAATTAGCAAAGATATAGAGAAACAAACATACAAAAAAAAAACATACAGTCGAATTGAGAACCTCCTCCTTTTTGGAAGTCGGTTAAAAAACATTATATTGACTTGTAAAAGTGTCTGTAACAGATTTATTTACAGAAATAAAAATAATTTATCATCTTCTTTACATAGTATAAAACAAAGTCGCTCCCGCTGTCAGTACGCTTAGATCTTTCAAACTACGCAACGGATTTTAATGCAGTTTCCAGCAATAGATAGAGTGATTCAAGAGGAAGGTTTATATGCCCCTCATTAGTATCTACATTACACCCGTGCGAAGCCGGGGCGGGGCGCTAGTTTATTATATAAAAGTATTTTTCAAGTAGCCCTTGATATTATCTAACCTCTGTAACTCATACAGTGGATGGGAGTAACAACTAACATTAGATTTCGATATTGCCCAGTAACTAGATTGTGGAGGCATCTGGCCTGGCACTGTCATTCTAGGCTAGCAGAAGAATAAGAAGTTTATCAAAAATGAAACATACATACATAAACTAACGCCTTTTTCCCATGGGGGTAGGCAGAAACTATAGAACGCCACATGCTACGATCCTTACATACTCCTTTCGCTTCGTCCACATTCATACATCTTATACACGCACGCCGATCGAGAGTAACGCACATGTCCTTTGTGAAGAACATCACCAATAACATCGATGTTTGTCCTACTAGGCCGTCCTCTACCGGCGTTTCCACTGACATCCGCCTTATAAATTCCTATTGTTAATCGCCGTTCACTCATTCTCTCAACATGACCAAATAACATAAGCATAACATAACATAATTAGCCCATTACTGTCCCACTGCTGGGCATAGGCCTCTTCTCAGAATGAGAAGGTTTTAGGCCTTAGTCCACCACGCTGGTCTTGTGCGGGTTGGTATAAAGAACTTTATGGAGCTCTCTCAGGTGTGCAGGTTTCCTCACGGTGTTTTTCCTTCAGTTAACGCAAGTGACAATCAAATTTTGATCCGCACATGAATTCGAAAAGTCAGAGGTAAAGGCCGGGATCGAACTCAGTCCCTACCGCATGGAAGGCAAGCGTTTAACTAAAGCGAATTGTGAATTAAAGCGAACTGTGTTAAAACGTTGACTAAAAATATTTTTCCATATTTACACTTACAGTGTACGTTACAATGTACTAGGATTTAGTATATACCCTACTTATGTAACGCTGAATATACATACAAGTTGGTTGAAAATTACTAGAGATGCCTACAGATTTGATTGATTTTGTCAATCGATATTTTTGTTCGACAAACTGTCTGTAAATATGTAAAGGCCTGTCACTACACATCTCGATTTTGGCGATTGCACATGTCTATCGACAAAATTTAGGCAAAGTAGACCTACCTTAAAATGATGAACTATAATACTATAACAGTCACATCAAAATTCTGGACATTTAGTCTGGATGAACAGAATACGGACATCCCGTAAGTGGGTGGACGACAGAGTGTGAACTTTTTAATTTACGCCCGGATAAGTGTCGCGGTTTGACAGATGAACTTTTTTCTTTTGACGCCGCCGAAGTTTAGCAGACGTTTTGATAGAACAACAATAAAGTGAGTGGCGGGTGTATCGCTTATTATATTTTTAATTTACGCCCGGATAAGTGTCGCGGTTTGACAGATGAACTTTTTTCTTTTGACGCCGCCGAAGTTTAGCAGACGTTTTGATAGAACAACAATAAAGTGAGTGGCGGGTGTATCGCTTATTATATTTTATCAAGAGGAGGAGGAGTATGCTTAGGTGGTTTGGTCATGTTGAGAGAATGAGTGAACGGCGATTAACAAAAGGAATTTATAAGGCGGATGTCAATGGAAACGGCGGTAGAGGACGTCCTAGAAGGACATACATCAATGTTATTGGTGATGTTCTTCACAAAGGTCAGGTGCGTAGTACTCTCAACCGGCGTGCGTGTATGACAAGATGTATGAATGTGGATGAAGCGAAAGGGGTATGTAAGGGTCGTAGCATGTGGCGTTCTATAGTTTCTGCCTACCCCCATGGGAAAAAGGCGTGAGTTTATGTATGTATGTATGTATTTTATCAAGGGAATGGCCACACAGGCAGATGCTGCGCTTGGTGTTTGGAGCTACGCTGCGTGCTAGTTTTTTTAGGTACTTTAAACTTTGCCCCACACTAGGAGTTATCCTGTATCGTGGGTGCGTTTACAGACACAATTCTTCACACGCACAAACACCCAGATCTGGAGAAACTATCTGTAGGCCATACAAATATTTGTTCCTTGCTAGAATCGAACCTTCGACCCGTAGTGCAGAAGCCAATCGCTTAGCCACTGCACCAAACGTGTCGTCAAAGTCGTGTTGTCAAGTTGACATACCTACCCTAGCGAACCGACGACGCATGATTTTACTATGGTTATGGTCGCACTGATGCTTGCAGCCGCTCTAAATGAAATGACTAGTCACATAATAAGTGAGTCTCCTAGTGAACGGACGTGCGTGAACTCCTGCCTCTGTGGCTTACGCCTTAAACCGGCTTTTCACTATGGGATATTCACTATGGGACATTTCGGAATATAAATTAATATCGCTCACTGTAATTTTTAATAGAACCCTTTACACTTAGATGTAATATATATTATAATTCTGTCGTGGGATGTTATTTATATCTCGTGATATAATATATCAGGTATAAAAATATCCTTAACGAAGCCGAGAGCTACGTATTCCTCCCATCATTTCGAAGATTTTTTGGTACTGGGCCATACCTGGAAACCGAATGGTTATGGAAATATTGAAGGTCAAAGTCACCATATTTTTGTACGTTTTTCGCGAAAACTAAGTTTAAATGTTATTACTAAACATTCTTCTATACAAAGATTATCAACATTTTCGAAATGTAGGCACAGTCTGCTGCGCTCTCGCTTCCATTGCGCGCTTCAATTAAAAGCTGTTTTTTAACACCAAAAAATAAAAGTAGTTTCCCAGCAATTATTTTTGCTGTATGTTACTTAGTTTTATGTACAGTATGCGTAGACTTCGGCTTCGTTAAGGCTATTTTTACACCCTGTATATTACATCCCATAGTGAAAAGCCGGCTTTAGGGGTTATGTCAAAAGTGTGAGCAGTAGCAGTCTTCTCTGGGCCAGTAACCACATACAAACATGGCAGTTTGCTAAGCGTGTGAATCATACCAATTTTACTCATGACTTGACGTTTAAATTTGTGATCACCTCTTACGACCACGCCCTTTTAGGGACATGACCTTTCCTCAGCCTAGGCCGACATTTTTCGTGCCCTCATTAGTTGCTAGCAGAAAAACTTTGCTCGATAATTAGTAATTAGCACTCTGATAATAATAATTTATTACCCATAAAAATTACAAACTAAAAATAACAATCTTATAATTATAAAAGGTACCGTTTAAATAATTTTATAGGTTTAATAAAAAAGGTTAATAAATAACGGTTTATATGGGAACTGTGTCCCGTGGTTAGCAAGCGGTTAGTTGATAATTACCATAGTTAAACACGTAATCCGGTAAACCTTAATTATGGGGATAGGTTAAATATTGTTTTGCTTAATTACCTGTTTAGTGTTGCGACGTATCTGTGTTAGTAACTTATCTTTGATGTAATCGTTATGTTTAATTTAATATTAATTCGTAACATAATGTACTTTCGAAGTATTCTGTTTCAAATGCGATTTTGTTCCGCTTTTAAGAAATGCGCACGCACTTTTATTCGTTGGTGGTTTAATAAAATGTATAATAATTTAAAAAGGAATCAATTTGCATATTTCCTCACGATGTTTTCCTTCACCGTTAATGCAAATCAAATCAATTTGGCCGGCTCTTTACCTTATATCCAAATTAATGATATTTAGAATAAAGTTAAAGTTAGATATAACCTCTAGCCATGATCACAGTAGCGAGTGTGGAAGTGAGAAGTATGTATATAAAATTAGTAAAAAAACTGAGACGAAGCATCTTATCTTGTCTCATGTGACGTGCCGTTTTTTCGCTAGTTGGCGAACTTTTTAATGTGAGCCAATTAGCCAACTCACTATCACAGAACGTCGAATTCCCCGTATTCTTGTATTATGAGAAATAAACTCCATTAGTGAATTGTTTAGTGTATATTGTATGGGAGGATGTAGTATTTTAGTTTTATATTGCTGTCACATGAGCGGTCACGCGGTGGCTCTATCTGTATAGTACCTAGGTATAACAAGTACCATGCATATGATAGTTTCAATCCTAGTTTACACTAAACATATTCTACACAGGCCAGAGTGCTAACAAAAGCTAATTGCGATCCAAATGATTACAATTGCACATTCCACGACATGTTAATGTTGTTCCCTTTGAATGCTGCACAACATATACAGCAATGTATGCTGCCTGCATACATATGAAATGTAATCAGAATCGGAATTTCTGATCCAATTTCCAATAGCACCAAATATATCATTGAATTTTACTACTATTAAAATAAATATATATCGTCAGTGGAAAGGTAAAAAGACTAGTTAAATAGATAGTTAATTTAATATGTATACTCTAAGAAAAATAACTATGTTTATTTTCATAAAAAAAAAAACTTTGAATCTCTCTACTGTAAAATAGGTATATTGGCGCTTTAGTCTTTTTACCTTTCTACTGACGATATATTTATGGCAGTGATAGCGTAGTGGTGTGACCGTCTGACTGTCAAGTCACAGGTCTCGAGTTTGAACCCAAGGTACGCACCTCTGACTTTTCAGATTTATGTGCGTATTGTATAATTATCACTTGCTTACAAACGGAACACGAAAAGTGGTCTCCATTTTTTCGATTGTGCATCCCGTTCGTAGAGATGTAGAAGCACGGCTGTGCCCCCGCCAAGGCGCTTGATATTACACTTTTGCTCTTGTTCGATAAGCTGCGCATACGCTGTACCAACAGGCATGCACAGACCGCGACTCGCGGGCCTCATGCGGCTCTTCGTCAATATACGTGCGGCCCGCCCTCGAATTAAACGCTTATGCAAATACTGCAATATTTTAACAATATTAGGGGATACCTTAAGGTCACTGAATATTTTTTTTTTTTTTAAATGCTGTCTTCGATTTTTTTTTCATTAAACTTTATTTCATCTTTTATAGATGTTTTTAATTATGTTTACTCGCTTTTAGCTCATAGTCTACCCGAGTGGTCCCTAGTCCTAAGTCTGTGCATCCCTGCTGTACAAGAAGTGAAACTATTGGATAAAGCAACATAGACATATGCATTCAAAATTCTTTTTCTTTTCGTGTGGTTAGTGACTAACCTGGTGTCAGAGTTTACGCCGCCCATGGGCATCTGACTTGGCTTCACATGCCGTTGAGAAATATCTCTCAGACATGCCGGTTTCCTTACGATGTTTTCCTTCACCGTTTTTAAGCAAGTGATAATTATACAATACGCACATGAATCCGAAAAGTCAGAGGTGCGTGCCTTGGGTTTGCACTCGAGACCTATGACTTGGCAGTCCGGCGGTCACATCAAGTTATAGGAGGTATCAAAGGACTACTAAACAACAAAGCTTTTACATAATCCGCCTCGAATTGAGATCCTTGTTTTAAACATTTAAAAAGGTTTCCCAAATTCAGTATTACCGCTTTTCCAAATTCTACTCAAAACTGTCTATATTCCTACCTTAATTAACAATGCCGGCCATTCACGGCGTAAACTTCACAAAGGTACGAGAGACAAAGGGCTTTGACAATAATCCTATCAAAGGGCAAGAGAACAATACGCTGACCTATTCTGGACAGTCTTCGCAGTACCGTCTGGAGCTATTGTTCCGTTTTTATGAGTAATTTGTTTGAAATAGCAAATTGTTTTTTGTTAAGTGAGTGCTTCACAGTTGTAGGAGCAGGTAATACTAAGAAGACTGCGCCTTCAGTTTGTCTTATTGCCAGCATTATGAGATTTCGTCTCTAAAGGAAAAATGTAGTCTAGAATATTATGTGGAATTCTTGGAAAAGTAATTAAATTAAGAAAATGAACATTTTAAATTACTTTTTTATATAACTGCCTCGTTAGTCTAGTGGTAGCAAGCGCGACTGTTAATCGTGAGGTCTTGGGTTCGATCTCCAGGTCGGGCAAAGTGTTATTGAATGTTTCCGTTTGGGATTACTCAGTAGCAGTCCGGAGTTTGGATTTGTGCCCGGTTGATGGCAATAGGCTCGCCCCCTATTATAACGACGGAATGAAGGTGTTACTATATACCTCTGCCCAACTCTTCGGGGAATACAAGCGTGATGTTATATCTATACTAATATTATAAAGAGGAAAGATTTGTATTTTTGTATGTAACGAATAAACTTAAAAACTATTGGACCAATTTCAAAAATTCTTTTGCCGTTAGAAAGCTACATTATCACAGAGTAACATAGGCTACGGGCGGAGCCGTGAGGACACAGCTAGTTTTTTTTATAAAAAGAGACGGAATTGCAATTTAATTTAAAAGCTTTTGTTTTTATTTTTTATTAACGGACTAAAATATTACCATTGCAAAAAAAAAAATAAAACTCGTCGATCACTTTGCCCTGACGACAGCAAAAATGAGGTCTTGAATTTTAACCGGGAACTTTTCATACCTCTTTGTCAGCGTATAAAGTTACCGCATATTTGTGACAAATTAAATTTTACGGCAAACGTGACGTGAAACTGACGCAGACGGGGAACGGTAATAAAATATCTTAAAATGATACAAAATGGAAACGATGCTAGACGGAAAAGCGTTGCTACAATTTCAGGTCGACCACGAGTTTTGTGGGAACCATCTATTATTTTTTAGCAACAGCATATTCTTTTTCTGAATAAAATGAGGTTTTCTATGTTAGAGAATATGAGAAAATTGTTGTTTGTGAGCTGCTTGACAACATATGCAAAATTTAAAAGTAAACAGCAGGGAAAAGTGGTGCTTGCTAGAAAGATTTTATCCATTTTCATAATTTTTGTGTGGAAATTATTTCTGTTTTTCTTCTAAATCAGTTTGAGATTTAAAATTAAATACAATAGGGTATTTGACTACTATTAAAAATGTACAACAATTTAGTATAATTTTAAAGAAAGTAGGTATAGATACAAATTGATTATGTGAAAAAATTAATAAAATCGATGAAAAAATAGAGGAGCTACACGCTTGCGAAGTTTGTGGAGGAGGCATTTTCTGTCCTTGTCGCGCGAAACGGATATTGTACGGAGTGATGTCAAATAATTATGAAGTTTGCAAGGTATGACGTCTTTGTGGCGTCATGTTGTCTCTGTCTAGTGGGCAATTTTCAATCGTTTATAACTTGGGCATTTTATTAAATATTTCATTAGTTTTTTCACTGTTGCTTATCATTTTTGAAACAGTTTCGAGAATTCTAATAAAAAAATTATAGTCAAATACCCTATTGTAGTAAATAGTTTGTTCTGCCTAGCTTTTGCCCAACTATGTTGGGGGCCGCTTCCAGTCTAACCAGATGCGGCTGAATACCAGTATTTTACACGAAGCGACTGTTATCAGAACTTCGCAAACCAGTTACTGGGCAATGCCGATATCCCAAAGTTAGAGCAGTTGTTAGACTTTCGGGCTTCTGACTTCCCATAACAACTTCCATAGGTATTCGTATGACACTCTGACACCCGGGACCGACTGTTTAACGTACTCTCCGAGACATGGAGGGGTCTCGATGTGTAACGAACGGTCACTCATCCACGGACTGGCCGCAGCAAGTGCAGCTTAACCTCGCAAATCAAATTGGTAATTAGCCACGGGCCCCTCAATTGTAATAAATACTTTATTCTTCAAATATTATCTGTTAGGCAGAGATAATCTCCTAACGTAACAGTTCTGTACACTAGCTAACGTAGTATTCAATATTTCAACTCAAATACCGTTGGTAAAGCAAACTACAGGACATGATAGATTAGTGCATTCCAGGGTAATTTAAATCTACTCTGAGATGCATCAGTAACAGTCTCGGGGATTTATGTATGTATCTCTAACTGCCAGCCGCCGCAAAAGGGATCTATGGCTTAACTTTGTTTTATGTACAACGTCCATCACGGTTTTATGACCAATAGAATCATCCATGGCAGTTTCATGTCACTGAGGGATACAGATTTTGCCGAGAACTTGTATAAAGCGAATAAAATTTCTTCTTTATTCAATTTGGCAGTTATATGATACGATTTAAAGCCAGCTTGCTGTGACCTAGTCTAAGCAAATCTAAAAATCTTCTCAAGATTTTATTTTGAGCTGAACAATTTCGGGGACATGTTGAATTTTCCACAACATTCTGGTAGTATGTAAAAATCATGGTTCCAGTCGTGTAGAGTAGAAAATAAATAAAATAGACGTTACGATGCAAAAGTCGCGGTACGCCAGCGCGGTCCAATCCAATTTGCGGCGGATTCGACCAGATATTACCGGTTTGCGCCGAAATGCATCAAAGTAGAAATGGCTTGTAGGTACTACAGTCTCAATTTTTGTCTGAATGAATGTTAACTTGGTTGCAGGAGTTAAATAATTAATTAATTAATTAATTAAACGAACCTTATAAAAATATCAATCGAATTTAATAGTTTGCTAAGGTCATAAAAAAGTATTATCAAAGTTTTTTGGTTAGCTTCCATCATGGCAGAATTTGACTATATTTCAGAGATTGTAAAATAATGTTTCAAAGTATATTTAACCAAAAAAAATATTTCATATGTTTGTTTTTATAAAATACTAGCTGTGTCCTCACGGCTCCGCCCGTAGCCTATGTTACTCAGTGATAATGTAGCATTCTAACGGCAAAATAATTTTTGAAATCGGTCTAGTAGTTTTTAAGTTTATTCGTTACATACAAAAATCCAAAAATACAAATCTTTCCTCTTTATAATATTATATAAAATATTAGTAATGTTAAAGTACCTACCTATGACAAAAGACTACAAGCCATACACTGAATTTTAAAATCTCCTAATTCATCTATTTTGGTGCACTACCATCCAATTTTCAAAATGAGCTAATTCTATCCTAGCGTGTTTCTACCAAATTCAATAAAACTATCTCTGACCACGAAAAGTAGAAAATAAAGGACAATACTCCACATGACGAAATAAAGTTTACGACTGTCGTAGATAATTCAGGGACCCAACTCATAAGGTTTACTGTCACGGGACGGTTTATTGGCGTGCTGAAGCAATATGGGTTTCCATTACTGTAATAGAGACTATAGAATAACGTTCTGGTATATTTTTATGAAGGTTTCGTGGTTTTTGGACTCCTGGTTTGAGTACTGATATTTGTGCTATCGTCTTATAATTATTATCCAGTATTTGGAAGTGGCCTTTTGTCATCTTAGGGACGGAAATTACAGTCAGTACATACATATATAAACTCACGCCTTTTTCCCATGGGGGTAGGCAGAAACTATAGAACGCCACATGCAACGATCCTTACATACTTCTTTCACTTCATCGACATTCATACGTTTGTCATACACGCACGCCAGTTGAGAGTACTACGCACCTGTCCTTTGTGAAGAACATCACAAATAACATCGATGTATGTTCTTCTAGGACGTCCTCTACAGTCAGTAATTCGTGCTTTTAATTGGCAAATTGATTTAAACTTACCATGTCCGTCAAAGTTTAAATTTTCAATACTTTTATTGGCAAACCAAGCAGGTAAACGGTTTGACTGCCTTCATTCATAAAACAACAGAATTTTCATTGTTTTATGCGGAGTTGGCAGCGAACCGGCTAACGCATTTTTTTACATGTTTGTTGTGAATGGTAATTACCAATTCTGTTACTTTATTTTAGAAAATGTCAGTTCTAATGCTTTAGTGAAATACTTCATCATTATTAAAATTGTTTTTTCATTCTTTCAGGTAAAATTCGAGTATTCACAGAACAATGAGAAGAATCAGAACGACGGTAAATAATGCAAAAATCACAAACAGAATACTTAATGACTGAAGGCAATTATAAAAAGGAAAGTTCTTGAAAAACTTTATTTAAAATATTTTGAAGAAGGTTCTTACAAATCTTTTCTTCTTCCTTAGTGACCGTAATCAAAAACGACCATACTAGTGGTTGATGATTATGTCATGTTTTCAAATACGTATAGCTATTAACCGTGTCCCACTCATTATAGAAACTATTGATGTAAAACATTGCAATGCATTCATCCCTTTCAATCTGGAAGGTCGAAAACTAATTACCTCTAAGAGGGGTAGTAAGTGGGCTGTCGTAATGCGACAACCCCACAATGTGCCTTCAGCCTTACGTACAATGTGTCCGTGAGTGAAATTGTGGTTTACCATCAAACGGGTAACGCTTTGTCTGTGAACGTAGTTACTCGATTTAGGAGCTAATGATTGGGATTCGGTAGTTGTTGTATCGCATTTCTGTTTTGCGAGCAAACAATGTTCGTAATTTGAATTTCGTTGGTTCCAACAACATGTGTTGTGTTAGTCGTATCCAAAGTGTTGTAGAATTGTTATAGTGTAAGTAAATGCTATGATTATTCATTTTGAGGACGTTTTCAGCTTAAAATTTACGAACCAGATGTGATCTAGTATTTACATGTAACTTATCAATATAATCTAGATCCTGTTCTTGAACTAATAAGAGTAAACTCACTATCTTCTTTGCTCGATTAAAGTTTACTAAATAAGTTAAATAGATTTTCGATAGACTACGAGAGCGATACATTAAAAACTTTCACGCTCAATATAAAAATACTTTCTTTACTCTCAGACAGGTCCACACCAACAAAACGAAACTCCGTCTCTAGAGATAAAATGGGAACAATAATAGCCCTTTTGCAGATCGTTTTAAAAACAAACACTAGCTAGAAGTTTTCGACAGGAACAAATGAAGTGCGAGCTCCAACTAAAGGCAGACATTGAAACATAAGTCGTGTACCAGACGAGAATAATTGTGTGCAAAACGAAGATTTATCGCTGTTTAGTTTTGTTCTTAGTTAGTTCCTGTGTTTTATTGATGATGCAGCATACTCTGTGGTAGTTTTGTTGTAGCTATAAAGTTTTGGTACCTAATCTTGAAATTAGGATTCTATTGAGGATACGTAGTGTTCCCTTTAAGACGCGGGACGGTACGACGAGGTAGTTAGGAAGGAAGTTTAAATTGTAGTAAATATTTGTAGGTTGTTGTTAGAATCAATACTAAGCCAACTAACAATTTTGGTTACCAAAAGTAAACAAACATGATGTTACAAAACAAACACACAACTCACAATCACATTAACACCTTATACATAAACATTAAAACCCAATTAATATGCATTACAAAGAAATCTGGTCCAATTATAGACCCTTGAGGGACTCCAAACATTATTGTATAAACGGAGACTAATGCGGTCGGGATAGCGAACGAAACTATCATAGATTGAGTCCCTGTCAACTAATTTCCATTTGCAAATGGAACTAAAAGCCGGCATTAGCATTGGTAAGTGGCTGAAGTGGAGACGGGCTCTCGAAAGCCATTTTCAATGCTATTTGGTTCAATATTCAGGATTAATTATGTTATAGCGTTGAATTTTGATGTGCAAATATCGGTTTTGACTAATGCTTGTATTTATACAAAGCTGTGAATTATTTAATTAATATACCTAATTTTGTGCCTTTTATTCAATAGTTAAAATATATGTTTGTGATACTCAGTAAAAATAGTTGAACGTTACCTAGTATTGGTGTTAGGGTTTACATAATTTGAGTTAACATTCAAAAGGTTCTTTTCTATTATGTAAATCAAACAAATCTACCTCAAAAATATACACGAATTTACATCAATAACCTGCACAACTCAATCAATATCTACCAAAATTGCCCTTTTTGAGCTTAAAACTCTTTATTTTCCTTCCGCACACATTTTAATCAAATTCCCCATCAAAAATTCTCTTTGACGCGCTATCGCCGGGTATTGGGCAAATGTAGGGAAAAACTTTTTTTATTTTATTATCACACAAAGGTGCGTCGGGCCTAAATTAAACAAGTTGCTCGATCGACGGGGCTGTTGACACTCGAAAGTAAACATTACAGTTCAGAGATTAAAATTCAAATTTGTAGAGCAGAACAGGCCTTTTATATTTAACAAAGTCCCTCAATATCAATATTTTGTAAAGGGTTAAAACGGTTACGTTATTTGCATGGTTGAATTCAATGATGTACTCAAACACTTGTTGGTTTAAATTTCATGTTTTTTGGGTGTATTTATCTCAAAATCAATAACAGGAAAACTTTTGCAATGGCTCGCTGTATTTATATTATGTTGAAAATTTCATACGCATGTTATTCAATTCGTTCTTTTCTTCGTAATGTGAAACAAAATTCGAAAGAGCAATTACGCTTTTACCTTACACCTATATTAGCGCAAAACGAAGTTATTATTTATATTAACCTCAAGGTTCATGAATAACCAAAGTTCTTTGTAACGTTTTTCCTTATCAAATTCAAGGACCAATGTTCTTTCTCCTTTTTTTTGATCTTGGGCAATGACAAATTTATTGAAATAAAAATTTCGACATTACCTCGGGTTTTCTGTTTTCCTATGAGCTTGGCTTTACTGAGTAATAATTATTTCTAAGAATTCAGTCCTTGTACGTTTGAATATTTTATAAAGGAGGTCATTTTGTTGGAGATATGGCCTCCCAGTCCTTCAGATGTTGCCTTCTAGAAATACGGTGAAAAGTTGCTTACTTATGTATGTTGTGCTGCCAAACCGTTACCGTCTTGAATTCGTAGCTTTATTAGCTCCTGGCTTAACCCACTATAGATTTTGCACGAGATCGTGTGTAAGAACTTATTTAGATGCAAAGACCGCTATCACTTGTCTTTATTGGGAAAGGAACATGTAAGGTTTATAAAACCTTTGTATACAGAGTCGCAAAACGTCAATTTGCATTCTTCAGGAAATATATATTTATTTCATTTAATCAGTACTTAATAATATGAGATTGGTCTCCACGATAATAAAAGGAGATAGGCCATCATTTGATGAAATGCTATGTTCCACATACTTGTATATCTAAAAGCATATAAATAACAAATAAGCTTGTTAATATTTATATAGGATCGTGAACATGTTATGAAACTCCAAGATAAGAACCTCGTGTTTTGGTTTAACCTGAATTTTTCCAAGAAAAGCGGCAACATATTAAATAATTCTCTTTAATAAGTCGCGAGCTATTTCTACTTTAACATTCTACACATTTTCAATTACAAAGCCTTTCTGTACAAATTGTTCCATGAAATTATACAAAAATTCTTAAGATTACATGTTAGCGAAAATTCTGGAAAGCCATTTTGTGCATCTAATACTTATTACTCCTATACCAAATTCGTGGATGCGAGCATGTTTTGCATTATTTTTATACAAAGCCTTTTAATGGCAATATTTGTTCCGGGAAATCTGAATTTTCCTTTCATACTCTTTGAGGTCTGTCCCGAGCTGCATCGTCAGGATGTTTTATTGGAATACTTCCGTTATTCAATATTCTGATGTCTACTCTTCTTGTGGATGATAATAAACTGATAAATAATATTTAGCTGAGATTATTTTTTTGGTTTCTGGAATATAAGATTATGTATCTATGTAAGATGAAGAGGAAGCGCTTTGATATTATTATAATGCTGCTGTTAATGAAACTAATCATGATGGTAAAAATGCAATGTTAGACATTATCCTTTTTTGGTGATGCTACAATAAACACATACATAAACTCACGCCTTTTTCCCATGAGGGTAGGCAGAAACTATAGAACGCCACATACTACGATCCTTACATACTTCTTTCGCTTCATCCACATTAACACATCTTGTCATACACGCACGTCGATTAAGAGTATTACGTACATGTCCTTTGTGAAGAACATCACCAAAAACATCAATGTATGTCCTTCTAAGGCGTCTTCTACCGGCGATTCCACTGACATCCGCCTTAAATACAGTAGAAAATAATAATAATTAGCGCATACAAAATTAAATATTAACTATTACATGAATCAAGTCAGCTCATCGCAGTAATTTCTAACATCTTTCCCAAGTTCACAACGACGCATAGTATTACGGAAAATATATCTAATAAGGTACTATTGTGAAACAACTCTAATCACATTCCAGTCCGGCATTGAAAAATGGTTATCTGATTGGAGTTGGATCCTGTTCCAAGTTGTGCCACAATGGCGCACTAATGACAATAAGAATTAAATGACCGTAAAACACTGCTACAAATAGCACCAATTTTAAAACTGCGAAAAAAATAAAAGAGCGCTGATGGAATTGTAGCGAACGAAGCGTTTTAGCATTCATCGCGGCTCCCTTCGGCCAGTTGATTACTGCTCTTGTTGCCTCCCTTGTTAATTGTGGTACTAATTTATTGTGTAGTTTTGCAATGTATATTTCATTTGTACTGGAATTCTTTCTATTATCTAAGAATGAGTTCTCTCTAGCTTTTTCCCAGGTTGGGGCCAGCTTCCAGTCTAACCAGATGCGGCTGAATACCAGTATTTTACACAGAGCGACTGCCATTAGATCTACGCAACCTAGTTATAGGGCAAAGCCGATATCCTAAGGATAGACCGGTTGTCTGTTATCTGACATTGAGAAAAATGCAATAATTAATGATCAAGACTGGCATATTTTCACAATAATTTGTCTCTTCTTCTAATAATTCGTGTAATTGAATTTGGGAAAAGCGTTTCAAATCGAGAGAGCTCTGTATTCAGCAATGGACTGCATGCTAAGTTGATAATGGTGATCGCAACTTTCGTGCTGGTCTGAAAGTCTAATGAATCGATTTTTGATGCAGAGCTGGGAAAAAAATAATTATAGAGCGATTCTACGCACGTTTTAAGAATTTAACCAAAGCTAATTGATTATATCTACGTGATATTTGGCTTTACACCTAGGTTTAGGAACACAGCTCAAACTAGTATGACTCCGATATTTTCTCTTTAAATACAATATTATCAGAAAAAGAAAACCTGTAAGAGAAATTCTAATTTAATATCAAAGGAAAATACTGATCAAAAGAAGTATTGCTACACTTTAAGTAACGCAGATTTTTGTTAAATTGTGAGAGAGTGGGAAAGTACATATTTCTGCTAAAACTGTATGGCCTAAGGTCTCTTAATAAGCCGAGCAACAAATGAATGCATTTAGTTTCAAGCACGCTGTTCCATTATTCAGAAATTCAGAACAAGCCATATTTGTAAGTGGTGCAACGTTTTTTAGATCAGTGTATATTGAAACGAGACCTATGGAGCGCCAGCAATAAGTTAGGTATTCCAAGAAAGACACATAAAGGCAGAACGACACTTATGACACTTCTAAAAATGATCCAATACTTTTTGCGCCAAGAGTGAGTGAAACTTGCGAATCAAAACTTCGAAATTCCTATTCCAAAAATAACGGATTGCAAAAATAACTTTCATTAAAAATGTTTCGAGCTGAATCGGGCCACTGAATGGCGGGATTAAAAATAATACTCCTTTCATATCTTCTCGTAATATGGTGCTGAAACGCCCGCACTTACCGCCGTTTTCAGATTATGAAAAATGTTTTTAGCTGAAAACTGTATATCCTGTGCTTCTCGTATCGTGGTATATAAGTCCCTTTTTTAATATTCCGTTATAGAATTACCGTGTTTCCGGATTTATTTATAGGTGTGAGGGTGTTTCTACGTGTTAGGGTTGGCAGCGTGTGAAAGAGATGGATGTTCACATGAATCAGTGTTTCCCTCTAGCTTCGATGACTGCTCTAAAAGTTTAGACGTGGTTATATCCCTGTGTAGCGAATTCGCTGTAGTGAATTTTACAGGAAGCACCCAGGCATTTCGATCGAAATCAAATTAGCCGATCATAGTATATTGCAGGTCATAGGTAGGTATGCTTTTCTCAAGATTATTTCTGAAGTTTCTGATTATGTCGATTCATGTAGCTGTTCTAATTATACACCCTGTATTTTCTATGTTTATAACGCGAGATCAAATTACTCTTAATAGCAATAGCATAAGCAACCCATTACTCTCACACTGTTGGGAAAGGACCTCTTCTCAAAATGAGAAGGGTTTAGACCTTAGTCGACCACACTGGTCTGGTGCGATTTGGCGGTTCACACACACCATTGAGAACTTTTTCGGAGCCCTCTCAGATGTGCAGGTTTCCTCACGATGTTTTCTTTTGCCAGATAACTCTTAATATTCCCTCACAAAACACAGAATCCTTCCTCCTAGTCATTTCCCAATTATCTTGAGGCCAGCTTCCAGTCTAACTAGATGCGGCTGAGTAACAATATTTTACACGGAGCGACTGCCATCCAACCTCCACAACCCAGTAATTAAGCAATGCCGATATCCTAAGTTAGACCGTGTCAGACTTTCGGACCTCTGTCTACCCGCTACAAAACGCGGAGTCGCCAGTAAATATTTTCGGTGAACTATGCAACAGTCCATTTTTCCCATCGAAATATCCCGCGGACCACTTGAAACTGAAACTCAATGTAAATTGTTTAAAAAGCTAACAGAACCGCCCGGACGTTGTATCCACGCTAATGATTTAAGTTTTTAGAGGTTATTTTTTTGTTTTTTTTACACCCGCCATCCTGATCGGTCTGGAAGTTTTGAAGTATGGTTGGGGTTTATGATTAATTTAGAGTTATTTTTATCATGGCACGTATTAATTAGGGAATCTGATGAATATAAGGTGGTAAGACTTGTTCAGAATTTGATTGTCGCTAGTGTTAAGACAAAAATCGTGGGATAACGTTTTTTTATCGTTAGAAAATCCTCATGGATGTCCCTCGCCCGGGGAAGGCGAGAGGATCTGCCGGACTCTTAGCGGCTAAAAACCAACGGCGTTCCTTCTCCTGACCGTTCGGCCGGGGTCACGGGATTCGCAAAAGCATACACCGCAACCCCGGCAGATCGTGAGGTAACCTGCACATTTGAGAGGGCCTCATAAAGTTTTTGATGGTTTGTGTAGTCCACCAGCCCGCACTAGGCCAGCGTGGTGGACTAAGGCCACTAAACTCTTCTAATTCTGAGAAGAGGTGGGACTAAGGCCTATACACTTATCATTCTGAGAAAAGGGCTCGTGCCCAACAGTCGGACAGAATGGGCTAATTATGCTTATTATGCTAAGACTTGTTCAGAGCAGTGTATACAAGGTATACTCCACCCAGAAGAACATAGTCTGCTTAGTTGTCGGCAATAAGATTGACAAGCATATCATTTTTGGACCCTGTGCATAATATCAGCAAGCACATTGGGTCAACCGCGCGACGGCGCAACGAATGTTCCCAAGGAGGGTTGATGTCAGGCAGGCGACCGGTCATAAAACAATAAGCCAAAACCTCTAACAACATGGATTTATGAAATAGGTACATGTTGTGCCGACCCCACCTAGTGTGGGATAAGGGCAGGAAGAAGAAGACTTGTTCAGAGCAGTGATAGCCAAGCGGTTGAACTCTTGCCTTCCATGCAGGCGGGTCCGAGATTGACCACGGCTCTGACTTTTCGAATTCATGTGCGGATCAGAATTTGATTATCACTTGCGTTAACGGTGAAGGAAAACATCGTGAGGAAACCTGGTTGTCGATGGTTTGTGTAGTCCGTCAACCCGGACCAGGCATGCGTGCTTCTCGTTCTGAGAAGAGGCCCGTGCCCAGCAGTGACACAGTAATGGGCTGATTTTTTATGAATACTTTTTCGTTTGTATTATTAATTACCTGCCTTCTTTACGGTAGTAGGTAAATACTATTTTTATTATTCTGTGGTATCATTATAATTAATTTGTGTTTTAGACGTTGAATATGACAGTAAAAAGGGTAATGCCACCACTATAAAACATCTTAATTAATTCTTCTTGGTAGAATTACTTCCTGTAGTACTTTTATTAAAGAAATACTTCAGTAAATTGTTTATATTAATTATTTATCTACTTATTAAGTAAATAGTTTCATAACTGCACTACAGTTGAATGTCGCGGCAATATTGTTTATTAAATTGCAGTGCCGCGCCGCGTAGTACTACTGCCGCGTAGGTGAACTGCGCGGTCTCGCCTAGCGTTGTCTTATCTTAGAGATAAGCAGTTCAAAATCTTAACTTCCTATATTTAACAAAAAACTGCCTTTTCCCAACTATGTTAGGGTCAGCTTCCAGTCTAACCAGATGCGGCTGAATACCAGTATTTTTCACAGTGCGAGCGACCCAGTTACTGGGCATTGCCGGTATCCTAAGGTTAAACCGGTTGTCAGACTTTCGGGCTTCTGAATACCCGTAACTACTGTCGTAGATATTCGTATTACATCTGGGAGCGACGGTTTAACATGCTCTACGAAGCACGGAGAATATGTAACATGAAAAAAATATAAGAAAATAATTCTCAAGATTGACAGCAACTAAAATAAAAATATTAACTAAGTTCTATACATACGCAAAAAACCTTAAGCAAACACAAATCAAATATATTCAGTATACTGGGATATACTGGAACACGTGATTTTCCTCACAATATGTGCGTTTATCTAACAAAGCCAATGTCTACCCACCCCCTTGTGCTCACTCTAGTGGAAACGCACGGTGTTTCGCATTCCTATTTTTAATGGTAAAGGGCTGAGATTCGGTATGTTTTATTTTTACATGTAGGGAGAAAAACAGTATTGAATCAGCTGACAGAAGTCCCACACGAATTATTTGAACAAAGGTTATAGCACTCATAGGAAAAAAACCTGTTACTAGGTACTTTTTCAGTTATTTTTATAATAATTTACGTGACCAAAAAAATCAAAGAGATAGCGAAGTACTCTCTACACACCAGACGCGATGAGACGCAGGCACAAAACAGATAGGTACAAAAGTCAATCACATGTATGTACTTCACTTTTCTTACCTACGCTCGGCGGTCGCTCTATCTATATATCTATCTCTCTCAAGCGCATGGCACTCGCGCTCGTCGCACTCTGGTCCCAAACAGTCCGAGATATCGTGTCCGTGAGCAGTGTCTATGTGTGCGTTGCTCGAGCGCACTTGTATGTAGATTGACTTCTGTACCTATCTATTTTGTGACGCAGGGCAGTGTGCATTGTCTTATATAAATGCGTTCAAAATCGGGCAGATGGGGTTTCCCCGCCGCACCACGTTCGGTGTGTGAAGTTCCTAACATCGTTGTCGATCAATTATTGACTGCTCAACGTTATTTTATTTTTCCAACTAGGCAAGTGAGAAGAAGATATTTGTATGTCAGAAGTCCTCCTAAACATGTGCCAGTATCTACTATTATTCATTTCTATACTGTTGGTAAAAACCAACCTTGTGCCTTGTTCGTCTAGTGGTCGCAACTGCGACTGCTGAGCTTGGGGTCCTGGGTTCGGTCCCCAGGTCGGGCAAAGTGTTATTGGGTTTTTCCATTAGGAATTTCTCAGTAGTCCCGGAGTCTGGATTTGTGCCCGGTTAATGGCAATAGGCTCGCCGTCTATTACGTGGGACTTAAACATAACTGGCGAAATGAGGGTGTTATTATACACCTCTGCCCAAACCCTCGGGGAATATAACGCGTGATTTTATGTTGGTAAAAACACGCACTTCGATAAACGAACGTCAAAGTTTCGAATCGAACGAAACCAAGACAAAAATCGAACTTATAAATACGATCAAAGTATTGTCAAACAACGAACTATTATAAGTCAATTAGCATTAATTGGGAGTCGAGTGAACGAAAGACAAAATGTCAAATCGCGAAAATCGGATCGATTATCGGATCCGGAACACTTTCGTAGTTGAAAAACGTGCGATCCGTCAGCCGTAACTTCGTAATTCCATTTTTGGGTTAGGCCCCCAGGTTTTATAATGTTACATAAATACATACATAAACTCACGCCTTTTTCCCATGGCGGTAGGCAGAATCTATAGAACGCTACATGCTACGATCCTTACGTACTCCTTTCACTTCATCCACATTCATACATCTTGTCAAACACGCACGCGGTTGAGAGTACTACTCACCTACGTATTAGAATGTTACTTTATGTGAAAATCTGATCACAAATCAGCGTCAGATCAAAACGGTAAGGTCATAGGTACAGTAGGCGAATGATAAGATTCGTCAGTTTTCAAATTCATTCCTTTCTCACGTCGCGGGCACATGTTATCTTTTCAAACTGTTGAACGGAAAAGACCAATGCATGGAAAATTATGTTTAACTAGCTTTTGCCCGCAGCTTCGCTTGCGTGATTTTTTTTCACCCCCTTAGGGGTCGAATTTCGAGAAATCCCTTCTTAGTGGATGTTTACGTCACAAAATGAACCTACTGTCAAAATTTCAAGTTTCTAACCCCAGCCGTTTAGGCTGTGCGTTGATAGATCAGTCAGTCAGTCAGCTTCTCCTTTTATATATATAGATTATGGGGTAACAAAGATCAAAATTGCCTTTTGCCTCCATTGTGACGTATTAGTGCCATGTAATGTCTTTGATTTGAATTAAGGAGTTTTGTTGTAAAAGCTACAAAAAATACTAGTATTTTCTTTTCTATAATGTTGGCAATACGTACTCGGTAAAATAGTTCGTTTCTTGCGCTGTGCAAGCAAAAATAGACCTTAAGGTGTATAACATTGTCATTCCGCGACTGTACATCGTAATTCTAAAATTGTAAGCTCTTTGGTAGCTTAGTTGGCAAATTTGCCTTTTGCCAACCCTGTAAACACGCTGTTTACTTCAGTAAATACATAATCTTATTGGAACATCTATTTAATGTTCAAACGTGAATAGAGACGATTGAAAGATGACAGAAGGGTGTGGTGTTGACGACCGGCTGGGGCCATGAGAAACGCGTACGCGATATTGACATCCCTACAAGGTTGCTTGTTTTTGTCGAGTTCAGTTTCTTGTGCTGCGTTTTCTTTCTATTTGCCTCCTTCAACAGAGTTTGAATTCGTTTCGTCGAGTTTGAATCGGCTTCCTCGAGTTTATTGCTGCTTTTTTACTCTTAGGAAGTTTTTAGCACCTTTTCTTTTTCTTCAAAAAAATTGCAAGGAGTGTGCTTAGGTGTTTTGAGTCATGTTGCGAGAACGGCGATTAGCAAAAGGAATTTATAAGGCGGATGTCAGTGGACGAAGCTAGAAGGACATACAATGTTATTGGTGAAGTTTTTTTCAATATTTTTCTTTCTTTCTTTCTGTAAAGTTCTTCACAAAGGACAGGTGCATAGTACTCTCAACTGGCGTGCGTGTATGACAAGATGTATGAATGTGATCGAAGCGAAAGGTGTATGTAAGGATCGTAGTATGTGGCGTTCTATAGTTTCTGTCTACTCTTATGGGAAAAATCTTAAATTGTTTTTTAAGTTAAGTATGTTTTTTTTCCTCGTTACAAAGCGGTAGGATTTGAGGAATAGCGATCTGAATATATCAAATTGACTCGTGACTCGGAGCCCTGCCCAATGTGTGTGTTGACTCTGCAAGTTTGAAATTATTTATCCTAGGTCACTCATCTTTCTAGTCCACTGTCTTGCATTATTAGCTCCAGCTTTTACCATGGTCCGCATTCGCGGTATATTTCTATCCCACTTGTACCAACTGCAAAGGGTGCATCAAACTAGCCTCCACGAGTGACTTCGCTTAAGTACGCCCGGCACAGACTGGGCAGTCTACTCCGCTACCAACCTTGCTGACTGGCTAATGTTTTCACCACAGCATCAGCTATTATCATATAGCTCGTGCCAGCACACGAGAGAAGGATCTTTCTTTTAATTTCAAGTACTCCACCAAGAAGAACATAATCTGCTTAGTTGTCGGCAATAAGATTGACAAGCATATAATTTTGGAATCCAGTGCATAATACCAGCAAGCACATGAGGTCACCCGCGCGAATGCGCAACGAATATTCCCAAGGAGGGTTGATGTCAGGCAGGCGGCCGGTCATAAAACAATAAGCCAAAACCTTTAACAACATGGATTTATGAAATATATGTTGTGCCGTCCCACTTAGTGTCGGATAAGGGCAGAAAGAAGAAGATCAACAGGATAATAAATAAATGAAATTTTCCGAACTAAAAAATAAAAATGCTGTGATATGATCGCTGTAGTTCTAGCTCCAACATTATCTTTCCCGCGACGCTGAACGCCAATTGATTCGATGCGTTTCGATAATAAACATGTCCTCTCGTGTTCAATCGGATTGTGACTATATAAACGTTCCCACTTTCATTTCCCGTTTGGCATAATTTTTTGTACGAGCTGTTTTCGCGAGGAAATGTTGGAAAGTCGTTTCTTTTAATTAACTTTAAATTGAATTAGTCTATCGCAGGATATAGCAAAAATATACAAGGTTAGTCGGAAAGGGGGAACTAAGCTGCGGGCCGCTTAATCTAATCTATCACTGATGATTGTTTTAAAGGAAGTGTTAAAATTTAAAAATTCGATAAATTTTTTTTCGATGAAAAATTATTTTTATTTTAGTTTTTACAAAAAATCTTCATCCCTGCTTTAGTTATGAATTCAGAAAATGGGGTTTCTAATCCGTGACCCCAAATATGACGTAAAATGTAAACACGTCTGATCATAGTTGAGGATAGATAGAATTTAGCGTATTTTTTATGAAATCTTTGAACAGCTATTTCTCTGAACTATTGACTTTTGGGGAAAGTTGTAGATCAAAAGTTATCCATTATATGGGTACTTTAACACCCTTTCGGCTTAGTACCCCCTTTCCGACTATCCTTGTATATTCTAATGGTCACCGACGTTGAAATAAATAGACGCGCTATCTCGTATACATTGACGCAATAAGCACAAAATAGATAGGTACAGAAGTCAATCTACATACAAGTGCGCTCGAGCAACGCACACATAGACACTGCTCACGGACACGATGTCTCGGACCGTTTGGGACCAGAGTGCGAGTGAGTGCGAGCGCGAGTGCCATGCGCTTGAGAGAAATAGATATATAGATAAAGCGACCGCCGAGCCTAGGTATGAAAAGTGAAGTACATACATGTGATTGACTTCTGTACCTATCTGTTTTGTGCAATAAGGTTCAAACTACCGCTAGACAGCCGTCAAGTTCTATGACACTGTGGTTCCGGAACCACAACTCGTTGATACCATGTTCTTCTTCTAAACAGCGCATCTAGTACGTAAGTACATATTATATCAACGCTAATGGTTGTATTCTGTTTGTTACAGGTAACGCCTGGCCGTCATAATAGTCAACATAATTCTGAAGCTAGAAGTGAAACTGTCGTCCGAATTAAATTGGAATGCTATAAAAGCATTGGTAACACAAGTTAGACTACTTAGCTGCTAATATATTGCTTACTTATAGACTCTCGCTACTAATACAGCTCACGTGTTAGGTATATCGACAAAGTTACTAATCCCTAGTTTATTTCTTCCTAAATTTATGACAATTTGTACCATTCCAAAAGGACTTGTATTTTCTCTTTAATTCTTATAAACATTTAAACCTCATACGTCAAAAAATACAATTATTTTTTTCTACTGAATAAGATGGTGAAAGAAAACATCGCGAGGAAACCTACACACCTGAGAGGGTTCCAAAAAGGTTCTCCATGATATGTGTAGTCCACTGACCTGCAACAAGCCAGCGTGGTGGACTAAGGCCTAAATCTTTCTCATTCTAAGAAGAGGCCTGTGCCCAGCTGCCTAGGGGCCTACTCCGATAGTCTAACAACGGAGTTTCGACTGACGGATCGCAAGTTTTCTTACCACGAAAGTATTTCGGATCCGACGATCATTTCGATTTTCGCTATATAATTTGACATTTTATTCATTAAACTCCCTCGTTGGCCTAGTGGTGGCAAGCGCGACTGCTGATCGTGAGATCCTGGGCTCTATCCCCAGGTCGGGTAGTGTTTTTCCTCAATAGCAGCCCGTTGTTTGGATTTGTTCCAGGTTGATGGCAATAGGCTCGCCCCCTATTACATGAGACTTAAACATAACGGTGAAAATGAGGGTGTTACTATACACCTCTGCCCAACTCTTCGGGGAATACAGGCGTGATGTTATGCCCTCAGTTTTCCAGTTCACGTTAACATTTACACGAAAAATAGTTCTTCGGTAATTGCAAGAAAACTGATTCAGCAAGTTTGTAGAATACCTACCACCGATGAATCATTGCACCCTCTCTATTATGATTGAATGAACCAACAGACCTTCCCATAGTAGCTACGTCATCCACCATAAATTAGTTTATAGCCATTTTACGGTATAACGAACATTGAAACTAATTTTACGACCGATTTCGGATTCTTAATAAAATACGAGGGAAGTCTAATTAGTTTGTGGCAGAAATTATAGGGGTTGTAATTTCAATGTTGAACCTGAAAAATGGTTTTTAGAACTGGCTTCTTTTGTCATGTTAAAAGAAAAGGAAGAAATTTATTTGGCAAGAAAGCAGTCAGACGCACAGACAAAAAATTCATAAGAGACAAAACAAAAGAAAAAATAAACAAAAAATAAAGTATCTGTGTGTCTAGCGGCTGCGCCAAATAGGTTCAGTTCAGCATAAATGTCAGACCACTAGTGCCTGACGCTGGTTTTCAACTGAACCCATTGTGACGTAACTGATGTACACCAGTACCAAATAAATAAATAGCGTGCTTAAATAAATAAAAAAAAATACTATTAAACTTTAATTACGGATGTCTCAGTGGTCATGCCCGTTCACTTAAACCAACATCAACAACAAAAGAAATTATGCTTCATAACTGTATTTTCGGAAGAGCCTCAGAGTCTCGGAGAGCACGTTAAACAATCAGTCCCGGGTGTCATACGAATACCTATGACACTCGTTACGGAAAGTCAGAAGACCGAAAGTCTGACAACCGGTCTAACCTTAGAATATCGGCATTGCCCAGTAACTGGGTTGCGGAGGTCTGATGGCAGTCGCTCCATGTAAAACACTGGTATTCAGCCGCATCTGGTTAGACTGGAAGCTGACCGCAAACATACAACATTGTTGAGAAGAGGCTAGGCAAATCGAACTGTATTTTCGGAAGAGTTAGATAACAGCTAGTTCACACAGAAACTGTTTATAGTATCCGTTTTAGCGGATCCGTTTTTATTTTGGTCATGGAGCCTGTAGTTGTATGAGCGAGTTCACATACACGACACTATTCTGAATCCAGTAAAAAATAGTGGATCCGTTATTTTTATCGTATCCCGTCTCTCAGATGCGACGCAGTTGCCATTTGTTTAACTGATCCGTCGGTACAGATGTGTACAACACATCCAGTACCGCTGTGTGAACGGGCAGTAAAGGTGTACTGTTCTACGTTCAAATTTCGGCGATAACAGTGCTGAATAAGTAAAATCTCATTTATAATTCCAAACTCTAGAAAGTTAAAAACAGTGAAAGCCTAGCGGTTGAACGCGTACCTTCCATGCAATTGGCTCTGAGTTCGAACGGCCCGCACCTCTGACTTTTCGAATACATGTGCGGACCAGTATTTGATTATCTTGCGTTAACGGTGATGGCAAACATTGTGAGGAAACCTGCACACCTGAGAGGGCTTCAAAAGTTCTCGATGGTGTGTGAAGTCTGCCAACCCGCATCATGCCAGCGTCGTGAACTAAGTACTAAACCCTTCTCATTCTGAGAAGAGCCCGTGTCCAGCAGTGGGATAGTAAAGGACTGATTTTGTATTTATTATGCAGGAATTGTATCCATAAAGTATTTAGCTACTAGGTAAGTATCATCAGCAAGGTATCAAATTATTTCGTTAACAAAATACTTCTCTGGTAAAATAACACGACAGGTCTACAAATTACCTTAATAACGCAATTACAAACATTATTGTTAATAAAACAAACAAACTTTACCTTTAATTAGTTCACATAAACAGACTAACTTCGAAGTTAGGAACGTAATTCAGATGTAGTGTTTTCATACAAAATAAATGTTCAGTTTTTTTACCGTAAAAATAGCAGTGATAGCCTAGTGGTGTAACCGTCGGACTGCCAAATCATAGGTCTCGAGTTCGAACCCAAGGCACGCACCTCTGACTTTTCGGATTCATGTGCGTATTGTATAATTATCACTTGCTTAAAAACGGTGAAGGAAAACATCGTGAGGAAACCGGCATGCCTGAGAGATATTTCTCGTCGGCATGTGTAGCCAAGTCAGAGGCCCATGGGCGGCATGAACTCTGACACCAGGTTAGTCACTAACCACACGAAAAGTAAAATACTGGTATTCAGCCGCATCTGTTTATACTGGAAGCTGACCCCAACTTAATTAAGAAAAGACTAGGCAGAACCGTGATAAAAAAAACTCCTACGATTTCTTGTAGCGATGGATGTCTACAATAGTTGCTATGATTATGCAACAGAAATCTAAATATTGTCTTATTTTTATTTAGATTTCTGCTGATTATGTGCATACAATTTATCAAATCAAACACAAAGTATACGGTCATTTTCTCCACCATCTTGTCATCTTAGACCATCGTGAAAATTTATTAATACCTGTCACAAGCCATAATTACTTCAATACCTTACCTTTATCCCACATCGTCAACAAAAAGCACCTCCCTTAACTACCCTATTAAGAGCCCTTAGGCAAGTAAACATCAGACACGTATAATTTTAGAATTAACTAGCTGTACCCGCTGCTTTGACTGCGGTAACATAAGGTTACTGCTCATCACCCACGCTCGATTGTGTGATAATTTGTACACAATAACCTGACCCGCTCGTTAACGGATGTGACTGCCAAATTTGAACTGGATTTGTCCAGTAGCACTGGCTTTAAGCTCACACATACAAATAGACAAAAATTCTAAAAACATTTTTGGCATCAGTATCTTTCCTAGGATGCGTTGCATTATTTTTATCCAAAAGTATTTAATGTACTGTTTTAGCATCGTTTCTATTTTATTATATTATGTATCGATATGCTTTGGGATTAGGAATATTAATACCATCACGCACCTCCCAACCTTTATCAATACCTACTTTACCAATAACTACCTTACCAATAACTACCTTACCAATACCTACCTTATCAATACCGATCTTACCTATAACTTTTTTTTTCTTTTGAAAATCCTCATGGACGTCCCTCGCTCGGGAAAGACGAGGGGGTCTGCCGGACTCTTACCGGCTGAAAATCAACGGTGTTCCTCCTCCTGACCGTTCGGCCGGGGTCCTGGTCCGCCAGCCCTTGGCGGAGCTCTCCTCTGTGGGGCCCTGTCCCACATCCTTCTGAGAAGCGCGCACGGAAATCTGCTCGCCGCCTTCTCGGGCCTGTTACTGTTCGGGCGGCAGGTCCCTTAACCCACAGCCCGCAGGCCACACACTAGGGTGACCGGAGGTCATCGCGCGCACTCGCCCTTCGGCGGCCGGTGCATCTGGCGCGGGAAGGGAAAAGAGCAGACAGCTCCCTCTCCCTCTCCACTTTATCTTGCTTATACCTACCTTACCTTTTCAATATTTTTTTGTCGTTCTGAAATCAAATTAGTTTCAAATTACCCTATTGCAATCCACTACTGTAAGGCACAGTACATTACTGTGACATAGGCCTCTCGTAAGTAGCGTCACAACACTTGATCCTCCGCCTTTTGCATCCATAGCCACCTCCTTCAGCTAGTCTAACATGGGCAGTGCGAATAAATGTGACGACAAAATTATCTCGTCCTGCGCATGTTAGCCCGACTGGTAGTCGTTAGTATTTGTATAAGTTTTAATAATAATTATGAATTGCTACGTTTCTCTCTTTCTATTTTCATTGTATGCTGATTTTTTAATTGTTAGATTAAATTCGGCTGGTATTCCGCCGCGTCTGATTAGACTGGATGCTGACCCCAACATAGCTGAGAAAAGGCTGAAGGAACAGATTAAAAAAATTACGCATTGATAGATTTTCTATAAAAACTGTCGAATCGTCAAAATAATTCCTTTATTAAAAGATATCTGATGACTAAAATTCGGCCCTCAATTTAAATTTCGTATGAAACGTTTGCCGAAACAAGAAAGTTAATATTATAATGAGGAACATAAAGTAGGGATTCCCTAAAATAGCTGCTGGGCACATTAAGCAAATATTATAAAATATTTAGCGTGGCTCCGGGCTTTTGTCGTGAGGTAAACAGCGAACAACCATTAGGACGCCCGTGTTTCAGGTGGTTGCAGACGGGTGATAAAAAGGGGCGATTTTATTGTCTTACCCTTTAAAGGTATTTTGCTGGTTATTTAGATATGACACTTATGATGAAAGGAAGCGTGATGGCTGGACCCTTTTTAGCATTCAGCTGGGATATAGTGTTGTCTCAATCTGTCATTCCGAACACATTGGTTCAGATTTAGCGCCATCTCTAAATGTTTTTTTAATGAAGAGTAGGAAAACTTCTATCCATGATAGAATATGTGATGCCAATGTTAAGTGTCTGCACTCGAAGTTTTGAACTGCAAATGGTTTTCTAGTTACCTGCAAATTGGTGTAGGAGAATCACTCGTTGATAACCCGCACTATAGCAAGAGGAAGGATGGTCAGCCAATTACAGTCCCACTGCTGGGCACAGGCCTCTTCTCAGAATAAAGAGGGCTTAGGTCTTAGTTGGTCCTGGATACTTGAAAACCAATTCCTCTTTCGGTTAATGAACTGCCCAACTAATTCATACTACGACTCCGTTTTACTACGGAAACCATTTGGTTTAAGTGCGGCATAAAAACTGCACGAAACAAGACCATGGTGTTCAGTTCCTGAACGGACAAAAATGATGACTGTACTTCCGCCAGGTATAAATCATTCGCGGCCGAATCCGAAAACAAAATGATAGCAGTGATTTGTATCGAAAAACTACACGAAATATTCCAACTCTGAACTATTTAAAATTCGAATCTATATTCCTAGTTCTAGTTTCTAAATCCGTGCGCTCTTCACAGCGTGCAACTCGCCTAACAGGACGTTAGCAAGTCGTTCTCAACAAACTCTTCGAGTTTACAATTACAGGTGTTTTTGTTTGGTAAATGTTTGGTAAAGTTGTTGTTTTGTTTCTGTTGTTTCACTAGCGTTGAGAGCCTGGTGTTAGAGGTGACGAAGTTTCTTGCCTTCCGGCAGCTTCATATAATATTGTATTTAAGTAACAAATATTAAATGAGTCAAAAGCTCACATTGTGGAGGCTTTTGGAAGACAAAATGGACATTAGCAATTTGTTTCAGCGTTTTTATATGACTCTTGGTCAAAAGCCACTGGTCTTATGCACAGCATGTAATTTCAATAAAAGCTTAACCTACTGGTAATATGCAAAGTATCAATCAGTTCTCAGTTCCATAACCTTGAGGTAAAATAAATTATCGATTAATTATATCGGCTGGAAACTGCTGGAATCGACTGCCTTAAAAAAGCGTAAACTGAGTGTGGCAATGCAATTCTCGAGAGATCTATGTACAGTGATGGTCTTCGTAAAGCTGTTGACTAACATCTTGATGCTATCAATAAGAATAAGACTACTGCACATATAACTGATAAAATCCCTTAACCCCAATTCCCAGCACGCTTGGTGGTAGGATCTATACGGTCCGCCTGACTAGTTACCACACTCATATTTAAGTACCGGCGCCAAGCAGTTTACTGTGTTCCGTCGTGTGTACATGAGAGCCAGATGGGTATAGGAGAATTCCTCTATATCTCTGTTTCTTGGATTCGTGTGCTCCATCTTAGACCCTGTCTGCGCTTATCATCAAGTAAGACTAGGGACAAACGCAGAGTCATGGAAAAGAAAAACCTTAAACGCTGTCTGCGCTTACCATCGGGTGAGACTAGAGACAAAGGCGACAGAGTTAAGAATAAAAAAATCTTAGACCCTGTCTTCGCTTATCTTCAGGTGAGACAAATGCGAAAAAATCAAGAATAACAAACTAAAAAAATCTTAAACCCTGTCTGCGCTTACCATCAGGTGAGACCAGGGCCAAACACGACCAAGTCAAGAATTAAAAAATCAAAACTACATCTTCAGATACCCAGGGAAGGGTTACTATTAATAGTAAGGAACAAACCATTAAACCTGTACCACCTTAACAATTTAAACATACCATACGCGACCACACCAAACCGACATTAATAACCGAGTTAACGACTGTCCCTGTGCAAACACAGCTTTAATATAAGTTTAGTATCCCGCAGAATATTGGCCGTCGCGTGCAATATCCTGTTCTACTGAATTTCCTGTTTATAGCTGAAAGTAATTTTGTACGTGATGTTTAATTTGTTGTGGGAGTTGAAGTGTTACATAGTGCAATGATATTTAGTACTATGAAGTGAAGCTTTTTGGGAACGTTATTTTCAGCTTTGAGATAACAAAGGCAACAGCTGCAGTGGAACAGGTGAATTTTGGCATATAATATTCCTCCAGAAAAAACAGTGTGTTATTATTATTCTAGTCTTTATTCATCATCTTCCTGCCCTGGTCCCAAGTTACTTGGGGTCGGCGCAATATGTTTTTCTCTTCCACTCTTCCCTGTCAGCCGTCTCATTATCATTTACTCCCTTATCTTTCATATCCTCCCTCACACAATCCATCCATCTTTTCTTAGGTCTCCCTCTCCCCCTCCATCCATCAACATTCATATTCATCACTCTCTTAGTCACATGTGTTTCATCCCTCCTCAGCACATGCCCATACCAAGACAAACGCTTTCCTTTCAACTTTTCTGTCACTGGTGCCACTTTCAAACTTCCTCTAATATACTTATTTCTTACTTTATCCATTCGCGTCACTCCACACATCCATCTCAACATTCTCATCTATTCTAGTCTTTATTATACAACAAAATAAAAATCCTTTAAAAAAAAACCTTTCATGTTTAACGGTTTTATCTTGCAGTACCCCTGTAGCATCAGGATTTGAGGATTGAAGGCTGAAACTATTATAATTTTGTATTGTCATAGGAATTGAATTTGTGTGCGAAGTTTCAAGGGAATCGGTTAAGCAGAAGCAGTTGAAAATCTGTCACAAGATTTGAAACAAACAAATATACGAAGTGTAGCTAATTAAAACCGTTTACTAAAAATTGCAAGTACAGTACGGTAATGATCTTAAAAACGTACAATGAGCGGCTTTATCGCACCCAGCGATTTCTTCCAGACAACCTTAGGATGGAATAGAGCGAACTGGTAAATATAAAGGGCAGTCAATGTTATCTATGACTTTCGAAACTATCATTTACAGCTAGTTTCTGTACACTACTTGATATAATATTGATGCTAGCTGCATCTGTCCCGCTACCTCGTGTTGAATTCATTTCGTTAAGGCCTGCGATTTGTGGCGTCGTTAACTCCCCTATAATAATTGTGTTATGTTAAAACATCAAATCCGTATACTATGACACAACTAAGAAGTCGCATCAGCAAACTTTTTCGAACAACCAATGGCAGTCGCTCATTTTCGCGCCACTCACACTGATTGCGCCAGCGTAAAGATCATTTTTTACTCCACTATTAATAAACATTCGTGGTATTGAAGTCGCACACCGTTCGGAAGTGATCGGTTTTACGAAGTCTCCCGATGCGATTTGTTAGTTGTATCCTATTATACCGACTCCATTATCTTCCTCTCGATTAACTATTTTCACATAACCCTCAACATTAACTTGTTGATATTTCCCAACAATATTGGCTGTACTCAGCAATTTCCTGTTTACAGCACAATTTGGTACTGTGCACCTTGCACGCGTAAAATATCCACTTTATTATAGTTTAATAAATAAACTTATACTGTTATTATGTCGGCGGGATGCTCTCGACGTTAACTTAAATTAACTTCAGTAATATTTAACAAGTTTGTTATAAAACGTGTGGTGGTAACCTAGTTTTACCTGGATGGAGAAATAAGATAGAGTGCGTATAGTTTGTTTAAGTAGGATTGATTGCGTGTGAAATCATCGCTGGGTGTTTGACGTCCAGCATATGCTGAGTTGATGACCCTTTGCCTTGGTCTAGTGGTGGCAAGCGCGACTGCTGATCGTGAGGGTTCGATCCCCAGGTCGGGTAAACTATTATTGAGTTTTTCCGTGTGGTTTTTCTCGGTAGCAGCCCGAAGTTTCGACTTGTGACCAGTTGATGGCAATAGGCTCGCTCCCTATTACATTGGACTTAAACGTAACGGCGAAATGTGGGTGTTACTAAACCTCTCCTCAACCCTTCGGGGAATACAGGCGTGGTGCTATGTTAGTTATATAAAATTTTAGGTTTTATTCTTTCTTCTATTTTATTGTTTATGCTGTCGCTGTGTCTTGGGCTGAATAAAATTTCTTTTCCGTCTTTCTTTTCTGATTAGATAAATAAATAGGCTTATTTGCCAACACCTCCGTATACTTATTCATCCTGCAGGACAGTACTAATAAATATTGTGTCCAGAATTGTGTATGGGTTTGGAGAAAATCCGTGATTTGAATTTTGTCATGGTATTGCGTGCTAGGCCGCCAGTTGCTTTAAAAAGCCATTAAGATGAATGTGATTGTACAACAGCGAATCTTTCTTTCATTCTTTACTTTTCAATCTTGTTACCATCGTAAAAATTACTTTCTTGTCCTCCCAAGATCGGAAATTAAAACGCTCTGATATCAACAACTGGAAGTGCCAATTGAAATGTTACATGAAAAACTGCTTTCCTCACCTTGGTAGGTAAGTAAGTACTTACGTCTATTATTTTTTCCTCTCTGACGAGCTTGGCGGCCATCTTTGCAGATTAACATTTATATAACATTGCTACCTTCCAATCACGTGCTAATTCTATATAATAACATGTTCAATTATTAACACGGTCGGTACCACATCAAATATTCATCAAAATATTTCATGGGAAGTGACGTCACGACCCCACATAGTCCGCCCTCAGATAAGCCCCGGGCGTTTTGGGAAATAACTAAGGATTAGAGGTGTTTCACCCATTACCAACTTGTAGTAGTGATGTAACTACGACTGTGTTCCCGAGACCGGGACGTGTTACGATGTATTTGAAAAGAAAGAAATCGGTGATGTCAGTTATGTTTTTTTGTAATTTTGTTAAAAAGTTATGTTGAAGTAATTTTTATCGTAGTCTTCTGTATAGGTATTATACATTGATGTCTAGCAGCACCACAACACTCGTCTTGTAGTCATGTATACACCACTACCCTTCAGCCAAGCCTTCCATTAATTATCCAGACATTGATAAAGGACTGTTGTATCTAAATCTCAGTGCGCTTCAATTCTATAAGGCGAGCACCAGCCCTTAGGTTATCAACATTAGTAATCCTTCTTAGTGGTTAGAAAAACTTCTTACCTTTTTATTAAAAACTAACATTGAAATCAAAACACCTATCTTTTACGTTGACAGGAAAAATTGCATTTCACCGACGACCAACTCAAAATAGACCCAACATTTTTCATACAACCAAATGTATCATTGTTACGAAACTCAATAAAACCGTTGCCATGGTCTCCATTATCCCGCATCAAATATCGGGATAATTTCCACGCATACATTTCCCGGGATGACGCGAATACAAACGTTTGCCATCCCTATCCTTTATACCTTCGATCAAAGATTCCGTTTTCAGTGAAAGGTAATAAGGGTCTGTTTTGACTCTTCTTTATAGGTAAGTCCATTATTGTTTCTTTGATGACCTCTCCCCTTTTGTTGTCAGTTACAGATGGAGGACGAAAATATTGTATTTTTTGTTTCTTTTAATGATTTTTGGGGGTTATAGAGATTGTATTGGATGTTGCGAGGATACGAAATTATGTATAGATATTTATTTTTGATTTCGATTGTTCATAAGGCCGTTTCCGTGGGTTACGACACGATACAACAAAATATTGCGACGACTCTGAGGAGTGAAAGAGATGAGTGATGAAAGGCGAACGAACTCCGATATTTAAACTAATTTAAATTAAGAAGGAACAAAGTTCTTTCATTAAACGCTTGTAATTTTGTTTCTGGAAAATAAACTATATAATTATGGAGTTGAACGGTTACGGTGATCAGTTGCTTTTTATTTTCTCTGAGCTAATCCCACATATACCTATATTTTTATAAACCGACACAGTGTCGTGTCGTGAGCCGTGGAAGAAGGACCTAACACGTGTAAAATTTATGTGTATTTTTAAGTTTCGGATGAACGTTTACGCTTTAAAAAGCCTTTATAGAAATAAAACAGAACGTACAATTATTATTAAATATAAATAAGGGTCACAGTAACTGCCTGCCTCGATGGTCCGGTGGTGGCAAGCGCAACTGATGATCTTGAGGTCCTGGGTTCAATCCCCAGGTCGGGCAAAGTGTTATTGGGTATTTCCATGTGAAATTTGTCAGTAGCAGCCCGGTGGTTGGATTTGTGCCCAGGTGATGGCAATAGCGAACGGCGAAATGAGAGTTTTACTATACACCTCTGCCCAACCCTTCGGGGAATACAGGCATGATGTTATGTAGTAATATTACCTTCTAGACGATACTTACTTATATCTTAAAATTGCGTAGCGGTAGCTGGTTAGTGGTTCTAATGAAACATACACACCAAGCCAACGAATGCCAGCGAACATTCGTCATTTCTTAATTTGACCAAACTTTGTATAGAACGAATCCAGTTTCTTTCGGATGTAAGCGGTAAGGAACCCCGTTCGTTGACGTTCGTTGTCTTGGTGTGTACGTACTATCAGATGAAAAATGCATAACACTTGTGACATCTCGCCACTCGCCAGTCTTATTTCTTATAGAGCAAGTTGTAAAAGTCACTGAAGGAAATAGAAAATTACAATTCTCATAACAATTGTAGTATACAAGTTGGAAGATGGATAGTCTGCAGTGTTTATTAAATAAAACAGAATGAATGTTTTACGATCAAAGGTTTGTTTACCTTTTATACAAAACCCGGCCGGCTTCGCATGGGTGCAATATAGATACTAATGTGGGGCATATAAACCTTCCTCTTGAATCACTCTATCTATTGCTGAAAACTGCATTAAAATCCGTTGCATAGTTTAAAAGATTTAAGCGTACAGACAGCGGGAGCGACTTTGTTTTATACTACCTCTATTTAGATTTCTTTGGACCAGACTGTACACATTTAGATTTCCTTTCATAGAAGTTAAAGAACTGTGAGCGGCCCGTGGCTTATTATCGACTCGATCGTACGATTTACGAGGTTAAGCAACGCTGGCCGCGGTCATTCCTTGGATGGATGACCGTTTGTTACACATCAAGACCCTGTGCCTAGAAGAGCACGTTAAACAGTCGGTCCCGGATGTCATATGAATATATATGACATTCCTTACGGGAAGTCAGAAGCCCGAATGTCTGACAACTGGTCTAGCCTTAGGATATCGGCATTGCCCTGTAACTACGTTGCGGAGGTCTGATGGAAGTCGCTTCGTATAAAATACTGGTTATCAGCCGCATCTGGTTAGACTGGAAGCTGACCCCAACATAGAGAAAAGGCTAGGTAGAACACAGAACTTAAACAACTTTATGGCTAATACTACCTATAATTTCAAAACATATCGTCAACGTACAATAGTTGATCAAGTTTCCCGTCCAGGGCAGACCCCATCTATGATATTAATTAACGCGTTTAGTTTCTGTATCGACCAGTGCAACAATGTTCAACTTGGGAAATTAGTTACTCTGGACCGTCTATGTTGTACCACATAAACATACCTAGGTGGTATGTGTAAATGTTATTTCTATTAGCTGACTCCTGGCCACGTACTAAAACGCTACAAAATATTTAGTTGCCATTTATATCGTCTTGTGCTATACGGGCCCACAGCTCATTCGGCATACGGCAGACATGTCCTGCCCAGTCCCATTTCAGCTGGGCGGCCTTTTGAGCCACATCTACAATTTAAGTTTTGGAGCGCAGTATTGTGTTTCGAACACGATCTGTTAATTTAACACCAAGTACACTGCGCTCCATAGCCCTTTGGCAAACCTTGAGTTTAGACTTCTGGATGTTGGTCAAAGACCAAGTCTGTTTAGCCCCGAGACAGCGAGACGGGGTCGCGGCAGACCGCGGAGAAGACGGCGGGACGAGTTGGATGCCTTTCATGATAATTGGCATGAAGCGGCACATGAGATGGAAGGAATAGAGGCCTTTGCCCAGCAGTGGGACAGTACAGGCTAATTACAATATAATAATTTATATCGTGCTGTCACTGTCACTTCGCCTTAGAGTAACAGTGACCCAGCACAAGACTCAACGGCAACTTAAAATGGAGTACTTGACCATTGGGCTGGTGTTCACGACCACTAACTCTCTGGTTTCTTCTGTCCAGCATTAACATTAGGAAGCGGTGAAGGCGAGCGTTTTTGTGGACTGTCTTTTGTAATATTGACGTTCAAAAAGATTTTTGATAGCGACTAACAGCCAGCGCAGATCTGGCAAGGCGCAGTACAGAGCACTGATAACTGCCAAATTACTATCGACTTTGCTAGCGTTTAAATAATATCGAAAATCAATATTTTTCTTTACGTGTGGTTAGTGACTAACTTGGTGTCAGAGTTTGTGCCGCCCATGGGCCTCTGACTTGGCTTCATATGCCGTCGAGAAATATCTCTCAAACATGCCAGTTTCTTCACGATGTTTTCCTTCACCGTTTTAAGCAAGTGATAATTATACAATACGCACATGAATCCGAAAAGTCAGAGGTGCGTGCCTTGGGATCAAAAGAGAAAACTATGACTTGGCAGTCCGATGGTCACACGGCATACCACTAGGCCATCACTGCTGTTTAAAATGTGTGTGAAAAATCAATTAATCTATTAACACAACTACCCGAGAGCATCGAAGCGACTAGAGGTGAAAGGTGATTTTGGATATTATTTATACACTAGCAAAGTCGATAATGGTTTGGCAGTGCACAATGCTCTGTGCTGCGCCTCGTCAGATCTGAGCCGGCCCTAACACTGTTCGTCCATTAAACATTGGAATTGGAGCTTTTAGTAATGATTGCAACAAAGAATGATTCCGATGGCGATACATTTTTACAACTAGCTTCTGCGTGCCACTTCGCATGCTTTGCCATGACATTTTCGACCCTATTTATTGTATTAATCCGGGATACTAAATGTCATCCAAATTCGTTCAACCGGTCCAGCTGCACGCTCAATCTAATTTTCACAAGTAAGCATGCACGTTAATATTTGACGGCAAAACGGTATACCGCACAGTACCACTAATACCGACAATTCCGTTTGCGCAACAACCATTTGTGTATGCTGGTCGTTGTCGTGTGGACGCTTCACAGTGCACCGTGTTTTTTGGGCAAATTTTTGCACAAACTGTTTGCGCATGCAAGTCGCTGCGTGTAGCCGGACCATTGAGTAACAGCCATCCAAATTTTCGCATTCATAAGCATGACTAAGCGGTACGCCTGGAAACCAGTATTTCTATGTCTTAAGGATTACTGGACTATTAAGTTTGTAGAACCCAAGTCATTATAACTGTAGTTTCGGGAACAGCATCAAACTGTCGAGCTAAGCTTTTGTTAACCTTAGACACATTGCTCGGAGCGAAGTTCTGGAGACTGGTGTAGGAACATGCAATGAATAAGTAGTCACAGAAGGTGTACCACTCTGACATCGTCAAAGGCCTTGGGGGTCTTAAAGAAGAAGAACAGTTCTCGTCATTGATGTACAGTAAATGCGAGAGTAGCACTGATGGCCAAAAATGCTGTATTGAAACTGTGTTCCAGGGTAATATGATGGGAAATTGGCAGAGAACTGGGCGGCTACCACTATTGTTTACGTGGGGAAATCCTCTTGGATACTCACCTGGGGAAGACGAAGGGTTATGTCGGACTCTTAAGGACAGTACTCATCGGGAGCATTCGTTTCTTGAACGAGTGTGTGTTGCGCAAACGTTTGCTATCGCAGCAAACTCGAGCACATTCTTTCGCGAACCGAACATTTGGTTAGTACGTTGAAACGAATATTAGGCGTTGGCTTTGTAACTTTATGCTCGTTTCCCGAATATACGTAGGAGGGACAACGCTTACGGAATCAGGAGATGCCAAAAGCCAAGTTGAACATACGTAGTTGCATCGCGTCATCGCATTAAAATAAATGCCGCAGTAGCGCACGACTGCCTGGTCAGATATTTTCACGAGAAATAAAAGTTCGCAACTGGAATGAATGCTACAAATTTTGTTCGCGAAAGAATTTGCTAGCGTAGTGAACACTCGCTCACCGAATGCTCGCTAACTAAAAATCGCATAACGAAAGCCCGCAGTGAGTCCTTTACGGACTAAATAAAAACAATGTAGTTTAACCTTTACCACAGCTAGTCTTTCCTTATCGGATCTCAAGTTTTTCGGAGAGCAAACCTTCTGTAGCTTAATTATGGTACAGCCGAACTGTTAGTTAGGCTACTTACGTGATTAATTATGCACAACTTCTAGCTACGTTTGTGTTCAATTTGTGTTGTCATTGAGAGTGATCACGGTATTACGTTTTTGGAAGTAGCTGTTTACTTATGCAGATCTGTAAATGTGTTGTTTGTTCTGGTAAGAATAAACCTGTAGACGTCCCGTGGGTGCTGGAAGTGGTAATTAATGGATTACGGCGGGTTTATGGGGGTTGCACCGTGTTACCCGCCGCCCTACCAGTAACAGTCCTGAGAATGCGACGCGGTGTTCCACGCGCGCATCTCGGAAGGACGTGGGGCAAGGCCTCACGGAGGATAGGGACCTGCCGTGGCTGCGGTCGACATTCAGAAGGAGGAGCACCGTGGGTTATTAGCGGGTGAGAGTCCGGCAGATCCCGTAGCCTTCACTAGGTTAGGGACATCCATGAGGAAATTACAACGAAAAAAAAGAAGTCTTGCACACTTTTTTTCCGCCATGGCCATGCCATACTTGGATCACCAATGCTTTCGCCAAGCAATACATACATACATAATCAGCCCATTACTGTCCCACTGCTGGGCAGAGGCCTCTTTTTAGAATAAGAAAGTTATAGACCTTAGTGGACCACGCGGGCTTGTAAAAGTTACGAAACAATTACATAACACCACGCCTGTATTCCCCGAAGGGTTGAGCAGAGGTGTATAGTAACACCCTCATTTCGCCGTTATATTTAAGTCCCATGTAATAGGGGGCGAGCCTATTACGATCAACCTTGCACAAATCCAAACTTCGGGCTGCTACTGAGGAATTCCACACGGAAAAACCCAATAACACTTTTGCCGACCTGGGGACCGAAATTAGGACCTCTCAGTTAATAAAAAAAAAACATCTACCATATTGTAAACCAACTCGTTTCATGAACATAGGTATAGCTATGTATAGTCAAAAGGAAAGCACAGCTAAGCTTATTATGAAGCTTATTACACAACTTGACGTTACCTTGCAACTATTATGACGTCAGCTCATGTCTTTGTAAAGTTACTTATGGAGGTAAAGTTTTTAAATAAAATATGCTGAGTGACTTTCGTGGAAGGAAGTTTAATATGAAAATCTAATTTTAGCTGTTAAATAAACAGCTTCTTCTTTTCGTGTGGTTAGTGACTAACTGCTCGTTCACACAGCGGATCCGTCGGTACTGGATGTATTCTTCACATCTGTACATGATATATGATATAGCAGTGATAGTCTACTGGTGTGACCGTCGGACTGCCAAGTCATAGGTCTCGAGTTCGAACCCTAGTCACGCACCTCTGACTTTTCGGATTCATGTGCGTTTTGTATAATTATCGCTTGCTTAAAAACGGTGAAGGAAAACATCGTGAGGAAACCGGCATGCCTGAGAGATATTTCTCGACGGCATGTGAAACCAAGTCAGAGGCCCATGGGCGGCATAAACTCTGACACCAGGTTAGTCACTAACCACACGAAAAGAAAGAAGAAGATCTGTACCGACGGATCAGTTAAAGAAATGGCAGCTGCGTCGCATCGGGCAGGCAGGATACGATAAAAAGAACGGATCGTGTGTGAACGCACCCATAATTCTCCATACCTCTTCATGTACGGATCCGTTTTTTATACTGTTCCGTCATCCAGTTTTTGATGACAAAACGGAACATGTAAAAATGTTGGACTAGAAATTTTTACTGGATTCGGAACACTGTCGTGTATGTGAACTCGCTCATACAACAGGTGCCATCACCAAAATAAAAACGGATCCGTTAAAACGGGTACTGTAAACAGTTTCTATGTTAACTAGCTGTTACCTGGTGTCAGAGTTTATGCCGCCCATGGGCCTCTGACTTGGCTTCACATGCCGTTGAAAAATATCTCTCAGGCATGCCGCTTTCCTCACGATGTTTTCCTTCATCGTTTTTAAACATGTGATAATTATACAAAACGCACATAAATCCGAAGAGTCAGAGTTAAATTACATAACACAACATCACGCCTTGTATTCCCCGGAGGGTTCGGCAGAGGTGTTTTAGCAACACCCTCGTTTCGCCAGTTATGTTTAAGTCCCATGTAATAGGGGCGAGCCTATTCCCATTAACCGGACACAAATCCAGATTCCGGGCTGCTACTGAGAAATTCGTAACGGAAAAACCCAATAACACTTTACCCGACCTGGGGATCGAACCAAGGACCCCATGCTCAGCAGTCGCGCTTGCGACCACTAGACCAACAAGGCCGTTAAATTAATAATAAAATAAACAGCTAAACTAACAAGTCGACATAATTCTCGATTTTCTTTATCTCAAATGACTTAAAGCATTTTTTTTAATTAACCGTATTCAAAATTGTTGTAATCGATTGATGATCGATTCCAATAATTTACGTAGCGTTATTGGTTAAAATTGAGACTCTTGTTTCTTTACCAATAATGAAGCAAAGACCTCATAGCTTTGCATAGTAGACTCTTCCACACTGAAGTAGCTATCACAGGTAAAATAAATTAGCTTACGAGTCTATTTATATGACCAGTTTGACAAAAAAGAAATGCTTCCATCTGGAAGCAAAATTATTCGTTTCAGGCCATAGCAACCGGACATTACCTACTGATTTGAAAAATATTTTTTTTGTTATCTGTAACTGGTTTGCCGGTCTAGTGGCGGCAAGCGCGACTGCTGATCGTCAGGTCCTTGGTTCGATCCCCAGGTCGGGTGAAGTTTTATTGAATTTTCCGTGTGGCATTCCTTATTAGCAGTCCGGAGTTTGGATATGTGCCCGGTTGATGGCAATAGGCTCGCCCCGTAATACATGGGACTTAAGCATAACAGCGAAATGAGGGTGTTACTATACACCTCTATTTAACCTTTCTTTTTCCCTTGACCCCCTTTTTTACCTTTGACCCCCTTTTTTATTACCCTTATAAAAAAATGCTGTTAGTAGGCTATTTATTGATCGATTCTAAACAAACTACTTGTTGGTTCTAGTTAAGTATGTTACACTTGGTATACACGTGCGATACGTATTTATGAGCATAGCCTTAACAAATTTAAGATCTTAAGCCTCAAAGGGGATGTTGTTCATTCACATTTAATCCCAAAGGATTTGAACATTAAAAACACTCATGAAATATTAAAGGCAACGCCTATACGTTAGTAGGGATTTAGTAGGATTTGTCGGGAACGGGATTCATATATAAACTTACGTATAGATACCTACCCTCTAAACGATTTTTATTTTATTTTCTTTCTTTGAACATTTTGCGACTTTAATTGGAGCCCCGGGATTTGGCTTCAGAACGAAGGTTTTCTTTTAATTTTTTTGTACAACCTTCAGTAATGTGTTTTGCTTTGGGCACAACCACATTAGGGGGTGCCCTTGTTTAATTAAACCGACTGTTTCAAAAACACAAGATGTTGGTTACGAGAGAATTCAATGCGGTAATGAACACGTATCTTCGAGGCAAGCTCGCTAATTTTAAACAACAACTTCCTTCACTAACCTTCTTCAAAATGGGGTAGTGGGGGCTCGTGGATGCAAGGTTAAGCTGCGCTTGCCGCGGTCAGTCTGACGATGGGCGACCGTTCGCTACACATCGAGACCCCGCCGTGCCTCGGAGAGCACGTTAAACAGTCGATCCCGGATGTCATACCTATAATAGTCGTTACGGTGAGTCAGATGCCCGAAAAGTCTAACCTTAGTATATCGGCGTTGCCCTGTAACTGGGCTGCGAAAGGTCTGATTGCAGTCGCTCCGCGTAAAATACTGGTATTAACCGCATCTGGTTAGACTGGAAGCTGATCTCAACATAGTTGGGAAATGGCTCATCAACCTTGCAAATCATATGATTCGCGCGGTTGATAAGAGCCACGAGGCCCTCATAGACTCCTGTCACCACATATCTATAGAGCTGGTCCTATTAGGCCCTGAGCAGACGACGGTCTTTTTGTCCGGCGGACTACCGCGGCCAAGCACGACAGTGGTTGGTAGTTGTTGCCCGTCGCAACATTCGGCACGTGGTTGGTGACAAAAAGTTCGTCGTCTGGTCAGGGCCTTATACAGTGGTGGCCATATAATTAGAAACAATCATTACTGCACACATTTTTATTATAAAAACTCGCTATAAATTTTTATCAGTCTATCATGGATGACTTTTAACTACGTCATTATGTAGGCCTATCAATGGTGCTTAACACATGATAACAAATTGAGGGAAACAACAAACTCCTAATAAAACTTACAATCACTTTGTAAACAGGGTGGAATTTGAAAGGAACTGAGAGCTGGACAAATAATTAGAAACAATAACTAAATAGTTAAAAATTCAAAGTTGAAAATAATTTTGTTTTTGAATATTGGTGAATGCTTATTTCTGCTTCATTATTAATCATCTAAATGTTTTCAAAAGTTATTTTAATGAATTAATTTACTCAAAAAAATACATATAGGAAACTTGTGATTCATTCATACCCTTAAAAACTTATGGATCTGTAAACCGTAACTATTCTTTCAAAAAAATATGCAGATTAAGTTTAAAATGCTCTAATACTAAAGTTAGCGACGCGGTCTATCACTGCAAATTACTCTGCAGTGCCAACGATGTTACTTGAACGCTTGAATCTCAGAAAACGATAGCATGTAAGGATTGCAAGATTGTTCAATTAACAAAAACAAACCCTTTCAGGGCCATTTTGAGATTGAAATATTCAAACTACTGAAACATGTGTCTTTAATATAAGGGAGCTTTACTTCATCCAATGTTTTCTTTTATTGAAATCCATCTAGAATGTCTCATTATTTATTTACAGACATACTTATTTTTTCGATGTATGACGTGCGGTACTAATTGTTTCTAATTACATGGCCACCACTGTATGTACATACTGCAACGACCCATCAAACTGTGTATTGTGTTCTAGGTCAACCTCTAATTAGCGTCCACCCCTTTTCACCGCCTTCCACCCCTACCCATCCTATTTTAAAAGCCGTATACAAACATAAGCATCAGTCTATAAATAGCTCAACGCACGTCAGCCCAGAGGCAAAGAGCGTGAGAATCGATGATAAGGTCCGCTGATCGAGACGATCGGGTTACGCGGTCAACGCTCGATACAATATCAATATATGGAATATGAAAATGTCTGTCTGTCTAAAATCTATAAAATTTCTTTTCGCGTATTTTTAATTTTGATTTGTTTAATTGTGAACTATTATGAATTATTGTAAAAAATGTCGAATACGGATTACGAGCAGAACAGAAGCCATACATAATATTGACATCAAGTATACTCCACCAAGAAGAATATAGTCTGCTTAGTTGTCGGCAATAATATTGACAAGCATGCAGCACCCGCAAGCCCGAGATGGAATAAGATCGTAGGTGGTGCTTGCCACCAGCAAAAGCATTCCCAAGGAGGGTTGACGTCAGGCAGGCGGCCGGTCATAAAATATGGCCGAAACATTTGTGCACTATGATATGAGACATACTGCGCCGACCCCAAATAAGTTGGGATAAGGGCAGGAGGATGATGATGTCTGTCTGACATCTTTACAGCTTTGTCGTAATTAAGTACCTACTGCTGAAGTGCTTTTGAGTAAAGTATACCTTAGAAGCCAGCTGACCCAAGTAAAGATTTTTTTATAAATTGATTTACATAATATCACGCTTTGTATTCCCCGAAGGGTTGGGCAGAAGTGTATAGTAATACCTCTTTTTGCCGTTATGTTTAAGTACCATATAATAGGGGGCGAGCCTATTGCCATCAACCGGGCACCAATCCAGACTCCGGACTGTTACTGAGAAATTCCGAAAAACCCAATAACACTGCCCGACCTGGGGATCGAACCCAGGACCCCATGCTCAGCAGTCGCGCTTGCCACCACTAAACCAACGAGGCAGTATTTTTTATTTTTTATTGAATGGGCCCCACTCTTTACCTTGACTTCAAAAAAAGAGGGTCAATATTCGACCCTTATGTATGTATGACGGCGATTTTCTCAAAAACTACTGAATCAATTTTGAGAATTGTTTTATTATTAAAAATCTGTTTTTTTTTCTAGTCGATAGGTATTGAGATCCCCCTTCGCCCTATATTGCTGTGTACTAGCTGTGTCCTCACGGCTCCGCCCGTGTAAGAAGTTTTATTCCAGTAATAAATATAGCCTATATTACTCAGTGATAATGTAAAGATTTGTATTTTTGTATGTAACGAATAAACTTAAAAACTACTGGACCAATTTCAAAAATTCTTTTGCCGTTGGTCCAGTAGTTTTTAAGTTTATTCGTTACATACAAAAATACAAATCTTTCCTCTTTATAATATTAGTATAGATATAGATTGAGGTTCCAATGGTCCGCTCCAGTAACACCGTGTATATTTTATTTTTAAAAGACTTCTAACTGACTGTCGCATAAAATGCAATACGCGCAGTCTGGATTAGATTTGACGCTGACTTCCCGTTCGCGTCCTGCATCCGGACGACGCCGGGCGATGCAACAAGTTTGTTAACCACATCATGTCTGACGTACGTGCGTAATCGCGTTATGATAGGCGGAGTAATATTTCGGTAACGGGACCTTAATGTAATAAAAAATTACATACCTATATGAACATAACATCACGCTTGTATTCCCCGAAGAGTTCGGCAGAGGTGGTTTTTTGATACACCCTCATTTCGCCAGTTATGTTTAAGTCCCATGTAATAGAAGCCAGCCTATTGCCATAAACTAGGCACAAATCCAGACTTCTACTGAGAAATTCCTAATGGAAATCCCAATAACACTTTGCCCGACCTGGGGATCGAACTCAGGACCTCATGCTCAGCAGTCGCTCTTGCGACCACTAAACCAACAAGGCAGTATCAATGAACACTCAAACCCCAATGTGATTGGAGGCAAGGCCATTGCGAGGCCATAAATTGTACTTACACCCCATTACGATCATTCACCATGAGATACGATGATAAGGTCGAACGACCGAGATAGGGTTACGGTCATCGCCCCATTCGATTATATAATCGATTCCATCCGATACCTATACTCGATGCTCGTAATTATGTTAATGACTCGTGTCGATTCAACATGAATTTTCGATCCTACCGCGTAATTAGGTTTTGGCCATGTTGTGTTTAATGGGAAATCAGACGGTGAATTGTAGGTTCTGCTTATCCTTGTGGAGTAATGGTATGATAAATCATGGTTGGTTGGAAAAATACCATAGTTGGTGACCCACTTCCGGGCGCCGGAGGGCGCGTGACGATCTCCGGCCAACCTAGTGAATGGCCTGCGAGCGGCGGTTTAGGGGACCCGTCGCCCGACCAGTAACAGGCCCGGGAGGACAGCGCGCCGTGTTCCGTGCGCGCCTCTCAGAAGGAAGTGGGGCAGGGGAGAAATTGTCCCACCACTGGAGAGGTCCACCAGAAGAAGCTGGTGGACCGAGACGTGCCGGGGTTGCGGTGCATGCAATAGTGAATCCCGTGACCTCGGCCTTAGGACATCCATGAGGATTTTCCAACGATAAAAAAAAAGAAAAAATAATGGTTGGCGACCTACTTGGAACAGCAGTGCGATACTCTAGTAGAAACACCGCTGCGGCGCGCTATCATCTACGAACGCAATGTCTACGACGTGTTTCTATGTAAGCTGGTTGAAGGCCTGCTCCAGTTGACTCATCGCGAGTAAATGTGGCTGGTACAGGATTGCGTAACTGTAAAATACATACAACAGAATCTTGTAGGGGTGAATCTATCATTACAGTTATAGCTAACATTGGTATGTCAGGATTGGGAGCATGATAAATAAAGTAAATTAAACCAACATAGACTCTCCACCACAGAGTGATTTTAATTAGGTTAGTGGTTAGTTACAGAAACTAGTTCACAATAATTAACACAAGATCAGAAAATAAGGACAAGCAAATCAGATATAAAAGGTCAGACTTTTTTGGCGGTTCGACATAAAAAAGCCCTGCTCCGTCGAATGACCACTCTTTTTATAACGTTGGGTACGTTGATTCATCTCGACGATTACCCTCCTTTATCAACACTGTCCAGTGTTACCAGCTACCGATAACACAACGTGCCATAAGCGAGAGTATCCTTTTACGTATTTGTATTTTCTTCCTTTTGAATTTCTTGTTTTATTATACAATTCCACTGTATGTTGTCCAGTGCATTGCTGGGCTTAAAGTGTAGATAGCCATACAAGGGGACCAAATCTACAAAAGAAATGTTGTCAAATCACAAACGAATTCCAATCTCAGTAAGTTTTCGTTTGCGAAAAACCGTCAAAATGTGTGACTAACACCCATATTCTAAGACGTTCCTCCAAAACTTCTTCGACTCGACTCCACCTCGACACAGCCTTTCTCACTACCATCGGTAGTTATAGTTGACATAAACGTCCTCGACTCGAGATTTTTCTCAGTCGAGGTAAAGAATCATCTGTCAAACTCAAGGTACCTCGGAACTTACCTTAAGGAAGGAAGTGTCAAAGTTCGTATGTAACAAAAATGAATTTTGAAGACTATCGAATATGCTTACGATAATCCTTACAACTATTTATCGCGGCGTTATTTGCGCGATGCAGATAATTCAAATTATGACGTAATGACTCCACTCTACCTCGACTCATTTGAGAACCCCTCAGTCGAGTAACCTCAAAGTTCACTCGAAATTGCGACTAAGAATACAATTTTGAAGGTGTTTTCGAGGCCGTCCTGAATCGAGTAAGTTTTGGAGGAACGTCTTAGAATATGGGTGTAAAAGTTCAATCAAAGCAACAATTTTTTTATTTGTAGAATTGGTCTATAGTTTCTATATCTACATTCTATTGTGCACCAGCGTTACCTCGGACACTCACATGCGCGCTGACATTCGTACATTGTACGAATGTTTTCCGTTTTGTATTGAAAATGTTCGCATAGTCATTGCGAATGTCAGTTCCACACCTGTGGGTTCGCGTATTCGTGCGAGTATGAGCGACCTGGGTTATGGTGGAACTTATCTGCGAATTATATCGAGCAGAGATTGGTTCATGAACAGTGATGTTAGTAGAAAACTGATTGATACTGCTCTTAGACTCAGATCTGGACACATTCCATGCAAAAAGTTTGCCTTCATGATGAAAAAAATCGCATCACCCAATTGTGAGGAATGTAAAGTTGTTGAGGACTTACAACATCTATTGATGGAATGTGTCCAATATGAGTCTAGTAGAAATAATTTAGTAAGATCCCTGAATTTGAACAGAACTGATCTACATCAGTTCTGTTCAAATTCAGGGATCTTACTAAATTATTATTACATGCCTACGCATGTACCATACAATTCTATCCCAACCAAATGGCGACGATGCGAAGGGTTTGTTCAAATTCATGGCTCATGTCATGTCTTGTGAAAGTACAATTGCTTAGGATATGATGGGACTGACATACTCTATGCGTAAAAGCTCCTAAAAAAAAGCAGAGATTGACAGATTGAATTGATTTATTAACAGTTAAATACAGACTAATTATTTATATTTTCAATGTCGATCTGTCTTACAGTTTAGTAACACATTATTTAATATTATAATATATTATAATCAAGCATAATACGTTGATTAATATAGTCTTACTTAATTTATTAGTTAGGAAATAGTTTCGATACAGACATTTTTCAAATCCGCCACACAAATAATGAAGTCCTAAACATATTTAACACAAAACATGAGGGGCTAGTGGCTAATTAAAAACCGCGCAGATCATACAATTTGCAAGGTTAAGCTGCGCTTGCCGCGGTCAGTCCGTGATTGGTGACATTTTGTTACACATCGAGACTCCTCTATGCTTCGGAGAGCACATTAAACAGTCAGTCCCGGGTGTCATACGAATACCTATGACAGTCGTTACGGGTAGACAGAATCCCGAAAGACTGACAACCGGTCTTACCTTTGGGTATCGGCATTGCCCAATAACTAGATTGCGGAGGTGTGGCAGTCGCTCCATGTAAAATACTGGTATTCAGCCGCATCTGGTTAGACTGGAAGCTGACCCCAACATAGTTGAACGAACATATTTAACACAAACTTTATGACATACAATCGTGCAAATGTACGAACATTAAGGCGTGTTCAAACGTTATGACTGCACAATTACCCTGATCGCAGTAATCAGGCCGTAATGGCCGCGATCGTATTATCATCTGTTTGATTTGTTGATGGCGCCGCTAATTGTATGTCATTAAGCCAATGGACCGGTAACATTAAATGAATTTGGACTGTGTTGGAACTTACTGGTAAATGTGAATGACTTTTAGTGGACCAATACTATGTTACACTACTAAAGTGATTGGTTAAGAGGGGTTACTTGACTGAAAATCCAAATTGCTATACATTAATTAGTTTTCGAATCCATGTGCGGATCAGAGTTTGATTATCACTTGCGTTAACGGTGATGGAAAATATTGTGAGGAAACCTGAAACCCAGAAAGGGCCACCACACCAAGCTAGCATGGTGGACTAAAACTTCTGAGAAGAGGCCCGTGCCTGGCAGTGAGACAGTAATGGGATGATTTTGCATACATTAATAATGATTTGCTGAGCAAACTACTAAATGTATCACTTTGAAAATTATTTATATCTTTTCTTTACATAGTATAAAACAAAGTCGCTCCCGGTGCCCGTACGCTTAGCTCTTTTGAACTTAGCAACGGATTTTAATTCAGTTTTCAACAATAGATAGATTCAAGAGGAAGGTTTATATGCCCCACATTAGTATCTACATTGCACCCGTGCGAAGCCGGGGCGGGTCGCTAGTTATATTTACAGATATAATAACCATTTCCCACTGACCAGTTCGTTTTTGACGTCATCAATGACAATCTATCATACTCACTGATCCGAGTAATTGCCTTCAAAAAAATCTTTTTTCAAGAGAAAAGCAGATCCATAAAGTTTTCTTGCCTTATGAAAATAATGCAAGGCTATGTATGTATGTACGTATGTAAGTTTGTGTCCTCGCACAGTCTAAACTACTGAACCGATTTCAACAAATGAGGTGTCTTTGCATTGGTCTAAATCCAGAGTATCCTAGGGTACATGACGTCACAGGAAAACCATTATTTCGTATTTTGTACTACCAGCACCATCTCGTTTTCGTCATGTACAAAAAATATCAATTATTTCGTGATAGTTTTGACTTTAAAAAGTACCGTACTGCTTTTCAGTCGGGTATAAATAAATTAGTTTTGATTTCGTTCGTAGTACTATTTATTATTCTTGTACATCACGATTCTTATAAATTACGAAGCGTTATGGGTTATAATAGATCTTTACCAATAATGAAGTAAAGACCTCATGAGTGCATAGTAGACCCTCCCACATGGAAGTAGCTATCTCAGTTAAAATTAACTTACGAGTCCATTTATACCCAACTAGCGGCCTGTCCCGGCTTCGCACGTGTGGACATTTTTCCCGTTTTTGCAACATTTTTCATTTATGCTCCGCTCCTATTAGTCGTAGCGTGATGTTATATAGCCTATAACCTTCCTCGATAAATGGACTATCCAACACAAAAATATTTTTTCTATTCCAATCAGCAGTTCTTGAGATTAGCGCGTTCAAACAAACAAACTCTTCAGCTTTATAATATTAGTATAGATGTGGGAATAAAAATTGCTACCATTGGTAAGCAAAACGATTCGTTTTTGTTTATAGGAACCGGGCATTAAAGAACACAACATGTTCTAGCGCACACCTAGAGCTGTAAACTACTTATTCTAAAACGTAGTTTGCAAACTCTTCGCCACTTACGATGTTGAATCAACAATACAGTTTACGTAGCAATCCCGTCGCGCGGATGCAAGTGCGACGTTTGCACCGGAACCGATCTAACTTGCTTAATGCCAGCACTTGCATCCGTCGCGTCGTCGGTTCCATACAGTTGGATTTAACTATTTCTTTTGCTACTCCATAGAACCTTTTGAACAGAGAAATATTTATTGTTTATTATAGCAGTGATAGACTAGTGGTGTGACCGTCGGACTGCGAAGTCATAGGTCTCGAGTTCGAAGCCAAGGCACGCACCTCTGAATTCGGATTCATCTGTGTATTGTATAATTGTCCCTTGCTCACAAACGGTGAAGGAAACCATTGTGAGGAAACTGGCATGCCTGGGAGATTTTTCTCGACGGCACGTGAAGCCAAGTTAGAAGCCTATGGATGGCACAAACTCTGATACCAAGTTAGTCACTAACCACACGGAAAGAAGAAGAAATGAAATATCTAATTTATTGTTCTAGGTTATTCTGAGACCATTTTTACGGTACCGTACCCAAAAGGTACTAATTCTATTACTAAGCCTAAGCTATCTTCTGTCCGTCTGTCACAAGGGTATATCTTGACAGCCGTAAGATGTAGCTAGTTGAACTTTTTACAGATTATGTGTCGTCGTAGTATAAATCTTCGCAAATAATCAAAAATACAATACCAAATTCCAATAGAGAGAAAAGAGTTCTTAAAAAAATATGTTCTTTCTTGGTGGTGCAAATCCCAGTGTTCCCATGTGTCGCTTAACTGGTATTTAAACGGTTCTAATTAGCTTCACTTCGTATATTTGTATGATTCAAATCTTGCGACAGACTTTTCAACTACTTCTGCTTAACCGATTCTCTTGAAACTTCGCACACAAATTCATTTCCCATGACAATACAACATTATAATAACTTCAACCTTCAATCCTCCGAACCTGATGATGCATGGGTACTGCAAGATAAAACCGTTTAACTTAAAAGTATTTTTATGGGATTATTTAAAGTTAGTGGCAGAAGAGGCATGAAAGTAGAATAAATGCCGTAGAAATGCGTTTCTTGCGAAGTATGTGCGGTGTAACTTTGAATGATAGATTGAGAAATGATGAGATTAGACAAAGCTGCAGTTTAAAAGATGATGTAGTGACAAAAATTGAAAGGAGTATGCTTAGGTGGTTTGGTCGTGTTGAGAGAATGAGTGAACGGCGATTAACAAAAGGAATTTATAAGGCAGATGTCAATGGAAACGGCGGTAGAGGACGTCCTAGAAGGACATAGTTACATCGATGTTATTGGTGATGTTCTTCACAAAGGTCAGGTGCGTAGTACTCTCAACCGGCGTGCGTGTATGACAAGATGTATGAATGTGGATGAAGCGAAAGGGGTATGTAAGGGTCGTAGCATGTGGCGTTCTATAGTTTCTGCCTACCCCCATGGGAAAAAGGCGTGAGTTTATGTATGTATGTATTTAAAGTTAGTTTTGCTTAAAGTAATTTGATTTGTTCTGATTACACCACAATTCCTATAATTAACTTATGGCGTTCCATGTTTTGCGTTTAGCGACTACTGTTTCCTTCACAGAAGCCATTATTTTGCCAGTTACCAGTGTACCTACGACTTGATGCGGCTTCTAGTTACCTCTAATGTTGCCAACAATCAAACAGCAATACTCGGAACTCTGTCCCGTTACCATCATAACAACGACACTCCTTTTAACTAATGATGTTGCCAATAAAAATAAGTTTTCTTTTTTTATTAGAGTTAAGCAAGTGCGATTGATGATCGTGAGGTCCTGGGCTCGATCCCCAGTTCAGGCAAAGTGTAATTGGGTTTTTTCTTGTGGAATTCCTCAGTAGGCAATAGGCAATAGGCTCGCCCCCTAATACATGGGACTTAAACATAACAGCGAAATAAGGGTGTTACTATACATCTCTGCCTAACCCTTCGGGGAATGCAGGCGTGATAATGTTATATACGTGCGTTTCTTTGAGCGTTAATAAATGTTTATCTTTCTTTTTCTGTCTTTCTTCTTCTCTGAGAACGGTCCTAAAGTACAAATCCGTGCAGCAAGACTATAGTCTAAAAAGGCATGAATAATAACAATCCATAAATCCTCAAAATACAATTTGACCTACAATTCAGCAGTAAACCAGTTCTCCAACAAACATTACTATTAATATAGGGACGGACACTGCATGTAAATTACTTTTGAATAACTAATTTTGTCGGATTACACCGAGTCGACGTTCAAGATTTAATGGGGTGTCTGGAGCTCTTGAAATTTGTACTGGATGAGGTTCAAGCTTTGTTCTTTGTGGGTCAGTTGATAATAAACGTCCTGAAACGTTGAATTTATAAGTTTCTTGCTTGTGATGTTTGATGGCCCCTAAATCATGCAGAGCTGAAACTTGGTTGTTGTGCAATTGCTAATGATGTACAATGCAAGTTTGTATTTTTAACCGACTTCCAAAAAAAGGAGGAGGTTCTCAATTCGACTGTATGTTTTTTTTTGGATGTTTGTTCCGCGATATCTTTGCTAATTGTGAACCGATTTTAATGATTCTTTTTTGTTTGAAAGAGTATTCTTTCGAAGTGGTCCCATTTAAATTTAGTGAAGATCTGAAGAAGAACTTCGTAGATAGACAATTTGAAGTCAGTTTTATTTTTGTTAAAAAGTTTTTCATTTTAATGGTTCTTACTTTGCACGTTTTGATATGATTTTATAATTATTATTTTATGTGTGGCAATTTCTTTCCTTTCTATCTATTTAGGGCCAAGCCACATCTGACGCAAGATACGTCGCCAATCTTACGCCTGGTACACATAATTCCATATAAACATCTCACACCGTACACAGTTGACCGAAGATGCATTACTAAAATTCTTCGAGTAAATTGCGACGGACGATCAGCGACGTGTCTTCCGTCAGATGTGTCTTGGCCCTTAAAACTGGAATTTTGCAAGTCTCTCAGATAGTAGAACTGCTTAAACAATTATTTGGCTTTGCAGCTTAGATGTCTAGTCATCATGGGACCGGAACACCTATGGGCAGAGGAAGGATGGTCTCATCTTTGCCACGAACCATAAACAGGCTATCTAGACAGGGCCGCCGTAAGCGGCCGTGCAACGCGTGCACCGCACGCGGGCGGCACACCCAGGGGGCGGCTAATCGAGCGACTCATCTAATTGAGACCAATTTAAATTTTTTCGGTTTTGTGTCACTCAAGATACAGGAGTAATGGAAAGAGAGAGGGGAGCGCCTAAAAAAAATTGCTCGCACGTGGGCGGCGAAACAGCTAGCGGCCGGCCTGTAACTAGACTGTAGTGCATAGTCGGCATCGTTAAGACGATAACTACGAATGGAGCCGTCGTACTTAGTGCTGAAAGTAAGCCCACCTTGAAGACCAAATCAAGCAAAAATAAGTCTACGAACAGGCAGGTTTAAAAGTCGTATAATATCCGAAGAACAATAAAATTTACAAGTACTGGAGACCTAAGTACAAGACGTTAAACTGTGTCCACTTTAAGTGTTTAAAATTACCGACACAGAAATAAAGAAACTCCTATTACTAAGTACCTATTTAACGGTTTTATCTCGCAGTACTCCTGCAGCATCAAGATTTGAGGATTGAAGGTTAAAATTATTATAATGTTGTATTGTCATGGGAATTGAATTTGTGTGCGAAGTTTCAGGAGGATCGGTTGAGCAGAAGTGGTTGAAAAATTTGTCGCAAGATTTGATACTAATAAACAAATATCCGAAGTAAAGCTAATTAAAACTGTTTATTAAAACATAACACATAACATAACATCACGCCTGTATTCCCTGAAGGGTTGGGTAGAGGTGTATAGTAACACCCTCATTTCGCCGTTATGTTTAAGTCCCATGTAATAGGGGGCGAGCCTATTGCCATCAACCGGGCACAAATCCAAACTCCGTTCTGCTACTGAAGAATTCCATATGGAAAACCCCAATAACACTTTGCCCGACCTGGGGATCGAACCCAGGACCTCACGATCAGCAGTCGCGCTGGCCACCACTAGACCAACGAAGCAGTTTATTAAAAGTATGACCGATTTGCCGGTGCGTTTGAAGAGTTAGGTCATGGCTAAGGTACCTATATAATATTTACAGAATTGTGTGTTCAGTTTGCTCGCGTTCAGGGGGGCTAATAACGCCACATTTAGTGAATCATATTCCGTTTCGTATTCGTAATCATAACTGAGGGGTCGTGGCTAATTACCAACTACGCGGATCATACGATAATTATACGAAGTTAAGCTGCGCTTGCCGCGGTCAGTCTGTGGGTGGGTTTTCGTTACACATCGAGACCTCTCCGTGCCTCGGAGAGCACGTTAAACAGTCGGTCCCGGGTGTCATATGAATACCGCAGTCGTTACGGGAAATCGGAAACCCGAAAGTCTGACAACCAGTTTAACCTTGGGATATCGGCATTGCCCAGTAACTGAGTTGCGAAGGTCTGATGGCAGTCGCTCCGTGTAAAATACTGGTATTCAGCCGCATCTGGTTAGACTGGAAGCTAACCCCAACATTGTTGGGAAAAGGCTAGGCAGAACATTCGTAATCGTAACTACAAGTGGCTGAATACCAGTATTTTACACGAAGCGACTGCCGTCAGACCTGCGCAACCCAGTAACTGGCCAACGCCTAAGTTTAGACCGGTTGTCAGACTTTCGGGCTTCTGACTACCCGTAACGACTGTCATAGGTATTCGTATGACACCCGGGACCGACTATTTAACGTGCTCTCCGAGGCACGGAGGGGTCTCGATGTGTAACGAACGGTCACCACGGACTTACAGCGGCAAGCGCAGCTTAAACTCGCAAATCGTATGACCCGCGTGGTTATTAATTAGTCACGAGCCCCTTCTTTCTACCAATGATTTAAAAACCTTCAAGATATTAAAGCTAAGTGAATAGTATCAGACTGCCAGTTCGAACTCTAGTCACGAACCTCTGACTTTTCGGATTCATGTGCGTATTGTATAACTATCACTTGCTTAAAAACGGTGAAGGAAAACATCGTGAGGAACCCGGCATGCCTGAGCGATACTTCTCGACGGAAAGTGAAGCCAAGTCAGGGGCCTGTGGGCGGCATAAACTCTGACACCAGGTTAGTCACTAACCACACGAAAAGAAGCTAATTGAGTAAAATACTCACAAAGACCTGTCCAATGTGTCTTTTAACAAAGATATTAATCACAAAACCGCTATTCATATGAAAATATATTTAGCCTCCTAATATGGCCATACCATCGCGAATTATTCCATTGTGTGCAGGAAGTTAGCCTTATAGGATGCTTAGCGATTGCCATTCTCGAGCCCACATCACTGAGGTCGATGACCTGTGCCTTTATGATGGTTACGTGGGTGACCTTCGGAAACCTTTAGGTACTAAAGTAAGCTAAGCGAGAAATGAATAAAAAGAGTAGGAGGATCTTTTTAAGGACACATTAGCCACTTTTGGAAGAGAAGTGCGTGCTTACTTTCGAATTATAAATCGGACATTTTCTACAAATTAACAACATCACGCTTGTATTCTCCGAAGGGTTGGGCAGTAGTGTATAGTAACACCCTCATTTCGCCGTCATGTTTAAGTCCTATGTAATAGGGGGCGAGCCTATTGATATCAACCGGGCATAAATCCAACTTCGGGCTGCTACTGAAGAAATCCACACGGAAAAACCCAGTAACACTTTGCCCGACCTGGGGATCACACACGACCAGTCAGCAGTCGATCTTGCCACCACTAGATCAACGAAGCAGTTTCTCATAATAATAAAATCGAAAAATGCACGACAGTACTATATCATAAATAGCTGTGTCCTCACGGCTCCGCCCGTAGCCTATGTTACTCGGTGATAATGTAGCTTTCTAACGGCAAAAGAATTTTTGAAATCGGTCCAGTAGTTTTTAAGTTTATTCGTTACATACAAAAATACAAATATTTCCTCTTTATAATATTAGTATAGATATAGATATAAAGTCTCTAGTGTGTTCCGGCGCTAACACTCAGTCTCACTCGAGGATTTTATATATCAGAGCTGCTTTTACACACAAACACACACATTCGAAGAATATATTTGCTAGCCATACAAATATTTGTTTCCTGGGGAAACAGGAACCCGTGAATCTTTCCATAGGAAGTCTACAATCACTAAAATAATGTGGTTGACTTATACCCAGATCCTATAAACAAAAATGAATCGTTTTGCTTCCAATGGTAGAAGTTTTTATTGCCAATCTGGGCATTTATACAAGGTTAGTCGGATAGGGGGTACTAAGACGCGGGCCACTTAATGTATCACTGATGACTGTTTTAAAGAAAGTAGCAAAATCTCTAAATTCGATAAATAACATCATGCTAATTTATTTCTATTTTGGTTTTTCAAAAATTCTTCATCCCTGCTTTAGTTACGAATTCAGAAAATGGAGTTTCTAATCCGTGACCTCAAATATCACCTAAATTGTGAACACAGATGATTATAGTGGAGGATAGATAGAATTTAGCATATTTTTATGAAATCTTTGAGCAGCTATTTCTCTTAAACTAATGATTTTTGGGAAAAGTTGTAGAACAAAAGTTATCCATTATTAGGGGTACTTTAACACCCTTTCGGTTTAGTACCCCCTTTCCGACTAACCTTGTATAGACTCTTAAGCTTATTATACCTGTGATAGGTACTTCCATATGCGAAGGTCTATTATGTTAAGCTATGAGACCTTTGCTTCATTATCGGTAAAGATACAAGAGTCTGAATCTTTATGAAAATAAATACTCCGTACTAAGTTAATAGGTCGCGTGGCTACCACCAAAAAGGTCACCAAAAAAAAATCCTCTTATGGTGTCATATTGACCATGTTACCAGTGTTGGCAGCACCATCTTTCTGTCCAATAATACCGATCACCAATCGATTTGACAAGGTTCTGCCTAGCCTTTTCCCAACTATGTTGAGGTCAGCTTCCAGTCTAACCAGATGCGGCTGAATACCAGTATTTGACACGGAGCGACTGCCATCAGAACTCCTCAACCCAGTCACAGGGCAATGCCGATATCTTAAGGTTAGACCAGTTGTCTGACTTTTCGGGGTTTTGACTTCCCGTAACGACTGTCATAGGTATTCGCATGACACCAGGGACCGACTGTTTAACGTGCTCTCCGAGGCACGGAGGAGTCTCGATGTGTAACGAATGGTTCACTCATCCATGGACTGACCGCGGAAAGTGTTGCTTAACTTCGCTAATCATACGATCCGCGCTGTTGGTAATTAGCCATGAGCCCCTCCTCTAATCTATTTGGCGAGGATGGTGATAAAGGCAATATTCCCTTACGACCGTTCATTGTTGCAGTCTCCGAAGAGGTCCATGTTCAACAGTGGGCGTTTCTGGGCTTATGTGATAGAATGTATTAGCATAATGATAGATTCTAATGTAAATGCTTGTTATTGTAACAAAGGTATTCATGAACAGCTTGACCGTGATTAGAGCTAATTAAGGTTTATGTAGCGATGTGGTATATTGATTTGTGTGTCTCTAGAATAGATTGCGCCTGACCATCATAGATTACCTATGTAAATAAAGTTACAATTCTCAATCTGTGGCTGTAATTGGCACATGGAATATACAGGGTGGTCCAAATAGAGACGTCTAAAAAAAATTCGAATTCCTCATACTTAGGGGTATTCGAAAATACCCCATGTATGTTCCGCGATTATTCGTAGTTTTCGAGTTAGGTATGAGGGATTCAGATTTTTCTTTTAGACGTCACTATTTGGACCAGCCTGTATATGTTGTAAAGAGCTTATAGAATCATGTAGGAGTGAATCTATCATTACAGTTATAGCTAATATCAACATGGACAAAACTAACATAGACTCTTCACCACTGAGAGTACTTATATTTGGGTTAGTGGTTAGTAACATGAGCTAGGTCGCAATATATAAATTTATACAAGATCAGAAAAATAAAAAGGACAAGTTGGATAAAAAAAGGTCAGACTGCTTCGGATGATCGACACAGAAAGCGAGCTCCATCGAATGCTTTTATTACATCGGGTGCTATGACGACGACTACCTACCCTATTGTATCATTCGCATCTGAACTGAGGGACCAAATCTGAAATCCTTGCGAATATAAAAAAAAACTACATTTTACTACACATAACACAACATCACGCCTGTATTCCTCGAACTATTGGGCAGAGGTGTATATTAACACCCATATTTCACCGTTATGTTTAAGTCCCATGTAATAGGGGGCGAGCCTTTTGCCATCGACCTTTCTGTTTTTACTAATTCTGCCTTTTTTTCGCTAGGATTTAAGATTTGATCCCTCAGTTCAGATGCCAGCTACCGACATATTAAATGATTATCTACGTATGGTAAACATTCGTCACCGCCAGTGCGTTTCTTCTCTCATGTCGGCACCACTGTGGTGAAGTGAGCAGGGCTGACTGCCAGTACGCTGAAAACAAGATACTAGGTCTTGGTCCAACTGATCCTCCTAACTTCATGACTTTATTTAAAAGACCTTTTTCTTGTTACCACAGTTGAGCGCTCCAGCTCAACTAACTACAACTATTTGAATGTATTCAACCTAATTCTGTTTCTTTTTCTTCTAACCTTCTTCATGCGTCAATCGTTTAGTTCAGTTGAGGACCGGAGCTAAGCGAGTAATGAACCAGTTTAATAGGCAATGCCGCCTCACATTTTACGTGGGAGACCTTTAAACTTTAGCAATCTTAGGCCGTTTTTCGACGGTTCACGACACGACACGGCAAAATGAGGTCACGACTCCGAGCGTCATATATTTCTATGATAAACGATTTTTATTTCTGTAAATAAATCTGTTACAGACACTTTTACAAGTCAATTGTAAAAGTACATACAACAAAATCTTTTATGGGTGAATCTATAATTACAGTTATGTAGCTAATATCGGTATGTCAGAATTGCGAGAATGGTAAATAAAGTACATTAAACCAACATAGACTCTCCACCACCGAGAGTACTTATATTTGGGTTAGTGATTAATTACTGAAGCTAATTCACAATCATTATAATAATTTACACAAGATCAGAAAAAAAGGACAAGGTAATCAGATACAAAAGGTCAGACTTCTTCGGCTGTTCGACATAGAATCCTCTGCAACGTCGAGTGACCACTGTTTTTATACCTTCGGGTACGTTGACTCATCTTGACGACTACCCTCCTTTATCAATATTGTCCAGTGTTACCAGCTACCGACAACACAATGTAATGTTTTTTTTTGAAGACTAAATGGCGTCATTATTTCCTATCTGACTAGCTCTGAGAAAAAAAGCCGGATCAGACTCAGAGATCAAGGTCTCTTTTAAAGTCCAGACATTGTGGTATGAAAACTATGCGAGTGTAACTAATGTAGGGCCATTGAACCGTCTACTCACGAAACGATACACCAGTACCAGTCTCGTAGTTACGACATTCTATCGTATCGTGTCGTGTCGTGTGCCGTCTAAAAAAGGCTTTATACCATTTATTGAGCGACTTTCGAACTTCGATGTAAATTGGGTTTTGGACGTCTATGGGGAGTTACGTGTTGAAAAGTGAATGTATGAAAAAAAAGGTTGACTTCCTCATGAGTTGTAATTGTTTTGATGGATGCAATTTGTTATCACTGTGGAATCTAATCATCGATATAAAAACTACGTGATGTTTTTTCACATCATGATTACATCACGCCTGTATTTCCCAAAGGTTTAGGCAGAGGTGTATAGTAACACCCTCATTTCGCCGTTATGTTTAAGTCCCGTGTAATAGGGGGCTTATTGCCATCAACCGGGCACAAATCCAAACTCCGGGCTGCTACTGAGGAATTCCACACAGAAAAACCCAGAAGCACTTTGGCTGACCTGGGGATCGTACCCAGGACCTCACGATCAGCAGTCACGCTTGCCAACACTAGACCAATGAGGCAGTTAGTTGTTTTTCTCACATCAATGGATAGAATTGCTAGCAATCATCCTTGCTTGCCATCATTCATAATCAGCTCCTTAACTGTCCCATAGTTGAGAACGATCCTCTTCTGAGAAAGAGAAGGGTTTAGACCCTAGTCCAGTACACTGGCCTGATGCGGCTTAGCAGACCACACCGTCGAGAACTTTTTGGAGCCCCGTGCTCTCTCAAGTGGGCACAATTTTTTTCCTCCATGACAAGTAATATCTGATTCACACATGAATTTGAAAATCAGAAGTTGTGTAAACCCACATGTAGCTACATAACTTGCTAATGCAATGACTTGCTTCATGTGCCTTTTTACCCGACTTCGGTGAAACTCAAAAGGAGGGTGATATTTTTCTTAACTGCCTCGTTGATCTAGTGGTGGCAAGCGCGACTGCTTTATCGTGAGATCCTGGGTTCGATCCCCAGGTCGGGCAAAGTGTTATTGGGTTTTACCGTGTGGAATTCCTAAAAGCAGCCCGGGGTTTGGATTTAGGCCCGGTTGATGGCAATAGTCTCGCCCCCTATTACATGGGACTTAAACATAACGGCGAAGTCAGGGTCTTACTATACACCTCTGCCCAACTCTTCGGGGAATACAGTCGTGATGTTGTTTTGTTATTTTTCTTCATCCTTCATGTAAATATTAACGTCAAGAGTAAACAAGATGAACAGCAGATGAAGGGAGACAGCGTAAACCTTACGTGCTTATAAGAAAGAAATAATTTAATTGCATAGCTTTCCTAAAGCTATACGTAAATATTCTTACAGAAGAATTTAGTATCATTAAAAACATCCAGGTCGAAACACATACAAAGCGACACATCCGTAAAAACGCGTCACAAACACTTATTACTCAGTTTCCTGTCTCCCATCGCAGCGCAAAATAGGCCACAACTTGAGGGGTCCGTTGTCTGACACGTGTTGAGCATAGGAAGTACTATCCGAGCTGTTCGTGTGTTTGTCAGACTGTTCTACCGTTCTACACTTCGTGTAACCGGGTCTTAGACAATATGTCTGAGGTCTTCCACAATGTCCTGACGACGTCGCACTGTTTCAAAATTCGAAAATCTTGGAAGTTTTCTCTGCTAGCTGCATTTGGGCATGTTAGTAAGATTGTATACAGAATTGGTTTTTTGATAAAAATTGTCTCGTTCTAACTTTTTCCAATTTCAACCTATTTGGTCCAGCCGTGAGACACATACCTACCTATTTTTGTTTATGTTAGTATTTTTCATTTATTTTGTATTGTTTTTTGTGTTCTGTTTTGCTGTACCTAATTGTCTTGTCTGTGTCTTATTTGTGTTGTGTCCAAATAAATATTTTTCATTTCATTTCAATTGTGTTGAGTCAGATTCCATACCAGTGTGGTATGCTGAATACCAGTATTTCATACGGAACGACTGCCATCAGACCTCCGTAATCCAGTTACTTGTCAACCGATGTTCTTAAGTTAGACCAGTTGTCAGACTTTCGGGCTACTGACTACCCGTCACGACTGTAATAGGTATTCCTATGACGCCTGGGACCGACGGTTGAACATGCTCTCCGAGACACGGAGGAGACACGATGTGTAACGAATGGTCACCCATCCGTGGACAGACCGCGGCAAACGTGCTGTGTATAAATATCACATAAAAAACATAACTAGCCCATTACTGTCCCACGGCTGGGCACGGGCCTCTTCTCGAGAAGGGTTTAGGCTTTAGTCCACCACGCAAATATCACTGCATTGAATTATGTAGTAACCAACGGCATTGACCCAACAACATAGCTTATAATGCAACTGTAGTGTAGTCTTACATATTTATTTGTCACGCCAATTAAGAGTAAAATGCCTCATGCACATACTAATGACGTAGTGAGTAGATTCTTAACACATGATAGCCACTATAATGAGCATTAGACTTGGTAATTCAAACCTTACGATCTTGTAGGATATAAATAGCGTACCGCCTATCTAGGCAGAAGATATTAACCTTGGAGCAGACTGTGGCATAAGAACAGCAATCTTCTTCTTTTCGTCTGGTTAGTGACTAACCTGGTGTCAGAGTTTATGCCGCCTATGAGCCTCTGACTTAGCTTCACATGCCGTCGAGAAATATCTCTCAGGCACGTTCTCTCACGATGTTTTTCTTAACCGTTTTTAAGCAAGTGATAATTATACAATACGCACATGAATCCGAAAAGTCAGAGGTGCGTGCCTTGGGTCCGAACTCGAGAATTATGACTTGGCATTCCGATGGCAACACCACTAGGCTATCATTATTATTACTCACAAAAGTGCATGCATGGCCTTGTCAAATTCTATAACCTGCTGGGGCCTGATTCGCTATGACACATCAAACGTTACAAGCGAATAACACTGCCTCATTCTTCTTCTTTTTCTTCCTGCCCTTATCCCTCACTAGGTGGGGTCGGCAAAACATGTATTTCATAAATCCATGTTGTTAGAGGTTTTGGCTTATTGTTTTATGATCGGCCGCCTGTCTGACATCAACCCTCCTTGGGAATACTCGTTGCGGTGATTCACTGCCTCATTATCATCCGAATATGCAATGGTATTGATTGAGCTAGTAAGGTAGCGTTATTTGCGTGTTTTTCTATATCATAGAGAATTAGGGATCCACAGATATGATTTCCTTAAGTGGGCTCGTGGGTAGTTAACAACCGCGACGGTCATATGATTTGCGAGGTTAAGCTGCGTTGCCGCGGTCAGTCCGTGGATGGGTGACCGTTGGTTACACTTCGAGTCCCCTGCGTGCCTCGGAGAGCACGTTAAACCGTTGGTCCCGGGTTTCATACGAATACCTATGACAGTCGTTACGGATAGTCAGTACCCGAAAGTCTGACAACCGGTTTTACCTTAGGATATCGGCATTACCCAGTAACTGGGTTGCGGAGGTCTGATGGCAGTCGCTCCGTGTAAAAAACCGCATCTATTTAGATTGGAAGCTGACCCCAACATATTGGGAAAAAGGCTAGGAGGAAGGAGATATGATTTCCATGAGAAACATAGGCTTTTTTACGATAGCCACGCAGGCTTTTGGTGCACAAATACTCATAAAATCAACATATCACGTTGCTACGAAGGAAAAATGTCGCTTCATTAGCTTGTTTACTCTTCCTTGTCGTTTCCTTCAAATAAACGGTTTATATCCCTAATCTGTTTGTCTTATCATCAGTCACGCCAAGCAATGGCTGGAAAAAGAAATTCAAATAAAAGGTAAATTTCCCTAATTTGTTTTGTTTGTGCAGAGTGTTATTGAGTTTTTCTGTGTAGAATTTCTCAGTAGCAGCCCAGAGTTTGGATATGTGCCCGGTTGATGGCAATAGATTCGCCCCTTATTACATGGGACTTAAACGTAACGGCGCAATAAGGGTGTTTCTATACACTTCTGCCCAACCCTTCGGGCTTCTTCTTTAGCCTAGTGGTGTGACCGTCGAACTGCCAAGTCATAGTTCTCGACTTTGAACCCAAGGCACCAGTGGCGAAGGCTCCATACAACTCGATTCCTATCGGCTTCCCTTTCGAAATATGGCAAATACTAGTATCTGTTATTTTAAATTATCATTTAAACAAATAATTATTTACGAAGTTACATTGCAGGTATAACATTTGCTTATGAAGGTAACAATCAAAGAAATAAGTTATAATATATTTTGAGTTTGGTCCGGCTTCCCTTTTAAGGAAATTCACCCTTCGCCACTGCAAGGCACCTCTGACTTTTCGGAGTTATGTGTGTATTATATGATTATCACTTGCTTAAAATACGGTGAAGGAAATCATCGCCAGGAAACCGATATGCCTGAAAGATATTTCTCGACGGCATATGAAGCCAAGTCAGAGGACAATGGGCGGCATAAACTATGACACTGGGTTAATCACTAAGCACACGTTAAGAAGAAGATTCCCTCCAAATTTAAAAAATCTCTATTTCACTTTTTAATCACTTCAACAAAAACTACTAAATTACTCTCAACATATAGAAGCCCAGTTTAATCCCACTACATGCAAACTAAAAACATCTCATCCATGATATATGTGCCAGCTAAAATATGTTGCTACTTACAGAAATTTATCTAAAAGCGGCTACTGGCCACAGCAAACCGTTATTTATGAGGTAAAGTTTCCACACATTGTAGCAACTATATGATTTATATAAAGCTTTTGTACAACCCTTAGTGGTGATTATATTTGTGAGTTTCGTATCTACTCTATTTGGGGATGGAGGAGTAAATCATTTAGTTTGTAGAGTCAGTAGGCCAAGATCTGAAGAGCTTGACAAAATGGTGAAATTTGGCGCACAAACTATGATGAAATACGCATATGATTGTAGAATCTGCTTCGATAGTCTAGTGGTGGCACGACTACTGATCGTGAGGTCCTGGATTCGATTTCCAGGTCGGGCAAAGTGTTATTGGGTTTTTCCGTGTGAACATTCTCAGTAGCAGCCCGGAGTCTGGATTTGTGCTCGGTTGATGGCAATAGGCTCGCGCCCTGTTACATGAGACTTAAACGTGATGGCGAAATGAGGGTGTTACTATACACCTCTGCCCAATCCTTCGGGGAACACAGGCGTGATGTTATGTTAATCACGGCCATGATTAAACTCACCAAGAAATAAAATAATGATGGTAAGTTGCAGATAGGTTTTACTACTGGAATGAAGAAAGTAATGGCCAGATTTGTATTATAGTTGGTTCTATTTTTGTTAGTGCATATTTCTACACCAAGTGCACCAAGCATAACTCTTCTAAATTAAAGCTACTCTAAAATCTGACGGTACACCGCACACAATAAACTAAAACTTACCTCACTGAACTGCTCAAAATTTAAAGACCCACCTGCTTTGTATAGAAGAAAACAGTCTGGGGTAACTTAATGAAAATTTTAAAACCAAATCTCGGCTTTCTAAAGATTTTCAATATAATACGACCGTTCTTTTGATCCCACATGCGAGCATGAGGGGTTCCTTCAGATTCGGTTTACCCTCCCCCCATTATTAGTCTAGCCTGTATACTCTGAAATTCAATTCGAGGTGAAACTTTCCGTTACTTAAGTAATATCATCGTGTCCTTTGTTGCTTTTATTTTCTTCAGTATTCTCTGCGCAAGAAAAGGGTATAGTGGTGTCTTTACTGAAATTGAATTTTGTGATCAGGTACTTAATGTGTTTGGGATTATGATAGAGCTTATGTATCTCTTTATTATTATCAGATTTAGTGTTTACGTGACTTTTTATCGTTATATTAGCCTTGGAGATACGAAAAATTGCTTGTGACCGTTCTTTTTTTTCATTCTTCGTGATAATTTTATATTTTATCATCATATAACTTTTTTTGTAAATGTTGAATGTCGTTAGGGAAATTTTATTCAATTACAATCAGTTAGGTTTTGTGTTGTCTCAGTACAGTATAAGTACCTTAGATTACAGCATATTGTATCGCGTTTACTAGACTTCAATAATATTTGGTATTTATACTGCTCTTACAATGTATGTTTACAGTTTATACTTTCCACTATTACAAGAAATACGTGTGCCATAATCATTACGTTCATTTCAATTTCTTCGTAAATAAATTCAAATTCTCTTTCAGCTCACATTTTAATAATACTATTTGGCTTCGCAGACAAAAACTCGAATCGCAGACAAACCGCTTCACGAGAAAATGAAACCGAATTCGCAATTCACGTAGAAAATAACATGAAAGAGCAAGGGGTGGTGTTTTTGTTTTGTTTTTTCTAATTTGTACATTCAATTTTCCGGTGCACAACGGAGCCCACACGGCGTGACGTGCATTTTAATTATAAATGTAATTAAAAAGTCAACGGTCCCCGCGTCTGTCCGCGACGAACGTCGGCCGCAGAATGCGAACGTTTAATTTAGCATGCGGTCACTTGCAACCTCGTTTCAGCAACCATTTTGGTTCGGTCACGTGGTCTCTATTGGCGGGAGAATTGGAATGAGAAATAAATTATTTTTGTATAATTTTAGTTTTCTTGTATCTCTGGAATTTTGGAATAGCATTACGACACATTGACGACACGTTTGGTGCAGTGTCTGAGCGATTGGCTTCTGCGCTACGGGTCGTGGCTTCGATTCTCGCACGGATCAAATATTTGTATGGCCTACAAATAGTTGTTCCGGTTCTGGGCATTTGTGCATGTGAAGATTTGTGTCTGTAAACGCACCCACAATACAGGAGAAATCATAGAGTGGGCGGCCAAGGTTAAAAAAACTCCTGTGAAATGTCAACAGCGAGATGCAATCTGTTTTACAAAATAACTGTAGCGGGACTTAGTATTAGGGTTTATCCGACTGGAAAGTAAACAAGAACCGACGATAACAAAAATAGACGGTTGTTTATAAAGATGCAGATTTTATGCATAGTTGATAACAAGATAAGAAGTTGAGTAATCATCGTGTGCACCAAGAATACTAATGCAAAGGAAAAGAAGAATAATAGCTAACTACAAACTCTGATCTATTGAAGCAGTAATAATTATCATCATTATAGGAGATTAAATAGAAGGGGCTCGTGGCTAATTACGAACCGCGCAGATCATACAATTTGCGAGGTTGTCTGTGGATGTTGCCCCTCCATGCCTCGGTGAGCACGTTAAACGGTCGGTACGGTACCTATGGCAGTCGTTACGGGAACTCAGAAGCCCGAACGTCTGACAACCGGTGTAACCATAGGATATCGGCATTGCCCTGTAACTGGGTTGCGGAGGTCTGATGGCAGTCGCTCCGTGTAGAATAATGGTATTCAACCGCATCTGGTTAGACTGGAAACTGACCCCAACATAGTTGGGAAAAAGGCTAGGCAGAACATAGGAGATAAATATCCGGTACAAATAAACATACTATTCCTACTGCTATAATGAAGGCTACTGCTACAAGAAAGAGCAAGCTAACAAAGCTCCTATCGATGACAGAAGTATTCACTGATGATGTAAATGGCTAGTAAACTCACGTACTAGGCTATTGCTACCTAATGTTTTCGTAAAACATCGTGAGGAAACCGACATGCCTGAGAGATATTTCTCGACGGCTTTTGAAGCCAAGGCAGAGGCCCATGGGCAGCATAATCTCTGACACCAGGCTAGTCACTAACCACACGAAAAGAAGAATTCTTCTGTAGCTTAAATTGTTCCCAAAACATCAGCAAAGCAAACACAGAGCAGAGAAAACGCAGTAGACATTAACACATCTCGTTTACATAGATTACTTGATAGTTAATATTTTGACAACAGACACTTCCAAACTATTAGGTTAGTGAACAGGAAACAATCGCTCTTAACTTGTGCCAAACGGTAATAGATCTGTCTCCAAGGACGTACTAACTACAGTCCATTTCGTTTTGAATCACAGTTTACAGTTTAAGTTGGACGCTTATGTGTTGTTTGCGATGGTTGTGTACAATTTGTACTGTTCGTCAACTAGTATAAATAGTATTTGGTGTTTTGTCATGTTCAGCTGCGACAGTGGGGTTTTAGTTGAAAATGGTTAAGTAGTAACAAGTCATAGTTATATCATGTTCTTCTTCTTCTTTTCGTGTGGTTAGTGACTAACCTGCTGTCAGAGTTTGTGCCGCCCATGGGCCTCGGACTCGGTTTCACATGCTGTTGAGAAATATCTCTCAGGCATGCATTCCTCGCGATGTTTTCTTTCACCGTTTTTAAGCAAGTGATAATTATACAATACGCACATAAATCCGAAAAGTCAGAGGTGCGTGCCTTGGGTTCAAACTCGAGACCTATAATTTAGCAATCCGACGGTCACATCAGTAGGCTATCACTGCTGTTATATTATGTTGGTTGGTCAATATTAAATTTTATATTGATTAATTATCACTTGCGTTAACGGTGAAGGAAAATATCGTAATGAAATCTGCACACCTGAGAGGGTTCCATAAAGTTCTCGATGGTGTGTGTAGTCCGCCAATGCACCAGGCCAGCGTGGTGGATTAAGGCCTAAACTCTTCTCGTTCTGAAAAGAGGCCCGTGCCCTGCAGTAGGACGCTAATGGGCTGGTTATGTTATGAACCTATCACCATTTTACCAACATATTGTAGTAAGTTACTAGCAGCAAAAGTAGTAGTGATAGCCTAACAGATAAACGTTTGGCTTCAGAACGGTCTATGTTAGATCACGACCCGCACCTCAGACTTTTCGAATTCATGTGAAGATCAGAATTTGATTATCTCTTACGGTATGGGAAAACATCGTTAGGAAACTTGCAAAACCTGAGGATTAAAAAAAAATTACCTCATAGAACTATTATTTCTCCTATTTCAGAGAATAGATTATTCTATTTCTTACCTTTTTGGCTACAACTATACTTACTATTACTAAAATCTATATACATATAATAAAATCGTAACAATGCTAAAACAGTACATTAAATATTTTTTTGGAAAATAGTAAGTGCAACGCATCCTAGGAACGATACTGATGCCAAAAATGAAAATGCCAGAATTATTGTCTGTTTCTATGTTTGAGTTTCACGCCAGTGCCACTGGACAGATCCGGTTGAAAGAAAGCCAGAGCAGGTTATAGGGTACAAATTATCAAGCTATTGAATGTGGGTTATGAGCAGTACCCTTATGTATCCGTAGGCAAAGCCGCGGGTACAGGTAGTAGAAAGAGGATTCATCATTTAATTTTTATCCCAGTAAATAAACAAAATGTAAGTACTAAAATTTCTCAAACAATGGAATAAAGAACATAAAGAAGAATTCTATCAAGAGTAACAGTCTTGAAATTCTATAAAATCCCATTGAACTGGATTTCATTTCGCTTTTATTGGTGCAGTCATTGAATCCCACGGTCCACGCTCGCTGCAAGATTGATTTAAGTTTCTTTGTATAAAAATTGAAGAAGCTGAATACAATACCTACCTGTTTTATTGTAGGTTATGGCTTATAGATTTCGTTAAACAACTGTTGGTTGCAGCAACAAACTTTTTGGAATGGTTTTACGTACACACCAAGCCAGATGACGCCAACGAATGTTCGACATTTGTTAATTTGAGCAAACTTTGCATAGAATAAATCGGGTGTGTACGCAATGCATGTGCTCCATCTTAGACCGTGTTTGTGCTTACCATCAGATCCGACTAAAGTCAAACACTACCAAATCAAAAAAATTGAAACAGCAAAGGGTCAGTTAGGTGGATCTTTGTGTACTATTGAGGTTTTGCGTATAAACAACATGCGCCATTGACACAATAAATAGTTTTAGTTTATTGATTGCGCGGGCGCTCTTATTCAAAATATTTAGCAGTTTCTTAGCACAACAATACTATATTGTAACCTCCTTTGCCATATTAACATTAAAGTTGTCTCTTTCTTTCCATAAAAAGACACAAGAGATCTTAGCAATTTAATATACAACATTATGAAAAGGTTTATAAGTAAAGGCGTATGACAATATCTTTATTAAATTTTCTACCCATACAGAATAATAATAACGAAATTGTTCCTTTTGTTTCAGGTAAAGAGGAAAACGTTTAAGTTGTCCCCATATTATCATATCGCTGACTTTGGGTAAGAAAATATATTATGATTACGAAAACACCCGGCTTTGTTGTTTCACATTCTAATACTGAAGCAATAACTACAGGATTAAGTGATTATAAGTAGCTTAAGGAATTAAAGATTTTCACGCATATACCTAATAGAAATAAAAGATGTGTGGCGGCATCTATCACGCCACATGCGAACTACGCAGCACGACGAATGTCTAGCAGACTACAGCGTCAACAATGACAGCTGTCAGATGAAATGTCACAAATCCTGCATCGCGGTATCAAGATCTGGGCGGAGTTGGTATAATACAACTTCTCAACATCAACCGTTGGGCAGTGGCCCGCCAGGCGTAAGACCCGCCGGTAGGAGGATCCTCCCTTTTTTCTCAGGAGGAACACCATACCTCGATCTCCTGTAAAACCTGGTGAATACTGATGAAGACTCACTCCAGCCTGCAGTCATTCTAAGTGTATGACAAATTGTATGAATGTGAATGAAGCTAAAGGAGTATGTAAGGATCGTAGCATGTGGCGTTCTATAGTTTCTGCCTACCCCCATGGGAAAAAGGCGTGAGTTTATGTATGTATATAAAATATGGTTCGTATGTGTGCATTTATGGAAAGCAATCAAGATATTCAGATTATATAGGCTCATATACATAGGTATAATCTAGTAGATACTAAATAAACAGCACATACAACCCCAATCAATCCTCTCTATTTCCTAATGTTAGCACAACCTACATACTTGGATTAGTTCTCAACTCAATCTCATCTACTATGCATGATGAAAACTACAGTATCAACACATCATAAAGTAAATAGCTCGTAAATCGTTTGAATCTAAATATTCAAGAAGACCAAATTGGTAATAACATACTTTTAAATGTAGGACATGCATACATTGAAAACTTTTTCGTCTAAAAGGTATTGGCACACATCGCAGTTCCTAGGAAGCATTCACAGGAAATTATTTGGACAGACAAGCAAATGGAAATGAATAAGTGTTGTTATTCCTGGCACTGAACACTAGAATTTAATATTAATGGCGTAAGCTCTCTTTGCGCGCAAAAAAAATAAATTAAGTAAAGAGTGTCTATATATTTTTGTCTTCAACGAGTTTAACCCACGTTTTGACGACACGTTTGGTGCAGTGGCTAAGCGATTGGCTTCTGCGCTGCGGGTCGTGGGTTCGATTCCCGCACGGAACAAATATTTGTATGGCCTACAGATAGTTGTTCCGGGTCTGGGTGTTTGTGCATGTGAAGATTTGTGTCTGTAAACGCACCCACGATACAGGAGAAATCCTAGTGTGGGGCAATGTTTTTTTAAATAAAATAAATCAAGAACCCCGGTTAGAATAAGCAACTGCCTCGTTGGTCTAGGCCCAGGTTGGGCAAAGTATTATTGAGTTTTTCCGTGTAGAATTCTTAAATAGCAGCCCGGAGTTTGTATTTGCGCCCGGTTGATGGCAATAGGCTCGCCCTCTATTATATGGGACTTAAACATCACAACGAAATGAGGGTGTTACTATACACCTCTGCACAACTCTTCGGGGAATAAAGACCTGATGTTATATAGCATAAGCAAAACACGATGAATAATGCTCACTGCATCATAAACACCGCCTACCCCCGTTTTCCGAAATTTTAATTTCGAACTTAAAACAAGCTTCATCGCAGCAACAGCGTTACCTATTCTCTTTTCTTTTGGAACAATGGCTGTGTCCTCTATATTCGTGCTGTCTTCACCATTCATTTACAAAGAAGCCACTGAAAATTATTCAAAAGACAAGATGATTGAATAAAATGTACTGTGGCTCGTAATATTTCAAGTAAACTCCTGATTCCCGTGGGAAATTAGAATAACTGCAGCGTAATTGACTCTGTCTCCGGCCATTATTTACACTGTGCTAATACTAGATTTATGAAACACTGACGACTGCGAACAACGATGTCTGCGTTTACACACAGCTTCTGTGCAATCCTTTACCTTTAGTCTGGCTTTTATGTTACTGCTCTCATTAGTGACCTGAAGTACCAAAATGGTCCAATTTAAATTAAGTCATCTCTTTACATTCGTAAAAAATTGTTCATGCGTTTCAATGCACTGCGCATTTCATTATGAAAAAATAAACTGTTGAAACTATCTGTCCCAACTTCTCAAGGGTTGTTACGTGGGCGTGGTGCTGACAAGAGAAAAATATTTAAAAAAATTTAATGAAATAAACAATATAATTTTAGAATCTGCTCTTCAACATCAAAGGCTATATAAATAATGAATACAATTAAAAGATTTGCAGATATATTTATTTTATCATACAGACATACTATTTTATCTTATTTACTCGTCTAGACTCCAGACTAACTCCCGCCGGTTATTTTATTAGAAATTATTTTAAAAGGATTGTTTAATTTTCAATTTGAACCTAGACGAAGCTATGTTTTTGTAATACTCTCTCTACCTTTATTTCCAGACAAGATTATTAACACCCGCACATTTTCAGTTTCATATTATATATCTGTATTAACTTTAACTAAGCTATCTCTTATATTTACGGTCTCTATATCTTAGACTTAATTTGAAACTGTTTTATTTTATGTTTCTTGGTTTATCCACATTTTCTCGGCTTTTAAGCATTTTGAAGTGTCAGAGGTAAAAGCACTGTAAGAAAATGTTTCTATAGTAGTTCCTTATACTTGAAAATCTTTGTTTACGAGGGTGACTTTCAGGGACGCTTTACCAAAACGAAGATGATCACATAAATATTACGTAGAATGATATAATCATTGATGCAGCGCGTAAAATGAGACACAAATTTCTTACATCTTTCCAGTCGTTCCATACCTCTGCTTAAAATTATAAATTACTCATAGGCTATTTCGAACCGGAACTAAAACCGTTAAATTCCACATAAAGTAACTTAACCTAATAACAATAAATATTGCCCAAGATTTAATTAAGCCTTAGGCCTAATATGTATTGATAGAGGATACTCCACTCTCGATTCATTACTCTTTACGGTATACCATGGTGGGAATAAACAAAGTTAGGCTGTTACGTTTATGTGACGCCATCAAAAACTCCATCAATATGATGAGAGGTTTTATGGCACCCAACGTGGGGCAACGTAATGAGCAACATTTATTCTCTTATACTTGCACTTCGTTTATTAAAACTTGGTTGTATGTTTATTGCTTTAGATTTATTATTAGAATTAAGTAACAAGTTTTATCCGAGGGGATGAATGAGTTTGGTTCAGGATAAGCAGCTTTTAATTTACATCATCCTCCTTCTGCCCTTATCCCAATTTATTTGGGGTCGGTCTATTAGCTGTCACTTCAGAAGTCACCCCCTTTCTAGCCATATCATCTTTCACACTATCCATCCATCGTTTCTTTGGTCTTCCTCTACTCTTATAACCATCCATATTCATAAAAATATCAGCTTTAATTAACATTTAAATATAAATTCAAATCTTTCACAATAGTTTGGTTGAATGTAATCCATTGACTCTAGCTACATAAGTTGAATGAAAAGCATGATTCTCTAAAACATGTATGAGAACATTGGTGTTATTTTAGAAATACATACCTATAGTTCCACTAGCTGCTGCTGTGCCTGGAACTTTATCCGCGTCAAAAGTTTTAGTTTTCTGAATGCTATGATACATGATACTTTCGACCCAAACATGAAAATTCCCATCTGCCGTTACGTTGTGAATTGTGATTCAGCTTCACAACCATTGGTTAATCCAAACTTTTGCATTCAAGCACCCAATCCAGTAACAAGTTTTATTGTGCTAGTCGACTTCTGCAAACGACTTTCAAATTGCGGCCACACCCGCAGCAAGTCGACTTCTGCAAGTTGAACTTGCAGCAATAAATTGCGCAATTAAACCTGCTAGTGGATTTGTCGCTTTAAAATAAGTAGCGAAATCTACAACATGCAATTCGAATTTCTAAATAAATAAACAATTAATTCCTAACTTGCAACTCCTCCTATTTGTGTAATTACAGACCGCGTGTTTGTGTCTCGAAATAAACCCTATTTGTAAGCTTAAACTCGCCAGGTAATCAAAATGTTAGTTTATGTAGTAATTAATATCTCAACTCAGTGCTGGATTTATAATTGTTTTAGGTACCTATTGTGAATAAACCTCTACATTTGATTTCCCAGGTATAGTAAAAGGCTTTCAGTATAAATAAAACTTCATATTCAGTTTTGTATTAACCAGAAACGCTTCATATATAATAAGCCTATTACGGTCCTATTGCTCTTCTCGGAATGAGAAAGGTTAAGGCTTTAGTCCACCACCATCGAGAATTTTATGAAACCCTCTCAGCTGTGCAGGTTCTCTCACGATAGGAGGGCGTGGGGCAAGGCCCCACAGAGGAGAGGTCCGCCATGGGTTGGCGGACCGGGACCTGCCGGGGTTGCGGTGCATGCTTTTGTGAATCCCGCGACCCTGGCCGTACGGTCAGGAGAAGGAACACCGTTGGTTTTTAGCCGGTAAGAGTCCGGCAGACCCCCTCGCCTTCCACGGGCGAGGGACATCCATGAGGATTTTCCAACGAGAAAAAAAAAAAAAAAAGGTTCTCTCACGATGTTTACCTTCACCGTTAAGGCAAGTGATAATCAAATTCTGATCCAAATAATCAAAGCCTTCATGTCATAGTTAAAAATATATTCAAGAATCTTAGTCTTCGTCCTTTACTACTTTTGTGCAGAATTAGTTATATTCTTTAAATATTAAGACCGAACTTTTGTACCCGAATAAGAATATTTCAGAACAATATTAAATTCCTTTTAAACACAAGAAGAAAACAAAAATAAAAGTGTAACGATCAAACAATGCTAAGCAAGTTCATGCTTACATTACTCAAGTTTCAGAGCGAAGGGTCCCAAATTGTTCCAAAGGAATTCGGATAGTCCAGAACCCATTAGTTTCGGCACTCCAATATAAAATGCCATAGCTCGATAAATAAACTGTTCTTTACTTTGACAGTCAATTTATAAAATGTCCAGTAGAGTTCTTGCGGCTTTTTTGGGGGATTGCCTGAAAGTTTTGGAATGCTGATAAAGTGACAAAGGGTGTGAGATTGAAGCTATATCCGATAAATTGATGTTACAAGCAAGAAAAAATAAATTAAAATGCCAGAAAGGGCAGAAAACAGCCAATGGAATTCAGATTAACATAAGAATGTTACGCGTTAGAAAAAGAGACGAATAGGTACTGTTAAAACAAATTCAAATCAGAATGATAATATGAAACTTCTAAATATTTCCCAAAAGGTACTCAGTGTTTCCGAAATTACAGAATTGTGGAATCATATTTACGTATTTCGCCAATGCTTCGGTCTTACTCATGTGGACTGTTGAAATGTAGTACAGATGTAAGATATTTTCCAGGTAACTTTAACATATTCCAGGCACCGAAATTCCAAACATAAAGTGAAGCAATCACTTAGTTCTCCACAAGTTTAACGCAAACAGAATTCGTACAAAAACCTCCGTAGTCCGTATTCCACGGAATAGATCAAAACTACGCGGTTTTCTATTTTAAAATTCACAGCACGTCGCATACAAAATGTTCCCATCAGTTTATATCGCACTTTCTTTTTTTCTATACATGTTACCGTTTATTTCCCTTTTATTTTCTTTGAACTATTTATTGGCTTCTGGGTTTTAGGTGTAATGTTTTTACTTTAAATCCAAGAGTATCATTTGTGTTTTACCAACCTCTGAAGGAGCCGTACCTCCAAAACATAAACGGTTTTATGTGAATTTGGAGGAAGGAAGCTTGTTCATATAACTTGATATAAAAATAATCGATTTCTTCCCACAAATAATGCAAAAATCCGATAGTGTTTAAAAACTCTTCTTCACCGGTTAGATTGTTATTTTCACAACATCCTGTAAGTGCAAAGTGCTACCATGCATGAATGGAAAAAGACAAAACAAAAACACTTCAAAGGCGTATGATAACAACGCCCATAGAGCATACGCAAACTTCATAGAGCAATGGAACGATATAACTCCACAAAATCTCATAGATAACCCCGTTAAACAGACTCTCAATAAACTTCCTATCAAAAACAAGGACATGAAAGTTAGCAGCGCTTTTTGTAACAAGAACAGTTTTTTCCCTTTTTAGCGGTGTGTGTATCGATCGAGCATCCATTAAATGTTGTAAAATGACAGCGCACGCCCGCGTCATTAAAACTCAACGTGCACCGGTGCCTTTTAAACTGTGTGGACACCAATGTAGAGGGAATGGAGCTGGTAAATGGAATGAGTCCACGTATGCGTATAAAAGCAAAAGGAAAAACCTTGGAACGAGAAAATAGAAAGAGAGGCAATGAAAATTGGGAATTTGTTTTAGTGGGGTTTGTGTTTTGTGCGGAGCAAAGAATGGATGATAAAGATAAAGTGTGTGTTTTTGAAAAATGTATTGAATTCAGTTTTTGCGTTAGATATTATTCAAATTCAAATTCATTTATTGCAAATATGGGTAGTTATACAGGTGGGTTTTTGAAGAATAGGAAAGTTGTCAGTGTCACCATATTCTGCACTAGGCATGCAACATTTAGTTCGGAACGTGTTTAGTCCCTAAATTAAAATTTTTAATACATTAAACTTCAAAATTACATGTCTACTAAATTGTCAATTAAAGTCAAAGTAAATAATGTCAAAGTAATAATGTCAAAGTTAATCTATCATGCTAAAATGTGAAGAATTAATAATTGTGAAATACGTAATTTATGTCAAACTTAAGTACCTAATAAACATTATTTAGAGTTTGTCACACAAATATTCATTAACACTATAATAAGATTTTTCCAATAACATTTTTTTAACATTACATTTAAATATGTCCATACTTTATAATTAATGGCATTATAGACTGAACTAATATTAGTTTTATTAATTCAATTAAAACAGGTACGAACATAAACGTTGCCTGCCTTGTTAGTCTAGTGGTCGCAAGCGCGACTGCAGAGCATGGTGTCCAGGGTTCGATCCCCAGGTCGGGCAAAGTGATATTAGGTTTTTCCATTAGGAATTTCTCAGTAGCTGCCCGGAGTCTGGATTTGTGCCCGGTTAATGGCAATATGCTCGCCCCCTATTACATAGGACTTAAACATAACTGGCGAAAAGAGGGTGTTACTAAAAACACCTCTGCCGAATCCCTACGGAAAATACAAGGCTGTTATGTTATGTTAACGAACGTAAACTAATGTATTATATTAATAGTAACATAAATATTTAGAGAAGAGAAGAATAAATACAATTTAAAAATATCTCGATCAATCTTCTACGGCAAATAGAAAAATCCCCATTTTCAATTTGAGCACCGTTTTGATAACTACTTTCCCAATAAATCTTGAATTCTTTATGGCCCCGCTGGTTTCCAATCTTTCAATTAATCAGTTCTTAAGAGAACTCGTGAAACTTAATCCGGGGATTTTCGCCTCCACGTCGTTCCGAGATTTTTTAATATTCGCGCTTATTACAAATATGAAATCGACACCTGCTTTTATTGAAATGAACTGGTGTATTTTTGCTTCACTCGTAAAATAACATAAGCGAACTTTTAAAGAAATAATTGAAATACCTACGAACATGTAAACTTCTCACGTCTTATGAAGTATTTCAATCGATACTTTAGAAGAAACTCACTTACATTTCGCTACGTGAATCTTTTTGCCCATACCCATACATAAAGTAGGTACTCGTAAATTGAACTCACAAACACAAGTTACATGTCGGTTTGAAAAATTGATGTAGAATGCACGTAAGTAGTTTTAGATTGCAAGAGAATCGACCACGAACACAATAGAAACTCGTTTCCAACAATTGATTCTTAAATCATTGAACCATCTTAGGTCTGTTCTATTTTCTGTTCATTGCCAAATGCTCGGGAAATAACAACCAAAAGAGAGAAATCAAAGCTTATCCAGGATAATTCAATTCTGTCTCCACGTTTAGTCCACGAGTGAATGCTATAGACATGTAATATGCATAACAATGGCGGTGGCATCCGTGAAGCTGACATCATGTCATTATCATGATTACAGAGCCTTATAACGAAGGAATAAAGTTCAAAATAGATGAACTTATGTGTCGATTAATTGTACCGTTTTTGTTGGAATAAGCGCAAGCGTTACTACATGTGGCAGTAATTCACTCAATGTAGTAAATTCGTCTGTTTCATCGTTTTTTTGTCCATTTAGTAACGATTTGCGCTGTTTTTTATTTATTATTGTGTGAATCACGGCAATTTATTTACTGTTTTATCTGAATTTAAAAATCCGTTTGCCGGTTTATCACGATGATTTATTTACTTTTCTTTGACAACACTTCCCTGACAATCCAAAACGTGTTTGCTTCGACTGTTTTATTCAAAGCTAACATAATTCACATCAAACACATGCTTTTATCTCTTTAGAAAATCTAATCGTGTAACAAACTGTTACCCACTTTCGTGTTTAACTTCTCGTTCCTCTTTTCTCATGTTCGAAAACAGCCTAATGGGCATGATATAAACGTATGATAGTGAAGTCGTGAGTTTGTATTCACCTAACTAACCTATTTCAATGACAACATATTATAATCATTGTTCGGTTCAGATACAACGCAATTTAAATCTAAATCTGGGTAAGCTAGAATTGTACCATACATTCTTGAACCAAAACTGAAGCCGAACGGTGGTCATTTAGTCCTAGCCGTATACTAACTAATTTGTGGAAGCCATTAAAAAGATGCAAGCATCAATACTTTTTACTGCGAAATCTCACACATTCAATTCAAATAGTATCTGTATATTTTTTCACAGGAATATTCAAAACAAATCCTCTTCATAAATCCTCCATTCATTACGCGTTCACCTGCAAATTCGCGTATGCAATATGAGATCGGCCTTTCAGCTATTCTACCATCAAAGCCCATTCAACTCGCGACTATTTCAAATATGACCCAAATACGGGACGAGTACGTTGAATATGGAATAAACCAGCGAAGGATACTGTGCCCATGTGTCCCACGACGGCGAGACGTAGAAGCATGTAGCATGCCAATGATGTCACTATTTGTTCTGGGACAAAACTATTCTCTAAATGTTTTGGTATTCTGTCTGTGAAAATTGTAATTGTCACGATCTTTTCTCTTTACAGCTTTGTCAACTCGACCCAGTCCACTGCTAGACATAAGCCTCTCTCAAGTTACTTCACAATACCTGGTTCTCTACCTTCTGCATCCAGGACGCTATAAACTTGTTAGATAGCAATTATTTACCACAGATTGGTAGAATATAGCACAACTTATCATTCCTTACCAGCAATACGTCAAGAGTGATTAATAGGCGGTGTTAATAGGCCAATAAAAGTAAGAGTTTGACTTGAACTGACGTTAATTAATGTTTCCTTCTTACTCAACTTGACAGCGTAGCGATATCATCGCTGTTTCCAAACATTCATATTTTACTATGAAAAATGTTTCTGTCCATAGCGTCCTGCTTCTGAATATGAATTTCCCTAATAGACCTACAATGAATGATCTTAGAAGGATAATGAAGGGTCTTCTTCTTTCTTTTCGTGTGGTTAGTAATTAACCTGGTGTCAGAGTTTATGCCGGCCATGGCCCTCAGACTTGGGTTCACATGCTGTCGAGGAATATCTCTCATTCATGCCGTTTTTAAGCAAGTGGTAATTATACAATACGCACATGAATCCGAAAAGTCAGAGGAGTCGAGCTCGAGACCTATTACTTGGGAGTCCGACGGTCACACCACTAGCCTATCACTGCTGTAAATGATGGGTGTCCTATGACTAAATTATAACAAGATGGTGGTCTTAGTCATTATCTAATTGTTAATTGTGGTGGTGTATCATGAGGTTCATATTCAACAATTTACGTTTAGGTGATGATATCAATAATTTAACCAGCGTACAAGATGACCGAAAGATGCAAAGTAAAGAAAAATATAGCTTTCCAATTTTTCGGTGAATGATTTAGGAATACAAATTATTAATTTTTAATGAACTACAGAGCTAGCTACGGTGTTAAAGTAACTAACTTGAAAAATACCAACATATCTGTTAAAACCCTCAATATCCAAGATCAAATAACTAACATCACGAAATCTCGTTTCATACCGATACTCCACCTTCATTCAACCACATAGAGCTTCTACAACCCTTTCCCCACGGACCGCCAAATGTCCCGCCTTCTCGACATTCATGGCATCCGTCGTACCATAAAAGGGACCAAGTGTACCGTGTAATGTTATGACGTCACTTGCGATGTTCTTTTTTTAAATATCGGTGTTTGAATCTTTAATGGTTTGTTTGATAAGCGTTTTGTGGGACTTTCATGATTTGCCAAGTTAATGGTAAAGGGCGATGGAAGTTTGAAGATCGTTTGGGTCGTTTAGAAGACTTTTTGGTCGTTTAAGTCACTTCGGAGACTTACTTTTTATTTGTCTGGTTTTGCATGCCAGTTTAGAAAATTGTTTTCGACCTGAAATAGAATTTTACCAATACTGAGTTTTCTTTGCTCGCTCTTAAAAATTGTACTAAGGTACTTTATCTCTGCAAATTGCTTAATTTTCTTGCTATTATGTAAGTCTATAGTTACTTATGGATAGTGGATGTACGTTTATACTCGATGCACATTTCGCATCAATTAACCGTTATCTGATTGGAGTGACGTCAAATATTTCATTAATATCAATCAATCAATCATGCACTGCGTCACTTCATTGATACGTTGATGGTCTCTAATCGGCTTTGTCCATCTACGGCTTTATTAATTAATCAAATGCTTCCAAATTTGTATGTAACTAGTACCAACACCCGACTTGCCTTGTATTTATTTTGTGTGAATTCATTTTATTCTAACATTATTATCTGTAGTTTAGAAAGTTTTAAAGATTTTATAGTTAATACCCGTAGTCATTTCACTAGGGAAACGAAATAATGATCGCAGAGAAAGCCCTCTCACACTTGTGACGTCAATGCCCGTAACCGACCTGAACCTGACCTTGGGATACAATAGAAGACACGACAAACGCAGGACGCCCCATTATTCTCGTACAGATAGTGCCGACAGGAGATAAAGACAGAAGAACTGACCTGAAAGTATTTAAGCTTGCACGTTGGCAAGATATCTCTCTACCAATCAGTAAACACATCCTTACCATTACAAGCAAAAATCGCAACACAAACATTGAGTCTTAAAATAAATATCGTTACGTATCCGTAAACGTCTTAAAAAAATGATCTGGCGGTAACAAGCACGGCTTTGAATCGTTAGGTAATTACGTAGATTATCTGGGTCGGGCAAAAATAGATTCCGGATGGGAAAAAGACTCGGTTACAGCCTGAAACTAGAATCGATTTTTAGATGACAAGCGCGCTCTGTGTCACATCGATGCATAAATAGACGTGCTAGATACAAGCAAATCAACCCTGTATGAGAAATTGAAACGATCGACGATCTTTAGTTGTGCAACAATATAAATTGTTGCATTCCTAAAGTTTGTCGACTGCTAAATTATAAAATCTGCCCGGGAGATGGAAAATGGAAGGAAAACCTCAAATGCCAATCATAAAAATAAACAATACAACTAACGTATTTATAAACCACAGTAGCTATTCTAGCCTGGCTCTACAATAGCATATACTGCAGAGTGTAGAACAAATTGAAAAATGTGATCGTCTACGAGGCAATCTGCATGCTCCTATGCGGATTGCCGGTATTGCCACTCCATTTTAATACCAACGTTGCTATGAATGAAAATGTGCTCCAATACTATTGCACATGACTGAATAACTCTGGGCTATTTGCTTATTATTCTAAACGGAATGGAATTATGCTAGATCGTACCTTGTCGTCTTTGAATAAAACCAGGCCTTGTTATGTTTTCATTGGTGTAAAAGGTAAAGTTCAGTGAATGACAGCGTCTTTCATTTGTATGTACAATGATAACGTCAAAATGGGGGCATCTGGTTTCCCTAAATGTATGTGGAGTTCAGATGGCAGTCGCACTGTTAAACCCTGATGCTCATAGCAAATAAGCTCATTTTCGTAGAATCATGTGCAGCAACTCACGACAAGATTCCGTCAAAAATTTATTTTCAGACCCAGAATACAAGCTGGGAAAATATTGAGAAGAATCTTGGTAGCATCAAAACATCAGCTAGAACTTATATTATTCTAACAAACTTGTCTCAACTGACATCACAAATCTGACACCGAATTCCTCGGATAACTTAGTGTATTGTTAGACGAACAAACTCTCAACATACAAGAACATACTCATACATGTTCTGCTTCCCAAACTATGTGTTCGAACTCGGATTCATAGCGTTATAGTGTTGAAAATTGTATAAAACTTCAAAATTTGATACGAGTTGCCCCGAACTTTGGGTCCGCCCGCTTAAAAGTTAGATGGTATATTTTCAGTTAGGTTTAGAATTGATTTTCTTGCATACTTGTTTAGCTTATCTTATCTTGTCTTTTACTAGGTCAGGAGTATAGCATGTCGAAGTTACTGCCGTGAAGGTAAATTGCAATATTTTTTACAAATATCTATCCGTTGACAAACCTCAGACACAATGTCAAGTTTCTATGCTAATCTGTCATCATCATCATTAGCAGTGATAGCTTAGTGGTGCGACCGCCGAACTGCCAAGTCATAGGTCTCGAATTCGAACCCAAGGCACGCACCTCTGACTTTTCGGATTCATGTGCGTATTGTATAATTATCACTTGCTTAAAAACGGTGAAGGAAAACATCGTGAGGAAACCGGCATGCCTGAGAGATATTTCGCGACGGCATGTGAAACCAACTCAAAGGCCCATGGGCGGCATAAACTCTGACACCAGGTTAATCACTAACCACACGAAAAGAAGAAGATCATCATCATTTAGTCCGTTGACGTTCTCCTATAATAAATGATTATAGGGAAGTATTCCCAAAGTCATTACAATGGCAAATAGACAAGCACGCAGAAGAGTACAACATGGCCGTCCTTTCGAAATAATCCCGTAGTAGCGATTTACAACACCCACTATATTAAAAATAAATTCATACAGATGGCACCATTATCTCTCGCAACTATTCAGAAAATTACTTCTCCATAAAATAAAGGTGTGAACATTAAACCCCGTTTTACCGAAACGAGCTGAAAACTAGAACGTTTGACCAACACAGTGACAAATGTAGTACATTAGCGGAGGAATAACGAGGGTAGTCACGAAATAGTTCCTATGTGGACAATGATAAAGAGGTCGCTGAAAATTTCACGCCTCGTGTACCAGGAGAGGAGGAAAAGAGGACTTGTTTATTTAAACATGAATTTTTGATTATTTTATTTCGTTTCCTCAGCGGTTGAGCGATGAAACTTAAATAGAAATATTCGCTGGTTTATACAGCCTTGGTTAAAGCAAAATCACAGTGTGGTGACATAAACTGGACAAAATATAATCCCACCATGACGATGGACATCAGGATTAATAATAACAATAATAAGATAAGATCCTCATAAGATTCCTTAGCTGTATCGTCTTTTGTTTAAGTCAGCAAACAGGCCGTCGACCCTTCTGATAGAAAGTGCTTATCGTCGCCTATACACCTAAATACTATAAGAATTGTTGGCTGTTATCACCCTTAGAGTAGAGGTTGAAAAGTATCTTGTGCCTGTAATTTCTCCGGCACCCATACCCTTCAAACAGAAACACAGCAATAGTCCTTGGCGGCAGAAATAGGTATGGTATTAGTACATCCTCAGAAAAACTCTTTCACATGGAGCTCTCCTAGTATTAAAACCCATAACTTAAACGTCTCACGACACGCAAAGTATTATCAGTCAATCCATGTTTCCAATGTCAATAATCTTACTGCGATCAAAACATGGCAAATATATACAGAAATGATAAAAGCAATCAACGGGGCCCGACGACATTTTTGAATTTCCGTTCATTCGAGAAAGACAGAGGGTGTAACTCCATAATTCATAAACGATCCATAACTTTATAGCTGTTGGTTATTATTTGGATGAAACTGACGTCGTAGTTTGTGGACGTAAAATAAAGTTTTCGTGCGTAACTATCGTGGTTGTCGAGGAGTTTTTACGTAATCTAAGATAATTATTGCACGAAAGAGAAAATACTTTCAAACCTTCGGTACAATCAAATAATTTCGTCACAATACCTTTGAGTTCGGTCCTATTGGGAGTTGTCAGGGTATGTGGCATGTTCGGGTAACATTCAAATAGGATCGTGTTCAGGTCTTTCGGCATTGTTCGTGACTACGGCATCTTGGCTCGATTTCAATGTATTTGAGTCGGGTAAGATTTTGTCTATTGTGGAAAGACGTACTTTAACATATACATTTGTGTTTTCTTTGTAAGGTTTTGTGGTATTTTTAGAAGACATGGGTGTTTTAATAAATAGGGACATTGTTACTATATATACATTACTATATTGTTACTATATTTACTGAGCACCAAATTAAATTTTGAACTATGTAAGACAGTCGACTAAGGCAAAAAAGACCAAAAACCGCGAAAAATCTTGGGAAGACATTGAGCATTTCGTAGAATTTGAAGTAACACATCCAAACATATACTCACGCCAATAATCCCGGACGGGTAAGCATAGATGTTTTTCTATTACAGAAATCTCTCCACCCACGTTTCGCCTCTTGTGTTTAGTCCGATGTAATAGAAGTCGTGCCTGATGCCATTTTTCGGGCACAATTATGGTGTCAAGTGATCGAACAGTGTAATTTAAGGCAAACTTAAACAGTGCCAACTATTATCTCATAACGAACGAACAGTGATTCGAAAACTGATGATATCCATGATAAATGATTTTTATTTCTGTAAATAAATCTGTTACAGACACTTACAAGTCAATGTAATGTTTTTTTTTTATGACTAGATGGCGCCGGCATTTCCTTTCGGAACTAGTTCTGGGAAGAAAAGCCGCAACAAACTCAGAGATCAAGGTCTCTTTTAAAGTCCAGGCATTGTGGTACAAAAACTATGCGAGTGAAACGATGTAGGGCAACGTCTGGAATGGCCTTTTGAGGAAAGTGCCATAGCAGGTTTGAGTTGACCTGTCCTAACTGACGGCACATCTGCATCAGTCATCGCGGAGCTCAAATCTTATTGTAGGGAGCTCAACAACCCGACTGCAAAAATGATAAGGTCCTAAGTACACTTATTGTATACTGCAATAGTAAAATGAAGTCCTTACCAGCACTGTTTTCTTTCCAAAATTAAATTTATCTTAGGACTTGAAGGAATATGACGTTTACTAGCAACATCAAGTTGTTTCTCCTAATGTTACCTTTGCCTACTCATTCAGACATCTCAGTTGGTTGTTGCCTCGCTTCCAGTTATATGCAAATGTTCTGCCTAGCCTTTTCCCAACTATTTTGGGGTGAGCTTCCAGTCTAACCAGATGCGGCTGAATACCAGTATTTTACACGGAGCGACTGCCATCAGACCTCCGCAACCCAGTAACTGGGCAATGCCGATATCCTAAGGTTAGACTGGTTGTCAGACTTTCGGGCTTCTGACTTCCCGTAACGACTGTCATAGGTATTCGTATGACACCCGGAACCGACTATTTAACGTGCTCTCCGAGGCACGGAGGGGTCTCGATGTGTAACGAACGGTCACCCATCTACAGACTGACCGCGGCAAGCGTAGCTTAACCTCGCAAGTCCAGTTATATGCAAATGTCACAATGTTTACATTTCAGAAGGTTGTTAATCAAAGCATTGGCAATTTGGTACTAATAATCTACCTATTTCAACAGTGGTGACACACCACGCAATAATTTCTTCCAAAGCCTATCTGCTTGTCCAGTCAAAACCTAGCTAGCGCTGATCCATGATCAACATTTATGGAAAAAAAAATTGCAGTGATAGCCTGGTGGTTTGACCGTCGGTCTGCCCAGTCATAGGTCTCGAGTCTGAACCCATGGCACACACCTCTGACTTTTCGGATTCATGTGCGTATTGTATAATTGTCACTTCCTTGGAAACAGTGAAGGAAAACATCGTAAGGAAACCGGCATGTCTGAGAGAAATTTCTCGACGGCATGTGAAGCCAAGTCAGAGGCCCATGGGCGCCATAAACTCTGACACCACGTTAGTCACTAACCACACGAAAAAGAAAGATTGAACTTATGCCGTGTATTATTTTTAATTAAGAACTAAGAATCCATCTCCATTCAGGTGCATCCAACCCCGACCTATACCGTAAATAGCAAATTGCGTAATTAACTTAGCAACCTCGTCCCTTCTCTAAGGAAAATAATTTGCCCTTTGAAATATTTATTTAACAGGAATGATATTAAAGTGAATATGCGTTATATTATTTAATTAAATCGTTTCATGTTATTTTCCTTGAGAGTCCGGAAAAATGAGCATTACTTTAGTCGATATAATGGTCCTTAGATACGCGAGACATCTTAATTGACTAACAAAAACCTATATTAGTAATTTCGGCGAAAATATTGCTAGTTGAATATCATATTCCGTAATAATTATGTGTCTGTACGTTACTCATACTCTACGTTATTCAGCTACATGGTCTTAATTGGGTTAAATTTCGCAGATCATAACAGACAACTTGGCCGCAGGCAAATCCTCCATTTGAGAGGATGTAGGTAGTATTAACGCAACCGCATTTTTATCTCCCGAGGATACAACAGTGGAGTGCGTGTCTTGATGTTGATAATCATACCATTGACAATCAGAATCATCTTACATAAAACTAGGGTTGCCATCCGTCCGAGTTTCCCCGGATTTGTCCTAGTTTAGAGGGCATCCGGGGAGCGTCCGGGCGGGGCTCCATTTAAAAATTTAAAGTCTAGGGCTGCCCGCGACACATTTGTGTGTCGTGTTTTTTATTACACTGACTATGTTTAAAAAACCTGTTGACATGTTCTGGGCTCTAGAATCCGGGGTTTTCTCGCGTCTTGTCCTGGTTGCCAAATTTTGGAGATGGCAACCCTACATAAAACCAATGATTTTATACATACATACATACATAAACTCACGCCTTTTTCCCATGGGGGTAGGCAGAAACTATAGAACGCCACATGCTACGACTCTTAGATACCCCTTTCGCTTCATCCACATTCATACATCTTGTCATACACGCACGCCGGTTGAGAGTACTACGCACCTGACCTTTGTGAAGAACATCACCAATAACATCGATGTATGTCCTTCTAGGACGTCCTCTACCGGCGTTCCCATTAACATCCGCCTTATAAATTCCTTTTGTTAATCGCCGTTCACTCATTCTCTCAACATGACCAAACCACCTAAGCATACTCCTTTCAATTTTTGTCACTACATCATCTTTTAAACCGCAACTTTGTCTAATCTCTTCATTTCTCAATCTATCATTCAAAGTTACACCGCACATACTTCGCAAGGAACGCATTTCCACGGCATTTATTCAAATAAATGATTTTATAATCTAGCAAAAAGCTCGGAGGGCCTCTGATAGAACTTTCCCAACATCCGCAAGCGATGCTTAGGCAGGTTGAGAATCTCTGTCGTAAAAATACGTTGGTGCATATTCTGCTGTACACAAACTAAACATAATTTAGGCTATTGCCATCTCTATCACTCTGATAAATAAGAAAGAGACGTACGTAAATAAGAGCTGTCAAATTTAGTTGAAACTAAAATGTCCATACTTTAGACAACACATCAGAACGTGTCTATTAAAAACACGGTGAAGTTCAAGGCGTAAACTAGTTTGACATCTCTAACTTAGTTCTTATCTATCGCTGTCCTTTTCTCGCGCTGTCTGTTAGTAAAAGATAGCAATTCTCTAATTTCAATTTAGTTGGTGAATAAGAGAATTGGCGCCATTGTCATTGCACTCACATGGAAAGTACACATTGTATTTAATCGCGATAGTAGTCTTTGCTTTTCCCGGCCCTTCGTACCTTTCACTTTCACATTCTTGATATATCAGCTCCATCGTTTCTTTATTCTTGACTCAGGCTCGCCTCACATGAACCAGATTTCCGGATATTATTTACTTTTACTGTCAATTGCTGTGTCACTCCAGCGCTGTGTGGTTCTTCCACTATACAAGTTGCTTGCACGCAGGTATGACGTCATATCTACGTGTAGTTCGCTATTAATTGTAATGTAATGGTAACTTCCATGCAAGCAAGGGTTCCATTGCACAAGCAAGTTATTACCTGCAGTTTGCTCGCACAGTATTTGCACTCTTCTTCTCTATTTTATTCCGGTTGTTTGGGTGATGTCATTAGTCCATCATCTATTCTTGCTTCTTTTTAATTAATTTATTTTATATTCTGTTCATCGAACTTGTCTTCGTATATCGTAACATACCGTGTACATCATATTATAATTAGCAGATATCTACCGGCTCTTTTACTAAGAGCATCCGATTACCTACTTGTTATGTGCCTAATTAGGTTAGTAAGGTTAGTTAGGTAAATCATTAAAGAATTAACCCACTTTTTTACCTGGGGAAATCCTCTCATATACCCTGCACCCTGAGGAAGGTAGAAGGTTATGTCGGTCTTTTACCCACTAAATCCACCATGGTGTCCCTACAAGGATCTATAGCCGGAGTCATAGGATTCGCTTTTGCATTCACCGCAACCCTGGAAGGATTAAGTCACCTATTGACGGACTGTTCACTGTGATTATTCACCATTGACTGTCTTTCAACCTTATAAGTTTCCAAGATTACTATTTACTTCTAAATAATCAAAGCGAAATTAATAGATTTGAAGAACCAGTGCATTTTATATTCGGTTTTTTATGGCCAATTTTGATAGGAAAAAAAAACTCCCAAGCAAGTAAAATCTATTAGGTAATCTGTGGTAATACCTCCACCACACGAAGCTAAGTTCCCCGTAGGAGCAGTAAAGTGGAAAGCACACACGATTGTGCCTTTTTCAATTAACTTAGCCTTTCTTTTAATACTGTTAGAAAGTAAGGAACGCGTCGGTCCGGTTCGCGGCATGCGAAGTCTTAGGCAGTGGACTTTGTTCACCAGATAGCGAGAAATTAGTTTACTTTTTTTAAAGTTAAACGCAAACTTGTCTTGACTATCACTTGAGACTAAAACTATTCCACTTTGCTGTGGTACTCGGTGATAAATTGATGCCCACTTCATACTCACTATCAGCTGTCTGTAAACTTTTCAGTGGTAAATGATTAACCGATAAAATGCAAGGTCGTGGGGGGTCCACGGTATCACCGTGCTTGGTATAATTAGTTATCATATAGAGCATACGACAGATGGGCTCTTGGTTAATTACCAACCGCGCGGATCATACAATTTGCGAGATTAAGCTGCCCTTGCCGCGGTCAGTCCACTCTTTATAACATACTAGCTGTATCCTCACGGCTCCGCCCGCGTAAAAAGTTTTATTCCAGTAATTGAGAAATAAAAACATTAAGGTAGGTTTTGGAGGAAAATCATAAATTATAGGTATGATCGATGAAGGGGCTCGTCGCTACTTACCAATAGTGTGGATGAATGTGGAAGGATGTCCGTTTGTTATACATCGAGACCCCTCCGTGCCTCGGAGAGCATGTTAAACAGTCGGTCCCGGGTGTCATACGAATAACTATGACAATCGTTACAGGACGTCAGAAGTCCGAATGTTTGACAACCGGTCTAACCTAAGAGTATCGGCATTGCCCCGTAACTGGGTTGCGGAGGTCTGACGGCAGTCGCTCCATGTAAAATACTGGTATTCAGCCGCATCTGGTTAAACTGGAAACTAAACCCAACATAGTTGGGAAAAAGCTAGGCAGAACATACAGCATACAGCAAACGAAGATGCTATTGCCATCCTCTTTACACAAATACATTGTAAACCGTATCAAAATCGCCTCCGCTCATGCCACCAAAGGATTTCACATCTGCTTCAATTACGTCACTGAGGTAACGGGGGTCGTGTGAAAATTCAAGTATTTTCCGTGAAAACTCCCAGCTAAGTGTGTCCCGTGCTTGTGTTAATGTGTCTGCTGTTCTTGTGGTCTCAACGACTGAACACTACCAGGATTTTTTTAGCTTTTCTTTTTTGGTCCGGAGTTTTCGTGTTGTGTCATGGGAGTTTACCCTTCTAATGTGTTCTGTGGAGGGTAAGTAGAATTTTAAAAGGTATAGACGTTGGGAAATTTTCGTACAAAATCGCTTAGCTAGCACTCTATCCTATTATCCTGTAGTCTGTTGTCTTCCACTGCTGAACAAAGGTCTCTTAAAAAACCAATAAACGGTCATAGCCAGAGTCGACGCGAAGTTCTTTCATACTCAACAAGATTTCTTTTAATATTGTCATCAGATTCTACTGCTAGAAGTCCAAGCAGTAGTGCTGGGGTGGTTAAATATTATGTCTTCGTAATTTTTTTTAGAAAAGTTCAGTCTTCACAAAATATCTTCATTTAGTTAGTATTCCTCCGCATTCGTGTGACCTGAATGACCTCAGACGTAGAAAAATCAAATAAACCCTGACCGTGTGAAATGAAATTTTAAAATATTTTTCACTCCACCCAGCTTTAAGTATTCGGTACATTTGTGTCATCGCCGCATCGCTGCGGGACTTTTGCGGCCACCTCTAGTTTTATTTGCTACCCGCAAGATGGCATCATTTGATGTTACTAATGGTTCCGTAGTTTTTGTTTTAATTTAATTAAATGAAGTTGGCATTATTTTCAGTTTCATGTGTTTTACACGCAATAAAGTAGTCGTGCAAAAAGCCTGCTTTGCAATCACCTTTTTGCAATCACCTTGCCCAGCATGAAGACTAAGGGTTGACCCACATCTGTCAGGACGGAATCGCGTTTTTTCATGCTCTATCCTTTTCTGTCACTCAGGAACATATATTACTATACTCTTTGCTCAGGAACGTCATTTAATAGAGCGAGAAAGACAGCGGGAGTGCTATCGTATGCGGTCTCGTGCTATCGCGTGCGGTCTCACGCAGATATGGGTCAACCGTAATGGGTCTACCTCATTTTTTAAGAGTCCAGCTGTGGGCTGCAATGGATAGTAAAATGGCATTTGAATTGTTCATGATTGCGTTGTTCTGTATGTTTATTACCTATCCTCTCGCAAAGGGTATTAGATTCCAAGATAATATTACGAGGCGCATTGGCAGCGTTCAGCAATATACATAAGGTTGCAAGCGCACCACCTACGCATAGTAACTCGTTTACTTGTAGGTACTCTCACTTTCCTGGCATTTGCAAATCCATCTTGACATTACTAAACATACCTTTGTATTTACATAGATTTAGTCGCCAATAATATACAAGGTGTAAACGAAATCAAATATAATTCCTTCAAAAATCGTGATCTACTGCTGACATAGACTAAACCTACACGGGTTACTTTTAGATCCTAAAAAAAAGATATTACACGACGGAAACATGTGTTCTTAACGTGAGACATTTTAGCGCCCCGAGTTACTTGACCGCGTGGTGATCAGTAGCCGCGCAATTCGCTCAGGGCGCTAAAATGACTCACGTTAAGAACACAAGTTTACTTCTTGATTTTTTTTTATTGATTCCAATAGTTTCCCGTTCAGGGTTAATCTAAGTCAGCAGTACATCACGAGGTTTGAAGGAATTACATGATTCCATTTACACCATGCCTATGTACTAAAACATAAAAATATACCATATATTTTCAAGCCTATCCCAAACACTAGTACTGTAGGCGTCATATGACCATTTTCATCAGCTACCTACGTTGTTCCTAAGTTTGAAATTCCTAATTTATGCTATCACTTTGAAGAAATACTTAAGCATAGGGTCGATACCTAAAATCTAGTCACCTTAAACGGCTCCAATTTTTCCTGCGGAACCCCACGTCAAGTCTAAACTTAACTATTACAAATGTGACGTGTAGAAAAAGAAAAAGGCGCAGACGGCGGCCATATTGGTTAGGTGTAGGTGTCGCTACTGGACCGGCGACCGGAGATGATGTAGGTCTGCTGCCGATGAATAGCATGCATGTTTTTGTGAAATAGTATACGGGATAAGGAAATATTTTTGTTTAATTACGTTTAAATTATGTAGATTTCACTGTTTTGTTGTGTGGTTTCTTGGACTATTAGAGATTTCGTTACTCGTTTTTTTTATGCCCACTTTGAAGGATAGCCTAGCGGTCAAACGCTTGCTTTCCATGCAGGGCTAGTCTTAGTTCGACCCCGGCTTGTACCATCTGACTTTTCAAATTCATGTGTGGATCAGAATTTGATTATCACTTCCATTACCGTTGAAGGAAAAACATCGTTTGGAAACCTGCACACCTTAGAGGGCTCCATAAAGTTCTCAATGATGTGTGTAGTCTGCCAACCCGACCAGGCTAGCGAGTTGGACTAAGGCCTAAACACTTCTCATTCTGAGAATCCATGCCCAGCTGTGGGACAGTAATGGGCTGATTATGGTATGTTAAGTCCACTTTATTAAACAACTTTATTTTAATCCTTTCGAGCCAAGCCACATCTAACGGAAGATACGCCGCCGATCTTCCGTTGCGTAATTTACTCAAAAATTCTAGTAACGCATCTTCGGTCAAATGTTTATGGTGTGAGATGTTTATATGGAATTATGTGTACCGGCGGAAGTTCGGCGACGTATCTTCCGTCAGATGTGGCTTGGCCCTTATGCCAGTTAAAGCCTTTGTGGATACAGTTTTATAACATACTAGCTGTGTCCTCACGGCTCCGCCCGTAGGCTATGTTACTCAGTGATAATGTAGCTATCTAACGGCAAAAGAATTTTTGAAATCGGTCCTGTAGTTTTTAAGTTTATTCGTTACATACAAAAATCCAAAAATACAAATCTTTCCTCTTTATAATATTAGTATAGACTAGCGGTCCGTCCCGGCTTCGCACGGGTGGAAATTTGTCCCGTTTTTGCAACATTTTTCATTTATGTTCCACTCCTATTGGTCGTAGCGTGATATTATATAGCCTATAACCTTCCTCGATAAATGGACTATCCAATACAAAAATATTTTTTCAATTCCAACCAGTAGTTCCTGAGATGAGCGCGTTCAAACAAACAAACTCTTCAGCTTTACAATATTAGTATAGATAGTTTAGATGTGTAGTGCGCTAACCCGCAAGCGTGGTGACTAAAGCTTAAACCCTTCCCATTCTGAGACAAAGCCCGTGCCCAGCAGTGGGATTTTAATATGCTGATTATGAGGATGCAGATCAACTTTCTTAATTATCCGTGTACCTACTCGTCGTACCACAAATACACTAGGGAGCAACGAATCCGGGTCACCAACATAACCTTCATAATTCGAAAACATTGTTTAACATTGTTTTGTTATATATTTTATATTTTTTATACATATATTTTTTTTGTATCTTGTTAATTTTCTTTTTTTTTGTTGTTTTATTTTATTTTATTTATATTATAATTTGTTTGTTTTGTAACTGGCTGAATGTCCGCACGTCTTTTAGGTGATCACTGATAATCAGCGCTGTGTCTGTGGTCCACGCCATAGCACAGCATTATGCTGAGTGGTCACCTTTTTGTCACAGTTGTCTTTTATTTTAATATTATTATTATTCCGTTTATTCATTGTATATACATATTTCTTTACATTTTTAAATATTTCTATAAAAAATATAAAAAACATTTAAAAATATAAAAAATAGTAGCCCACCGGCATCGGGAACAGGGTCCAAGCTACCGGTGGTCAGGGCCTCAGAGAGAGGAACTTCCTGACAATACGTGCCGTGTCCAGAAGTACCGCTTTCTTTCTTTCTTTTTTATTATTATTATTTTTATACTATCATGTTTTGTGTATCTGTGACAAATAAATGTTTTTCTTTCTTTTCTTTCTTCTTTCTTTTATGTTGGTGACCCGGATTCATTGCTCCCGAGTGTAGACACTATATCCCTTCCATTAGACTTGTTGGTTTTGGTTAGCTGCTTATGCGCTCGCCTATCACAGCCCATAGGCTTCACAATCAAGAGGGGCTCGTGGCTAGTTACCAACCACGTTGATGATATGATTTGCGAGGTTAAGCTGTGCTTGCCGCGGTCAGTCTGTGGATAGGTGACCGTTCGTTACACATCGAGACCCCTCCGTGCCTCGGAGAACACGTTGAACCGTCGTAACTTATGACAGTCGTTACGGGAAGTCAGTAGCCCGAAAGTCTGACAACCGAACTAACCTTAGGATATCGGCGTTTTCCCAGTAACTGGGTTGCGGAGGTATGATGGCAGTCGCTCCGTGTAAAATACTGGTATTCAGCCGCATCTGGTTAGACTGGAAGCTAACCCCAATATAGTTGGGAAAAGGCTAGGCAGAACAGGCTTCACAATCAAACCCTGGATATCATCCTGTAAGACGGTAGGATGAGGAAATTTCGTTGTTTTCAAATGCCCGTGTAAACACGTGAAGGAGAACCATGTTTTATATTAATAATATTATATTATTACATTACATAATTAATCCCGTTCATCCTTCCCACATGGTTACATAATTTCCAACATGACACAATATACTACGCTTATAATATCAGCTTCTCTTGACAAAGCTCCTGTTCATTAATTATTTTAGAACGTAATTTTACGCTTCATACTACCCATAACTTGCGCCCTATTGATTTGGTTCTTCTCTGGTTGATAAAGGGTGTCCATTAGTTGTTTGTTTTCATTTTTGCGTTGGTGTATAATGCTTTTAGCTTTTTTTTATGTAGCCTAACGTCACTCCTGTATTCTTGTAGGGTAGGGCAGAGGTGTATAGTAACACCCTCATTTATGTTTAAGTCCCATGTAATAAGGGGCGAGCCTATCGCCATCAACCGGGCACAACTCCAAACTCCGGGCTGTTACTGAGGAATTCTACAATGTAAAACCCAATAACACTTTGCCCGACATGAGGTTCGAACCCAGGACCTACTACTTTTATACTAGCGTCCCGGCTTCGCACGGGTGGACATTTTCCTCGTTTTTGCAACATTTTTCATTTATGCTCCGCTCCTACTAGTCGTAGCGTGATGTTATATAGCCTATAACCTTCCTCGATAAATGGAGTATCCAACACAAAAATAATTTTTCAATTCCAACCAGTAGTTCCTGAGATTAGCGCGATCAAACAAAGAAACAAACTCTTCAGCTTTATAATATTAGTATAGATAGACCTATATACAAGGATAGTCGGAAAGGGGGTACTAAGCCGCGGGCCACCTAAAGTATCACTGATGACTATTTTAGAGCAAGTGTTAAAATTTCAAATTTCGATAATTTTTATTTGCATGCAAAAAGATTTTTATTTTAGTTATTTCAAAAAAAATCCATACCTGCTTTAGTTATGAATTCAGAAAATTAATTTTCTAATGCGTGACACCAAATATGACCTAAATTGTAAAAACAGCTGATCATAGCTATGGACAGATAGATTTTAGCATATTTTTTACGAAATCTTTGAAAAGCTATTTTTCTTAAACTATCGAGTTTTGGGGAAAGTTGTAGAACAAAAGTTAGCCCTTATTATGGGTACTTTAATACCCTTTCGGCTTAGTACCCCCTTTCCAACTAACCTTGTATAACAGTTCCGAATCCCATCTCGTAATAAGATTTTGCTCAAATCTGTTTTTGCAGATGGAACTGACTATTTCAGAAGAATGTAGCTTAGCGCTACTAACCACCGATTTCTAAAGGCTTATCAAATTAATCTGTTATTACATCTCATGTCAACGTATATGATTGGTCGTATAAAATACTATTAAACGATCACAGCACTTGACATGGGGTTTGACAACTTTTTCGTTGATCTGCTTATCCGAAACCAGAGGTAATTCTTTTCTGCGGAAAAAATAATTATTCTGAACATACGTACAAAACTTATCTCTGATTTACATAGCAATAACGACAAAAAGGTTACCAACACAAACTATTCTCCCTCTTACATTATTAAAGTACGAAGTACAATCAGAATTCAAACCCGGTGTCCGAACGGACCGACGGACGAAACTTAATATCCTGTTAGTGTTTGGGATAACATTAATCTTCCTGTGACGTGTTGTGAACGGGGTTGGGTACTGTGGGGATGGAAATCTACTCTCTGAATAAGTGAGCATAGCCGGCGTCTAATGATTTTGTAGACAAAGTAAACAATGTAGAATGAAAGTTAATTCATAAAGAAAATTTAAGTGATGCTTCTTCTTCTTTTCGTGTGGTTAGTGATTAACCTGGTGTCAGAGTTTATGCCGCCCATGGGTCTCTGACTTGGCTTCACATGCCGTCGAGAAATATCTCTCAGTCATGCCGGTTTCTTCACCATATTTTCCTTCACCGTTTTTAAGCAAGTGATAATTATACAATACGCACATGAATCTGAAAAATCAGAGGTGTGTGCCTCGGGTTCGAACTCGAGACCTATGACTTGGCAGGCCGACGGTCACACCACTAGGCTATCACTGCAAATAAATTATGGAGAAACCGACTGACTGATCTATCAACGCACAGCCTAACCGTTAGAGCTAGAAACTTAAAATTTTGACAGTAGCTACCTTTTATAACGTAAGCATCCACTAAGGGCACGTTCCCACTATGTCGTGACGATTAATTTATCGTTGGACGACTGTCGTCTCCAGCTGTTCCCATTATAACGACTGTTTTTCGTCAATTTTTTTTATCTTTTAGCGACTATCGTATCTAGCTGTTCCCATTGGATCGCGACGACATTTTATCGTTTCACGGCAGTCGCTTTGCCGTTTGCACATCAGTAGCAAGCTACAAGATGAGACGATATATTTATCGTAGCCACGACAGATAGTCGTAACAACGACACATGATTTGCCGTCATGATGTCGTGACGTTTTCTTATCGATTTACGACTGTCGTGCTAGCCGTTCCCATTGACTTGACAATCTGTCGTCACTGCAAAAACAAGTCGTGAACTACAATTAAACGTGTCGTCTTATATGTGAACACCTCCATTTAAATATATAAGCCACGACACTTAAAAGTACACGATTATCTGTCGTCACGACAAAGTGGGAACACGGCCTAAGGAAGGATTTTCCAAAATTCCTCCCCAAAGGGGACGAAAACAAATTACACAAGCGAAGCTACGGGCAAAAACTAGTTTCTAATAAACAAACAACTAAACGAATGTTTGTATTGCGTTTAGTGTTTTATGAAGCATTTCGTAGTTAATCATTTTATCTAGTAAAATTGCATGATTAATAAATAAGGTTTTCTTGCCTGAACGACGTGCAATTTCAATAGTATAACATCAAAATCAAAAACAAAAAAAAACATTTAAATCAATGCAGGTGCTTATGAAAAATCGAATTTAGATGCACGGTTCCAATTATTCGTTTCCTATGGAGAAGAGCCAGCAAGAAACTCCATGGTTACTCTTTTAAAAATAATATCTTTAACAATTTCAGTGGATACAGTACTATGATTTAGGATAGTGAGAGAACAATGAAGAATGAACATCAAACCATGTACTTGTGGAAGTACCAACACATACAATAAGTACTTACAGATTGTACTGGTAGTTGGAGTGGACAACAGTGTCAGTTCGCTGTCGCTTTACAGTGGCTATACAATTCCGCTCCCGATACCTATTGGCTTCGATACTTTTTTTTCTAACTCAATCTGGAATGGAGCTAGTGTTGGGCGTTGAAATTGAAGTTTGTTTCAAATCAAGGTGCTGTTACAATTTTCAGAGAAATAGAGGAGATCGGATATTTTTGTACGGGCCTTGGTCCAAGTGACTGAAGAAGACGCGCATAACCAGTGCGAATTACGCTTCTTTAGAAGAAGCGAAGCTCGCGAAATATTTTAAGAGATACCTACACCTATAGGTCGTACAGAAGCAAAAGAAATAAGCATGTATTATGCAAAATGTCTCAAGTATTATTACAATTAAAATAATTATGTTAAAATAAAATTGTTAGATAATACTTTTTTGCGTCTTTGTATCTCTTATTTTTTAACCGACTTCCAAAAAAGGAGGAGGTTCTCGATTCGTCTGTATGTTTTTTTTTTAATGTTTATTACCTCATAACTCCGCCATTTATAAACCGATTAAGATAATATTTTTTTATTTGAAAGGATATACTTCCAGATTGGTCCCATTTAAATTTGGTGAAGATCTGATGAAGAACTTCGGAGATAGACAATAGAACTCCTCAATGACGAACAGTACGCATAATGTGATGATGTGATTATGTTACGAGCAGCGTCTTTAGTAGGTCCAACCATATTTTAATTAGGGCCACTAAAAGGAAAAAAATAAAAAAAAACATTTTAACAAAAATAAAACCGACTTCAAAAAAACGATGAAAAGAATAAAATAATTACCAAATTATAAAATTAACAGTTTTAGAAGTCGGTGTCTTCAATTTGGTTCAGCCTGGATTAGCACCGACTTCTAAAACTGTTAATTTTATAATTTGGTAATTATTTTATTCTTTTCATCGTTTTTTTGAAGTCGGTTTTATTTTTGTTAATTTCGTGTATGGAATAGATGGTTCTTATATTTATAGTGTTATTGAACCAAGTATGTTGTGCTCGAATCCTTAGACGGCTATGTTTCTCTTCCCGATCAGAATGTAAACTAGATTGTTATAGTGTTGGGAATAACATTAATCTTGTGGGCGTGACGTGAGCCATACAGGCGTGTACACCAAGCTTAATGTACGAAGGTCTATCATGTAAAGTGGCGGTGGAAAAGCTGTTGTGGCAGCTCGAATAAATATTAATCGTATAATGGTTCTGAAGCGCCTGTACACTGGCCTAAATCCGAGGAAATATGGCCAGAGAAAACTTGGTGAGAAATCTATGATGACAGCCCGAATTCGGGTCGGACGCAATGCACAATCGTACATACAAATACAGCTGGACCTATTTTATCGGATTCGGATTGGAGCGTCGGACGTAGCGCTAAACGCGCGCTGTTTCGGGTTCACCCACGTTTACGAAGCAAAGTACAAAGTGTAAGTTTTTGTTGACATTATTCGTAGTGGTTATCAATTTGAGAAATAACATACATAGCATAACGCCTGTATTCCCCGAAGGGTTGGGCAGTAGTTTATAGTAACACCCTCATTTCGCCGTTATGTTTAAGTTCCATGTAATAGGCGGTGAGCCTTTATATGCTATTTATTGCTACCGGGTATAAATCCAAACTCCGGGCTGCTACTGAAGAATTCCCCACGGAAAAACCAATAAAACTTTGCCCAACCTGGGGATCCAACCCAGAACCTCAAGATCAGCGATCGCGCTTGCTACCACTGGACCAACGAGGCAAATTTGAGAAATAATTTGCCATATATATTTTTTATAACTTATGTGATAATTTTTATGTTTTTAATTTGGGTATATCTTTGATTGCCCATTATGACCACTAATGAAAAAATCTACAGAACAACCTTAAGGATTACGAGTCTCCTTGCTATGTATTAAAAAAAATATGACAAACTATAATAGTGAGATTACGACCAAATCAAAAAAAAACTATAACATAAAACAACATAATCAGCTCTGTCCCACTGCTGAACACGGGTATCTTCTCAGAATAAGAAGGGTTTAGGCTTACGTCCACGCTGGCCTAGTGTGAACATCGAGCAAAAATAAATAAACAATATTGTCAAGGTGCCACGGAAAATTCTAGATCGCGCCTCATTGCAGGGTTGCCACACAATCCAATTAGAACAAAGTATTAGGGCCACTGCGATAAAATTAGCAACTGGCAGCTAATACGTACGACAATTGTGCGACAGTTACACAACTATTAGCGTTGTAAACAATACCGTGTCTTTGCTATACTTTACTATCAATGATATAAGAGAGACTATTTTTAGCCGGCCGAAAGAATCATTCAACCTTATGTACTATCTTCCAGACAGGAAGAGTTTCCTCTCTTCATAAGGACTGACCCATAATTGTTCTGCCTAGCCTTTTCCCAACTATATTGGTATCAGCTTCCAGTCTAACCAAATGCGGCTGGATACCAGTATTATAAACGGAGCGACTGCCACCAGACCTCCGCAACCCAGGTTCTGGGCTATGCTGATATCCTAAGGTTAGACTGGTTGTCAGACTTTCGGGTTTCCGACTTCCCGTAACGGTTGTCATGGGTATACGTATGACACCTGAGACCGACTGTTTAACGTGCCCTCTGAGGCACAGAGTGATTTCGATGTGTAATGAACAGTCACCCATCCACAGACTGAGCGCAGCAAGCGCAGCTTAAGCTCGAAAATCGTATGATCCGCGCGGTTGGTAATTAGTCACGAGCTTTAGAACTGACCCATAATTATTGTTTAACGTAATACAATAATCAGCCCAATACTGTCCCACTTCTGGGCACGAGCTTCTTCAGAACGAGATGGGTTGAATCCTTAGTACACAATCCACCACGCTGCTAGCCTGGTGCGGGTTGGCAAACTACACACATTATCGAGAACTTTTTTGAGCCTTCCCAGGTGTGCAGGTTTCCACACAAAGTTTTTCCTTCACCGTTAACGTTCTGTCTAGCCTTTTCCCAATTATGTTGGGGTCAGCTCCCAGTAAAACCAAATGCGGCTGAATACCAGTATTTAACACGGAGCGACTGCCATCAGACCTCCGCAACCCAGATACTGGGCAATGCCGATATACTAAGGTTAGAGCGTTTGTCGGGACCGACTTATTAACGTGTTCTCCGAGGCACGGAGAGATCTCGATGTGTAACGAATGCCCACCCATCTACAATCTGACCGCGGCGAGCGCAGCTTAACCTTGCAAATCATGATCCGGGCAGTTGCTAAGTAGCCACGAGCCTCTCCTTTCCTTCACTGTTAACTTCTTCTTCTTCCTCTTAGCCTTTTCCCAATTATCTTGGGGTCATCTTCCAGTCTAACCAGATGCGGCTGAATGCCAGTATTTTACACGGAGCGACTGCCATCAGACCTCCGCAACCCAGTAACTGGGCAATGCCGATATTCTAAGGTTAAACCGTTTGTCAGACTTTCGGGCTTCTGACTACCCGTAACGAGACTGTCATAGGTATTCGTATGACACCTGGGACCGACGGCTTAACGTGCTCTCCGAGGCACGGAGGGGTCTCGATGTGTAACAAATGGTCACCCATCCACGGACTGACCGCGGCAAGCGCAGCTTAACCTCGCAAATCGTACGATCGGCCCGGTTGTTATTTAGCCATACAAGAATTGCTCGTTTAAGGGTATTAGATTTTGTCCTCATTTTTTCTGGGCACGTGAATTCTTTAAAAATCCAGCAAATAATTAATATTTTGTATCACGCAGGAATTAGGTACAACGCGGAGCACACCCGTAGTATGTGCGGTACAAACACGGTGCATATTATTCCTTCACTGTTAACGCAAGTGATAATAAAATTCTGATCCACACATCAATTCGAATGGAAAAATCAGAGATACAGGCCAGGTGTGAACTCATAACCTTTTGCATGGAAGGCAAGCGTTCAACCGCTAACCCATCACATCCCCAAGATCTATTCAGCAGAGTTCACTTCCTAATAACGTATGTGTAACTATTACAGTAGTAAATAATACTAGGCGTAGTAACTGTAATTTACTATCGTTTTATGTGACATTTTCTGGAAGAAACATGGGTTTCCTCTTTGGAAAATGGTCGGTGTTGTGATGGATGGAGTGTTTTTATGATGATTAAAGTAAGAATAATGTAAGGCCTTCTGGCCAATGACGAGGACTATATAAATGATCAACCATCAGAACAAGAATAGGAATTATTTATTTGCAGGAATACAAGTACCTACAATACGTTGACAAAGTTAATATAAATAACTACTACTCTACCAGATGACTGGTGTGCAAATGTTGTGGTTGTCGTGTCGATATAAATGAAACTAATAACGTAATGAAAAAAAAAACTCATAAACAAAAACACTGTGAAAATAAATGGCAACCAAGAAATAAATATGAAATAATTAATCATTCTACAATTTTAAATTAAATTCGAACGAACGAAAAGATCGATCGATAGGTAACGAAACTAGCCTTAGATTCTAAAGGTGGGTTTAGACCAAACGAACATAGAAGTAGAGCACAGAACGTCGTTGTTTGTTGCCTTTTTGGTGTAAACGATAATTGGTTTTCATCATTTACACCAAAAGAATACCAACGAACAAGAATGACAACGAACAAGAACTGGAATTTTTGCGCATGCTCTAGAGATTTTTAGATCAGCCGAACACAAGAATGCTTTGAAGAGATCGCTTCGAGGAGCGAGCATGCCCGAACTGAAAGAACGCTCTAAGCAACCGTTCGCACGGTCGTGCGCTGTTTACATCAAGCGAGCGAGCATTCTTAGAACATTCCATAGAATCTCCGCAAACAAGATAGAACAACGAAAGAATGCTCTGTCTCTGTTTACAATTGATTGGGGATAGAATGAGCATTCCTCGTTTGGTCTAAACCCACCTTAAAGATCAAAACTAAGTACGTGGTTCAAAAGATATTGATTATCGTTATACAAACGCTAATCGCTATCTATAGGGGAGGCTCTTAGCTATTTAACAACCGCGCGAATCATACGATTTGCGAGGTTAAGCTGCGCTTGCCGCGATCAGTCCGTGGATGGGTAACCGTTCGCTACACATCGTGACCTCCGTGCCTTGGAGAGCACGTCAAAAAGTCGATCCCGTGTGTCATACCTAAGACAATCTACGGGTAGTCAGAAGCCCGAAAATCTGAGAACGGGTCTAACCTTAGGATATCGGCATTACCCAGTAACTGGGTGGCGGTGGTCTGATGACAGAAACTCCGTGTACAATACTGGTATTCAACTGCAGCTGGTTAGATTGGAAGATGACTCGTACATTTGGTGAAAGACTAGAAGGAAGGAGTCAACCGTTATCTGTAGAAGAGAAGATAAACATTGACAGGGACAAAACTTGGAAGGGATTATGTTCAACTGTGGGCAGGGATATGGCTGGGATGGGGCTTCTTCTTCTTCTCGTGTGGTTAATGACTAACGTGGTGTCAGAGTTTATGCCGCCTATAGGCCTCTGACTTGGCTTCACATGCCGTCGAGAAATATCTATCAGGCATGCCGGTGTCCTCACGATGTTTTCCTTCACCGTTTTAAAGCAATTGATAATTATACAATACGCACATGAATCCGAAAAGTCAGAGGTGCGTGCCTTGGGTTCTAACCCGAGACGATCTGACTTCCTTCACCGTTTTAAAGCAAGTGATAATAACAATACGCACATGAATCCGAAAAGTCAGAGGTGCGTGCGTTGGGTTCGTGACCTATGACTTGGCAGTCCGACGGTCACACCACTGGGCTATCACTGTACTGCTGGAATGGGCTAATATGATTGGTTGAAGCACCGACACTGGAACAACATTGCCAGCATAAACCGCACATCAGAAAAAAATTAACATAACATTACGCCTTACATTCCCCGTAGGGATGGGCAGAGGTGTTATAAAACACCCTCTTTTCGCCAGTTATGTTTAAGTTCCATGTAATAGGGGGCGAGCCTATTGCCACTAACCGGTCACAAATCCAGACTACAGGCTGCTACTGAGAAATTGCTTATGGAAAAACCCAATAACACTTTGCCTGACCTGAGGATCGAACCCAGGACCCCATGCTTAGCAGTCGCGCTTGCAACCAATAGACCAACAAAGCAGTCAAAAAAACCGGCCAAGTGCGAGTTGGACTCGCGCACGAAGGGTTCCGTACCATTATCTATAAAAACGAGCAAAAAAAATCACGTTTGTTGTATGGGAGCTCCCTTAAATATTTATTTTATTCTTTTTTTTATTTGTTCTTATAGCAGCAACAGAAATACATCATCTGTGAAAATTTCAACTGTCTAACTATCACTGTTCATGAGATACAGCCTGGTGACAGAAGGACGGACGGACCGACGGATGGACGGACGGACAGCGAAGTCTCAGTAATAGGATCCCGGTTTACCCTTTGGGTACGGAACCCTAAAAAACAAACAAAATAAAATTCTAATCATATACGCCAGCGCGCCCAGGTACAACCCACTCATCAAATCGCACCCAAATCACCATGATTATGAAGAATACCGTATATTTTCATGAAAATCTCGTGAAAATTGAAACGTGTTTCAGCGAGCGCTTGAAATATGCGCGGTCACGTATCGGCACTCAGACGTCCGTAACACCCGTATAATAAGCGATAATATACCAAGCTATTGAAATAACATTATGTTTACCTAATGCTGGTTTGAATGGGAGCTTTATTTACGTACTGGTGGGGAATAATTCATGTGTGTAGTGAAAGGAGTGCGTGAGTGGCGTGTTGAAGGATTTGTGAGTAATGTAAAGTGCTTGTGGAAAAAAGCAGTGATATCCTACGGGTTGAATGGTTGCCATCCATGCAGGAGGGCTGGATCCAGGCCCGGACCTCTGACTTTTTAACCGACTTCCAAAAAGGAGGAGGTTGCTATGTTCGTCTGTATGTATGTTTTTTTTTTTGTGTATGTTCATCGATATTTTCGCCAATTCTGAACCGATTTTAAGGATCCTTTTTTTAATGGATAGGGTATACTTCGAAGTTGGTCCCATTTAAATTGGTGAAGATCTGATGAAGAACTTCGGAGATAGACAATGGAACTCCTCAATGACGAACAGTATGCATATTGTGATAGTGTGATTATGTTACGAGCAGCATCTTTAGTAGGTCTAACCAAGTTTTAATTAAGGTCACTAAAATGAAAAAAATAAAAACTTTTTTACAAAAAATTTAAACCGACTTCAAAAAAGAATAAAATAATTACCATATAAAATTAACAGTTTCAGAAGTCGGTGCCTTCAATTTGGTTCAGCGTGGATCAGCACCGACTTCTGAAACTGTTAATTTTATATGGTAATTATTTTATTATTTTTTGAAGTTGGTTTAAATTTTTTGTAAAAAAGTTTTTATTAAAATCATATACGGATCTGAATATGATTAAGTGTTACTTGCGTTAACGGTTAAGGAAATCATCAAATCAAATGTAACTAAATTATTATTATAAAGGTAAGATCTTATACCTTAAGTGTCACTGTAAGCCTGCAAGTAAGTGTGCATTTTTTTTAAATGCGGAGATACCATCTGTACATCAGCGCTGGGTGTTTGACGCCTAGCATATGCTGAATTGGTGACCTTTTCGGCATGGACATGCTCGACAGCATAAAATGTGTATGTTTAATTATTTTTATATTGTTCTTTCTTTCTTTATTTTATTTTATTTATGCTGTCATTGTCTTCTTGGCTGAATAAATTAACTTTCTTTCTTTCTAAAATATTTACTTTATTATTATTTTATACTATTATCAAACAATAATAACAAGCACGGTACCGGTTGAACGCTTGCCTTCCATACAGGAGGATCTGAGTTCGATCCAGGCCCGTACCTCTAACTTCGAATTCATGTGCGAATCAGAATTTAAACGGTGAAGTAAAAACACCGTGAGGATACCTGCGCACTTGAGAGGGCTCCATAAAGTTATCGATGGTGTGTGTAGTCTGCCAACCTGCACCAGGCCAGCGTGAACCCTAAGGCCTAAACCCTTCTCATTTTAAGAAGAGGCCCGTGCCCAGAAGTGGGACAGTAATGGCCCAGTTATTATGTTTACTGTTATCATATATTTATTTATTGTTAATATTAAGAAACCTAATTTTAATAAATTAGAATGGTCTACTTTTAGGTGTGTATCAGCGAAGCATTATTGTAACAGGCAGGCAGGCCGTGTTGCTGGGATTGCGGGGAATGCGCTAGCGAATCCCGCGATCCCGCCCATAGGTCCTCAGAAAAACATTGTGGTGATTTTAGTCAGTAACGTTTAGTCATTAAACGTTATTTAACTAAAATGGCTTGTTAGTCTATTGCCATCTCTATTCATTAGCATGCAAATAACAAGGACAGGTATATTTAAATTAGTGTTTAAAAATGCCAAGTTTTATAAGTAAGGCCGTAAGAGTCTGACATAAGACATAATCCTCTGCCTTCCCCAGGGTTATGGAAATCCATGAGGATATCACAAAAATAAAAAACATTTTAACAAAAATAAAACCGACTTCAAAAAAACGAAAACGTAATAAAATAATTACCATATTATAAAAGTAACAGATTCAGAAGCCGGTGCTAATCCACGCTGAACCAAATTAAAGGCACCGACTTCTGAATCTGTTACTTTTATAATATGGTAATTATTTTATTACGTTTTCGTTTTGTTGAAGTCGGTTTTATTTTTGTTAAAATGTTTTTTATTTCATTCATTTTAGTGGCCTTATTTATAACATGGTTGGACCTGCTAAAGACGCTGCTCGTACACATAATCACATCATCACATTATGCGTACTGTTCGTCATTGAGGAGTTCCATTGTTTATCTCCGAAGTTCTTTATCAGATCTTCACCAAATTTAAATGGGACCATTTCGAAAGAATATTCTTTCAAACAAAAGAAGAATTTTTCAAATCGGTTCATAAATGAGGGTGTAACAAACATTAAAAAAAAAAACATACAGACGAATTGAGAACCTCCTCCTTTTTTTGGAAGTCGGTTAAAAAAAGGTAGGCCGATGTTCAATAAAGATTAACCCTAGAAAAATTACAGAAAACTCAAACTCTGTTAAGATAACAAACAAAGCGGTTTATTGACTTGAAGTTAGTTTCTTTCAAAACAAAGATCGCCAAGTAGAATGATTCTTCCATAATATCTGTTTGCTCCCCACAATCTATTGAAGTAATTCCGATTGCTTCACTTTTACTGCTGTTTTATCACTCTTCCTCGCTATTAGGAGAGTGGGGGTTAATACGAGGTAGGGTTGTCAGATCAAAAAAAGAAAAACGAACAAGAACTGGTAGATTAGTTGGACATTTTGAGTGTCATTTTTTTTGGTTGAAATTATAACTGTTATGGTAGACACAGTCGTAAGAAAGAAAAAAAGAAATGAAGCAATATTTATTCGGCTACAAAACGAAACACCACACGATTAACGAAAAAATGACCAAAACTGCCTTCTTGGTCTAGTGGTCGCGCTTGCGACTGCTGAGCATAGAATCCTGGGTTAGATCCCCAGGTCGGGCAGTGTTATTGGGTTTTTCCATTAGGAATTTCTCAGTAGCAGCCCGGAGTTTGGATTTGTGCCCGGATAGTGGCAAAACCTCGTCCCCAATTTCATGGGATTTAAACACCTCTGCCGACCCTTAGAGGAATAGAAGGCGTGATGTTATGTTATCTATACTAATATTATAAAGCTGAAGATTTTTTTTTGTTTGTTTGAACGCGCTAATCTCAGGAACTACTGGTTGGAATTGAAAAAATATTATTGTGTTGGATAGTCCATTTATCGAAAAAGGTTATAGGCTATATAACATCACGGTACGACCAATAGGAGCGGAGCATAAATGAAAAATGAAGCAAATACGGGAAAAATGTCCACCCGTGCGAAGCCGAGACGGGCCGCTAGTGTTATACCTACAAAAAGAAGTAACAAAAAAAAACTAATAAATGTAACTAAAAGTCGTTTGTCTCAGGGTTGCGCCAAATAGTTCCTGTTCAGCATGCCAGACCACTAGTACCTGATGCTGGTTTTCAACAGAACCCTCAATAAGTAACGTTTAAATAATCAGTGTAATGCAACATTGTATAAAGGGCATTTAGTGAACACGATATCAACGACACGACAGTGAAAAGCTCAGATTTGAATTTGAACAGCGCATTAAATCTGAATTACAGGATTTATGTGAAGCTGTTAACAGTCCAAATTGGCGAATTTAGTTGCATTACACAACGGACTACATTTGCATGTAGCACAAGTTTAGAACTAACCTTTAGACAATTAACAAGGAAATATCAACTCAGCCTTGGACCATTCCCAAGGACCTGTTCTGCCTAGCTTTTTCTCAAATATGTTGGTCAGCTTCCAGTCTAAACACATACGGCTAAATACCAGTATTTTACACCGAGCGACTGTCATCAGACCTTCGCAATCCAGTTACTGGGCAATGCCGATATCCTAATACTAGTCCAGTTGTCAGAATTTCGGGCTTCTGACTTCCCGTAACGACTGTCATATGTTCTATGACACCCGGAACCGACTGTTTAACGTGCTCTCCGAGGCACGAAGGGGTCTCAATGTGTAACGAACGATCACCCATCCACGGACTAACCGCGGCAAACGCAGCTTAACCTCGCAAATCGTATGATCCGCGCGGTTGGTAATTAGCCTCGAGCCCCTCTAAAATTTATTCTAACATTTTTCCCAAGGGCCTCTCATATTTATTTTTTATATTTTTTATGACACATCAAGCCTTAACTTTGACTGCCTTGTTGGTCTAGTGTGCGCAAGCGCGACTGCTGAGCTGGGGTCCTGGGTTCGATCCCCAGGTCGGGCAAAGTGTTATTGGGTTTTTCCATTAGGAATTTCTCAGTAGCAGCCCGGAGTCTGGATTTGTGCTCGGTTAATGGCAATAGGCTTGCCCCCTGTTACATGGGACTTAAACATAACTGTCGAAACGAGGGTGTATCTACTAAAACATCTCTGCCGCTCCCTTGGAGAATACAAGGCGTGATGTTATTACATCAAGCTTGCTTAATGTCACGGCATACAATTTTAAAAACCAAACACGCTTGGCTGTATCTGAAGTTAATTATGTATCCTTGACAACCCTATGAAGAAACAAACAAGGTGAAGAAACAAATTGAACTCTTTATGGTACATTTAAATACGTATTTATACTTGTTATACGTACTGTTAATTTGGTTGAGTGATGCAAACTGAGGAGTGGAGAAAGGAGAGGAGAAATGAGGAATTAACTACGGATAGAGGTAAAATGTTCGATCCGTTGTGCTGTGTTCGAAATACGAATGTAGGATTAACTTTAATTAATTAAATGCTGATGTGGGTTTGTTCATTACTGCTGAAAGCTTTTATGATTCAATTTACGTGCTTCATATTGATTTGTGATTAAGTTACTTTTAAATTAGCAATACCTATATATTATTATTTTTTATGTTTGCTGCCGTGGAAGCTGACCCTAAGGAAATAGGGAAAAGGCTAGGAGGAAGATGTCAGCTGCCATGATTATCATCCTAGAGTGCGCGCAAGATAAGTATGCGCGCGGTGGAGGGCGTGCTAAATGTTGCCATGGTCGCAAAAATACGTAGTACAACTTGAAGGAAAAGTAATATATACTGGCCTGCAAAAATAAGTATCACACTTTTAAAATTGCAATATCTTTTTAAGTACACAAGATATATTTTCGAAACAAAAAGGACTCAAAAAAGAGTTTAACTTTGTTACTATAGTTTCAAAGAAAGCTGATAAAAATTGCTATAAAACGTTTTTTATTTTAAATCTCTAACTTCTGTAGTTTAGAAAAAATTTAAATTTTAAAAGTGTGATACTTATTTTTGCAGGCCAGTGTATAAGTACGTGAGTATTAAAATTGGGCGGTTTTGCGGTTATTATATTTGCTGTTTATTATATTTTAATTGAGCTAAGTTATGTACGTTATTTACTACCTACTAATTAGTATTTTTACGTAATTTGCAAAGGAAAAGAACTTAGGTTATGAATGTGCCGTGAATGAATAAGAAAGCATTATGATTATTATCATCTGATGAGGTCTACTATAATCATTATTTATTATTATATTTTCTTTTATTTCTAAAATCAGGTAGATCTAGTGACAAAGTTAATAAAACGGCAACACTGTGGTGGACCATGATTAGTTCCGATTTTGGCCGCGCGCAGACTTATATTGCGCGGACTATAGAGTTCGTGTCTCTTGGGCGCTATGTTGGCACCACTGATTTGTCAATGTTTCGGGCGCTTTTACAATGAGAAATCAGTGGTGCCAACACACCGCCCAAGAGACTTCAGTTGTGGCACGGATTCTACTTCCTTTGTTCAGCTTTCAGTTCAACCAGATGCGGGTGATATCAGTATCAATTAAATAATTAACATCTCTATGTTAAGTATAGGATGCAAGAAGAATGTTTTCTCTTTCTCTTGGAAAATATACTCCAAGACTAATCCCGCATAATCGGCCCATTACTGTCCCACTGCTAGGCACAGGCCTCTTCTCAAATTGAGAAGTGTTTAGGTCTTAGTCCATCACGCTGGCCTGGTGCAGGTTGGCGGACTACACACACCACTGAGAACTTTTTTTTGCTACTCTTAGTTGTGTATGTTTCCTCACAATCACCAAGACTTGTAACCTCGCGGGTATCTTAAAAGGAACCAATGAGCACCCCCCTGTGCCCAAATAACGATAGTACTGCCATCACCAATCAGTCGAACTTCTTCCCAACTATCTTGGGGTCAGCTTCTAGTCTAACCAGATGCGGCTGAATACCAGTATTTTACAAGGAGCAACTGACATCAGACCGCAACTCAGTAACTCGGTAATGCCGATATCCTAAGGTTAGGCCAGTTGTCAGACCTTTGGGCTTTGTCTTCCAGTAACGACTGTCATAGGTATTCGTATGACACCCGAGACCGACTGTTTAACGTGCTCTCCGAGGCACGGAGGGGTCTCGATGTGTAACGAATAGTCACCCATCCACGGACTGAGCGCGGTTGGTAATTAGTCTTGAGCCCAGAGTCTTTTGGCGGATAATGATACATACATAACATCACGCCTGTATCAATCGAAGGGTTATACAGAGGTGTATTACCACCCTCATTTCGCCGTTATGTTTAAGTTCCATGTAATAGGAGGCGAGTCTATTACCATCAACCGGGAACAGATCCAAACTCTGGACTGCTACTGAGGAATTCCACACGGAGAAACCCAATAACACTTTTCCCGAACTGGGGATCGAACCCAGGACCTCACGATCAGCAGTCACGCTTACCACCACTATATAATGATGACTATGAATAAACACGTGAACCATAATGTCCGGAACTAAATACAAAATGGCGGACACTTCGACCAGATGGCTATTGCTTGACAAATAATCCACTTGTAGTGATAAATGGAGATATTTCAGATCTTTTCTAATCATTACCCTTGACTTATTGCGCGCGTTAGTCCGTGTTACAAGCGAGACGAGTGGCGAGCTTGTTGGCCAATTTGTTGGGTAGGAAGCCTTCTTCTCTTGTATCGGCGTGAACTTTACGAGAATAGCTAATGCTATGGTGAAAAGATTAGTAAGTCAGGAATGTTGATAGCAGGACTGACTGCCCAGGGACTTGCCGGGGTTGCTGTGCATGCTTTTGCGAATCCCGCGACCCCGGCCGAACTGTCAGGAGAAGGAACACCGTTGGTTTTTAGCCGGTAAGAGTCCGGCAGACCCCCTCGCCTTCTCCGGGCGAGGGACATCCATGAGGATTTTCCAACGAAAAAAAAGGGTGCACCGGACGTACTACAGCATCGTGGAGTCTATTGTTTTGTTGGAATTTATTATCAGCCTGTAAACGTCCACTGCTGAAGGTAAACCTCCAATGAACACTCATAGGGTGTATGGAGCCATTCAAGTTTTAGGTACGTAAGCAGAATTTTAGTAATTTTTGACCCACCCCTCCCCTTTGTCAGCAAAAGTAAGCAAAGCTTTTACCCCCCTCCTATGCTTACGTAAACATTGGTATATATTTTTTAAAACTAATCAGGTGTCTTTATTGGTAATCATGAGCAGCAGTTTTCAAGTCTAGAAAAATAAGTAAATAAATAAAAATTGCTGACGTAATCATCATCTAGACACCCCCGTCCCCCATATCATCAAAAATAAGCTAAGTAAAGACCCCCTCACCCCCCTTTCGTGCTTATTAATACTTGAATGGCCCATATGACCATAAAAAGTACATCGACATCACATTAAATATTTAGCAGTAAGCTATCCTATTTCCAGCGTTTAGATTGATGAGAAACACAGTTCTGCCTAGCCTTCTCCCAACTATATTGGGGTCAGCTTCCACTCTTACCAGATGCGGCTGAATACCAGTATTTTACACAGAGCGACTGCCATCCCAACTCCGCAATCCAGTTACAGGGCAATGCCGATACCCTAAGGTTAGACCAGTTGTCAGACATTCGGGCTTCTGACTTCCCGTAACGACAGTCATAGGTTTTTTTTAAAACGTTTCCCCACACTAGGATTTCTCCTGTATCGTGGGTGCGTTTACAGACACAAATGTTCACACGCACAAACGCCCAGACCCGGAACAACTATCCGCAGGTCATACAAATATTTGTTTGGTGCGGGAATCGAACCCACGACCCGTAGCGCACAAGCCAATCGCTCAGCCGCTGCACCAAACGTGTCGTCAAAACAGGTAGGTATTCGTATGACACACGGGACCGACTGCTTAACGTGCTCTCGGAGGCACTGAGGGGCTCGATGTGTAACGAACGATCACCCATCTACGGACTGTCCACAAGCGCAGCTTACCCTCGCAAATCGTATGACCCGCGCTGTTGGTAATCAGCCACGAACCCTTTTCTGTTTTGCCAGCCACTGTATTCGTCTGTATACCATCCTTATTTTCCAAAATATTTTACTCGCCGTTGGTGTACCCTAAAGGATTCGCGCACCTGTACCGTTTTACTTCCCAAAATTAATCATCTGTCAAATGCCTCCTTTGTCCCCTCGCCGTGATTAATTATTTTTGACAAATATCATCAAGAATGGCAATAAACTTGAAGCCTTGTTAATACTATAGCCCATTTGTCTTCATTTGTGATTATTAAACAGCTATGTTTTTTTATGTACTCCTGGTAGATGAGCGGTAGATTGATGGTCATGTTTTTTTATAAACTTGTAATTAACTGCTAAAATACATACAACAGAATCTTGTAGGGGTGAATCTATCATTACAGTTATAGCTAATATCGGTATGTCAGGATTGCGAGCATGGTAAATAAAGTAAATGAAACCAACATATAATCTCCACCACTGAGAGTACTTTTAATTGGGTTAGTGATTAGTTACAGAAGCTAGTTCACAATATATCACAATATAATAATTTACACAAGATCAGAAAATAAGGACAAGCAAATCAGATATAAAAGGTCAGACTTCTTCGGCGGTTCGACATAGAATCCTCTGCTCCGTCGAATGACCAGTATTTTTATAACTTCGGGTACGTTGACTCATCTTGACGATTACCCTCCTTTATCAACATTGTCCAGTGTTACCAGCTACCGATAACACTGCCTTGTTTGTTGGTGTAGTGGTCGCAAGCACGACTGCTTAGCTCAGTCCTGGGTTCGATCATCACGTCGGGCAGTGTTATTGGGATTTTCCATTAGGAATTTCTCAGTAGCAGCCTGGGGTCTGGATTTGTGCCCAGTTAATGGCAATAGACTTGCATCTTATTACATGGGACTTTAAACATAACTGGCGAAACGAGGTTGTACTAAAACACTGCCGAACCCTTCAGGAATACAAGGCGTGATGTTATGTTATGTTTTAATAAACAATGTTTAATATTGAACACGGATACAATAAGGTGATTGCGTTGTATAAATGTGAACTAAGAGCCCGCAGCGGATCCGTTTTAACGGTCCGTCGGTACTGGATGTGTTGTTCACATCTGTACCGACAGATCAGTTAAACAAATGGCAGCTGCGTCGCATCTGACAGGCAGGATACGATAAAAATAACAGATCCAGTATTTTTTACTGGATTCGGAATACTGTCGTGTATGTGAACTGGCCCAAACAACTACAGGCGCCATTACAAAAATAAAAACGGGTCCTGTAAACAGTTTCTGTGTGAAATAGCTGTAACTTACTCTTGTCGTTCTCTTGTTTCAGGTAACAAATCATTGCTCTTTTCGGGATGTACTTACATGACAAAGTTCATCAAGTTCTTTCTACAAAACCCCAACGACCTAAAGAGATGATGTCTACCTGGGTAAGTTTGCAGCATAGATGACCCCAACGTAGATAACTGAAAAGGAATTCTTCTTCTTTTCATGTGGTTAGTGACTAACCTGGTGTCAGAGTTTATGCCACCCACGGGCCTCCGACTTGGCTTCACATGCCGTCGAGAAATATCTCTCAGGCATGCCGGTTTCCTCACGATGTTTTCCTTCACCGTTTTTAAGCAAGTGATAATTATACAATACCCATATCAAGACAAGCATATAATTTTGGGACCCAGTGCATAATATCAGCAAGCACATTGAGTCACCCGCGCGACAGCGCAACGAGTATTCCCAAGGGTGATGTCAGGCAGGCGGCCGGTCATAAAACAATAAGCCAAACCTCTAACAACATGGATTTATGAAATATATGTTGTGCCGACCCCACCTAGTGTGGGATAAGGGCAGGAAGAAGAAGAAGAGGAATTATACAATACGCACATGAATTCGAAAAGTCAGAGGTGCGTACCTTGGGTTCTAACTCGAGATCTATGATTTGGCAGTCCGACAGTCACATCACTAGGCTATCACTGCTGAAGGTATTCTAACAAGAGGCTAACATGTATTCTAACAGCTTTATTTCAATTGTACACCACTAACAACATACTGCGTTGTGCATGGTAAATGTTTTTGTGTGTGCGAAACGTATTAATTACAAATTATAATAATGTTCACTGTTAATGCGTCCATAATGAACGGGAAGCATTTATGAGCACTATATGAGAATTTACTGGAAGTAATGTTGCATTTATAATTAATAATAATTAATTAATATTAATACATAGTATATAACAAAGTCGTCCCCGCTGTCTGTACGCTTAGATCTTTTAAACTACGCAACGGATTTTAATGCAGTTTTCAACAATAGATAGAGTGATTCAAGAGGAAGGTTTATATGCGCCACATTAGTATCTACATTGCACCCGTGCGAAGCCGGGGTGGGTCGCTAGTAATTAATAATCTGTATATCTAAAAGGAAAAACTGCCTCGTTGGTCTAGTGGCGGCAAGCCCGATTGCGAGGTCCTGGGTTCGGTCCCCGGGTCAGGCAGTTTTATTGGGTTCTTCCGTGTGGATTTTCTTAGTAGAAGCCCGGAGTTTGGATTTGTTCCCGGTTGATGGCAATAGGCCGCCTATTACACGGGTCTCATTTTATTTTATTTGGGAAAAAAAAACGATATTACATTACATAAAACACTTATCAGTAAGGTAAATAAAACAAAATCAATGTAATAACCACAACATTTTCCTCATATTAACAAAGAGGTCTACTATAATGAGGACTAAGACAGGAATTTAGGAATTCCACACGGAAAAACCCAATAACAGTTTGTCCGGCCTGGGGATCGATACCAGGACCTCAAGATCAGCAGCCGCGCTTGCCACCACCAGACCAACGAGGCAGTTCAACTCAATTAGGTATTTATTCAGCAACTCGATTACATTAAACATCCATGACGCAGCAAACGTTTACTTAGTGAAGTCGTTTATCGCATTACCATCACCCAATAGTTGCAGGCTATAGCTGTCCGCGTTAAATCGGCTTAGGCCTGGATCACTTTCGTCCCACTAATCTTGTTAGTGGCTTGGGATTCAGTTCGGACTGTTATGTTATCCATCTTTGTACAAAACGTCTGTCAGTGAATATACATTGCTTTGATGTTGACTTTCTTTTAAACGACAGAGAGAACCAAAGTCAAAGTCAAAGTATTTATTTCAATTAAGCACATAAAAGGCACTTTTGAACGTTAAAGTTACAAAGAAAATAGAATTGATTCTAGTTGCCCCTTCCAAAAGGTAGTTTCGTATGGAGAAGAATGGGCAAGAAACTCCACCATGGGCAAGAAACCTTTGGAGACTCCTTATTTAGCCGATTCCTATAATTTACTGAGCGTTATTGGTTATGAGACTAGGGTTGCCAGGCCCAAAAATAGAAAAGCCGGACACAGATTAATATTTAGCCGGACATTTTGCACTGAAAGACGACACGCGGGATTTTATAAAATCTTTTTTACAAAAAATTTAAACCGACTTCAAAAATGAATAAAATAATTACCATATAAAATTAACAGTTTCAGAAGTCGGTGCTGATCCACGCTGAACCAAATTGAAGGCACCGACTTCTGAAACTGTTAATTTTATATGGTAATTATTTTATTCTTTTTTGAAGTCGGTTTAATTTTTTTGTAAAAAAGTTTTTATTTTTTCTTTTTAGAGGCCTTAATTAAAACTTGGTTGGACCTACTAAAGACGCTGCTCGTAACATAATCACAGCATCACAATATGCGTAATGTTCGTCATTGAGGAGTTCCATTGTTTATCTCCGAAGTTCTTCATCAGATCTTCACCAAATTTAAATGGGACCAACTTCGAAGTATACCCTATCCATTAAAAAAAGAATCATTAAAATCGGTTCACAATTGGCGAAAATATCGATGAACATACACAAAAAAAAAAAAAAAACAAAAAAAAAAATACATACAGACGAACATAGTAACCTCCTCCTTTTTGGAAGTCGGTTAAAAAGAAAGAATAATGTTGATACTTTTATTTACGTATTTATTACTGTTAATCATTTGAGACTTGCTCTACTCTTAATAATTATATGTGTGATAATGCCCGAGTCGCTCGCTCGCTTTTGTTCGGCATCTTTTGGTGGGGCGGGGTTGACCAAAAGCCTAACAAAAGCCGAACAGGCCGGACTTTTTCGACTTTCTCGACCCTCCCATATGGAAGTAGCTTTCACAGGTAAAATTAGTTTACGAGCCTATTTGTATGTCCAGTTTCGTAATAAAAATGATACCATTGGTAAGCAAAACGATTCGTTTTTGTTTATAGGAAGCAGGCAATAGAAAAATAAGCTAACACCAAAAATTTAATTGGTCTAGGTAAAATGAAGCTATCTTTATAAAAGTTAAACTAGAATTATGTGAAGATCGTATTATTAAATTGGTCTAGGTAAAATGAAGCTATCTTTATAAAAGTTAAACTAGAATTATGTGAAGATCGTATTATTAAATTGGTCTAGGTAAAATGAAGCTATCTTTATAAAAGTTAAACTAGAATTATGTGAAGATCGTATTATTAAATTGGTCTAGGTAAAATGAAGCTATCTTTATAAAAGTTAAACTAGAATTATGTGAAGATCGTATTATTAAATTGGTCTAGGTAAAATGAAGCTATCTTTATAAAAGTTAAACTAGAATTATGTGAAGATCGTATTATTAAATTGGTCTAGGTAAAATGAAGCTATCTTTATAAAAGTTAAACTAGAATTATGTGAAGATCGTATTATTTTTACACGTTTGGCATAGTGCTTGAGCGATTAGCTTCCTACGCTGCGGGTTTCGGATTCGATTCCAGCACGAAACAAATATTTGTATAGCCTATATTGCAGATAGTTGTTCCGGGTCTGGGTGTTTGTGCATGCGAAGATTAATTTCTGGAAACTCACCCACGATACATTAGGAATCTTAGAGTGGAGCTACTTTATAAAAGAAGATGTTGTTTCTTAAGGCTGCAGTAGGCCTAGCTCGAACGTTTGACGAATAGTATCGAAAACGTATCGCTAATGTAAGCGAATTTTCAAACGAAAATACAACTGTCCTATAACATTTTGGTTTATTTTTTTGCGACATGCTCAATTTGTATCATATACAGGGTGTAAAAATAGCCTTAACTAAGCCGAAGTCTACCCATACTGTACATAAAACTAAGTAACATACAGCAAAAATAATTGCTGGGAAACGACTTTTATTTTTTGGTATTAAAACTTCCTCTTAGCCTTTTCCCAATTATCTTGGGGTCAGCTTCCAGTCTAACCAGATGCGGCTGAATACCAGTATTTTACACGGAGCGACTGCCATCAGACCTCCGCAACCCAGTAACTGGGCAATGCCGATCTCGTAAGGTTAAACCGTTTGTCAGACTTTCGGGCTTCTGACTACCCGTAACGACTGTCATACGTATTCGTATGACACCCGGGACCGACAGCTTAACGTGCTCTCCGAGGCACGGAGGGGTCTCGATGTGTAACAAATGGTCACACATCCACGAACTGACTGAGGCAAGCGCTGCTTAACCTCGCAAATCGTACGATCGGCGCGGTTGTTATGTAGCCACGAGCCCCTCCGTGCCTTTTGGTATTAAAAAACAGCTCTTAATTGTAGCGCGCAATGGAAGCGCGCGCGCAGCAGACTATGCATACATTTCAAAAATGTTGATGTTTGTATAGAAGAATGTTTAGTAATAACATTTAAATTTAGTTTTCGCGAAAAACGTACAAAAGTATGGTGACTTTGGCCTTCAATATCTCCATAACTAGTTGGTTCCCAGGTATGGCCCAATACCAAAAAATCTTCGTAATGATGAGAAGAATACGTGGGTTTCGGCTTCGTTAAGGGTATTTTTACACCCGATATAGATAATAGGTACATAGACATGAATACAGTTTTCAATTTAATTAAATAGTAGGTATGTGCGAACCGATTATTTCCAATTCAAAATTCACTCAAGTTACGTTACTAACTTAACAACATTTGTGCTAAGCGTCACACCAAAAATTTGACACTCGCAACATTACATAATTATGACTAAGGGCCAAGCCACATCTAACGGAAGACACGTCGCCGATCTTCCGCCGGTACACATCATTCCATACAAACATCTCACACCGTACACATTTGACCGAAGATGCGTTATTAAAATTCCTCTAGTAAATTACGCGACGGAAAATGCGCGTCGTAACTTCCGTCAGATGTGGCTTGGCCCTAAGTAGTAATGACTTCACGACTACGCTAGTTTAAAATCTAACAACGGAAAATAAAGAAGAAGACGAATACCTATATCGGGTGCAAAAATACCCTTAACGAAGCCGAGAGCAACGTATTCTTCCCATCATTACGAAGATTTTTTGGTATTGGGCCATACCTGGGAACCGACTGGTTATGGAGATATTGAAAGTCAAAGTCACCATATTTTTGTACGTTTTTCGCGAAAACTAAATTTAAATGTTATTACTAAACATTCTTCTATACAAACATTATCAACACTAGAAATGTAGGCACAGACTACAGCGCGCGCGTTTTCATTGCGCGCTACAATTAAAAGCTGTTTTTTAATACCAAAAAATAAAAGTAGTTTCCCAGCAATTATATTTGCTGTATGTTATTTAGTTTTATGTACAGTATGCGTAGACTTCAGCTTCGTTGAGGCTATTTTTACACCCAATATATAACAAGCACACATATTAGATACTTTAATAGCTACAAACATATAATATTCACCATCTACCTACAGAGGGGAGTGCGATGCACACAAAGAGGCTTATTAAATTGCCGATGTAAAATAAAAATATTGCCAGACGAGGCTCATTACTTATTCCGTCTGAACGATTTGTTCGCCGTTGTTGCCCGCGCGATTCACAACGAATTCGTACGATGTAATGTATGGTAATCGAATTTTAAATATATATACTTATTTGAATGTACTTCGGGGAGTCTGGAGCTTCTTATCTTGTTTGTACTTGAGGAATGTGGAGATCTAATACCCACAGTACACAAATAAATCATCACTACATACACTTGGGAGCAATGAATCCGGGTCACCAACATAAATGTTAATTCCAAAAACATTGTTTAACATTTTAAGATTGTTTTGTTTATGTTGGTGATCCGGATTCATTGCACCCGAGTGTATTAGAAAACTAAGCCCATGTCTTTGCACCATTTTCTCCGCGACTACTGAACAGATTTTGGTCTAGTTTTCACGATTAGATAGATTGTTTCTCGGGAACCCAGTTACTGGGCAACGCCCATATCGTAAGATTTAGACCGGTTGTCAGATGTTCGGGCTTCTGCTTACCCGTAGCGTCTGTCATAGGTATTCGTATGACACCCGGGCCCGACTGTTTAACGTGCTCTCCGAGGCACGGTAGGATCTCGATGTATAACGAACGGTCACCCATCCACAGACTAACCGCGGCAAGTGCAGCTTAACCTATATGATCCAAAACCAATGCCATTAGGAAGGTATTCGTTACATCCCAACGCGTTTAATATTCTTCTACATATAATTGGATGAAACGTGTCAGTGAATTGAGGATGGAATAGCTGAACTGGAAAATGAAACTGATTGTGTTTCAATTCCATTTATGTGACATTTCCATTCTGTACTAGGATCAGTTGATTGTCATCCCTAATACATGTCGCTGTGACGGAGTCTGCCAACTTTTAAATGGATGTAAATATATTTACTCAAAAATACTTGTAATGTGGTCATTATTTTGACAACCTTCTTTGAGCAAAGTCGACCTTTCCGCGCTACTTGAATAGGCTCCAGCAAAGTTGTATGGAATTTCATTGCTGGTGAGTTTTAGCCACCAGCAATTTCCTTTGAAAACCCATTATTGTCGAGTTTTGTTTCAAAAATAGTCTGGTGCAAAAAAATTTTATTCAGAATTTGGCTTTATAGATACAGGCAGCACAATCATCATTACCTAATTTAAAAAAAATATCAACCCTGGTAAGGTGGTCGTGAATTTTAGTAACTTTATATTTAACAATTGTTACTTCAAATATATTCTTACTACACTAAACTGGTTTTATTTAAATTACTCGTATTGTTTGAGTAGAGCACTATACAAGCCTTGGTCCGCAATGACTGCGCTGCTAGCCACGTTATGATGGCCTCGAGCTTAAATTAGCTACGCTCTCGGCTTTCAAGCTTGGTCATCATTGCAGCCCTTGTTGTCCGCGCTATAAAGGCCTCGACTTGCCCATCAAGGGCTGCAATGGTGACCGCGCTGTGTTGGCCTGGAGCTGCGCTTTCGGCCAGCATCAGCGCTGCCAGCAACGCAGTCATTACAGACCGCGGCAGTAATGTGCTCTTATAGCATTATGACTGACATCTACGGGAATTCTATAAAAAAAATGAATGAATAAAGATTGAAGACAAATAAGGAATTTGTTGAAATATTTTGTTTACGTGTTTTTTACCTGTTAGATGCGTCCTCATTTGCGCACGTGGACAAAGCGAACAGAGACATTCCATTTAGCGCACCAATTTGTTATATCACCAATTCGAATCACACCAATAGTAATAAGAATGGTGGTAAGGTACACACAGTTGATACGTCATGCATTGCATGCAGACGTGGTTTTATAATATTTTGCTCCAACACAGACAACTTTAATGCCTCTATGTAAAGGTTTTATATGATGTTACATCATTCTAATTAATAAATGGAAATATTTTATTATCATACTGCTGTTTATTCATGTCCCTCCTTTTAAAATACATAAATACAAAAAAAAGTACGTCAATTTTCGATGTTCACGTTATAATACATGCAACTATAATATAACTGCCTCGTTGGTCTCGTGAGGTCTTGCGTTCGTTCCCCAGGTCGAGCAAAGTGTTATTGGGTTTTTAACCGACTTCCAAAAAGGAGGAGGTTACTATGTTCATCTGTATGTATTTTTTTTTTTGGTTATGAACCGATTTTGATGATTATTTTTTTAATGGATAGGGTATACTTCGAAGTTGGTCCCATTTAAATTTGGTGAAGATCTGATGAAGAACTTCGGAGATAGACAATGGAACTCCTCAATGACGAACAGTACGCATAATGTGATGATGTGATTATGTTAGGAGCAGCGTCTTTAGTAGGTCCAACCAAGTTTAAATTAAGGCCACTAAAATGAAAAAAATAAAAACTTTTTTACAAAAAAATTAAACCGACTTCAAAAAAGAATAAAATAATTACCATATAAAATTAACAGTTTCAGAAGTCGGTGCCTTCAATTTGGTCCAGCGTGGATCAGCACCAACTGTTGAAACTGTTAATTTTATATGGTAATTATTTTATTATTTTTTGAAGTCGGTTTAATTTTTTTGTAAAAAGTTTTTTCCGTGTGGAATTCGTCAGTAGCGGCCCGAAGTTTGTATTTGTGCCCGCTTGATGGCAATATCCTCGCTCTCTATTACATGGGACATAAACATAACGTCGAAATGAGGGTGTTACTATACACCTCTGCCTAACCTTTCGGGGAATACAGGCGTGATGTTATATAATAGTAATACTTCAAAATAATCACACAACGAATAGCACGTTCCCGTAAAACTGTACACCCTTCAGTTATCTGTTGGGCCACTTGCAAATATATCACCCTAGCGCGGCACTCCATAAATATTGAATTTTATATGGAAACTGTTTTACCTAGCGTGTGTTTGTGTCTTTACGATATGGCGTTGTTTGTTTTAAGACTATTTTGTTTCGAATTCTTTGTTGTTTGAATTTGTTTTAATATTGATTTTTGTGAGGACGTCTTGTAGTGAAAGGGGCATTCTTCGAAAATTTTTAACAAAAATTGAGAACGTCATTAGCATCATCCCAAAGTTAAGAATGCAGATGTTTAATACTATAATTATAATAATGAAAACTCAAACTATACCGCTGCCGTCAAGCAATAAGACAAGAATAAAAACAATCTGACAATATTATAACGTTAACAACCCGGGAGAAGAATGATTTGTTAAAATAATGTTAAACATTTTCGAAGATCTCAAGCTCTAAGTTCCGCAGTGAACTGTAATTGGTCAAGTTGTTTTTTATATACACTATCTATATCTATAGGTACTATAATAATATTTTAAAGAGGAAAGATTTGTATTTTTGGATTTTTGTATGTAACGAATAAACTTAAAAACTACTGGACCGATTTCAAAAATTATTTTGCCGTTAGAAAGCTACATTATCACTGAGTAACATAGGCTACGGGCGGAGCCGTGAGGACACAGCTAGTTTTTATATAAACGTTGCCCCACACTAGGATTTCTCCTGTATCGTGGGTGCATTTACAGACACAAATCTTCACATGCACAAACATCCAGACCCGGAACAACTATCTCTTGGCCATACAAATATTTGTTCCGTGCGGGAATCGAACCCACGACCCGTGGCGCAGAAGCCGATTGCTAAGCCACTGCACCAAACGTGTCGTCGAAATAAAATGTGTTAAAATTTGTTTTTACATTTTAATTTTGATTACCTGGTTCCACCATAGCCTGTCCGTTCGGCTTTCGGCTAGATTCACTAGCATATTATGTTTGATTTCGCACGGACCAGTTTTCGGCCTTCAAGTATTTGATCTTAGTCTAGGTAATTGTGTCTGTAAATGCAGAATTATATGAATCATATTGTTTATACAAGGTTAGTCGGAAAGGAGGTACTAAGCCGAAAGGGTGTTAAAGTACCCATAATAATGGATAACTTTTGTTCTACAACTTTTCCCAAAAGTCATTAGTTTAAGAGAAATAGCTGTTCAAATATTTCATAAAAAATACGCTTAATTCTATCTATACTCAGCCATGATCAGCTGTGTTTACATTTTAGACCATATTTGAGGTCACGAATTAGAAGCTCCATTTTCTGAATTCGTAACCAAAGCAGGGATGAAGAATTTTTGAAAAAAAATATTTAAGAATGGATATTTTTTTACCGATTTTTTTAAATTTTAACACTTGCTTTAAAACAATCATCAGTGATACATTAAGTGGGCCGCGGCTTAGTACCCCCTTTCCAACTAACCTTGTAAATGGTTGTTAAAAATTGTTTGTCCAAAACTTTAGGTTATTTATTTGTTAATATGGCGTCTACTGCAATCTTTTCGGTAAATGGATAGTGAAATTATGACATGTTTTATTTATAATCAAATTATTTTAAACAGTAGGTATATGTAGGTTCGATCGCCGTTGAATCACTCGGGAGGGCGTCACACTCCATTGCAAGGGAGTGCCACACAGGGGCTACCTCTCACCCGGTTCCCTCTGATTTATAGCCCTCTTTATAGCATATTGTACGTTTTTAACTCCTCAAGATAGACGACTGTTAGTATAATTGGATTGAACAATATAAAGATTAAGGTAACTGCCTCGCTGGTCTAGTGGTGGCAAGCGCGACTGCTGATCGTAAGGTCCTGGGTTCGATCCCCGGGTCGAGCAAAATGTTATTGAGTTTTTTCGTTTGGAAATACCTCAGTAGCAGCCTAGAGTTTGGATTCGTGCCCGTTTGATGGCAATAGGCTCGCCCTCTATTATATGGGACTTAAACATAACGGCGAAATGAGGGTGTAGTGGTTAGGACTGCTTATTTGTTTTGCACAACAAATTGTTAAATACACTCCACAATTAACGAACATCATATTTATTTTCCATTTGACATTTTACCAATAGACATAGAACACACATAGATAAACCTTAAACAACAAACTTACATAAACGCATTATCTATTACTAATGACATCTAATGTTTTCTTGTCAGCTGTCGCTTGTCGTTTATTTTCTTTGTTGTACTGTGTCCTAAAATTCGATTAAAATAAAATCAGTAATATTATTTAGTTATTAAGAAGGAACGTGGTAATAGAAAATATACGCATATAGTTCCCCTTTGAGAGTTTCTTTCTTTTACCTCGTTGCCACTTCACTGGTGACCCCGACGTGATTAAAACATTAGATGTCATTAGTAATAGATAATGCGTTTAAGTAAGTTTGTTGTTTAAGGTTTAACTATGTGTGTTCTATGTCTATTGGTAAAATGTCAAATGGAAAATAAATATGATGTTCGTTAATTGTGGAGTGTATTTAACAATTTGTTGTGCAAAACAAATACGCAGTGCTAACCACTACAAGGGTGTTACTATACACCTCTGCCCAACCCTTCGGGGAATACAGGCGTGATGTTATGTTAAAAATAATAAATTATAGGTATGATCAATGGAGGGGCTCGTGGATAATTACCAACCTCGCGGATCATACGATTTGCGAGTTTAAGCTATGCTTGCCGTGGTCAGTCCTTGAGTGGGTGACCGTTCGTTACACATCGAGACCCGTCCGTGCCTCGGAGAGCACGTTAAACCGTCGGTCCCTGGTGTCATACGAATACCTATGACAGTCGTTAGAGGAAGTCAGAAACCCAAAAGTCTAACAACTGGTTTAACCTTAAGATATCGGCATTGCCCAGTAACTGGGTTGCGGAGGTCTGATGGCAGTCGCTCCGTGTAAAATACTGGTATTCAGCCGCATCTGGTTAGACTGGAAGCTGACCTCAACATAGTTGGGAAATAGCTAGGCAGAACAGATATGATCGATGGATTTAAAAAGAAAATCTTTGGGGCTGTTCGTCTTTGATTTATAGAAAACTAGTGGCCCGTCCCGGCTTCGCACGTGTGGACATTTTTCATTTACGCTCCGCTCCTATTGGTCGTAGCGTGACGTTATAAAGCCTATAACCTTCCTCGATAAATGGACTATCCAACACAAAAATATGTTTTCAATTCCAACCAGTAGTTCCTGAGATTATCGCGTTCAAACAAACAAACCCTTCAGCTTTATAATATTAGTATAGATACCATTATATTCCCTTGACATAGATAGAAGGAATAAATTGAAAGGCTGTGCTGTGATAACCTCTGAGATTATCAGATCTGCAAATACCTGAAACTCCAAATCCAGTAAATCAAACTTACGACATTATTCATTAATTAGTTTTGCATAAAATAACTGATTTTAATGATCCCATTTAGTACCGCTAAGCAACTTAAATGCCGGAAAACCCAAAGGTTTAGCATACCACCTAGAAAAACCCTACGATGATTTACCCTACCTATTATAGCAGTGAGACCGCAGACGACCGACTTTTTATAGGTGCTTCGATAAAACCATTCACCGATTCTTCCAAAAGAAATCTTCAATCAAATGTTCCATTCTCTCACCGACATGTCTCTTCCGAAATGTCTCTTTTTCTATGGTATATTTTCCCAACAAAAACTCAACCTCCGATTGTCAACCGTCTGTGTTCTACCTCCTCAAAACGAAGTCCATCTGTTCTCCTAAATCCGAACAACCATTCCGGAAATTCTTACAAAAATGCCCGACCCCAGTATCTTAATTCAAATTGGATCATGAGACGAGAAATTACCTTAATTCAAGGAAAATATACAACGTTCTACTTACAAAATGGTACAGTCAGCAAAAGAATTAGGTGTGCAGGCAAACAATGAATATCAATGAACTACGCAGACGACTGTCATAGTAATTGTGTGCGTTTTTTATTTTCTTCGCACGTTAGGCTCTGACCAGAGATGGCAAATTCTTGGCCACTCAACACAAGACCTCCATTTAAATATGAATCTAATTAATTGCCTGTATACTAATCTCTTTTGCTGACTGTACCGTCAGGGGTTGGAAAATGGTACAGTCAGGGGGTAGAAAAAACGGGAAATATGCGAGATTGGTAAACGAGGGTGTATTATGAGGTCCACAATTTATGGTCATAGCGATTGCACCTGCCGCTATAGTGGATTCGAACCCGTATTTCTTTTAGATTTATTTGTTATATTTACGTCTATAATTGAATTTATAATTGATTTTTATGCTGGAGTGTTGGGTTTATGTCTTATTCAATAAAACTGCGCTCGATAAAGAACCAGAGGTATTCAAGGCAACGGCAGTAGACGTTTGACGGCTTCCCCATACGAAACAAATATTTGTAAATTGAATTTTTTTTTCTGTAACCGCAAGTATAATTTCAATAACAGCAGTGACAGCCTAGTGGTGTGACCTTCGGACTGTCTAGTCATAGGTCTCGAGTTCGAACCCAAGGCACGCACCTCTGACTTTTCGGATTCATGTGCGTATTTTTTATTATCACTTGCTTAAAAACGGTGAAGGAAAGCATCGTGGGGAAACCGGCATGCCTGAGAGATATTTCTCGACGGCATGTGAAGCCAAGTCAGAGGCTCATGGGCGGCATAAACTCTGACACCAGGTTAATCACTAACCACACGAAAAGAAGAAGAATACTATAATTTAGTTAGAAGGATTATCCTAACTAGGGGGCGTACTGTAAAACTAAAAAGTCTTACCCAATCGCATAAGACGACCACGACATGGTTAAGAAATTAGCCGCTCGGGTGACCGTTGTTTTCTCCGGGTAATAAACTGTCATCAGCTGATTGTTGTTCCGCAAAAAACAAAAGGAAATGGTAATTCTATTGTCGGTAGTCAATGGACTAGTCATCCGTTACTAATGCATTCGACGAGACAAGTTGTTGTAAAAAAAAAACAGTTTTTTTATCTAATTTGCATGCATATACTACATTGTAATAGAATATGTTTAACATTCAATGTTACGAAGAACTTTACTGTTGAATGTTGGATAAACTTCTTTTTTTTTGTTTTTAAAAAAGAACTTTGCCCCACACTAGGATTTCTCCTATATCGTGGGTGCGTTTACAGACACAAATCTTCACATGCACAAACGCTCAGACCCGGAGCAACTATTTGTAGGCCATACAAATATTTGATCTGTGCGGGAATCGAACCCACGACCCTACGAACTTTAAGTCCCACATAAAACACTGTACATAATTGAGATTTTTCATTAAAAAAGAAACATCTGACACACATAGATACATAAACTCACGCCTTTATTCCATACGGGTAAGCAGAAACTACATCCCGTGAACGTCCACTACTAAACATGAGCATCACAATCACCATAATCCATGAATTCCAGAAATTTCCATAATCACCAAGCTTGGAAGACGGTTTGGTGATCCCAGTTAAGTTTAGGTAATCGTAGTCGCCTTTTATGATTCGTAGTTTTTTATGGGTGGGAATGGGGTGGTCTATTCTTTACTGAAAGAAAGAAAGAAATTTATTTGACACGAAAGTAGAAACACACAACCAAAAAAAAACTGATAACTACAACGAATAAAATAACAAGAATTAGCGTTTGCCATCCAATGTGACAACGTTACCAGTTAGTTTTTACCTTAGATTTGTATTACACTAATTTAGATTTGTATTGCATACAACGTTTTATTGAAATAACGCAAAACCTGAAAGTAGATTGTTCAGTATTGAGAGTAGAATAAATTGAACAAATTTTTAATGTATGGTAGAATTTTCCAATAAAATAATCTTTTACCATGTCGCTTCTCAATGATCGCAAACCACGCGACCATATGGTCGCGTACCTGGTCTAAAATCTAGTAAGGAGCAGTCAGCGGGACGAGGCTGGGTAGTCGTCCGATCAAAATAATCAGACTGAAAAATTCGAAACGGAATTTTTCGGTCAACAAAAAATATAAATATCTTCTACAATCTACACTAATATTATAAAGCTGAAGAGATTGTTTGTTTGTTTGAACGCGCTAATCTCAGGAACTTCTGGTTGAAATTGAAAAAAATATTTTTGTGTAGGATAGTCCATTTATCGAGGAAGGTTATAGGCTATATAACATCACGCTACGACCAATAGGAGTGGAAATGATAAATGTTGCAAAATCGGGAAAAATCTCCACCCGTGTGAAGCCGGGACGGGCCGCTATAATTGATAAAAATAAATAAATCAATTGATTACAATTAAAATCAGATGGGGTGTCTGAGGTTTCGCGTTATTTAAATAACAACTTGTATGTTAAGAAGAATAAAAACAATACGTAAACCTAAAGGGTAGCACAGAATTAAATTTTTAAACGAAAAAACTGTCGAATTCAGTAAAATATTGCTATTTTTAATGGACCTATAAATAAAGTTAAACCGCAATGCTTCTAAACTTCCTCACTGCTACGGAACTCAATTCCGTATTAATTCTAACCAACATTAAAATCAAAACAATAATATTGTGGGTTGAAACGGGACATAGGAAACAAGTCGTATTAGGTGAATCATATAAATTTATGGGCCATTCCGGGAAGGTACGTGACGATAATGTGTCCCCAGGGTGACGGTTTAATTAAATACGAATATCAAGGGTTGGTATTTCAAGCTATCGGATTTTATTGAGTTTGAAAAAGTCCATTTTAGAAATTTGTCCTAATGGGTTATTTTAATGGTCGAAGCCGATGGGCCAGTTAAAAGGAAAACCTTTTACTGTGTTTTCCCGCCTTTCGCTTTGCTTTGCGATGTTTCTACGGTTTTTGTTACGTTTCTACGTGTTTTAGTACGTTTTTCAGCCTTTTGTTAAATTTTTCGTCTTTTGCTACGTTTCTACACCTTTTGCTACGTATCTACAGTTTCTGCTACGTTTCTATAGCTTCTGCTACGACTCGACACCTTTTGCTACGTTTCTATAGCTTCTGCTACGATTCTACCCGTTTTGCTACGTTTCTACAGTTTGTGCTACGTTTCTATGGCTTCTGCTACGATTTTAAACCATTTGCGTAAAACCATTTACGTATCTACGTCATTCGCAAAGTTTCTTCTTCTTTCGTCGTGTATTGCCCGGCTGAGAGTGATCCGTCCTTTACAGCCTAAAGAATTTTGCGAAGAGCACAATCAGCAAAATTCTTCTACAGCATCAAGACAGAACAATGTATAAAAGTACGAACAACGACAATCTACCGACTCTTCATGAATTTTAGATGAGTTTTCGCAAAACGCATTTAATCGCCTAAACAGACATAGACAAATACCAAACCAGTTTTTAATTACAATTTCAATTGCGAATCGTTAGTAAAAGGTAAATACCCAGTCTGTATGATAGGGTCCATGTAAATTCAATTAACGGTGGAAGTTAAGCCGATGGGGTAAACTAACGCACTCGGCCGGACATGCAATTTGCCTGGCGAGCTCTTAAATGACAGGTCATGACATGTTGGATTGGTTTTTGAAAATTATTTATTAATTACTCGGGATGTTTACATTTTTGACTGGTATTTTTTTGTTCAATTTGTATTTCGAAGGTGTCCTTGGTTTGGTGCAGACGAGCTCTTGAAAAGACCGAAAACCGCCAAAGATTGTGCGCCACGTCTTTCAACTAGATGGTCTTCAGACCTGGAGAAGGTAACTAGTCTACTCACTGGATCTTTGTCATTATCGTCATTGTCATCACTGTTGGATATAGACCCACCAAGACCCGTGTGTTAGGGCGTAATTTGGAAGAGGCGAAAAAATATACTAATTGATGTTATATTGATGTTCTGTTCTGCCTAGCTTTGTCCCAACTATGTTGGAGTCAGCTTCCAGTTTAACCAGATGCGGCTGAATACCAGTATTTTACACGTAGCGACTGCCATCAGACCTATGCAACTGGGCAATGCCGATATCCTAAGGTTAGACCGGCTGTCAGATTTTCGGGCTTCTAACTACCCGTGACTGTCATAGGTATTCGTATGACACCAGGGACCGACTGTTTAATTGATGTGTAAGCGAAATCGCTCTACAATGTTTGGTGTTAGAGGTTATTCTCCGTACTCTTGAATACCGTTTTGTATTCACCTCTTCGCGTCTACTCACTGTGCTGAAAATTTCCCAATGGACAACACTTCACAGTCAACCTAAAAATTGAACCATAGCCAACTAGAGCAATGATGCAGTTCTCCTCACAGCCATTCTCGTAAACAGCTTCTCATTTCCCGCTGATAAAGCCTACAAAACTCGTCTCCCACATAAACAGGGCAGTCAAAACAAAACAGAACGATTCATTACGGTAAACATCTGACAACAATGTAAAGGGAACGCTGTGATTGCAGATAACTGTGGTAAAGATAGCGCGGTTCGTGAATTTTGTCGTATTTTCTTTGAATAATTTTTATTATGCTTATTTTAGTTGTTCACGTGTTCTGCTTACCCTTTCCCAACTATGTTGGGGTCGGCTTCCAGTCTAACCAGATGCGGCTGAATATCAGTATTTTATACGGATCGACTGCCATCAGATCCTTTTTGTTGTTATAACCTAATTATTCTTCACTATTAGGTACCGGGTTTAATATAACAGTTTCCTTGCATTTATATCTTTTAATCTTTAACTGCTTCGTTGATCTAGTGGTGGCAAGCGTGAATGCTGATCGTGAGGTCCTGGGTTCGATCCCCAGGTTGGGCAGTGTTATTGGGTTATTTTGTGTGAAATTCCTCAGTAGCCCGGAGTTTGGATTTGTGCTCGGTTGATGGCAATAGGATCGCTCTCTATTACATGGATGTTAAACACAACGGCGAAATGAGGATGTTACTGTACACCTCTGCTCAACTCTTCGGGGAATGCAGGCGTGACGTTATGTTGTATCTTTTTAGCGTTTCCCGTAACGCATCTTCGCCCTTGTTAACATCGCCTATGTATTTCGAGGATAAAAAATGACATATTCACTAACATAATTTACTAAGGAATTCTTGGTGGCGTGTGTAGTACGCCAACCTGCACCAGGGCAGTTTGATGGACTAAGACCTAAACCCTTCTCATTTTGAGAACTCCACTGCTACGCGTGTGTTTATGACGTCATAAACCCACACATTCATGCGTAGCGTGGCCCTACGTGGCAATGGACACTCCTGCATTTTCATACAAAGCGAAGTTGAAAAACGTGCGTAACGTGGCCGTTCGCAGCAATGGATCCTCGGCTTTATGGGCTGATTATAAAGGATTCTCTGTACACACATAACATAACATCACGCCTGTATTCCCCGACGGGTTGGGCAGATTCGCCGTTATGTTTAAGTCCCGTGTAATAGGCGGCGAGCCTATTGCCATCAACCGGCCACAAATCCAAACTCCAAACAGAATATCACACGGAAAAAACCCAATAACACTTTGCCCGACCTGGGGATCGAACCCAGGACCTCACGATCAGCAATCACGCTCGCCACCATTAGACCAAAGAGGCAGATTCTCTATACAAAACATCCAAATACAGTGTGATTGCGAAACAAACAAACAAACTTTTCTATCTATAATGAAAGGGTGCGTGTCTTTGACTTGAGACATCAGATTTAATTCAAATGTTTCGCATTATACACATGTTACCTACTAAACAAAACTCTTGCATGTAATAAGATAGGCCATCTCTATGCTTATTACGAACAGTTATTTCAAGCCGGAGCAGAGTAGCTAGGGCTGAGTGCTTTTTTAGACAATATTGGTATTAATATAATATATTATACAAGGTTAGTCGGAAAGGGGGTACTAAGCCGCGGGCCACCTAAAGTATCACTGATGACTATTTTAAAGCAAGTGTTCAAATTTCAAAATTTGATAATATTTATTTGCATGCAAAAAGATTTTTATATTCGTTTTTTTTTTAAACATACCTGCTTTAGTTATGAATTCAGAAAATTAAGTTTCTAATCCGTGACCCCAAATTTGACCTAAATAGTAAAAACAGCTGATCATAGCTATGGACAGATAGATTTTAGCATATTTTTTTCGTAATCTTTGAAAAGCCATTTCTCTTAACTATCAAGTTTTGGGGAAAGTTGTAGAGCAAAAGTTATCTCTTATTATGGGTACTTTAACACCCTTTCGGCTTAGTACCCCCTTTCCGACTAACCTTGTATAAACTGCCTTGTTGGTCTAGTGGTGGCAAGCGCGACTGCTGATCGTGAGGTCAGCCCGGAGTTTGGATTTGTGCCCGGTTCATGGCAATAAGCTCGCCCCCTATTACATGGGACCTAAATATAACGGTGAACTGAGGGCGTGTTGTTATGTTATATTAAAATAACATTCTCGAGCCCAATACTTACCTATAAAAATCTAGTAGATCGGAAAATAAAAAATACTAATCTTAAGTTTTATTCAGAAATAAAAAGAAACAAGATTCCATTCATAAAAAAAAATTATGAGATTTTTTCCTGTTGTGTCTTATCAACAAATTTTTCTTATTAGGCAATCTTCATAGGTTAGCATAGGATAGAATAATCACTTTATGTACAATAAAATATATTAGTTTCGCCGAATATACTTATATAAAAAAATAGTACTAGGATTCGTAATTCAGTAGGATACAACATTAAGCCCGTCACACGCGTAGCTATATTAAGAGGAAATGCGGTCGGCATTTAGTCCATACAAACGTATTCCTCAGTTTCCTCTTTGGATAATGTCACTAGAGCAAATATTTTTTACCATAATATGATATATGTCTACCACCACTATGTCCCTACGTTTTGTTTTTGTCAGTAAATTAATTATTAAAAGATCTAAAAACGTTTAAATTTTACAAAAATCGACCGATTTTACCACCGTTTTCAAACATCTGGCAAACAAAGTCGTATATAAAAAACATACTTACAGACATAACCAAACTCTTTCTTAAATTATTACAAAATAAAATATTAAAATCGATCCAGATTTGAAGAAGGAAACAGGGAAATACGAAAGTACAATTTCGCTAATATTGCACAGGAGAAATCAGTCCGAGATGCAGGTGTCTCTTTCGCGCTCAATTGGGAAGGTTTGCGGGAGGGGTGGGACGGAAACAGATCGCAAAAACCTATTCAAATTATTAATATTTTGCAGCCCGCGTGTCCTCTTAACATAAATTATGGCAAGACATTTTACAAAATTTTTTCGGTAATCATTTTTGAATGACCACACATGCACCTATAATTATATTCTTTGAACTTAAAAAAACTGAAATATATTTTCGCGTGAACGGGCTTAATAGAGTGGAGTAGGCAACCTTAAAAGTAGCGTGCAAAGTTTCCATAACCCCATTCTTACAAAGTTTCAATGCACACCAGACAGAATTAAAGACAAGATTTGCATCTGATTAAAAGTTTTAAATTGAATATTCTCCCTTTTAAGAGAATTAAATTAAAATGGAGATTGTTGGTACAAAACATTTAATTTTATAAAATGTTTCCATTCCTGTTTGTGACATGTTTTCTTTCTAGCTTGACTTACAATTAATGAGTATGATGAGCCGCGAGAATTACCAACCGCGCGAAACATACAATTTGTGAGGTTAAGCTGCCCTTGCTGCGATCAGTCCGTGGATGGGTGACCGTTCGATACATATCGAGACCCCTCCATGCCTCGGAACGCGTTAAACAGTCGGTCCCGAGTGTCATACGAATACCTTTGACAGTCGTTACTGGTAGTCAGAAGCCCGAAAGTCTGACAACCGGTCTAACCTTAGGATATAGGCATTGCCCAGTTACTGGGTTGCGGACGTCTGATGGCAGTCGCTCCGTGTAAAACACTGGTATTCAGCCGCATCTGGTTCGACTGGAAGCTGACCCCAAGATAATTGGGTAAAGACTAGGAGGGTTCATGTAGTTTTCCCCTTATGAATACGAGTAGAATAGGTAAGGAAGAATAAGTCACCCTATTTGGACTGAGTGGCTTACTTTCACCCTTGAAGAAGCAATGATTGGGTGAGCCCAGTCAGTAGCTCAAATCAAAACCAAATCCATGTAATAGGCTAGGTAGACATAGGCCTTTAAATTATTTAGAGCTTAAATAAATACAGACAATTTTCCGTTAAAATACGCTTTAAGATACTATAATTTTGTCTCTCTCACACCTCAACAAAACCAGAAGATATCATCGCATCTTCCCTTTCACTCTCATAAGTTTTACTTACAAGAATAGCCATAACAAACGGTGAACGGCTATGGCGGACATCACAGCGTCTTATCTCGGGGACGGCTGGAGATCCCCAAATGCGGATCCCCCGCAAACCTTGATGGAGTAGCCGTGGTGCAAGTTAGGACGGACCAGCGATGTATTAAAATTAATTCTTCGAAAGTCAAAGTTTTAAAGCATCTTCGAAGCTCAGCTCTCAGTGAAAGTTACCATTTCTTGGTGCTCAGCAAAGCCTAAAAATGTCAACCATATAATATTTCCGTGCCTCGGAGAGTACGTTAAAAAGTGTCATACGAATACCTATGACAGTCGTTACGGGTAGTCCGAAGCCCGAAAGTCTGACAACTGGTCTAATCTTAGGATATCGGCATTGCCCAGTAACTGGGTTGCGGAGGTCTGATGGCAGTCGCTCGGTGTAAAATACTGGTATTCAGCCGCATCTGGTTAGACTTATATGAAAGAAGATTGCACGTAGCGGAGATAAGAATGGATTTGTGGAGTGAAGCGAATAGATACTGTAAGGAACAAGTACATTAGAGGGAGTTTGAAGTGGCACCAGAGACAGAAAAGTTGAAAGGAAATCGTTTGTCTCGGTATGGGCATGCGATGAGGAGGGATGAAACGTGTGACTAAGAGAGCGATGAATATGAATGTTGATGGATAGAGGGGAAGAGGGAGACCAAAGAAAAAGTGGATGGATTGTGTGAGGATATGAAGGAAAAGGGAGTAAATGATAATTTTACAGCTGACAGGGAAGAATGGACGACCTCAAGTAACTTAGGACCAGGGCAGGAAGATGTTATATGAAACCTTAGAGGCCCAAAGATTTAATAAATTCTCATTATCCCGGAATTTGCAAATCCTGAGCTGCATTTCACGACACGTTTAGAAATGAGCGTTTTTCCTATTAACAAATCAACCTACGACAAAACTAGAAGTATTTAAATTACATAAACGCTATCGCTTGCACCTTACGCCATACCTCACGGCTCAACCGAGGTGTCCCGCTCAGAATCTGACGGACAATGGGGATAGAAATAGGGACGTCGCGGACGCTATTGTCGCCGTGTAAAACTAAACGTGCAACCCTACGGCGGGGGAAATTGGACGGGCCCATTGATGTAAGCATACGGAACGGGGGATTGGACGGTGCGTTGTAGCTTTAGTGTTTCGTGTTCTAAACGAGGACACACGGGGATATCAATTAGCAGATATGCCTAAAGAATTGAAACTTGGTTGATTGATACGTACTGCCCTCTTAAGCAAAAGCTCTTGCCTGCTGCCAAAACCAACCTGCTGTCAAAAACACCCCTCACCCGCACAATATGTGTGCTAAACGAGCTTCATGAGAGGATTGACATATTTTTTGAGTGAATTCGCAAGAGTTTTGTTGAATTTTGTCAGTTATACTCAATGATGTTATATTATATAACCTCATTGGTTATACTTAAGCGTTATTGGGTCTGATTATGTATTATAGGTTAAGTTAAGTATTAGCCGTAAGTTGATTTTCAATTTATCTGGTGTGTTTGCAACCCACTATTGTATTGGGGTCATCCTATAAAGATAGTGTGTGAGTTTAATAATAAATAAATAAATAAAAGGGCAGTAAGTAATAGTTGTAGTAAATAGAATACCCATTTAATGGGTATTCTTTACTTTTTTCACTACTTACGGCCCTTTTGCTTAAGAGGGCAGCCTACGACAACTACACTATTTGCGGTGTCACATGCTGCGGGTGGCAGATGTCAGTTTTTTAAATACATACATACCTAGACTCACGCTTTTTTCCCATGGACCTAGGCAGAAACTAGAGAACGCCACATGCTACGATCCTTACATACTCCTTTCGCTTCATCTACATTCATACATCTTGTCATACACGCACGCCGGTTGAGAGTACTACGCACCTATTCTTTGGTACGTATTTGATTTTATTTGTAGACAATAACATTTTGGCAGAATAAATTTATTTATTTTACTACAGTTATTACTGATTCTGTATTTTACGACTGCGATATTTAGGGTGCAAATGAAATATTAAGTCGTGATTGTAAAGTTCGTCTGATGTCACCCACACCATGCTACACTGCAAATACCTATAGTGTAGTAGATGACGATAGACTGTTGATTGATTAAATTAAAGATTTATATTTGTTGACATGATTGCCAACCATTAAACTTCAACCAGCTTTATTATCTACATCTTAAACTTTTACAAGAATTTAAAGTTTTTATCAAATAGTCGAGTTTACTGTCTAGAAAACGAGATAAAACCGAGTTAGCGAAGACTTCGCAATTTCATGAACAACACTGACCTATTTTACTCTTGAAACTTGTTCAGATTCAAGACCAGCCAATACACTTCTTTCGTTCACTCCAAAGTCCCAATAAACTCGTACTCACTTAATCCGATTTCTACGAACAACCGCCCACAAAAGGCGCCCGTGTGTTTCCCCCTTTATGAGGGAAACACGCTGTGAATTTTGATAGTGTGAACACAGTGTAAAATTGCATTTAGTTGTACGCTTCGGGGTAAGGTGGGTCATATTTTTGCTTACCAATATACCCTGCAATGCCGTAGGCGGGGAACTAATGTAATTACACACAATACTAGCTGTTGCCCGTGGTTTCGCTCACATCTTAGAGTAACTACTCCATGTACCCGTATAAAAAATATTTTACGTGTTAATTCAAGAGATGGTCTATTTCTGTGCCAAATTTTATCCAAATCTGTTCAGCCGTTTATGTGAGATTGAGTAATAAACACCCATTCATTTTCACATCTTAACATAGTATAAAACAAAGTCGCTCCCGCTGTCTGTACGCTTAGATCTTTTAAACTACGCAACGGATTTTAATGCAGTTTTCAGCAATAGATAGAGTGATTCAAGAGGAAGGTTTATATGCCCCACATTAGTGTCTACATTGCACCCGTGCGAAGCCGGGGCGGGTCGCTAGTTTATAATATAAGTGTGATGTGATAATTATATCTATACCTTGGGGTAATCGTTCCGTGTAAAATACTGGTATTCAGCCGCATCTGGTTAGACTGAAAGCTGACCACAACATAGTTGGGAAAAGGCTAGGCAGAACAACCTTGGTGTAATTAAGTTATAGATTAATTGAGGAGGTCAGGAACAAATAGTACCTATAATTAACACTTTTGGCTCGAAGCTTTTTTTTCTCATTGGACTCAAAGCTTTGGATATTATCGATTTTTGAAGAGATTTGGTTAAAAAAAAAGACATATTGAAGAGAAAATAGTATCTCACAAGTCGCATTCTGCCCAAAAAGTGACATTTGCAAGGCGAATAGACCTAATCCCGAAAAAATATTGCCGATTTTTGAACAAAAATGAAAAGTGTAAATCACACTTTTTGTTTCTGAGCTTCTCAATTTTAGTACTGTATAGGAAGAGAGGGAAATATTGGAAAGTGTTTTTTTTTAAGTAGATAAGTTTCCGCTTGCTAATTAATACACTATGGTAAGTGGTAATTGCATTTTATCTATTAGGGTGTCTCTCCCTCAAGTAGAATAAAATCTAAGAGACATATGAACGGCCTTGTGTCTTTCCAACTTTGTTTATTAAATTAGGTGAAATCAGTACCAACCACATAATTATGAGGAAATTATACCCACGAACAAAAATGGGTAGACCTATTGTTATAGCTGAATATAGCTAGGTATCCATCTGCCTCTCTTTTATCTAGCCTACTAGCCAGGTATCTTACGGCAACTATATTTAAAAGAAAACCAACGTCTAGTCTCTTCTCAATCTGAGACGCGAACTGTATCAGTGGCAATCTTCCCCCGCATATCGTAAAAATAAACTGCGAGCGAAGGGTTGCCATGGTTGCCGCAGGGGACTAGAGTCCGCGCCACCAATGAAGTCCCTTAGACGCGGCGCTAGTGTCTATGCCATTGCATCACATTGCATTCAAAAAGATGTAGTTTCACAATTTTCCGCGGGACTTCTTTCGTGGCGCGCACTCTAGTAAAAACATCGTTACTTAATTTTAACTCTATTGCAATTTTTATGTTCGACAGAATAAGCTTCAAGTAGGTAGGTACTTATATCATATTTTTCTATTGATAATGGCAATATTTTTTCACGATCGCTCTTTGGAGTTCTGCTGTCCATCGTAAGTCATAAGGAAAAAGAAAGTTTTCATTTATAATAGCAGTAATAAAATTTAGTAATGCCAAAGACTATGTTATCCATATTAAATAATAAAGCGATAGTCCCGCCATCTATTAATCATTGATACAATTAACACTTCGTCCAGTCAACGCTAGATGTCGCTGCAAATCAAGGCGCTCGTCAAGGTAATGAGCGGCAGTAGCAATGCTATCAATCGGCAAATTGCCCGGGGACTCAGAGCGTCTGATTGGACAGGTAATGAAGCTATCGCCGGCTCCGAATTAGTCAGGTACATACGTATTTGGGGTTCAGGATTACAATTTCTTACGAGATAAACATCGGTATCGAGTATTTTTTCCGATGTGTGGTGGAAACAGGGCGTTGGAAAAATCTAAGGTGTATTATCATAAATTTTAAATCATTTTCTACCACTATTTTCTGTAGCAGAATAATAATATGTAGAATGGAAAAAGTAAAAATACTACAACTTTTTGTTTCAAACATTACAACTAAAGCAGCAAGCGATGTAAGGTAAAACTTTTGTTTTTGCGTACCGTACTGGCTAAAACTACAGGACCACTGCGCTGTTAGAAAAAACATTGTCCTCATTGAAAAGTGCGGAGGAAAGGGTCCCGTCGACCTATACCTACATACCTATATATGAGAATAGCTCATGCAGTAGTGAAAAGATTAGCCAGTCAGCAAGGTTGGGCGCGGGGTTGACTGCACAGGGCGCGCCTTACGGCTCGTATGTTACTGTAGTATATCTGTATATGATTCTTCACATATAATTGTATAATTAATGTACCTATACAAAATATTGTAAGACATTTTAAAACAGTAACGGTGGAGTTTCTTGCCCATTCTACTCCATACGAAACTACCTTTTGGAAGGGGCAACTAGAATCGATTAAATTTCTTTTTTGTAAATGTTTACGTTCAAAAGTGCCTTTTATGTGTCTAATTGAAATAAATACTTTGACTTTGATTTTAAAATCGCTAAAAAATAAAGAGGTAGCTGCGGTTGTGGTATTTTTTTTTTGTTATTCTTGACTTGGTCGCGTTTGACACTAGTATCACCTAATGGTAAGCGCAGACAGGGTTTATTTATTTATACTTCTATGCTCCATTGTGGTACATAAGGCGGACTTAATGCCATACGGCATTCTCTACCAGTCAACCTTAGGATTAAAAAGAAAAGCATCAAAATACGTAGGTATATATATTTATATATTGTAATATCTATATATTTTATTATTTGTATATATGTATTTTATGTAATTTATATTTAACTTTTGATTTCCTAATATATTCAGTCCAAAATTGTCAACTCATCTTTTTCCTGTACCTACGTATTTTGAATATATATATATCAATTACAAAAATTACAAAACGTTAAGGTTTAAGATGGAGCACAAGAATCCAAGGAACAGAGATATAAAGGGATTCTCCTATACCTCTCTGGCTACATACACACGACGGAACACAGTAGGTATACTGTTTGGCGCTGAACCGCGCACTGATTATTTTTGAACTAAACTGTAATTATGGCGACCAGTAAACCTATCGCAACGTAACACATGAGATGATGCTGGTACAGTCACGTGTAATAATATGTATACACATAGCGAAATTAAAAAGCGATTTCCTTCTAAAATATCTATTAGAATTATGAAATATTCTACAAATAGTTTTTACAATTATACACGAATTACCGTTTCTAATATTTCTTAATTACACTTTATTCTCTAAAACAAATTCGCTTTTTAAGTTCGCTACGTGTATACATATTATTACACGTGACTGTACCTGTCCTACTGATACAAATCCATCACTCACCTTTGACGTCACACAGGAAATTAGGGGTGGCCCGTACTTTGCTCAAAAACAAGCACACGACAAGCATATGACACAGAACATTTATCTCATTACAGATTCCCCCACGCGAAATAATTACAAAAACAACAACAGATAACTGTAACAAACATTTCCCCCTGGTCCACCCCCTTTAAGGGAAGCATCCTTCGCGGTTAGCAGCTATCTCTAATTAACATCAGCCCAAACAACATTTACGGTGCACAAAGGCAACTCAATTTTTTAAGGTATTTACATTTAATTTGGAACACCCTGTAATTTTGGAGGTGGCTCATCGAAGATACCTTATCGTTCGGAGTGATAGGGACGAACGATTTTATGACGATAATTTACGAGCAAATTTTTTTTTCCTGTCGACTTTTCGTGAATTAATATAATTTGCATAAGTCCTTTGGCAAAAAATGATGTAAGTAGGTATATAAATAATCAATTTGCTTTTCTTTGTTAAGTATTGCATATCCGACATGGGTAGACTGTTGATCCTAAAATCTGCTATATTGTAAGATCTAATTGTATACAGTTACGCAATAAATAATTCTTATTCTTATTCTGAAGTCAGTTCTGTACCAAAATGATAATCATTTCAAAACAGAATTATCATTTACTTATTACAACCTTAGGATATCGGCATTGCCCAGTAACTTTACTGAGGTCTGACGGCAGTAGCTCCGTGTAAAATACTGGTATTCAGCCGCATCAGGTTAGACTGGAACCGACCCCAACATAGTTGGAAAAAGGCTAGGCACAACATTTACTAACTGAAACATACCTAAACATAATTTAGTAATAATAATGCAAGTTGCATTACCCATATTTTATCGAAATAACATCCTGGTAAACTTCTAATTTTCTTTTCTTTATCCAGCAAAAACGTAACATTTCTTACTTACTTATTTTATCTTAAAACTTGAAGCTTTTAACGCTAAGTGGTCCAAGATAGTACTTAGTTAAGTATATTTCAAGTATTTACTTATAATATTTGATGCACCCCACAGATTCACAGTAAAGATAGGGTGTCGTGTGTCTTCCATGACAGGGGGGCTCGTTAACCATCGCTTTGAAGATTGATTACGATATGAACTAAGAGCATTGTCACCAAATAAATGAGCCGCAATTGACAGCCTAAACAGAAGGGTTGAAATCCAATTACATACCCGAACAATAATTTGATAGTATATGTCTGAACTGATGAAGTTTCTGGTTCGAAATAATGGAAGCTGTAAACCTTTATTAATAGTTCAAAACTGACTGTGTTTACTGCTCATTATCTTTGCACTGTACCTTATAGTTTTGGCGTTTTTGGAATTTGGTTTTCTGTTCTGTTAATCCTTACAAAAGTACCTTAGGGTACTGACATTATTTTCATTATGAAACACAATAAACGGAAAATACTACAATATTTAAATACACGCAGTATGAACGATATTGCAAGAGTATAAACTTCACAAAGTGCTTTAGTGGATTCTGATTTAATTTTTTCATTATGAAACTCGATAAACAGAAAATATTATAATATTTAAATACGCGCTATATGAACGATGTTGTAAGTGAATATAATCATCAATCCAGATCCATTCCTGTACACAATAATAGAATAACAACGTAAAAAAGAAACGTATTAACATCGTTTCTCAGAATAAGCCCGCGCATCGAAGTCACGACATTGACACGGGGCGCTATTCTCCCTTCTTCAACTCCAGTAAGTAATTGTTATTTGTTGGAGACTATCTCCTTTGTGAGACCTCCCTTCTCTTCAAGATAACGCACCTGAAAAATTTCGTTATTTCTCTTCGTAGAGTTTGGTTTTGTTAGAATCTTTATTTTGTTATTTATCTTTTATTTGATACTGTAATGCAGGGTTTAAAGATACGAAGTTGTGTTATGTCTTTTCTTGATATGGGTTTTGTTTAGTAAAAATATAAGAGAACTGTGATGGCTTTCTCGCATACTGAAAATCTCGGAATATAAATGTAGGTACATACATACGTAAACTCACGCCTTTTTCCAGTGGAGATAGGCAGAAACTATAGAACGCCACATGCTACGACCCTTACTCCTTTCGCTTCGTCCACATTCATACATCTTGTCATACACGCATGCTGCTTGAGAGCACTACGCACCTGTCCTTTGTGAAGAACATCACCAATAACATCGATGTATGTCCTTCTAGGACGTCCTCTACCGGCGTTGAATGTAGGTATAAGATTTTATGCCAGTTCCATAATACGAATACTAAGGTTTGCGTGAGGGGAAGGAGGCCTCAACGGTCTACCCATGATTGGAATGATGTTTGCAAAGTAGATAGTTGTTTGACTACCAAATAAATAAAAAAAACGCCTATAGTTCAGCCTTTCAAATTGTATATAAAAGGTAAACATATAGGAACGCAGAACATGTCGTAAGAAAAGTTTTCAGTATAAATGTGGATGGTTATAAGAGTAGAACCAAAGAAAATATGGATGGATAGTGTGAAAGATGATATGGCAAGAAAGGGGGTGACTACTGAGATGACGGCTAATAGAGATGTATGGAAGAAGAAACTATACTGCGCCGACCCCAAATAAGTAGGGATAAGGGCAGGAGGATGATGATGACAAAAGATAAACAAACCATTGATAGAGAGACATTCATGTTACTTCAAGAATTCATTAAACTTACACATTTTTAGAAAAGTAACACTTATTCCTTGAATTCTGATTCAATTAATATTTCAAGGTCAAAGGTTTGTTTACCTTTTATACAAAATTTTAATGGCTGGACTATAATAGGTATATTGTTGTCTTACTTCCTCTTGCCATCTATTGAAGGTAGGTGTAGGTGGATATCATTAATCGGAACTCGATATAATCGCTTCCCGCTTCGCGTAGAACACCCTAGGGAATAGATGAGACAGCATATTTCTTATCTAAGTTCTTATACTTGGAACTAAATGACTAGAACCTTCCGTAAATTACACAACAGAAAATCAGCAAAGGTTCTGCCTCGTTGATCTAGTGGTTGCAAGCGCGATTGCTGATCGTGAGTTCCTGGGTTCGATCCCCAGGTCGGGCAAAGTGTTATTCCTCACTAGCAGCCCGGAATTTGGATTTGTACACGGTGATGGCAATAGGTTCGCCCCATATTACGTGGGACTTAAACATGCGAAATGAGAGTGTTACTATAATACACCTCTGCCCAACCCTTCGGGGATTATAGGCGTCATGTTATGTTATCTATACTAATAATAATATTATAAAGCTGAAGAGTTTGTTTGTTTGAACGCGCTAATCTCAGGAACTATTGGTTGGAATTGAAAAAATATTTTTGTGTTGGATAGTCCATTTATCGAGGAAGGTTATAGGCTATATAACATCACGCTACGACCAATAGGAGCGGAGTATAAATGAAAAATGTTGCAAAAACGGGAAAAATGTCCACCCGTGCGAAGCCGTGACGGGCTGCTAGTGTGTGATAAAGTTTTCATGATGAACTAAAAGATCACTCATACAGAACTTCTTAGCGTGTCGATGGCAATCTTCATTTTCTCCGCCCAGAAATGAACTACGAGTATTGCATTATCAGGTCCATAAGTTCCTCTAACGAGCCTCAGAAAACACGTTAAACAGTCGGTCGAAGATGTCAAACGAATACCTATGATAGCCGTTACGGGAAGTCAGAAGCCCGAAAGTCTGACAACCGGTCTAACCTTAGGATATCGGCATTGCCCTGTTACTGGGTTGCGAAGGTCTGATGGCAGTCGCTTCGTATAAAATACTGGTATTCAGCCGCATCTGGTTAGAATGGGAGCTGACCCCAGCATAGTAGGGAAAAGGCTAAGCAAAACAAGTTCCTCTTGTAACACTTTAGGGTGGCTTTAAGAGACAACCCTCAACAAGCATGTGCACATAAAATTTAACAGGCGTGTTCTTACGGGAGGATAAAGAATAACACATGTAGCCGTACCCTGTATATATTTTAATAAGAATTACAAATATCAACAGGGCGTGGTTCGTAGCAATGCGAGGACTCCAGGGTCTTCTTGAGTAGGTGTAGCACTTAACTTGGCGACTGCAGCGGTGCGAGAGGGCCGATCTGCAGTGTGCCCGACCTTTTATAGGCCCGGATCCTCGCCAGTCATCCACCACCCGTCACACTCTAACGTGCAAGTATCAAGGCAGAATATGATGTTAAGTGCCTATCGTTTGCCAACACCACACTTGCACACCAGGTTCCTTGCTTCGGCCAACCTGAAATCTGTGAAAAGGTGGAAACGCGACGCATTTTGAGTCAAATCAAATATTTGCGTGTGGTGTGAGGGCCACTCTGTTAAAACTCTTTGAAACTGTGCATAGAATTTAGTGAACATTCCCAAAGAATTGTGAAACTTGGAATCAGATTTTGTGAAAGTCAAATAAAGGAGTTATGGACTGTAAAATTGGGCCCTCAGTACTCACATAGAGGATTGAGGGCCCACCTGTACCTGATAAACTGTGGACACTACAGAAAAGTCTTCATGACCAAATCTAAGCTAATGCCAAACAAAATTTGTGAAAACAAGATAGGTATTATGGCAAAACACTATACTACACTATCGTACTATTTTTTATGACCAAAATCACGTGGCCAATGAACATGGTCACATGGTCTTCAAGCATTCCAGGTCAGGCAATTACAGAAGTAATCATCCACGTTATCGTCATAATAAGAATTACCGATAACAATCATCGAATGTGCATACCAATACCACGTTCCTCGAACGTTCCTTGTTACAAGTAGATAACGCAATAGACAGCTAACGAAGCCTGCATCTAAATACGGTTCACATAACTCCGTAGTATTGTGCGAGCGGCGCCGGGGCGCAATCATATGGTAAATGGAACGAATGGGATCGTTCGAACCCGCAACCTTTGCAAGGGTTGGTATCTTATATAGAGATGTTAATACGCAATTCAACCTCTAACATTTTTCTGATCCAATTCGTCACATATGATTGTGAGTAATTTCTTCCATATTTTATATTCGTAGATAGAAATTGTTTGATTTGGTTTTAATGTAAATCGATTTAACTTAAAATTGGATTAATATGAAACTTTAACTTAGACAATTTTCAAACGAACTTGTCTTAGAGTAAGTATAACATCCACACAAGGCCATAGCCAGCCATTTTTCAATTTTCAAATGTACACACTCGTTATTGTAATTGATTTTCTTGTTCAGGGTGAACCCTTGAACCTTGAACCGCCCCCCCCCGAACCAAATAATTCCTAGCTAGGTACGGGCCTTGCACCCACAGACACGCGTCCTGCAAAATATAATAAATTCTACTCTGATAGACCATTCATCTACATTAATTATAATACACAACAATGTGAACCAACTCCATCACTCTAAAAGGTTTGTCTAACTAAAATAATTCATACTTAAAACAAGGGTAAAGAAACTGTATTCTAGCGTGAATAATTAGATGTAAGTAAAGGAACTTGTTAATTCTCTTAACAGGAAACTCGTAATTGACAGAGTCCGTTCGTCTGTTAAATTGTTAGTAGTATGACCTAGTCATTTACACCTACTCATTTAACAGAAACATGCGATGTTTGAGATATCGTCGCTTTAAGTTCTAGCACCGCGTAACTCGAAAAATAGTCGTTTTGAGTTACACACGTCATTCGATAGGGAATCGAAAAACGCCTCGTTTGACAATCACAATCAATAGTTAGATCCAATAGCAACGCGTTATTTCAAAAACAAAATCCACCGCGTATGTCATATTTTTTTCCATCAAGCTATGTAAACAGCTAAAACATCGTGTAAGTCAGGTGAGTTCCATACTGGATAGTGTCGCGAAAGTGCTCAGTCGAAAAAACCAAAATAAAATAGAATATTGTAGATTAAAAACAATTATTATGATAAGTTGAAAATATTCTATTTTTTGTTCTCCTGAAAAGTTAACTATTTTGAGTTACGCGGTATTAGAACTTAAGCGACGATATCATACAAACTAACTATTTTGCTGGTTTGCTTGTCCAGGCACCCTGATTGCGTAACACGCTAGTAATCGCAATAACTTTGATAGTGACAGTCCAACAATGTATATTGCACTAGAACCGTATTTTTAACAATCCGGCTTCTTGATAACTATGCACCACGTAATAAAATGTTTGTATTATTAAAATCAAAGCTAATGCGATTGCCAGTGCGTTACACAGGGGATTGTTCTTAAAATATTAAATTCAGAGTAAGTATAGAATACGCACATCAAAAACTTATAATGTAAGATAATTATAACATACCATCACGCCTTTATTCCCCGAAGAGTTGGGTACAGGTGTATAGTAAATCTCTCATTTCGCCGTTACCTTTAAGTCCCATGTAATAGGGGCAAGCCTATTGCGATCAACCGGGCACAAATCCAAATTCCGGGCTGCTACTGAAGAATTCCATACGGAAAAATCTAATAACACTAATAAGATAATTATGTTATGCAAATAGGTACAGTTTGTCTTAAGTAGTTACAATAAATACCATATTTACAACTCTGTATAGATCCCACAAGTGAATAGTGATGTGTATATCCTGAAACAGAATAAATAATGTCAATCATTCAGTAACACGATATTATTAAAATAAGACATGTTAGGTGGAAATCATTTTTATTTTACAGTTAGGTACGTTATTATTGCATTGTAAGTATTAAAATAATAAATAAATACTATTATTGCTATTTCGTACAACCACCAATAGAAGAAATTTAAATATTTTGTTGATCGGCAAATTGCCTGATGGTATTATACTATGACAACCGGTCTACCCTTAGAATGTCGAATAAAAATAAAAGAAAGTAGGGTGACCGCGCAACGAAAATCAATGGCAATTCTATGATCTGGTCACGACATAATTATATACCTGCGCCAAATCCCCTCTCTTGTTGGTGAATCATTTGGGTTAGGTTAGAACATCATCAATCATGTGTTTATTTGTCTTGCTATTAAATTAATAGTATAAATATATATATATAATTTCCTAATATATTAAATTAATATTAGGAATTTTGAACCATTCGGAATTATGAAAATCATGGACACCCTACTTTAATGATATGGCCAAACGTGGATGGCCATATCATCAAACGTTGACGTTTAAACGATATGGCCAGTTTTAGCTGGCTATTTCATGAAATGCAACCATTTCATGAAACGGTTGGCCACATCATGAAGTGATCAATTCTACGATATGGCTACGACATCGATATCCCCAACTAATGAACTTGCGGATCACGGTTCAGAAAACAGCGAATTTCTAAACATTTAATTGCGTTTCCATTGCCATCCAAGAGGGCAGGGTATATCTACGTACTACACGCAATCGTTACCTTGAGACCCGAGCGGAATGCACGCTCCCCTCCCGACCCCCGCACTGCTTACCCCTCTCGCCATCGACAGTCAGTAGCAGTACCGTGCGCTTACGTTATCCCAGCGAAGTCTCAAGTTAACTCTTGCGAGTTGTACTACATACATACATACAATCACGCATGTTTCCCATTGGGGTAGGCAGAGACTACCTATAGATTTCCACCTGCTACGATCCTGACACACCCCTTTCGCTTCATCTACATTCATTAACCTTTTCATGCAAGCTCGTCGGTTTACGGTGCTACCAACCTGGCCTTTTTTGAGAACGCCCGCGATTCGTTCCTGGTAAGTTCGCCGAGATCGGCCCCTTCCAACTATTCCATCCACACTCGCCTTGTACACTTGTTTAGTTAATCTCATTTCGTCCATCTATCATAATTGTACTACGCTGTCTATAAAGGGTTACTACAAATAAATTTCACAGGTTTACTCGATTTACTAGGTATAATTAATAGAACATATTAAAATACTTTAGTTAGTTAATTAGATAACAAGATACCGACTGGTGCGTTCTTCGCTGCTGTATTAGTTGGATATCTTGTTATGTAATTAACTAAAGTTTAGGTAGGTATTTCCTTATTTAAACATGTTTTAAAATATATACGATTTACGAGGTTAAGCTGCGCTTGCCGCGGTCAGTCCGTGGATGGATGACCGTTCGTTACACATCGAGACCCTTCCGTGCCTTGGAGAGCACGTCAAACAGTCGCTCCCGGGTGTCATACGAATACCTATGACAGGCGATACGGGTAGTCGGAAGCCCGAAAGTCTGACAACCGGTCTAACCTTAGGATATCGGCATTACCCAGTAACTGGGTTGCGGAGATCTGATGGCAGTCGAACCGTGTAAAATACTGGTATTCAGCCGCATCTGGTTAGACTGGAAGCTGACCCCAACATATTTGGGAAAAAGCTAGGCAGAACTTAGTAATGATACCTTGCAACCCAATGAAGGTTAGGTTAATTAAAAGTAACTCTGTATGGGTTCACAATGTTCACATCCCTATTTAGGTACATATCCTAACTCAAAAACAGAACCCATAGATAACTCTATCACAACCAACTCTACAATTGCGCACCTGATCACAACGATCACGACATCTAAGTACCTATCGTACCATGGACTGGTGCATCGGACCATGAAGGTTGTGGCTAACAATGAGGTGCGTGACAACAGTCGTGTTGGGATGAAAATGTCAATGAGTGTTAACCAATTGTTCTGAAGGTTCTGCAGGTATTCATTAATGAAGAGCAAAAATATTTATACATATAATAGTCTAAGATCCCTTAAAGAACGACCTTCACCGAGCTGGTTAATAGATGAAAAGTATTTTATATCAAATTAAATATGTCAATAAACGTTAGGTTGACTATTTGTTTCCCGTCACAACTCTTGGGTACGTCGGCAGGTATAAATGCTGTGTTTATACCTGCCTACCCAAGAGTTGTGACGGGAAAAAAATAGTCAACCTAACGTTTGCATATTCTATAGGCTTCATACTTTCGATTGGTATGGAATTTGTCTATTAACCAAACCAGAGAAATGTTTTAAATTTAAAAAAAACAATATCATATTCTGGACTGAAATTTTTTAGGCAACCCATTTGCAATATATTTAATTTGATATAAAATACTTTTCATCCATTAACCAGCTCGGTGAAGGTTGTTCTATACTGGGATCCTATACTATAAGCACATAGCGAAATGAAAAGAGAATTTAAAAAAAGAAGTTATAAGAAAATCTTTGAATTATTGTATACTAAGTACCTATCTGCGAACACATGCAAATAATCAGGATTTAGAAAAAAAAGTAACTCCTTTATTTTGCTACGTGTATGTCGGGTTACTATTCGGGACTGGAATAAAGGATAATTTCCAACAAACGGCTCGCATCGCATCGGATCGGAACGGATTTTACAATCTTTAAACGATATTAAATCGTGTACACAGTATTTAAAGTCTATATTACCAAGCCGCGCACAGCAGCTTGACCGCGGGCGTCTTCCGCGACACGCGATCGTAGCTGAAAGTATGCTGCGACGCGCGTACGGCTCCGTTCGCCTGTCGTCATATCCGATCAGATCCTTTCGGCTGTCAACACGGTAGGAATAAAACTATATGACTAGGCGCAAAAACGGATACGTTCGCAAGTGACGGTACGGAGCCGTTCGTATGCGTCGACATCCTGCCGGACGCGATCGGCTGTCGCCGCATCTGTTCGTATCCTTTGCGATCTGATGCGATGCGAGCCGTTTGGTGGAAATCATTCCTAAAGCAGCTGATCGTTTGGCAAAATATGAATCAACTTTTTTTTATCTTAATCTTTACAAATCGTACCGTCTTCCTTGTCATAGCATGTCTAAACTTCTAACTTTTTAAAAACCATTCACGTCTCAAAATCGTACAGCTTTAACATCATTCGCTTTCTCACTCACACACTTACTACTCGGTATCCTTTATCTCTTACATATTTTTCTTATGTCTACCAATTCCTTCATGAAATGAAAATAGCTGCCAATGTGCCGGAAATAAGATCTTAATCTACAAACACACAAACATTTTAATAGTCCTCGTTTATCATAAAAGTAAAAAGAATAAAATACTGGATAATTTATATCCATAACAATTACAGTCAATTTAGTTCAAAACATTAATGGCCCAAATGTATTTAATTACACAGATTTGTTAGTATTTTTATGGAACCCTTTTGTTCGGTAAAAAAAGTGGAATAGAAAATTACACTCGTCATACAAGCTATAAAGGCTATTAAAGTATAATTACAGGAATGCTATTGTTTACTATACATGTTACATACCCATTTATGTATACGTTGTTGAAATGACTAGTAAATTTCAACCGTTCTCGTGATTCTATGAAAATAAACTGTCTAATAACTTAAATATCTAAATCGGGTACTTGCATAGATCTACTATTAGCCGTCATTTCAGTAGTCACCCCCTTTCTAGCCATATCATCTTTCACACTGTCCATCCATCGTTTCTTTGGTCTTCCTCTACTCTTATAACCATCCACAATCATACTCAAAACTTTCTTCACGACATGTTCCTCGTTCCTCCGCATCACATGCCCATACCATGACAACCGGTTTCCACACAACTTCTCAGTCACCGGCGCCACTTTCAGGCTTCCTCTTACATACTAATTATATTCATTCGCGTAATATCACATATCCCTCTAAGCATTCTCATCTCAGCTGCATGCAATTGCCTTTCATTTATCCCCTTTGTGGCCCAATATTCCGATCCATACAGGACAGCAGGTCTAACCATGGTTTTGTAGATCTTCCCCTTAAGTTTAAGGGGAATACGCGAGTCGCAGGTTGTTCTCGTGACCTAGAGTTACAGTATGAAGACATTATAAGTCTGCTATAGTCTACAGGGTTGCCTAAGTTCCAAATGGCCCCAATACATAATGTTGTTACTGACACACGAGCCTCCTACAGCCGGATATTACAGAGAAACCGCATTGATGCAATAATGTACCACATAGATTGCTTTATCGACATAAGCAACATGGCAATAGAAAGAACCTAGTCTTCAGCAGCTTCTTCTTCCTCTTTTCGTGTGGTTAGTGACTAACCCGGTGTCAGAGTTTATGCCGCCCATGGACCTCTCACTTCGCTTCACATGCCATCGAGAAAAATCTCTCAGGCATTTCACTCACGATATTTTCCTTCACCGTTTTTAAGCAAGTGATAATTATACAATACGCACATGAATCCGAAAAGTCAGAGGCTTTGGGTTCGAATTCGAGACCTATGAACAGTGAACTGCACAAGTTAACAGTTACAGTTATTTGTTGCAACTGAGCTTAAGCAAATCTGTTTTCAATAGTATATTTATAACTCCTCAAAATGACATACACAGAAAAAGTTTCAAAACATCGTGCTAAAATATTAATTACTAGCTGTGTCCTCACGGCTCCGACCGCGTAAGAAGTTTTATTCCAGTAATAAATATAGCCTATGTTAGGTACTCAGTGATAATGTAGCTTTCTAACGGCAAAAGATTTATTGAAATTGGTCGAGTAGTTTTTAAGTTTATTCGTTACATACAAAAATACAAATCTTTCCTCTTTATAATATTAGTATAGAAGTATAGATAAAAAATATTTTAAGTGGATATTATGTGAGATTTTGATCCTCGCCTCCTCAACTACAATAAACACCTACTTTTATCCAAAACACCATAAAAAATATTTCCATATCGCACTTTCCCGTTCCACTTCATACATAGTTAACCTTACGGGCTCTTAGCCCTTAAACGAGACAGCAAAGAACCCACCCTTAGGGAAATCCCCGAGTAACGCACTCATACAATTTGCATGTAATGTTCGGGGGATGATATAATTGCCTGCATGTTCGGAATTCAATGTTGTTCAGGGGGGAATTTTCATGCGATTTTATGGAGGGGTGAAATGTATGAGAAGTGGTGTTTTCATGGTAATGGTGGTATTAATGCCGCCATATTTGAGTTCGCACGTTTTTAGAATCTGTTCGTGATGGTAAAACTTTTTTATGTGAATCAATACTGTCCCAATGCTGGGCAAAGACCTCCCTCAAGTTCTTCCAGGATACAGAATACATTTGAAAAATATTATTTCTATTAATTTTTGTAAGTTTTCGAGATTAATGCAGTTATTGTTTTAAGTGGGTCGTTGGTGTTGTGGTGGCAAGCGCGACTGCTGATCGTGAGGTCATGGGTTTGATCCCCAGGTCGAGCAGTGTTATTGGGTTTTTGAATGTGGAGTTCCTCAGTTTGGATTTGAGCCCGGTTGATGGAATTAGGCTCGCCCTCTGTTACATGGGACTTACACATAATGGCGAAATGAGAGTGTTACTATACACCTCTGCCCCATCCTTCGAGGAATACAGTCGTGATGTTATGTTATTGTTTAAAGAAACTATCAAACCTTTAAAAGATTGAGAGAAGATTATTCGCAGATTTCTGTACTTTACCGACCGTTATCAGTTAAAATAATTATGACTCTTGTATACATACATACATACATAAACTCACGCCTTTTTCCCATGGGGGTAGGCAGAAACTATAGAACGCCACATGCTACGACTCTTACATACCCCTTTCGCTTCATCCACATTCATACATCTTGTCATACACGCACGCCGGTTGAGAGTACTACGCACCTGACCGTTGTGAAGAACATCACCAATAACATCGATGTATGTCCTTCTAGGACGTCCTCTACCGGCGTTGCCATTAACATCCGCCTTATAAATTCCTTTTGTTAATCGCCGTTCACTCATTCTCTCAACATGACCAAACCACCTAAGCATACTCCTTTCAATTTTTGTCACTACATCATCTTTTAAACCGCAACTTTGTCTAATCTCTTCATTTCTCAATCTATCATTCAAAGTTACACCGCACATACTTCGCAAGGAACGCATTTCCACGGCATTTATTCTACTTTCATGCCTCTTCTGCCACGACCAACTTTCAAATTGACTCTTGTATCTTTACTAATAATGACGTAAAGACACTATACGTTTGCTAACGCTCTCCCTTACGTTTGTAGCTTTTGTCACAGGTAAAATTAGCTTACGAGTCCATTTATACGCCCTGTTTAGCAATGAAAAATGCTACCATTGGTAAGCAAAACGATTGGTTTTGGTCCGGTGTCCGGCTTTTTACAGTCGTGTCCGGCCAAATATACAAGATTAGTCGGAAAGGGGGTACTAAGCCGAAAGGGTGTTAAAGTACCTATAATATGGGATAACTTTTGTTCTACAACTTTCTCCAAAACTCGATAGTTTAAGAGAAATAGCTTTTTAAAGATTTCGAAAACAATATGCTAAAATCTATCTGTCCATAGCTATGATCAGCTGTGTTTACTATTCAGGTCATATTTGGGGTCACGGATTAGAAACTTAATTTTCTGAATTCATAACTAAGGCAAGTATGATTTCTTTTTGAAAAATGTAAAATAAAAATCTTTTTGCATGCAAATAAAAATTATCGAATTTTGAAATTTTAACACTTGCTTTAAAATAGTCATCAGTGATACATTAAGTGGCCCGCGGCTTAGTACCCCCTTTCCGACTAACCTTGTATATAAGTCCGGCCTGTCCGGCTTTTATTAGGCTTCCGGTCAACCCCGCCCCGCCAAAAGATGCCGAACGAAAGCGAGCTAGCGATTTTTTTTTCTTTTAAGAACCAATGTGTCAGGTTTTCAGAGCAAAATGTCCGGCTAAATATGAATCTGTGTCCGGCTTTTCTATTTTTGGGCCTGGCAACTCTAATCGGGCATAAAATAACAACATAATATTAAAAAAAAAATACAAAACGCACCCTTAGTAATGTAACAACTCGAAAATATCAACTTTTGGGAAAACGTGTTAAAAGATTCAGGGAACCCTATGTTTTCACGGTATTTTTTACACTATAATTACAGTATTTGCTTTAATATTGTCTTTTTTCTCTTTCTGTGAAAGCCAAGTGGTAGAACAGTTGATATTGAGACCATTTAACACAGAAACTCAAAAACTCAATATTTCGAGTTGTGCCCTTACATTACTAAAGGTGCGAAAACTATGACCACAAAACAGACAGGTACAGAAGTCAATCACATGTATGTACTTCACTTTTCATACCTACGCTCGGCGGTCGCTCTATCTATATATCTATCTCTCTCAAGCGCATGGCACTCGCGCTCGCACTCACTCGCACTCTGGTCCCAAACAGTCAGACACATCGTGTCCGTGAGCAGTGTCTATGTGTGCGTTGCTCGAGCGCACTTGTATGTAGATTGACTTCTGTACCTATCTGTTTTGTGACTAAAAAGACAAGAAAAAAAAATTGTAAGTACCTCTCATATTTTCCCAACACAATTCCATTTGTCGAATAATCTAACAAAAAGCAAGATTCAAGAAATACAATTATCAAATACTGTATAAATAAATCTCCGAATTTGCCAGCTTAAACAAATATGATTACCAAGTTAGCCTAAATACATAGCCTAGCCCACCCTTGCCAATTTCATCGGCCAAAAAGAAACAAAAATATATATATCACAGAAAAAACATTTAGTTATCAAAACCTCATAAGGGAGGGGCAGGGGCCGCGCCGAACGAAATTGAATAAATTTATCCTTTCCTGATATGAAATAGCAAAGCAGGTGTTTCTTTGATCCGCGAAAGATTGGATTGTTATGAGTTTCTGACGATTTTATTTATTTTCATACGCTCTTGGGAAACTTGTTAGTGTTTTTTACCGTTTTGGTTATGTTTTATTGTTTTCTATGGACAAAAACGTAACTTTTGCTTACCAATGGTAGCATTTTCGATTGCCAAACTAGGAATTTAAATACGCTTTTGAGTTAATTTTAGATGTAATACCGACTAGCGTATGGGAATGTCGATCTGCTTTGCAAAAACTCCGTAATTTTTGCTTCGTTGTTGGTAAAGATATAAAAAACGTTTTAACAAAAATAAAACCGACTTCAAAAAAACGAAAAATAGATTCAAATAATTACCATTATTATAAAATTAACAGTTTCAGAAGTCGGTGCTAATCCACGCTGAACCAAATTGAAGGCCAAAAAAGCTAAAATAAAGTTAAAGCTCAATTTTGCATGCGCGAGGCACACCTTTTTGGATATTTGATGCATTAGTTATAGGAATCTCACGGCTAATTACCAACCACGCGAATCATACGATTTGCGAGGTTAAGCTGCGCTTGCCGCGGTCAATCTGTAGATGGGTGACCGTTCGATACAGATCGAGACCCCTCCGTGCCTCGGAGAGCACGTTTACCAGTCGGTCCCGTCTCATACGAATACCTACCGAAAGTCTGACAACCTGTCTAATCTTAGGATATCGGCATTGCCTACTAACTGGGTTGAGGATAGGGTTGCCACCCGTACTTTATAATAAAGTATTGTACGTTATTTCAGGTAATTGTACTCTATATTTTATGAGAACAATAAAGTACACGAAAATACTTTATTTCGCATGATTTGATTTCTTTGGGATTTTGAAAAGTTTAGTCGTAAGTATTTTTTCGTTAAACGAAATTCAAATATATACTGTAAAGATGCTGTGCAATTGTTTAGTCTCTACTAAACAATTGCACAGCATCTTTACAGTCTATATTTGAATTTCGTTTCAATCATTTCTATTACTAATTTGATACAAACTGCAAAAAGCAATAAAAAATATGTTTTTAAACATAATAATAAAGAAAAATAAATTGTACTTTATTTTGATACTGTGTACTTTTTTTTTCTTACCTATAATAACCAATGTACTTTAACTGCAACAAAAAAAGGTGGCAACCCTAGTTGAGGAGGTCTGATGGCAGACGCTCCGTATAAAATACTAGTATTCAGCCTCATCTGGTTAGACTGGAAGCTGACCCCAACATATACTGGCCTGCAAAAATAAGTATCACACTTTTAAAATTGCAATAACTTTTTAAGTACACAAGATATATTTTCGAAACAAAAAGGGCTCAAAAAAGAGTTTAACTTTGTTACTATAGTTTGAAAGAAAGCTGATTAAAATTGCTATAAAACGTTTTTTTTTTTTTAAATCTCTAACTTCTATAGTTTAGAAAAAATTGTAATTTTAAAAGTGTGGTACTTATTTTTGCAGGCCAGTGTAGTTGGGAAAAGGCTAGGCAGAAGAAGACTGTTTATAATTCTGTGCTTAACGACGTGTCTGTTCCGACGGCCATCGGTCCTTAGTTCTTAGGCAGACATGGCGATACAGTTTCAACTTACATAACATAACATCACGCCTGTATACCCCGAAGGGCTGGGCAGAGGTGTATAGGTAGTAACACCCTCCGTTCGCCGTTATTTTAAAGTCCCATGTAATAGGGGACGAGTCTATTGCCATCAACCGGGCACAAAATCAAACTCCGGGCTGCTACTGAAGAATTCCACACGGAAAAATCTAATAACAATTTGCCTAACCTGGGGATGGTATGCAAGACCTCACGATCAGCAGTCGCGCTTGCCACGCTGGTCGTGGCAAGCGCGACTGCTGATCGTGACCAACGAGGCAGTTCAACTTGAATTTAAATAGGGATGATCGATATTAGAAAAACATCGATGTTAACATCGATTCAAAGATATCGATGTACGATAAATATCAGAAGGAAAATATCGATGACCGAAAACATCAATGTTTTAGGTGACATCTAGTGTAAATTGGGTGAAGGTTAACCAATGCTAACAAAATTAGTCAGCGATTAGAGTATATGATGACTTACCGTATATCGATGGACCGATATTATTCTTGTAACATCGATACGTCGATGTTTTCGAGGACATAACATCGATGTAAATACATCGATGTTTTCTCGCTAAACATCGATGTTTATCTACCATCGATGAATATCGATCATCCTCCAATTTCTGTATGGGCGTCGGCATAGTTATCGAATTTATTGTACACCAATGATTTTTTGTGTTTTATATTCGTGAATATTGGCACATTAAATTGCTATAAATAAAAAACTCATAGAACTTGTTATTACTACAGACTAGACGTAAATAGTTTCACTAAACCTTTAATCAGATCGCTGGCAATAAGTGTATAGAATTATAATGTAACATGTAATACATTTTTACAGGTTATCCTTATCTATATTTTTATAGTTTAATTAGCAATTAACAAGGAAAACACAAAATAAAACAAGAGTAGGCAAAAATAATTATTTATTTATTAGAGAAAACAAATAAAAATAAATCAGATTCAGTTTTTTCTACTCCAATTTCATACCTGGGGTTGAGCATTGGTTATCCAACGCGAAAGTCATGTTTGATGGTGTGCAGAAAGCGAGGATATGCGATGCCTCTGCAACCTTTGCATGGCTATTCCGCAGTTGATGCATGCACTTCATAATGATCCACAAAACAAATCCGAAACGCTATGTAAATCAGAGTCCAGTGTTAATAGCAAGGTAATTGAGTGGTAGAAGGTATCAGTCAGTAGATAAGCGGGGGTCAAATTGAAAAAATAATCGCAAAAATTCAAACAGTAACGCAATGAAGAATCTGCAATGAAATGACATATGGCATTATATTGACATTTGACATAGACAAAAACACACTGTCAAACAAGTAAACGCGTTCCGTTTTAAGTATTTTATTTTGTCTGAAATATTAAAAAGAAACTATCTTACGCATCAACATAAATTATGATAAGATATTTTTATTAAATGCAACAATTACCAATGAAGATAGTTTCGTATGAGTAAAATGTTCCTAATAAGAGCATTTGTCATCCATATCACACGTGTTTACAAGTAGTAAGAGTGGTTTGGAACGTCCATTATTATTTTTTATCTTTCTCTATGGTACATTATGGCGGACGTTGACAAACGGTACTTTGAATTCATCTTGCATTACTTATTATTTTGTAATAAAAACTGACAAGTTCAGAGAGGCTAAAAACTACGTATTAATTCATTTTTCTATTTCTATTTTACAATATTATTTACTATGTATAAGTATATGGAATGTACTTTTTTGTCCATGTCCTTTAAATACGAAATTCTACCATTCTGTACATTCATGTACATTTTGTGTACACTATCGGCATTGGCTATACAATGTATACATTCAAACCACCTGTTCCCTATACACCCAACATGCGGTTACCCAAATTTCGAGCGTTCAAAATTAATATGCAAATAAGCTGTGTATTCACTAGGCGACAAATGTTCGGCGACACGGTTCGTCTGCAACGTTGCTATGTCGCCGACAGTACAATGACGCTCATCGGCTCACCGAATAGAGCTGTATGTACAGTCGCGGAATGATAATGTTATACAACACCTTAACGACGGGTCCTACGTATAATGGTGCAACTGTAAAAACACAACTTTATAGAAGAGCGGTTTAAAGCTCTTAAATATTTATTTTATCCCGTATAAAATAATACTGTTATTTCCATTCGTTTGCAAATTTGTAACCACGAAACTATCTACATTTAAAAAAAAGATTGAGTAAAATATCGGTGATTTGAAGGTGATTGATGTAGAAAAATGGATGTCGCATTTTTGCGGATTATACCAGTATACGTAGGACCCGTCGTTAAGGTCTATTTTTGCTTGCACAGTGCAAGAAATGAACTATTTTACCGACTGCGTATTGCCAACATTATAGAAAAAAAAATACTAGTATTTTTTGACAAGATATTATGTTGACATGGTGACTAGGGTTGCCACCCGTACTTTATAATAAAGTATTGTATGTTATTTCAGCTAATTGTACTCTATACTTTATGAGAACAATAAAGTTCACGAAAATACTTTATTTCGCATGATTTGATTTCTTTGGGATTTTGAAAAGTTTTTTTTCGTTAAACGAAATTTATCGATTGGTGCTGAATCGATGTCGCCACTCGCCAGCGCCACATAACTACTAATTTGATACAAACTGCAAAAAGCCATATATTTTTTTTTTAAGCATTAAGAAAAATATATTGTACCTACTTTAATTTGATACTATGTACTTTTTTTTCTTACCTATAATAACCAATGTACTTTAACTGGAAAAAAAAGGTGGCAACCCTAATGGTGACAGACAAGTAATGCCAATCCATTTAATCATCGTAGTGATTGATGTCATGGTTTTTACAACAAAACTCCTTAAACCAAATCAAAGACATTACATGGCTCTACTACGTCATATGGAGGCAAAAGGCAATTTTGATCTTTGCTACCAAATAATTAAACATAATTTTCCATGCATTGGTTTTTTCCGTTCAACAGTTTGAAAAGGTAACATGTGCCTGCGGGGTGGGAAAGGAATGAATCTGAAAACTGACGAACCTTATCATACCCCTACTGTACCTTTATGTCTGTATCTCTTCGAGTGTGTTAAAATGAACGAATGCTACCTTCTTGCCTGCTGCTTGCGGTGTTGGGCGGTAGTAACAGATGGGATTTATTACCGATATTGAATACACACATACATAAACTCACGCCTTTTTCCCATTTACCTACAGAAACTATAGATCGCCACATGCTACGATCCTTTCAGTATGTTCACAGTTATTTTACCTCTGACAATTTTGCCTATATATCGGCCCAGGAAGCATGGACGGCGCGGCGTGAAAAAAAGACAAGAAATTAAGCATCTATTTATTACTTATTTACTCGTGTTAAAGACGTACAACAGAAACTTGTGGGGGTGCATCTATCATTACAGTTATAGCTAATATCGGTCTGTCTGGTTTCCGTGCATGGTAAATAAAGTAAATCAAGTCACGAGTGAATCGGTTTCTTCTGGGCAAGCGTGCTCCATCGTAGACCGCATCATCGCTTAACATCAGGCGAGATGGCGGCCAAACGCAGGCCTAGGAACAAATTTAAAAAAAAAATATGAGGCAACATAGACTATTTTTGTGTCGTTATTGCCCGTGGCATCACTATGGTCCTATCTGAAAACCAGCGTTGCGACATTTTGTTTTTTTTCTAAATGTCGCAACATTATGCTGAGATAGGAGCCCTTTTTGGCCTCGTGCAGGTAGTCTAAATTCTTATTCTTTCTTTTTTTAATATTGTTTTTGTTGCTGTAACTGCCTGTGTGAGTCCAAAATAAATAATTTTCTTTCTTTCTTTCTTTCTTTCTATCCTGCCAATAGACTCCAATTCTATTTCTTTCTAAATAGGGTATTTAAACATTTTTTACAAAAAATTTAAACAGACTTCAAAAAAGAATAAAATAATTACCATATAAAATCAACAGTTTCAGAAGTCGGTGCTGATCCACGCTGAACCAAATTGAAGGCACCGACTTCTGAAACTGTTAATTTTGTATGGTAATTATTTTATTCTTTTATGAAGTCGGTTTAAATTTTTTGTAAAAAATGTTTTTATTTTTTTCATTTTAGTGGCCTTGTTTAAAACTTGGTTGGACCTACTAAAGACGCTGCTCGTAACATAATCACATCATCACAATATCTGTACTGTTCGTCATTGAGGAGTTCCATTGTCTATCTCCGAAGTTCTTCATCAGATCTTCACCAAATTTAAATGGGACCAACTTCGAAGTATACCCTATCCATTAAAAAAATAATCACTAAAATCGCTTCACAATTGGCGAAAATATCGATGAACATACACAAAAAAAAAAAAATACATACAGACGAACATAGTACCGTAAAACCTGGCAACTTTGCCCAAAAAATCAGAGTATTTTTGCATTAGTTGAGTTATTTCCGAAAACGTTAATGTATTTCATATTATTTTTGTACCACACAATACTATATGTTCATATCTCGATATTTATTATTGAAAATATCCAGAAAAATGAATTTGTGTGTGTAAAAAACACAATTATAATTGTTGGGCAAAGAATCACCGATTTTTGGCAACTTTGCCAACTTGTAATATTTCAGATACTATAAACCGTATCATTATTTTAAAAATGGCTGAATATAAATACAGGGCCATAAAGTATAGTATCAAATTATGAGATGAATGAACATATTCGTTGTCCTTCAAAATTGAGTGGGCAAAGTCAAAAAGCCTCCTAGTACATTTTTCTTACCATAATTGTCAATGTCTAAGGGCTGTCATCATTGAATAAATGCTACATTTAAATACTTAATGAAAAAGTTTTTGATGTGGAATATTTCTATTGAGATAATCATAAATTCAATAAGTATATAATGGATACAAAATGAAGATATACGGTATATTGCCAGTTAAGTTATATTGCTACGATATATTACTAAATTTAAGGTAGCCAAAAGACAAAATATGTGACTAAACATCTACACAATATGTCGGAAGACAGTCACCAGTTGCAGATACTGTTCGAACTAACAAATTCGATGAATGCCTATTTATAAATAGTTCTACACATGTATTGCTGGGAATTGTTCCATTAAATATGTAACAGCAGGTTTCTTTTCTTCCAATTTGTTAAAAACTAGCGTTTTCTAGTCCAACTTGGTCATTGGACAACCTTATTCATCAGAAACCACCAAAACATTTACAAGTTTTTCTCTTTTAGCGTTCTGTTAGTTTGTGCATAGGTACCTCTTAAACATATAATATATTTAAAAATTACAGGTGACAACCCTACGGAAAAAAAATTGGTGGGCAATGTCGTCAACCATGCTCAAAAAACATGCATGTGACTTTGCCCATCAATATATTTTACAATTTTATGAGATGTTTTGTGTGAAATACCAGTCTATATTATTCATTTCATACATATTAACGGTGGTAAAAAAATTAATTACCTACTGTATCTGCAACTATCACTTTTTGATAAAGTTTTTTGACTGGTTTTTGCCCGCTAAAAACAATACCAACTTTTAAAGGTTCCTGACAGCCAACGGAAGTAACATAGGTGACATTACGTCACTTGGTATTGTCAGAAAAATAATCAATTTTCTACCACAGGCAAAAGAATACTCCTAACTATAGACAAATTTGCTATGCATCAAATTTTTAAAAAAATACACAGCTGGGCAAAGTCATACTTCAAGGGCAAAGTTGCCAGGTTTTACGGTAACCTCCTCCTTTTTGGAAGTCGGTTAAAAACGCTTTTTTGTTTTTAAAATTTAATTTAGTCTTTTTTTATACAATCAAAACAAACAGGTTTAACGTGAACGTTGTTTTATTGGTAGAACTCATAACATAACATCACGCCTGTATTCCCCGAAGGGTTGGGCAGAGGTGTATAGTAACACCCTCATTTCGCAGTTATGTTTAAGTCCCATGTAATAGCGGGCGAGCCTATTGTCATCAACCGGGCACAAATACAAACTCCAAGCTGCTACTGAGGAATTCCACACGGACAAACCCAAGACCTCACGATCAGCAGTCGCGTTTAGACCAACTAGGCAGTTTTTTTTTTGTAGAGTTTTATTATAAAAGTGTTTTTTTTTTGTTACAGGTAAACATTAAGGATTCCCGATGCAATCAACATTATCATCCCGTATCATCACGCTCTGTTATCCTTATGGAATAAACAGAATAATATTGTAAACAGTAAACAATCTAAAGCTTCCTCGTTACTCGTTCTCTCGCCCGATTTCGTCTATACTTATTTGGACCTCAAAAATAAGTTTATAGAGCAATGTTGCCCCATAATCCCATTCTGCCCTTAGATTTATTGAAAAAACAATTATTTACTGTCTGACTGAGTTTGCTCCACCGTGGACAAAATTCTGGATACGCCCATGATCGTTGTAACATAACATCACGCCTTACATTACCCGAAAGGTTCAGCAGAGGTGTTTTAGTACACCCTTGTTTAGCCAGTTATGTTTATGTCCCATATAATAGGGGGCGAGCCTATGATCATTATACAGGATGTAAACGAAATCATGTAATTCCTTCAAACCTCGTAATGTACTGCTGACATAGATTAACCCAGCACGGGATAATTATGGAATCAAATAAAAAAATACAAGAATAAAACATGTGTTCATAACGTGAGGCATTTTAGCGCCCCGAGTTAAATGACCGCGCGGCGAGCGATAGCAGCGCAATTCACTCAGGGCGCTAAAATGCCTCACGTTAAGAACACATGTTTCCTTCTTGTAATATTTTTTTTATTGAATCCAAAAGTATCCCCTGCAGGGTTAACCTATATCAGCACTACATCACGAGGTTTGAAGGAATTACATGATTTCGTTTACACCCTGTATATTCGGAGTCATATTAAACGGATTCTACTGTATTTACTGTCTGACTGAGTCTGCCCCACCGTGGACAAAACCCTGGCTACTCCCATGAACATTGTATAGGTTTCTAATAGAGTAATGGACATGTAGCAAGGTATATTATACACGTTGCATTAATACGATGTATTATTAAGCGGGTACTGTCCAACATTGGTGAGGTATAATTACAATGTATTTTAGTGAGAGGTTACGTTATTATAATTGTAGTGGGAGCCTGCCACAGGCGTGCTTGTATTAGTAAATTCACTGCCATTACGGTGGAGAGAAATTTGGCTTCATTAATATATGTTTTCTTAATCATAATTAGCATAAGAAATATCAGGACCTCACCATCAACAGTCACGCTTGCCACCACTAGACCAACAAGGCAGTTGGATTGGTAATCACAGCTCGAGATAGGCATTTTGCCCGATAAAGCTCGCCACCCCTATCAGCTATCCATTAAATTATCCTCATATGCGAAAATCATTGGCCATTGAACCATTCACTTCTTCCTCATCTTTTCGTGTGGTTAATGACTAACCTGGTGTCAGAGTTTATGCCGCTCATGGGCCTCTGACCTGGCTTCACATGCCGTCGAGAAATATCCCTCAGGCGTTCCAGTTTCCTCACGATGTTTTCCTACACCGTTTTTAAGCAAGTGATAAGTATACAATACGCACATGAATCCGAAAAGTCAGAGGGCTTTGGGTTCGAACTCTAGACCTATGACTTAGCAGTCCGACGGTCACATCACTAGGTTATCACTGCTTAACCATTCACTAATGTTGGCGAACTCTTAATTCTAGAGAGCATTAAGTATGTAAGGCATACACGACGATTACGCATATTTTATTCAGTGTTTACGTTGCCCGGGTAGATTGTTTCTTTGTTACGTAAATCAAAGTAATGGACAGAATAATGTATAGGGATTTTTTTATGAGATAGTATTAAGGTTGTGTTTGGGATATTTTTTGTTGTTATCGCCTGTGCTTGGCGGGGTAAAAGATTTCGTCGTTTTGAGGTCGACTATAAAGCCCATTTTAATAGACAGCTCTCATTTGAGATATCTTCCAACAGCTACCTACCATAAAGAATTCCATAAATAACATAATTAGCCCATTACTGTTGGCTAGCCCACTGCTGGGTAGGTACGGGCCTCTTCTCAAAATGAGAAGGGTTTAGGCCTTAGTCCACCACGCTGGGCTGATGCGGGTTGGCAGACTACACACACCATCGAAAACTTTATGAAACCCTCTCAGGTGAGCAGGTTTCCTCACGATGTTTTTCGTTCACCGTTAACGCGTGATTATCAAGTCATGAATTCGAAAATGCAAGAGGTACGGGCTGGAATCCAACTCAGACAAGCGTTCAACCGCTAGGGTATCACTAGTTATATCCATACATTAACCAATTATGAGTAATTGTCGACACGATTGGTGCAGTGGCTGAGCGATCGGCTTCTGCGCTACGGGTCGTGGGTTCGATTCCCGCACTGAACAAATATTTGTATGGATTACAGATAGTTGTTCCAAGTTTGGATGTTTGTAAACGCACCCACGATACAGGAGAAATCATAGCGTGGGGCAAAGTTTAAAAAAAAAAACTCATATCATGGAAAGTTCCCTAAAATAAGAGCTGTTAATTTATACGGGTCTAATATTGATTATAGAATTTCTAGTGCGCAGGTAATATGCCAATCTATTGCCATCTACTGCTGAGTCTTGAGGAGCATAGATCATCACTAACACTCATCAGTAGCCTATTTTATAACAAAGTTAACGTATATTATTAGAAACACGGCAATGATCCCTTCTTCTTCTTAGCGTGTCGATGGCAATCTAAATTGAGTCGGCCCAGAACTTAGCTACGAGTTTAGCGTTATCAATGGCGTCCATTAGTTTCTGTAACGTGCAGGTATCAGGGCACGCAGGGCATGATGTCAGGTGTCCCATCGTTTGTGGAACAGCACCACATTTACACTCCAAGCTGGAATTGTCTGTGAATCTCCACCTGAGCAGGTTTTCCTTGCTTCGACCAACCTGGGTTCGGAGTCCGTTTGAAGACTTCCAGGTTAGCCAAGGCAACTCATGTCCAGGTGGGAAATTATCCCTGCTAAGTTACGCAAACAACTGCAATCAGTTCTAAATTCAATGTATCTTTGCCCCATCCAAATATTTGTGATACCAAACGGGTATCGGGGTTGGGTTGTTGAGCTCCCTTTTTTTTTTTTTTTTTTTTTTTTTTTTTTTTTTTTTTTCGTTGGAAAATCCTCATGGATGTCCCTCGCCCGGTGAAGGCGAGGGGGCCTGCCGACTCTTACCGGCTAAAAACCAACGGTGCTCCTTCTCTGACCGTTCGGCCAGGGTCGCGGGATTCGCAAAGCATGCACCGCAACCCCGGCAGGTCCCGGTCCGCCAACCCTCGGCGGACCTCTCCTCCTGAGAAGCGCGCACGGAACACAGCGCGCCGCCTTCTCGGGCCTGTTACTGGTCGGGCGGCGGGTCTTGTTGAACTCCCTAAAATAACATTTGATCTACACGATGGCTGATGCATGCGTACCGTCAGTTAAGACAGGTCAACTCAAACCTGCTATTGCACTTTCCTCAAAAGGCCATTCCAGACGTTGCCCTACATTGTTACACTCGCATAGTTTTTTATACCACAATGTCTGGACTTTAAAAGAGACCTTGATCTTTGAGTTTGTTTCTGCTTTTCTTCTCAGAGCTAGTCAGATAGGAAATGCCGACGCCATCTGCTTACAGGACCCGTTTTAGCGGATCCGTTTTTATTTTGGTGATGGCGCCTGTAGGTGATTGAGCGAGTTCACATACACGACAGTATTCCGAACAGTAAAAAAATGCTGGATCCTTATTTTTAATGATCTTGCCTGCCAGATGCGACGCAGCTGCCATTTGTTTAATTACTGATCCGTCGGTACAGATGTAAACAACACATCCAGTATCGACGGATCCGTTGTGTGAACGGGAGGTAGTTAAGTCTTAAAAAAAAACATTACATTGACTCGGAAAAGTGTCTGTAACAGATTTATTTACAGAAATAAAAATCATTTATCAAACAAAATAGTTTTCTATCTCTTACTCCGTAGTTCCCTGGAGATTACTATTCGCTTTCTTCTGACTCCTGATGTGAGAAATGATGATTGATTTGTTACCCCGTCACTCCGTCAATCTCCGCAGGGTTAAGGACGGTTGTGATACGGAGCGAACCTTTCACAGTTTCAATTCCGGAATGAGATTTTTCTGACGGAAGACCCCAATTACCCTATACCCTTACATCAGTGTTTCTCAAGGTGGGCGATAACGCCCCCTTGTGGGCGCTGGAGGCCTAATGGGGGCGGTAGGGTAGGCCCAGAAATTTCTATAATTTTTTTTTTTAATATAAAAACGTTGCCCCACACTAGGATTTCTCCTGTATCGTGGGTGCGTTTACAGACACAAATCTTCACATGCACAAACACTCAGACCCGGAACAACTATCTGTAGGCCATACAAATATTTGTTCCGTGCGGGAATCGAACCCACGACCCGTAGCGCAGAAGTCAATCGCACAGCCACTGCACCATTGTGAACTAAAATGCGGTAAAGTGAAAAAAATTGAGGGGCGCTGAAATATGATTGATTTTAAAAGTGGGCGGTAGATGAAATAAGTTTGAGAACCTCTGCCTTACATCAACGGGTAGAAGGAAAAGATAGCTTGTTTTGAAAAAAAGGCGAAAAAAGAGGTGTTCATTACCTAATTAGTTTAATGAATTATAGGGCCGTTGCTATAGCCGCAGTAGCGCCGGGGGCCTCCGCGTATAGGGAGCCCCCGAACGAGTAAATAAAAGGCTTGATCACTTGCTGCCCTGGGGCTTTATGGCGTCTAGCTATACGGCCTTGTTTAATTATTCAATTTACCGAAATAAATAATACCTTTGCTCAACTTGGGAGAGCCTTATATCCGGCAGCAAACTGCGATAAACTGAGTTAATTGATACTGATTGATTGATATTATTAACGCTGTACTTATTACATAACATAATCGGTCCATTATCCCACTGCAGGGCACGGGCCTCTTCTCAGAATGAGAAGGGTTTAGGCCTTAGTCCACCACGCTGGCCTGGTGCGGGTTGGCGGAGTACATACACACACCATCGAGAACTTTATGGAGCCCTCTCAGGTGTGCAGGTTTCCTCACGATGTTTTCCTTCACCGTTACCGCAAGTGATAATCAAATAAATAAGTATATTAGAGGGAGTTTGAAAGTGGCACCAGTGACAGAAAAGTTGAAAGGAAATCGTTTGTGTTGGTATGGGTATGTGATGAGGAGGGATGAAACACATGTGACTAAGAGAGTGATGAATATGAATATTGATGGATGAAGGGGGAGAGGGAGACCAAAGAAAAGATGGACGGATTGTGTGAGGGAGGATATGAAAGATTAGGGAGTAAATGATAATGAGACGGCTGACAGGGAAGAGTGAAAGAGAAAAACATATTGCGCCGACCCCAATTAACTTGGGACCAGAGCAGGAAGATGATGAGTAAACGCAAGTGATAATCAAATGCTATACGATTTATGATGTCAAGTGTCGCCACCTAACGCCTTTTTTATGACGCACGTTAACAATAGATAATAAACACGGTTATTAATTACTAATAGTGTTAAAAGTGTCAGTGTGTTATCCTATCTATAAAATGCACTTTGTTCGTCGGTACTTAGAGCTGAAACTTCAAGTTATAATAAGGATGGCGTTATCTTAAATACAATGGCGTATAAAGTAATTTATTGTTTATACAATTAGTGAGGTTAAGCTGCACTTGCCGCGGCCAGTCCGTGGATGGATGACCGTTAGTTACTAATCGAGATCCCTCCGTGCCTCGGAGAGCACGCTAAACAGTCGGTCCCTGGTGTCATACGAATACCTGCGACAGTCGTTACGAGTAGTCAGAAGCCCGAAAGTCTGACAACCGGTCTAATCTTAGGATATCGGCATTGCCCAGTAACTGGGTTGCGGTGATCTGATGGCAGTCGTTCCGTGTCAAATACTGGTATTCAGCCGCATCTGGTTAGACTGGAAGCTGACTCCAAATTAGTTGGGAAAAAGCTAGGCAGATATATAAGGTCTAACCAAAATACCTGGACAAACTTTTACACAGTGTTCAATACGTTTAACTAAACACATCTATGCAAAAAAAAACGAGATCCAAGTGTTTTTTTTCTAACCAAAAAATAATTACCTACGTTTGAAATTGCCTGTACTCTTTAAGAATAAACTCATTCATTTTTTATGCATCGACCGCCATCGGGGCGCGCGCTAATTCCGTGCCGTGTTTTACCTAAACAGCGAAGTGAAAAATGTAAAAAAATAATAAAAAAAGTAAAATTAAATTTGAAAAATGATTTTTGGTTAGAAAAAAAAACACTTGGATCTCGTTTTTTTTGCTTAGATATGTTCAGTTACACGTACTGAACACTGTGTAAAAGGTTGTCCAGGTATTTTGATTGGACCTTATATATACTTACGCCTGTAATCCCCAAAGGGGTAAGCGAAGGTATTCTCCTATTACACGAGTCTGTACACCCACGTTTAGCCTATTGTATTAAGTCCCAAGTAATAGATGGCGAGCCTATCGCCATCAGATTCGGCACCTCTTAGGGCCCTATTTCATTAGAACACCATGCTGGCGCCTCCGGTCGCGCCACCTACAAAATGTGTACAGTTTTATGGAGGGTATCTCACCTGGTATCAACTTGGTGGCGCAACCAAGTTGTTGCCGACGACCTAATCACCCGCTGGTGGCGCAACCATCAATATGTATCAAGCTATTTGGCATCTCACCCAATCTGCCACCAGTTGCGCTACCAGGGATGCCCCTCCCTCCTACTCGAATCAACAATGTGCGTCTACGACGTCATTCGCACCGCACGTGTACAATGTTTATTGATTATTTTCTTGATCGCATACACTATTATTTAACCTTCTTTTACATCGTACGTACAGCAAGAGAACTGTTAACTCTTCGACGTCCATTTTGAAACTGACAATCCTAGTGTTTCTCGCTTGGTAGCTCTAGACACCAGGGCCCTTACGACTCACTTGCCTGGGGACAGAGAGAAATTATAGGTATTCTTAATCCTTCCCCCATGGACTAGTAATGTAATTTATTGTGATCTTGCGGTTTGACAAGTTATACGATATTGTAAAAAAATATTATTTGTGCCCTGATTTCTTCTAGTAAATCCTTCGGTACATAGAAAATGGTAGATTGACATGACATGGCTCCACATCTTTCTAATATAAAATCACTTTGTTGTCTCTGGGGATGACGAAGTGGTATATTCTTAGATGACATGGCAAATAATATTCCGCTTGTATTCTGTCGCTCTGTAATGGTGCGTCCAGACCTAATGGTGCGTCCAGACCTGACGAACGCGCCGCGAATGCTCCGCTCGCGCGCAGCGCGCGAACCGTTCGCGAACCGCTCGCGAGCTGCGCGCGTGCATTTCATGTTCGTACAAAGCTCCGCGCGCCGCTCGCGCGCAGCTCGCGAACTGCGCGCGTGCATTTCATGTTCGTACAAAGCTCTGCGCGCCGCTCGCGCGCAGCTCGCGAACGGCTCGCGCGCTGCGCGCGAGCGGCGCCCGAGCGGCGCATTCGCGGCGCGTTCGTCAGGTCTGGACGCACAATTAGATTTGATTTTTTGATATAGTCCGCGCGCGTCGCTAGTCTCCGCCTGCGGTATACGAGCGGCGAGAGGGGGGTTAAAAACAATGGGCTCGCTCTGTCAGTTTGCTTTGTCTTGTCTAATGGTGCGTCCAGACCTGACGAACGCGCCGCTCGCGCGCAGCGCGCGAACCGTTCGCGAGCAGCTCGCGAGCTGCGCGCGTGCATTTCATGTTCGTACAAAGCTCCGCGCGCCGCTCGCGCGCAGCCCGCGAACTGCTCGCGTGCTGCGCATTCGCGGCGCGTTCGTCAGGTCTGGACGCACCATAACGCGCGCACACCCCACCTTTCTTTTATCCTTGAAAAATCCTCGTGGATTTACTTCGCCTGGGGAAGGTTAGGGGGTCTGCCGAAGACTCTTACCGGCTAAAAACCAACGGTGTTCGTCCTCCTGACCGTTCGGCCGGGGTCGCGGGATTCGCAAAAGCATGCACCGCAACCCCGGCAGCGCACCCCCCTCCTGCCGCTCGCATACCGCAGGCGGTAACTAAACCTCGGACTATAGTGTCATACTAATCGTGAATACTTTAGTATATCGCAATTGCTTACTTGGCATCGAATCTAGAGTCGAACGGCAGAGTTCAGACATACAAAGTAACTACCTAAATTAACCTACCGACGTTACAATCACGTCTTTAACGTCCATCACGGTTACCAACTTGAAGGGAACTAGCAGGTTATTTGTAATACTGGTTGCGGTGAATGCAATGGCGAATCCCGCGACAAAGTCAAAGTCAAAGTATTTATTTCAATTAGGCACATAAAAGGCACTTTTGAACGTTAAAGTTACAAAGAAAATAGAATTGATTCTAGTTGCCCCTTCCAAAAGGTAGTTTCGTATGGAGAAGAATGGGCAAGAAACTCCACCGTTACTCTTTTAAAATGTCTTACAATATTTTGTATTTATTGCGGCCCCGGCTATAGGTCATCGGTGGAACACCGTCGTGGTTTTAGTCGGCAAGAGTCTGACTTACTCCTCCGCCTTCCTCAGGGAGGAGGCTATCCATGAGGAATATATATACTATCCAATCTATCTACTATCCAATATATATATTGGATATTTGTAGTTAAAATAAAAAAGAATATTAATTGTAGTAAGTACATGGTAAGTACTTACTACAAATAAGTACTTAATTAACAACCGCGCGGATCATACGATTTGCGAAGTTAAGCTGCGCTTGCCGCGGTCAGTTTATGAATGGGTGACCGGTCGTTACACATCGAGACCGCGGCCTCGGAGTGCACGGTAAACAGTTGGTCCCGGGTGTCATACGAATACCTACGACAGTCGTTACAGGAAGTCAGAAGCCTGAAAGTCTGACAATCGGTCTAACCCTACGATATTTGCTTTGTCCTGTAACTGGGTTGCAGAGATCTGATGGCAGTCGCTCCATGGAAAATACTCCTATTCAGCCGCATCTGGTTAGACTTCAACATAGTTGGGAAAAGGCTGGGCAGAATGACATTTTCGTTAGTTGCTACTTTTTTATATCTGGTTTTTTTTTTGTTTTTATAAATTTTGCCCTGCCTACAGTAAACGTTTGCTTACAGTGTGTTTTTTATGTACTAATGTAGTAATCTGTGGAAAATGTATTGGGTAGTACATTTCGCACCTTTAAAGACAAACCGTTACTAAACGAAAATTTTCATGAATTGTGTTATTAATGCCATCTTTCATAAAATTACGTAAACTACAAGGTGAACTTGATACTTTTTTTAAACTCCACTTTTAGAGGGCGTAAAAAATAATCTCCACTTTTAAACGGCGTAAAAAATCACAATAAACAAAGTTCTATTTAATAAAAATACTTTTCTGTAATTGTATGTTATAGTGTACATAAATATCCATCATATGACCTCAAAAAATGGCTCAGAGCATCATGTACTTAAATTTTATTGCGAAAAGGTTTTTTTTCTTTTTGCTTTTGTGTAAAATTTGATATTTTCGTTTAGAAACGGTTTGTCTTTAAAGGTGCGATTTGTTTAGTTTAATCCTAAGACCTGTGCATGCTTGCATGTAACCGTCTCGTTGGTCTAGTGGTGGCAAGCGCGACTGCTGATCGTGAGGTCCTGGTTTCGATCCCCAGGTCGGGCAAAGTGTTATTGGGTTTTTCCGAGTGGAGTTTGGATTTGTTCCCGGTTGATAGCAATAAGCTCGCCCCCTATTACATGGAACTTAAACATAACGACGAAATGAGGGTGTTACTATACACCTCTGCCCAACCCTTCGGGGAATACAGGCGTGATTTTATGTCTGTGCATGCTTTAACATACATCCCTTATGTAATAAATAAATAGTATAAACAACTCTACCAAGGTACCTACTGATCATACCTACTCAAGTTCGCTGGTATCAGTCATACTTAAACAACACACATTCTATTTCATATTCCGCAATACAAGTCGGCTAATGTCTTGATAAATGATTGCCAAGTGTCTTGACTGTCACTTCGCATCCTGGCCGCGTTTCTGTGAAGTTTTTTATAGAGGTGTCTCAAGTGAAATATTATCATGATGAAGATTTAAGTGTGGATGTGAAGGTCGTTCATCGTTCTTAGATTTTTAAATGTTCTTACTTACTTATTATTCGCAGATGTTGGTTGAAGAATTGTTTCTTTTTTTTTCACTTCTATTTTGTTCAGGGCTTTTTTGATTAGATTTTTGTTATTTTTTTTGTAATAATGATGTCAGTCATTGTCAGCAACAAAAGATGAAAGACTGAATGAATTATATCTTTGAATCTTGCAATGAGAATAGTTGAGGAGCTCAAGAACAAAAAGTATCATGTACCTACACTTTTAATTTTTGTTCAGAAATCGAGAAAATCTTTCTACTATTATACCTGTTTGCCTTGTACCTAAATGTCACTTTTTGACCAGAATGAGACTTGAAGACGCTATAACCACCTTTTGAACCAAATCTCTTCAGAAATCGATAAAATCCAATGCTTTGGGTCTAATGGGAAAAAAGAAGCTTCAAGCCAAAAGTGTAAATGACACTTTTCGTTCCTGAGCTGATTCAGGAAGTTTCATTCATTCATTTTCCAGTTCAGATTGAATCACCTCTACACGGAACAAAAAATCGCACAGTTCTCTACTTACCCCGCGTAAACAAAAGCGTACAGGACTTACTTTAGTTAAGTATGTGGTTTACTGAACACAATATTGCATATTGTGTACAGAATCCCATGTTTATAGAACAACACAGGTGCGGCGCCAACTTTCGTAACTTACCTACTACAACCAAAGAACGCGCTTTCCTAGCGTGTCCTGAGCGTGTAAGTACCGCCATCTAGTACTAATACTTGAATACCTTCGTCGTACTAAGAGCCATCTGTTGTCGAGTAGCAAAAAACTTTTTGTAACGCCATCTGTTGAGTATTTAAAAACAAGTAGCTACAGCGCCATCTGTTATTTTATCATGCAATTTTGCTTGTGTAGTTTAGTTACCGCTCAATAGGTGTCACTGACAAGCACAAATTTTGGATTTGATATTTCGAGTACGGTAACATAATTAATTTTAATTGGTAAAAAATCTAACAGTAAATACAAAAAGTAGGTATGGAGATAAATTGTTCAAAAAGTATTCTCCGCCATGACAGTGTTTTAACACTGCCGTGACCAGGATTCGAACCTGGGTTACTACGGCCACAACGTAGGGTCCTAACCACTAGACGATCACGGCTATCGGAGCGATGGAGGCAAGCTCAAAATACAAGATTGTATCATACGGTTATGACGTAACGTCTGATTTACTTTAAAATGGAATTATGTTTTATGATTGATCGTATGGAGTTGGAAGATTTGTCTTATTATTAAATACCATTACCATTAATAACTTTTTCTAGTTTACTAGGCTACGACATATACGGAACATGTGAATGTTGATTCTTTATTCATTAAATATGCAGGGTCTGGCCATAAATAACTACTGTTACAATTAAAAATAAGAAAGATATTACATTTGAATTTGGAATCTGTCATTTTTATACGATTGTTCATTGAGTTTTCTAATTTTGGCGCCAATACATTGTACAATATTTTGCGATATTAAAACGGAGTGGGGTGATAAAGAGAACCGAATCGCTGTGATTGCATTACACAAAGTTGGTATGGAGCCAAATGCAATTTTTAAAACTCTCCATACGCTTGGTATTAGTCAAATGTTTGTGTACCGGGCTATTAATAGGTACAATGAGACCTCCTCTGTTTGTGACAGAAAAAGATCTGGCCGTCCACGTAGTGTTCGTACGAAAAAGGTGGTCAAAGCAGTAAGGGAAAGAATTCGAAGAAATCCTGTCCGAAAGCAAAAGATTTTATCTCGGGAGATGAAGATAGCACCCAGAACCATGTCGCGTATTTTAAAAGATGACTTAGGACTTGCAGCCTTTATGAGACGCACTGTTCATTTTTTAACTGATAATTTAAAAAAGAATAGGGTGGTAAAATCGAAACAACTACTGAAGAGGTACGCAAAGGGAGGTCACAGAAAAAATTTGTTTACGGATGAGAAAATCTTTACAATTGAGCAACATTTTAACAAACAAAATGACCGTATTTATGCTCAAAGCTATAAGGAAGCTTCCGAATTAGTCGACAGAGTGCAACGTGGGCGTTATCCGAATTCAGTGATGGTTTGGTGGGGTGTTAGCTATGAAGGAGTGACTGAGCCATATTTTTGTGAAAAAGGTATCAAAACATCGGTACAAGTGTATCAAAATACTATTCTTTAGAAGGTAGTTAAGCCCCTTAACAACACCATGTTCAATAACCAAGTATGGTCCTTCCAACAAGACTCGGCGCCGGGTCATAAAGCTCGGTCCACGCAGTCTTGGTTGGAAGTGAAAGTTTCGGACTTCATCAGAGTTGAAGACTGGCCGTCGTCTAGTCCCGATCTTAATCCGCTGGATTATGATTTATGATCAGTTTTAGAGAGTACGGCTTGCTCTAAACGCCATGATAATTTGCAGTCCCTAAAACAATCCATACGATTGGCAGTGAAGAATTTTCCCATGGAAAGAGTGCGTGCTTCTATTGATAACTGGCCTCAACGTTTAAAGGACTGTATTGCAGCCAATGGAGACCACTTCGAATACGCTTTTTTATATTTTAAATTGTTTTATATTTATGTATTAAACAAACACACTGTAAAAGTAATAAATATTAATAGCAATAAAAATTTTTTTTTTTCTTCGTGACGATATTTATGGCAAGACTAGGTATATATATTTATATATAATACTCTATTCAGAAAAAGAAAGATTTCCTAACTAAATATTAGGTATATCTTTTTCTAAATAGGCTAGTTAGAAAAACATAGACCACTGAAGTAAATATTCCAAGCATGTTGTGACTTTCAGTGGGTGTTCCTAGCGTGGTCTCCATTTTTATCATACCTTCATGTTGGTACCCGATTCCGTGCAGAAAACATTACAAGTATCAATCCAGGGAAAATATTATGCATGGAACTAGCAAGTACGACATAAAACACGTCATAAATCCGAATTTAGGTAGTCAATTTATTTTTATTACACTAAGCTCATCGTGAATGAAGCATCATGAATGAAATCAGCAATATTCATGAGTATATTAACTATTTTGATGATTGACTCATACTGAACGGTACGTTCACACGTAGCCACTTAAAAAGGTTGAATAAGATTCTATACAATACTACATGAGATATTATACCTATTCCAGATGTTCCAGGCGTTGCCCTACATTGTTACACTCGCATAGTTTGTATACCACAATGTCTGGACTTTAAAAGAGACGTTGATCTCTGAGTTTGTTTCGGCTTCTCTCAGAGCTAGTCAAATAGAAAATGGCGGCGCCATCTAGTCTTAAAAAAACATTACATTGACTTGTAAAAGTGTTTGTAACAGATTTATTTATAGAAATAAAATAATTTATCATTTATGTAAAAAATGTGAGGGCCCCGTGGCCAATCGCGCGGATCATAAGATTTGCAAGGTTAAGCTGCGCTTGCCGCGTCAGTCCGTGGATGAGTGACCGTTCGTTACACACTGAGACCCCTCCGTGCCTCGGAGAGCACCTAAAATCTTCGGTCTCGGGTGTCATACGAATATCTATAAAAGTCGTTACGGGAAATCAGAAGCCTGATAATCTGACAATTGGTCTAATCTTCAGATATCGGAATTGCCCAGTAACTGGGTTGCGGAGGTCTGATGGCAGTCGCTTTGTGTAAAATACTGGTATTCAGCCGCATCTGATTAGACTGGAAGCTGACCCCAACATAGTTGGGTAAAGGCTAGGCAGAACATTTATGTAAGACATTCGGATTGATGAAGTTAAGTCCGTGTTCAGCAGAGTTTTATGGCCTAAAATATTGGTGGTTGCAGCAACAATCAGACATGAAAGGCCATGCAGCATATTAGTCTATCTCTCCTCCTTAATTTTATTCCTCATTGCTGAGGATCGTGGTCTACAACAAGATGTTTTGGATGCATAAGAGAGGTCCGTAGTACTCTTAAACGGCGTGCGTGTACGACAATTTATGAATGTGTACGAAGCGAAACAAGTATGTTAGGATCGTACCATGTGGCGTTCTATAGTTTCTGCCTACCCCTATGGGAAAAAGGCGTTTATGTATGTATGTTTTCGGTACAATCACTGATCGCAGATTCCTGCATAATAGGGAGACAACCGATGATATCCTGTTTACTTTATAAGCATGCAACCGAAATTCTGTCGGCGTTTCTTTGGCGTCCAATTCCCAAACAAGCACTCTCAATTCTTCTCGCCCTTTTTATATCAAGATAAATCAAAATTTGACCGTTCCTAACAGTACATTTAAAAAAAATACCATCGCAAGTCTGACATATTTTTTGCGCAGTGTTCAATGAATGGGAACAATTGCTGCGCGTACGCAGCGACCCTTGGCGGACGCAAATTGGGTGCGCTAACTAGCCGGATTATAAGATACTTGTCTGTTTGCTGTGTGCGAGCATGGGGTATGTGGTTTAAAGAGTTTTGAGGCGTGACGGCACTTTAAACATTTAAACAACTGTAAAAAAAACTTTGAAATGAGAATCTCCGTGCAATTTCTTTTACTGCGGAATTTTAAGAAATTTAATATTGTTGTATTTCAATAATTATAAAAATAAGACAGTGTCACTCATTGGTTATCGTTTTTGTGAAAGCAATAAATGTTAGTAACTACATTATATCAAGTTGTTTAACAAGGTTTACTAGGTTAAAATTACTGGCTCATCACGATTCGTATAGGATTATTCAGCAATCTTATTAGAAATAGTGATTCGCTTCAGTATTGTTGCAATTCTTATTGGATTTATCTTCCAAATAGAAATTAAAAATTTCATATTGGTTTACATACCTTTTCTCTTTAGTGTTCCAAAGTTAAAATTAAATTATTTTTTTCATGTAATGGTCACTTACCATCTGCCGGATTTTCGCAACCCGTCCGTCCATCTCTCAAGGAGTTATTCATGTCGTCTTGTTTGGCACACAATACTCTAATAAAATATATCATTATAAATGCGGGATCATTATCATTATTCGTTACGCGAACAAGTTTAGCGGCTTGTTCGACATTCATACACTTCACGGTGGTATAAAAAGTAATAAAAATTCTTCGAAACGAGAGCAAGTTTAAGAGATTATTAAATTGTTCAACTGGGCGGGTTATTTCATCTTTATCTGTAACGTGATTGGCTAAAATGCGATAGGTTTCAATATTACTATTGATTTCTAAACGCTTTTAATTAGCTTCACTTGTATATTTGTTTGTTTGATTCAAATCTTGCGACAGATTTTTCAACGAATTTTGTTTAACCGATTCTTCTGAAACTTCACACATAAATTCCAATTCCCATGACAATACAACATTATGATAATTTTGAGGAGAATTTCAACCTTCAATCCTCAAATCCTGTTGCTGCAGGGGTACTACCCACTGAAAGATAAAACCGTTGAACTTAAAATATTTTTAAGCGATTATTTATAATATTATTGAAACAATTGATAAGATACTATAATATCTGATTCTGTGGATATTTCAATATTAATTCTTAAATAATTAAAAAATTTGATGTTTTTAAAATTTAATTGTAAGATTTTGCATGTTGGGCATATTGTTCTATCTTTCCCGACGAAATATGTGAAACTAAACTAAATTACCTATGTATACCAACTGATTGTAATGTACTTCAAGCAAATTCATTTCATTTATGTTGATATTTGAAACATCTTCAGTATTAGTTATTCGGATGAAATTTAGGCATACCCTAACTTGCTGATAGTCTTGTTATTGCTTGAGGTTTTAACAAAGAAAAATGTTTCTGCTATGGAATCATTTAACTTCGCGTTATACCTAAAATCATATTAGGTACCTACTCATTACGAAATTCAAATCATTGCTTGATTTCCACCACCGTGGTTACAGCGTTGTTGAGTTTTTACCATTACTCTGATTTCTCCGTTACTAAGTTTTTATTCTCGACCAAAACTTTTTGCTCTCACATCGCAAAAAATTGACAAAACAAGCCAACCTTCGTGGACACCATAGAAAATGACCATGACCTCTTTATAGCTCAAATCCTGTTTATAACAAAACATTGACAATAGAAGAATAGACTACTGTCCTTGGAGATAGACAACTTGTTCCGAATTTTAAGTTTAAATTAATAGAGGATTATGAATGTTTGCCCCGTCCTTAAGTAGCGTTAGTTTAGCTTAGGGCTGCACCCTTTAAAGTTAAAAAAAGCGGTAGGCTGTTGGCGTAAAAATCTCTTATGCGTCAGTCAACATTTGTAGTAGCCTAAAGCGATGTTAGACAATTGCATCGATCCTTTTTGTTGCTGTAATCCTTTCTACTACAATTAATATAATAGACATACTGTAATACGGAACTGCTTCTGTGTATCTCTTTACTTTTGCGATCAGAAAAATAAATATACCTCCGAACTGAAGAGGAATTAAAAAAGAAATTTTTCGTTTTCAGATTATCCGACGTATACCCAAGTGAACGTTATGTTTGCCTAATAAGAAGTTAGGAAGCTAATACAACAGTTTTTACTACCATTTTATTAGCATCAAAGATATTAGCTTATTTATGTGATTAGCATTGACATGATAATGAATTGAATTTACCTATATCGCACATGCCTAACGCAATTGCTTGGCATTGGGACTAATGTAGATCCTAGCTTACAAAAGTTGCAGTACTAATTCTAAAAGATTCATAATTTCAAAGACCTTAAATGAAAATTCAATTGTGAAAAGGAATTGACTGTTTCATCCCGTACAAGTTTTGTAAGAGAAATGGTATTTAGTAATAGTCCCTGAGCTAGCAATTTGCTAGATACTTGAGCATTATTGCGAAAGGTTCAAACTCCATAAATTCACAAGAATTTACACTCCCAGAATGTTGCTTCTCAGTTACATTCAGTTTGGTACCTACTTGGTTTAATTTCCAAGTAATATGTAGTTAAGAAAGTCAGTCAACCATATTTTTTCTATAGGCTTTGTGCAAATACCTTTTATTATTTGAAATGTTTGGCAAATATTTTAAAGTTTATAAATTCGCACTATAAACTACTGCAACACCGAAACCTAATATTTTCTCTTTATTTATAGGTTCCAACTTATAATGCAATGCAAATAAAATACGATCTCCAACAAACTTCCCCGAGCGAGGGAAACGCCAAACTATAACATTACAATATTTACGATTTGGGCCATTTTTCTTCACTTGATAGCACCATTGAATACCGCAAGCCCCCTACTTTATCTAGCGATTTATTAGATCAAATAACACCAACTGTTTTTACACTTCGACATGTAATAATCAAAGAATATTCATCTCTATATCAAGGAAGTAAAGACCATGGTACGTTTTTGGGAGCAACGAATAAGTTTGTCAATGCCAATGTATATCAAAGTCTTGAATATCGGGGCGTTTGTTCAAATAATATTTTGGGAAACAAGGGAAGACAAGTATTTGATGAGATGACGTTTCCTGAATAGATTTTGATACAATAAAACATGGGGAGCTGCATTTAGGTTTGTTTATTACAAAATTTTAAATACGAATTTACTAGTTGCTTGCATTTTTGGGAATAATACAGTCAACAGTGAGATCTCAACCATCGTTTTTAGCATTTGTTTTCGTAGTTGTGTGTGGGAACGTAAATAGAATTAAGAATTCACCGCCAAATTGTAAGATTCGACTACTTATAGGAAACTGAGTATATGGCTATTTACTTTTGCTTACGCAAAATATTGCGATATGGAACTCAGCAAGTGATTATTACATAAGGCTGCAGTGCATACACTCAGCCTTGATAAGGCACAGCTGATAATTTTGCTATGGTTTTCGATAAACTTAGCAATTTGATACGGGCGTTGACTTTGTAGTTTGCCAATATTGTTTACCTTAGCGTGAATTCAGTTTTTAATAGTAATATTGCTCGCGACTCCTTCTTCTAACAAGCTTATGGACTAAACTTGGATTGTATCAACATCGATAGTGTGAATGCTCTCACTATTGCTCCCTTAATATTCCATGCGAGCAAGAACATGCCGATATCGTACTACATTATGAACTGAACGTTCAATATAAAATTGTTATTACAGTTTACTCCAGACAGTTCACCTGTTGTGCCTTTGTTTGAAGCTACGAACCCCATTAGGGAAGTAAGCGATACACAAGTTGATCGACAACTCAGGTCGTGTGAACTCACCTCTCTCCGCGCTGCATTCATTCGAACTTCATCAAACTGCATTTTTACTTCTGACATGACTTGTCACGTTGCAAATTCTGTCATGACAATCGATGACGAGAAAGGGTAAGGAACTTTTAACAAGAAAGGGTGCAACCCTCGGGTCAACAATGATATTTCATAACGTATAGAACATTTTGTTAGTTGAGAAATTTCTTTTGTTAAACAATTTTATCTTGCTTAGATCAAACGGGTTGGATTGTAATCTTAATAGCATTATCGATAATCATATTTCTAAATATTAGATTACGGCATAAGCTGGGCATTTTAAGGTCACTGCATAGAAATAGATTGTGAAACCTGTCAAAAAAATTAGAGAACTTGTGATCTCTTTAACCCTTTACGTAACCAGTAATTGTGGATGACGTGGCTTGAAGCAATTGTAAATATCTATTACAAATATCGTTACGATAAAGGAACAATATAAAGGTCGAGCAAATTATGGTATAATCTATTTTCATCTTTTATCATAGGTTTCTAACATACATGTATAAATTAACGTTCTAGTATCTACTACATAAAAATCTTTTTAGTTATTTTCTCTACTTTGGAATCGTTTCCAAAAAAATATTTAATATATATTATTTTTCTCGTCCTTTCGACTTATTCAGCTTATTCTGTATTGACCTCTACAAATCTTTGAGAAAACCCAACAAAAATATACAATTTAAATCTTATGCAAAAATAAAACAAATAGGCACTCGTCTCCGTCTACAGTTTTTCTCACAAACCAAATGTTCCCAAGTGGCCAATTGTTGAATGTTAACATTATTTTGAACACTAAGAACCGGTCTTGCAACACGGAAGCTGAGTCGCACGCCGATTATTCGTATTTTAAAGTAAATCTTGTTTCCAACATCTGTCCGGTTCTACTATTTGTCGACAGTCCTATTGTCAATTGTTTGCAGTCCGTTGCATCTTGCATTTTTGTTGAAGACATCACTTTTGACGTGTTATGATTGAAGCTCTAAAGGTTTTGGGTCAGTTAGGTATATATTTTTTTACCTTGTTGGTATTCTTAAATGTGGATTTATTATTAGTTTCATTCTTGCCCTTGTTACTCACATATTTTGCTAGTATGCTGTGTCTTTTTATAGGTGATGTAGCATCATCCTTCCTCATAATTTTTGACCAAACAATTACGGATATCGACGCGAATCATTGAACTTGACATTTAATTACAATCCAAAACTAATTCTTCTTTTCGATCTCAAATTACCCCTAATCGAAAAAAAGAGCGTTACACACGTTTTTGCATTACTCGATTCTATCGATTTACCAAACGACCCATAACCAAATCTTAGTAGCGAGAAATTATACTGTTACCATAGACCAACCATACGTTTCCTATGATTTATTGTGTACGAATAATTATAATGGGTTTTACGGGTCATAAATTTGTTCAACGCCTTTGATAACGCCGTCTAATGTCATTGATATTGAGAAATCCTATTGTACATCGTCGTACGCCGTACGCGCAAGCCGTGACGTCATTGTTATAGGTAAAATATTTTGATTTATGTCGTCTATTGTTTTCTTAGGAGAGAAATATTATTTAAATTCAAATTAAGCAATGCTTTCGTTTCTTTTTATGCCTTGGCGCCGTCGTATTTCCTTTTATTGTGATAATTACGTGAAATTTATTTATTGTGATGGAACTGAGTAAGTAATTAAAATGTAAATGACTAGGAGTGTTGTAATTGTTATAAGTGGTAATTCTCTATTCAATTTTATAATTAAACTGACGTTATAGTTCCATTTTTAAATACTTGATATCATTTTCTCTCTGATATTCTGTTTCACCAGAAGTTTGAACAATTTCATTACTAAATCGGTATCGATACCATGAACCTATTTGTTTATTCTTCAAGAATATTTTATAGCAATATCTTACGTTGGCAACAAGTCGGGATTATGCTATGAAGAAGAAAATCTAATATTAGCAAGAGTGTGAATGCAAAGTAAACCATTGTATAAAATAAAATCAACACGTTACTGTTTTCAAAACGCATAAACATGGCTCCGAGGTATTATTATGTAATCTAGATTCAGCTTCACCCAAATAAATTCTTAGACTTAATCCCCAAGGTACATCTTCAAAAATTAATAATCTTTTCACAGACCCTTACATTTACCCTTACACGTTCCGCCCTTCACTCTTGGGTGTCACCCCTAACCGTTTCTGTCCAATCGCAACGTCTTAAAATTGCAACTTTATTTTGCACCCTTCTTGGATTGCATAAAAAATATATCAGGGGTGTCCCTTCTTGCTAGTTTAGGATCTGTCTGACTTTTTTCCCAAACCGAATCGAAATTTTATTTTTTACTATTTTGCGCGAATTTTGTGGGATCTTATTTTAGTTGTGGTTCCGTTTTATTATTTAGATGTTTGTGTTTTTTTGCATTCTTTCTACAATAGAGATGTCAGTTTTTGGGAATGATAAATCTGATTTTTATGGTTTTCGCTGCGACTTTTTGATGTTATAATGTGTTTGGGTGGTTCTGTAACGCGATTACGTCGCAACGAATATTGTTGGGATGTTGTGTAAACTAAACTGACAATCCATTTCATCCTGATTATTTGATAAAGTTCCAAAATAACTTCATGCCCTTGACATCGTGTGTCGTTTTCCATTTGCTACGTTTGAAATTTAGTTATTTTGTATCTGACGGAAGATACGTCGCCAATCTTCCGTTGCGTAATTTACTCGAGGAATTTTAGTAACGCATCTTCGGTCAAATATGTACAGTGTGAGATGTTTATATGGAATTATGTGTACCAGTGGAAGATCGGAGACATATCTTCCGTCTGTAATGGCTCGGCCCTTAATTCATGAGTATCTTAGGGCCGGTTGTTTCACGACTACATTACTAACGGGTCCTCCTCTTAGCCTTTTCCCAATTATCTTGGGGTCAGCTTCCAGTCTAACCAGATGCGGCTGAATACCAGTATTTTACACGGAGCGACTGCCATCACACCTCCGCAACCCAGTAACTGGGCAATGCCGATATCCTAAGGTTAAACCATTTGTCAGACTTTCGGGCTTCTGACTACCCGTAACGACTGTCTTAGGTATTCGTATGACACCCGGGACCGACGGCTTAACGTGCTCTCCGAGGCACGGAGGGGTCTCGATGTGTAACAAATGGTCACCCATCCACAGACTGACCGCGGCAAGCGCAGCTTAACCTCGCAAATCGTAGACTACCCGTAACGACTGTCTTAGGTATTCGTATGACACCCGGGACCGACGGCTTAACGTGCTCTCCGAGGCACGGAGGGGTCTCGATGTGTAACAAATGGTCACCCATCCACAGACTGACCGCGGCAAGCGCAGCTTAACCTCGCAAATCGTAGACTACCCGTAACGACTGTCTTAGGTATTCGTATGACACCCGGGACCGACGGCTTAACGTGCTCTCCGAGGCACGGAGGGGTCACGATGTGTAACAAATGGTCACCCATCCACAGACTGACCGCGGCAAGCGCAGCTTAACCTCGCAAATCGTACAATCGGCGCGGTTGTTATTTAGCCACGAGCCCCTCATTACTAACGGGTAACAGTTAAAAATGGCGTTAACGATGGTTTAATAAAAATAAGCGTTGTTTCACGCTTTGTCGTTCTTGACATACATCAAAAGTTTGCTTTAGACTAGTAGGTATCCCTAATAACTTTGACGAAACGTCTTTTATGCTATGAAACAACGGTCTGCGTTTGACGAACGTTAAACATACTACGTAATAATTAATATTTGACTAACGTAACATACTTTTACTGATCGTTTGAAACAACCGGCCCTTAGTTGTCATTCTATCTACAGAGTGTAAACGAAATCATATAATTCCTTCAAACCTTGTGATGAACTGCTGACATAGATGAACCATGCAAGGGACACTTTTGGGATCTATAAAAAAAAATTACAAGAAATAAACATGTGTTCTTAACGTGACACATTTTAGTGCCCCGAGGAAATTGCGCGGCTATCGCTCGCCGCGCGGTCATTTAACGCGGGGCGCTAAAATATGTCACGTTCATGATTAATTCTTGTTTTTTTTTAAAATTGAATCCATCTTTATCCCTTGCTGGATTAATCTATGTCAGCAGCACATCGCGAGGTTTGAAGGAATATAAATGTAGGTACATGAGTTGTCAAGCTAACACTCAATGTTTTTTATCCATCTTTCACACCAGCAATAACCGTGCAACCAATATCAACCTTCAAGTGACGTCACACAATAGGATCTGTCGGGTCCAATTAGATTTACTTTGTTCCTTGAATTTATAATAGTTTGTTTCACTTAGTACACTAAACTTTAAAACAAATTTCAACTTTATCAACAACGGTATTAAGTTCATTATCGATTGTGAGGCATCATCCCAGTCCATGGCCCGAGTTTACCATTGCAAATCCTATGCAAATAATCATGTAAGTACATTTGAAGGGTAACATGAGTCCATGTTTTCACGTGTCTCTAAGAGGCAGACATCTAGTATTTTTTATACGGATTAGTTTTCTAAATACATTTTAATTGGGGCCTCATTGTTGGGCCCCTTTTGAAATGTCAAGTTCAAGTTTGACGTTACGCCATGTCGTTATGAGTGATGGGAAATATTGTCATTATTAGAGTTAATCTCAGTTTATGGTTATTGGTTTTTGACTATTGGCGGTCTGTCGGATCTCGGATTGTAAAATTGTTAGTGTGATAAATCGTTCTGGTACAAATATGAATGAACATAGTTAGGTATTTCTGTGTGTTTAATAAGTAAGTATAACTACCTCGTTGGTCTAGTGCTGGCAAGTGCGATTGCTGATCGTGAGGTCCTGGGTTCGATCCCCAGGTCGGGCAAAGTGTTATTGGTTTTTCCGTGTGAAATTCAGTAACGGTCCGGAGTATGGATTTGTGCCCGGTTGATGGCAATATGCTCGCCCCCTATTACATGGGACTTAAACGTAAAGGCGAAATGAGGGTGTCACTATGTATGTCATTATGTTGAGCAGAGGTGTACCTCTGCCTAACCCTTCGTGGAATACAGGCGTGATGTTATTTATTTATAGGAGAACCAACAGCTATTACAGATGAATAATAATTGAATATGAAACATGGAGCCAATTAGAGGTTCCCACGGGTAGAAACACAAAAAATAGTAGAAATCTTAGGATCACTAACAAGTACGATAGAAAATAATACATTTATAAATTAAAAAAAACAATAAGCACTATGCACTTTTAAAAAAGTCAGCGTTAAGTCGAGTGCGTGCAGAATAGGTTTTGGTGATAAATGGGTCAAATGAGAACTCTCTACAGATAACATTAAAGTCTCTACTCGCTCGCACCATGTATGAGTTTTGCCAGTAGTTTGAAGAGGAAAGAGGAATAGAAATAGGCGGGTTAAATCTAATTGATCTCTGGGGAACATTGAAACGCAGTTTATGCAGGAGATCAGAACAGTCAATCTCATTAAATATAATTTTTAAAAGAAATGTGCAATCTGCTAGCCTACGACGATTTACAAGTGGTTGTAAGTGAAATTTCTTGCAAAGATTTATGTAATTATCAGAATGATAAGGCACACGTAAGGCACGTTATGTTATGTTTTACTTATAAGTAAGTAGGAAGAAAATAACTGTCCCATTAAGAGCCGATTTTACCTACAGCCGAAGTTATCTGACGTTGGTAAAATCGACCCTAAACATATTAAGGTATTCAGAAATATTTATCCGTGTTATTCTACTATTAACTATATCTACCTTTACGTAAGACCCACAAGCTTCAACTCTTAATAATTTGCGTGACGAGGCTAGTTGCAACGTCTTCAGTCAGATTTAACTTTATAGTAGGTAGTGTTTCTTGCTTACTTCAATCAATCAACTCACCGACCCATTCACTTTTTTTTTTTTTTGTTTACTGCCGACAATCTGTCCTGCAGTTTGGCAGAGGATATGTAAAATACTCGTATGTAATTTTTGTTGAAATAAATAAAAAAAAAAAAAAAAAAAAACGTTAAATTCTCAGTCCACCTGGCTGGATAATTTTCACACTTCTTTTACCATGAATTTTATAAATAAGGCGCAAAATCACGTTATTTGCTCTGAATTTTGAAGTCCCTTATCCCACAAGCCAAAAATAACACAATTAAAACGGCAATAATGTCATACAATGATAAATCATTTTTCAATATCCATTAACTTTCCAATATTTATGGTAACGTATCATTAATCTAAATCCCGGGACACAACGGCGTCGCTGACACAAATGTAGCGAAGTTGTTCAATGATACGACTACGCGTATCATTAATATTGTGGCGTATTCTTTTTTTAAAGGATGATACGTGTAATGTGTTTTTATTTTTTAGAATAAAAGCATTTTTTTATTTTAGTTTAAATTCATTGTAATGTTTTGGTAACAGTAAAGCATTATTGCTAGTTTTTGGCACACGATAGATGCTCCTTTTTAATTTTTATAACGTATTTAGCATGGATTTTATATGGCGTCCATTTTTTACCTGCACGAAGGTGTAGGGACGACAAATCCAAAATGCCGCTGGCGCTAGCGCTGTGCTGTGTACAATCCTGGAAATATAGACATATCCACATGCTCAGTGAATTGTTTTTATAGGCATGGAGTACTGACACAGAACAGAACAGATACAGTTTCTAGCACCGACTTTGATTTTAATTTTTTTTATTCTTGACTTGTTCGCGTTTGGCCCTAGTCTCACTTGATGGTAAACGCAGACAGGGTCTAAGATGGAGCATACGAATCCAAGGGACAGAGATACAGAGGAATTCCCCTATACCCCTCTGGCTCTCAAATACACACGACAACACAGTAAACTGCTTGGCTCCGGGCTTTAATGTGAGGGTGGTAGCTAGCAGGGCGGACTGTATAGATCCCACAAACAAGAAAAAAAAATCTTTAAATGTATTTATTTGTGTTGATTTAAATGGTTTTGTTGTTGGTACACTGTCGGCTTTGGCTCATATAAAGCTTTTTTATAATCAAGAATTGTAACAGTACTGGAGTTTTATTGATGGTGTTAATTGCATTTATTAATTAGTTCCTTTTATTTATTAAATAAATATACATATAAATTACATTTTTAAATGTTTCTAAAAACAATATTTATTAATACAAAAAATAGTAACCTATCAGCATCGGGAACAGGGTCCAAGCTACCGGTGGTCAGGGCCTCGGAGAGAGGAACTAGTTCCATTTTATTATTAATCAACATGAACCAAAATATATCGACTTTGTAGCAAGCAATAATAATTTAATTTACCCTGATTTTGGCACAAAAAAAAAACTCCAATTCAAGATACTACAAAAGCAAGGTAAATTAACTTCCTTCCATTCTGATATCTGTCAATATCTACGATCATCCGTCATGCTTAAGCGTTAAACACACCCTCGCAATAATACGACGTCACACGCACTACGCGCTACGCATCAATTGTGTACACCCCCTTACATTAATGTCCACTGTGCGGTATTAAGAGGGACACATTTATGTGAACTGTATTTGATTTCGGATTATTCCGTTAAAAACGATGTGTGTAGTGTTCGTTTGATACAATAATCTATACTAATATTATAAAGCTGAAGAGTTTGTTTGTATGTTTGAACGCGCTAATCTCAGGAACTACTGGTTGGAATTGAAAAAATATTTTTGTGTTGGATATTCCATTTATCGTGGAAGGTTATAGGCTATATAACATCACGCTATGACCAATAGGAGCGAAGCATAAATGAAAAATGTTGCAAATACGGGAAAAATGTCCACCCGTGCGAAGCCGGGACGGGCCGCTAGTATTTATTAATTCTATATTTGATTGATCGTTTAGCGCTTTTTAAACTCACAGGTGGCAACACTGACGCACATATGAGCCAATTTTTTTTTATTCTGTTTGCAAAGAATTATTAAATACCATATTTATGAGTTACTATGTGAAAACTAGAGGGGTGGTATTGGCATATACTTCGGGTGATCACCGAGGGGGGACGAAGTTAAAAAGTTTAAAAAATGGTAGTATGGGTACGTTCCCTAAGAGGTGGCTGTAACATTAGTCTGGACTGGATCACACGTTAAGGACAACAATGAAGTAAATAATAATGTTTAAACAATAAACATTATAAAATGTATAAATAAACACAAGTCACAACTATTTACATTTCTAGAGATATTACCATAACAGTTTAGTTTCCTCATAACGCACCCATATGGGTTGAGTATACCTAACAACTAATTAAATAGTTATGTCAAGGACGAACACATATACACATAGTTTATACTTATAGATCTATAGAGCGCACCTCTTGTCTATGGTCGTATGTCGTATCTATTTATGTACGTAAATTAGAAAATGTTCTGCTAGGCTTTTTTCCAATTATATTAGGGTATCTTCCAGTCTAACCAGATGCAGAATACCAGTATTTTACACGGAGTGACTGCCATCAGACCACTGCAATCCAATATAAGGCAATGCCGATATCCTAAGGTTAGACCAGTTGACAGTCTTTCGGGCTTCTGACTACCCGTAACGACTGTCACAGGTATTTGTATCGCACCCGGGTCCGACTGTTTAACGTGCTCTCCGGGGCACGGACGGGTCTCGATGTGTAAGGAACGGTCATCCATCCACGGAATGACCGCGGCAAGCGCAACTTAACCTCGCAAATCGTATGCTGTTAGCTACGAGCTCCTCCCTACGTAACTAGAAAATAATGTAATAAATAAATGGATCAGACACTTTGCGTTAATTAGGTGAGGTTATGTTAGAGCTGTGACCACTAAAAGCACGAGCCGAGCGAGCGAACCCAGAAACGATTCGCCGATCACTTTCCGCCATTCGTTTAATGGGTGCGTTCAGAAATTAGTGGTTTTTGATTATACAGTGATAACCATTACTTTAAAAGTTAGAAATAAGTATTAAAATTAAAGTGCTTGTATTATTTTCTTGTGGAAAGCATTATTTTTGAAGTGAGCCTTATAATTATTTTGTTATTATTTTCATTAAATTTAAAATGCTTAAATACATCCCGTTTTTGTTTTAGCCAGCTGCCGCGAAATCTGTTTTTTTCCAAGATCGTGTAATTGTGACTCCATCATCAGGGTATGCCCAGATGAGCCATAGCCTATAGGCTATAAAAATGCCGATTTTAGTTCCCTCACGTTTTCTATTCTGCTGACCCCCCAGTTATAATCGTGTGTGTACACTGCACAGTCAGTAATAGTACTGCCATGTGCATTGGCACGTATTGTGGCGGCCAGTCACGCGTAAACCATGTTATACACTGTCGATTTTATCACTAGTTTGTTTTAGTATTCATATTGACGACACGTTTGGTGTAGTGGCTGAGCGATTGGCTTCTGCGCTACGGGTCGTGGGTTCGATTCCCACACGGAACAAATATTTGTATGGCCTACAGATAGTTGTTCCGGGTCTGGGCGTTTGTGTGTGTGAAGATTTGTGTCTGTAAACGCACCCACGATACAGGAAAAATCCTAGTGTGGGGCAACGTTTTTCTTTAAAAAAAAAAAAAAAAAAAAAAAAAAAAAAAAAAAAAAAAAAAAAAAAAAAAAAAAAAAAAAACAGTTTGCACGTATTCATGTTTGTCAAATTACTGATTTCATGTCTGTTTAGACTAGAAACCTGGTGGGATATGATGGTTGTTTACTGAGTGATTTTATTTAGGAGCGATTGATGTCATTGATGCGTCGATGATGTAGTGGTGGTAAACGCGACTGATTTATTTATTTTAGGATCTCCCACAAAAGATATACACAAAACATTACATATTGTTAATACCCAAAGTGTTTCGTAGGTGTACTCCTTCAATTACAGGAGACCACAGCATACACAATAAAATGAACAACTAAGCTAACAAATTAAATAATTAATAATAAAATACTTTTGAAAAAGGAACATAAAAACACAACAAATTCTGTTAAATAATAAAACATAGAATAATAAAATACCAAAAATTAAAAATAATAAACATTAACATTACAATACTTTTCTAAGACATTTCTTATATATATCGAGAGATTGACTGATATCTAAATTTGTAGCTAGCATGTTATATTGCCTACAAAGTCTTGGTAGAGCGGCGTAATGACCTAGGTTTGTTTTGTCTGATCGTGAGGTCCTGGGTTCGATCCCCAGGTCAGGCAGTGTTGTTGGGTTTTTCCGTGTGGAATTCCTTAGTTGCAGCCCGGAGTCTGGATTCGTGCCCGGTTCATGGCAATAGGCCCGCCCCCTATTACATGGGACTTAAACATAACGGCAAAATGGGGTCGTTACTATAACCCTCAGCCCAATCCTTCGGAGAATACAGGCGTGATGTTATATTATATGATGTCATTGGTTTTTGTTGAATGTAGGTACATACATCCTTTGGTTACGTGGACTATTATCTATACTAATATTATAAAGCTAAAGAGTTTATTTGTTTGTTTGAACGCGCTAATCTCAGGAACAACTGGTTGGAATTGAAAAAATCTTTTTGTGTTGGATTATCCATTTATCGAGGAAGGTTATAGGCTATATTATAACATCACGCTACGACTAATAGGAGCGGAGCATAAATGAAAAAAGTTGCAAAAACGGGAAAAATGTCCACCCGTGCGAAGCCGGGACGGGCCGCTAGTAAATGATATAGCTACGACTAGTGTTGTCAGATGTCCGGTTATCGACCGGACAATCTGATTTTCGTTGTCTGTCCGGTCAAGAAGATCTTGGCAAAGTTTGAAGTTTTTTTCTGACTCCGATAAAAAAAAACGTGTATTGATTTTTTTTTCAACACATCTGACATCCCTATTTACGACCCCTTTTCTTGCCAATTAAATAAGCAGGAAAGTACTACAAAACCTTAGACGCTTTCTAAAATTGTGTCTAGCATCAACCCCCCCATACCTACATAAAAACGTATCAAATTCCTGTTTATTCTAAAAATTGTTAAACACGATGTCGTAGGAAGACAGCTAGGATCTACTGAAAAGTTACTGCAGCTTAACTTTACCTGTTCTACCTAACCTTTACCCAACTATGTTGGGGTCAGCTTCCAGTCTAACCACATGCGGCTGAATACCAGTATGTTACACAGAGCGACTGCCATCAGACTTCCGCAACCCAGTTACTGCGCAAAGCCGATACTCTAAGGTTAGACCGGTTGTCAGACTTTTAGGCTTCTGAGTTCCCGTAACTACTATCGTAGATATTCGTAAGACACCTGGGACCGTGCTCTCTGATCTCTGTCTCATATAATCCTGCAGTCGATGAATACAACATTCACACCCAACACAGGTTTTGTTATAATCACCTAATATCAGTAATTCACCCTTGACATATTCAAATAGTACAAAAAATACTATTTACAATTTAAAACTTATTTGTATTCCGAACAAGAATTTTTACATACCTAATTAATTCATTATTACATTGAATACGCAATTGGCGATTCTGTCGTATTTGTATACCTAGCCTTACAATTTGCATAGATCCGTAAATAAGAATTACATCAGCGAATTACAAATAGCGGAATTACATTTTAATTTTAAGAATTACATTAGTATTTACACAAAGTTCATATAATAACTGAAGATACATACAACATACAGGGTGTAAACAAAATCATGTAATTCCTTCAAACCTCGTGATGTACTGCTGACATAGATGAAAACTGCTAGGGATAATATAGGATTCAATAAAAAAAAAACAAGAAGTAAACCTGTGTTCTTAACTTGGGGAACTTTAGCGCCCCGAGTTAAATGACCGCGTGGCGAGCGATAGCCGCGCAATTCACTTGGGGCGCTAAAATGCCTCACGTTAAGAACACATGTTTACTTAATGTACTATTTTTTTTTATTGAATCTAAAAGTTTCTCGTGCAGGGTTAGTCTATGTCAGCAGTACATCACGAGGGTTGAAGGAATTACATGATTTTATTTACACCCTGTATAATAGCCCGCGTTCAATTCAACAACACAAAGCAAACTGACAAAGCGCGTGTATTGTTCCACACCCCCTCCTGCCGCTCCCATACCTCAGGAGGTGACTAGCATTTGCGCGCGGACTATAATTATCCCACTCTATTTGAGTGGCTAGCTTATTTGATTACCTGAAGCATTGAAGCCAACAACCCGGGGTCTTATTCACTATTGTAAGGGGGAATGCGGAGAAGATGTAGTTTTAAATCCAGAATTCCAGACGTCTCCTTTTGTTGTACCCGGTAAACCCTGCTCTGACATACCATGGTAACCGTCAGATCGTCCGGATTAGGAACATGTCGTGAGGAAAGTTTTGAGTATGAATGTGGATGGTTATAAGAGGAAGACCAAAGAAACGATGAATGTATAGTGTGAAAGATGATATGGCTAGAAAGGGGGTGACTACTGTAACGACGGCTAATAGAGATGTATGGAAGAAGAAGACATACTGCGCTGACCCCAAATAAGTTGGGATAAGGGCAGGGGCATGATGATATCGTCCGAATTAGAAAACTTTGGATTTTTTAAGCGACAACCGCGTTGCGCGCTGTACGAATATTCCTATCGTCGGTGGGCTCGCGTAAGTTGTATTCAGGGTGTTATTATGAATAAGCGCGGGGTGCGAGCGAGTCATGATGACAGTCACCATATTTTTTCTGGAAAAACTAAATGTTCTCCGGGTGCGTCTGGGGAGACTGAATTTACTCCACATGCCCAAGCCTTTAAACTATCCCCTTTAAACTCCCCCGCGTGAAAATAATCAAACCACGTCAACGTCATTCTGATTTTACATTTTACTTACATAATAGGTGGGGAGGGAATAGCACGTGCGTTAACGGAGGGCTAGGAGGGAACTAGTTTGGGTTCCGCAAGAAATGCAAGATAGACCCTCGAATGAAGACGTGCTGTTTCGCCTAAGAGGCTTTCCTATGCTAACAATACAATAGGTGGAAATTTGAGATGAAGCTGTAAGGGCAGCTACCTTAGCTGTGATCTGACGGACTGTGTAGACGGCAGTCTCTCTGACGACTGATTGAGAACGCGCAGTATCATGTGCGTCGTAAACTAGTAAGTCATCAGGCACTCATTATCAAACACAGTTCCTTTACACGGAGAAGTAGGAAAAGATACAAACATAGCATATACGCCTCTCGCCTTTTTCTTATGGGGGTAGGCAGAAACTACAGTTCGTCAAATGCTACGATCCTTGCACACTTCATTCGCTTCGTCTACATTTATACATCTTGTCATACACATGTCTGTATCACGGTCGTTTTATTTTTATTTTTGCACAAATAAACTGCTCTTACGGAACCCAAGCCTTCCACATCGCTCACACATAGTTTTTTGTTCCCGATATTTTTCTGCACTCTCAGTTTTTGAGGCGAGAGGGCGCCGCTCTGTGGCACCCCCATGTAATGTCTACATTACTGAGTACCATGTAAGATCGTGATATTGATTGGATGAATTGCTTTTAGCATTTTTTTTAATCCAGAATATGTTTGTGTTTAGACATCATGTTTTTAATGGATACACAAACACTTGAACGAGGTGTGGCTTTAATGTGTTTTGGAAATAAATACTGTAGCAAAAATAAATGATGAAATGCATCGCCTCGGACACGTTAAGCCGTCTGTCCCGGTTTCATACCAGAAACCCGAAATTCTGACCAACGGTAATCTTAGTAGGTACTATGCGTACCAAATAACAATAGGATCGCGCTTGCTACAACTTCACACGATAGTAGTCAAATTGGTACTGCCAGCAAAAAAATACTATGAAAAAAAAAATGTTATATTTTTTAAGCCACTTTTATTATACTTGCAAGACACTGTTTCTATGTATCAGTGCTTACATGTATAGTGAAAGTGAGCTAAAGCCAATTCATCTTTACAAGATTTCGAAGTCAGCCACAGGGCCACAGCTATACGAGTAGTTACTGGAATTCACGCATCACACTTGAGCAAGGTAAGCATTTTTTGGTTCGGCTTCCCTTTTAAGAAAATTCACCCTTCGCCACTGTGCGGTGCATGCTTTTGTGAATCCCGCGACCCCGGCCGAACGGTCAGGAGGAGGAACACCGTTGGTTTTTAGCCGGTAAGAGTCCGGCAGTTTCCTTTTACTTGTGCTAAAGACATTGCTTCTTGCCAAATTTCATGATTCTAGGTTACGGGAAGTACCCTATAGGTTTTGATTCCCTTGCGAGTGTCAAAATATGCGGCATAAACGACCGTATCTTTGGATTGCGTTGACTAAGAAGTTTTATTTTTTCACAGGTTTATAGACTTGAGTATTTGATATTAATTTCAACTTGGTATCTCTATGCGTTACTGAGAAAAAGGGTCTTGACAGACAGACAGACGGACAACGAAGTGATCCTATCAGGGTTCCTTTTTTCCTTTTGAGGTACGAAACCCTAAAAAATTATCTGCATCTAGTTAGACTGGAAGCCAAACCTAACGTAGCTGCGAAAAACGCTAGGCTGACACCAAAAGAAGAAAATACACAATGACAACATGAGACCATAAATTATTGTACAAACGTTTCAATTTACGTAAACCACAGTACTCGTACTACACCACACATAATACCCGGCTCGTGCCCCGTCATTTCCCGTAATATCCGATGACACGGCTCCGCGCGGTATAATTGTGCAAATAGACAGCTTTCCATTATTTCTACTGATCATCGAGGAAGTGAAAATGGCTAGACTTTCACTGTGATCAGAGGTTATGTTCTTGTGGAGCGTTTTCATATTCAATCAGTAGCTATTGGACATATGCTGGGTGAATGTGATTCATTTCCTCTTGGTTGTTAATCTTTACATAGTATAAAACAAAGTCGCTCCCGCTGTCTGTCTGTCCCTATGTATGCTTAGATCTTTAAAACTACGCAACGGATTTTGATGCGGTTTTTTTAATAGATAGAGTTATTCAAGAGGAAGGTTTATATGCCCCACATTAGTATCTAAATTGCACACGTACGAAGCCGGGGCGGGTCGGTAGTTACACAATAAAGTGTTGATAAAACATACCATAACTTCACGCCTGTATTCCCAGAATGATAGGGCAGAGGTGTATAGTAACACCCTCATTTCGCCGTTATGTTTAAGTCTCATGTAATAGGGGGCGAGCCTATTGCCATTAACCGGGCACTTTAAACTCCGGGCAGCTACTGAGTAATTCTACACGGAAAACCCCAATAACACTGCCCGACCTGGGGATCAAACCCTGGACCCAACGATCAGCAGTCGCCTTTGCCACCACTAGACCAACGAGGCATTCGGACTATCATACCATACAACTTTTAGTTTTAAAGTTACAATAATTGCCCTTCTAAAACCGATATTTTGATATGTTCTTCCTGTATCAATCAACCACGGTAGGCAATTTAAAATAATATTTGAATCAATTAAAAACAAATTGAGGGTCGAGGGTGAGGGTGTGCTGCCCATAACTGTTTTGTCACATCTGGCGCTGTTTTGGGGTACCGCCCAAGTTAAAAACGACAGCGTGCTAAAATAATTAACTTCCTAGCTTTTGCCAGCAGCTTCGCTTGCATGATTTTTTTAACCCACTTAGAGGAGTAATTTTGAAAAATCCTTCCTTAGTTGATGCCTGCGTTATAAAAGGTAAAATTACTACCTACTGTCAAAATTTCAAATTTCTAACCCCAGCGGTTTAGGCTGTGCGTTGATAGATCAGCCAGTCAAGATATTTCTCTTTATAAGTTTAGATATACAGGAACGTTGACCAGAAAACAAAATGAGGTGTATCTGTTGGTATAGTTTTTCAACTGTGCTGGTCATTTGCATACAAAATTGGTGGTATAGACCGCGCGCAAGTGCAAGTGCAAGTCACCTCCTCAGGTATGGTAGCGGCAGGAGGGGGGTGCGCGCAGTAGACAAGACGAAGCAAATTGACAGAGCGCGTTTATACCGCGGGAAGGGGGTGCGAAACACCCCTCTCCGCGGCTCCCATACCTTTAGAGGTGACTAGCACTTGCGCGGGCGGGCTGTATATAGGTCTCCATATTGGATGGAAAATCTAATCTTATTGCAAAGGGAATCGTTACATTAAAATCCGTATTGAAATGTTATTCTTTCAAGAATTATATTTAATTTTGTAATCATGCAAACACCAGAAAAATTTAGTCTCTCTTGTCGTCAGTTTGGACTTTCATATTGTTCTTCTGCGAAGTCCCAGCGTGGGCCAACTTCTTCTGCAACATTATAGCTTATGACTTACTCCAAGCCCAAATAATCTTTAGCCATAATATACCCTGGTTCCTCGAGCATCAGACCGAGAAAACTGTCACGGTTAAGTAGAGCCGGGTACCGACTGCCGACCACCTACGGTATTGTACGGCTCATGTATAACAGGGTTTATATTGAACCTCGTAATTTTAAAGTGTTTTCTTTTTGTTTCTTTTTAAATATAACGTTGCCCCACACTAGGATTTCTCCTGTATCGTGGGTGCGTTTACAGACACAAAACTTCACATGCACAAAAGCCCAGACCCTCAACAACTATTTGTAGGCCATACAAATATTTGATCCGTGCGGATATCGAACCCACGACCCGTAGCGCAGAAGTCAATCGCTCAGCCACTGCACCAAACGTCAAACAATTTTTAAATGTTAGAACATTTTGCTCTTCGTAATTTGGTGTCTTGTATACGATTAAACGACGATGTAAACGATTTACATAATATTTTATTTTAATAATGGGATTTTAAAACATTCATTAGATATCGAGATCGCTCCGTGCGTCGGAAGGTTCTGGGTGTCATACGAATACCTATGACAGTCGTTACAGGCAGTCAGAAGCCCGTAAGTCTGACAACCGGTCTAAGCTTAGGATATCGGCAGTGCCCAGTAACTGGGTTGCGGAGGTGTGATGGCAGTCGCTCCGTGTAAAACACTGGTATTCAGTCGCATCTGGTTAGACTGGAAGCTGACCCCCAACATAGTTAGGAAAAAGGATAGGAGGAAGAGAGAATGGGATTTTTAACCGACTTCCAAAAAGGAGGAGGTTACTATGTTCGTCTGTATGTATCTTTTTTTTTTGTGTATTTTCATCGATATTTTCGCCAATTGTGAACCGATTTTTATGATTTTTTTTTAACGGATAGGGTATAGGTACCTCCAAATTGGTCCCATTTAAATTTGGTGAAGATCTGATGAATAACTTCGGAGATAGACAATGGAACTCCTAAATGACGAACAGTACGTATATTGTGATGATGTGATTATGTTACGAGCAGCGTCTTTAGTAGGTCCAACCAAGTTTTAATTAAGGCCTCTAAAATGAAAAAAATAAAAATATTTTTTACAAAAAATTTAAACCGACTTCAAAAAATAATAAAATAATTACCATATAAAATTAACAGATTCAGAAGTCGGTGCCATCAATTTGGTTCAGCGTAGATCAGCACTGACTTCTGAAACTGTTAATTTTATATGGTAATTATTTTATTCTTTTTTGAAGTCGGTTTAAATTTTTTGTAAAAAATATTTTTATTAAAGGATTTTTTGGTGGGTTTATTTTTGAATGACTGCCTTCTACGGCGTTCTTTAGTTTTAAATAGCCTCTTTCATCTCTGCCGCTTGCTATATACTTCTTCTTTTCGTGTGGATAGTGAGTAACCTGGTGTCAGAGTTTATGCCGCCCATGGGCTTCTGACTTGGCTTCACATGCCGTCGAGAAATATCTCTCAGGCATGCCGGTTTTCTCAAGATGTGTGATAATTATATAATACGCACATGAATCCGAAAAGTCAGAGGTGCGTGCCTTGGGTTGGAACTCGAGATCTACGACCTACGTTGTATACTATAATCGTTTTCCGAAGATCTTACAACAGATGAAGCAACCAGACATAGGCTTGCTAACAATCGGAAGAACTGTTCTTGAAGTAAAATAAATTCAACTAAAACCTCATTTTCCTAAAGTGACGCAACGATCTGCCTTATTGATCTAGCGGTGGCAAGCGCTACTGCTGATCGTGAGGTCCTGGGTTCGATCCCCAGGTCGGACAAAATTTTATTGGGTTTTTCCGTGTAGAATTCCTAAATAGCAGCGGTTGATGGCAATAGGCTCGCCCCCCTATTACATGGGACTTAACGGTGAAATTAGGGTATTACTATACACCGCTGCCCAACCCTTCGGGGAATACAGGCGTGATGTTATGTTATGACACAACGAAGAGTTGATAGAAAAGTTGCTAAAAGCTGTCTAGTCCAGGGGTCGGCAACCTTTTGAGACGGAATAGACAAAAGTTGCAATTTACGAAATTTCTGTTTTTAAAGAGCCACAAAATAAAATTCGTTTCAATATGATAGTATTTGCTTAATCAGGGTGTCCTGTAATTAATGGATAACCTTGAAATGGTGTTTAGCAAAAATAATTATCTTTAAAAAAAAAGCAAAACGAAAATACATTTAGATATAGTTACTATATCTATCTCTCAGTCATAGTCAGTATATTTCAACATATATATTGTATAAAGTACTCAGTTATGGATCGATTGCACGATTTTAAGGGTTTTGATAGTAAAATAATTATTTTTTTGCGTATGGAACTGGAGAGCCGCAACTTTACATCGAAAGAGCCGCAGCATGCCGACCCCTTTTATTTTTTTATTTTTTTTAGCCTGGTGAAATCCTCATGGACTATCCCCCGTCTGGGTAAGACGGGGGGGTGTGCCGGACTCTTACCGGCTAAAACAACCACGGTGTCCCTCCTTCTGACCTAAGACCGGGGTCGCGGGATTCGCTATTGCATGCACCGCGATCCCGGCAGAGGTTGCCGACCCTTGGTCTAGTCTACTCTTCTAAATATCCAAATCAATTTAATAATTCCATTCAAAAGAAGAACCCGCTTAAATTCACAACTTCAAGTGTCATTTAACTTGGCAACTATTAGCTTCCCAGCTCTTACATGCGAAGTTGAAGTCGTTATAGTTGGCGAACTTTAGTTACCTCCGAGTTACCGCACCACTCAAACTTCAACGTTTGAAATATTTAGTTAGTGAGAAAGTGGGAAAATTAGCGCTAAATTTTCATGGAAAGTTTCTAATAAAATTATGAAGGGAAGTGGGTATTAGTTTGGAGGACGTGAAGAGTTCTAAAAGTGTAGGTGTGCGCGTGAGTGGATTTAAACGAATAAAGTTGTTACTTGTAACGTGTGATGGCATTCAACATAACATCACGCCTGTATTCCCCGAAGGGTTGGGCAGAGGTGTATAGTAACACCCTCATTTCGCCGTTATGTTTAAGTCGAGCCTATTGCCATCAACCGGGCACAAATCCAAACTCCGGGCTGCTACTGAGGAATTCCATAGGGAAAAACCCAATAACACTGTACCTGACCGGGGGTTCACACCCAGGATCTGACGATCAGCAGTCGCGCTTGCCACCGCTAGATTAACGAGGCGGCATTTATTAGATCAGGGAGATGGCTAACTACATATTTTTCATCTGGTTTCTAGCAAAGAATATCCTGCTTGCTATCCTGACTGTGTCTTGCAGCAGTCCATGTGGTCTATATTCAGCAGTGGATGTCTTACACCGCTCCAGCGCAGAAGAGGCTCGTGGCTAAATCTGTGGATGGGTGATCGTTCGTTATACATCGAGACCTCGGAGAACACGTTAATCCGTCGATCCATGTCGATACGAATATCTATGACAGTCGTTAAGAGTAGTCATAAGCCCGTGACAATTGGTCTGATGATATTATGTCGGTATTGCCCAGTAACCGGGTTGCGGAGGTCTGATGGCAGTCGCTCCGTGTAATATACTGGTATACAACTGCATCTGATTGCTGGAAGCCGACTTGGGGTCGACTGACAGTAATCCAAGTTGCGAAAATGCTAGATAGGAATAAAGGAACACGTCTCACAGGCTGATTATATGTCGCCTCTTTGCTTCAATAACGTCACAAGTCGGAACGATCCTTATTTGTTTTATTTGATTACTAGCGACCCGCCCCGGCTTCGCACGGGTGCAATGTAGATACTAATGTGGGGCATATAAACCTTCCTCTTGAATCACTCTATCTATTGCTTCCGTTGCGTAGTTTAAAAGATCTAAGCGTACAGACAGCGGAAGCGACTTTGTTTTATACTATGTAAAGATGAAGGCGTGCACACTATTCTGACGTGATGCGTAGAACGCGACACGTAAGGCTGGTGTGAATCCGGCATTAGATTCGAGGAAAGCAATCTATCACATAAACTGGGAATCTTCTTCTGCTTAGCCTTTTTCCCAACTGTATTGGGGTCAGCTTCCAGTCTAACCAGATGCGGCTGAATACCAGTATTTTACACGGAGCGACTGCCATCGCCTCCGCAACCCAGTTACAGGACAATGCCGATATCCTAAGGTTAGACCTCAGACTTTCGGGCTTCTAACTTCCCGTAACGACTGTCATAGGTATTTGTATGACACCCGGGACCGACGGTTTAATGTGTTTTCCAAGGCATGGAGGGGTCTCGATAGGTAACGCACGGTCACCCAACCACGGACTGACCGCGGCAAGCGCAGCTTAACCTCACAAACTGTATGATCCACGCGGTTGTTATTTAGCCACGAGCCACTCTAAATTGAGAATATCTATAGTTTATTGGCGTTTATTAACTCACTAGCGGCCCGTCGCGGCTTCGCACGGGTGGACATTTTTCCCGTTATTGCGACATTTTTCATTTATGCTACTCTCCTATTGGTCGTAGCGTGATGTTATATAGCCTATAACCTTCCTCGATAAATGGACTATCCAACACAAAAATAATTTTTCAATTCCAACCAGTAGGTAGTTCCTGAGATTAGCGCGTTCAAACAAACAAACAAACTCTTCAGCTTTATAATATTAGTATACCTATAGATACACCACCACTTGTATCGTTTTCAGTATTCATAATAGGAAATCTAGCTACATACTTTTCCTCAATAAATTCGCACTATAGCGAGATAAACAGCTGATTCATTCAATGTTGTTCCTCAATGTATTTTGTTCAGATCGCTCAAACATGTTTATTCTAAATATTTTTATGTTCCGGCGATGCTTTCAAAATATTTTTCAACTAAAGTGATGGAAAGATCTAATGCAGAGACGGTCAACATTTTTTTTAAAATATTTTGTTTGACTAGGGGACAATATGTTCCCCAACATGACGCCTAACATTGAGTGTACGTGACGCTGCAACGTTGCACACCGCCCCGCAACGTTGTGCGGCATTTCTACGTGACGCGGGACATATTGCAAGCCGCCGCTTCGAGAGCGGGCGCAGGCGTGTGTGTAGGCGAATTGTTCTGTGATACTGTCCCCGGGACATTCACGTAGATGTCCCGCGTCAAGTGCCGCAGCATGTTGACTCCATTTGTCCCTTAGTGAATGGCTTTACGTTACACGTTATTTGGCCCAACTAGATGGACCGACATCCAGAAAAATGTAGCTTGAGTAAATTGGATGCGGAAGGCGAAGGTCAGAGTGTTAAAATGCAACTTGGGATACAAATTGGCATATGTCCAGCTGAAGACAGCGAAACGCTAATTTCATGGATTTTAATTCTTACCTACTGGTTATGCAAGAGGTAGATAGCCATTTTGTTCTTCACAAATACCTATGTTAGGTTAAGTACCACATTTGTTTCAGTACCTACATCAGTTTTAAATGACAAAACATTTTAACAAAAATAAAACCGACTTCAAAAAAACGAAGAAATAATAAAATAATTACCATATTATAAAATTAACAGTTTCAGAAGTCGGTGCTAATCCACGCTGAACCAAATTGAAGGCACCGACTTCAGAAACTGTTAATTTCCTTTATTAACTCCACCTTTTTTTGGAAGTCGGTTAAAAATACGCTTTATTACGCTCACGGTGCAGCTCGTGCAGTTAAGTACAGCTTAACCCTAATTTTCTCATCTGAATTTTGGATATTACAGAAATCTTGATGACAGATAACACAAGGCCAGCGAAAATGTTGAGAACCACTGATCTAATGTTTACTCCGCCTAAATGCATCACCTTGGAATGTCTGTGACCCATTTTCGTTTTCGCGATTAATATAATAAAATTATTTTTAGGTTATATGACGTCAGTAGACGGTCAGTGTCATGTTACCTTAACTAAAGGTGTGTTTATACTGTCATTTTTAAATAGAAAAGTTGAAGAATTATTCGTGTAAAAAAAAACTTAATTATGTAGTTCGTAAACCTCATCTTGGTTTGTAGTGTTTCTGATTGATATTATGTAAAGATGAAGATGATATTATGATATTATGTAATATATAATAAAACATAACATCACGCCTGTATTCCCCGAAAGGTTGGGCAGAGGTATACACCTCGAAATAAGAGTGTTACTGTACAGTAACACTCTTAATTCGCCGTTATGTTTATGTCTCATGTAATAGGACAAATCAAAACTCCGGGCTGCTACAGAGGAATTACATGAGAAAACCGTATAAAACTTTGCCCGACCTGGGCATTGAACCCAAGATCTCACGATCAGCAGTCGCGCGTGCCACCACTAGACTTATATGAATTAAATAACACAGTGTATTCTAGAGTTGCTTACTATTGTAACGACTGTATAAAGTTATTAGCTCACATGCAATATTTGTTCTCACTTATGCCCGATTCCTATAAACAAAAACGAATCGTTTTCCTTACCAATGGTAGCATGTTTTACCACCAAACATGGCATATAAACATGGCATGTAAACTTTACCTGTGATAGCTTCTTCCATATGAGAAGATCTACTTTGCAAGGCCACAAAGACTGCTTCATTATTGCTAACTAACGACCCGCCCCGGCTCTGCACGGGTGCAATATAGATACTAATGTGGGGCATATAAACTTCCTCTTGAATCACTCTATCTATTGCTGAAAACTGCATTAAAATCCGTTGCGTAGTTTAAAAGATCTAAGCGTACAGACAGCGGGAGCGACTTTGTTTTATACTATGTAAAGATACAAGAGTCTCAATTTTAACCAATAACGCTCCGTTAATTATAGGAATCGGCCATTACTAACATTTTAAATTGCTGTACCACGGACCATATCAAAATTTGATGTCTCTGTAAAAGGGTAAACGTTTTCCCTCGCCCAGTTATAAATACCCACGCAATTTAGAAAAACCGTAGGCAGGCTTTCAAAAAGTTTGTCCCAAACTCACCCCATTTGTCACTCAGTATCAAATTGCCTGAAAATGTGAACAAGGACTTTAGTATTAAATATACAAAAGAGGTTAATAGGAAACTTTAGCCGAGTGGGTGTTTGGTTCACAGTACAGCACGTGTAATTTGGTATTTAGATCAGGATCATACAGTGTACACCTTGCTTTATTTATGGGTTTGTTGCCTCTGGTATTGCGTCAGTGGCCACCTAAATTTATACATCTAAATTGTCTTGATTTGGTCTAGTTATGTGGTTGGAATCTTTGGAAAATGAATCAGTTCAAGGAAGGAAAAGGGTAATTTTCGCTTAGGGTGAAAACAGTTTTTTTTGGCGGCGGTTCGTGCGAGACAGAGACCAGAGTCCAGAGACCGATAGTGGAACTTGACTTTAGGTTTTCGCGTCACGGTTTCTCGTCACGGTCTCAGTACGTAAACCTAAAGACAAATAGTGGCCTCGGTGTCTTATCTTCTCTTGTGTACTGCCGCCCACTTATAGTCTACTACAAAGTTTTACCGCAATAACTGGTACTTAATAGACTCCCCTTTTATAATAAGGGCTCAAAATACACAAAATAACAAGCTACCACCCTTACATTAAAGTCCGGCGCCAAGCAGTTTACTGTGTTTTGTCATGTGTATGTGAGAGTCAGAGGGGTATGGAAGAATCTCTCTATATCTCTGTTCATTGGATTCGTGTGCTCCATCTTAGACCGTGTCTACGCTTACCATCGGGTGAGACTAGAGCCAAACGCGACCAAGTAAAGAATAAATAGAAAAACCAGCAAACTGTGGGTGTATTAATCTGCTAATACACTTCAGCCTAACTTTTTAGGAGTTTAATACGTGACAGTTTTTAATTTTTGACTGTGACGTCATGAAAAGTTTGACTGCCTTGCTTGTCTAGTGGTCGCAAGTGCGACTGCTGAGCATGGGGTCCTGACTTCGATCCCCAGGTCGGGCAAAGTGTTATTGGGTTTTCCCATTAGGAATTTCTCAGTAGCAGTCCGGAGTTTGGATTTGTGCCCGGTTAATGGCAATAGGTTCGCCCCCATTACATGGGACTAAAAGATAACGGAAAATACACCTCTGCTGAACCCTTCGGGGAATATAAGTCGTGACGTTATCTCATAAATAAAAAACAAAAATATCTAAGTCAAAGTTACACTCACCGTTTATTTTCTGAAACTGTCATTCGAAATTGAAATGACCTACCTACATATTTTTTTAATAAATGTTAGTATTGAATACCACACTTTTTTATGAGTTTATTGGCTTCACATTTACGTCACCGGTCACCTAAATTGTTGTTCACGCTATTTAACCCTTACGAGTTGGGCAGACGTCCAAGCGGTGTCTATCGGGAGTCGGGACGACAGTTATACAGCGGCGCGTAATGTTTGCGGGGCCTATAAAACTTTTGTGTATACATAGGGTCTATAAAACACTTTATTTTATCGCTGCTGGGAAAGCTAAAAGGTAACAGTGTTTCGGCCGTACATTGATGTGAACACTGTTGAATATTTCGTTTGGTAATTTTGGTACATTTCCAATTACAAACTTATGTCTCCCTCCGTTTTTTATCGTTGGAAAATCCTCATTGATGTCCCTCGCCCGGGAAAGGCGAGGGGGTCTGCCGGACTCTTACCGGATAAAAACCAATGGTGTTCCTCCTCCTAACCGTTCGGCAGGGGTCACGGGATTCGCAAAAGCATGCACCGCAACTCTGGCAGGTCTTGGTCCGCCAACCCTCGGCGGACCTCTCCTCTGTGGGGCCTTGCCCCACATCCTCCTGAGAAGCGCGCACGGAACATTGCGCGCCGCCTTCTCGGGACTGTTACTGGTCGTGCGACGGGTCATGTCTCCCTCCGTTTTTTTTTCTCTTTGGAGAATCTTCATGTGTGTCCCTCGCCCGGGGAAGGCAAGGGGTTCTGCCGGACTACAAACCTAATTTAACTCAGAGTCCGTTCACACAGCGGATCCGTTTCAACGGATCTGTCGGTACTGGATGTGTTGTTCACATCTGTATCGACGGATCAGTTAAACAAATGGCTGTTACGTCGCATCTGACAGGCAGGATACGATAAAAATAACGGATCCAGTATTTTTTACTGGATTCGGAGTACTGTTGTGTATGTGAACTCGCTCATTCAACTACAGGCGCCATCACTAAAATAAAAACGGATCCGCTAAAACGGGTCCTGTAAACAGTTTCTGTGTGAACTAGCTATCACATAACAGTGGTGTATAGAAACACCCTCGTTTCGCCGTTATATTTAAGTCCCATGTAAGAAGCGGGCGAGCCTATTGCCATCAATCGGGCACAAATCCAAACTCCAAGCTCCTACTGAGGAATTTCACATGGAAAAACTTAATAACACTGCCCGACCTGGGGATCGAACCCAAAACCTCACGATCAGTCGCTCTTGCCACCAGTAGACCAACGAGGTAACTCAAACCAATCTAACTTAAAACCTCAAAAACCTAGTAAAAGGTAGTAGTGACTTAAGAAATTCGGAACATTCAACCGTAAAAGATTGATATCGGAAACTAGGGTTACCACCCGTACTATAATATATAGTATCGTACTATATTTCAGTCAATTGTACTATATATTATAGAAAAATAATATAGTACGGAAAATACTATATTTTATCCCTAATTAAACTGTCGCACTTTATTATGTTAACTGTAAAAACAGAAAGAAGAAAGAAATAGAGCATCGATTAATTTAATTAAAAATGAATTGTTAATTTATTATAATATCAATCTAAATTGCTCAGATTCCTATAATTATTTTAAAGGTAATAGATCATTGATGGCCAAAGCGAAGAGCAATAACAAATAAATATACATGGAAAAATACATAATGATAAAAAATAAATGTGTACTTTTTTTTCCTGAATTTCCCAAAAGTACCTACTATATTATTGCATCTTTTTTGGGAAAAATACTATATTTGTTCAAAAAAAGGTGGCAACCCTATCGGCAACCGTATTCATTGCATCTTTTGTATCAAAAGTTAGTAAAAAAATCATCCCCTTCTCAATAAATATCAATACGCCACACACCGCTGAGGCCCGAGTGCTTTACGAACCAAAACTAGATACAATTTACGATCGAATATCCCCCATATTAGTTACAAGTCGATGAGTTTCGATCGAATCGATTATTTACTATGCGATTATCGTTCGCGCGTAATGTGGGATACCGATTCGATTTACAAGTCACGGAGCTATTAATTTTTTTGCGTCTGTTTTGGTAGTGAAGAAAGTAGGTGATAATTTTCCTAGTAGGTACCCAGAGACAATATTGTCTTGAATGACAATATTGGACTAGGTAGTTATCGTAATTATTTAACACAACCCTGCAGCAGCAGCAGAATATAACAGTGATAGCCTAGTGGTGTGACCATCGGACTGCCAAGTCATAGGTCTCTACTCCGAACCTAAGGCACGCACCTCTGACTTTTTGGATTCATGTGCGTATTGTATAATTATCACTTGTTCAAAAACGCTGAACGAAAACGCTGAAGGAAAACATCGTGAGGAAACCGGTATGCCTGAGAGATCAGAATTTGATAATTACTTGCGTTAACGGTGAAGGAAAAACATCATGAGGAAGAGCAGGCTAGCATTGTGGACTAAAGCCTAAATCCTTCCCAGAAGAGGCCCGTGCCCAGCAGTGGGACAGTAATGGGCAGACCTTCATAGTTAATCCACCTATCCTATCTAATCCATTCTATTTCGCAACAATATTAATGAAGAAATAAAATACCTACTTATGCTTAAAGAATGTCAGATATAGACTGAAAAGTACAGCGTTTTTAGCTACGAGATGTTTGCATGAGCTTACAAAAAAGCTGAACCTATTGTAATGCTGTTTTTCTAGAAAACTTAAAATTCGCATATCTTTTGATTGCGATGAAACAAAAAAAATATGTTACATAGAGATAAGCGCAATATTTTTTTATAAAAGTCAACAACATTGGATCAGTTGTTTTTACGTGGTGCTTGCACAAACAAACAGATAAAGATACAAAAAGACAAAAAATCCAAAAAAAGGGTTCTATTGGTTATCGTTTAACACCCCAACCAGGTTTTTAAAAAATATTTGGTATCTACAGACACGCCAAGTCTACAGATTTATTATATGTATAGATTAAAAATCTCTTTTATTCCTCGACCTTTATTTTCCAGTTTAAGAGAAATAAACTTCGCGAATTCAGTTTAATAATAAATGCAGGTGTCATTAAGCTAAGTAAAACCTTGTGTACCCGTCACATCAACCCTTGTCACAATGAAATGAATAATTTTGTTCAGAAATCTCCGATGTAGGTCGCTTGGATGAATTTGGCTAACGTATTCTGGATTGGAGCACTGTTTTGCCGTAAAATTTTGGTTTATTTTGGTACAGCTACCTACATGATTCCTCCTGACTACATATAGCAGTGATAGCCTAGTGGTATGACCGTCGGACTGACAAGTATAGGTCTCGAGTCCAAACCCAAGGCACGCACCTCTGACTTTTCGGATTCATGTGTGTATTGTATAATTATCACTTGCTTAAAAACGGTGAAGGAAAACATCATGAGGAAACCGGCATGCCTGAGAGATATTTTTCGACGGCATGTGAAGCCAAGTCCGAGGCCCATGGGCGGCATAAACTCTGACACCAGGTTAGTCACTATCCACACGAAAAGAAGAAGAAGATCCTTCTATGGTTTAAAATAGGTGCTTGTTTAGGTTTCATCAAATTGTATTGTATTTTGCATTTTAAAATCTTCATGCTACCTTCTTGCCTGTAATCTTTAGTTTATGGCCGATTCCTATAATTTACGGAGCGTTATGTTAAAATTGAGACTTGTATCTTTACTAATAATGAAGCAAAGTCACAGCTTTGCATAGTAGACCCTCCCATATGGAAGAAGCTATCACAGGTAAAATTTGCTTAGGTACGGCTCTTATTTATAAACCCAGTTTGGCAATGAAAAATGGTACCATTATTGAGCAAAGCGATTCATTTTTGTTTATAGGAACCCAGAATTAGTCATTATTATGTAACAGGTTGGCCAAATAGCCGACGCGCCTATAGAACCTACAACACCAAGGAGTTGATGATATTGCCAACTCTAGAGACGAAATTGGAAATTCTCATGTGTCAGTAATTTCACCTCTTTTTTTCTATTGGACTGCTTGTAGGTGGTCTTGTGGACCGTTTCTACGTAACCTACTACTACTACTACTACCATCATGGCTACTAGCAACAATAGCACTAAGGGCGACGCCTAATGGGACTCGGACCTCGGATTAGAGCGTTGCTGGCGCGAGGACAGCTTGATGAGGGCCGAATTATCGGTGTGATGCCATTTCATCGGCACTCATACCTTTCAAAACCAGAACACAGCAATGCCACTCGGCGGTAGAAATAGGTTTGCTGGCAGTACTTTTCCGAACGAAGTCTTTCACAAGGAGCTCTGTTATTTATAAAAACTTAACTTCTACCAAACACTTGATTTGATTATCCCAAACTTTTTATAGGAAGAGCAAAGAGTCCACATAAACACAACATTAAATTATGCAGTCATTCCTAAACGATGGTATTCAGCCTAATGTTGTTACATCGTTATACTTACATAAAGCAGTCTGTTATGTCCACATTGCACGCTTAGTGACTACTATTATAATGACGATAGTAATCTCTTGACCCTGAGCCGTGGGAATGTTCAACAAATGGCGAACTTGAAGTGGACAATGTGTCGTAATTGTGAGCTAAGTTCTTGATTGATGTTATAAAGTCTTAGGCTAAAGGCCAGGGTCTGAATTTAATTTCACATAATTATCATATTGGCACTACTGATCATGTAGAAACAGAAAACATAATTTATATCGAAGTAAAGAATTTAAAATAATCCTTTAATAAAATAACTACTAAAAGTTAAACTGTTTTATCTTGCAGTACCCCTGCAGCATCAGGATTTGAGAATAGAATGTTGAAACATTTATTTTCTTTGTTATATTGTCATGTGAATTAAATTTGTGTGCCAAATTTCAGGAGGATCGGTGAAACAGGAATATGTAGTTGAAAAATCTGTCGTAAGATTTGAATCAAACAAACAAATAAACAAGTAAACAAATATACGAAATGAAGCTAATTAAAACCGCTTAATTAGTAATAATAATAAAAAGAGTGTAGAATATACCCCACAAAAGATTGACTCTACTACAGATTTTGTTACAAATGATTTTAAGTTTCCTACTACTTCATCCAAATGTGGCAACTAAAGATGGTTGTCACGTCATTAGCTCTACAAGACACTCATTAGTATTTTTGATTTGCTATACTGTATTCAAATTCAAATTCTTTTCATACATCCTATTCATCATAATCTGTTCCAAGGTTCGTTTCTTCAACTCAAACTGTTATCCTATTACAGGTACTAGGAAACCTTAGTATTCAGGGTAATGCATATAAACTACTTTACTACATTTACCGTAGTCTGTACTCTGTGATTTTCTCATGAATTACTTTCTGCGACCATCATTTACTTGGCTATAATACTGACCAGTTTTACTTGTCTTTGGAGTTCGTCCAAGTTTTGTACAGCTATTTGCATTACACGACCATAACCAAGCGTGTTCGTGGGCTTAAGAATCATGAACAAAGGTGCAGCATTGATATTCTGCTGATCGTGTCTATTGCCAGTACAGCCGTATCATATAGTGAATTGCTGATTGTGGAAGTGATTTGACAGTTGCTCCAATTAGGGTAGGATAAAGACAAAGAGAGCATAAGAAATGCCGTCATGCTCACTCCTCTCTTCAAAATAACATCACGTCTGTATTCCACCAACGATCGAACACCCCCATTTCGCCGTTATATTTAAGTTCCATGAAATAGGGGGTGAGCCTATTGCTATCAACCGGGCACAAATCAAAACTCCGGGCTGCTACTGAGGAATTCCACACGGAAAAACCCAATAACACTGCCCGACCTGGGGATTGAACCCACGCCAAGACCTCACCGATCTGCAGCCGCGCTTGCCAAAAATAGACTAACGACGCAGATTTCTTCAAAATCTGTAATTTTAAAAAGAAGAAGAAAGCATTACATTTCGAAACGATCTGTGTAACTTTGGACTACTGAGTACACAAGACTAACCGCAAACCAAATTTTGTTTCATGTTCACCAATTGCGGTTAAAGTTGCTAAATCAAACAGCTACTCAATAATGCACGTTATATCTTCATCATAAAATACATTTTTCTTTAATTGACATTACACACGAAATCGGCGGTCGTTTCTCTAATTTCTATCGAAAGGGACTTTTTATATGTCATTAAAATTTATCTCTGTACGTCCCTTTGCCTCGTAAAACCTTTCATTGCTGTCTGTGGCCGCAGTCGTAAAATCCTTTGTAAAAAATACATGACCAAGTTTTATAAAATTCTTGTGTCTATTAAAGATTCGTAGATGTTTCTATTATTCAGTTTACGACGTCATAATGCCCTGTATGGCGGTTTGATAGTCAACTAATGGGATTTAAATGGTACTAACATGTTCTATTATTGTTTCAGGTAATACTTTCTTCGTGTTAGCATCAGCAGCTGGAGAAATCAAGTCGTCAACTGCATTATAAACGCCCTAATCTTCTTTTAGATTAGAAACTCTTAGTTGAAAACACAGATTACCTAGAAACATACAGAGAGAAGTACAATAACTTAGAATCTTTTCTTTAAATTATGAACGCGACCTTTACTTCGTAGAGAACAAGTTAGCAACCAACAACAGAAATCACAAAAATATTTCAAGTCTTCATTCTACTTACACTGTGTAGGCGTATCATTACCAACGCCCGAGGCTTATCCATTCCATATTCCTTTTATACCGATATTTTACCTTCATAATCCATGATATTTGTACCCCCACGCATATGGAGAACATCTTTGCTAAAACAATTTGCAAATAAATTAGCTCAAGGCAAGTCGGTTAGGCCAATATCTTAAGACGTTTTCAGATTGTTGGCAATCAGCTATTGACTGATATTGACAAAAGCATTAGCCTTTACACTCATAGCGGTATAATACATAATCTCTGTTATCGCATTTCAGTGATGTAAACAAAAGACTTGATCGTTCAAAGTAAAAATAGACACACTATATTTTTGATACAGGAACGCCTCCTACGATACGAAAGTTAGTGGTAGCATGACTTATTCTTAGCCTGTGACTATATTCTTCTGTTTATAAACTACTCGATGAAACAATCTTTCGTTGCCTTTTAAGGTACACAGGCCTAAAGCAAGCCCTACACGCTTTGTTCCAGTTATAAATGTGACTATACCTTTATACTTGCACTGCCTACACGGAGTGCTACAAGGTTCCATACTGGTTCCTGCACTGTTTAAATTAGGCATTAATATAACATCCTACTCTGAATGAAACGTGGTGAATGAAATATAATTTGGCTTGTTTATTACAGTGGGTGGACAAGTGTGAGGTCTTTTGTATGAAAGTTGTAGTGGACAGTAGCATGAATAGAGGAGCTGATGGTTTGCTTGAAGAAAACAAAGGTACAATCCAATCATGCTTACAACCATGAACATGATTTGATTTAGAAAAGTTTAGGAATATTAATAAGTATGACATAATTATGTGTCTTGCTAACACACCTGAATCAACTTCTTAGTTGCCTCTTACACCGACGGATAATAATGGGACGACCTAATCCTAGTCAAATTTAAAGACACTACAGTAAGTACTTCTATACGTAGGTAAATGACAGAATCAACCAAATTAATAAATAACATTGACACAATGCAGCGTTCTGCTCACCCTATCGTAAACTCGCGTAAAGATGAAATAATACAACTTGTTTTTCTTCCATCTTCAAAACAATTTCCATCTCAAATCGGGATAATAATTATCAAGTTTCTCTAACCCGTTCATTTAATAGTCAGAGCGGGTTTACCCTGTGGCTCTGTTATGCTTCGGCCAAACGATCGACTAAACGTTTTGTTTTGACGATGTTGTGACCGTAATTGTAAATCATTTTAGTTCAGTCAACTGTGTGCTTCGTATAGTAAATTTTCAAGGTTTCGTAGGTGAACAAATGTTAGTTCATTTATAATTATTAGGTAGGCTGTTTTACATTGAATCTCTCGAAGTTGAAATAAACTATCTGGTATATCAAATGCTAGTTTACAAACTAACACTCGCAAGTCACGATAAATATTGAATTTCAACGACAAAACATCATCCAGGAAAGAATTGTTTTGCGCACGCACGATTCGTGCGTGAACTGACGATCAAAGTAACTTATCAAACGCAAAAATTGTAAGCGTGAAAGTGTCGATCGTCTGCTCGAATCCTTTTACCTCTATTTTCACCCAAATTAATTGTTTCCTAGCCCTTCTTTGCTTTGAAAGTAGTTTACCTTCAATTTCGAAGTCAGTTTTAATTCACCAGTTCGCCTAATGGGGGTTGGCATTTAATTGTTTTCGTTTGAAATGCTAACTAGATCACCATGACTTGTTTGGAGCTGAGGTTTAGTTTTGTATATTGTTACTATTCAATTCGAAGCTTTTGGGTTCATTCTCCAATTAATTGGGGTAAATTTTCCTTATTATATATTTTACACCTACTAGGATTTTTCTTTCCGGGGTTAAAATGTAAATCAGTATTTTAAAGAAGAATTCATTAGTAATTTGATCATTCATATTCTAAGAGACAGCACTACAGTATTTCCTTGTAATCTTGTACAAAATAAACAAAAAGTTTAACCACAACAGAAAGACAGTAATCTTCAACAACCTGAATCAAATCTTTATTCCTCCTTTGCCTGCCACGTCTTATCAGCCAGACAAATTATTAAGGGAAGCTTCTATCTCGTTGAGGATTCAACCGGTTCTATTCCCGGTCCTACTATGTCGTGGGCGAGGACAACATTCCCAAAACGACCTGAATTAATTGAGCCTACAATTAAACAGACAGGTTTGACGTATAGCCAATGGTTGCTCTTGTTGCTATGGGAGGTATAGTATATTTATTTATAGCTTTGACCAAAACAGTGTCTTTGAGGCAAAATTTTATGAGGATTTAAGAATTTTCCAAGAGAGAGAGAATTATTTTCGTTACTTACCGGTATTTAGCAAAGGCAAGCTTCTTAAATCTGGCTCGTTGGTCTAGTGATGGCATGCGCGACTGCAGATCGTGAGGTCCTGGGTTCAATCCGCAGTTCGGACAAAAAGTGTTATTGGGTTTTTCAGTGTGGAATTCCTCAGTAGCAGCCCGGAGTATGGATTTGTACCCTGTTGATGGCAAGACGCTCGCCCCCTATTACATGGGACTTAAACATAACGTCAAAATCAAGGTGTTACCATACACCTCTGCCTAACCCTTCGGCGAATACAGGAGTGATGTTATGTTAAGGTTCTAAAAGCGACTAAAAATGTATTTAGTTCTCTCTAACAAAATGGGCAGAATTCTTAGCAATGGTATTAATTGCGTTGGCAACTCAAAACCATGACTAGGTTAAAGATCACAGAGCTGCAATGAATCTAGCAATTTCTTGCAGCACTGATCTATAACCTTTCATCAGTAAAGCGCCAAAACTGTTTTAATAAGCTACCCTTCGTATATTTGTTTGTTTGAATCAAATCTTGCGACAGATTTTTCAACTATTTCTGCTTAACCGATTCTCCTGAAACTTCGCACACAAATTCAATTCCCATGACAATGCAACATTATAATCATTTCAAACTTCAGATCTGAAATCCTGATGCTATAGGGGTACTTCCAGATAAAACCGTTTAAGGCAGTTCAATTTTATAATTTATGCAGAATAAGAAACAGGTGTTAAGTCCCTGAAGTATCAAGAGAAGTCCGAAGTGTACACCTAAATTGTTGTACCCAAATCTTATTATTACGGCATCGCATTACGTATATTGTATACTAGCTGTGTCCTCACGGCTTCGCCCGTAGCCTGTTACTCAGTGTTGCATTGTAACGGCAAAAGATTATTTTAAATCGGTCCAGTAGTTTTTAAATTTATTTGTTACATACAAAAATACAAATCTTTCCTCTTTATAATTTTTTTTTAAACAAAAACGTTGCCCCACACTAGGATTTCTCCTGTATCGTGGGTGCGTTTACAAACATAAATCTTCACACGCACAAACATCCAGACCCGGAACAACTATCTGTAGGCCATACAAATATTTGTTGCGTGCGGGAATCGAACCCACGACCCGTAGCGCAGAAGCCGATCGCTCAGCCACTGCACCAAACGTGTCGTCAAAATATTAGTATAGATATTGTCCCAAGTTACAGAAATATTCCTACCAGGTTTTGGATGTTTGTAGAGTCTTCCAAATGTTTCTATTTGTACCAGCTAGGAGCCGCCAATCTAACCAAGCCGAAATATATTACCGTTGAAAATCTGATTTGCTATCACTGTTGCTAGCTTCGAGTCTTACCGATAAAGTGCATTATTACTATAGAAGGTGATGTAGCAAATACATTGCATGTGGACACAAATAGCTGATCCAATGTATTTCTTACATTCCCATGATATGCTATAATAACAGACTGCAGCCATTGCAATCGATACAGAAATAATTTAATTGCTCCTATTTTGGTGTGTTCAGCGGGTTAATGATAATTATCTTGTAATGTACGTTTTTGCAGTAATGAATGAAGGAAAACAGGTAATATTACAAGTTAGTTTTAGCATCGTAGTTTTGCAGTATAATCAATTGTATTTGTAACTGTGTTTACTTCATCAGCAACAGAAATATGTGCGGTATCAATGCTAATGTTATTATTATTTTATACTATAACTAAAAATGTCGACATTAAAGATTTTGTCTCCTAAAATACTTACATAATCTCTGTAGTATATTTCCCTCTAAACATAACACTAAAAATAAATCTCTGCTAGAAATACAAAGCTGAAGCACAACACCATCCAATTTAGCGAGACATCTCAAAAGGCATAGTTCTTTCCTTCTGAGGTTCGTTTTAAGAAAACAAAAGAGAGGTTGGAAGGTCATACTGTAATGGTCGTTGATGCAAAACGTGAACCGCAACGTGCAACTACGATGCAGCGATAAGAATTTGCACGATTCTCCGTGGAATTTTGTGTATAAAGCGTTGCAGCGCTTTATTTTAGTTTATTATTAAGTATTCAGTGAATGCTAATTGCTTGATTATTTGCTTAAAAGAATAGAGTTCTTCGTAATTGTTAGCGTTCCAACTATTAAAATTTTGTTTAATGAAGTTAATTTGTTTAGTTTTATCTTTAGCGTATTCTTTAATATTTGTTTAATATAACACTGCAGGTTTTGTTGTTTGATTATTGTTATCTTGGCTATAACTGGTGGAAACGAGTTGAGCTATCTGCCCGAGGCTACAAACATGCAGGTGTTTTGCGCTTCGTAACACGTTTCAGCAATACAACATTTATCTTAACATATCTAGATGACTTTATTGTCTTCTTGAATTAGCTACTCTGCCAAGAAAGGTTTCTATGTTTGTATGTAGCTTAATTTTTTATAATTTTTCCATCTTAAATAGAAATACTACATTTAAGCTACAATTTTTTTTTTCTATCTTCTTCTTCCTACCCTTATCCCACACAAGGCGGGGTTGGACAACATGTACCTTTTTCATAAATCCATGTTGTTAGAGGTTTTGACTTATTGTTTTATGACCGGCCGCCTGTCTGACATCAACCCTCCTTGGGAATACTCGTTGCGCCGTCGCGCGGGTGACCCAATGTGCTTGCTGATATTATGCACTGGGTCCCAAAATGATATACTTGTCAATCTTATTGCCGACAAATAAGCAGACTATGTTCTTGGTGGAGTATACTTGAAGTAAATATTTTTTTCAATATCGTTCTTAATGTGACCGAATTAATTAGGTAGTCCAAGTTAAAACATATTAGAAATGGATTATAATTCAATCTTAGTTGCTATGAACAAAACAATATTAAGAATTCAGTTACTAGTCTGCCAAACGTGGTCTTAGGTACTAAAGGGGCACACGGTGCACTAATTGTATATGATTAACCTGTCGGGGATCATAAACACGTGATTTGAGTTATAATAATAATACAGGTCTTTGAAGCATTTATAAAGACTCAAATAAAGTTGTATCAAGTGTATAAAGATACCTACTACGAAATTATTTTAGATATGGTTCAGATGCACACATTTCAATTGTTTAAATAAGTACCCTAAAGCATTTTTCGGATACTTACAAATGAAGACTATTCTATAAAAAAATATTTTGACGACACGTTTGGTGCAGTGGCTGAGCGGTCGGCTTCTGCGCTACGGGTCGTGTGTTCGATTCCCGCACGGAACCAATATTTGTATGGCCTACAGATAGTTGTTCCGGGTCTGGATGTTTGTACGTGTGAAGATTTGTGTCTGTAAACGCACCCACGATACAGGAGAAATCATAGTGTGGGGTATCGTTTTTTTTAAAAAAAATAACAACTGCGTCGTTGGTCTAGTGGTGACAAGCGTGACTGTAGTTTTGAGTTCGATACCCGGACCCAGGAAGGGCAGCGTTATTGGGTTTTTCCGTGTGGAATTCTTCAGTAGCAGTCCAGGAGTTTGGAGTTGTGCCCGGTTGATGGCAATAGGCTCGCCCCCTGTAACATAGAACTTAAACATAACCGCGAAATGAGGACGTTATTATACACCTCTGCCCAACCCTTGGGGGAATACAGGCGTGATGTTATGTTTGTTTAAAAAATATTCAATGATTTTTCTCAAGTAGAAATAACTTCAATTTATGAGTTTTAATTGCTAGTCAGCTACCCGTCGCAACCTGTAATTTAGATGAATAATAAAGGTGTGTAACTGGCAACTGACATACAATTACAGCCCATATTAAGGCCTTAGATCAAAAATAATCTTCTATCTCTCTTTTGACTATGAATATCAACAGCATACATCCTATTCCAACATTTGAAGCTCCTGAAACTACATATTTCGTCACAAAAGCGTCCCAGCTATCAAAGAATTCAAGGCATTCACTAGAGCAATTCACGGAATATGATCTTAAGCATGATCTCAGGTTAAAACAAGATACCGTATATATCTTGGAAGCGCTGAGCTGCCAAAATGTTAATGTCACCATTACCATTTAAATTCTAAAGGATTAATCTCGAAAGCTGAGACTTTAGCGTTATTTGGATGTTCGCAAATTCTCGACTACATTTTGGAGTAACATTTGGAATAGTTACAGTTCTCTTAGGTACTTTCGGATTCGCTGTCATCCAAGCATAAAGATTAGTTTTTTAAGAAGTAGCCACTGCTCTATGGACTGTTGCCGCAGCTAATGCATATTTATTTATTTAATTAATGTATGGTTCTTCTGTGTCATCTTTTGGGTGTCTGTTAGTTTAACATGTGTGTCGTTTCTTATCACAATTTTCAGTGAGTAAAAGGGTGGATTAATCGGCTAATCTTTATCATTTATGACTATATTATAAGTAAGTTGCGTGTTCTTATTACATCAAAGAATAAAACCTCCTTCCACTATACGAAATAGGAATAAAAAAAAATACAAATCTCTTCAGGGCTAACAAAACACTAAAAGCCCAGTAAATTAATTAGCACAATATCCACAATGGAGGGAGTGGGTTCGATCTAGGCGTGGCATAAATGTTAAATGAACGGAATGCTCGCTTTAACCTAATGATGATGAATGTAGGCCAATTTGTACCACTTGTGTGCATATTTTAATTTAGCAGTCTGGCGGAAATTTTGGTTTTATTTTTTGCTCATCTGAGTATAACCATTTCTCATAGTACAAAATTACATCTAGTAAAATAAATAAGTGGGTTTTTCCGTGTGGGATTCCTCAGTAGCAGCCCGGATTTTGGAATTGTGCTCGGTTGGTGATAGGCTCGCCCCCTATTACATAGGACTTCAAACATACCGGCGAAATAACCGGGAGTACAGGCGTGATGTTGTGTTATAATAAAAATTTGACTCTTAATTAAAAATGGTTATTTTGCTTGACATCCCCAATTGATATAAGAATGTTAACCGGCGTACTCCCGAATACTACACGAGGTTCTATTAAGGCACTAAGGCCCAATTTTACCAACGTCGGAGAGCGTTTATCCAAAGAATAAGGCCGGGGCTGCACTGGTACGGTGACAGCGACACGAGACGGCGATTTCGTGAAAACAAATTCATATAAACATATGTCCGTGGCCGCACTGCAGAAGCGACAAGCGAAATTTATTTGTTCACGAAATCGCCGTCGCGTCGCTGTTGCCGTACCAGTGCGGCCACGGCCTAAGTCAGCATTTTGACAGAATGTCTATACAAAAGCTGTCAAAACGTCAAATTTATTCCTCGATTAAAATTATTTGACGTTGGTGAAATCGGCACTAAGGCAAACATTTTGGATGATGCCATTTGACAGGAAGCTAAAGATTCATCTGATCTAGCTAGAGTCTCGCTAGGATCTCGCGTAAAGTACAAATTGCATCCGGTACAAAGTTATCGGATGCAATGGGGAAACTCCGAACTAAACTATGATTATTTCCAAGCAATAATATGACAAAAGGTCTCAAATGTAACAACCTTGTAATAACCTTATATTGTCTAACTAATGAAGCTAAGCAGCTAGTGTCGTGACACGTTTTTGTTATTGATTTGTTTTTTCTTCCCAGATCTTAATATTTTCGGGTATGACTCAATAAGCCTGAAGCTCAATAAGGCGGGGTCTTACCGCAGTTAGCGTGGGTGTTTAAAAACTACCAAATTGGTGTGAATGAAAGGAATTATGAGTGCACATTCCTGTTTCAAGGTATAAATTGTCAGCATCAGAGGGTCACTGTTCATATCAGAGCATTGCATTTTCAACAGTGCGTTACCATTGCAACAAATATTCTGTTATAAACATAACACATCATGTCTGTATTCCCCGAAGAGCTCAACAGAGGTGTATTTAGTACACCCTCGTTTCGGCAGCTATGTTTAAGTCCCATGTAATAGAGGGCGAGTCTATGGCCATTAACCAGGCACAAATCCAGACTCCGGGCTACTACTGAGAAATTCCTGATGGAAAAACCCAGTAACACTTTGCCCGACCTGGGGATTGAACCCAGGACCCTATGCTTAGCAGTCGCGCTTGCGACTACTAGATCAACAAGGCAGTCACATTCTGTTATAAACACCATGCAAATTTCACTTAAATGTTGATAAATTGCGCTCGAGAATTTGATGAGTAGATTAATTTCTTACCGACATCACAAAATTGTAGTGTTGTTTCATCAATTATCTTTAACTGATTTAATTGATGGAACAATCTTTTATCTTTTGCACTGGATTGCCTTGAGGCATCCCAGATAAAAGCAAAACCTCCTTGCCACTGCAAAGTAAACACATTCTTTCTTACGGCGCATATGTTTGAATTATCTCTATCTCGTATATTTAGTAAGCCTTGATAAACACTCTTGTTCATGAGCACAATATTGGAGGCACTTAAGATTTCCTACTAGAGACTGTACTACTGAATTCAGAATGTCCTTCGTATGAAGATGAACCAGCAAAGAACACAATTCGCCGTCCCTGGAGAATAAAAGGGCATTCGCAAAAACACAACTTTTTCAGAACAAAATAAAAACGGATTTTTGACGACTGCCTGCCAAGTACTGCTTGTAACTGGCAAGCAGTGCTTGTAACAGTGCCAAGTACTGCTTGTTACTGGCAAACAGTTGTCAAAAATCGGTTTTTATTTTGTTCTGAAAAAGTTGTTTTTGCGAATGCCATTATATTCTCCGGGGACAGCGAATTGTTACTTTTGATTGATTTCTCCATTACTTTCTACGTAAGGTTGGTCAAGGTTTTGTTCAGGCTAAGAATAAAATCGTGAGTAATCCATCCATACCTGATATGGTGCTGCAAGTGGCACAGGAAGTATATGTTTATGGATTACACTCGGCGCTCTCTGACCACCCCGTAAGGAAACTAGAATGAGGATAATGTATGCAGGTGTGTGATTCATATTAATATTTAAAGTAAGTCTGCTGTAGGTAAGGTTTGTTTACTGCACTGCGATGATCGGAAATGAATATATTATTCTGTTAGGACAATTTTATTTCCGTTTTATAAGTATTGACATTTACGTATCCATAAGCTATTGGCGCGGCTACCTAAAAGGCAAGCTGTGTAAATGTTTTCAGAATAAAGGCACTAGTGACCCGCCCCGGCTTCGCACGGGTGCAATGTAGGTAGATACTAATGTGGGGTTTATAAACCTTCCTCTTGAATCACCATCTATTGCTGAAAACTGCATTAAAATCCGTTACCTAGTTTAAAAGCGTATAGACAGCGGGAGCGACTTTGTTAAATACTATGTAAAGAAGATTTAAATTTTTTCACTGACGTCTACTGTCGTTAGAATAAAAAAAATAACAAGTGCCCCTGGTCCGTTTATCGGGCTGGATTATGTACATATTCAGCATCCAGATATATTAAATTATTTTGGTTACAAATAATGGCACTACATTTTGATTCATGCATACGAAGTATTTTAACAGAAATACACAATCGGTTACAAGCTTCATTCATCCAGAACACGACCTTGTTGGCGGTTATCAACTTACGGTAAATTTTACGACTTTATTGTACAAAGACTAGGTAAATTCTGATAAGATAGATAACGTTCGCAAACCCGCACGGCAAGCCCCCTCCAACAACACCTAGCGACTCTGAAGCCAGTACACCGCGCGCCCTGTCCACGGACGGACGTACCACGCGTCCCCCAAAATAAGTACGACCACCAAACAGGCAAACAGGATACTCCGCATTCGGAATAGTGATGAGAACAAACAATAGTGACATTATTACAAAAAAGGAACACCTAAATAGTGCCATCTATAACTTACTAATTGATGTGAATTAGTTGACCTTGAAAATCGACTAGAAAAATGGATTAGTCACAGTTTTTTTGTGTTTATAAATCGAATGACATTGATCGAGATAAGTGAGTTAATTGAAATAGAAATGGAATTCGTGTAGTCGATTAAATTATCGACTCAATAGTGTGGGAAGTGCAAATTGTTAAAGATGACAATGTTGGCTGTAAAGAATTTTTTTATGCCGGAAAAGAGAGTGGACTCCCCGAGGTTTTCGAGGATGCCCGAGGCATTAATGAGGTCCATAAGGCGACGGTCTTTAAGGGTGAAAAGGACGAAGTCGTTGGTGCTTGTGAACGAAAAGAGGAAATCCGGTGAGTGGTAGCGTATGATTTTATTTTAATTTATTTTGTTTTACTCTTTGGTATTGATACAGATGTTTTACAGTAATATGAACAAGTGTAGCCTTTAAATTATGAGTTCTGGTTATTTTAAAATTTATAATCATGCTGAACAAACTTCTGTTTCGTTTACACGAACAATTTTGTGTAAAATTTCAAATTTGCTTCAAGATTATTGACGCATTTATATTTATCATACATTAGATTGTCTTTTTAGTTTTAAACCAAAAACAGTTATGCTTTAAAAGTAATTCAGCAACTTTGAATATAAATCTGTAGTAAATTGTTTAACGTGTACGTATACACTGCTCGTTAAGATAATAATAGCTCCTATTTTACTTAAACTACTTTCTTTCGCTCTAATAATGACACCGTTTCCACAGTAATTAAGAAACCCAAAGGTACCATTGGGTAATCATGAAAAAAAATGATTTCGATGAAGTATCTCAACTATTGTTTTTTTGCGATAACACCAAGTCGAATGATGGCAGATTGATTTTCTAGTGAAACAAACCATTTACCTTCACAAGAAGAACCGCAGTTATTAGAAAACTATTCAGATTGAATTATTCATTGCACGAACATATTTTGCAATACGACGTAATTTTTAATTCGCTGTTTGCTATTTAGATTATTCTTCCGTAAATTTACTGCTGTTACTGCTAAAAACATAATCAGTGCACACGTGAAATGTGAACAACAATATTTACCTCTGAATGTAGTCGAAACATTGAAAATATTTACAATACATTCAAGTTTCTCATTTACTACCTCTATCACAATAGCTGACAATAACAATATTGATTGGTAAACCATTATAAAATAATTATGACGTATGTGAAAAATCCATTATAGTCCATGACAAGGTACCTAAGTTATACAATTCTAGCAATATGCTTATTGGATTTTTATAGGGTACCTATTCTACGTTCTTATTAGCAATGTTATTTTCCCCCAGACCTTTCATATTACGTGTGGTAATTTCAAGACCTTATCGTCATAGTACAACGTCATTGTACGTGACATCATTAAGCATTGTTTCGTGTGCTTCTATGTCATATTTTAAATGGTCACTGGCCATAAAATTGAGCATACTTGTTTTAGTAGATGCGACCATTGTTACCGGCCATGTCCTATTTCGTTGATCTACGTATTAAATATGTGATTTGTGGGACAGTAGCTGAATCGGTTTCATTGATATTGTGATTCTAGATTAAACTTTAAAGATTTAGCATCAAAAGGGAAGCAAAAACGAATAAAATGAAGTGCTATACACCTATTTTATGGATTTTATAAAAGAATTCTGCTACGATAACGTTACACAGATTGGCAATTGTAGTGAAGACAAATAAAAGGTTGCTCTGCATACCAATCCTCTCGTTTCACCTTTTGTTTTTATCTCCGTCTTTACCTTAGCATTTTAATTGAACTGCCCGATACAGATCAACAAATTTGTATTGCAACTGTTTTGTACAATCGTAATGTAAGTTTACGTCTCAAGGTTTTTGCAATGTCTGCTGTTAACATTGTTCTTTTGATCTTTAGTGCGCAATTGACAATATTATTTACAGTGAACGTCTATAAAATAAGCCCATATGTTGTGCATTTATGGGTATTTTTATAGGTCACATGTGGTCTTGGGTCTTGTTTGTTCTCCCAAGCTTTGTTTATCGATAGTATAACGTTACATATTACTGACACAATTCTCATATTATATTCATATACCATTATATCCATCGTTTATATATATTTTTGTCCAATAAAAGTATTTTTTGTTAACTTATTCGCAAAACAATTTTATTCCCGACAAATGCGGCGGGGCAATGATATTCTGCGTCGAAAAAATAAAAACAACGTTAAAAGAACTACACTAACCGTTAAATACATAAGTAATAACGTGATATACATTATGGGAAGGGTTGTTACTGCAGCAATTGAAGATAAAGATGGCAAACTCCGCTTAAAGGTTGGAATAGCAAAAAGGTTCAATTCGGGTCAAAAATCGATTGCTTCCGGAACCTATAAAAAAATAAATTTATTAAGTAATGAAGGTAGTGGAAATGGACTGATTCAACTAAGGAACGCATAGGCTCAGTTCATAGATAACGTTAATATTTCTAATCTGTTGCACATTATCAGATGCTTTCGTGCTTGATAGACTTTTAGATCGATGAGCTTGGCGATACAATCTTTTTATGTAAAGTTAATTGGAGGGCAGACATGCAACGACCGCTTGTCCAATGCAAGCCGGTTGGTGTGAACTGAAAAAAGTTTAATTCCACTAATTGAATTACGTTCATTGATAATATGTTCAGAATTAATTTGATATGTTTGAAGATGGATTCGATAACAAATGTTAATAGACGCGTGTTAATGTATGTGTGATTTTAGTGGTTTTAGGTTAGAAATTTTATTTGTAAATTCATTAGAACATTCTTATCGATAGATAATTTAAATATGTACTCATGCTAAATCAACATTTCTGAATCCGCAAAGGTGTATAAATTATTTACTCAGTACTTTAATTGTTATTGCAGACTGTGGTTTTATTAATAAAGCAAATAGTACCTACCTACGTACTCAGACTATAAAAACACCACAATTTAAAATTTATAAATTACACACACTTGATGTAAAACCTTGAGGCTTCAATTTTTTACTTATAAAACACGCCATAAGTGCCATAAACAGAACTATAGATTTTTTTATCTAAGTAATAACAATAAAATCGACATAAAACTTTTAAATAAACGGCCTAATCAGAATAGGTAATAATAAAATCGACTAAAACTACTATTTCCGCTAACGGACAACACTAATTACTAAAATGCACCTGGCTAGCGCGTGCCAACCTAAATGTCACACTTGACGTTACATAACCAATTAAACTTGACCCCTTTTATAAACAACGACTTACCATTTAATGTGTTCTTTTATATCGGTTCTTTTAATTAGGAGTTTTTTTGTGTATTAAAATTCCCGCGTTAATATTATTATCGAACAAAAATTTTATGCAAATGTGAACATTTTTAATATAATGACGTAAAATTGAATAAGGAATAGTTTTTTTTTTCTATAATTCATTGTCAAAGTCTTCATAGATTATAAAAATGGAGGATAAGTATTGTCGTGATGTCAAAATATTACAAAAAGGTTTGCAAATTCCTGACTGCAGTGCAGTTCTATTTATAGTAATTTAAAAGGAAAAATTGTGTAATTTTGGCAACGTTTGATTATACGTAAATAAAATCGTCATTTTATAACGTGCATTATGTTTTTCGTACAGCGATCTTTTCCCACATTTAAATACTTGCAGATGAGCCAAGTGAATCATGTGTTTGGACTTGTGAACTTGGACATGTTGCAAAAAAACATATACGTAGGTACCTACGTAAAGTAAGTAATTAAATTGAAGTCTGCCAAACTTTAGTACCTACTTTTTTGCAACTTAAGTTTGTCTTACAAACGACCTTAAGTATATTTTATTTACTAGTAGGTAAAATGGAGAACGCTATAATTGATTGCTAATACTTAATATATTTTTTGCTCGTACATAAAATAAAAATTGCTAAAAGATTTACATTACAGAGTTCCTTATATTTATTTTGAACATAGAAATGCAAAATGCGATATGGAAAATTAGCTGGCAGTAGGTAGTACAATTCATTTAGATGTATGTCATGAAGTATGTCCAATTTTATCTTTACGGGTAATTTAAATAATAAAATACTTAATAAATATTTTCCAAAAAATAAAACACAGGCAGCAACAGACAATAACAGAGTACAATATAATCTGTCGTATTGCCATAAAATGTTGCTTAAATTATATATTTTGTGCAAAAAACTTTTGCGTATAATACAACTGTTTGCGGTGTTCTTAAAAATGACGCAAAATATATTTAATTCGTTACTTTTCCATCCAGAAAAAGTCCGAGCTTTTGAACTTTGATACTGTTAATTTTAAATAAAGCTTATTAGTTTTCGATCTCAGAGTCATCGATGTCCGCGTTGCTTTCGATATTACAATAACAACAAAACAGAACTTAACTAAAAAGTATTTTCAGCAAATAGTATTTACAATTGACCTTACAAATCTAACCTTGATCACTAAATTTTAAAAAATGCGAAGCCCACGACCTCGTGAGAAATGAGCCCGTCAAAACTTACAATTCTATTTTTTTAAATTCAAATTATTTTAACGCTGGTACTCATCGCGTGGGAATAATATTATTTTTGTATAATTTGGCGACATTGTTTTTTAGTTTTTTTTTTTTTTGTAAGATTTGAGGTAAAACAAAATGCTGTCAAGATAATTTTATGTAGGTAGTTAACGGATGTCACCACAATTTTGCATGCTTAGAATACCAGCTAAGTCTTATTTTCGTGCTAATTTGGCAACGTTGATGCTTGTCATACAAATTTTACTCAATTTGCAAGCAGCGACTCTTTGTCAGTTACTGTAGAAAACAGTTGACTCTTAGGCCTTTGACACAGCCACAAGTGACCGGCAGCGAAATGTTTCCATAGATTCCTAGTGGCCGTCACTGGCGACACGTGTGCGGCAAGTCCCTGCAAAATGTATGGAAAAGTTGTTCCGCAGCTTGTGGACGGCTACTTGTGGCTATGGCGAGGCTCGTGTGTCTCCCTTATAGAAATAAGAAAATGTATAAAATGTTAATTACTATTCTCACATTTGCGGATAACGTACCCATTTGACAGCTTGGTACAGTATGTTTTTGTTCCAAGTTAATCAAAGATTGTCATTTTGTCTAAATAAGCAAGAACCATGTCCACAATAGTGCTTGATAAGACGTCTTATTCCTAGAAAAATAATCCCTTCTTCCTTGACCGTCGCCTCGACGATTACCTACCTATTACATAATTATATTCATGTACACTCAGCCTAAAGTCGTGTTCCCGGTTTCCGAAGTGTGACGTAACATGTGCACATGTGCAGAAAGACTAGCAAAAGTACCTATTTGCCTGCACCCGCGTCTCTATTGGAACTTGTCCAAGTTTGATTAATCCCGATATTTGCTATCATTGGTGCATGTGATACTTGTGAGATAGGGATGTGCAATCTATGGTTGAATCCATCATGCATGACAAAATATAGCAGTGATAGCCTGGTGGTGTGACCGTCGGACTGTCAAGTCATAGGTCTCAAGTTCGAACCCAAGGCACGCACCTCTTACTTTTCGGATTCGTGTGCGTATTGTATAATTATCACTTGCTTAAAAACGGTGAAGGAAAACATTGTCAGGAAACCGGCAAGCCTGAGAGATATTACTCGACGGCATGTGAAGCCCTCTCAGGTGTGCAGGTTTCCTCACGATGTTTTTCCTTCACCGTTAACGGAATTGATAATCAAATTCTGATCCGCATATGAATTCGAAAAGTCAGAGGTACGGGCCGGGACCCTCTTGCATGGAAGGCAAGTGTGCAACTGCTAAGCTATCACTGCTTATATGTATAGGAGCCATACTATACTACTATAAAAGGTTAGTCGGAAAGGTGTTAAAGTACCCATAATAATGAATAACTTTTGTTCTACAATTTTCCCCAGAAGTCATTACTTTAAGAGAAATAGATGTTCAAAGATTTCATAAAAAATACGCTAAATTCTATCTATCCTCAACTATGGTCAGCTGTGTTTATATTTTGGGTCATATTTGGGGTCACGGATTAGAAGTTCCATTTTCTGAATTCATAACTAAAGCAGAGAAGAAGAATTTTTGAAAACACTAAACAGAAATCATTTTGCGTAATTTTTTTTAATCGCATTTTGAAATTTTAACACTTTCGATAAAAAAAACATCAGTGATACATTAAGTGGACCGCGGCTTAGTACCCCCTTTCCGACTAACCTTGTATAAAGATTTTTTTCAGTACCTAATAAACACACCTACCTACACATTTGCATTTCCAACGCCTTATAACAGTTACTTGGAACATTACACCGAACTTCTTCTGTTTACCTGAAGTACCACCATTTACTGAAATTGAGAGACAATCCAGGGGAGAAAGAGGTCGATTTATATTCAAGGTGACGTTAAAAGGGGTGCGCCAGTGAGCGAGGAATTGGACTGCATCCAATGGTCTGTTCTGACCCAATTCCCCCCATATCAGGTCACTGGATTAGGTAAGCAATTTGCATTTATATTGGATAGTAGCTTTTACCTGTCAGTTTGTTCGTGTTTATGATTATATGCTTTTAGCACTTTATTGTGGATACTTGGGGTTCTAACCAATTACCGCCAGGTCGGCCATCGGCTTGTTTGCCAATCGTTCTACCTAACCTTTTCCACAAATATATTGGAGTCAGCTTCCAGTCTAACCAGATGCGGCTGAATACCAGTATTTTACACGAAGCGACTGCCATCAGACCTCCGCAACCCAGTAGCAGGGCAATGCCAATATTCCAAGGTTAGACCAGTTGACAGACTTTCGGCTGACTTCCCGTAACGACTGTCATAGATAGGTATGACACCCGGGACCGACGGTTTAACGTGCTCTCTGAGGCACGGAGGGGTTTCGATGTATAACGAAGGGTCACCCATCCACGGACTGACCGTGGCCAGCGTAGCTTAACCTTGCAAGTCGTATGATCTATGCGGTTGGTGCCACGTGCCCCAATAGATAACATAAAAAACTCATTTTCAACATAATTATCTACAATAATTACGTCTAGCGTACGCAGTGTAATCTCAGTCTCTCGACCTTGGATAGACCACATTAAATATTTACATGCGTGTTTTAGGTGACTAAGGAAGTAGTGAGATTTGTTTTTCTTCAATTGTTCCGCCTGTGACACTTCTTTTTTATTTTTTTTATCGTTGGAAAATATTCATGATGTCTCTCGCCCGGGGAAAGGGAGAGGGTCTGCCGGACTCTTATCGGCTAATAACCAACGGTGTTCCTCCTCCTGACCGTTCGGCCGGAGTCACAGGATTCGCAAAAGCAGACACCCGCATCTGACCCTAGTCGTACTTGATGGTAAGCGCAGACAAGGTCGTCTAAAATGGAGCACACGAATCCAAGTAACAGAGATATAGGGGGATTCCCCTGGCTCTCACATACGCACGAAGCATACACCTTTCTATCATCAACTTGCACTATTACTCTAAAAACAGATTAGCATGAAGTAGACTTACTTTTATACTTTTATTTTTTAATAATGTACTTGTCCAGATTAAAAGCCGACCTCAAAATTGTATGTAGATCGTATCCAATATGTATGACACTTATATCCAATATCTATGTAACTTGTAGTATCCAATATGTATGGAACTTGTATCCAATATGTATGAAACTTGCATTGAATCCACTATGTATGTAACTTGTATCCAGTATGTATATGATGATAAATGTAACTTGTCCATCCCAATTATACCAAGCCTGCATCCTTTACGCGTTGGTCAGAGTGCGTATACGAAAAGTATTCATAATAAATAACACCAATTCCTCCCACCTACTTATTCCTTTCCAAACTTCTCTCTCTGAATAAGACTAACAACGAACAGTATGAAAATAAAAACTGACTATTAGGCGATACACTATCGAAATTGCAAAAGTTTCGCGCGGCCGCCGTGCTCATAATAAATTCATTTAATGTCTGCTTACAGCGGAAACGCTTGCATCGACACAAGTTATGAGAGACAGAGGGAGCGAGTTAATAGGGAAACCATAACGATAATCAATATATTTTAAAAAAAACTCGGGATTCCAGTGGTGTAGAACACATTTTTTTGAGGAAGCGGTAAAAATCATGATAGCACAGGTAATTTAAACAACACATTTATAAATTATACACAAAAACCTTTCCTAAAAATCAATCCATATCAACGTGAAAACTGAAATAAAATCCGTTCAGTAGTTACGCAGAAAATCGCGTACAGACAGACATACAAATGCGATAGGGCACTTTGTTTTTAACCCCCGACAAAAAAAGGGGGGTGTTGTGTTTTGTTATAGTTTCAAATAAATAAAAAAACAAAATACAAAAAAACGAAACTTGGTAACGATAATTTACTTGGCGGTCCTCCGACGCGACGACGCTTAGATCAAAATATTACTAGGTACTTATAATAAAGTTAAAGGGCCAAAAAACACATTTTATTTATTACTTTTTAGATATATTTTTTTGTGCCGGCCGTTATTATTTTACACTAGCGACCCGCCCCGGCTTCGCACAGTGTGGGGCATATAAACCTTCCTCTTGAATCACTCTATCTATTGCTGAAAACTGCATTAAAATCCGTTGCGTAGTTTAAAATAACTAAGCGTACAGACAGCGGGAGCGACGTTGTTTCATACTATGTCCTCTGTGTAGTTTTATGAACCGAAGTTACTTGGTTACTTGCACTCGCTTCCTCCTATCACTTTACCCTCTACCCGCCAAGACTGCGCCTAACAATTTATTGGGGTCAGCACGAGGGGCTTACCTTATTGAAAAGGTTCCGCAACATATTGCGGCCGTACATCCGGATGGGCACGACACTCCTGGGATCAATATCCGGATCAAATATGGCTGATGTGTGCGAGGATCTAAGGTAAAGAGGTAAGCTGGCGTCTTGGGTACAAGAATCTTTGCATGGATATTTTATTCCAATGTATTATTTATTCAAGAACAAGTTAGTCATAATCTAGGCCTGTTATATTTTTGTTTTTATAAAATTTATTATTCGAGTATTTTTTAAATGTTTTGATGTCTTATTATAAATCGCAGTTTATTTCTATTGTAAACGATGTCGAATAGTAGTGTGTAGTGTCGAGTATGAGAAGTTTCAAGTTTTCAAGGCAAGCGTATCATTTTGCGTCCCAATGCATAATATCAGCAAGCACATTGAATCACCCGCGCGACAGCGCAACGAATATTTCCTAGGAGGGTTGATTTCAGGCAAGTGGCCGGTCATAAAACAATAAGGCAAAACCTCTAACAACGTGGATTTAAGAAATATATGTTGTCCGACGCCACCTAGTGTAAAAGGGCAAGAAGAAGAATAACATTACGCCTGTATACCCCGAAGAGTTGGGCAGAGGTGTATAGTAACACCATCATTTCGCCGTTATGTTTAAGTCCCATGTAACAGGGGGCGAGTCTATTGCCATCAACCGGGCACAAATCAAAACTTCGGACTGCTATTACGGAATTCCACACGGAAAAACCAATAACACTGCCTAACCTGGGGATCGAACCGAGGACTTCGCGATCAGCAGTCACTTAATACATGAAGCTAAATAGCTGATGAAGTGTATTGCTGAACATAGAGGTGTTCTTCAAAGTCACAACGCAGAGACAGTAACGGTTACCATCCGCCTGACTAGCGTCCCAGACTCTATCTGAATAATCCGTGATAACAGATCCATTTCAATATAAGATCTGCCTAGCCTTTTCCCAACTATGTTGAGGTCAGCTTCCAGTCTAACCAGATGCGGCTGAATACCAGTATTTTACACGGAGCGACTGCCATCAGACCTCCGCAACCCAGTAAGTGGGCAATGCCGATATCCTAAGGTTAGATCGGTTGTCAGACTTTCGGGCTTCTGAATTCCCGTAACAGCTGTCATAGGTATTCGTACGACACCCAGGACCGACTGTTTAACGTGTTCTCCAAGGCACAGTGGGGCTTCGATGTATTACGAACGGTCACCCATCCACAGACTGACCGCGGCATGCAAAGCTTAACCGCGCAAATCGTATGATCCGTGCGGTTGGTAATTAGCCATGAACCGCAATAAAAAATAGCCGATTTCAATATTAAATACCTATTCGCATAAATGTTACAAATCAAAGTCATCAACGCAGTGTAGCAATCCGTTTCCCTCAGTTGACTATCAGTCACAGACACTTGACATTCAATGATGTCACTGCGCAGCTATAGTTCGTACTCAGTAGGATATGTGGTGTATCGATAAAATAATTATTGCCGCCAATTTCAAAAGCATATTAAATAATAAAAAAGAAACCAGAAAAAAGATAATTTGTAAAGAAAAGATTTATTGATTTACAATAATTACAAATCTTATCAGCAATAGGAGGAACAAAGATGAAAATGATGTTCTGCCTAGCCTTTTCCCAACTATATTGCGATCCAATTCCAGTCTAACCAGATGCGGCTTAATACCAGTATTTTACACGGAGCGACTGCCATCAGACCTCCGCAACCCAGTCACTGGGCAATGCCGATATCCTAAGGTTAGACTGGATTTTCGAACTTCCTATAACGACTCATGGAGCCCGAGGCACGGAGGGATCTCGATGTATAACGAACGGTCACCTATCCACGGACTAACCGCAGCAAGCGCAGCTTAACCTCGTTAATACTATGATCCGCGCGGTAGCATAGCCACGAGCCCTCTTAAAGATGAAAATGATAATACTAATGAATTAGAAAAGGGTCATGCCCAGAAATGGACTGCAATAGACCGAGTTGATAGGTAATATAAAACCATAAAGGTATCGGGGACCAACTAAAATCTACAGACACAGCAAACATCGACACAAAATTGTGCTTTACCATAAAAAGTACACATAAACTTGTACATAAACAAACCAGCGCCGGCGCAACTTAATCGCACTGATGTAATCGATAAAATCTACTCCATTCGTCATATCGAGCAACAAACTAGTGATGTGACTCATGTGTGACATTGATTTTGACCTCAGCTCGGTGCATTGTCATTCTCAATGCACAAGTGTTGTAAACGTGAGCCTTTATACGAATCATTGTAATAAAACAATTTTCTAGAAGTAGTACCTTCTTTGTAGTATTATTTGTAAACAATACAGCTATAGTAGGTAAATGCCTTTTGCGAGTCTACGCTTTTACTGCAAAACAAAATTCCATGTGATTTTTCATCGAAGTCTTTTAAGGTTTTTAGCCCAAATTCAAGCCATGTCAAGTAGGTCTGCATTTTTTTCAAAATTGTTTTAGCCGTTTTTATATTTATAAGCTCGTTTTAAATAAAAACACAATGACAATCATTTTAATGCGATGGTGATTGCATTACAGTTTTTATTTGCATCACAAATCAAGCATTCGTCAGTTAAATCTAATTTGATTTCAATGATTCCATCATTCGATTCAAATAATACAATCATTCGATCAGTTACAAAATAACCTTTAGTTAATTTAACATGCGCATTATCTATTTAAAAAATCATTTCAATCGAATTGGGAGCCGATCATTTAGAACAACCGTTACAAAGTCGATAGATGTCAACTAGAGTCTTTCATTTAAAAAATCGAACGATAACGGTACACAAATGAAAACGTTTAAAAATAAAAAGTAGCTGAGCATGAACTTTGAAAAAAGAAGCAATCTATCCAACAATGTAACGGAATAGTGCTGTTCCAATTTTGAAAACTTTAAAACCAAGGGAAGAGAAAATAGGTCGCAGATAGTGTTGCACGACGATAATGGGAATATCGGGATTGAATCGTAGGAGCGTGCCGTGTGTTTTAACAATTGAATAAACCTAGCGATATTTTATTTATATTTAACTTTACCATCGATCAAACAGTAAAAACTGGGTCTCTTAAAACTATATTGAAAAAAGTGAGTAACTTGTTTATTTTCTTATATTGTTTGAAAGGAAACGTCTTTTTTAGCGTCTTGGTTACAGGTATACGTTTTAAACGATTGCTTTCACTGTTTCACTGATTGTTTACGGAAAACCTGCTAATCATTCTCTTTGAATATTTAATTATTCTGAAGCTCAGATCGCCATTCGCAACATACGACCGTTTGCAATAACCGATCTATGCGCGGTTTGCGCTATTAAAGATAGAAATTTGACATTACTTTTATGATGTTTATGTCTATCCCTAGTAGGCGAAACAGCCGATAGATAGTTTATTGAAAATGGCTGTTAGACGTGCATCCATACATCGAGTTTGGTATAACACTGTAATTTCTTACGTCTATTATACTGGGTTTAAACGAAATCATGTAATTTCTTCAAACCACGTGATGTACTACTGACATAGATACACTCTGCACGGGATAACTTTGGATTCAATAAAAAAAACATGTGTTCTTAACGTGAGGCATTTTAGCGCTCCGAGTTAAATGACTGCGCTGCGACCGATAGCCGCGCAATTCGCTCGGGGCGCTAGAATGCCTCGCGTTAAGAACACATGTTTACTTCATGTAGATTTTTTTTTATTGAATTCAAACGTGTCCCGTGTAGGGTTATTCTATGTCAGCATTACATCACGAGGTTTGAAGGTATTACATGATTTCGTTTACACCCTGTAGACATTAAATGGACTACATATTGGTAAGAGAGTATTCATTAACCAACACAACATAAGCATAACATTGTACCGTATCATTAAACGATAATACAAAAGCGTAACGGGTATACTATCCTCGACACATTTAGCAGCACTAGAGGCGTAGTGGCGGAGTGCAATCGGAAAAGCCATTTGCCGAGCACAGAGGTCGCCGTCACCATGACAGCCGACCCAGTTGCACCGTCCCTTTTTATAACTACAATAGAAACTCGTTAAGTCTGTGAAGCTAGGAAATTGGTCGTAAGTCATAACTTTCTGTTGTGCGGTCTAGAAGGCGTGTTTGGAGTCTTTAGAGATTTATTCTAGCTGGAGTTTTATGGGTGTGAAATTGAAGAACTCGCTCTGTGTGAAGCAGACAGGAAGAAGGCTAGGGAAATTGGATGTGTTGTTTCTGATGTTTACAAAGCAATGTTACCTAAATGCAGATGTAAAGAACATAGATGACAATAATAACATTATCTTTAAAGCTTCTACTAATTGACCACGAACGCACGATGCGGACAGACAGAATAAAGTAAAGGAATCAAGATTTTTGAAAGATATGAAGAAAGTGACTGCCTTGTTGGTCTAGTGGTTGCAAGCGGGACTGCTGAACATGGAGTCCTGGGTTCGATCCCCAGGTCAGGCAAAGTGTTATTGGATTTTTCCATTAGGAATTCCTCAGTAGCAGCCCGGCGTCTGGATTTGTGCCCGGTTAATGGCAATAGGCTCGTTCCCTATCACACGGGACTTAAACATGACTGCGAAATGAGGGTGTTACTATATATCTCTGCCCCAACCCTTCGGAGAATACCTACAAGGCGTGATTATTATGCGTTATGAAGAAAATGTCGGAAATCCCTCGACACTGCAATATGAGAAAAGAACTTGAGATTAAAACAGGAGCGTGTGCTATCACTGCTCATATCATCATCCTCCTGCCCTTATCCCAACTTATTTGGGGTCGGCGCAGTATGTCTTCTTCTTTCATACATCTCTATTAGCCGTCATTTCAGTAGTCACCCCCTTTCTAGCCATATCATCTTTTACACTATCCATCCATCGCTTCTTTGGTCTTCCTCTACTCTATCACTGCTCATATGTTAAACAAAATTGCAACAGCACTGCAAATTGACGCATTTAGTGCGTTGACGTTACGCAAGCCGTCCCGTCGATATGAAAGCAAATAAACGCACAGCGGATACTGAAAGTACAGGAAGTCAGGGCTGCCGAGATAACTTCTAGAATATTCCAAGTTATAGATGAACATGATAGGAATACGTTAAGCTTATCTTATGTGGCATAAGTGGCAGGATACAATCAATCGCCCTTAGAATCGAGATAGAAATAAGTTAAATGGAAATCCGTTTCTTGTAGTAGATAACAACTGTCCAGCAACTTTTCATTAACGACTGATATTAATAACCGATCCTAATCTTAAATCTATGGATTGATTCTTACATGAATCCATAGAGATTTTTGATTGCGATCGATTACAGACCTGCAAAAAAAAGCATTTTTAGATGATTTCACGTGAATACCTGTATCCGAAGTAATTTTGTGCGCTAAAACCGAATCTGCCGTCAGAATTAGCCTATCACGTTAGGATGTCGAGTTATCCTAACCTCAATGTTCAAAAACAGCAATTTTTACGTGTTTTTGAGGTTATGCCGTATCTCGATATTTTTTTTTGCGTCTTAGATAATACCATCGTATAGTATAGGTCTTCTCCTACAATTTCAATTTTTAACATTTCGGTTACGATTATTTATCTCTGAGTTATGAAAGTTTTAATGCAAGTACCTTTCATGTATTGTCCTGTCAACCGGATCAAGATTGTGCCCAAAATGAAATCATCAAAACCTTGCAGGTCTGTGTTATTGGTTTAGACTGCAAATGAGTCCCGAGAAGAAGTACGGGCAATTTGGATAAATAAAATAGAAAAAAAAAGAGAAAATGATTTTCTTTACTAGGTACAGATCAACATTAATATCGGCCGTTAGATCATATCAATCCGTAGATACTAACTGAAGAATTTGAGGCTTTTAAAATACATTAACTTGTTGTGAGGATTAAAATTCGTTAATGTTTTGGTAATCAACAGTAAGTTGTTATTAGCGCACAAAAGGATGCTGATGGACGTGTGTTGTTATCTATGCTATTGACAATTCTCCTTTTAAGAAACTCGATTGAATGCAATTGATGGTTAACAGCTCGTTCATAAACGGGAACTACACGGTTTACAAATAATTTAATAGCAATTTTAAACCCAAAAGTGGTAAATATAATATTAAACAAGTATAAAGGAATTGTTGTCCGAGATTTTCACTTACCTCCCTGCGAAACTCCTTCCTTCAAGAAACTGTTTAAAAAAAAAAACCTTATTAAAATGTTCCCGGTATGATTAATCCCGGACTTTGTTCGTAATATAACATTATTACGTGGCAACCCTATTTCGGATGCAGCCGACAAATGAAGCGGGATATCGAGCGCTATTAACATACAGATAGGTATATGTAGCTACAGATTATAAACCCTATCTACTTTGTCTCTTTGATATAAATAGCAATCCCTATAATTATAGACGCCTAGCAGTGAAAACCTCGTAAATCCAAATTTCTTCAAAAGCGTTTTATTCGTCTTTAGATTGATAAGCTTGTAATACACGTTATCGACGACTAGCAGTGAAAACCTCGTAAATCCAAATTTCTTCAAAAGCGTTTTATTTGTCTTTAGAATGATAAACTTGTAATACACGTATTAGTTCAACAAACTTTCAATTCAAATACTTCTAACACCATCTATGGCGTATGATGAGAAACTCGTATTTAACATTTGATCGCCCTTTTTTTTTAGACATACGTGGTTTTCACTGCTGGCTGTCGATATATGTCACCCTATTTGAAAAATCACAATTTTACAGGAGAGTACTTTGAAGAGAATAATTTTCATAACTTTTGACTAAGAAACTCAGTTCTCTCAGTTGCGTTGGGTAATCTCCTCGTTACGCAGAACTGAGAGAACTGTGTCTCTGCATCTATGTGCTTTGTGGATATATCGGTGTTTCACTAAAGTCAGGTACGTTTATTGCTGCCATGCAGATCTACAAAAACAATATAGATGCGAATAAAGGTGTCAGAGATGTCGATGTTAAGTTATTAAGATTAAAACTATCGATACGATATCGACATGAGGATTACTAGACTCTTCGGTGCGGACCACTTGTTTCAGCATGAAACTGAATTATTGGTTATATAACTGTACTTCTTCTGCTCAGTCGTATTCATACATACATACATACATAAACTCACGCCTTTTTCCCATGGGGGTAGGCAGAAACTATAGAACGCCACATGCTACGACTCTTACATACCCCCTTCGCTTCATCCACATTCGTATTCATAGTCTTAATTAATAAAGACTCTGATTCAAAGGTCAAGGTGCCACCTTAATGTATAATTGAGACGGTCTTTTTAATTCACAGAATGTATTTTTATCATTATTCAGCCATGATCATCGCACTGCAGGGCAAAGGCCTACCTACCCTCCTTTCACTCTTCTCGGTTTAAGGTTTTCTGCGGCCAATCCTTCCAATAAGTGTCCAGTTCGTCCTGCCATCTTCTGGGCCTGACGCGACGTCGTATCCGTTCGATTCGCAGATGGATAAGATAAAAAACTACTTACATTAATTTCACTTAGACTTGTTGCTGGAAACAAGTGTAACAATGATTAAAATGTGAATAATAAGCGGTAACACGTGTATACCAAGCAATACAACAACAAAAGGCAGTTCAATTCTCATACATTGTCTATTGAAATGGAAAAAGATGAATGGAAATCTATTCAATTGACACTGTTCTCTAGATCCGCGAACTAGTTCGTTTCACACTCTTTCTTAATAGGGTAAGCAGAACAGCTAGGTGTAATTATAATAAAGAGTTATTTATAGAACCATTTAGACCCAAGTCCTTCAGAGAAACCAGAGTGTCTCGTTGCTTTGTAGAGGCTGGCCTGTGACTCCGTTGAGATGCAGGTCCCTAGTAAATTAAAATTATTAGTACCAATCCCAGTATAACTTTTAAGTCGTGTATTGTTGACTGGGATCCGTTTTCTCTAAAATAAATGACTTTCCATTCATTGGAATGTCTTGATTTTGGGGCAGATTATTGTTCTTGCCTAGGCTGTTATTGACGCGTTTTTTATCTAGCCTAACTTAAATGTTTATGTAATCGTATCCACAACTAAAATATTGATACGATTTCATTTATAAACAAAATTTTAATATAAATATTGGCACATTTGGCAACTCTCTCAACAAGTCATAAAAATCAAACAATATTCCAAACGTATAAAATCTTCGCAGATAATATTATTTTTTCATCTGAAAATAAAACTGCTGCGGTAATTTATGAGTTCTGAAAAATAATATTCGGATTCGTATTACGTAATTTGTATATTCTATAATTTTTCCATGACGATCTGTTATATTTAAGTCTGTTTACACATTTTTCTTCTGATCAAAAAATAAACGAAGACATTGTTAATTAGTAAAGTATTAAACAAAGACCACAAAAATGCTTCTAGTATTTTCTCCACAAACCTGTGTCCATAAACTAACTAACCTACCCCTTAAATCCATTAAAAGGTGATAAATAACCTTAATTAATATTACACATTTTTAAACAATTTCCATAACGGATTTTTATCTCATCCAATTACGTGAATTCCGAATTCGAATTTCAATCGTTTCGGTGCGCGGGCGCACGTGGCTGGCAGGAAGCGGAAGCCATTGTTTAGTCGCGCCGCACGAGCTGAATCGTAAATCGCGATTCGATTGCGCTATCGATATTTTATTTTTAGTGGCGCAACCCTATTTTTATGTTTGTTGGTTTTTTGGTGGTGTGCTTATTTTTTGTTTAATTTTTGTTGCCATGAGGCTTAGAAATTTAACTTCGTTTTTATGTAGGTATGAGTTTTTGATTCCCTATAACTATGGTTTGCAAAAATCGGCAAAAAATTGGTGATGGGAAAATTATGGTAGTAACTTACTTATCGTCGCTGGGCAGTGAAAACCTCGTAAAGTACAAATTCATTTTTATTTTTTGTTATTCATTTGTTGAGTAAAAAACCTTGTAATGCATATTTAGACCGAACGTGCACAGCTCTAAGATGAAATAGATTGATGAATAGATATGTTCACTTATCTTTGTGTTTATTTTTAATATTGTATCACATGACACAGCTCTTTTTAGCGCATCTACCATGTTTTCTCTGCATCACCCTAAGGTCGACTGGTAGAAAATGCCTAAGGCATTAAGTCCGCCTCTGTATAAAATTTTTTTTGTGCGAAAGTATAAATAAATAAATAAATAAATAATAAAACAGAACAACCTTACATCTATACTTCATACTTTTTTAACAGGCAGTTATTATCTCCTCCTGTAAAATTACGTTAATTGCAATTACGAGGTTTTCACTGCCCAGCGACGATATAGCGATTATATGACGTAAAACGAAATAAAAATCTGAATCAAATGCCTAAGTATTTATTTTAAAATTTCGACGAATTTATTTGTTTATTATGTGGTTGTATACCTAATCTGTTTGACGATGACGTCAAATCAAGATTTGATATTATCTGTGACGCAAGTACAGTATTTTAGGAGACTTCTGGGCAATAAACATCAAATAATGTGTAATATTTCGTAAAAAAAACTCCATTACTAATATATTAGGATGATGGGGTCGATAGCTTGTTCATTTGCTTCAATGGCTTGTAACTAATACTGTCATTTGCCAATTTTGTTAATTTTTTCCACCGTTTAGAGCAGGTTTAAAATATTAATAACATCACGCCTGTATTCCCCGAAGGGGAGGGCAGAGGTGTATAGTAACACCCTCATTTCGCCGTTATGTTTAAGTCCCATGTAATAGGAGGCGAGTCTATTGCCATCACAGGCACACATCCAAATTCCGGGCAGGCATACCGGGTACTTTTTTAAAACATAGACACTGAATCACAATCAGTTATTAAGTTTTTACAACTAAGTATAAAGGAACAGGAAAAATAGCAAAAATATCAGAGCGCTACCTCAGAGCGCATGCGCGTGCCGCTCTTTTTAAGCTGTGTCTATGCCATTTTTTCCAATGTTGCCATCAATATAGATAATTACGATCTATGAACATAAAATCTTATTAAGATGAGTACCTATCGCCTTAACTGTAAAGATTTAAACTCTTTTCCAATAGATTCTCAAACGACCATAGCGGATCTATTTTCCTTCAACAGTTTCCTTAGTCATGGAGTAATTGCAATACATATTATTAAACATACTAAATGCAGTTATCCTGTTCATTCCCTCGACCAAGTGGAAGTCATAATATCAAGTACCGACAGCTTCCTGTGTCACCAGTTATCCAATAGTTGCATTCACTATTTCCTTACAGCTACTATCTTATACCTTTAAACGAGCAATTCTTGTATATATATAATCTGAAACTCGGAAACGGCTCCAACGATTTTCATGAAATTTAGTATGCAGGGGGTTTCGGGGGCGATAAATCGATCTAGCTAGGTTTCATTTTTAGAAAACGTCGTTTTATCCGTGTTTTCAGGCAATGAAAAACTGCTACAATATCATTAGAATATGAATGTAAATTTCGCCACCATTTTCAAGGTTGTAATAGCTCAGGTGGAAAATAGGGCGGTCCCGAAACCAGAAAATCTCGGTTCGAATCCAGACGATTATTTTTATCTCTTTTTGTTTTCAAGTTCCTTCTTTTTCTATTTCCCCTTTTTTTCTTTCCAAAAAACACGATTTACCAAAAAAAAACCGAGCTAAGCTCGGTCATCCAGATACTAAAATAATTAAATGGGCAAACTTCAAACAGTGTCTTTGTTAAGTATCTCTGATCAGTTTGGTTAATTGAAGAACAGATTGTCGTTCGTATAGAAGGATTGTGCAGAGGTGTATAATAAAACTCTCATTTCGCCGTTATGTTTAAGTCCCATGTAAGGGCGCAAGACTATTGCCATCAACCGAGCACAAATCCAGACTCCGAGCTGCTACTGAGGAATTCCATACGGAAAACTCAATTACACTTTGCCCGACCTGGGGATCGAACTCAAGACCTCATGAAGAGCAGTCGCCCTTGCCACCGCTAGACCAACGAAGCAGTTAAACGATAATAATCTTTTATTTTACGTAATAGGTTGACAAACAAGCCGACGGTTCATCTGATGGAAAGTCGTTACCACCGCCTACACCTACAATACAAAGAGTATTGCTGATGCGTTGCCAACCTTAAGGACTGGTCAAACAGAGTGTGACTGAGTGTCATATTCACGTCGCATGTTGATCGCGTGCTATATTAGTTTATGATGTGTCAGAACCAAAGTCCCTAGCAAAACTGAATGAGTGGGTCGAGGAACTTCAAGTATACTCCACCAAGAAGAACATAGTCTGCTTAGTTGTCGGCAATAAGATTGACAAGCATATCGTCAGTGGAAAGGTAAAAAGACTAAAGCGCCAATATACCTACTTTACAGTAGAGAGATTCAAAGTAGATAGTAGTAGATAAATTATTTATTCAATATGTATACTCTAAGAAAAATAACTATGTTTATTTTCTTAAAAAATACTTTGAATCTCTCTACTGTAAAGTAGGTATATTGGCGCTTTAGTCTTTTTACCTTTCCACTAACGATATCATTTTGGGACCCAGTGCATAATATCAGCAAGCACATTGGGTCACCCGCGCGAACGCTCAACGAGTATTCCCAATGAGGGTTGATGTCAGGCAGGCGGCCGGTCATAAAACAATAAGCCAAAACCTCTAACAACGTGGATTTATGAAATACATGTTGTGCCGACCCCACCTAATGTGGGATAAGGGCAGGAAGAAGAAGAAGAAGAAGATGTTGATCGCGTGCTCTTGGCGTGCGAATTGCTATGACAATATATAGAAGACGCCACACAGAATCTGCCACACCACGCCCTCAGTCTGACCAGGCCTTTAGAGAAAAATTTGAAAGTCTATATGCCTGTAATTTCTGAGCTGTACTAGTATCATCGATACTTTACACAGAAGTCACAAATTGACAAAAATATCGATATATATATACTTAAATCGAAAGCGTACTCAAGTAATTTTACTGCACATTAATATTCAAATAAAAACGTCATAAACAGTAAACGGAAAGTATACATTCCCATTCACTTTCACAATCATCTTTCCCATGCATTCATCGAACATGTCATCTGTCATAATTCTAAATCAATTAACGTCATAAAAGAATTATTTGCATCATAAACACAAACAGATCTTTCACTTGTTAAACACAGGGTAAGCAGAAAGGGCCCTGTTTGAAACAGTGGGCGTTACCATGGTAACCGCCGGTAAATTGTTTAATAATGATCGCGAAATTCACGTATCAGGAAACATGTAATTATGCTTTGAAATGCTTGAAAGAGTAAGGAGTGGTTTTAGGGACGGGATATATTTATTGAGTAAGTAAAAATATCGATAGAAAACTTCGTCATAAAATTAAGTGTTTTTTGTAAATCAAAAATTATTTTTTCTTTAATATACACTATCTACTAACTAGTACCTAGCTAAAGACAACTGTCTGCTTAACTTGTATAAAAAAATATGCTAAATAATAACAGAAAACACATTTTTTTATCTTTTATCAAATCAGATACACAGTCTTAAAACGTATGTAGCGCATTGGAACACAAAACAAATATGTACTTAACCTTATCTTGTAACACTACCCCACTTCCTCGTTTTATAATCTATCGATAGAAGATATTCCAGTTCAATACCCTCCGATACTAATCGTCAATGACTTTGAATGTTTCTCATATAGATACATAAATTAATACGCTATCTAATCGTATAGCTGTATAATACCGATATGAAAATAATAATAGCTGCCTATTGCTTGATACACGCTTAATTCATAAAATATTATCGCTTATGATAATACTTGTTGAGAATCAAACATAAAAAAAAAGATAATATATAAACGAACGATATATAAAAGACGTAAAGATATAAACTTTAGTTATAACAACAAGAACAACACGACCATTGTAAGATAGAAAAGTAAGGACACTGCTATTTCTAATAAAAATCTATTTTCCCATAATATTTAATTGTCTTTTGAAGGTTGGTAAACCTTCTCATAATCTTTAAATTAAAATTCCAAAATTAAGAAAAATCGTCATCATTATCGATATAACTGTCGGCGATGTCCCATCACTACTCAAGATTAGGGTTTCGCTGCACACAAAGCTTCCTTAATCTATTCGCGAAGGGCTCAATGCCACATTATTTGGTGGGCAGATGTTCCTCAGGTAAACTGGGGCAGATGCTGGAAGAACAATAGTGAAGGAGCGAACAACATTGAAGGTTTAATTTAATTATTTCGAGACCACTTGCGTCTGTTGCGAATTTTAGAGATTGCCTTTGACGGTGAAAATGGATGTGCTTTTTAGTGAGGTTCTATGTCGATAAAATAGAGCGTGTCGTACTTTTATAAGAAGTTCGAAGTCACGTTTTGTCTGTAAATGACTGGTCGTGCATAAAGACTAAACGGCAATGACAGCGGAACGTTTACTTTTTCTCAGTCTTAGAATTGTGATTCCGATCCCTGCGTCGATAAATATTTGTTTGACCTACCGATAGTTATTCCGGGTCTAGAGCAAGCGAAGTTGTCGACCGCATTTGTATACTCTGGTTATATTTCAAAGTTCTAGAACAATGTTTTAAACTTTCATAGTTTTCACTGTATCTTTCTGTGGGTTTGGATTTTAATAATTTACGAAATAAATGACTAGCTGCTAGACAGAAATATACGAGTATTTCCTCATTCAGTGAAACGTATTTCTTCAAAATGTGACTATCGAGTCTTGTTGCCCAACGACTTTCCCGCGACATCAGCTCATTTCGCGGTCCGCTGAGCGTTACGCAAAACATGATACTTTTTTTACACTACCCTTTTTCTATCATTGAATACATCTTTGTACAAAACGATTCGACCCATTCAGATGTACCGTAAGTGCTTTTTGTGAGATTCGAAACTTCAAACCACGATATAAAGGCAACACAATGATTGAACGCAAAAGATGAAACAAAAACAATTTTACCGCATTAGTGGTTTCTGGTAAATGAAAAAAATATTATAGGCTATTTCCTAGAGACTGTAGGTCGCTGTCTATTGAATTAACGCACGAATCGACTACTACACTTAAAGACCAATCGATCTTAAAGTCAGGACAGTAGGCCTACCATGAATAATATCACGTTAGTAACAAAACCCGAAAAAAAAAAACCAAGTAATGAAATCAGACGTCAACGTATTGCCTGACAAATAATATAAAATTATCCATAAAATCTAGCCTAGACTACAGGAGTGGTCAGCTCATTAGTCACTGTTTATAATTGTTTGCATGAATATAAGGGAACGTACCCATACTGCGTGACCCATTTTTTACTATTTTTTACCCCTCTCCTCCCCTCGATGACCACCCGTAGTATATGCCAATACCCCCCCCCCCCCTCTAGTTTTCACGTAGTAATATATAAATATGGTTTTTAATCAATTTTTTTGCAAAGAGATACTAAAAAAAAGTTACTCATAATATGTGCGAGTGTTGCCACCTGTGAGTTAAAAACGCGCTAAACTCTGCGCGCCATATTTGAAAATAGCTCGAAAAAACTCGAGATTTCCCTAGAGGATATTGACTACGTGACGAAAACCTAAGAACCCCCCCGCCCCTGTGACCAAGCGTGGTATTTTGAAGACTCCCCTCCCCCCCCTGAACGGGTCACGTAGTATGGGTACTTTCCCTAACGTGTTTATTTAACAATAAATTGTAACATTATGCACTTGTGTTGCTTGCTTATAATAAAATTATTATTACTGTTTATTAAATAGAGCTAATCCGGTACCGATATACTAAAAACTATCGATATAAGGGCGTTATCGATAATAAGTGAATACCCTCACTATTTCTGAACCAATGTTACAAATTAATTCCTTAAAATTAGTTTGACATACCTAATCGGTTAGTAACTAATAACAATCTGCATTTTGATTTTTACGGTGGTCCCCAAACTAGGCGGCGCCTGTATCTTGGGGACCACAGTTATGACGACACACATTGACAATTATTTACCATTGTAGCTAGTATGAGAATATACTCTTTCCATTCATGATTTTTTGGAGACAAAGTACTTATTTAATCGATTGATATATTAAGACCGTTTATCAAATTCGTAAAATCTCGATTTTTATTTATAAGCGAGATCAAATGTCAAATAGTAGATTATGGATATTATCTTTTTTTTTCCTTTGATTACAAAACATTTTATAAATAATTACAGTTATAATGCTTAACATACAACTCAAACCGCATCTTAACATTTGACTTAACACCAATGCAACTCTTGCACATAATTGGATGCGCTTGCGTCGATTAATCAACATGTGGCGCCGCCTAGTGATTCAATTCCAGGGTTGCCACCGGTACAAGTTATAAACTTTATGATACCTTTCCTTTTGGTTGTCTATCTTTTTCTTTATAACATAAACATAACATCAAGCCTGTATTCCCCGAAGGATTGGTCAGAGGTGTATAGTAACACCCTCATTTCGCCGTTATGTTTAAGTTCCATGTAAAAGGGGGCGAGCCTATTGCCATCAACCTACTGCTATTGAGGAACTCCACACATAAAACTCAATGACACTTAGCCCGACCTGGAGATCGAACCCAGGACCTCACGATCAGCAGTCGCGCTTGCCACCACTAGACCAACGCTATTTCTTAATCTTTTTTTTTTCTTGATCTGGACCAAATCAGTAGGGTGATTTAATGGAAAAAGATATCGGTACCGGGTTTGGTTGTGGACGTCAGACGGTACTTGCTTGTATAAAATACTACTATTCAGCCGCCTCTCATTGGAATGGAAGCCGATACTTAGTTGTATAAAAGTTGGATAAAATAGATTAAACCAACCTGAAGGGACTATAGGGACTTTACAACACAAACTATAGAGTCAAAATTTATGGAAACACAAAAAAAAAACTATTTCATGAAAAATTAAATATGCCTAAATAGAGGGCCACCATGGCTCCCCCTCGTGGATCTCGTTTATCTCGTAAAAGTAGCCCATGTCTTTCTCCGGGTTCCAGACTACATCTGTAACAATTACGTCATAATCGGTTCAGTATTTAATTCAGTATTTTATTAGACAAAGTTGCGGTTTAAAAGATGATGTAGTGACAAAAATTGAAAGGAGTATGCTTAGGTGGTTTGGCCATGTTGAGAGAATGAGGGAACGGCGATTAACAAAATAAATTTATAAGGCGGATGTTAATGGGAACGCCGGTAGGGGACGTCCTAGAAGGACATACATCGATGTTATTGGTGATGTTCTTCACAAAGGTCAGGTGCGTAGTACTCTCAACCGGCGTGCGTGTATGACAAGATGTATGAATGTGGATGAAGCGAAAGGGGTATGTAAGAGTCGTAGCATGTGGCGTTGTATAGTTTCTGCCTACCCCCATGGGAAAAAGGCGTGAGTTTATGTATGTATGTATGTATGTATTTTAGTAGTAAAGAAGTAACAAACAAATAGACACAATTCTTGTTTGTTGTCATTCTTGCTCGTTAGTATTCTTAATGATGAAAACGAATTATCGTTTTCACCAAAAAAGCCACAAACAACTACGCCCTGTAGTTTTGTTCTAGCGCTAACTCTTTATTCGTTTGGTATAAACCCACCTTGAAATATCAGGTCCAATGCTTGTCTTTTTCATACAAATATGCATCCCGTCCGCGTCTCCTCCTCTCTGTGTGCAAAGCGCCTAACTGTTCAAATCACAAAAAAATCCTAGGTACCATTTATGACATGTATGAAGTAGGTACTACAGCATTTCATAATCATACAACTTAGCTCATTATTGCGCTAACGGTGACAGCTCCTCTGAGAACGATTTAACGCAAAATTGCGCTCATTAGTCCATATACTTGCTATTTCTAGACTCAACTTGATCGCTGTATTCATTGCAGTCAGTTATTTCTTATATTAAAGCGATAAGATTCAATTTGGCGTGATTTGTAAGTAGTTGTAAGTTTGTAATTTGATCGTGTGAAACAGGGTTGTCGGTTCCGCGGATTTTTTTTTTTTTTTCCTTCTGAATCTTTCTTTGGGCTTAAGAAATTAGGCGCAGTACCTACTTGTCAATTTTGCCCGGCATTAAAAAACAAAAAAAATATATTTCTCCAAGTTATTTTCCTCATACACACACAAGAACAAATATAGCATTTTCTTACCTTGTAAAGTGTATAAGCGACACAAACGAAACAAAAACTCAGCTCATTAACTTTTATTTTAAACAAAAAAATAGTAATTTGCATGAAAATGGTATAAAACATGTCGTGTCAAGGATGACTGGTAACAACCTCGAAATGTTTTAAACAAGGCTTTTAAATACCTAATAAAAAAATATAATGTCTTTGTCTACTGGTTACAATTTTATTACTTAATAATTATACCGCCTCATGTTCAGCGTGATTAAGAGCAATATCTATTAGAAGAGGCCTTTCTCCACTTAAGAACTGCGATTTGTTAATTATGAAGAACTTTTTTTAAATTCTTTTTCACCACCTTAGAGGAGAATGTTTGAAAAAATCCTTCCCTAGTTGATGCCTACGTTATAAAAGTTTCCTGGGGCATTCTTCGAAAAATATTAACAAAAATTGAGAACGTCATTAGCATCATCCCAAAGTTAAGAATGCAGATGTTTAATACTATAATTATGATAATGAAAACTGAAACTATACCGCTGCCGTCAAGCAATAAGACAAGAATAAAAACAATCTGACAATACTATAACGTTAACAACCCGGGAGAAGAATGATTTGTTAAAATAATGTTAAAAAATTTCGAATATTCACCCTCCTACTGTCAAAATTTCAAGTTTCTAACCCCACCGGTTTAGGCTGTGCGTTGATAGACCAATCAGTCAGTCAGTTTCTCCTTTTATATATTATTATAGAGATGGTGATATCGCTTTGCAGACGCGTTTACTGAACGAGATTTTTGTCTCAAGGAAAAGTAAATAAAAAAACAATTCAGCAATTTTACTTATAGGTTAAAAAAAACCTACCAAAACGTTAGGTACTGTTTTTATCGTTTTTATCGCAGTGACAACCATAACACCACATGTTAGTCAACACTAATGTTATTATAGCAACTTAATTTAAGATGCAATAGCTCGGCGCCAGCGCACCCGACGCGTGACGTCATAGTAATTACGGGATAAGCAGAGGCGTTAGTTCTGTTTACTGAAAAAAGTTTTAATTCAGTTAGTTACTAATAGAAAGTGGATTAAAATTAAGTTTAACTTTGTTGTGATTTCGTTTGCATTTGTGATAATTTTAGAAGTATTGCTGACGCGTTGCTAACCTTACCTTTTTGCTGTGGTTTATTGACATTTATAAAACACAACATATCCAAATCATAACATACCATCACGCCTGTATTCCCCGAAGGGTTGGGCAGAGGTGTATAGTAACACCCTCATTTCACAGTTATGTTTAAGTTCCATGTAAGCGGGCGAGCCTATTTGCCATCAACCGGTCACAAATCCAAACTACGAGCTGTTACTGAGGAAGTCCACACGGAAACACCCAATAACACTTTACCCGACCTCGGGATCGAACCCAGGACCTCACGATTACCAGTCGCGCATGCCATCACTAGACCAATAAAGCAGTAAGACTCTACTTGTAGTTATATTTTTATTTTTTTAAGACGTTGCCCCGCTCTAGGGTTTCTCCTGTATCGTGGGTGCGTTTACAAACACGAATCTTCACACGCACAAACATCCAGACCCGGAACAACTATCTGTAGGCCATACAAATATTTGTTCTGTGCGGGAATCGAACCCACGACCCGTACCGCAGAAGCCGATCGCTTAGCCACTGCACCAAATGTGTCGTCAAAATTGAGTTTAACTTCGTTGTAATTTCGTTTGCATTTGTGAGGATTGCTGATACGTTGCTAACCTTACCATCATGCTGTGGTTTATTGACATTTATAAACCACAGTATAACCAAATCAGTGTCCAATTAAATTGCAATCAACTAAATTCTTAACACAATTGAATGACATAATGCCATTTATCTATTCTGTGAATTTCTGTGTCATTGAAACGTAAATGTTCTAGCTGGAACAAGGCCGGGGAAGTCACGCACCATTGTGCTCTAAAGGTTGAAAAACTATTGTTGTTAAGTACTTGATATAATATTATTGTAAAGGAATTAAAGATTGAGATAATAAGAAATATATTTTGCTGTTTTTGGGGACCATAGGCGCTTTGTAAGTAGGTAGGTCTTCTTCTTTTCGTGTGGTTAGTGACTAACCTGGTGTCAGAGTTTATGCCGCCCATGGGCCTCTGACTTGGCTTCACATGCCGTCGAGAAATATCTCTCAGGCATGCCGGTTTCCTCGCGTTGTTTTCCTTCACCGTTTTTAAGCAAGTGATAATTATACAATATACACATGAATCCGAAAAGTCAGAGGTGCATGCTTTGGGTTCGAACTCGAGACCAATAACTTGGCAGTCTGACGATCACACCACAAGGCTATCATTACTGTTAAATCATCAATCAGTAGGTAGGTAAAAAGCTCGCTTCTCTGTAAATATGGGAAAGATAAGGACATTAAACTTTGAAGTCAGTGAATCAGTTACTGGGCAATCGGTATCCTAAGATTAGACCGGTTGTCAGACTTTCGGGCTTTTAACTTCCCGTAACGACTGTCATAGGTATTCGTATGTCACCCGGGACCGACTGTTTAACCTTTTGAACGCCAGAGCATAAATGCATCGTCGTACCCCCCACGCCAAGGTAACTGTAATCCCATCGTTTTTGTCACATATTTGTGACGTTGGCGTAGAGGGTAAACTTTCGTTTGTCACATATGTGTCACAATGGCGTCCAAAAGGTTAACGAGCTCTCCGAGGCACGGTGGGGTTTCGATGTGTAACGAACAGTCACCCATCCAAGGACTGACCGCGGTAAGCGCAGCATGATCCGCGCAGTTGGTAATTAGCCGCGAGCCCCAGAGCGTTTGTAATTAGGAGAATTGGCCCGCTAAAATTAATTTACAGATCACAATTGGGATCATTTCGGAGGCGATAGTCCACCTACCGCATGGGACCAAAAATCATCTTCATCTATACTAATATTATAAAGAGGAAAGATTTGTAATTTTGTATGTAACGAATAAACTTAAAAACTACTGGACCGATTTCAAAAAATCTTTTGCCGTTAGAAAGCTACATTATCACTGAGTAACATAGGCTATAAATCTATTACTGGAATAAAACTTCTTACGCGGGCGGAGCCGTGAGGACACAGCTAATCATTTATAAACCGTTCGAAAATACATCTCTACCTACCTACCTAGGTACCAAACCCGACTTCATAAAACAAGGACCATAACATAACATCACGCCTGTATTCCCCGAAGGGTTGGGCAGAGGTGTATAGGCACACCCTCATTTCGCCGTAATTTTTTTTTTTATTTTTTATTGTAAGGCTTTGTCGCTTGGCGACCATATCGCCCAACGAAAATATTATAAATAGATAGTAACAATTTATCTTATAACTAACTTATACAAAAGTTTAGCTTTGTCTGACATTGGAAAAGCTAGAATCGAATTACAAATGCCAATGTCATACATTTTGTTTCGGCCAAACACACTAATTCTTACATTTTCATTTCGGACACATTCCATTATGATATGAAAAACATCATCAACCACTCCGCAGTCAAGGCAGTGTGGCGACGAAACCTTTATCATTAAAAATGAGAAATTATTCGAGGGTGTATGTCCGGAACGCAATCTTAAAGCTATAGTAATTAAATTTTTACTTAAAATGCAATCAATCCAGGGAACTCGTGAGATCTCTGGCTGAATAGTTCGGTACCAAATTCCCTTTTCTTTCGATCTCTCATCAAAATATTCTTGCCAAATATCGAAGCAATGTTTTTTCGCCATCCTAAAATAGTCGGAATAAAGTGGATTAATTTTGAAGGGGACTCCGTCAATACAAGCTTGTTTGGCTGGCATGTCGACACTATCATTTTCTTCTAATTGAATATGGGACGGAATCCATTGGAAACATACAGTTTTGGAAGATTGAAGTTTTAAGATTGATTTATATATCACGTAGGCTGTCGGATTACCTCGCATATGAGAGGTGTGCCGAGCCAAATGTTGCAAGGAGCTTCTAGAGTCGGTTAAAATGACAAACTGGTCACCATTCATCGATTGAATATATGACAAAGCTTCCGCTATCGCAATCAGCTCAATGTGCATAATAGAAACATCTGCGTCAATCTTAAGCTTCATATGATTTAGAAGAAATGGGTCTAAGAAAGCAGCACCTCCTGTTCCTTTATCCTTGGAGCCAGCCGTAATATTTAAATCCCATGTAATAGAGGGCGAGCCTTTTGCCATCAACCGGGCACAAATCCAAACTCCTGGCTGCTACTGCGGAACTCTACACAGAAAAACCCAATAACACTGCTCGACCTGGAAATCGAACCCAGGACCTCACGATCACCAGTCGCGCTTGCCACCACTACACCAACAAGGCAATTCATCTTCTTTACATAGTATAAAACAATGTCGCTCCCGCTGTCTGTACGCTTAGATCTTTTAAACTACTTACGCAACGGATTTTAATGCAGTTTTCAGCAATAGATAGAGTGATTCAAGAGGAAGGTTCATATGCATATTAATATCTAGATTGCACCCGTGCGAAGCCGGGGCGGGTCGCTAGTTAATTTATAAACCATTGGAAAATACATCTCTATCTAGGTACCAAGCTTTTCATAAAACAAGTAGTCTAACGATAATACACTTAGGCTGCGTTCAGACGACACGCGCCCGCTAAGCGCACGCCACGCGCGTCAACACCCGCATCTAACACGCTTTGAATTTTTTTGTATATAATTTGAGTCTTATGACACATCAATAGATTTCAAATTGCATTTATCGAAGTCCAACCGCACATGCCTCGCGCCCGCCTCGCGCCCGACTCCGGCCCGCCTCGCGCTCGCCTCGCGCCCGCCTCGCGCCCGCCTCGCGCCCGCCTCGCGCCCGCCTCGCGCCCGCCTCGCGCCCGCCTCGCGCCCGCCTCGCTCCCGTCTCGCGCCCGCCCCGCGCCCACCTCGCGCCCGCCTCGCGCCCGCCTCGCACCCGCCTCGCACCCGCCTCATGCCATGCTTCGATAAATGCAATTTGAGATCTATTGATGTGTCCTAGGACTCAAATTATATACAAAAAATTTCAAAGCGAGTTAGACGCGGGTGTTGACGCGCGTGGCGTGCGCTTAGCGGGCGCGTGTCGTCTGAACGCAGCCTTAGAATTACAAAATAATATTATCATTCAACATTCCTTGAATCCCTTGATCTTTGTTCGCTAACTCCCACGAACGAATAGCGCCTACCGTCTACCTACCCACATTTTGTACTTTTGTACCTTTGAGTTCATTGTTTTCGCTCGACTTCTGTCCTGAACTTTGGCCTTTTGGTCAGGATCTGTAAGGTGGGAGGACCTTTGTCCTTTTATAAAAGTTGGATTTCTATAGTTTGGTAGTTCGCTTTTAAGATATCTTTTTCGGCTTACCCACATTAAAATATCTGACCTAATCTTTTTGGGATGAAAAGATTTAATTAAAAACTTAATTATAGTGCCATTGAGGCTAAAGGCTATTATACCATTATGAGTGTTAAATTCATATCAGACATTTTATTCTTAAAAATTCTGGAAGATAACAAGCAGGTAATACTATACCTATGTGTTCAATGCAACTCCCAGTTTAAAACATCACGCGTTGTATTCCCCGAAGGGTTCGGCAGAAGTGTTTTAATACACCCTCGTTTCGCCAGTTATGTTTAAGTCCCCATGTAACAGGGGATGAGCCTATGGCCCTCAATCGGGCACAAATCCAAACTACGTGCTGCTACTGAGGAATTCCACATGGAAAAACCCAATAACACTGCTCGACCTGGGAATCGAACTTAGGACCTCACGGTCAGCAGTTGCGCTAAAAGACAAAATACAACCCTCTCTTAGCCCTCTTATAGCATACAATTATTTCTAACTAGCGACCCGTCCCGGCTTCGCACGGCTGGACATTGTTCCCGTTTTTGCAACATTTTTCATTTATGCTCCACTTCTATTGGTCGTAGCGTGATGTTATATAGCCTATAACCTTCCTCGATAAATGGACTATCCAACACAAAAACATTTTTTAAATTCCAACCAGTAGTTCCTGAGATTAGCGCGTTCAAACAAACAAACTCTTCAGCTTTATAATATTAGTATAGATAATCTTCATTTTACCGTAGGCGGTCCAAAGCGTGCTTCAAAGAATTCCCAAATAATGGTCACAGCATGTGTCCACTTGAACAAAAAAAAAACTAATTCAACGAATTTGTAGTAAATTCTAGTTGAATGGACAGATGTCGTCTTCATTCATGATGTTTCCTTAGCAAATACAACGCAACCCGCGACTTATGACTATGAATACAATAGACTATACAAACAATAATTTGCGTTCGAAAAACGTTACGTCATTCGAATTTGGACTTTATATTTGTGATATCAAGGGTGTTATAAAACTTTAAGACAATTGTCAATAATTTTGCCAAGATTTGTTCGGATGCCTGGACTGATTTTTTATATTTATATTAATCGGAAATGGGTCTGATATATTTGACGTAGCAGAACATCTCTTTTCACTTGAAAATATAATTTATAATAATTGGGTCCATAGAGTCCATAGAGTCAGCTGCTAGGCATCCAACACAAGTATTTTCTTTTTGACTGTTTCTCGTTTGATCCTAGTTCATCGGTTCATGGTTCATCATCTTCCTGCCCTGGTCCCAAGTTACTTGGGGTCGGCGCAATATGTTTTTCTCTTCCACTCTTCCCTGTCAGCCGTCTCATTATCATTTACTCCCTTATCTTTCATATCCTCCCTCACACAATCCATCCATCTTTTCTTAGGTCTCCCTCTCCCCCTCCATCCATCAACATTCATATTCATCACTCTCTTAGTCACATGTGTTTCATCCCTCCTCAGCACATGCCCATACCAAGACAAACGCTTTCCTTTCAACTTTTCTGTCACTGGTGCCACTTTCAAACTTCCTCTAATATACTTATTTCTTACTTTATCCATTCGCGTCACTCCACACATCCATCTCAACATTCTCATCTCCGCTACGTGTAATCTTCTTTCATCCGTCTTCTTCACGGCCCAACACTCTGATCCGTACAGCACGACAGGTCTTATAATGGATTTGTAGATTTTGCCCTTCAGCTTGAGGGGCATCGGTTCATGGTTGATATACCAAAAACTCGAACGAAGCGTTTTGATTCCACTTTCATTGTGAAAACCGCCAAACAGTGGAATGCGCTGCCTGAGTGGGTTACAACCCCGACAGTTACAATCTGGGTGTCTTCAAGTCACGAGTGAATCGGTTTCTTCTGGGCAAGCGTGCTCCATCGTAGACCGCATCATCGCTTAACATCAGGCGGGATGGCGGCCAAACGCAGGCCTAGTAACAAATAAAAATAAAAAAACCCACTTGATGATATGCGCAGACAGGGTCTAAGATGGAACACATGAATACAAGGATCAGAGATATGAAGGATTCCCCTATATCCCTCTGGCTCTCACATACACACGACGGAACACAGTAAACTGCTTGGCGCCGGTCTTTAATTTTGTGTTTATTTGTTAACTTTATGATTTTAATAAAAAATTATAGCCTAGTGGTTAGACGCTTGCCTTCCATGCAGGAAGGTCCTTGTTCAATCTCCGTCCGCACCTCCGACATTCCGAATTCATGTGCGGAAATTGATTATAGTGAAGGAAAATATCGTGAGGAAACCTGCACACCTGATAGGGCTCCAAAAAGTTCTAAATGGTCCCACCAACCCGTACCATGCCAGCGTGGTGGACTACGGTCTAAACCAGGGGTCACTAATTAGATTCGCTCGGGGTCCGTTTTAAGAAATGAAATGACCACCGCGGTCCGCACAGCATTTTATAGAAAAAAATATTTATTAAACAAATCGCACTGCTACCTACATTAATACCTACTGTATCAACTCAAAATTTGATCAATTTGAGATAGCTCTTTTCTTTCTTTTTTTTTAACGTTTCCCCATACTAGGATTTCTCCTGTATCGTCGATGCGTTTACAAAGACAAATCTTCACACATAATTCATTTCATTCGCTTCATTTGTAGGTAATGTATAACAGGAAGTAATTAATCAGTTTTCTGTCGTTTCTGAAAAAAGCTTAATTTTGAGTTGATACATTATTGATCTAGCAGTGCGAAATGTAATTACGGAAATAACAAAGGTATTTTTTTACATATCAGGTTTTACATGTCAAGTTGCTGTGTTCTCGCGGTTCGCACAAAATGAGTCGGCGGTCCGGATGCCGACCGCGGTCCGCCATTTGGCGACTCCTGGTCGAAACCCTCACTCTGAGAAGAAGCCCATACCCAACAGTGGGACAGCAATATGATTATGCCATAATCTAAATCCCATCTTTGAAGTATTGTCTATTTCATCATCATAACTTATTTACCAAAATATGGACGTACCTTGCCCGAATTTAATATTTTGATTGAAAAAATAAATTAATGACTTGTTATAAAAATAAAAAATGCATGTTTTTATACATGGTACGGTCAGCAACAAAAGTTGCTTAACACTGTTATTTTTACATAACATCAAAATTGACCCAAAATTATTCGTTACACTGCTTTTCAGCATTTTATATAATAGTGAAGAGTTTGTGTTATTTTATTGTCACATGTGTTCCGATTAAATTTGAACATTAATGTGTTCAGTTATGATTAAAAAAATTGAAGTGTTAATATACTTTTGTTGCTGACTGTACCATTTCGATACAATAATCATTTACTTTGATGTCGAACAAATTCCTTATCTTTCAAACCATCAGTAATTTTCTTCGTCGATTAATTCCACACATGCCGTTTCCATGGTAACCATGCATCACAATCTCATCTAAGCTGCGTAATCCAATCCTGCCACTGAAAGCTCTTAGGAGTTTTGTGTGCTCTATTGAATGTAGAGTCTATAGAAACTCGACACTGCGAATCTACCATCAGACTATCGTGTTACTTGATCAGAGATTTGTGGGCTTCTGTCTGCTAATGCGTCATGATTTACATACTTTGATTTTATAAGTACCTAAATACTGTCTTAACGGCCTCGTTGGTTTAGTGATCGCAAGTGCGACTGCTGATCGTGAGGTCTTGGGTTCGGGCAAAGTGTCATTGTGGTTTATCCATGTGAAATTCCTCAGTACCAGCCCGGAGTTTGAATTTGTGCCCGGTTGATGGCAATAGGCTCGCCCCCTATTACATGGAACTTGAGCATAACGGCGAAATGAGGGTGTTACTATACACGTCTGCCCAAGCCTTCGGGGAATACAGGCGTGATGTTATAAGTACCTAAGTATTGTCTTTAGTTTGGAATGTTAATTCATATTTATTTTGAAACGGTTTTTTAATTTTTTATTTTTAACTATGCGCGCGACTTCGTCTGCGTAGAAATCGGATGGGTTTTAATTTTTATGCGCGGAACCGTAACTCTTTCTCTTTTACTAAAATAAAAGTAGGCTTAGTTACTCCTTATAACATCAGCTATCTGCCAATCAAAGTTTCGTCAAAATCGGTCTAGCTGTTTCGGAGATTAGCCGAAACAGACAGAAACGAAAAAAAAAACAAAAATGGTTTTTCGTTATCAGTCCCGTATTTATTATGTATACTTTTATAATGTTTTATCTGTAATAATATCTGTAAGTGGTAATAAATAAATTTAATTCACACTTTAATTTTATTTATTTGTTAAGATTTATTTGTTTATTGACACTTACAGCTATTATTACGGGTAAAACCCAATGCAATACTTTAGCAACAAATTATTTTCCTTGTGAATTCACTCTAGTGTACAAACAAAAATATCATATTATAATAACAATTTTAATTACCTTCACTTCGTATATTTGTTTGTTTGATTCAAATCTTGCGACAGATTTTTCAACTACTTCTGCTTAACCGATTCTCCTGAAACTTTGCACACAAATTCAATTCTCATGACAATACAACATTATAATAATTTCAATCTTCAATCATCGAATCCTGATGCTGCAGGGGTACTGCAAGATAAAACTGTTTTACTTAAAAGCTTTTTTAAGGGATTATTTTTTATTTGGTTTGTCCCGTTTGACCCGTCGTTAATTCTAACTGTAATTAATGAATGATCCATTTTTTAAAATAGCATTTACAAACACACTTTGTTTTAGTTAGATAAAATTGTAGTTCGCGCCGTCCGAATACAAAATAGAAAGGCCGCATGATACTTTTTTAACCGACTTCCAAAAAAGGAGGTTCTCAATTCGACTGTATGTTTTTTTTTGTATGTTTGTTCCTCGATATCTTTGCTAATTGTGAACCAATTTTAATGATTCTTTTTTTGTTTGAAAGAGTATTCTTTCGAAGTGGTCCCATTGTGGTGAAGATCTGATGAAGAACTTCGGAGATAGACAATTTGAAGTCGGTTTTTTTTTTGTTAAAAAGTTTAATTATTTTCTGAAATATACACCCATATTCTAAGACGTTCCTCCAAAACTTACTCGACTCGACTCTACCTCGACTTGACATAAACGTCCTCGACTCGAGATTTTTCCTCAGTCGAGGTAAGGGATCATCTGTCAAACTCAAGGTACCCGAAACCTACCTTAACGAAGGAAATGTCAAAGTTCGTATGTAACAAAAATGAATTTTGAAGACTGTATCGAATATGCTTACGATAATCCTTACAACTATTTATCACGGCGTTATTTGCGCGATGCAGATAATTCAAATTATGACGTAATGACTCCGTCGAGGCACTTCAAAGTTCACTCGAAATTGCGACTATGAATACAATTTTGAAGGTGTTTTCGAGGCCGGTCTGAGTCGAGTAAGTTTTGGAGGAACGTCTTAGAATATGGGTGATAGTCTCGCTCTCAAATCGCTAGCTAAAATCTAAACCATACTTCTTACACTCTGTATATGATATCTTTATACTTACCAGCAACAAAACCAGTATTCTTTTTTCAAAGAGTAAAATTTAAAATTCAAAATCCGAACAGTCAAAAACAGTCGTTTAGCGACGGAAGGAAGCCGTACGGACGACGGATGGTTCGTCGCTTCCCATCGCACGGTACAACGCGCGTCGCTTCCCCCACGGGCCACCGCAGTGACAAACACACGAGCAATTCGAACTTTAAACTTTCTATAATTCTTGGTGAATAGACTGAAGAAGATGGCAGGGTTAACTGAACATGGATGAACTGGGTGTGGAGGAATTTCATCACATAACATCATGCCTTACATTCCCCGAAGGGTTCGGCTGAGGTGTTTTAATACACCCTCGTTTCGCCAGTTATGTTTAAGTCCTATGTAATAGGGGGCGAACCTATTGCCATTAACCGGGCACAAATCCAGACTCCAGGCTGCTACTGAGAAATTCCTAATGGAAAAACCCAACAACACTTTGACTGACCTGGGGATCGAACCCAGGACCCCATGCTCAGCAGTCGCGCTTGCGACGACTAGAGCAACTAGGCAGTCCTAAGGCGTTAAGGAATTTCATCTTCATTTTATCAAATCTATCCGAAGACGTCCAGTGCTCCATCTCTGTCTCGTATCAGCACGAGCTATGTGAAAATAGCTCATGTTCTGGTAAAAATATTAGCCAGTCAGCAAGTTACGTAGTACCTAACTATTAAGTAATCTGTAGTAGAGGGGCTAACATTTACTGCCGCGTCCGATTATAAACCCTCCCAGATTAGCATAGTCCGCCGTCCCCGGCATGCGCTACTAGAGCCCGATGATGAGATCACCCTCCTCCAGGAGGCGAATAAATCGACTAGCACAATACACATACACCGCCGCCGCCGACCGGCGTATCGCCCTCGCCGACGAGGCCCCTCGCGACGTCCCACCGCCGCCGCCCCCGATCCACCGTGCTCACCCGCCGCAGCCGCGGAGCCGGTCGTCCCTTCTGACTCCGCGCAGTCACCATGACGCGAGAATACAGCCCTCATCAAGCTGTCGTATCCCTCCCAGTCCTCTTGCATTCGACACCCTAAGAGTTCGAGTCCCCCCTTGGGGACGCTCTCAGAGGTGTCGCTGCTATAGTCATAGCCATGATGTTACAGTAGTTAGCTTTGCGTAGTTAGCTAGGTAGTTAGATTAGTAGGTATTGGTTCGGAGACCCTTCTGGTCTCGCCAATAATAGCCAGGTTACGTAGAAAAGGTCCGCAAGACCATCTACAATAGTCGATTAGGAAAAAAAAAAAAAAAAAAGGGCTAACATTTTTTTTTTGTCGTGGTAAAATCCTCATGGATCCCCTCCACCATGGGGAAGGCGAGGGGTTATGCCGAATTCTTATCGGCTAAAAACCCATGGTGTTCCTCCTTCCAACCTATGGTCGGGGTCACGGGATTCGCTATTACATGCAACGCCGGCAGATAGCGGGGCTGCCTGGCCAAGGTGCGCTGGACGTACGTACCCATTAATTTTGTCCACTAAATACAAAATCATAGTTTCAAATTAAAACTAACAAAACTCTCAAATTATCAAAGTCCCGTAAAGATGACCTTGATGTTAATCTGTTACATAGGCGTGTTACGTCACGTCACAGTGGGCGGGGTCAAGGTCAGACGCCAATCATAGCGCTTTTCGTGTGCTGCTCCAATTAACAACAGATTTGGGTAGGTAAGGTCAATTAGTTAATTTAACAATGTCTAGTACTGAGTTGCTAGGAACCTTAGATTGATAAAAGAGTAGGCTTTGAAAGTTATGACATAACAATCACGCCTTGTATTCCCCAAAGGGTTCGGCAGAGGTGTTTTTAATACACCCTCGTTTCCTATTTGCCATTAGCCGGCCACAAATCCAGACTCCGGACTGCTACTGAGAAATTTCAAATAGAAAAACTCAATTACACTGACCTGGGGATCGAACCCTAGAACCCATGCTCAGCGGTCGCGCTTGCGACCACTACACTAACAAGGCAAGATAAGATGTATGATGTATATAAAAAAAAACTAATTTAAGTATATAATAACAATTCGGCTGTATATACTTTTTTTAAATTTTTGTTATCTCACTACACCGTCATTTTTAAACCGATTGGGAGAAATCTTTTTTTGTACGAAAGAGTATTCTTTCGAAGTGGTCCTATTTAAATTTGGTGAAGATCTGATGAAGAACTTCGGAGATAGACAATGGAACTCCTCAATGACGAACAGTACGCATAATGTGATGTGATTATGTTACAAGCAGCGTCTTTATTAGGTCCAACCATGTTTTAATTAAGGCCACTAAAATGAAAGAAATAAAATATATTTTAACAAAAATAAAACCGACTTCAAAGAAACTAAAAAAAGAATAAAATAATTACCATAATTATAAAATTAACAGGTTGAGAAGTCGGTGCCTTCAATTTGGTTCAGCGTGGATCAGCGCCGACTTCTGAAACTGTTAATTTTATAATATTATGGTAATTATTTTATTCTTTTTTGGTTTTTTTGAAGTCTGCATTATTTTAGTTAAAATGTTTTTTTTTAAATACAGATTTTTTTAAATAAATTACCAAATAATTGTTTACCATTTTTTAAAACTAATTCGGGCTAGACTATAATTTTACGATCTATTTAACTTAATATCTTTACATTAAACAAAATACCTTTTTCATATATTCATAACTGCACACTAAAAGTCATGTAGTCTTTTGAGGCCCCAATTTCTAAGGACCCCATAAATTCTCTTTTACTGGTACATGATAAGCCCCACAATTTCGAGTGCCAAAAAACACGATTAAGCTCTCGTTTCACACCTTGACGACGCCGTAAAACCCCATGGGCTGTCCCATGAATGTTAATTTAACCTTAAGAATGGGTATAAAGGGCCATAGCACTGATTTATAGGTATCTGGTTAGCAAAAGCAATAAAACTTATTTAGTAAGGGAACATACGTTAATGATGGCGATTTCTTTACTTGTAAACATGTCGTAAATGCCTTATGTCGTAAGTGCCTTATTTTTTTTTATTTCGATTATGAAGTATTGTTCGTACAATTTTTTTTATGTCTTAAGTCGGTAATACGTGTTGGCTAAGCTATAACCAACGCGAGCGTAGGCAAATTCTTCTTCTTTTTGTGTAGATGTGTAACCTGGTGTCAGATTTTATGCCGCCAATGGGCCTCTGACTTGGCTTCACATGCCGTCGAGAAATATCTCTCAGGCAATTTCCTCACAATGTTTTCCTTTACCGTTTTTAAGCAAGTGATAATTATACAGTACGCACATGAATCCGAAATGTCAGAGGTGCGTGTCTTGGGTTCGAACTCGAGACCAATGCTGACACGGCCGACAAATATGTGGAGTACAGCAGCTTGCAGGCGAACGCCTTTGATTTGTGCAGAAAAACAGACACTTTCCGAAATCAGACGAATGGTGGTAAGGCATACCTAGCGAACTGTATACACATTGTTGCTCATCAGCTAGGCGAGCGAGGACGAGCAATGGCGAGGCTAAACAAATGGGCTATCTATACGTTGGTACGCGCCCGCTCGGCGAACTATGTCCAACATGTAACGCCGGCTTTACAACGATGGTATTGCCAAGTCACCATGACCAATCTCAAAGGTAAAAAATAATAAAAACTGGCCAAGTGCGAATCGAACTCGCGATATTAGCGTTCTGTAAGTACCACCCAAAGGTTTAGACTTTTTTATATTTGCCATGATGGCGGCCATAATAACACATATCGACGGTCGGCAGTGAAAACCACGTAGGTATATGTAAAATACAATTTTTAAAAAAAGATAGATTAAACTTTCTCCTGAATAAAAAATGGCCGATCAAATGTTAATACAAGTTTGTCATCGTACGTCATAGATAGCTTAGACGTATTTGAATTAAAACTTTGTTGAAATAATACGTGTATGACGAGTTTATCAATCAAAAGAACAAATAAAACGCTTTTGAAGAAAATTTGATTTACGAGGTTTTGACTGCCGAGCGTCAATATTCTCTGAAAATTTCAACTGGCTACCTATTACGGTTAAGAAAATACAGCCCTGTGACCGACAGACAGACGGACGGCGTTAGCTTGTAATAGGGTCCCGCTGGCACCTTTTGGATACGGAATCCTAAAATACCTTTTTGCAAATAACTTTATCATTATAGAAGAATGTTGCAATGTTATGGTTTAAGATGTTTCTCTATAGACCATTAAGTTCTATTGTTGGTTTGATTCGATGTGGAAGACGGGCAATTTTGTAGCGTCAGCGACTTGGATGGGCGAGGCCACGAAAGTAGCGATGACTTCTATAACCAGGCGCGGTGGCAGCCCAAGATTTTGGGGGGGTAGCTAGGCACAAGTACCTACAGTTTCAAAATCGAAAACAATAAAACAAGTAAACCATAAACTGAGGCCGCGAGAGCAAGAACGGCTTATACAGGGTTATTTGTAAAACACCGACAACCTCTCAGGACTATGTTAATAACATCATAATCAACAACTTTTGTTCTATGAATTTAAAAAAATCATAATTTTTTAGTTCATCAGATTTTCATACAAAAATAAAAATATTTAAATTGAACGGTCTAAATGTTACGAAATATATGCGAAGCAAAAGAAAGCGATAGTAAAATAGCGAGGGGAGCGGGGTTAGGGTGGCGGGGGCGCTTTAGAGCGTTTAATTTAAATATTTTTATTTTTGTATGAAAATCTGATGAAATAAAATATGATAAATTTTTAAAAGTCATAGAACAAAAGTTGTTGATTATGATGTTAGTAATATGGTCCTGAGAGGTTGTTAGTGTTTTACCAATAACCCTGTATACTGATTTGTCTTACCAATATTTACAGTTTACAATTTAATTAAATGGTATGTGCGAAACGAGTATTTTCAATTCAAAATTCACTCACGTTAACGTAACGTTTACGTTACTAACGTGTGTAACGTTTACGTTACAACGTTCGAGCTTATCCTACTGATTATAGTTTGACAAACGCTTTTGCCACGATTCCACCGGTTTCGTGGCCACACTGTGACAAATGTCGGACATCCATTGAGCTTCAGGCACGCGCAAACAGTTTTATGGTAGAAAATAGTAGAAAACGCGATTGTATCATAAGAGCTTTTACTGTGGATGTACTTTTTATTACTTTTCTTTTAAAGACCATTCATGTCAGCACGTATCCACTGCTGAATTTAAACTTACACTCACGTCGAGCCCGTAAACGGCCACTATCGAATATGGGCTTCCTAGTGAACGGCTAAAGTGAAAATTGCCATAGCCACCAAGCTTCACGCCTATATTCCCCGAAGGGTTGGGCAGAAGTGTACCTATAGTAACACCCTCATTTCGTCGTTATTTTAATTCCCATGTAATAAGGATCGAGCCTATTTCTATCAACCGGGCACAAATTCAAACTCCGGGCTGCTACTGAAGAATTCCACACGGAAAAAACCAATAACACTTTGCTCGACCTGGGGATCGAACTCAGGACCTCACGATCAGCAGCCGTGCTTTCCACCACTAGACCAACGAGGCAGTCATATCTGAAATCTGTCTGTAACTGAAAATACACATGGTTAGTAGGACTACATTGTTATACTTTGGCACGAAAACATCCACCGTTTGTTTTAACTGTTGTTATTCTCAAACCAATGTAGATTAATTAAGAAGCTATTGAAAGTTATCAATTTTAAAAACTATTAATATAATCCCTTGAATAACTTTTAAGTTCTCGGTTTTATCTTACAGTACCTACCCCTGCCGCATCATTTGAGGGTTAAAGGTTAAAATTATGGTGTTGTATTGTCATCAGAATTGAATTTGTATGAAAAGTTTAATGAGTAGGTAGTTGAAAAAACTGTCGCGTTTTTTTTTTTTCGTATCGTTTCGTTCACATGCACAAACGCCCAGACCCGGAACAACTATCTGTAGGCCATACAAATATTTGCTCCGTGCGGGAACCGAACCAACGACCCGTAGCACAGAAGCTAATCGCTCAGCCACTGCACCAAACGTGTCGTCAAAACACCCAAAACACTTCCTGAACAATATACCTACAATTTTTCTTTCATTAAATTAGCATATTAATTTAGGTTAATCATCTAATGGATTAGCGAATATGAGATAACACTGCATTAATTACAATAATTTATTATCGTAAATAATTATACCAACCGGTTTGTAGTTACGTTTGTTCACGGTTGATTGGCACAATGACAGAACTAGTGGAACTGGTTTTGTTCCTCGGTTCTAACCATATCCAGGAAGTAATGGGATACAAGTGAAAGTTGCGCCGTTACATGAATATTTTATGCATTTATTTAGTTAGAAATGGTTATTTAAGTTCTAAATGTCGTTGATAAGTTGCTTCCTACTTCCCAGTGATAATTTTGCCAAATTGACAAGTTTGTTAGGTAATTTTGTTACGGTAGTTGACATAATGTGTATCGGAGGCTACAATTTATAATTAAATATGCATAATTATCATCTGTAATAAATTAACATGTATGTTTTAGACGTGAGAAATAAAATGTTGCTAACGCCATCTATCGATTCATTAACGAAGCGTGTTGCCATTTCCTGCCGTTAGATGACTATGACGACGATGTGTAATTAAAGTATTTTTTAATGAGAATTAAATTTAATAATTATTAACCTATTGTTATCTTCCTTTACAGATTCGTTCGTGAATAGCCAAGAATGGACAGCGTCACGAGGTGTAACAGAACTTCGTGTTGGAGTTTTGGGTTCACCGGACAGTGGAAAATCGGCTCTAGTCCATCGGTACTTAACTGGGGCATATATGCAAGAAGAGAGTCCAGAAGGTGGTACATATCCCTATTTAATTAATAACTTGACTACATAAACTTAAATTATTTTCTCATCAAAATCTTCTAACACTACCATCTAGTGTCAAGTAGCGGAACTACACAATAAACGTTACATATTTAGTTCATTTTAGATAACTAGGTGGCAGCACTGATCTTTTAAAATAATTCCAAATTTTACCACTAGATGGCAATACGTGTAGGAACAATTTTATAAACATTTCAAAAGTTCAACGAACTGCTGAAGGCGTTTGCACTGATTACACTCTCTTCGAGGGTTTGATTAGTGCGTAGAACTCCCAAGTGCTATTTATTTACGTTCAAGTTTCAACCCACACACCGCAAACTCGATCATTATCGCGGGGACAGCGATACTGGTAGAAATTTACTTATTCCTGGAATTACTAAAGTCTAGGTACACATATCTTATTTCCTACTTACTATTTAATTACTTCGTATTAGGATGTGGACAATGAAAAACAGGTAATATTACAATCTTCGCATGCATTTGTTTGTTTTGTTATCAAATTAATGTCCTGCTGAGAAGTGGTGACGGCGCACGACGTGCGTCGGGGTCGGGGCTGTGAGCTCCCTAAAATAGGGTTAACCTTTCAAACCTGCTACAGCTCTTCTCAAGAGGGCATTCCAGACATTGCCCTACATTGTAAACCTCGCATAGTTTTTCAGGACAACAGACAGGACTTGGACAAGAGACCATCCGAACCATACCTACTGAATTTCTTTCAGCATTGCTTCTGAGGGTTAGTCAAATAGGAAACGCCGGCGAGCCTAGGCTTAAATAGTTTATGATATAGTATTCGAAACCGTCTTCATCTGTTCACGTGGGTTTTGAAATCTGACAGAGGGGTCAGTAGTGATCTAAGTGTTAGGCCGGTTATTGATTGTCTGCCTAATGTTTACCATTAGTACCTATTGTGGATTTCAGGTTTGTCTAAAACTAAATAGGTCAGAAGGTATCGTATATCTCTGATATCGCGGCTGCCCGTGGCCTCACTATCAGGACCCATCCGAAAACCAACGCTGCTATACTTCGGTGTAGCAGCATTATGCTGAGATGGGCTCCTTTTTTTGTCTCGTGGAGGCATATAACTTTTTTATTTTGTTGTTTTTTTAAATACTTTTCTTTCTTTCTTGAAGTATAACCAGAAAATCTTAGATGGTTAGGATTCGTTATTAGCTCAGCTTAACGACGCAGGCATGGATGGGGATACAGGAAAATTGTCAGGACAAAAAGAGATGATAAATAATTAATTTCTTCTTTCCATTGCAGGTGGTCGGTTCAAGAAGGAAGTGATAATTGACGGTCACAGCTACCTCCTTCTCATACGAGATGAAGGGGGCTCGCCAGAAATGCAGGTCAGTATTCATCTCTAAGCAACTATATTCTTTTTACTTTTCTTTAACTATTTTACGAGAAGCAATTACGTCTGTATACCTATATCCTATAAAAGGAGAGACTGACTGACAGATCCATCAACGCACAGCCTAAACCGCTGAGGTTAGAAACTTGAAATTTTGACAGTAGGTACTTTTATAACGTAGGCATCAAATTAGGAAGGATTTTTCAAAATTAAAAAAAAAAACACGCAAGCGAAGCTGTGGGCAAAAGCTAGTAACCTATAATTCTGGAATAGCGTTAATTTTGCTATAATTACTATACTGTCTACAAAAAATGGTGGCATTTCACATCATTGTCAGTAAAAAAACCTACAGAATTGGTTACATATAAATACTACCTATCTATAGCTGTTTTATCAGTTTTAATTAATATTCCACCTAGAAAGACTGGTACGTACGTATTGTAAAAAAATAATTAAAAAATTACACCTTAATTAACAAGCGGCGATGAAGCGGCAGGAACGTTTTACGTAGGTATAGTATCGTAAACGTACAGTGTGAGTGCAGTGTGGGTAAATCCGGTATAATCCTAGCGTTCACAACGGGATACTACATTTCATCAATCCCAGCTACAATCGGAGTTGACTACAAATGTAAAGTCATGGACGTGGATGGTGTTAAAGTCAAGCTTGGTATTTGGGATACAGCGAGACAGGAGCGTCAGAATATTGACATCAAGTTGTTACAGAGAAGCTAACGGTGCTATATTGGCTTACGATGTGTCAGAACTAAAGTCCCTAGCAAAACTGAATGAGTGGGTCGAGGAACTTCAAGTATACTTCACCAAGAAGTACATAGTCTGTTTAGTTGTCGGCAATAAAATTGACAAGCATATATATCATTTTGGGACCCAGTGCATAACATCAGCACAATATAAGCAGATTGGGTCACCCGCGCGAAGGCGCAACGAGTATTCCCAAGGAGGGTTGATGTCAGGCAGGCGGCCGGTCATAAAGCAATAAGCCAAAACCTCTAACAACATGGATTTATAAAATACATGTTGTGCCGACCCCACCTAGTGTGGGATAAGGGCAGGAAGAAGAAGAAGTATCGTAAACGTATCGCTAATGTAGGTAAGCGAATATTGAATCGAAAACTGCTGTTCCACACTGCAAGGTGTAGAACTCACGCTGGCGCAAGGGCGCCTCTTCGACGCATTGTAGATACGTATAACACACACTTTATCGAACTTGATATTTTCGCGCTTACACAATTTAAGTTCAAAAGGATGGCTATTGAATCTTTAAAGTAGCTATCTAATACCTATTATCTCTAAATCACAGTACAGTACAGTACTTAACTTATTTTCAGTAATATTAATGCACGCATTTAACTATTCTTTAATCATTATTTTGCGGATATTGGTGTGGGTTACACGTTTATTTAGTTTATAACTTATTCTATCATACCTTGTGTAATGTGTAACTGTTAAATATCCCAATAAAGTAAAATAAAATACAACTGGCCTGTAATATTTTGGTTTATGTTTTTGCGACATTCAATTTGTATCATACATAGATATTAATAAAATTTTCAATTTAATTAAATAGTATGTGCGAAACGAGTATTTCCGATACAAAATTCACTTACATTAGGTAACGTTATGTTTAATTTTACGTGTATTTCGGCAGCATTCGTGCTAGGTCTAAGCTCTCGAATAAGCAAAATCAACCCAAACATCTTTACTTAAGTATCTAATTTCATTTCACCGATTTTCACGTCTCTAATGAAAACCACGAACCATCCAGAGGGACGACACAAATCAATAGAATTTCAATGAAATATTCAAGACAATGGCCGTCGCGTGTGATACACGAGACACGATGTATCTGTGTAATTCAGGAGTAGCAGTCAGACTTTTGAACATGAATTTCGAAACAGCTAGTGACCTACTCTTGTTGCGCGTGTCCACTGTTACACGACACGGTATGGGAAATGCAGCTGTTACAGTGCGCGTCAAAAATCATTTTTTTTTTTTTTATTTCACATAAACCAATATAGGTGCTTATGAAAAGTCGAATTTAGATGCACGGTTCCAATTAGTCGTTTCCTATGGAGAAGAGCCGGCCAGAAACTCCATGGTTACTCTTTTAAAAATAATATCTTTAACAATTTCAGTGGATACAGTACAATGATTTAGGATAGTGAGAGAACAATGGAGTCCTGACCACAGACCAATGAGTCAAATAACTTGAACCAAGATGGCGTCGACTGTCAAACTTGAGGGGCTTACTAGTAGCCACTAAAGAGTTCCACTATCCACCTCCCAGCTCCATCATCAGATCCTGAACACCAACTGCAATCTATTGGAGTCGTCAAAACGAATCATATGACCCGAACCTCACATAGATCACGCAGTCGACGCCATCTTGGTTGAAGTTATTTGCCGCGCACTATATCAGGATTTAAAACGGCTGTTACATCTTACGGTACGGGAAATGAAACCGTTTTCAGAACTTCAAACGGCTGGATACATTTTCAAATTCCCACTAAGCTGAGGCTTACATATATAATGAACATGCTTTTGCTTATGTTATTGTTTGCAGATTTTTTATAAATATACAAGGTTAGTCGGAAAGGGGGTACTAAGCCGCGGGTCACGTAAAGTATCACTGATGACTATTATAAAGCGGGTGTTAAAATTTCAAACTTCAATAATTTTTATTTGCATGCAAAAAGGTTTTTTATATTAGTTTAAAAAAAAAACCTGCTTCAGTTATGAATTCAGAAAATTAATTTTCTAATCTGTGACCCCGAATATGACCTAAATTGTAAAAACAGCTGATCATAGCTATGGACAGATAGATTTTAGCATATTTTTTACGAAATCTTTGAAAAGCAATTTCTCTTAAACTATCGGGTTTTGGCGAAAGTTGTAGTACAAAAGTCATCTCTTATTATGGATACTTTAACACCCTTTCGGCTTAGTACCCCCTTTCCGACTAACCTTGTATACCTACAGTCTAACATTTAATGAAAAATCGAAAGCATCAAGAAGCATTGATATTTGTATTGTACTCAGTAACACAGTTTTATAGACTTGCTACAAAATCATTATAATTTAATTATCACTTGCGTTAACGGTTAAGGAAAACATCGTAAAGAAATCTGCACACCTGAGAGGGCTCCATAAAGTTCTCAATGGTGTGTAGTCCGCCAACCCGCACCGGCAGCATGATGGTCTAAGACAGGGGTCACCAATTAGTTTCGCTCGGGGTCCGTTTTAAGAAATGGAATGACCATCGCGGTCCGCAAACCATTTTATAGTTTTTTTTTTATCAAATTGACTTTAGTAAAGATAATGCGGGGGATACATTTTTATTAAATTACATACTCTGTAGTGCAAATTGCTGTGTTCTCGCGGTCCGCACAAAATGGGTCGGCGCGGCGCGGCGGTCCGGATGTGGACCGCGGTCCGCCATTTGGCGACCCCTGGTCTAAGACCTACACCTTTTCATTCTGAGAACAGGCCGATGCCCAGCAGTGGGACAGTAATGGGCTGATTATACTATAAATCTTAAAACTTTATCCGATCCGAGACGATAACATAAATAAATGCGAAACTGCATCGCACAAACCGTGCCGTACGCAACAACGTGCTCGCACCGCCCCCGTCAGGATGCTCCTATCGATTTGCGCTATAAAAGGGACCCAACATTTAATAGACGAACCATTTTGTTCAGTATTTACAGTATTTACGCCACACAACAAAAGCGCACTTTTACGATGCTGTCGTATCGAATTTACAAGCCGCTTAGCGGGTTTACGACACTAGGGTTATGTATTTACAAAAACATCCGAGTTTTTTTTTTACAGAGTTGGAGTTTTGTTTGTGTTGCTTGTTTTTTTACCCGACTATGGCAATGCAAAAAGGAGGGTTATGATTTTGACCGGTATGTATGTATGTATCGTCGCTGCGCCTGCAAAATCCGCCATGTGTTTTTTTTTTTAATCTGTCTTTGGTGCTGTTTTATAATAGTTCTCAAGCCACGTGCACCTGTAAAATCCGTTTTTTGCTATCTTCTTAACCAAATAAATGATTAAAACACATGCAGGCGCAGCGACGGTATGTATGTTCATCTGTTCCCTCATAAGTTCAAAACTACTTATCATAATTTGACAAACGAGGTGTCGTTGGAAGCGTCTTGATCGTCCGCTGGTTATAAGTTATGTGACGTCACATTAAATTGAATATGGCGCCCTCTAGACGACATAAAATCATGAACTAAAAAGCATTTCTTTTTAATGATGCCGTGCTGGTTATCAAACGAAAGGCCACGGCTATCCTCTGAACATTACGAATACCTATTTTCTTGTTACATACTTTTTAGATCGTGTTTTTTCAGTAGTCAGCGGTTTTATATCTAGTATACTAATATTATTTATTTATTTATTTATTTATACTTCTATGCACTATTGTGGTACATAAGGCGGACTTAATGCCATAAGGCATTCTCTACCAGTCAACCTTAGGGTTAAAAAAAAAAGCATCAAAATACGTAGGTACAGGTATACAGGAGTCCCGGGTGTCCTACAAATCAAAAAGGGTTAATAAAACCTTGGATTTGGAGTTGCTTTTCATCCTCGACATGATAATGCCATTCAGCCAACCTTGGTACGCGGGTATCATAAAAGGGTTGCGACGAAAATAGAAAAGAGGTACCTATATTTAGCCGGTTACCTCACAGAGAACCGGCAAATATATCTAGGCTCTGAAGCGGTTTGCTAAGAGCGATATACATCCAGCTACGCAAGTTGGGAACCACGTTGTATCAGCGCGAGAACATTGGCTTCCAGAGATTTTTTCCAATTTGCAAACTTGCGCGTCCATCTGTATGAGATAACAATTAATGTAGTTATAGCTACATTGTGGCTAGGGCTCCCAACCCTCGGAATCTGCCTCAAAATTTAGAGTCTCCCGGTTCTCGAAGTTTATTAAAAATCACGCGGACTTTGAAACGCGCGCCAAATCGGCAGCCGATCGCAATGATGGTGGCACCGGCGCGGCGTGGTGTTCGGATTTCGCCCGACAAATGGTACTTAATTAACAACCGCGCGCATCATATGATTTGCAAGGTTAAGCTGAGTTCGCCGCGGTCAGCTCGTGGATGAGTGACCATTCGTTACACATCGAGACCTCTCCGTGCCTCGTAGGATTCATACGAATAACTTATCACGTTCGTTACGGGCAGTCAGAAGCCTGAAGAAAGTCTGACCACCGGTAAATTGACATTGCCCAGTTAGTGGGTTGCGGAGGTCTGATGGCAGTCGCTCCGTGTAAAATACAGGTATTGAGCCGCATCTGGTTAGACTGGAAGCTGATCCCAACATAGGAAGAGGCTATGGAGAACGAAATGGCACTTACTCAACTCTCAACTGGTATGTCCTTATACAATTAAGAGGGAGTTGGAAACCTTTCTAGTAGCCTAAAACATAAGGATAACCTTCTAAATGGTCACCAGGGATGTCGACAAGAACAACTAAACGCATCTACATAAAATTATAGCCCTAAATCTAGACAAGCCATTACCAAATCAATACCTAACAACGTTTTGATATCAAAACAAGGCAATTTACAAGCTTCGAGTTCGATTATCGTTTTAATTGACTCGAGTACTCGAGTGGCGGCGACAGTTCATTCGATTCCCTTGTTATCGATTGTTGATTAGTTCGCTACTATTGTTTCTGTGATTGTTTGATAAAGACTGTTGAAGCATAAATTAGTTTACTTAATAGTTAACGGTTTTTATACACTTCGTATATTTGTTTGTTTGGTTCAAATCTTGCGACAGATTTTTCGACTACTTCTGCTTAACCGATTCTCTTGCAATTTCGCACACAAATTCAATTCCCATGACAATACAACATTATAATAAATTTAACCTTCAATCCTCAAATCCTGATGCTGTAGGGGTACTGCAAGATAAAACCGCTAAGCTTAAAAGTTTTCTAAGGGATTATTTATAAATTAATAAGGGAATTAGGTACTTATTGCTGGTGCTCCTGAAAATGGATAAATATAAAACGGTTAAATTGAAGGGTTTAAAAATAAACACCTCGCAAGTAGGTAGATGTCTGTTTTTTAACCACAGAAATTATTCCATATGAGAAAAAAGATTCCTACGTATACCTAGCCAACATTTTTTTTCTTTTTTAAATAAACGTTGCCCCACTCTAGGATTTCTCCTGTATCGTGGGTGCGTTTACAGACACAAATTTTCACATGCACAAATGCCCAGACCCGAAACAACCATCTGTAGGTCATACTATAATAATTGGCATTCAACGCATACAGACGTGCTCATCAATGCATAAATAAAAATAATAATTAATTAACGCTTACATAAACAGTGACCTAGTTTTAGTGTATTAGCGTGTTATATAAATAAACATTATAGTGATAAGTTAATATAATGGACTGACTGGATAATATATTTTATAATCTAATAAATGCAAGGCAGCCCCTTTAATCGGAGCATGATGATACGACGCAGCCCTCCACCAACACCGACCCCGGTGCCGACACCTACTCCTACATCGCCCCAACAAGCAAGACAGGAACAAGATGAGAAAGTTGAAGTTGTGTCCACTCCAGACATTCAGAACTGGATGGGGTCTATTGAGCAGTGCCTAAATGAGGTTTGTGCTATTGCTTCTGAGGGAAAGCTAAACGCTGATCAGAAGCTAAAAATAAGCAATCTTTGCCGGAAAGTTGGACATGGAGTTTCGCAAATGGCTGTTCAATATCAGTCACTAAAGCAAAAAGCCATACAAACCCATACCTCCCTCAAAACCATGACCGAAGCTCGAGACCTATCAGATTGTCTAATGGAGATGAACCGGACGATTCAGGAGTCTTGTTCGAAGCAGGAAGCATCTTCAACATCTTTTGCTGATATGGTGAAGAAGGGGTCCAACACCTTTGTTCGTCCAAATACGGTTAGTTCCGTGGCCATTTATCCCAGTGACAACTCAAAGACCAGTGAAGAAACCAAGAACATGGTCCAAAAAATCATATGCCCTGGAGAAATGAAGCTGAAAGTACGAGGCGTACGCAAAATTGGCAAAGGAGGACTCATAATCAGCACTGAGACTAAGGATGACCTAGATAGGCTCAAACAAACAGTCCAACTCGCTTCGTCAGGCCTTACCGTCGACGAACCTAAAAAGCGCAAACCTCGCATTATTGTTATAGGAGTTCCCACATCAATGGCCGAAAACGAGGTTTATAAATGTATTTATGAACAAAACTTGGCCGACAAAATGCCCACTACATCCCTAGAAACATTTTTGACCTCAGTAAAACTAAGCCACAAATCTGGCAGAAAAGATGCTGATAATTGTAACTACATCATTGAAGTTACAGCCGTCATACGTAAGGCCCTTATCACACAGGAAAGAGTTTTCATAGATTGGTCCTCCTGCCCGGTACGAGACTTCACACTGGTAACGAGATGTTACAAATGCCAGCAGTACGGTCATGCAGCCAAAACCTGCAAAATTGCTGCCCCTACTTGTGGACATTGCGGTGAAGAAGGACACTCGTCTCAAGACTGCACCAAGAAAGCCGATGCGCCAAAATGCGCTACATGTTTGCGCTTTAAAAAACAAGCCAACCACAAGACGGGAGATGCAGATTGCCCTGCTAAAAAAGCTGCCGAATACAGGTACATCAACTCGATTGATTATGAAGGCGCCTAAGAGCGTCACATACTTGTTTATATTTTAGACGTAATTTGTTTATTGTTAGTTTTAGTTTTTATATGGATAATAACTTAATTACTGACATAGATAACACATTTTTAACTATATCAAAGACATGTGACGTTGAGGATTGCAGTCAATATCTTCCCGATTATCAAAAGTCACTAACCATACTGACCCAAAACATTCGTAGTATTTATAAAAACATAGATAGTTTTAAAATTTTCCTTCATAGACTTAACTTTGATTGTGATTTATTGGTACTAACCGAGTGCTGGCTAGGTAACCGCATCGAAAACCTCCCAGTAATACCTGGGTATAACTTATTACACACCTCGATAAACCACAATCAAAACGATGGTGTGGTAGTCTTTGTTAAAGAATCAATAAAGGTCACTGTCGAGGAACCTACTCTACAAGACTGCATGAGTAATTGCTTAGTTGTCAAAATTGGTACAACCACAGCGATAATCGCCATATATAGGTCCCCTTCCACTAGAAACTTGGATTCTTTTCACAATTCCTTAAACCAGATTTTTCAAGCGCTAAGCACGTTTAAGAATGTAATATTAACCGGTGATTTAAATATAAATATTGGCTCCGAAAACTGCGATGCAGGGACCCAAGATTATCTTAATATCTGCTCATACCATGGTTTTCTCTCCGCTCACACATTGCCTACTCATCAGAGCGGCTCCTGCCTCGATCATATGATGATTAAAACCAGCTTATCATATGTTACGCTTGTTACTAACGCAACAATTACTGACCATCACGCTGTCCTACTTACCGTAAATTTAACGCTGCCTAAGCTAAATCGTCCCCTGACCAAAAGCAAATTAAACACAAATAAACTCGAATATGATTTGTGCAACATTGATTTTAACCTAGTTTACAATACTGCTGACGCTAATTTAGCTTTAACGTACTTAGTAAAACATGTCCAACAAGCAATTTCACGCAACACGTCAGTTTCTACAGTGAATAAGAAACTTTTTAATATTAAACCATGGATTACTCCTGGACTAATCCGTTGTATAAGACACAGAGATAAACTTCATCAGAGAACTAAAAAATACCCTGATAATTTAATCATTCAAACTACCTATAAAAGATACAGGAATTTCTGCAACAATCTCCTAAAGAATTTAAAAAATAATTACGATAAAAATGAAATAACTAGAGCAGGTAACAATAGCAAGCAACTTTGGAAACAAATAAAAAACGTCACCAATATGACTAAACAGCATGAATCAAATTCGAGTTCACTGCTTACTAATCCTTCACCAATCATTTCAGCTAACAATGTAAATAACTTTTTTGTGAATGTTGGGAAAAATCTTGCCGAACAGATTCCGAAATATTGCGACCAGCCATCTTTCCATAAATCAAGAAATAGCTGTAACCCGAAATCTTTTGCTATGCTAGACACTGATGAAGATGAAATAACCCGAATCATTTCTGGGCTAAAAGATGACTGTGCGGCCGGATGGGATAATATAAGCAATAAGATACTTAAACTGTTTAAGCATATTTTGGTACCTCCCTTAACGCATATATTTCGAATCTGTCTTTCCGAAGGAATTTTCCCTAGTTGTCTGAAAAAGGCTGTTGTAATCCCTATCTTTAAATCTGGAAGTAAGGACGTAGTAAATAATTATAGGCCAATATCCTTACTCCCATCAATTTCAAAAATACTAGAGAAAATAATAAACAGTAGACTAGTTAATTACCTAGAAAAAAACAACTTATTATCTCCTGCACAATTTGGTTTTAGAGCCAAACTATCGACAGCCGATGCGGTGCATAGCCTGACTGATTGTATTTCAGAAGAAGTCGGCAAAGGTAACCAGACCCTGGGAGTCTTCCTTGATTTAGCCAAGGCCTTCGACACGGTGTCTGTTCCTGTTCTGCTAAATAAATTAGAGACCATAGGAATAAGGGGAACGCAGCTGAAACTATTTGCTAACTATTTAGATGGCCGGTACCAATGTGTTAGAATAGATAATATAACGAGCGATGAGCAGAAAAATACTGGTTTTGGTGTTCCTCAGGGGAGTATTCTGGGCCCCACGCTGTTCCTGGTTTATATTAACGACTTGTGTAATCTAAATATTAAAGGCGGAAAAATTATATCATATGCCGACGACACGGCGTTAATATTTTCCGCTAAAACTAGTAGCGAACTGTTTGAAATCACTCAACTAGGTTTTAATACTGTGACAAATTGGCTTCAAAGCAATTTACTAACATTAAATGCTGACAAGACAAAATACATTCAATTCTCCATGCGCAAGTCTCCACTTAGCATTACTAACCCTCATCTTTATGCCCATCAATGTGGAAACTGTACAGTCAACACGTGTAATTGTCCTTTTATCCTCAAAACGAGCAGCATAAAATACCTCGGAGTAATAATGGACGACACACTCTCTTTTAAAAAACATATTGAAAGCCTAGTTAAAAGAGTGCGCAAACTAATATACGTTTTTAAAAAATTACGAACATTAGCAGATTCAAAATTAATCACACAGGTTTATTTGGCCCTATGTCAATCTATAATTCAATACTGTATCACTTCTTGGGGTGGCGCTCCAAAGACTATTTTGCTTCCTCTTGAAAGAGCTCAGAGAGCAATTTTAAAGGTAGCAAACTTCCATCCCTTCTTCTTTCCCACAGATCTGCTATATAAATCCTGCAAAGTCCTGACAGTTCGCCAGCTTTTCATTATGCACTTAGTATTAAAACAGCACACTATGCTTACCTACAATGCTGAAAATACTAACAAAAGACGGAAAGATATAATATGCATATCGATTGCAACCTCAAAACATGTCTTTGTAAAACGATTTTTTACATTCTTAGGTCCATTTCTGTACAATAGATTAAATAGAAAACTAAGTATATATCAATTAAATTACTTTAGCTGTAAAAAAAATATACTTGATTATTTACTAACCATAGATTATGCAAAGACAGAAGAACTACTTGTTGTCTGCAAATAGTACTATTAACATGCTATGTTATTTTTATTTACCTAAGTTTTAATTAAGCTTTTACTTTATACTCATTGTTAATTTATTACATTAAATATTTAGGCACTTTCTAGCCTGAAGCACAGGTTTAACCTAGTTCAGGCAAATAAGCAACCGTGCTGTATTTTAATTGTTAAGGTATTTATTGTAAATGTGCTCATTGTATAAATAAATGATTTATTATTATATTATTATTATTATACAAATATTTGTTCCTTGCGACCCACGACCCGTAGCGCAAAAGCCAATCGCTCAGCCACTGCACCGAACGTGTCGTCAAATCAGGAAGCCTATATCCAACAGTTGATGAATATGAGCTGAGCGAATAGGTAATTAAATTATGGTGTACCTACTCTTGTTTCTACTCTTTCATTTCTATTAAGTCCTAACATTACAACAGTACCTACCTACCTAACAGATCGAACCCCACCTTCCAAGGTAGATATTTTGTAATAGGAGACCTATCTAATTTCTTTATAACTGTGTGACCACTATCGCTGAACACAGCTCTTTAAAAGACCTCTACTTTGCCCTCTACCCCGCACCCTCGTCACCAGCTTAAAAGACTTCTGACTCTATGACGAAATACAGCTTAGACCTTCAAATCCTAAGAAAACCCCCCAAACCTCGATCAGTCAAGATTTACGAGCACGCAGTGGCGTGTTATCTAACCCTTCCGCGGCCGGCCGCCAGTGACGTCATCGCATTAGGTCGGATTGACCCGCAACCCGATTGTCCCGATATAAAGCTGTCTAAATATAGTCACACGCGTCCCCTGTACTGAGACTAAATTTGTGAAAGTCCTGAGACATGCATTATTTTTATTATTATTCTTATTCAGCCATGATCATCCCACTGCAGGCTAAAAGCCTCCCTACCCTCCTTCCACTCCTCTCGGTCCAATCCTTTCAATAAGTGTCTAGTTCGTCCCGCCATCCCCTTCTAGGCCTGCCGCGACGTTGTCTCACGTTGTGTGGGTTCCACTCAGTGATGAGTTTTGCCCACAGCTCGTCCGACATGCGGCAGACGTGATCAGCCCAGTTCCATTTAAAGCTTGCGACTTTCTGACTAACGTCGGCGATCTGAGTTTTGGAGCGCATCACACTATTCCTTATACGGTCTGATAACCGGAATCCTAAGATACTGCTCACCATGGCTCCCCGGATTTCTGATGTTTTGTCAAAGACAAACATACAAACCTTTAAACTTGTGAATCTCTAGAATATTATTTAGTTCTTGATGGTGTGTGTAGTCTGTCAACCCGCACCAACCCGTACCGGGCCAGCATGGTGGACTAATGCCTAAACCATTCTCATTTAGAGCAGAGACCCGTGGCCAGCAGTGGGACAGTAATAGGCTAATTATTTTAATGTATATAATATGTAAGATCAAATCTATCATCGATACTAATATTATAAAGCTGAAGAGTTTGTTTGTTTGAACGCGCTAATCTCAGGAACTACTGGTTGGAATTGAAAAAATATTGTTGTGTTGGATAGCCCATTTATCAAGGAAGGTTATAGGCTATATAACGTCACGCTACGACCAATAGGAGCGGAGCATATATGAAAAATGTTGCAAAAACGGGAAAAATGTCCACCCGTGCGAAGCCGGGGCGGGCCGCTAGTTTGTAATATTATTTTGTTTTGTTAAAACATGTAAATGTTTTTAGATACTTATTTTGTTATTAAATCACCAAAAGGTTGTTCGCTTTTTATAAAATTGATTTCGGCCATAATTTACGTTTAACGAGCCAAAGGTGAAAAGTAAATAAAATAAACTGTCTATCACCTAACTTCTAGTGCAACGAAAGTTAGTTACCGTGCAAAAGTTAATTGCCAACCATAGTGCTGCACGCGTTACCCCGGTCACTCACATGCGCGCGAACATTCGTACATTGTACGAATGTTTTCCGTTTTGTATGGAAAATGTTCGCATAGTCATTGCGAATGTCAGTCCCACACTTGAGGGTTCGCGTATTCGTACGAATGTTAGTGACCCACATTATACACGTGAACGAGTGCCGTCCATCGGGATTTGGGACTGATCAGATTTATATACTATGGGAGTTGTTTCGCTACTGTATCCATCTACAGACAGATATCCCATCAAAATCCTGCTACTAAAAACATGGTCTCCCTACTCTGGCACGCGCCATATATCGGCACCTCGCCACAGCAATTTGATACGAATTGGTTTAAAAGCTATATGAAACAAAAAAACAAAATAAAAACGACGAACGTCCCTGGATAACGAAATTCAATCATCGGTTGAACTAAAACTAAAAATGCAAAAAAGGTCTAGAAATTTCTGTGTCCTAGATCAATGCTATGCTATATACGCTAGTAAGCAGTGATAGTCTAGTGGTGTGACCTTCGGTCTTACGGAAGTCTTGGGTTTCGAGACATCGAAAATTTATCGAAAATTTATAACGACTGTTCTTCAAATTCGGGAATAATAATACGAATTTCGGATTCATGTGCGTATTGTATAATTATCACTTGCTTAAAAACGGTGAAGGAAAACATCGTGAGGAAACCGGCATTCCTGAGAAATATTTCGCGGCGGCATGTGAAGCCAAGTCAGAGGCCAATGGGCGGCATAAACTCTGACACCAGGTTAGTCACTAACCACACGAAAAGAAGAAGACTATGTAGATGTTTGTTTTTCAAAACTCGTCTTCAGTCATACTCTTTACAAAAACATTCATAAATGATTTTTATTTCCGTAAATAAATCTGTTACAGACACTTTTACAAGTCAATATAACATTTTTTTAAGACTAGTTGGCACCGGCATTTCCTCTGACTAGCTCTGAGAAGAAAAGCCGAAACAAACTCAGAGATCAAGGTCTCTTATAAAGTCCAGACATTGCGGTATAAAAACTATGCGTGTGTAACAATGTAGGACAACGCCTGGAATGACCTTTTGAGGAAAGCGCCATAGCAGGTTTGAATTGACCTGTCCCAATTGACGGCACGCATGCATCAGCCATCGTGTAGCTCAACCGTATTTTAGGAAGCTCAAGAACCCGACGCGCGACGCTACCAATCAGCCGGACATTTCATAACTTGCCTAGTCCATACATACATAAACTCACGACTTTTTCCCATGGGGGTAGGCAGAAACTATAGAACGCCACATGCTACGATCCTTACATATTCCTTTCGCTTCATCCACATTCATACATCTTGTCATATACGCACGCCGGTTGAGAGTACTACGCACCTGTTCTTTGTGAAGAACAACAATAACATCGATGTATGTCCTTCCAAGGCGTCCTCTACCGGCGTTTCCACTGACACCCGCCTTATAAATTCCTTTGCATAGTCCACAAAGTCTATAATTAGGGTTCGCAACTATATTGTTAAAAACAGGATTATACTTTTATCACATTATACTTTTTACTGTTGAACAAAAATAAAGTAAGTACCTATACAAAATATTGTTTTCACCATCAAAATGCCTAAAACTAAGTGTCTTTTTTGAAGCTTTTAAATATTACATTATATTGATAAGTTGTGCGAGAAGCACTAAAAAATGTCATTAAAACAATAAAAAATAAAATAACTACTGTTATTTTTTCTAAAATACTGTTCATTTTCCTTCTCACACCTAAATATACTTTACTCGCGGCCCGTCCCGGCTCCGCACGGGTGGATATTTTCCCCGTTTTTGCAACATTTTTCATTTATGCTCCGCTCCTATTGGTCGTAGCATGATGTTACATAGCCTATAACCTTCCTCGATAAATGGACTATCCAACACAAAAATAATTTTTCAATTCCAACCAGTAGTTCCTGAGATTAGCGCGTTCAAACAAACAAACTCTTCAGCTTTATAATATTAGTATAAATTTCTTGTAAAAAAGTTGGCATCCCTATCCATAATATATTTCTCCATTCTAAGCCCATTCCTACAATTCACATAGTCTTTCTAATAGTTTGAAATTGGAATAGCATCGCATTGTTCTATTCAGTTAGGCTACACCCGCTTGCCCTACTTCAAGCGAGGAAGCCACCGCTCAGAAAAGTTCCGCTCAGAATCCTTAATTGCTTCACTTGCAACGATTTTATCTCTGTGTTTACTTAGTAGAAAGTCCAATCTTAGATTGGAAGGACCTTAGAATTCTGCGGATGCTAAAGTTTTAGAGGGATCTGTTTTTGCTTTTAGCTTTTTACGTGATACTTCATCTTCTTTATCTTTACATAGTATACAACAAAGTCGCTAACGCTGTCTGTACGCTTAGATCTTTTAAACTACGCAACGGATTTTAATGCAGTTTTCAGCAATAGATAGAGTGATTCAAGAGGAAGGTTTATATGCCCCACGTTAGTATCTACATTGCACCCGTGTGAAGCCGGGGCGGGTGGCTAGTCTCCTTATAAAATAAACAAGTACATATCCATCATTGTATATTTGATAGGACTGTCTTGTTGGTCTAGTGGTTGCAAGTGCGACTGCTGAGCATGGGGTCCTGGGTTCAATCCCCAGGTCGGGCATGTGATATTGGGTTTTTCCATTAGGAATTTCTCAGTAGCAGCCCGTAGTCTGGATTTGTGCCCGGTTAATGGTAATAGACTCGCCGCCTATTACATGGGACTTTAAACATAACTGGCGAAACGAGGGTGTTACTAAAACACCTCTGCCGAACCCTTCGGGGAATACAAGGCGTGATGTTATGTTATATTTGATATTGCCTAAATAAACGTTTTTTTTATTATCACTGAAAGTGACCATTGTTACCATTTTAGATAACAGCTTTGAATAGATTTTTCGAATTACACAGCTCACACTAAACTGAGTACAATAATATTTATGGAATTGTTCACGTACATCTTTCGGGTATGTCCAACTTGTTTCGACCTCAACCGGAGCCTTTCATTAGCTCCTCACAAGCCATTATCGTGAGCAGAATTTAGATCAATAAACCCAGTCTCCGAAATTTATACCTACTACCGTCAAAGAGACCGTACCATTTACAAGTCTCTTGCCCTCGGCTAGAACAACAAAGCAACCGAAGTACATTTACTTTGTGCCCGAATAAAGTTCAACCCTAGCCTCAAGCTTAAATCTAGTTGCCAAGCTTTCAACTTAAATTAAACCACTACACTTGCAATCAAAGGGCTTTCGAGGTAGTACTATGACGTCATATATCCTTAGAAACGCAAGTTGTTACGTCACGCGTATCCTAGCTATTGTCCTCCGAGTAATTGCTGTGACCTAGTTGCATTGCGTACTGTTGCATCAGATTCCCTTATAGTACTTGTGGGTACAGAAAATGGCGGATAAAAATATAAAGGAGCGAAAATGAGGCTTGTGGAGACATTGTATGTCCCTAAGCTGTAAGTAGCACTAGTCTAGCATTTAGCCCTTAAATGGTGGAAGGTCACGCATGTTCCAACTTCTGTTGTTTTAATTTTAAAACGTTGATTCCCTGGAGTTCCAAATTTAAGAGGAAACGCGGGCTGCAATATATTAATAATTTGAATAGGTTTTTGCTATCTATTCCCGTCCCACCATTCCCGCAAACCTTCCCAATTGAGCGCGAAAGAGACACCTGCATCTCGGTCTGATTTCTCTTGTGCAATATTCTCGAAATCGTACTTTTGTATTTCCCTGTTTCCTTCTTCAAATCTGGACCGATTTTAATAAATTTTTTTCTATAATAATTTAAGAAAGACTTTGGTTATGTCTGTATGTTTTTCTTTTATTTTTTATTTCTGTCAAATTTGTTTGCCAGATGTTTGAAAACGGTGGTAAAACCGGTCGATCTCTTGTAAAATTTATAAACGTTTCTAGTTCTTTTAATGAATAATTTATTGACAATAACAAAACATAGGGGCATATTGGTGGTAGATATATAATTATTATTATGGTAAAAAATATTTGCTTTAGTGACATTATCCAAGGAGGTAACTACGTCAATACGTTTGTATGGACTAAATGACGACCGCATTTCCTTATAAAAATAAAAAATGTGGCCAGTGCTATTTCGTCATCGTCCTAGTCGCTTTGTCGTGGTTGGTTGAGTCGGCTTCTAGTCGAACCAGCTTCCTGATTCACAGCGATACGACAATTGTCGATCGATTCGATTTGTTATCTCTCTTTTGTCTACGATTCTTGTAATGAGAGAAAAAGAGATTACAAACTCTCTCTGAGGGTTTTCTGAAAAATGTGTTACGTGTTCTTCTCAGAGCTAGTCAGATAGGAAATGCCGGCGCCATCTAGCCTTAAAAAAAACATTACATTGACTTGTAAAAGTGTCTGTAACAGATTTATTTACAGAAATAAAAATCATTTATCTTTTATTTATTTATTTACGTGAGATGGCAGCACTGTAGTGTCAGGTCCAACAACCTGTCAAAACACATACAAGATTTGTATTTTTCGATCATTTTTTTGGCTTATTTATTCTTAAAAACGTCACAAAAGGAATATTGTTTTCTAAAATTCCACAGTGTTGTGCAGTGCCTATGTGTGCAAATAAAACAGGAGGGTGACTTTTGCGCCTCTCTTTTAGGGCTCAATCTTCAGTTCGGCAACCTTTCTCTGGCCGTAATCCATAATAAAATCAATAACACTTCGAAATACGTAGAATATCACTAAAAAATTATACGTTCGGTAAGAATCTGTGCTATCTGACAGCTGTTTGTACTTGACGCATACGAAGCGCCGTCTGGTGGCAGAAAAAGTATCGAAAACCCTCATTATGTTCTGTGGAAATAGAGTATATCACATAAGGAAGTATGACGTAAAAATTCCTTACGTGTCTTTTCTTTATGTCGTCACACAGCATACGTCATGCGTTTTCTTTTTCTAGCCGCCGCTCGTCCTACCTGGTTTCTCATTGCGTCAGTTCATTGTATAAACCACTGTATTTCTGGAAAGTTTGTAGGCTTTTAAGAGGAAAATGAAGACTACGTTGGTCGTGTTTAATGTTTACTCTTATTATAGACACTTGTATGAGTCTAAAGTTATTTTCCGTACAGAAATGCGAGATTAAATCTTCGTTTCTCGTGTACGGACGGGCTAGAATAATAAACTTCCTCATCGCACGCTGGGAATAGACGCGTGTTGTAAGATTCAACAAAACGTAGCAGGCCTGGTGGTAGAAATTTTACGTTCCGCTTGGCTAGTTACCACCCTCACATTAAAGTATGTCCAAGCAGTTTACTGTGTTCCGTCGTGTGTGAGAGCCAGAAGGGTATAGGGGAATCCCTCTATATCTCTGTTACTTGGATTCGTGTGCTCCATCTTAGACCATAATTATCTGGTGCAATTATGGCCAAACGCAACCAAGCGAAAAAATTTAAAACGCAAGTTTTTGTGCTAAGACTGTAGATGACAATAGGCTCGCCTCCTATTATGGGACTTAAACATAACGGCAAAATGGCGGTGTTACTATACACCTTTGCCCAACCCTTCGGGGAGTACAAGTTATGTTATGTATTATGAAAAAGGGGTCTTCTTCTTCTCTAGAAAAAGAAGCTAGCCAGTCAGCAAGATTAGTAGCGGGGCTGACTGGCCAGGGTGTGCCGTACGTACGCTACACGTGGAGGGTCTTATAATGCACCCCAAAGCATTAAGTGACTTATTAAAAACCATTAATGTAAAAGCTTTTGTCAATTAACTAATCATCTTTTCTCGTAATAATATACTACCTACACGCCTTCTATATTAGGGGTGATTTCCACCAAACGGCTCGCATCGCATCGGATCGGAAAGGATACATACGGATGCGGCGACAGCCGAACACGTCCGTCGGGATGTCGACGCATACGATCGGCTCCGTATAGTCGCTTGCGAACGTATCCGTTTCTGCGCCTAGTCAAATAGTTTCATTCCTACCGTGTTGACGTGTTCTAATTTTTGAAAGGATCCGATTGGATACGA